>JACCHX010000003.1:4315000-5565000 GCA_018907135.1 Kradibia gibbosae
TGAGAGCAATTCATAATCAGACCGTTCAAGAATCAAAAGCTTCTTGGTCACGGAGTCTTTGCAAAATCTCTGCTCATCGCTGCCAATCCAAATTGAGAGAGTGTACGAGATAGAGAGAGAGAGGGAGAGTGAGAGGGAGAGGGAGAGAGGGCGAGTCTGCAAATATACCGAGTGACACTCCAACGTCCCAAACAGTATCGCTCGTCCTGGATTAGGGGCAAACGTGTGCAAATAATATTGGCTACCCGATCGGGTGGCTCGGTGCGGGCTTCCGTGTACGTGTCCGTCGCCTCCTTACCGGCAGGGAAAATCTCCGGAGGACACGCGTTCCGGTCGTGACTTGGCCCCGACTCTATTGACTCCCCTACTTCCTGGACTCCATCGATCTCTCGTTGCTCGGGTTGCAGGCGGCATTTAACGTCGGCGACCCTCGTCAATAAACCCGCAGCGCTCGCTCGGGCACTTTCGATAAAAATTACGCTGCATGTGTCAAAGCGATCACTCGACTTGGACTGCGTCCGAGGTCCTCTGCGAGGTCGAAAGACAAATAAATGAATCGCGGACGGTGCGCCGCTTCCCTGAACGGGCGTCGGGTGTTGCTTTGCTAAGGGCAAACTTATAGTCAACATTGATCTTAGGGAGACATGGGCTTATCGGAAGGGCCTCGCGACAATAGACGCTGTGCTGTGCTATTAATTATATAATTGGCTGCCAAGACAGGCGCTTCGACAACAACTCTATCTTTTCATTGGGGGGGGGGGTTAGAAGAAAGGTGTGCTTTCAATGGCCTCAGACGGATATTATTCGTCGTCGATACACGTTATAAAATGTCACATTTCATTTATTGCACAATATTTACAAGCATGGGGCTTTCAGACAGACGCGTAATTAAAAAATCACCTGTACGCCCAAGAGTACTCATTATTTTACATCGACGGTGCGTACGAGCAGACAAACAACTCATCTTTATCGGGCCTTCATTGAGTTGCCAACTAATTAACACTTCGCGCATCTCCCCTCGGAAAATTTGCTCACCAGGCGCGTCATCTCTGCCCTCCGTCTCTCTCAATCGCACGCACATATAGAGGGGCGCGCTACGCGACCTCACCCTCGCTGCCGAGCCACCCCCGAGCGTCATTGTCATATCGCAGCTTTGTACGATGATACAGACGGACAAAAAGCAGCATCGAGTCCCTTTACCCTCCCCGCGCGCCCTCGCCTGCAGCCCATCAACAACACCGCCGCCGCCGCTCACACGAGACGAATGATACGATGAAGCCTCAGCTTAGCGACGGTTGTTCCAGTGCGCGCAGGAGGCCGAGAAGGTCTCATTTGCGACGGATTGAATTATAGCGAGCTCAGCCCTAATGTGGCCTTTTCATTCGGCCACTTCACGTATGCGCCTCGGCTCCAAGCTCCCCGGCAGCTACTCCGAGGCGAGTCTCTGTGGCTTTCACCATTCCAGTCTTCTTTTATTGTTATTTTTCTCGCTGCATCCCACTCGTCCTCTCTTCGAACACTCGGAATTGAGGTTAAGAGGCTGAGCTCGCCTGTACAAATGTCGCTCTTCGTTATTTCATAAGGCAATTCATAATGTTTATCGTACGGGAGGCTTTAGTCACTCTTACAATATCGCCTCATGAATTAAAGATTATTAAAACTATTTCAATTTATTTTATACTATATTTCACGCTCGATAAACTTTTCATTACATTATTTGCCTTTTTTCTCTAACCTTACCTTCGCAAGCTTATAAATATTCCTTACACCTTATGGATCGGATTCTCTTCAATTATTACCCTTAAGCATTTCTAGAATTAATTACCACGTCTTACTATTTTACAATCAGACAAGCTAGAAGCACTACTTACATGTAGTTATACGTTTGTAGATATGTGCGTTAGTAGACGATATATGGCTCGGCATCTCTTCTTACTAAGAATAAAAGCGAAACGGTTGCCATGGATATTTGCATGCGTCCAATAAGTGCCGGCTAAAGGTTATATCTGCTTATATATATATATATATATCCTCTTACTCTTTCTCTTTCTGTTTCCACTTATAAGGCTAGTGGTAGGGTCGCTAAACTTCTAATACGTCGGCCGTGTCTGTCTTTCCTTATACGACGCTCTTCTTTCCTTACACCCCTCCTCATAATGCCAACCCCTTGTACACTCAGTTGAAATTCCTTCGTATCTTCTCCCTACCTCCAACGACATCGTGCAACCGGGTAATGGATCCAAAGTGTGCAAACTCGGTACGATTTTATGCCTTCTAGCACCAAAGGAAGTAATTGACTTTTGAGTTAGAAATCTTTCGATACAAACTGGGAGTATTTCTTTCATTGGATATTTTTATCGTCTTGTTTTTCCAGAGGGGTGGGATTCAAATCTTAAATTGGATAAGCTCCACATTACAATGGCGAGTGAAATTTTAAATTATAAAAATATAATAAGCAGATTCGAATGAGTATGATTTTTTCTTATTAAACGAACAAAATGATTCCGTATTAGTTGACTTTAATTTTAAAATGGCTTCAAGCATTTATTACTTATTCGAGTCTTACGTATCAATACAATATATTCAATGTTGTTTGGCATTAATTTTTCAAGTAAAATTAACGAAATACGTACAACAATACTTAAAAAATATAAATCGCAAATCCTTGTGAATCAGCCAATAAATTCGACAAATAAAAGGCAACGTTTATTTACATTACCAACACTTTAGTAGGCATTTCAAAGACTTTTATATTAAAATAAGCAGAAGAAAAGCAATGGTACTTCGGGGAAATAGAATAATTGCTAGTATTAAAGTCGAGAATAGTTATTTTAGCAAAACAGTCGTTCATTAGATTTGTCTCTTCGAACCACGCGAAAATCGCGAAGGAATGCGTGTCTTTAACTCCTTCGCTCAAGGGCAAAGTCCCGAGGCACACCCTGACCGAGCACCGGCAGAGAATTCCGTATTTTAACAAATTATCGGGCTCTCGCGCAAAGCCGTTCTCACTCTCTCTCTCTCGACATTTTCCTCGAGCCTTCAACTATACTCGGCCACTCTCGTCTCCGTGCCGCCCTTGCCAACGTGCTGCTAAGCCCACGAGGGCCGCGGCATCGAGCCAGCGAAAGGGCAAGGATCAAAGCCTCGGCCACAATCGAACCGCACCCGTACATCCGCCGGGAGGTGAGCGCGGAAGCGAGGTCGAAAGGTAGAGAGGTAGCGAGGTAGAGAGATTGAAAGGTATAGTGAGAGAGAGAGAGAGAGAGAGAGAGAGGGGTGATACAGAGAGAGAAGCTGCTGAACTTGTTGTGCTCGAGATTAACGTTTCTTTAATGGCCCGTGTAATATTCAATTACGCACAGCCGCGACCGGTATTTATTTTCCTCGCACGTCCGCCCGACTTAGAGCCTGTCGCTCCGACTCCTTCTTTGCCCGGCCAAATACGCTGATCTTTAATTTAATCGCTTTCCCAAATTGCTCGCGGAGCATCTCTCGTTTATCTACGAAAGGCCGATCCTATTTCACCGCGGCTCTTACAGCCGCAGCCTCCTGTTACCCCGTTGAAAAAAAAACCGATCTTTGCGCGAACGCCGCTTCGCGCTTTCTCCTAATTTAGAGCTCACAAGGCCGATGGAGTTAGGGTTCGCGGGACCGGCAGGGATAATGTGATAGTCTCCGATCCCAGGCTGAAAATCTAGGCTAGGGTCAGAGCGGAAATCTCGAAGAACCGGAGCCGATGAAAATTCCATTCCAAGATCCTCGAAGTGCGTTATACCTGCTGTGCGACCCGGAGAAGAGGACCGACGGAAAAACAGAGGACGGAAACAAAGGCAGGAGGGGGCCGTAGGAAGCCGCGATAGGATGGTCCTCGATCGTTCGATGATTGGAGGAAATTTCATTATTCTCCGGCATTACCCCCTTTATTGTAATGTCGTCAAATTCAATTCCTATCGTAGGCGAGGTCGCGTTCCTCGCTGCGTCTGCTTTCCACAAAACGAATTACCCTCGAGCCCCTCCCCGCCGCCCTTCTGCGACTCTTGTTCTCTCTTATCGCGATTCCATCGATCGATGCACTTTTCCCTTCCTTCGCCCCCCCCCTGCTTCTGTATCTGTGTTTATTTGCGCTTCTCTCGTTGCCCTTGCCGAGAGGCGCTGATATTTGCAACGGTCACCTTAGAAGCACGGTAAATTAAGTTTCGTCGACTTGTAATTCAGATGAACTTCCGCCTATTGGCCGATTTTATACGTAGGAAGATTTTCGCATGCATTTTATGGTTATTTCAATTTAATTCAACAAGCCTTTAAAATGCGTTATGCAGCTCGGCTCGCCCCTTTCAAGTGATTTCTAATTCAATAACGACCTGAAATTGGCCTTTTATCGAAAAAACGGTTGAGAGAAATTTTTTCTTTTTTTTTCCAATTGGCATACAACCTTTAATAACAATCTTCGGCCAGAGTCGTTTCGCGCTCGCGGGTTACCTTGAAAACACGGGAGAAATACGATTTATTCAACAATCTCATTCTTCGTGTAGCAAAGCGAAAAGAAGGAGTGAGAGCCGATAAAATGATTTTCCATTTGTATTCTCGCATCTAATGGCGTGTCAAATCCGAAAGCCACTCGGCCCTGACACGTCTCTATAGTATAAACGTACGCGGACGGTTTTGAAATGCGTCCCGTGCAGCTCTCCATCCTTCCTTCCCTCTCTTTTCCTCTCTCTCTCTCTCTCTCTCTCTCTCTATCTGTATATCTATGCCTCATGCCTCCATCCTCCTCTACCTCCAGCTCCCGCTAGATTTAAATCTGGCACCAGGCTCCGGCGGACGCGTTATTGGTTTACTCGCGCCACTGAACTCGCGAACCTGGGCTTCTCGTCTCGCCCCCGCATTTTCCCTCCGCTCGTCCGTTCAGCTCCATTCTCTCTTTTGTTACCTTTCGTCCTACCTTCCCGTTCCCCTTGCCGCCGACCAACCACCCAATTCTATCCCACTACCGAAGCCAACACGCTACGAAAAGCCACAAGCCTTTCGCTTCCTTTTGTTTTCCCGAGATTCTGCCCACCCTACCGCTGTATTTTTATTTTATTAATTTTCCTATGAATCCTTTAGCGCGTTCGACGGGCAGCAAACTTAATTGCTCGTATAAGGAAGTAACTCGGATGTTTGCGAGTATTAGCCTTACTTGGAATCGACCAAAACTCAATCTCCAGCCGGATGATAAATAAAATTTACATCGTTTATCTTTAACGAGTGAATGTTTGTTTAATAAGTAAGAAACATTTAATTACTGGCACGATCCGTGTTAAAAGGTTATTGCTGGTAAACAGGTTGTCAATAGGAGGCTTTTATTAAAGACAATAACTATTACCCTTCTATATCAACTCTTTCATAAAGGTGTGCGCAGTTTACATCTTTATAAAGCCGAGGTGAATTAAATGTTTGGTAGCTCAAAAGTCGAACTGCTTGAGAGCGCGTTATCGCTAATATTACGAAGGATCAGTCATTCAAAGCGAAATCACCAATATTCCAAAGGAACAATGGGAATTCTTCGTTACGGCATAGAATTTCGCAGAACTCAAATAGCGTAGTTGGAAAACCGATAAGGCCATCCTCTTCGCGCGAAATGCCTAGAGGGTTAAATAGAAGAAGAAAGGCTTAAAGACTACGGTGGCGCAAGTGTGGGTGGCCGCAACAATGTCGGGCAGCGACTCGCCTCCTCGTTTAATGGACGGTCTCGACGATCCCGGCCGAGTGAATTGTTGCCGCCCAAGTCCGTTTCTTTAGTAAGTCGAGAAGACCGAGGGACTGTCTCCGTAAATCAATGCGTTTGTCTTATCGCGTATCGCTACTGCTTCTTCTTCTTCTTCTTCTTCTTCTTCTACTTTTTCTTCTTCTTCTTCTTCTTCGCCTTCGCCTTATACTTACTTCTTATCCCAGTGGTTTTTCCTTCTCACGGATTCTATTGCTTAGCCGGAAATTTATCGCCCCCGCTTCAAAATTGGATTCCGTTTTATATTTGCATCAGCGATGGACGAACTCGAGCCCGGCCCGGAGCGACTCCTCGATACCCAATTAACAGCATTAACCGGGGAATTCTTCTTAATCTCTCGCGCGAATTTGACCCTCGTAGCCGCATAAGCGACGCATAAGAAATCAGCCAATCTGCTTCGTCGTTCGTGATCTCGGACACCTCCGAAAAGCCAGCCCGAGGCCGGCAGCCAGAGGTGGGAAAAATATTCAGCAAATAATTCCTCTCGGCGCTTCCTCCATTTTCTCAGCGGCCGTGCGCTTCCCCCATTTAATTTGCCCTCCGCCTAACCATCGCGTCACCACATACACATTACAAACGCCCGTAGACCCGCAGAGGGTGAGCCGCTCACCCTCTCTCCGCATTTAATTCGCTCCCGGCCGGGTTACACTCCCCGGCGGGGTGCAAGCCGCTTCTTATTTTCCTCCTTTCTTGGCCGTGCGTGCGCACAGCGTTTGCGGGGGGGGGGCGGGCGACTACGCGTGAGTTAGGGGGTGTTGGAGACGTCCGGCATGGCTACTGCATTATGTATTTTCTCTCCCGCGCACTAACTTTCCTTGGCTCCCCTGCTCCCGCGCTGCCACCCACTCGCTGGCTCCTCTCTCGCCACATCGCTGCCACCCTCTTCGACCGATCCCTGCCACTCATACTTACGACTTTCCTCTACTTATTATACTTCGTCTATTCGAGCACTTCTCCGCGTCTTTTTCCCTTTTGCTCCACTCCTCATGCAAATCCCTCTTCCCGCGTCTTATACGCTTTATGAAATCGTATAATCCCAACTAATACCGTATTATTTTAACTATCCCATTTTTGCCTTTTATTGCGCCAACAAACTTTCGCCTTAAAATAACATTAGATGTGTAAGTGCACGTATAATAGCCGTATTATTATCGCTCAAATGGATATTTAATTTAATATTAAATATCAACATCCAAATGCACGATCGGTAATGTTCAACAAGAGTCAACAGCCCTCCGGGTCCTACTCGATTTATTAACTCGACCGCAATAATACTCATTCTAAATTAAATGTAAGGATTTAAGGGAGAGAGGAGCAAAAACAGTGCCGGGGAAAATATTCATCAGTGCTCTGGGCTTATCCTCAATGCGAATGCGCTTTTCGAGGAAAAGCTCGACTCGATCGAAGAATTTTCACCTCATTATTCTCTTGTCCAAGATTCTGAGACAGGCCGCAGTATTTTTTACTTCCCCTCGATATCTTCGCACTGTCAGGACAAGTAACGTCAGCTGCAAACCACCGACGCCGTCGCCGTTGGCCGAACACAGAGGGAATCCAACACCGGAGTCCGCGCGCGAGTCTCGTAATCGACGCCGACGCCGGCGTGTAATGTCTATCTCTCTCTCTCTCTCTCTCTCTCTCTCTGTCTCTCTCGCACACGCAAAAACACGGACACGCACACGAGCATAATACGAGCAGCCTTTCACTCTTTCGCTCTTGCTTTGGCTCTCCAACACGGGCTCAACCGCCGTATCGGCTGTCTTGTCCAATCACGTGTGCAGCCAACTCGGCTGATGTAAACGTCCAGTTATACTCCGTTGGTCCTTGCATTTCTACTCTATCGCACTCTATCGCTGTTTCTCGCTCTTGGCATGTTCCTCTTTATCTTTACCTATCGACGATCCGAGCCGAGTGTTTCGTTTTTCTCGAAGGAATGAAAAACGAGACATTCCATATGACTTGGTTATGAGTTTGTCGATTTTCCTTCGAGAATTGGAATTTTTTCAAACTGATCCTATAATAATCGAGAACATTCTATGACCGTAACTTTCCATTCATATCAATCATTAAGTCAAACAGACCATTGCGGTCGTCCTAGGGTTTCGTTACATCAATTTTGAAAATATATCCCTGCACGCATTGAAGCCCCGATTGCTCGATGTCAATACGCATAATACAATAACTACAGTCGTATGAAGTAAGGATAAATTAAAAATTACATTATTTGCGTAAAAGTTCAGGCGATCTATCTATACCATTGACTTGTTTTGAAAACAAGTTATGAAAGGACAGCACATATTAAAAAGATAGAACGTGAATCTGTCTTATATAGTAGTCATTTATGAATTCTTAATAACTCAGGTGTCGCACGGATTTCCTAGAATATTTGTAAAACACAAAAATCTAAAAAAAACTTTGTCTCCGACATTTAATATTTTTGTACATATATATTGTAAATATATACATATACATATATATATATATATATATATATATATGTATATATATATATGTTCTTTGACAATGACAAATGACATATATTTGAGCATGACTGTAAAATTAATTGCATTACACGTAAAAAATTGTTATTTATTACAAGCAATATTTTGTATCGTACGCATGATTCATACTTTCCTCCACCTTTTTCATAATCAAGGCTCGTGATATATTAATATATACTAAATGCAATTATATATGCGCAGCTAATATTTGCCATACAGCGAAAAGGATATCGTTTTACAAGGCAACGTATTGTCTTGTATTAACAGTGAAAGGAAACCTTCGTCTCTCTCTCTCTCTCTCTCTCTCTCTCTCTGTCTCTCTCTCTCAGTAAGCCGCCTCCCTTGCCCTTATTTACTTTCTTGTTTTTCATATAAACATATTTTTTATTTCTTTCCGAAAGAACCGTAAAAAGTTATCTCACAGCAATCTCGAATATTCGACCTCTTTTTTTACTAACATGTCGATAGGTTCTTTCGACATCGGATAGGTTTGCCGACGTGAAGTATCTTTTTCGATACCTTTTACTTATACTTTAAACAAAGAAAATTTTTTCAACGATATTGTGAAATATATACATTACCTATTAGCTGCAAAGTATAATATAAAAGAATAAGAAAAGAAAAGAATATTAAAACTTGCTTTTATTTATTGGAAATTAAAAAAATTAATATAAATGCTTCTTTCTAAAAGTAATTATTAGATTTTAGCACTGTTAACTGCTAATACTGTGCTAAGAATTTTTTCCCTTAAAAAAAAATATTGTAAAAATTTTTATATCCATTACCTGTCACAAAAATAAATCAAATTAAAATCGAGATTTTTATACCTAATAAACGTATGAATTCAAACTTCATGTACAAGTTTGCCAATCTCGCAGAAAAAACCAATTAAAATTGCTCGCATCTTCATAATAATGTTGGTACGTAATTTTTACCGTTCGCAGTTTATACGTATGAATATGCAAAAATCACTTATACGTACGCGCGATAATTACGGAGCTAAAAATTAGATTCGAATCGTCAAATGACCAATGCCCCAAGAATAAAGGCATCGTAACTTCGTAAGTTTCGTGACCAGAGTAAGTAAAAGCTATCGGGCTTTGCGCGAAGGATGGGTCTAGGGTGACCGAGGAGAAGACTCCGTCAAAAAATCCTCGGGCAGGTATTAATTATGGAGTAGCAGCTCGCACATCGGGAAGCTCAGTCATTTTACGGATTCCCATCAACGAGCGCCTTAAGAGTAGAGGCAGCAGCAGCAGCAGCAGCAGCTTTGGCAATCAAAAAACTGTAAACTATAAATAAAAGGAAAATGATTACCGAAAGTAAAAAGTAGGGTGGGAATAAAAAGCAATTCGAACGGGAGCCCCCGTATCCATGACAATTAAGCTGACAACAATAAAGAGCCTCCGCGCCATTCCAATTATCGGGAAGAAGCGGCGTTCGCGATTAAAAGCCGGTCCGCCACTCACCTAACAGTTCCCCGCTTTCTTCGAGAGGCAATAAAGGCCGACGCGTGGCGCTTGTATATGCTCCCTTGGCCCCGCGCATCGCTTTCGAGAGAGGAACCGCCCGCTGCGCCGCTAAATACCGCGCCGGAGGGTGGGACATCATCCACCCACCTTAGACAGGGGTGCAGCCGAGCCCGACCCAATCGCACACCCCACCCCCCTCTCGCTCTCTATCTCTTTTACGAGCCGCCTCGGAGACGAGGCCGCGTCGGGGGCAGCCGCCCGTCGATTCACGGATTAAAAGCTGCCCCCGGGATGTGCGCGACTCCCCCCCCCACACCGAACACCGAGCCGGCACTCGATCCTTTCGGCGATCCAAGCCGCCTCCGGAGGGCCGCGGCTGCCGGAGACCGAGGAGCTTTGGAAAATTAGCCAATCGCCGCTCGGCGAGGGAGAAGAAGCAGCCGCGACTCGCGCTCGAGCCCACTCGCTCCTCGTGCCGCGGCCATGGCTTCCGGTATCGCGGATTCACCACTGGGGCGCAGCCCTCGACCGTAGCCTGGGATCCCGAGGGATCCGCGGGCCGAGCCGCGCGGCCTTAAATTGCGAATGCCTGGCGTTCCGGAGCATCCCATTTGAATGTAATTTGTGCACGCCTCTTGGTCGGCTTCTCTCGGCCGCAGCCTTGACCCATAGCCGGTCCTTTCTTCCTCCGCTGCTCGTTTGTTTATCCGCGCCCTGCCGACCGTCGACGTCGACTCCTTCTTCCAGACCCTTTTTGCCCGCCTTTGATCCTGCTTCTTGCCCTCCTATCGATTACGCCGTTAGTCCAAGTACTCCCGAGGGGAGATTCGGGATTTCCTTATCCGATTGTTGTTGGCACTCGCGCGCACTTTTTCACCGATCAAAGCTTCTTTAATATAAAATGCAAATTCGCTAGAGGTGACGGTAAGCCGGTATACGATAGCGCAACTACAATTGGATGTGCCTTTTAAATTAGAGCGAATGATTTTATACTTGTTTATTAATTGATGCCGTGGATACATAAAGCAAATACTCTTTCCCTCCAATTGTAGGCATAATATCCCCAATAAAAAGGGTATTATTATAGGGCACTTCTGTATCGCACACTTGGACAAAAGAGGTGGGGAAGGTCGCACAAGTCAAGAGCAGAGCAGCGACTCGGACGAGCGCCACAAATAATGCGAGTCTCTCTCTCTTGCGCCCAACCCTTTGCTGTATCCTGGACACGCGTACATATATCAAAAGGCGTGACGGCGCTACGTTCATTTTTTGCCTTATCAGATGCCTACCGTCGATCGGACGCTGCTGGTGTGGGCAGGGGATGGTGCGCATACGCGTGGATCCAGTTTGATGAGTCCTCGATCTGCCGAACGCCCTTAATAAAGCCATCTCCGGTATTAGCATCCCCGGCGTCATTTTTCTCCTCGCTCTCAATTCCACTGGGCTCGGTGCGTGTAGGCGCACTTTTTTCTCTCCTTTCATCCTGCCATCGAGCCGGCGCGCACCCCTGGCACAAGATTTCCCACGCGCTCGTGACGGGCGGCAACGGCGCCGTTGCCGGGCGGGAAAATCCGCGCCACGCGCCGGAGCTCGGCGCTATTCGTTACGGTCGACGATTCGCCACTGATTGGCGAGAAATCGCACTTGCACGGGCTCGGATTTGCTCGTGAGCGGGAAGCTCCGGACTTGTGCCGGAGGAGCCGCGCCTCGGTCAGGACCTCGTGCGATTCGCACCGGATAACGCGTGGACTCCGCAGCTCCGCCGGCTCTGCTGAGCCTACTTTTACGCTCGATGCTCTTCACGGGCATCAATTACCCGAGACAGGAGACGATTACGCCGAGAGTAAATATCGTCGTGCGAACCCCGATTTTACGAGAGCTACGTCCTTCTTGGGCCTGGACTCGAATTCGGACTCGCGATGCTGCCTTGGGCCTTATCGCGAACGTCGGAAAGTGGACAGTTGTGGAGCATAATCGGTACACTTGGGAAGAGCCGCTAATCGGTCCCGAGGGTTCACCTTCCTCGTTAAAACACCGGCAATCGCGCTTCCAACGTTCGATTCCAGGAGCAGCTTCTAATAGCCGACGAGTAGTTCGTTAAAACCGATCGATCGAGTCCTCGGATCCGCGGCTCGCGACGATATTTGCATTAGACGGTCGAAAGCGAAGTACGCAGAGGAGAGAAATTGCCTTTGGCGATGACGTAGAACAGAGGCAGCTTATCGACGCGCTATGAAATTCCAGGGCTGCGCGAGGGGAACCAGGGCCGCCACGTTGATGTCGCTCGACGAGGTTATACTGGGGTCTGCACCGATCGCCGGAATGTAGTCCTGTCGCGTATCGCGACACGATGCCTGACACCAGCCACGTGCTATACGTGCCAAACGACTTTGTACCGTTTGATCTATTATGTCTAGAGTGTAGATGCTTTTATAAAGGGTCTCGAATAATGATGCGAGCTTGGGATATTAAGGAGTCGTTTTGATGTTCTCATTTTTAGTTGTATGACTCTAACTATTTTGCCATTTTAATTTACATTCTTCTTTGAATGAAATGCCCACTGCGTAATACAACGAGCGCCTAAATTAGTACAACATATATATATAGGTATTATATTATTGTATTTCAGATACTTGCTTCCCGTACTCACCTTAATAAATAGATCAGGGCATTTCGGACAACGCCGCCAAGCCATTCTTATTATCCTTGTTACTTTTATATTTGAACTTCTCTGATAATTCCATTCTAGGTATTTTCAGCATTTAATTGTAGATATAATACCGCAGTAATAAGTGACTTTAATGATTACTTATAAATATAGATAAATAATGAATGCATATGGAACAATAATATCGGCTAGGAGAGAATAAAGTCTTCGATGAAATTAATTTAGATACTCTGTTTTATTATAAATTTCGCTCAAAGCTTTATATCTTTCGTGATTGTATTAAGCCATTGAGGCGCGCACATCATGAATCGAAATGAAAGATAGTTGAATCACTTATCTAATGCATTAAGTGAGTGAGATAAAAGTGGTACTAATAAAAGCTCGAAAGAAAAATAAATTTGTTACACTGGAGCTCATCCGGTAATCGTTAGATCCGAAAGATTATTTAAAGAGTGCCCCATCCCCTCGACTGCCCTCGTCGTCCGCCACTGTTCACGCTTATCAGGCTCATAGGACAACAATATACATCGCGTATATACGAGCTGGAGATAATATCATGAGCGTCCTTTCGTTCCACCACCGCCCCCTCCCCGGCCCCATCCGCCCTCACCACCCTCTTTTTCCGCATCGTCGTCGCGCGCGGTTCCCCGCTACCACGACTCTTCAGGATATTTTCAAAAGTAATAAAGCTCGGCCCGGGCTTATGCGCAGCTTATCTTCCCCACTTGTTCTCTCGCTTCTTTCTTTATGTTCCACTGCATCCACTGATTTTCTCACTCTCCCTTCTACTTCTCTCTCTCTCTCTCTCTCTCTCTCTCTCTGTCCCTCTCTCATTGCCTCTATCTCTGCTTTCTGCACTTTTTCTCTTCTACACGTAGGATTTTTTTTACAAGAAGGCTATTGTAGGTAGTCTGCTGAATATACAATTACTAATTGAAAGTATGATGATAATACAGTATTCAACGCAATATTGCGGATTGCATTCATTAATTAAAATTTAAAATAGAAATTGAACATTTATCATATGGATAATGTATTATCAGATTATTTCCTTAAATTTTATACAGAATTTTAATTTAAAATATTATTGAAATTACGTTTTTCTTATGAAATATCCACAATTAAGTAGTTTTACGTAAATTTAACTCTGAGATTAAATAATTTTCTATAAGTTGAAGATTTATTGCAATTTGGCGTTAGGAAATATAGAATTCAAATAGTAATATTAAATTGTTCAGAAATTAGTGACATAAATTTCGATTTATTTGAAACTCAATTTATATTATACTCTAATAATTGTGTAGTTCCATTTAATGATAATTTTGCAATTATTATTTCAACTGCATCATTGGATTTGTACAGAGTAAAGCAGGGAAAAATATAGGCCTCGCTATAAAGCGCAATAATCGTCGTTAAATCTATGTCGGAATAATGCTCAATAATGAATTCTGGCATTGCTATTGGAGACGGAAATATAAAGCACCCCCGCAGCCGGCAAGTTATTTCCTTTCGCACCTTATTTTCGGTCTGCTGCAGTCGGCTCACGGCTCATCTGAGACACGCTCGGACTCGCCGGAAGTATCTTGAATGGCGTCCAGCCAGGAGGACTCTTGGTGAGCGATGCCAGGATGCGCCCCTCGCGAGATCGAGGTACGCGGCCTATCCCCTTTTCGGTCTCGGAGAGAGGCTCCTCCATTTATGCTCCAGGGAGCGTGAGACGGGAGAGATATAAAAAGGAGAAAAAGTGCGATTGCCAGAGAAGGAAGGAGTCATTATGACGAAGCGTCACGCGGAGAGACAATATTATGACGTCTCGGGTACCAAAATGTGATCGCCCATCCAGCGCTTCTCCACTACTTCTCCATTATTATCCCTCGGCCACAATCGTATTTCACTTCAAGGGGGGGGGGGTGAGTTGCGCCTCGATTTATACAGTAATTCACCTCGTCCTTATCATATCCATCTTTAACTTTACCACCTATTCCTATCTTACGCTTCTGCTAAGGCGATTCTTCCGAGACTTCGCTTTTACCGCTCTAAATCTTCTCTCCATAAAAAGTCTTTTGATCCCCTACCCATTAATATATATAAGTAAATGGCGAGTCGGGCGCTGGATGAAAAATTCTTAAAATCGTAAATGAAATCGAGCCATATCTAAATAAAAAATACCCTCAATATCATGTGGCAATAACCAAGTGCGAATACATAAATTCATAATGGAGACAGCAGTGTCAAAAGATGATGAACCATCGCATCGCATACAACAGCTTCATTCCCTTCGTAATAATCACTCCGCGCGTATTTACGCGCACGGTATAATGCGTTTGTTTGTGCTCTCCCTCTCGCGTGCACGCATCTCTCTCTGTTCATCTCTCTCTCTCTCCCTCTCGTCCCCTATTTATCTCTCTATCTATCTTTTTGTCTCTCTTAGATCGTACACAGTTTTCATCTCTGCCTAGCTCTCTTATATGTCGAACGTTCGTTTCCTCTGTGTTCTCGAACCCCTCGAGCCCGCATTCACGCTCCCGCACGATACGCATATAAGCGTGATGTCTCTCTTAGTCTCTCTCTCTCTCTCTCTCTCGCTCTCTTACTACTTTGCACTTCATGCTAATTCCATCGATCCGCATTTTAAGCCTCTGCGAAGGGCCCCGGCGCATCCTGCCTGAGACTGCGTTCGTGCGACGGGGCAGGGGGTAATGGAGGGGCGGACAGCCGAGAAGCGGAAAAATAAATGAAGACTTACATAAGAGGGCCGGGGGGAAGGGAACCCAGAGCAGAGAGGCAGCGAGCCTGACGCAAGCATTTTAGGATCGGCTTATAGTTATTTCTTTGCCGGTGTTAAATCTGCGACACGGGCAATTTACAGATTTGTAAGTGGACTATCTAAAAACTATTAGCACTGCACTCAGTAGAGTTCCGTGCTTCAACGTCATTGCTATTATTTTTAATGTCTCGCCGTGTATTTTTTATTCGCTTTAACCGATTGGATACATTGCAGCAGTAGTACGAAGCGAAAAATGTCAGTACTATTTAAAATAAGAACGGCAATAGGAAGATAATACGGCTGACGAGTGCTACAATTTCAATTTTATCCCGCCAATGGTAAAAACGTGTTTGCTAAGAAGCTCAACATTAAGCTTACGCGGAGTCTACTGCCGAGTCGAAAAAGCGATGGTACTTGAGCGTATAAATATAATTAACATTTAAATGGAGTATCGATAAATAAGTGACAGCAGCACTTGCTTAATCTCTGAACATTTAAAAACGGACGCGACGCCGGCCCACCGTATAAATAAGAGCCAGATCGGAATAGCCAGAGTGAATAAGGGAGGGATGGAGAGAGAGAGAGAGAGAGATAGAATCGTACGGGGCTAGAAGGGAGACTGCGGGATCCTCCTTTCACAGGCGCTCCACGAGCGGATTCAAGCTTCCTCTAACGTATGATGCGATTTGATCGTAGCGCTCGATAACGATGCTCTTTGCGATTGAAAGGCGTTTAAGTGGCGCGCGGGCGATGCGCCACGGCTGTGGAAGCGCTCGAGCGTCGAAAACGAGGTGAGCCGACGTCGTGTCGCCCTTTCCCCGAGCGAGGATCCCTTTAATTAGCCCTCGAGTTCACGCGGGGGTACGACCACGTGAGCGTCTGCACGTGTGAGTCCAAATCACTAATTGAATGGGACGCGGGAAGGTTCACGACTCCGCTCTTTACTCGTGACTAAGGACTCAGGGCCTTCAGCGGCTCCTCGGCCATCGGCTTCCGTGGCTATTCTCGCATCCACAGCACCCCCCCCCGCCCGGTCTCGCTCATCCCAATACCGAGTGTCTCTCGACTTTAACGTAGGCAGGGTCCGCTAGTTTTTATTTTTTCGCCGTTTCATTTTTTTCTTTAAATTGGGTCTCCCCTCCTCGTGTCGCGCGCAAGACCGATTTATATTGTTTTTGCGGATAAAGAGCAAGAGAAGCGCGCGCGCGCAAATTGGCCTCAAGTGCTCGGCATTAGTGGCTACGAAATATAATCCCCTGGTAATTGTCGCCGTTCCATTTAATAAAGGCGCGCCGCACAAAGCCTCTCGCACAAGTGGTGAGCTACGGCTGGCGTGGCCCGGTGGGCCGGCGGGCGGGCGGGCGGGGGCAGGGCAGGGGCAGCAGCGGCAAGGTAACGAGAGAGCCCGCGCAAAAACACCGAAAATTAGCCCCGACACTCGGAGAAAATGAGACTGGCAACTGGAGTATTAAGGACCCAATATACGTGGCATTAGTCGTGGCAAAAGCACCGAAAAACCCTTTAACCGAAGACTCGTCAAGTGCCGCCTGCGGCACATTGGTTTTTCGCTCCCCCGACGCAAATCCTCGGCCCAACAATGTTGTAGCCTCGAACCAGTTCGCACCGGGGGTTCGTTATCCTTCGTTTCCCTCTGGCCCCCCCCCAGCCCCTCGCTGGCTTCTTCTCATTCTCTCGCTCGCTCTCTCGAGTACTGCGAAGCTGAATTCCACTGAAACAGTGCACGACGGGGGAGGACAGGGGTGGAGAATAGGGGCGACGAGAGAGCGACTGAGAAAGAGAGAGAGAGAGAGACACGTTGGACAAACTCCGATTGAGCGCGAGATGACGTCGAGTGTCCGTGGGCTCTATTTTATTATTGCCTGTCCGGTATTTGCTTACATGCCTCGGCGACTGCCTCCTCCTCTTTCATCTCCGGAGTTTTCGCTTTTCTTTGCTCCGCTGCACAAATGAGCGTAGGACACGTCAATTAAATTGAACTACTTTGCATTGTCAGTGTGTCATGCGTCGCATGGTACTTTACTTGTCGCCGAGCCTTTGTTTTACTCTCAGTCCTGTCGCAGGATTTCGAGAAGGTCCGCAGTCGTCTCGAGCGCGAGGTCATTGCAGTTTTAAAATATTGTATTGTAGTGCCTGTGTTTGGATCGTTAGCTCTTGCGTCTTTTCTTCGATTGCGCGCCAGTTGACAATGAGCGAGGCTAGAGAGCAGCGGCAGATGGAAAACTTTTGTACGCCTGGGAGACCAACGGCATGTTTTAATAAATTCTAATCAAGCTGCTAATAAACTTTCAACGGCAGGTTCTCCGGGCCCAGTTTATAAATGCGACGCCCTCGTAACTAACGATCTTGCATTGTCTAAATATCGTTCAAGAGTGTCGAGGACGAGGAGTCTCAAAATTATCGAGCGGAACGTTAATTGGGAGCTCCTGGAAAGGAGGCAAAAGGTGAGTTCTGCCGGGACGCTGGCCGTCCATTAGGCGCGAGCGCGTGGTTTAAAGAGCCGAAATATTTCGTAAAATTAGAGGGCGACGAATGACTGGCCACGATTGACTCGAAATCTTGTGTGAAAGCTCGTCAAGCTTCCCCTCGGCAACGGGCCCCGGTACAACAATGGCCTGTCAAGGATCGCTCACAGGTATATCGTTCGCAGGCGGCGCACAAACTGTCCGCTTTTAATACCGGATCGTTGACGTGATCAAACGCGGCTGCGCGGGTACCTTTTTAAAAAGGACGCGGGGAAGAAAGCCAAGTCCCACCGCAGACTATTGGCCTAGAAGAGACAGGAGACGCGCTCCTTGGCTCCCTTAATTTCGGCTTTGTGCGCTACGGGCCCCTCGCCCGCCGGGATCCTCGGATCCTCGCGAGCCTCGGCCGAGCCGCGCGAGGCTCGGATAAGGCGCCTTTCCCGCCGGCCCTGCGGGGGACAGGGTGGCCGACCAGACGAGAAGACGCGGGGAACAAAGGCCGAGAGGGAGAGGGAGAGAGAGAGAGAGAGAGCAGAGAGCCGGCCAGAAAGGGGAGAGCGGATATCGAGTCGCCCACTAATAATCGCGGCGGTGGCCGCCCGAGGCTCGGTTTAGTTTTCACCTGCTCCGGGAATTACGCGCACGTGAGATTGGCCGTGGGACGTCCTCGTCCCCGGGGGACGGGATCCTCGAGCCCGGACCCCATTCGGCGCGTCAACGCGCCATGGCGTTGAAACCCTCTGACGTGCTCTGACCCGAGCCTCCTGACGCTCCGGACCCTCCGATCCCCGGATCCGTCGCACCCTGCGTATTACTTTCGCCGCGGCTATTATGCGCGACGTGTATTATGCTCCTTCTCGATAGCGCGGACCGAGTTTGATTCACAATTTCTCTCCTCTCTCTCTCTCTCTCTCTCAGCGCCTCGCTCTCCGCTGCCAGGCTCTCCGTCAGCTCTCGTGACATTTATTTCCAAACGCAAGCCACCAAAGCGGACTCGAGCTTATTTATTCGCTCTCTTTAACCCCGGCTCAAAATCAATCATGGGATACGCAAAACCGGATGCCTTCGGCTTCTCTATTAACCGACATTTGCCCTCATCTGCGCCATGCACTTTATCTACTTATTGTAATTTTTTTTCTTTTTTTCTTTCTTTTCTTTCTTACTGTCTTTCTTTCCTTGCGAACACTACATTCATAATCGTCGAATCGCTTAAAAGAAGCCGAATACCTCATTCGTACATTCGTGGCTAAACGAGGCACGAGAGTGATTCGGTTAGCCGAATGCGGTTGCAAGAATTCTCATTCAATTCAATTGCATGAAATTACTAGGACACGACAGAAGCCGAAACGTCTTCCAACTAATCGAAAATAAGATTATTATTTCCTTCCTACGACAGTTCTTGTTAATGCAAAGATGGGCACAATTCTATCAGGAATCCGAAGAAGGCGTCGATATTATAAGATCACATCTATACATGGGTCCATATCCATAATGCATGTAACGTCCATTGGGAGTCTCGCTCTCTATGATTATCCGCGCCTCGGACAGAACGTCTTGTATATGTCAGTGGCGAATAGAAGAGAATAAGTCGCATCTTTGGACGCAGACGTAAATACCGGATCGCCATCCGGCGTTGAAGCTATTTTCCGAGTATACGTATATTGTTGTGCTAAAAACACGCATACATACATACATACATACATATATATACATATATATATATATACATATATGTATATGTAAATGTGTATATTTATATGAGCAGATAGAAATTCTGAACATTTCTCTTACTGCCGGCGCAAGTCTTTTACGGCTTTCGCGATTTATATTGCCTGTAAGTGACAGAAGCACCGGGGCCAAGAGAAAGGATTTCGGGCCGCGTCTTCCACAAGTCAAGAACAAAAGCAGAAACCAAGTGACTCGAGCCCGGGCGAGGTTTTTTATGTGCGCGCAGCCGAAAACAAGGCAGTGCAAATCTGGGCGCGGCCCACCGAGAAGAAGACGCTGCTGTATGAGCAAGGCTTGGGGGGGGCCGGAAGGGGAAAGAGTACGCGTGCACCAGTGGGTCGGTGGACCCCTTATGCATCGGGTAACCGGCATTGTTTTCCGAAAAACTCCCGAGCCTTCGAAATTTTCACGTTTTTTTCGGAATTCACTAGAAGTTCATGCCGTCCGTAGACGTATCGACGTTGTCTCGTCTAGAGCCGAGCTGCAAAACTCACGAAAGTCTACGTCATATATCTAGCGAGTTTATATAAAAATCCCTGCAAGTTTTGACAGCAAATACGATATTCGGGTAAAAAAATAGCACACTTCCATAAATACATTAATCGAATAAATGCTCAAGAGTCAATGTTAATTACACGATGGATAAAAACTAATTCCATAATAAAGAATAACCAAAGTCAATGAAGAAGATGATTGATACATGGCTTTTTCGAAAATCATTATTTTCTCCTTGCTTTTGCTTAAAATAATCGTGTAAAACGAACCTAAATTGATTCAATCATAATAAATAATATTAATAATGTGAAAATAACTGAAGATTATGTAGAATGGAACATAATCTGAAACGCCATTCCTCTCTTCCATAAAAAGGACGTATGCACGCTTAAGATCTGAGGTAATCAATTGACGATAGAATTCTTAGTATCGTTTTCATGTCTTCTGTTGTTGCATTTCATCAGAAGAACCAACTATTAAACTGCCTGTTTCTTTCTCGTCCCTTCCCCTGTTAGATACACTCTCCAGCTCTCCTTCTCTTTATTGCCCTATACAATTACGTATTGATTATGAATATAATTTATAAAGAAGTATTTATAGAAAGCCCGACATTTTTTAAAGAAAACATACGCATATATTAAAATTAAAAAAAAGTAAAGGAAACTGTTCAATATTAAAGAACCCACGTAACAATTAACATTTTCTTACTTCTTAAATTAAACGATGCATTTTAATGGAACGCGTTGCCTTAAAGGAGAAATTCGATGAAATATATTACGACTTTTTGTTTAGTTATTAGGATCCCGTAATAATTAGAATCGAGAATAGTTTAAGCCATTGAGCAGGAGAAAGATACTTCTATTGAAAGGTTTATTAAACAAACGAATCGAAACGGAGGAATATAAGGTGTACTCGATGCTGCTGCTCGATAATATCAATCAAACGCAAGTGATGCAAAGAGATCTCGATAAAGGTTATAAGGTTATAGGCTCACTCAAAGGGGAGGAGTAAGCAAAGTATAAACATCAGTGGTCGGAGATCGAGCAGCGATAAGCAGCGCCGGAAAATAGCGATCGGCGCAGGCCGTGCCTCGAAGGGTCGAGGAATCGGAGGACAAACGTAAGAAGCCAATGAAAAAAGAAGGCCCCTGTTAACGTTGCAGGTGTCGTCGATAAACAGGGTCCTCCGTAACCTCGCCGCGCAGAAGGAGCAGCGCCAGCAGCAGCAACAGCAGCAGCAGCAGCAGCAGGCGGGCGTCGGGCCCGTGGGCGTCGGCGTCGGGGCGGGAAGCCCGGCCGATAGCGTCTACGACAAGCTGAGGCTGCTGAACGGCCAGGCCACGGGATGGCCCAGACCCAACCCATGGTAAGTGCGTCCGGAGAGTTTTTTACCCCCTTCCCAAGATATAAGCCTCTCGTGCTCGAGGACCCCCGCCGTGGCGCGAGCCGTAAGCTCCTCCTTCACGGTTTGCCCGCGATTTCTTTTCTCGCCTTCGAATCGCAGAGATTCCCGTACCGTCGATCAACCAATTGCCCTTCGGCCCAACTCGTTTCTCCAATGCGTACCGTTCGTGAATCGCCTCTGCCGCGTGGAAGTCCAAGTAAATACGCGAGCTCGCGGGCCTCTCGATCGCCGAGGACCGATTGACCGATATTGTACTGATTGGGTCGACTGTCGTAATGAATTTTTGCCCCGGGACTACCAAAAGAATCTCAATTTATTTTTCGAATACCAGGTATCCGTCCGGAGCAGGCAGTCCTTTTTCTTCTCTGCAACCGAGCTTAAGTCCGAGCCATTGTACGGCCCTTCCTCCTGATCCGGCAGACATTCTTCACTCAAAGAAAGGTAAGTTTATATGCGCTTCTCTCGATCCGTCTCTCTCTCTCTCTCTCTTTATTCTGTTTTTTCCTTTTTTCTTTTTCTTTTTTCTTTTTCTTTTTTTTTTCTTTCTTTTTTTTTTTACTCATCTACCGATGATTCCTTTCAATTTTCATCGCTACTTACTTTAAAAAACGATTTTCTCGGAATCGTAATTCGCTGCCCAACATCTTTAATAAGGCCGTATCGTTGGCAATTCAGTAATGATAGAAGCCCTATTATACGTAAGCTACTGTCTACGCGCCGAGTACACAAAGAGGCTGCCTAATATTTGAGGAGAAGCGCGCGCGTATGGACCGAGCGTACACGTCACTACGATTGTCCCTATGAAAATTTGATCTCTTAAACAGGCATAATCTCAATGTTACCAGCCGACTTTTTTAATACCCGCTTCAGTGCCGATCAGTCTGCCCGTGCGTCAGGGTATCCGAGGCCAGGCTCGGATTGTATTCACCGCACCGGCCCACATCGGCCGCAAAGGCAAATCGCGGCCCTGCGAGACGGAGTCGCGATTCCTGCGCTCTCGGGTGCGCGCCAAAGTCGCGACGATGCCCTGCCGCAGAAGGCGACGCGTCGCACGAAAATATTTGCCCGGAAGAGAGAAAGATAAAGGGGACCGTTGGGGACTCGGCTGGGAGCTACAGGAGCCCCCGATAAGTGAGCATTCCGTAAACGCAATTGCGCTCGAAACGCCGGGACACGCCTGCCGATCCCGACCGCAAATCCGCAACTGAGCCCGACGGTTATCGCGCGTCTCTCCGCGTCCCCTTCTATCTCTCTCTCTCTCTCTCCCTCTCTCCCTCTCTCCCTCTCTACCTGTCCACTTCCGGGGGCCTCGGGTGCTCACAGAATCGTAAGCGGAAAAACTGACCAGCCTACCCCCGTAAGTACCTTGCGTGCCTTACCGCAGAGCTGTTTGAAATCCTATGGCCGGAATTCGGTGCCATTCCGCTTACGCGTGTCAGTGGGTGGAGCCGGGGATGGATTACCAAGTACCGACATTTAAATAGAATAATACGGCGTTTGATGATAGGCCTGGGTAGTGCGGTGATTTTCAATCGTTTCATCATTGGTATCCGAAATTCAATCCCCTTGCGATATTGCACCGTAAATTATTAGTGTGACTTTAGCCAAAATGCCTCTGTACAATGGGACATGAGAGGCTTTTTAGTACGGACTCGCTTTATTGGAGCATTCGGTACAATGCATGTTTCACGCGTTTTAAAATGCCCTGTGCTTTTGTCATAATAATAATAATAATAATAACAATAATAACAATAACAATAACAATAATCAATAATAATACAATCAATAA
This sequence comes from Kradibia gibbosae, assembly GCA_018907135.1. NCBI lineage: Eukaryota > Metazoa > Arthropoda > Insecta > Hymenoptera > Agaonidae > Kradibia > Kradibia gibbosae. The sequence continues at coordinate 4,338,075 of JACCHX010000003.1, forward strand.
CAATAATAACCACTTCGACAACGGAACCCATTCGGAAGCACTTACTTTATCGCGTACTTAAACCTTGCATGGGTAATAAATGCTTTCGGCATTTGGACATTCCTTTATGAGCGTACCTTTAGAAATAACGCACAAATATCAAATGCATCTTTCGGCACTGTGACAAAGTTGCTACCAAAAAACGCATCGTTGCGCTTGGAGAAGCAATTAAGTGAAAGGATCTCTTTGGATTTCGAAGCATCGATTGAGCCGCGACATTAAATTCATAGACGAATCTCCATAAATAACTCCATCTGTCAGGGAGAGGCAACAAAAGCTGGGCGACGCTTCAACCCCCCCCGCCACCCCATACCCCGTCAAGTGTGCGCCCACGAGCCGGGGCTTGGGCAGGATTCGGCGAAGCGGGCGCGCGCTCGCAGCATCCCGAGCCGGGCCGCGGGTGCGCCTCGTCGACGAGGGGCTCGCCGGTAAAGGGACGAAAGGGCCGGTGGGTGGCTCCGGGAGCGCCGTCCCGCGGAGAGAGGCGATAAAGGTGCCCGCGGCCGGGTAATCGTGCGTGCGACCGCTGGCCGCGCGCAGAGACTCACTCTAATTAATTAATCCCGCGGCGCGATACTAATGCCGGCTCTGCGATTCCGTAAGGGACGAGCGCGTGTGCCTACGCTGCCTCGTGCGCGCGGGGAGCCCTCGGTTATTACGTTAAGCGCGTGAGCTACGGGACGGGGACGCGCCTGGGGAGCGAAGTCGAGCGCAAGGAAGCGACCCTCCCGTGGGCGAGTGCTCGGCTGGATTTTCGCCGGTGCCCCTTTGGTGGCTCTGCTGCTCCCGAAATCCTTACGCATGCCACCTTGCGCTCGATCTGGGAGCGCGGCGAGCTCGGGCCGCCTCCTATCGAAGCTTGCCTCCGTAAGTTTGCCTCTTATTTAGGATAATGCTGTTAAATAGTGTCAGCTGCTTGTCCAGGCGCGAGTATTGCTCCTTCCTCCGACGCCGCTCCACTTCGCGCAATGAAAGGAGAAAATACCCTGCCATTATTGCTCGGAGCAAAGATTTTATCCAATGTGATAATATTTGTGAAAATAGGAATCGAAATAGAGTTTCATGGGCTGCAACAATCAATAAAACTGTTGTATTTTACTTTCCGTACACTTTGTCTACGTTTCTTTTCTTTTCCCTCTTGATTTGCTCCCTTCGACCTTTCTTATTTTCGCACCCTCGTGAATCAAAGTAAGCCTCTAATTCGTCGATATCAGAGTGTTCCCCTTTTGAGGTTACTATTATGAAAGCGCAATGTACGATCCCTTTATTAGAGCAAATTTGAACCGCTTGCCCCATGGTAATTTTCACAAATAAAACGTGAACGTAGGAAGCGAACCTTTGTGTTTACACACACGCACACGCACACACGCACACGCGCACACACATACATATATATATATATATATATATATATATATATATATATATATGTATACGTTTGTTCTTCCCTTCATTGACAAAACAAATATAACATCAATGTTTTGTTATTTTTTCATAACTATAGTTGTTTTATATAAAAATATAATAATATAATAATAATATATATATATATATAAGTTTGTCAATAAACTATTAAAAACGAAAAATATTTACACTATTTCTTAAATCTTAAATGTAAGTAGTTAATATAGTATTTAAATATTAATGAATAATTCTCCTTAAAGCTTACGTAATTTAATGGTTACTTGTACTTTGTTAGCACAATAAATTCAGATGTACCTTAGATTCTAAGTAAAATGGCCATGAATGACTGAGAAAAACAGTTTTCATTCTTAGGGGTAAAAATGATTTGCCAAATTATACTATACAGAGTATCCTTTCAACATAATATTTGTGTAACACAATTACTGCGTTTACAAAAAAGAAATGCACAACCTAATTTTTGGGAAAATAAGAAGATCACAATGAAATTTTACAATATAAAAAAGATCCTTAGCATTACGATGTTCACAGTTTCGTTCATACTGACATAATGAAAGAGAAAGATAGATAAAGGAGAAGGAGAAAACTTTCCTTCCTTTGGCGGCACACATCAAACGCGAAATTTCTTTTTCCTTGACGTGGCCCTTTCACTCTCACTCTCTCATTCACTCTCACTCTAACTGTCTTTCTCTGTTTCTCTCGGGGAGTGTCACAAGCAGCCACCCTCGAAAGAAAGGATATTTTAGCGCCGCGAGGGCTTGACTCTCTCTCTTTCTCTCTCTCTCTCTCTCTCTCTCTCTCTCTTTCTCCATCTCTTTGCAATGTTAAAAAGGCGCAGCGAAGCTTATGTCGGTATAATTTTAGCGAGCAATAATCGATCGGCGATTACCACCCCGAATGGTGCCCGACCATGTGTACGTAACCGTGCAATATATACGGAACAATTTTAAAATGCCTGATGGTGTACCGCAGACTCGTTGTATAAGTACGGCGCTCACGAAAGGGAAGAGATTACGTTGCACTTTTCTTTAGAAAACTTTGAAACTCTTATCGTTTTATCTGCATTATTCGCGTAAGGGTAAATCGTCGCGCACAATGGGGCTCGCGCTCATCAAAACGATCCGATGACTTTAACAAACGGCGGTTGAGATATCCAAATGCGAAGGGGCGCCCTGACAGGTAAGAGGACCTCGGCCGAGGAGCCATCGGAGTTCCACAGGCACGCGCGGACGTACTCTCGAGGACGGAGGCCCCGCCAAAGGAATCTCCCGGTTGGGCCGCCCCCCCCCCGAGCTCGAGGCTCTGGCCTTGACTCGGCGTTATCGAGGATGGATCCGCGCGCCAATCGCAGAGCGAGCGGCCCCGTGGAGCCGGGAGGGCCCCGATATCACGGGCTCCCTCCGCCGCAGGTCTGGCCCCGGGGCGGCGCCGCGTCTGTCCCCTGCACGCGCAATCAAACGCGGCAACGGCCAGGAGCGCTCAAGCGCACGCGGCCCCCGGGGGCAGATGCGGGATTCGCGGGCGGGAGCGGCGCCGGCGTTTATGGGATAAGTCGACCGACCGAACACTCTCTCCGCCCCCCACCCCACCCCCCAGCAGGCCTCGCCCGGCTGGAGGTCCGCCGCGTCGCGTAGGGCCCCCGAGAGCAAATAGAGCGCAGCCGAAGTCGCTCTCTCTCTCTCTCTCTCTCTCCTCCGGGGCTTCTCTGCCCGAGCCCGCAAGAACGGGAGCCCCGAGGCCGCGAAGCTAAGCGAAAGCAGATTACGCCGCAATCATCGCGCGACTCCCGGCCCTCTCCTTCGTCCTCGGCGTTTCGCCCCGAGCCTCGGCCCGACCAAGGGTTGACGATAGCGGGGAGATCCCATGCTTGCGCTTCCCGCTCCGCCTCCCGGCGATCGCTCCCGATGCATCCCGTCAAGGAGACTCGCAGCCCGGCGGCCCTTCGTCCCCCACCGCGCCCAGCTGCTAATTCAATACCAGCATCAAATATTTTCCAATATCCGGCCCTCTCCACTTGCCTGTTTTGTCCAAATCATTGCAGACGAGTTGCTGTATTTGCGTTGGGGGGGAAGGCCTTTAAAAGAGTCCCCGCGCCTCCTCGAAGTCCTTGCGCAAAGTCGAGCCGAGCTCCGTCGGGTAAACATTTTTTTTAAATGCCTACGAACGAGCGCCAGGGTATTTCCTTCATCCGAGGGATCGGAATACAAGGCCTAGGAGCGATGCTCGTGGTACGCAAATTTCTCGTGCACGAGGTACACTCCTTCCTCCTCTCTTAAAGCGGATGGAGCCTCGCTCTCGATTGATGCGCGAGTCCTTCGGCAGCGGCGCGTATGAAAAAGCCTGGGCTCCCCGGGCGAAGAACAAACTGGGCGAATAATCGATGAAAAGCTCTTTCGCGAATGATGCGTCGCATCGAAGGATTGTTAATTCGCGCAAAAGCCTCTCTTTTGAGACTGGAGGACCGGAGTCGGCCGATGCTCGGCTCGCAGTCGATCAAAAGAAGCTGCCCCCGAAAACCCTAAAATAATGGTTTGAGAAGCGAAGGCAGCGAACGAAAAAAGGGAGCCGCCCCGCCCCGCCGTCCCCTGCGTACTTGCATAAAGGCGCATCGCGGCGCGAGCCCGCGCGATAAAGGGGCCGGGAGGGGCGTCGCGCGGAGATCGGCAGGAGTCGCGATGCCACGACAATGACTAGGCCGGGGCCGGGGTGGGGGCCCGTGGGTGGGCTCATTGTCAAGCTCGCGGATGAGCCTCGGCTCCGAGGAATCGGAGTCGCCTCCGAGCGGCCGGCCGCGCGTGCCTCGGGAGCCCTGGCCCTCCTTTGGCTGCGGGCCTCGCGCGCATCCAGCCCGCGGAGGGGCGAAGGGTCGCGGAGTCGCGCCGAAGAAAGGAACTGCGAGGGTCGCGCGGTCCATTGTCTTTGGCAGCCATTCTTCGGGCTCGGTGCTTTACCTCCGAGAGCCCGCTGAATGCGCGCGGCTCCCCCTACCTTTTCAATGGGGGCTCGGCTGCGCGACCGTCCTCCCCCACCACCCACCCGCCTCTCTCCCCCGCGCCCTAATGGGACTGCCGTCGGGAGGCGGCTCGGGCCTGCGGTAGCGGGAGCGATGCTCCCCGGATTCGGCGGTCGGGAGCGTCGGACGCGCGCGGGGCGCCATCGGCGCCGAGGGTGAAATTTTTATTCCGCGAGCGGCCCGCGGCGGGGAGGAGGCGCGAGAGGGAGCGAGGAGCTCGGCTCGCGAGCGAAAATTCTTTCCTCGGAGTCCCGTGAGCGCGTATACTGTGTACGGAGGGTTCGGTGCGCCGAGATCTTACGGGGGCGCGCCCAGGGAATTTCTTTCACCTTTTTCAAGCCACCCCGTCGACCTCCCGCCCACCCGTCCTCCTCCTCCTCTGACTTTTTATTATTGCCAAAGATTAAACCAGGAGTTCTGGAATTTTTTAATACGATCCCTTTTCCACTATTTCTGCACTTTTCGACGCTTTTTCTCGCCTTTTCATTCGCAACTGATTCACAATGAAAGTACCAGCGATCGCTCTGACATTTCATTGAATTGAAATTAATAAACCTTTATGAGTTTTGGGAGGTTAGAGGCCAATAAAGGCTTTGGGGCTCGCTATGTTGTGTATTTATGGAATCGACGCTAAGGGAGTCCTAAAACCTTAAAACTTATCCCACATGAAAAGCTTTTCCTGTACGATGAAAAGCCCCGCGAAAACTGGATGTCATGGGACTTGCTAAAAAAGGTTGATTCGTTTTAACTCCTGTCATTATTCCCCGCGCGGATCTCGAGCTCGTTCGAAAAAAACCTCGTTCTCATTATTATTCAAGCGCATGATAATCCGTAGGTAGCGACGGGCTCTGTCTTAATGCATTAGTTTGAATTTATCAATCTGGCGAATAGCAACAATTAGGGGGTCCATAACGTTACCGAAAGTCAACGGTATTGCACAACAAGCCGTAAGAAAAAAATATTCATAAGCCTCGCAGCTCACGCCCACAGAGTGTCAGGACACATCGCGGAGCTCGATTTTGATGGCTCGGCCTGTATAAAAACCCCGTGAACGCTCGTCTATCTCCGTAAAGGCCATTATTGGCACTCCCTCTCCCTCATTTCTCCCTTGGCATTGGCAGCCGCTCATCTTCGGTTCCCCGCAGTTTCCCCGAAACTACGCCCGCTTCCCCCGTTCGCCTCGCTCGATTACGTCGGCGGAGGAGGACAGTCGACGAAATTGCCGCGCTTAATTTGTCCTCCCCGACCGAGAGTTGACGCGTTCTCGAGCAGCCGACGTAGCGACATTCGGTGCGTAGATACGCTCGCGAGTAAATCGATGCGCGCAGTTGGCGAGGCGGAGAAAAATGATAGCGTTGCGGCTATTGGTAATTTCAGCGGAGAATAGGGGCCAGGAGCTGGTAAATTTATTGTCTACAAAATTTTCAATCTTTGCCATTCAATACCCACAAACAATTTTCTTCTGTATTTTCAAAGCGATTTCTTTGAAATATAGCCTGTGATCAATCGCCTACGATTCTTGGTAATTCTCCTATTTTTTCATTTATAAAGGCTCGAATTAATTTCCCATAATCGGCGCTACAGTTCCAAAAATAGTATTTACCGCCTCCGAAGCGAGTCCCGTTGCAGACTCGCCCGCACAATATTAAAAGCTTATGCGAACAGTGCAAAATTACCGCACGATTGTTAGATTGTTATCCTCTGATCATTGGCCGAAGAATAATAAATTTTCCGCTAGTGGTTACTTATGGCGCAGAAGGCGAACGAAACCCGAGCGGCGGTAAGATATCAATCAAGCGAAGAAATGCAGTGATTAAGCCTCGCGGAGATAAGGCCTGCCTAAACAAATCACTCGAGCTTGTAAATAAAAAGCAACGGGTGCACTTTACCCCGGCGGTATTCGTATCGGTTAACGAGCCGAGCTCCCAGTAAGAATCCCAATCCCCATTAGCACGTCATGCACTCGTAACAATCGAGTACGTCAGATCGTCATTAGGTCCGGGAGACTCGTGGACAAAAACCACAGCGAGGCTTTTGTCGCTTCGGCCCTGCGCCCCGACCCCATTACACCCGTTGCGATGTACGCGGACTGCCATGGTTGGCAATCGTAGATAATTAATAGCTGATAAGGACGTTAGGCTTGCCTTGCAGGCAAGAAAGTACCTCGGCAAACCCTCGTGCTCGGGACTATCCGCACACGCCCTAAACAGGGCGCCCCGGTCTCGCTGCCCCCTAACCGATAGTTGCGCCTCGGCCTCGAGGCCCGCCGACACATGCGCGCGTCCACACTTTCGGGAACCCTATCGCGTGCGGCGGTGGGCGCGTATGCGTGGGCTCCGCACGCATAAAAATGTGCGCATACGCGCACAGATACAGGGATTGGATTCGCAGGTCAGTGAGTTGTCGCCTCGCGTCCCGTCAGCGGCTCTACGCCTTATCGGCCTTGTCAATCTATCCTCATCGGCTTCGAAAGCTGACCTCCCGCCCGATCTCGGGTTACTCGCTCCTACGCCGACACGCGCTACTGCCTTGTTTTCTAACCCTCCGAGGCAGGTTCCTTTTTCGAACTCGCGCTCTTTTCCGCGCTACCGCCGACTACGCCTGCAGCGGCTCTCTCTCTCTCTCTCTCTCGCTCTCCGAACAAACGAGAGTGGTTAGATAAAATCATCGCATTGTGCCCGAGCTTTGGTTTTAGTCCTATAATGTGGATGGAAGACGCTCGATCATATCGGCCGCCGAGTCTGGTCTATGGGCGCACATGCGTTGGCTTGCTAGCCCGAGCCCGGGGCTGCGAGGCCCTTTTTCATTATCTGCCTCCATCGGCTGAATTCGAGTGGCTGATTATTTAGCCAGCTCTGGCATTGTTGTCGCATTGTCTGCGAGTCTTCTCTTCCGCGCACTTAGCTCAGGCTCTCGATCGCACGCATGGGATCGGCGAATCGACGGGGGCCGGGACCTTTTGCGCGAGAAGAATCCTCGAGGGCATTGCAGTCGGCTTATCCTGGTGTCGGGGGAGACACGTCGAGCCCGGCACCGAGGAAGAACCCGCCTAAGCCGGCCAGTCGATAAGGAACGGCCGGCCCTGTCGGAAAATTGGCCCGAGCGTCGGCATTTCCCGGGCTCCTCGACTCGCGAATAAGCTTGTCCTCGACTCTTGCTCCGGAATCCGAGGAGTCCGATGAAGGGCCACGGGGAGGGAGGGCCCTCGCGAATTCTCCGACGAGCCCACCACCGCTCGGAATTCATAATTTGCGCGATCAAAGGATCGAGGGCCAGGGCCGACGGAGTCGGGCTACGATAGTGGCGAGCGGCCGATAGCCGGCTCCAAAAGGGGGTTGGCCAATGTTTCCGCGCGAAGTAATACACGGGAATAATGCAGCTCGTCGTGTAGGAGCGGCCCAGGGCAGACCGCGAATCCGATCGCCCGGTGAAACGCGCGACTGCGGCCGGCGGTGCCGCGCGTAATCGCTCAATCCCGTTTTAAACGGTCGCTTTAAGAGGGCCACTGACCGGCCTCGGCCATTTGTACGACTATTGGATTGTGTCCTCCACCCCTCGCCCCCCACCCCCTGGGCCGCTCCCCGATAATCCGAGCGCCAAGCGCTAGTGTACGCGGATGCGGAGGCGAATTTAATGAGAGGCGTTAATCGGCCACGAACGGCTCGCCCACTCGATCGGCTTTGAGCCCACCTTCGCGCTTTGTGCGTATTCCCCGGCGTCATTTTGCTCCGGATTACTTCTTCTCCGCTGTGCTCTTTGTTAGCTTGTTTGTTGCGTGATTTTTTTCGCGGCTCTACGGCCCCTTTTGGCTTCTATTTTGTTTCGCTCTGCTATTTCCACGCTTTCGTGCGATTGATCCGCACCAGGCCGCAGATTTCCCGTCCGCCTTTTTGTTGTTGCCTTCATTTTTACTCGTTCGCGGGGATCTTTTGCCAATCGCTGATGTATGAAAAGTGATTCGAAAAATGGATAGGCAGTCGTTAATGAAATATCATTTTTTGCTGGCTGCCGGATGGATTGATGTTATCGCTGGGCAGCGCACGTCTGCCAATTTCGCAGCGGCTCTCGAACACTGTTTGCATTATACCAATGCCAAAAGACTTTATCGCTTTACGAGCGAAACAATTCCTGCCAACGTGCCTTCCGTCCTCATTTTGCGTTTTCGACATTATTCTGCCCTTACAGGGCTTTGATATCCTTTAGCGGCCCCGATATTATCGACTCGGCGTTTCCATCTCCCCCCCCCGGCCACCCGAACCCCTACATCCAGGATGTCTCCGCCCGACTTGTCCTTGTCCCCGCAAGCGGATTGATTAATTAAAAGACCGGAGTCGTGGATCATCCAAGAGCCGAAGATTTTCAACCTCCTTTTGCGTCGACACTAATGCAAATGTTTGCGTAGTGTGTAGGCTGCGACTGCGTAGCCGCGACGGAGCTACGTTTTCTCTACTTACCACTTGCGGTTAGCGTCGCGTCGGCGGTGCTCGAGTGGATGGAAAGTAACGAGCGCTCCGGTACTTTTAAGATCGAGTTACACGACGCGACCACGACCAAAGTCATGCGTGCATAATTGTGAATTCTTCGAATTCTCCTCATCGATTATTCTTCTATGGGCTTGTCAGGCGCCGTGAAAAATCTGCCGACAGCGAACTATCGCCTGACCTAAATAGCGCACTCTTAATACTATTTCATTGCTCTCAACGTGTATGCTTCGTTTTTTTTTTTTTTTTTTTTTTTTGGTTAAATTGTGCATCCACCCGAACAAACTCTCCTTTATAATTCATGATTCACGCGCGGAGAAATATTTGATCCGTGGCAAAAACTAATTAGAAAGAGGACGTGTAATTTTTGCGCAGTGGAAAGGCAAATGCGTTTATTCGTCGATTATCTGCATCAATTTATTCTAATTAAATAATTTATCGAGAAGCTATTATTCCCTGATATTTAATGCGTTGCAATCGTTAGAGAAGTCGATTCGTACTCGCGATACGAAAAACCAATGCCAATAGACCGCTAGTAATGTGCTCTTTGTTAGCCGGAACATTTGCCGGGACTAAAAAAAGAATTGTTGAAAAATTAGCTTAAGTCGTGCAACTGTAATCTTATCTACTGAATTAATATCAAAAAAAAAAAAAAAAAAAAAAAAAAGAAAAAAGAAAAAAGAAAGAAAGAAAATGTATCAAAGTTAATTTTGTAAGGGCATAAATCAGCAGGCTCGATTGCAATCGCATAGGCATTATTTTTCTGTGGACTTGCCAATAACAGTGCGAAGGTACGCGCCGCATGCATTAATTCAGCAATGTCGATAAAGTACATCCGATTATCCTCGACGTACTTAAGCGAGAGACAAAGGCCTCCTCCATTTCTCATTGTCTCGCAGGCCTCTCACCCGTACAACAGATGCGAAAGCGTGGAAGCCATTCGCGCGCCAGTCGAATAGTCGAAGGGGACCAGAGGAGAAAAATGACTTCCTTCGACGTTAGTTCGTGTTTTTTCCGTTCCCTTTTTCCGGGAGTCGCGTGCCCCGGCCTTAAGCACATGCTCGTGCGAGTGTGCGCGCAAAGCCCTTGAACAGGTGTCGCTTAACGAGCAGTGAAATCAGAGTCTGATATGGGGACGACGAGGCTCGGCTTCGATTATCGACTGCATCAGCGCCGTCAAACGAGTTTTTCAACGCCCGTATACGTGTAACGTTTCATTTTATTCCCCGCGCGTCGCTTTATTCATTCTCCACGGAAACTCAACTTTCACTCATTATCTCTCTCTCTCTCTCTCTCTCTCTCTCTATCTATCTGCCTATCTATCTCTCTTTTATTTTCATAATGAAATATTATGCTCCTCTTAAAAGTGCCTCAGCTCATAATTCAGGCGTTTAAATTATTTTTTGACAATCACAGCTGCTATTGTTATTTTCTTATTTTTAATTTAATGATTTAATATGGAATCGCATCATCGAGGCAGTTGGGAACTGACGTTTTATCTCATATACGCTATATATAATGTAATTCTAGTAATCATATTCCATTCATCGCTATGCTTTATAAATATTACATGTCCTTTCGTTTCTTTATTTGGCGCCCTTCCATCATCGCGTCATATCATGTTTATATGCAAATATTTTTTTTCGACTTTAGATAGCATCATCTGTTCCTGTAAAACATACATCTTATTTATTAAAGTTTTGTTAAAACACTTTTTTAAGATTAATTCTACTTCTCCTGTCACTGCTATCATCGAGTCGCGTCTTTTAATATTCGAAAGTTTTGGTTACTTCTCCACTTTATAAAAAACGAATTTTAGTAATATCTAAGCTCCTCTGAGTAATTTTCTCAATGACTCCAAATCTCATTATCTCAATTGCTATACGAGACTCTCGTGTAAATCTTGAAGCAGGGAACTATTAACCAAGCGCACAAAGGTAGAGGTATCCTTATTTTTTCAAGTTGATAAAAAAACTCAGCGGCCGGCTAAAAATAATATTTCTGCAATGCGATTTTCATTGGTTCGACAAAATTGTTATCCAACGAAAACAAGAGAGCAATTTGCTCTCGCAATACAACTGTTTGCATACGAGCAGCCAGAGGAGCCAGCAACATCCAAAAGGCACATAAGAATTAACGGCACCCGTGACATTGAAGCAGAAGAGGAAACAGCCCCAAAAGAGTTGCGGAAACTGCAGGCGAGGGTCGAGCGATCCGGGGACGCGTATCATCTGGCTGTAACAGCAAAGTCTCGATTCCACCTATAGCCGATTTCCACCTATAGTACCTGGGGCGCGAGCTCGGCCTCCCGCTATTTTCTTAATCTCGGTGCAGAAGGTGGGGCTCCCCCTTCCCAAGCCCTCCCGGCTCTGCAAAACAAACGAAACAAGGCACGAGCAGCGGGGGAGCGGAGCCTGACTCCCGTACGCAGATGTTCCCGCGCGTCTTTCCGGACGCGAGTCGCTCACCCCTTCGCCTCGGCGAGGCAAGGCTCCTCTACTTTCCCCTGCGAGAGAGCGAGCCTTCCTTTCAAAATATCGAGCCAGTCGACCGACCATCGGGTTTATCGGCCCTATAATGACCAGACACTTCTTACCGCAGTCAAGAGGCCCCCAAGGAGCCATTGATCGTAATCACTTTCTCGACAATCAGTTCTACGTTAGACCGACGTAGGCGTATTTTTTAATTCTTCTACTCGTAGGCTGGACAATATCGATTAGTTCGACCGAAATTATCCTAATTTAAGCTGTGTTGCCTGCTAAAATTTATGGGGTAACAAAATCAACATTTGCGACAAATTATCCGCCCAACAGTCAATTCCAAATAAATTTCGGCCCACGGTACAAGTCATCCTCCAAGTCCATTCCCATTCAACGACTTCGCTTTATTGTCGAAAAACTCGAGCGGCCACTCGCGTCATGTGGCATTTCACGCTGCGATTCCCAAGCAAACAATCGCTTACGAAAAAATCCTTGTCGCTGCGGTATTCCGCAGGAGTATGCCTAGCAGACTTTTAGCGTTCCGTTGCAAATAATGAAACAATACTGGCGGGATGAAATAATCACACGATACACTTTTTCTGCGCGCATACGTGAAGCACAGGTGCTCCGAAAAAATTTGAAAGAATCAAGCCCATGCCGCGATTGCGATGAACTCTGCCGAGGAATTATTTAAAAAATTTAATCTAAAATCCAGAAGTAAGCCACAGTCCTGCTTATTTATGTCCATGCGGTAGGGAATTTTTATAATTATCAAAATACGTTTTGTCGTTAAATAATTATAAGTTTTCGATAAAAATAGAGTGAAATAACTCATTAATTCTGTAAAGATTTGATTTTTTATTTACAAGGGTAAAGTCACATGGGTAAATCATGGCTCAATATAATGTGGCAATGTACTCGAAGCATAAGTGATGTTGGCTTTACTTTTCATATCCTCCGGCTATCATTGATCAAAATATTATAAACTTTATTTTTAAGAATTATATCAAGTAACTGTGGCTTACAAATGCCTTTGATACATTTGTATTAATAATTGAAATAAGAATAATTATTTCTATGTAATTATTAAAATCGGATTTTCAATTATTATACATGTATATACAAATATTCGATAAATCAAGCTTTTGTATAACAGCAAGTAAATTACTCCTTTAAGATTATTATTTACAGTTGAAACACCATAATGTACATTTAAAATGATGAATATTAATTAAAAAGTTTGTAATACTTATAGATAATTATCTATCGATGTTATCGAATATAAAATATAATGAATTTTAACAAATTAATACAAATTAATACGCAAAAATAAGTGTAAATAATAATGCGTTTAAGGTAAATTTAAAAAAGCGTGAAAAAAATTATAAAATTAAAAAATTGAATATACAGGATGTAAACTACGAAGAGTATTAATAATGCGAATGCATTTATATACGCAAACGATAGATATTACCATCTTTGTTTGGAATATCCGGTTTTCTCATATTTCAACGTGTGTAACAAACGGATGTACAATGGCTGCTCTATTATGTAGGGCTATATCTGTGTGTGTGTGTGTGCGGGCTATATATATATATATATGCGTGTTTGTGTGTATATATATCACACGACGTATACCTAATATTAATAATAACTGCATGTTATACTCTATTAGTGCTGTCTTTGGTGCATAATTTGGCCGTACCTAAAATGGAATCTCGAATAATCATTTATTCACAATAGAATAAAATGCATTTTTTTCAATTTTATAAAAAATGAGGAACGAATTTTTTATCTCAATCTACTGGCCTTGTTTCTTAAATCGTAGTATCAATCTTTTGAACCATACAAGTCGCAAAATTCACACGGGTTTCAGTTATACCTTTTACAAATACAAAAATAGGAGGAAACGAAATTCGCACGAGCGATGCATAAAAAAATCTAACTGATACGTTAACGGCTGGATGAATTTACCCACCAATTAAACGCGGCGTGTTATGCTTAAATTTCACGTATTTCATTGGGTACTTGGCGCGCTAATATCTCACTGTATAACAGGCCTTACAGATCCTACTAGCAGATTGAGACGAAAAACGTACAATCGACTCCCGTTGATGAACCGCAGTTCAGTTGTCTATCGCCCAAAGCCAATAAGCTCAAATACGTCGGGAGTCTGTCGGATCGCGATGTTGAAACCGAGACGCGACTTTATGCACGAGCACTCGGCCTGTATTTCGAGGGCATCAAAAGATAAAAGAAAGCGCCCCAGATAATAAGAGAAGAGGGGCGCAGGGCCGCTTACCCACTATCCGGTTCGCCTTGTTTTCGGAAACGAAACTTTCGCCCCCTTCGCCTCCGACGCCTCCACCGCCGTCGCCGCCGCCGCCGGGTTTTCAATTCAGCGGCTCCGTAGCATCTAGCGCCCGTCCCCGGGCCCTCACCTCCCCGCAAGCCAAGGCACTGGGTTCCTGCCGCGGCTACGGCTGCGGCCCTCCCCATTGGCCAGCAGCCGGTGCCGCTCGGCCCCCTTGCGAAAACTCTCCCCCTTCGAGGGGCGAGCCGGGCGACGACTCCCGCAGTCAGGATATTAATTTTTCCGGAAGTTGGCTACCCTCGGCTCTTTTCGCGCCACCTCCATCCCAGATACTTTTTTACCCCCCCGTCCTACTCCTCCTCCTCCTCCCAACGTCTGCGCCGCTAAGTCGCGGCAGCTCCTCGTCTAGCGGGCTCCCGCCCCGCCCCCCCCGACCGTCCCCCAGGCCGTCGTTCTTCCTCTCGCTCCCCCGGAGCCCGGCGCTGCCATCCTCCTCGGCCGTCCCACGCTGCCCGACCTCTTTCCACTTAGAAGGAATGCGCTCCCGGACGTTGCCGGCTTTATTTGCGCGACGCACCACGAATTAGCCGATTGACCAGAATCCGTATCAACGGAGTCCAGTAGCTCGCCTCTAATTTCAAGCACCTGCTTCGCAAATGCAAGTTGCACTCTGTGCGATGGAATCGTCTTCCTGGGATAGCCGAGGAACCGGAACTCTACCCCGGACATTAGTCGGCGACATTATTGGGGCTTTTTAATCTCAGAGGGGAGACGGGGGCGCACATTATCGATGTGATTTTACGAGCTTCGGAATAAACTGCAAGATTTTTCCTATCCATCGGCACGAATACGCGAATTAAGCTGCGATACGCAATAATAATAGAAAATATCGTTCTCGTAAGTGTTTACACGACTGAACGGATAGCTTATCCAATCGCGTTCGAATAACTTCCAATCGAGTAAAACGTGAAATTCAGTTTTTCGCTACCCCGTGGCCGTTAATACTCATCTCGCATCGAAGATTAGTTCATCTATTTCACCCATCAATTAGCGATTCCAATGCGCATGGCTCCTCAAAATGCGCGCCGTGCACGCGGCGACTCGTAGAGAAAATCACCTTCCTATGACAAAATCACTCCAACGAAATAGTTAATCTGCAGTGGAGACGGGGGCGAGCCTACAGGGATCCGCGGTCAAGACCTTGGCGGCCACTCGGCGAAAGCGCCCGACGAAAAAGTGCAACGATCGAGAAGTCCGAGCTCCGATGGGGTGCGGACCTCGGTCGGAAGTCGGTCGAAAGTTTGCAGGGAAGGCGGAGTGTCCTCCTCCTGTTTGCTGGCGAGCCAAGCGGAAGCTCGTCGTACGGATCGAAGGGTCGACGAGGTGCCGATTCATTAGCCCGGCGCACAGGTGTGTGGCTATGCTCGGCCAGATTTAATTATCCCGGTCGATTGGACCGCGACTCTGCCTCCCTCGTAATCGGCCACCAGTCCCCTCGACTCCCTGCTAATCGGACGGCAATGACTTTGAAGTCCGCCTCTCCCCTGGCGATTCAGCGGCCGGAGGAAAGAAGGCCGATTTCGCGGATATCGCGTGGCTGCTGATTGCCAATGCATTCGAATTCATAAAAGTGTCCCCTAGAGTTGTCTAAAGACAAATGAAGGTTTGGATAATCGAAGGGCAATAATGCGCTTTGGGATTCCTCACTCGTCAAAATGATATTAGGTATTATCAGGCTATAGCATTATTACTACTACTATTAGTGCACGGAAAGCCTGGATAAATACAATTTGTCGCTATATATATATATATATATATATATATATCGGAAAACAAGAGCATAGCAGTGGCGCGGAAGTGTCCGTCCTTCGAGCAGTGCGAGTCCGTTGTATCGGCCACGGAGGGGAGAATTCGTGGCATTATTCCTTGGGTGTGCGGCGACACCTCGGACGCCTCGATCGAAGACCCGAGCCAGTGGAGCATCCGGTCCTCGGCAGCGGGATCAGCGCCCGGAGATTGTCGCCATGGAAATGAGGAAGCCAGAGGTGCGGAGGCATTCCGCGCTTGCCCCGTCCTCGCAACCCGATCGGGCGCCCGCCCGCCCCCGAGCGCGGCGTCCTCGCCACCCTCGAGGCCGGCTCCCGCTGGGTTGGCGGGCTCGGGCAGTCCCGGTGCCTGGGACGGACTCCGAGCGGGGACTTGCGCACCGAGGCGAACCGCGTCGGTCTTCCCCGCCGGCGAGGAGATATTGAATTTCTGGAATCTTGCGGCGAGCCAGCCGCCGAGGATCGGAGTCCCGCGAGCTCGGCTCTTGTTCCAGCGCTCGGGGGAGGGGGAAAGGTTATTAATCACCGCGAAGGAGCCCAGAGGGGATGAGCTTTCTTTTGGACCAATGGAGCGCTACCTCCTGGTATCTATCGCCCCTGCCCGCGGTTAATGCGTTTGCATACTCTGCATAATGGCCTTAGTCGCTGCTCCGCAAGGATCGGCCAGGGAAAATAATGCGCCGAGACCAGAGCGTCAGATTCGCCTTCTGGCTTTTAAGATTTTTACGCCGAGCCCTGGATTCGTCGTAAAGTAAATCCTGATTCTTCCCCCCGCCCCCATCAGGATCTTCCGCTTATGTACCCTATAAGGTTATTAACGAAGAGCGGCTGAATGTACTTTGGCACGAGGTTCGTCGTTGGCCACGAGGGTCGGACGTTTTCCTTTCCTTATTAATATTATTAATAACAGTTATTACAAAACCAAGGGAACCAACCGATGGTGCGAAATTAATCGAGCGGAGCATTATTTGCCCGAGTTTTCGTCCGTTGACCGAACTAGGAATCATCGATAAAGAAGGAACTACCGTAGGTGGCTACTGTTAAACTCATGTTTTATTGTACATATAAGTTAGCATTCATATACAGCATTTACAAGAGTAAGTCCAAGAGGACTGGGAACGGCTGGTGTTGCATTTTCTCGGAGAGTCGCGTGCCTCGGCCCCCGGTGCTCAGGGGAAGGCGAGTATGTACCTCTCCTCGAGACTGCCGGGCAGTTGGTAGTCGCTCGTGTAGGCCGCGTAGCCGGGGTTGGCCGCCGCAGATGGCCGCTCCTGATTGTCGTGCTGGTACTGTAGCTGGGCCAGGGGCTTGACGTCGAACTTGGGCCCTTGGATCTTCTGGGGCTTGGCCTCGGCGATGCCTACGACGAGGGGCCCGGAGCCGGCCGAGCCCGAGGCCGGCTGCAGGCTCCCGGG
Organism: Kradibia gibbosae; assembly: GCA_018907135.1. Lineage (NCBI taxonomy): Eukaryota > Metazoa > Arthropoda > Insecta > Hymenoptera > Agaonidae > Kradibia > Kradibia gibbosae. The sequence goes on from JACCHX010000003.1 coordinate 4,355,065, forward strand.
GGCCACCTCGAGCTTCTGGAGGGGCGCGTAGGCGTAGATCGGGCCCCGAAGCGGCTCCACGTTCTCCGCCCGGATCTTGGCGAAGTAGCGCATGGCCTCGAGGTCCTGGCGGCTCACGTAACGGACGAGCTGCAGTCGCCCGTCGGGAAGCGCCACGTAGTACTGGCCCCGCTCGTGGGCAGCCTCGTTCCTACGGCCCTGGGGGCCGCCCTCGAACTCCTCGAACTCGCTGCTCGAGTCCAGGGACTCCGGCTGCCGGAGGAACAAACGGGATTCCGTTAGCTTTGGCGCTACGCTTCGACTCGCCTCGCCCCCCCACGCTCCCGCCTCCTCGGCCTCCTGGCGCTCGAGATAAGGAAGCCCGCGCCGGCGTCCCGTGCTCCGGGAGGCGCGTGTCCGGCCTTGTGCGTGCGCGACAGGAGGGCGAGGAGGCGGGAGCGGGGAGTGGAGCGGCATCGAGGGGAACGCAGGCCTTAGAATGAGAAGCCCTACCTCGGACTGGGGAAGTCCGACAACGGTGGTCGGCTCGTCGAATTCGCTCGACACGGGAAGTTCGGTGGCGCTGTAGTCGGGCGCTCCGTAACCCGACTGGGGCCTGACTCCGGCTGGATGGGCCTGCTTCTCGAATCTGCCGAACTGCTGCTGCTGCTGCGGGAGCCTGAAGCCCTGCAGCCTCTGGGGCGCGGGGCTGGTCTTGGGTGGTCCGTACTGGTTGCCGACGGGCTCCGGTTGGGCCTGCTTCGGCGGCCCGTAGGCCCCGGCCGCTGGTCCGCTCTGCTGCTTGGGGAGGTTGAAGGCTGGACCCTCGGGCCTCCAGCCACTCGGCTTGTAGGGGCCCGACTCCGCGGCCGGGGGGGCCTTCTCTTGGCGGGCGATGTAGTAGCGCTGACCCTGGGGACGCTGCTGCTGCTGCTGCTGGGCCTGAAGCGGCGGCTCGCCGGCGACCAGAGCCACGAGGAGGGCCAGACTCGTAAATACCTGCTGTCGACGTTCGTCGCGATTAACCGACTGCTCTGGGAACTCGGGGAACCTTCGTCTTTCCTCGAGGAATTTAAATGGGGCTCGGGGCTTCTTTATTTCTCTATTCGCTCGGACTCGTTGACTCGCCCTTAAATTAAACGCCACGTTGCCAAGTATCTCGAACAATATTTCCCGAGCCATCAGATTCCGTCCAGGGATTAATGCGAGTGACTGCTCCCGACGTTATTCGTAATATAACCTAATTTCCAGCGCGACTTTGGGAAAATTATTTGATAATAGGGCTCTGATCAAAGGGTAGCAAAATAAACGTTATTACCGAGGTGGCGGATTTCCAAATTTAAAGTCGAAAATTTTAAGGGATAAGATACTCCCGACAAGCCAAGAGTCCCCCGCGTCGCGCAAAGCTCCTCGAGCTTTTTGCAGGGGACCCTTGGCGCGGAGGGAGTAACGGGGCAAAATAATAACGCGAGAGCTGAGCGTCGTACCTTCATGATAGCGCTTGGTTGAACTGCCTTCTGTTTGCGAAGCGACTGATTGCCGAGGTGCGACTCCGTCGGATTATATATACGCGTCGGCGTGGCTCACGTGCCGCATTCTTAATGCAAAGTCGGCCGCTGCTTCGTGGCACCGCGCGATGCTGACATTGGCCTCCTAAAAAGAAAGAAAGACAATCGAGAAGAATGAAAGGAGAAGCAGAAGCGTCGGCTCGTCCACGTAATCTCGGCTTCGCCCCGTTGCCTCCGTGGTCGGCGTCAAGACCCTCCTGGCCTTCTCTCCCGGCCGATCGAATTTTTAGGCTCGCGTGCAAGGCGCAGCCGCCCGGTGTCCGTTCATTGGCCAGTTTTCCTTTGGAGCGGACTCGAGACTATGGGCCACTTGAAATTCAGCCCGCGTGCCTCGACGTCGCGTCGGCCATCCTTGCGCGTTAATGAAAATTTAGCGACGCTGCAGTATTGCCAACTGACCCTCTCCCCCAGAGGTGACGATGCATCCGAGGCAGTTATTTTATCCGTCGGCAAAGTATCGAATGTAAATATCAAACGGCGTTAGATCCTCTGAGGTCTATATCGCCTTGAACATTGTTGTGCCGATGCAATGACTTACAAAAACTATTGTACGCGGGGCTCGTTTACTTATTATTGTTCCTCTAAAGGAAAATCTTACTCGGCTTCATTATTACACGGTAGCTTAGCATATACGAAATATGGATAATCTACCGCTATGACAAAGTTGCCCTATGGTTCTATAAATTAATTGTAACTGTTTTCAATGTAGATTCGTAATTTTCCACTCTATATTTACTCATTGCTAAGACGATAGTTTCTATTTTAAAAAGCTTCACCCCATTTGATAGCTCCAGAATGTAATAAACCAATTATAACAATCATAACATCTAATTTATCACAAATACTTAAAAATTAATGTACTTAGATATTCGCTTTTTTTTACTATTATTATTTGTTAAATTATTTTGTACAGAGCAGCATTAGACTCGCTATCGATTATAATCCGTAATATATATTTTTTATTTCTACAGTGAAAAGCAAATTAATCCGTTAAATAAATGGATAATTTACAATAGAACCTAATTGTAAAAGACCCTTGGATAAAAATTCATGAGAAATTCTTGCGACATTGACACAAAATAAAAATCTAACCAAATTGCCATGAAAATCACAATATAATCACATGCACGATTGCACGTTCGACTGCAACATCTCCTTCTCATTCGTGCATTTTTCTGGTTTTGTTGTTCACGACACCTGCAGCATTTTGTGCACTCGATTACATATACGTAATTTTAGTTCCGAGCGGTGGTGTACAATAAGCAAGTAATAATTTGCACCAACTCAAAGTGTGACATTTCATTCGAGTCGCGTGTCTCTCGTATAAAATTCGATTCTCAATTGAAAAAAATAACTTTCACAAATTACTTAAAATCGAAATTTTTCACCATTTCTGCGATCTGCAGCAAGACAATTTTTGCATAAAAGTATCCTTCTAATCAATATTCTTACCATATGTGTTCTTACATAACTGGAATAGTTCAGAAAAATTAAAATAATGCTAATTAATAATATATCTTTTTGTATACAAAGCACATTAGAAACAGTAATAGTACACACTATACTCTTTAAACTGTTTCTATAACTCTTCATTTTATCTTAAGATCCGTCGCTTAAGATCTTGGCTAGACATTCAGACTCCCGTAGGTGTCGTAAATACTTCCTTTAAACATTTTTTTACGACAGGTTGTAACATTCGGATGTAATCGTAAAAACTGTCTTAAAAATAAAAAGCACATCAATGTATTTTGCTTACGGATCAAGTTCATAATTTTATACTTGATACTCATGATACTTATTTATACTACAAAATAACACACAAAAGAAAATTTATTTTATTATTATTCTTGAGCTTTCTTACTTTTTACTTATACTTTGTACTTTATAATATTTTAAATGTATACAGAAATTTTTAGATTAATAATTTAATTATAAGAATATTCAAATTTTTATGGTAATTAGCACAGAGGAATATTTTTAAGATTCTCAACATTTGTCAGTCAAGCGTTTATTAAAATCTTTAGAATCAAAATATTAGTTTTTATATGAAAAAGCCATAAAAAACATTAAATATTTATTATTTAATTAAATTTAATATTTAATATTTATTATTTATTATATCATTAGATATTTTATTCGTTAAATAGAGAACCAGATAAGGATAAATTTATAAACGCGTATATCAAATCAAGTGGCTAAATATACATAATTTTTTATCGTAATTTAAACATTAATAAAAACAGTACAATAAAGTAATAATACTTATGAATACGATTTAAAAAGATTTTAAAGAGTAATTAAACTTGATCTAGCAACATTGTTTATTCATTGTTTCATAACGAATGGTGGACGACACCTGGAGCTCTTTAAATGGAATATGACCTATATCGTCTATTAAATTATTATTTTTTGTTTTTATAAAGCTATGCGCGTATTTCTGCGGTGAAAAAAATGCGATCAAGGACAAGTTTAAGGTGGTGCTCATAATAGAATTTGTGATTAAACTCATTAGTCTCTAAACGCCGGAATCGGGAACGACGCATAAGCTACGCGAGGACATCGAAGACGGACGAGAGAAGACTTTATAAACGAATTGATTATATTTTTTTTCTAACAATCATTTGATACCTAGAAATGCATTCAATTGTTTGATTTATAAACAACTATTTATCCACGCAATACGAAGTATATTTTAACGCAAATAATAACACAACATTCAAAGCATCTGAATTGTCGGAGATAATAAATAAAAACTAATTAACATTATTACTAAGTATTGTATGATGTAATTGTTTACAAAAATATGCAATCCATTGCATTATAAAATAATAATATCTTCATGAAATGCCATCTTAAATATCTGTATAAAGTCTAGATATTAAAAATTAAACAATTATGGCCGAAATCATGCTTGGATTAAATATCCTGTATAATTTTAAAATATTAAAGTACTTTACATGTTCGATTGTACCTCGTACCGAAGAAGTACATGTTGAAATTTTCACAATTTTGTAAACATCACTTTCGCTTCATGTTTAAAGTAAAGTTTTTTATGTGAATTCTGTCTAACATAATAATTTATAATTATATTTATTATGAATGTAAAATATATTTTAAAATTATTAAATAATGCATTGAAAGTGAGATCCATCCACAAATATTAATGTACGACGCTCTTTTTAAGAGTGTCAGCGTGAATCACATACAAAGATTTCAATTGAATTTATTTACATTATTCAAGCTTCATAATAATCGATATTATTATCAATTACAAATTAAAATTAAAAAGTTGCGCTAATGTATCCGATCAATATTTATTTTATTAAGTTGTCGTTATACCAAAAGTATTACTTAACCGGGAACAAGTTCTTATATTAAAAACATAACGTTAAAAACATAATGTTTAACTATCGTAAAGTAACGTGTAAGCTACAAGGATTGAAAGTAATATTAAACAAATTTAAACTATTTATTTCAAAATTATGTTTATGCATATTATTAATGATGTAATGCTGATCTTATTAATGGGGTTTCCAACACTTCCAATTTTTTAAGAGGTGTTTTTATTTACAAATTAATGAATTGTTTGCTATATTAAATGTGAAAACAAGAGATTTCGATTACGTTAATTTGATTAAGATTCTGTACAATATTAATAAATGGTTCTTATATCTGCTCTAATAATATGCGCTTAAAAGGTGCTCGAAAAATATGTTAATCCTTTGGACGTATATTTAAACTAAGTGCCGGATTGTGTGGCTTATGCGTCAGTAGAAAGCAAATTTAACATAATTAATGTACAGTACAGGAAAGTTTCACGAAGCAAACGGTCATAAACAAAGATATGACGGGGAAGATGGGGATAGAGTCGGAAAGAACGGTTGCATGCAGGTATTTCTGTTGTCTAGATATCATGGAAAGGGAGAAGAGGAGCGATAGTAGGAGAGAGAGAGAGAGAGAGAGAGAGAGAGAGAGAGAGAGACAGATAGAGAGATAGAGCACATCAAGCAAATAGAACCGAAAGAGCAAAGTACCGGCCTACAAAGCAACCGAATTCCATCGTACGAGAAGTTTGTGGCGACTTTAACCCGCACCAGCGTCTCCCTCGATAGCGAAATAGGCAGACTCGCGCTACTGCGTTCTCTCGGATATTCGGCATAAATGCCCCGCACTGCTAAAATTCAGAGCACACGCTTCTGTTCGACGACTCTCTCTCTCTCTCTCTCTCTCTATCTCTCCTTCCCTCCCGTCCTCTCTCATTCGCCATTTATACATGTATGCACGTGGGCGCGCGTGTAATTGTGCACGTGGGTGCAAGTATTTGTGCATGCGCCTTTATATATACATATCCCGGGGGCCAAGAAGAGAGAGAGAGAGAGAGAGGAAGATCGAAAACTCCATGGCAAAGCAAATTATTCACACTTAAATGACTCCATTTCAATATCGGACCAAAAGAGAGAGAGATAGCGACGGCGGGAGGGGGAGAGTCGAGGAACAAAAGAAGTGGTTGATGTCTGTCTCCCTTCTGCGTTTACATTTATGACGCGTGCTCATGAACTCTCTCTCTCTCTCTCTCTCTCTCTCTCTCTCTCTCTTTCTTTTCATCTATGTCTGCCCTCTCTCATTCTCCCACTGCTTCTACGTAGCTCCGAATCCTTCTCTCCCTAGTTTTCTCTTACATATTTTTTCACCACTATGCATATTCTTATTTTTCTTTTTTTACTCTATTTTGATCTCTTTTATGTTAAAAAAAAAAAAAAGAAGAAGAAGAAATATATATAAAATAGTATGAGCGCGCGCGCTTAAGGGAGTGATAGGGAGAGAGAGAGAGAGAGAGAGCAGAAAGCCGAGAAAGACAGATAGATAAGTAAAAAGAAAGACAACACATGTATACGTCCCCCTCAACTGTTGGACAAGGCTATTCATATGTGCACAATGTCAAAGTCACGCAAAGCTGTGTGTATTATAAAAGGATCGAGCTCCAGCAAGATTTTGGCTCGTCCTCTCCGTTCGTCTCTTTTTATCATCCCCTGTATAAATCAACGTAATTTACTTTGACCTGTGCGATAACTTTGTTCGATATGTATATATACGCATGCATATATACATGGCCGTGCATGCATATATAAATTATGGGTATATTTATGGCGGAGTATATACGCTTACGAGAGGAAAGCAGTGCTGACACCGTAGAATAAAATAAAAGGCTCAGTTTACGTGATTTATGAAAATGACAAATAACTCTAAATAATTCAATACTATGGCCGTACTTTTTTCACTCGGCGTACATAAATTTCATCTGCTCGATCGGATTTTTAATTATTCCACCGTCCTCCTCCTTTCTACTAGACTACGAGTCGATTGGATTTTCTCAAATTAACGAAGAGTTTCTTTTCCCAGTAAAGTGTTGTCATGTATAGCACACGCAGTGTAACGAGCACTAAAAAATTGGATTATCGAATAATTGAGTAGATTCTTGAAAATTATGCCATCCCCGCGTGGCTGTAGATGTAGGTTAGTGTAGGTCCCAACTTACGTAACGGCAGAACTGCTTACCATAAATGTAGTAGAGCGTCCTTGCTTCATAAAAGCCTCCTCTACACTTTATATCCGGCAAGCATCGAAACATCGAATATCCTCGTTCAGCATGTAACGAAGGCTCCGCGCCGAAATTAATAAGTTCGGCGTGTGCTCCTCCTCCTATACGAGGACAGGAAAGTTCGGCTCGAGCTCGCTGGTCGAAAAACGTTTGCGTCATGCGACGTCAGGCGTCGTAGGAGGTGCACCAAGGGAGCGGTTGTGCGGATTCACTATTGGCTTAGTCCGAGGGTAGGCGCAGAGCTCGTCTACGAGTAAAGTGGATTAATCGTCTACGACGGCTAAAACACGGCCTAAGCCTGGCAACCATCGTTCGTTAAACATATACACGCGTGCGTCCCTAAGCGCGTATGCGTTCACAATTATGTGCGCGTCCTTGTGTGCGTGTGAGTGTGTGTGTGTGTATATATATATATGTATGTATAACACCAGTGGGGATTCGACTCGGCCTTATAAAAAAATGTTTTTCCATTCAAGACTGGCTAAAAAGTTGTAATAAGTCGGCATTGTATACCGAGGGGCGAATTCTTTTATCTCAACGCTTGCGAAAATTGATCGAGGCTTATGTAATTTGTTGTATGAGTTCTTTACGATATTTACGGCGCAACTCGCTTACGCTCCACTTCATCCTCATCTCCGTCTGCATGTATTTAAGTCTTACAAGGGATCGATGTACCACTGTTTTCATAAGCGACCGATCCTAAATTCTGCTCGATAAATTCCAATCACGCTTCATGTACTTCAAATTTACCAATTATTAGTTTTAAATGTACGTTCCGATTACTCAAGTAATTTCATACAACAGAGTGATCAATGCCATATTAAAATTACTACTTTTATTGGTAAATCTGTCGTTCTTCTATAAGAATTAGAAATATCGTCTAATTTAAGATCCATTCCCATTTTCATAAGTAAGACAATTTTATCCACAATGCAATTTTGTTTTCTCGAATTTATCCTTATTTCATTGTAAATATTCATGAACCTTATTAAATCTAGGACAATGATAAACTGCAATGGTCATTCCATATATGCGTATATAAATATATGCACGGGTATAGGTGTAATTAATGTTTTTAACGTATTAACATCGTTGGCATTCTTTTAAATGGAAATTTAAAACTTAAATAATATACGCAAGAGAATTGCCAGTCGAGAAATTCAGTTTTAGGTAACGCAAAAGTATTTTCAACAAAAAATACACTACGCCATCAGCGCATCTAAAGTTATATTAAAAAAAAAAAAAAAAAAAAAAAAAAAAAAAAAATGGAAGATGAAACAATACAGCGGAAAATTTTAGTTTCCAAGTACACATCAATGATGCTTGTAAAATTTATGAGCCGCGTTCAATTTTTCTGGCCGAGCAATAGATCATATTAAAAAAACATGAAAAAAATCCTCGACGAAGAAGCACACACGTCGACGGGTTTTCCGCATTTCCACGGGCTTGAAAATAATGCTCAATTTTTCAAATCAAACGTCGAAAAGTCCGACTCTTTCGGCGTCTCCTCGACACGCAAATGGAGATGTAAATTGAAAGGTCGGCCGTCGCTGTCGGCCAACAGAAGGACAAACGGTTCGTAGGAATCGAGAGCCCGGCAAAAAAGAACCAAGTAGCCAGCATCCCGCCGATCGGGCAGCTTTTGAGCGAAAATCGGAGTTTAAGCGATAGCAAAGCCACAGAGGAGTCCGGTCTCTTTGTTCCAGTCACACGGACGCAGTGACACGGGAATCGTCGCTCGCGACACGCGTGACTCGCCTTCGAATCGTGTGCCCCTTTTCTCGGCTCCACTAGTCCGGACAGGCCGACCGCTCCGTTTCATCTCTCTCTCTCTCTCTCGCTCTCTCCCTCCGTCTTCAGCTCAATCATTTTTCTTTCTACTCTCCGACAAATTTCGGTTGGCTTTAAACTCATTTCGAAGTACGTGATTTGTCCGCTAATGCCATCGCTTTGACTGTGCAAACAATTTCCATTATATTATGGGTGTTACTTAAACTTGGAAATCATTTGCAATTTCTCAAGGACGGTAGAGCAGCTCGTTTCACCGGTGATGACACCTTTGTCGATAAATTTTCCTCACCTTTTTACCTACATAAATACACGCCTGTAGGCTTACATTGTCATTGCTTGTCTATGTGTGAATGCAGACCGATAAGCTTGGGGGATTTTGGAGGCCAATGATTTAAAAAATTTTCCTCTCGTACAATTCGAATTCCAGCCCGACCTTGCGACTCGTTATCGGTCCTTGCTAAATTCTAAACACCCAATAGTCATGGTGTGCAGGCTTGTCCAGAATGGCATTTTCAAATTACGCGATGTGCACATACTGAGGCGACTCGTGCCACTACATTTAAATACGAACACACATACTTATATATATAAATATATGTAGCCGTGAAGTTGCACCCGTGAAGTTTGCCGGGCTCTCTGGGCACTCAGGAGGAGGGATTCGCGCGTTATCCAGCACCCCCGAGCATTTTAAATACCCGATTGCTCAACGAATTTCGCCAAGGAGAGCCGTGGCGAGCCTTCGAAAAGTACGAATCCTTGCCTCGGCGAATCCTAATAACATAATCGGCGCAGCCCCGGGCAATTAGGATTCGCGGAGGATAACGCGACACGCGTACGATCGCCTCCGATAAATAATTCAACGAAACGCCATCGACTTCCCCTCCCGGCCGCTGCTGGCCCGCTCCCTCTCGATCTCCTCTCGCTCCCTCTCGATGCGCGCAAACTTTCCCGACGCCCGCCTCCGTCGGCAATTGGCGTCGGTGTCGCGAGCCACGGGCTTCGCATCCGGCAGCCCGACTTAATGGGCGCACACCTCGACGAGTCCCTCGGGTAAAAGCCGGCTTAGGAGCGCTCATTCGACAACCAGTTGCTCCGACGCGTCCCGCTCCCAAAAGACTATTTTTGCGTATCCAGAGGTGGCCGCACGAGGAAGCAGGGGGACGAGCGAATTGCGAAAGGCTGCGTCGACGGCTCGATAAGGCGGTTAAATTCCCATTGCCGTCCTGGTTTTATCGACTAGCGAGCCGCTTCTTTTTTTTTTTTTTTTGTATCCAATCCAACGCTATCCCCTGGCCTCGATGGATCGCAATTTTGCTTTCGGCTTTCTCAACGCGGTGCATTCGGCGAGTGCGACTCTCGATTCGACTCCTAAGTTATTACCGCAGGTGCAGAAAAGACTCCGCGCGTAAACTGTGCTTCCCGAATGTCGCCATCATCCAATATAGCCAAAGCAGAAGGAGCCAGAGTACAAGAAGTAGAATTCGGATAAATTGACGGCCGGAATCGAGGGCTTCCAAAGGACCCTAAGCAAAAGTCGTACCGCCAACGTCTTTCTCAGCCAGATGTCGAGTCGAGGATCGAGAGGAGCCAAAGTGCCCCCCCCCCGCGGCCTGAATCGCCTCTGCGGATCGATATCGGCGTCATCTTAATAATGTCCAATCAGGAAAAAAGGAGCGCGTGCTCGATAAGGGCAGGAATCGTATCGGGATAACGAAGCGCCGTCGGGGTCTCGCGGCCGGTGAGTCGAGGTCGAGAAGGGGCCGGGGAGGTCGCTTCCTCGACCGCGCCATTGAGCGTCGGGGCAGAGAGGGAGCGGATTATCAGCCCGAAACACCGTCAGTCAATGTTTGCGCGCGTAACGAAGCGTAGGCCCGAGGAAGCGCGGCGTTTGCTCGCGACGTTAGCGCCTGCCGCGTCGGCCTGAAATTCTGAGTTTGCTTACTTTTACCGAGGATTTCCTCTTTTACGGCTGTCCCCACCCCTCGGGGGATCCCCGCCCACCTCCCGCCCGACTCCTTTCGCCGCTGTGTGTGCCTCGAGCCAGGGTGGCGCCCGTGTGGTGGATTCGCATCGACGGAGGACGAAACCTCGTCGGTCTCCGAATAGGAGGATTAATAAACGGCCCGCGGCGCGAGAGCCCGATATATTTCGTATTACGTAAACACCTCCTCCTCGCGGGCTCATTCTCGAGTCGCTTAAAATCGTTGATTTGATCGCGAGACTTGACGAAAGCAGAAGGGCCTTAAATGAAGCGGCAGCTTTTCACTTCTCACGGCGCACTATCAATCGTGTACCGGGGTACGCAAAATTACAATCGCTTGAGGATATTATTAAGAGCAGCCTTTTACAAGATACGACTTCTTAATTACGTTAGACTTTCGATTCGTAATTAATTTTCACCCTTTTTTCGTGTCCCCGGCATTATACGCTCGCGCAAGCTTGCTCCAATGTATTTTTGGCGTTGAAATGAAAAACTGATTATATTCGTTAAAGAAAATTAAAGTAAATTTCAATTTTATTTCAACGAAAACCACTCGTCTTCCATTATGTAATAATTCAGTGCTATTATGAAGCTTGAATTAAATGCCTTTACTTTTCGGAAAATATGTTAAATGGAAAAAAATTAATCCCATTTATCGTGAATTTTTTATTCGTTTTCTTATTTGAATAAAAGAAGTCGAATTACTTCATTAGGATTTTCAATGAAGGAGATTGTGCGGAACGATCTTTTTGCTTTTCTTCAATAAGGTGTTTAATTAAAATAATTATTCAGGGTCTCCTTATCAAGTAATGGATCGATAGGGGGACGCCAGTATGATATTTGTTCCATTCAAGGCACTTGACTCTTCAAGAATATGGCAGTAAATTTAGGCACTAGTTTTTTTTTTTTTTTTTTTTTAATCCCAAGCAGATTGTAACGACCGTGACATTTTCTCCGAAATGGCGTTCAATCTAATGAGTTCTTTGACTGGGGCCGAGGAATGTAGAGTGCGGAGGGGATGTGGGGCCGGGGAGACTGCACTATAAGGAAAACAAGGCTCGCGAGTTAAATAGAGCGAATGGAAGAATTTAAAACGACATTGAACTACACCGATATCGAGTACCAGCGACAGCTCGAGTCAATAATCCGCGGCGGTTCCAGGATAAATGTCAAGTAAGTTCGGCATCTAAGTAAATCCAGTGTAAATTCAACGAATTAAGTCGGTCCGCGGCTCTGCGGCAACGATCGCGCTTACGAGGAGCGGAGAGAAGAAAACGGAGCGCGAAACGCGGCGGCGGCGCCTCCTCTCCAAGGATAGCCGAGATCCCCGAGGGTCGCCTACTCGAGCGCGAGGAGCTGCGAAGTGTAGCGCAATCACGCCGAGGTAAATCGTGGAATGGAAAGTTTGCGACCGGGGCGCGACGCTAACTGAGCTTAGAGGCTCTCCCCCGCCGCTTCCGCAACTTCACCGACTTGCCACCCATTATAACGCCCGCCCACTTGACGCGGCGACGAGCCACGAGGAAGTCAGTCGAGGAGCAAACTTAGTGAATTAATTGGATAAGTAGAATGTGTATTAGAGGAGGAGGAGGAGGAGGAGGGCTCGAACCGTGAACGGGATGTTAGAGCATGGGGGTGGAGGGCGAAGATATCGGGTTGGCAAAAGTTTCCGTCGGAGCAAAAATATCCAGCGAATCAAGCCTAGTTGTATTAGGATAATACGGACACGCCTACGGATATAATTATGCTGTTTCTACCCCTTCGTTCCCACACGAGTGCTCATTTATCATGCATATCATCGGCATCGGAGTCATAGCGGTCTACACTACATTAATGATTCTATTCTAATACAATATGAAAAACGCGTTATAAAATTTATACACCTACATAAGTGTGTAAAATGAAGGCATTGTTTTTCTTTTTTTTTTCTTTTTTTTTGCTTGCGGGACTTTTGACCAGATCCCAAATTCTAGATAAGCTGATAATTATGATACTAATTAACATTAATATGCAATATTTCACATGGAAAATATAGTTTATCATCGTTTACATAACTGTTATTTTTTTAAAATAAATTACAAGAAATTTAAATTTTATTTCTTACTCGTATTATAATTTATGACACAATAATTATACGCAAACTATTTTAAAAACTTATAAGTACTTCTCGGCTTTTTAATATTAAGCAATATTCTTCTACCTTTGTTCACCAGGAAATTCTGTTAAACTCCGTAAAACGTTTGACTTCTCCATTATTCAATTTATATTTATACATATTTATAATATAGTAGCGTTTTTTTGAATGAAATGCTTCGGAGAGTTTTTTTTTTTTTATAAAAGTTTCTTATACGTCTAAAAAGACTAAGCTTCTTCAATTCTTAAAATTTTATTAAAAAGCTGAAAGCTTTAGCCTCCGTAATAAAAAAAACTTTAATAATGGGAGAATGAAAATGTGACGATACGAGAAATAACAGTTGAAAGAAAGAAAAAGTTAGGAAAAGGGGAAAAGTAGATGAAAAATGGTATGATGAAGAGAGGGCAGAAGAATCAAGGAGAAATGGACTGAAGTGTGAATAGCTGAGGCTGCATTGAAAAAAAGCTTAAAGTTTATAGAAGAACAGTATGTATGTGTATATGTATACACATACGATTTGTTTCGACAGTTACCAGTGTACTCGCATGCATGTGCACACACACACACACACACACACACACACACATGTATATATCTATATTCATACAGATTTATTTTACATACATAATGAGATGGCAGAATATACCTGCAAATGTTAATATTATAGCCTAGTATTTTAATGATAAAAAGCTGTACGTAATATTTTAAAACTATACACTACAAATTTGCAACTTAATAATGAGTTTATTAATAAAAGATAAACATTAAACATGAACTCTGTCTTACGTGAAACTGATTACAATATTTTTTTACGCAATGAGACCCTCTACATTATAATGCTGCCTTTTATGCAAATGCATGAATGTATGTATATATATATATACATATATAGATAATTTATTACATTTAACAAGGATTGTCATTTTTATCCAAACATAAATAAAGTAATCGCTTGCGCGAATTAAATAAAAAAAATAAAAAGAAACGGTCCTCGCAATTCTACGATATGGCCGATTTATCATAATTATCAGAATTCGCATAGAATGTTAGGGAGAATTTACGCGACATCAAATCCACATCCCGAATATTACGAAAAAAAAAGTGAGCTCGCTGGAAAAGGCAACCGAACAACGGTTATTCCGGAATCAGCGCTTTCATGTACAAAAGCTTCCTTTCCTCCTGTTTTCCCCCTCACTTTACTGGTACGCGTGGCCGCGTGTATACATACAGACCCGGAAGATTATTGTACTCGTTTGGGAGGACGAGCGGCCAAGTGCGCGGTAACGGCAGAATTTGATTGAGTTGCGCATAAGCAGATTTGCCGCGAAGCTCGCTCAAGCGTTTGTTAGCAAAGAGGATTGCACGAAAGAGGACGAGAAAGAGAGTGAGAGAGAGAGAGAGAGAGAGAGAGAGAAGGAATCCGACCCAAACAGAATACGAAATGGAAAACACGAGAGAGAGAGACGATAGGAAAATTCAAATGAGAAAACGATGGCATGTGCGCCCTGGAAAAAACGTAAATTGACAGATGCATAATGATAAAAGATAATACTGTTCTAGAATTCATTTTTTTGCTTTCCTATCCGAAATTTTTTTGTTCATTAGCGGCGATTGAGCCTACTTGAATAATATCTTCCTCGTCGTTTAATACTTCCTATGAACATTTATCACGACATTATAACAACATTTGTATTAAAATCATTTGCATTATTCTATATTTTGTATACTCATTTACTGTTAACATCGAAGAATGATGAATCTCTAGATTGCATTATTAAAGACGGACAAAGAGTTTCGTTAAAGGTTTGCAATGATGGAGAACAAAATTCGCTTGTCTATTGTTAAAAAGACAATTGCCTATTATTAATAATATTATTTGAAGGTACGAAAAATGTTACCGTGCACCTGCGCGTGCGTGGACAAAGAAAAAATGAAGAATAAATCAACAATAAACTAACGTGAAAACTGCCTACAAATATCGATATGTACGTTTAAGTATATACTGGGTTATTCAAGTGCACGAATGGTTACAGAGACTTAAACATAGTATTCGACATTTCCTACAGTCCCGTCGATTTCACGAGCTTGTATTCCTATTCCCAACTATCGCGCATTTCGTCTAATTGCAACCGATGCGATGATTTCCCTCTGAGCGTATACACGCTTCGTTATAATTATACTATTTCCATTAGGCGATCACTATAACCCTTTTTTTCAATCAGCGATTGTAATTGCACGATTAATTCTCACCCCCCCCCCACTCCACTCCACACCGCTTTATCAAATTCAGATGATTTTCCGTATTTCGGTATCAATTTGATTAATAGGATAGGCTCTTGATTTTTTAAAATCCAAGGCCGTTTCATTTAACCGATTATCGGAAAAAACTTTTTAATGGATGACCCATTAAAATCGTAGTGCCCCTTGTTGATTTGGTTTCCCATCGATGTACGATCGCGTTTTGCGAACGACGAATGCTTAAAATGATACGCCACCGAATTATACAATCAATTTATACGCAGGGCTTAAATTGAAGCTCAAATTTGATCGGATTTTACAGACCAAATGTACGGAACGAGTACGGAAAATGAGTAAGCGAGTAAAATAATTCCATTTCAATGGAGGTACCTTCATTAGATTTAGATTCATCGCAGTGGCGTTCCGTCGTCGAATCGCGTACGCCCAAGAGGTATAAAAAAAAGGCAAATATTCAGGCCGCGGAGGAAAACGCAAATGGGAGCAAGTGCGCGGCGGAATTTTTAACGCTCAAGCCTCGGAATCGGTAGATCGCAATGGCTAGAGCAGGGCTTCCTGGCGGATCGTTCGCACCTCAAACAAAGGCCCATTGAGCGATCGTCGTAGCGAATGGCGGTGGGAGAGCCTCGGCGGAAAAGTCAGGGCTCCCCGCAGGAGATCGGGAAGGAGACAAAACAGCGGGCCTCGATTGTCGAGAGGTGGCAAACTCGGGGTCCCGAAAACGAGTTGCCCGGGTAGCTCGACGTCCAATGGGGCTGCAGACATGGCGGACGGGGGCGCATACCTGCCCACGGCCGGTGCCCAACGATCCCCCAGCCGGGGCCGCCATCGCGGCCGAGGGCCGTACCGGCTCCTGTTTATTTATCCGCTAAGGGGTAGAGCTCAACTGTCGCGAGGCACCCCACCTAGGAAAAGAGGCGGCCGACCGGGAGTCCGAGGCCCCTCTCATTAGCAGGATCGGCCGGCGCTTTGATCGGAAGCGCGGGAGACGCTGCCGCAGATGGCAGGGAGCCCCGAATCTCCGTCGGAGCCTTTGGCCCCGAACACGGACGCGGAAGGCTCGAGCGGTCGTATTGGCTCCGCTTGGCCGGGGGAGAGCGAGCCGCCCCCGGGGAGGAAACGACTCCGCGAGCGGCTCGACTTATCCGCGTCGCGTTAAGCGCCCCGGCGACATAAATCAACGATCCGACCTTAATCCGCGTAAAATTCGCGCGTTGCCGCCAGATCGCGGACGAGGGCTGCGGTCGGATTCGCGCACAGCCATCCGTCCCCGGTCCACGCGCGCCTACCCGCCCCTTCTCTCTCTCCTCTCTATATCTCCCTATCTCTCTATCTCCCTCCGTGTCTCCGTCTCTCTATCCACGCACATCCTGTTCGCCCAACCTCCAGGATCTCACCCCTGGACGAGGAAGCCGTCCCGGCAACCCACCACCGAGCCCCTCGCCGCAGCTTCAATGCGAAGGTAACATCTGTATCATCGGTGGCATTGTGCCGGGAATTAAAGCGCGCATCTGCGCCGACGTCGATTCGGCGCGGCTCGCGCTTTCGGTGACTGATGGTCCCGACCGACCGTTTTTTACCCCCGCACTTCAAGAGCCCCAGTGATTTTATGGACTCGTGAGGACCGTCGGCCGTAGCTCGAGGGTCGGGGCGCGGGGAGGGCGGCTTTGTTAGGCGAGTTAAGGCATTCGCCACGCGAATGATACGCCGCTTACGGGGCCTTTGCCCTCGCCCCGGATATGCGGCCAGAGAAGTGCGAGTCCCTCGGATGCGCCTCCCGTGCCTTTCGCATTCTTTGAATAATTGACTCGTCACTGATTTCTCGCCTCTCTGCCTCTACCTCTCTCTCTCTCTCTCTAAATCTCTAAATCTCTAACTCTCTAACTCTCCCTCCCACACCTTTTGACGCTTTCCTTTTGGCCGATTGCTACTCGACGACCAGCCACGTCCGGTATGTCAATACTAAAACGTATTAGTCCTTCGGGACGATTCTGATGTACAACCTTGGTCTTACTCGTTGTGAGTATTATTAATGCCTGAAATATAAATAACAGAGTAGTGCCATATTTATTATAAGCGAACTCGTGATATAGTTACATAATTTCATCGCCAAAAGCAACTATTGCAACTAATTGTCAATCACATAACATATTACGCATTACAATACTTTATTCAGTGATATCCTTTATATAATGATTAAATCCAAGCTCTTCCATAACTATAAAGGGTAAACAAATGTAGTGTAATGAAATCTAGTGAGAATTGTGACAATTATAATGTGAAGTCTCTAGAGTTTAAAACTCATACGTACGTATAAATTCTCAATTCTATGCTATTTCCATTACTAAATTAATAAGGCCTCTAAAGATTTGAAATAAATCCTGCTTCGCGATAAATTGTATTCATTATTTTACACTTATCTCTTAGAAAGTTTTGCTTGATGCCTTTCTACCTAAATTTTTTAGTTGTGAGTTTTGAAATTTACTACAGAACATTTTCAGTCAGTTTCATAGTCTGGAAAATGATATTTATCTTGATGAATTATTAAGAGTCATTCCTAAAATGTGTTAAAAAAAAGTATCAAGTTCTTTTCCATTATAAGCACTTTAAGCAAATATTTTTACAAAAATTAATGTATTGTTAAGACAAGCACAATGCTAAAGAAGACACACTAGGCCATATATTTTGCGTGTGTGTGTGTGTGTGTGTGTGTATGTGTATATATCAATATTCTTTCTTAACAGCGGAAAGATATTACACGTTAGCATCGGCTACTTACAATATCGTTAAAAGCCATTAACTTTTCTGTCGGCTACTCTCCGCATACCATCGCTTACCGCTTATTGTACAAAAAGTTGCAGTAGCCAAGATTTGAGCGATTAATCGCATATTCATTTCGGCTCAAATAAACGTCGGCGCAGGCATCGACGGCTGCAATAATGCGCCAGGGCTGCGTATAACAATATTGAGCGCGCGTAATATCCCATACGTTTGAAAGTCGGGATAAAAGCGTCCAATCATCTTGTAAAGCTCGTAAAATAATAATATGCCCACGTGACCAGCGGGAATCAAAGAGGACCACTACTTCTGCCAAGTCCTTCCAGCCGACTTTGCGGGCTATTGCGAGCCCGATACGCCTCGAGTGTCCTCTTGGGCGCCATCGTGCACGCGAAACAATGGGTGGGACATTTTTTGTCCCCGTGGCTGGGGCCCAGGCACATTCGAGCCACATTCTAGCCGGGATACTCGAGCCTGCCTTCGTAGAGGTGTGCATTTAACGTACTTGGGGGGGGGGGGCCCGCGCAATCTCGAAAGTAAGCAGGAACGATCGACTGTTGAGCCGCGCGCGCGCGTGGGGCTAAGGGC
Organism: Kradibia gibbosae; assembly: GCA_018907135.1. Taxonomy (NCBI): domain Eukaryota; kingdom Metazoa; phylum Arthropoda; class Insecta; order Hymenoptera; family Agaonidae; genus Kradibia; species Kradibia gibbosae. The sequence goes on from JACCHX010000003.1 coordinate 4,373,739, forward strand.
ATTGGGTGAGCCTCGAGTGACTCGGTGGCCGTCAAAAAGTTTATTCGCTCGAGGACGGGCCGTTTAACTGCAGCGGCTCGTGTGTGCAGTCGAGGGCTCGTTTTCATTTTTAAAAAAGCGCGCGACTCCTCGTAAATCTGTCACGCTCTCTGCCCCACAAAGGACGCTTCTAAACGTCCTGATTATTCTAATAAAGCCCATTTTGCGTGAAAGAACTTTATTATAATATACATATATATATATATATATATATATATGTGTGTGTGTGTGTGTGTGTGTGTATATTAACGTTTAGTATAATTCATCGGCCTCCATTGAGGATCTATTATTAGAATAACCGGTAAAGTCGGATGAATGCATAAATTTCGGATTCACGGCAAGGATTCGAAAACTGCGAGCTTTATCGAACGGTACAGTGATATTTACTATTATTATCGATAGGCTCAAAGTTCGCGATAATACCCAAATCATTATTCTATTACACCGCTAGTCTTATTCTTACCTTAACAACTGCCTCGTACTTTTAAAGAAGCCATTAGCAACGACGCTCTTTACCCTCCCGTTAACGAAGCTTCGGGTTTAGTTCAAGCTACAATTTTCATCGAACCAGCTGCATTATAAATAATCTGTATGTTGTGGTAAAAAAATCAGTTCGACGCGAGGATTTTGATATTACCGCACACGTCGACTCGAGTAATTAGAAGGAGAAAAAGCCGGCGATGTCTTTGTTGTCGTTCGCGAAAGTGTAAGCGCTCGTTTAACTCGATTACGATTAATGATATATAACAAAGCGAGGAGCTTTAAATTTTAAGGAGTAACGAGGCCCTTTCAACCCGCATAATCATCGATACTCATTTGGATTGTTTGGCTCGTGGTTCTCTCTCCCGGCCGCATTTTTCCCCTCGCTTGCGTCCGCATTGTTTCCAGTAGCGCCTTCTCTCGATTTATCGCTTTCCACTCACATCTTCAACCTCGGACCTCTCGACTTCGAGTCGAGTGCGCGTCGTTATTTCAGTCGCGAGCCTTTGTGCCCCCGTTCGGCTTGTTTTCATGCCTACGAGGGCCGAGCTGCCGTTTAACCACTGCATTATGAAATGAATGTAAGCGGCAAATGAGCGTCTCCGTACAAAAATCCATTTCACAAGTGTGTCGTTTCCCGCCGGCACAATCCCTCCTTTGATTATAACATCGCGATTTTTCGGCTTCGAGCATGTCGCAAGCCGACACCTTAATCACGACTAGGAGTCGGTACCCCTATATATATAAACTTTTTGTTAACGAATTCCTCAACGAAACTAGAAACAATTACCTAAATCAACTTTACAATACCGCGATACCGTATCACTGACGGGCTTACACTACAAATGTCAACCGTCATTAAAAATGACGACAATTACTCTGAGCTCTGGGCTAAGATTCTTTAACTTTTTAAGTACATTACCGAGTAGCCGCACTGAACTCGGCGTTTCGACGACGGAAGAGTTAGGAAATCGGTTCTCATCGGTCCCCGAGCGGTGAAAAATTCAGACAGTCTTGAGCCTGAGAGCGAGAAAGTCGTCCACTGGGCAGAGAGCGCTCACGGCTCAAGATCGATGGAAAATCGTGGAAACAGAAAGGGAAACTCCGTCGAGATTTGTCCACGTATCATTTTCCGCCGTTGGGAATAGGGGGAAATTTTTCGACTGCTCGACGCTCGCATCCAGTAGCGAAAAAGAAAGAGATAGCGGTGGGTGGGGCTACCCGTGCAAGTAAGGGAGACAGCCAGATATAGAGAGCGATGGATTGAAAGATAGATAGATGCACGGAGCGTGTGTGCGTGCGCGTGAGCGTGAGAGGCGGAGGGGGGGGGAGTGGAGAGAGAGAGTTAGGAGCGTCCGGAGCTCCGCCATCACGCTCGAGCGAACTCGCGCCCCGGTTGGCGGATGTAACGTAATGGAACGGGGAGAGACGGACGGAGCAGGCGAGAATGAGAAGTAGACAGAGAGAGAGAGAGAGAGAGAGAGAGAACGAGTGGGTTAGATTGCTGGAAGAGTCGTAGTGGGGGCGTTTTCAAGGGGAAGGGACGGGGAGGTTAGGGTAGCGAGAGAAAGAGAGAGAGAGAGAGAGAGATAGAAAACTAAGGGTGATAGCGCTTGTAAGCGAGTGCAGGGTGGGAGGGGATTATTATGAATAGGGGGCCACTACCTTCCTCGTCTTTTTCTATGGCGAATCACACGGACAGAGGGACGAGCCGTTTTACCAACTGAGCGTCCCTTGGAACTCCTGATCCTTTCGACACTTGCTAAACAACTCATCATCTCCGCCGGCGTGATCACTTTTTTTCATCTTGAACAAGGACGCGCCAAAACTTGTCATGCCTAACTCTCTCTCTCTCTCTATCTCTGCTTATTTAAAATACATTTATTTATTTTTAATCTTGAAATCCTCCCGTCTTTTAAAATTCGTTCAAAAGCATAAGAGCATCCATGTAAAGATTACAGCTATGTCATCTGTAATTTTAGGAGAATTCCGAAAAATTTTAAGTTACGAATATATTATCCTTTAGAAGTTAGAATGCTTTGTAAAGGAAAACAGGATGAATTTAATGCGCTCCGATTTGTTCCACGCTAATATAATCCATGCTTACACCATCAAACATGAATTAAACCTAATGTTGCGGTAAATTTTATTAAGAAGGACCAATATTAATTGCCAGGAACGTCCCAGTTTTAGAACACATTTTACCTCTGAATATATTGCCTCGTAATAAATCAATGCGGATGAGATTTATCGTTTTGAAACTAGTCCAAATGCTTTGCGCATACTTTTTACGGGATAACTTAAAACAAAAATTTCAACGTATACTTATCAGATAATGCTGAAATATTTTGTAACACTCTTATCAAGATTAGTAATAGCAATGCACGAGCGCGTCATTGAAAGTACAAATTCAGTCGAGAAGACGAAAACTTTAGTGACCCCGTGTCATTATGTCTCATCGTTACAAATAGATCCAACTTACTAATGTATTTTAAAAAAAGAAGCTTGCCATGCTAGACCTAATGTCATCCCCAATTTTATTTTTTATGCAAATCGTTACAGCTAAATACCTATATAATTTAAAGACAAAAAATATAAAACATAAGTACATAATACGTGAAGAAGATTTAAATAAACAAATATCTATATAAATATGTATATTTACGTATGAAAATTGCAAATAATTGCAAAAATTGTAAGACTTTGGCTTTGATTTGTGAAGAAGCGTCGGAAAATCAGTGGGTCGAACTGACGCAAATAGAATCAAAACCGGGGAAACTCTCCTCGGAATCCCATATACAAAACGAGAGAGTCTCGGCTCGCAAGGGCTAAGGGCACGAGAGGGGAGTCTTGTAGCAATGGTCGTCGAGGGTTTCTTATAAACGGCTGAGACAAGCCGAGGCCGTGGCAGCGACAAAGAGGCAAACTGGCGAGGCGCCACTCGATTCTCTCTCCATTCAGCGATTGCAAACTCCCTGCCCCCTCGTGCCGATTTCCAGCATCGGCTAATGATAGCAGTAAAGTTCGCACGGGGATTACGCGACTTGGAGAAGTACGCCCGAGGGCTCGACTAAGTTGCCCTGGGTACGAATGTCGCGGAAATCCTCCTCCCTCGGAGTCCTTAAGCGCGTAGTCGAGAGTCGATCCGGGCAGGGGAGGAGCTCGAGTAGGAGCCATGGGTTCCCGATGGAGCATCGCGTGCTCCGGGACTTGGCTCTCACTCCCGCGGCACTCGAAGCCCTTCCCTTTCCCGGGACCGGGATTTCCATCGGCGAGACCGCCGACCGATCGCGGCGTTAACGAATTCTCGGGTGTCGCGACCGCCGCGTTTCCGCCGGAGTCGGCGGGACTCGTAGAGGGGCTGCGAATCAAGGCCAACCGGGGAAAAAACCGAGGGCGAGCGAGAGCGAGGAGCGCATTCCGGTCCTCGCGGATACAACTCAGCAGCCCGAGAAATTAAGGAACGGGCCTCGGCTTGCCCCGGGGCAGAACTGAATTCTCCGAGTCGAGGCTCACCGTCGCCTCGTAACTTACGCGGCCTCGGCGGGCGTTAGTACGCAAGTTTGCGGCATTCCGCCGACAGCCTCTGTAAATAAGGCGCAAATTTACATTGGCGGCAGCATCGCCCCGTAAAGCCCCTGAAATCCCCGCCGCGCTCTTGGCCTTCGGTCCCCAGCCGTGGGCTCTATTTATTAAGCCCGACCGACGTAGATTTACCCTTGCCGTGTGTCTCTTTACTTATTTGTATTCGCACTTCCTTTGCTGCCTTTGGCCCGGTTGCCCTGGCACGGCAACAGATTAGCCGACCCTCGGAAATTGGCGGATCGGGAATAAGAGCGCGCGCCCGAGACTGATGAATAATTGGCAGGTTTGATTCCTTTTCCGGATCAACGATAGGACAAACGAGCGTGTCGAGCTCATTTGCAAAACGGAGGAAGCGACAGGGAGAAGCACGGGATGTATTTATCGAGGGCCACTCGGGAGACACTGGAAGTCCTTGCATTGATTCGTTAAACGAGATACGGCCGCGGCGCATTGACCCCTTCCATAGTTCGGAGGTCCTTAAAGTACTGCCGTCAGTATCGTACGATCGCTCGTGTTTGCGGGAGCGCAGCCCAGAATCAGCGTTCGAAATGCACCGAGGCCGATGACGAAGTCGGTCGCTCTACGGTGAATAGCCGGTGATATCCGTTTTACTCTCTCTCTCTCTCTCAACCCCCAACCCCCTAACCGCTGTCCTTCTGCCCCTGAGCGACATTGTCGAATTTAATTTAAAAATCAATCGCGATTCTCCGATTCGCAACGGCTTCCCGTCCACTAGGAGTGGCGCGCAAATATTGCCTGCCTACTGGCCAACGAGGCTCTTGGCTCGCGAGCTAAATCGCCCAACTGCCGGATTTCGGCTTCAACGGCGGCTGGGAAGAGCCACTGAATCCAAGGGATCATTGAACAAGTCAGGCAGGTCCTAACAAGCATTGAGCAGGCTCGGGTGGAATGTACGAAGGACTCTCGGTCTCCCGCGGAGAAAGAACTCGCGAGGGCTGTCGCGTAAAGAACAGGTGCCCACCGAGTACTGAGCCGGGGACCGAGCCTCGGCGCAGTAGAGACTCGGCAGGGCCCTTGGCCGCCCTGAGCGGTGCCCCCGCCGTCTTATCGCGACTTCCTCGCACCTACCGGGCGCCGCCTCCCCCTCGCCGCGTCGGCCTCGCTCGAGGAGAAGGGACGGACGGAGGCCGGGGGAGGCCGAGGACAGCCCCTGCTCCCGGCGCAGCGCGGAGGCGAGGGAGGAGCCGTTTCCCGATCCAAAAGCCACCGACGCCTCGGCGCGCTCAGCCAGAAAGCGACGATAAGCTCCCCCGTCGCTCGTTCCGCTCTAGCGCTATCTCATCTCCTCGGTTTTCTCTTTGTCACTGGCTTCCTCTCTACCTTTTTCGCTGCCGGGGCTTTATCTCGGCCGCGCTTTTTCATTCCCGCGGCACATACGCCTCGAGCTCTACCAGCCCCCTCCTCGACCCCGCCCCGCGCCCGGCGGTCCATTAACGTCTGGCCTCGTCGCGCCGCGAGGCTGCCTCCTTTAATGGGAGCAGCCCCGTCGTCTTCCTCCGGGCGGGCCCTCCCCGACCGCGAGCCTCAGCGGCCCTCCGCCCTCCGCCCACCCCCCCCCGTCTCCCAAGGCAACGAACGAGCTCACGGTTTCCCGCGCCGATGCTCTCGCGGCCCCTTTAACGGCGGGGATTTATCACGCGACTTCCGAAGGGAGCCACGGCCTTCTCTTACGCTCTTGGCCCGGGATTTTACCGGGCGCCCGGCCTGGCTTTCAATGGCCGCTGCAATGGTCACTCATGCTTGACCTTGGCTCTTTGGCAGTGGCTGATCTGGAGGGCGGCGCCCACTCGGACGAGACCAACAGCGGCGGGGACAACAGCAACGCGGGCAGCGTCTCCGGCGGGGCCGACGACGACCAGGCGCGCCTCCGGCTTAAGCGCAAGCTCCAGAGGAACCGCACGAGCTTCAGCAACGAGCAGATCGACGCCCTCGAGAAGGAGTTCGAGCGCACTCATTATCCGGACGTGTTCGCCAGGGAGCGACTCGCCGGGAAGATCGGACTCCCCGAGGCCCGAATACAGGTGAATATATATACATATATATATATTCAACGAGGACTCTTCCTCGCTACGACCCCCCCCCCCCGCCGATGCTCACTTTCCCGCCCCTTCAATGCCCATAAGATCTCCGGATCCTGCTGCTCTTCTTTCCCCCTCCGCCCCCAACGTCTTTTACCCTTTCTATCATAGCACATCTTTATTGACACTGCGGTTCTTTGAATATACGCCTTTTTAACATTTTTCACTCCTTCCCATACTCATAGCTACAATATCAGTGGTTTCAAAGATTAAGATCTCGCCCCCTTCCCTCAAAGTTGAAAAACTGCGCAATGCAAAAAATTATCCGATCGTTAATGTTGATTCATTTTAAATGCTTAGATGCCATTGGAAAGTAGTTAATGGTATATTCTATGCTAAGCTTCCTTTGCTCTAACTCCCATCCTTGTGAAAACTTTCAAATACAATAACATATAGAAAACTTTTATACGTTAAGTAAGCAAGATTGTTTTGCATGCAGCATCGAGATTAAGTAAATATTCATACGATTGCTATTTATGAATTATGGAGAATTTTTAAATCATTGATCAAAATACTAATGCTTCAGTAATACTGAGCATGTATTAGAACACTTGAGGTAGAATTTATTTACAATAGACGGTACAATCAAACAAATTTGAAATTAAATATTTGAATGTAGTTATTAAAAAGCTTACGTTGACATAAAACGATTTCGAGTTTATCGAATGAAGAGTACATTTTGATAAAATCAAAGAGCAAAAGCAAACATAAAATTATTCTCAGTCATGTATAGATTATGTCGACTGATTTTATTCATCCTGTTTAATCAACCGAATGATTTTACCATATATATTAAACAGTTAATTGTAACAAATAATTTAGGTTATTGTTTGCATTTGATTACAGAAAAAATCTTTGCTATTAATTGCTTGCAATATAATATATTATTATTTATGCTTGCGATATAAATAACAACTTAAATAACAATTAGCTGTAGTATTTTAATACATAGTTTTGTAGGTAGTAGTCGGGTAATGCTTTAAATAAAATGGCTGAAAAATTGTTGGATAAAAAAAAGTTGCACCCACTGGTCGTACTTTACGTAGTTGAAGCTAAAACGTTAATACTCTCTGTTCCAACAACGTCTCTCTCTCTCTCTATCTCATTCTCCCACCCCCCCCCTCTGCCACACCGTATCATGGATGCGTAGTATAGCGATTGACCAACCAATTCGTCTCTCTGTCTCGCCCACAATAAACTCAGGTCTGGTTTTCGAATCGACGGGCAAAGTGGCGACGCGAGGAGAAGCTACGCACCCAACGAAGGGACAATCCCCAGCAGCAGCAGCAGCAGCAGCAGCAGCAACAGCAGCAGCAGCAGCAGCAGCAGCAGCACGGGGTCGGCCTCGGACACCCGACGCCTCCGCCGAGCTCCGGCATACTCGGAAGCCAGCCGCCGCAGGCGCCCTCGCCCCCGAGGAGTCACCACGGCTTCGCGCCCTCGGTCTACCCCGGGATCCCGAGCATGCCCGACGCCTACAGGTGAGGATCTGGACCCACGGAGGCCGCGGGCCACTCTCGCGGGTGCCCTTCAATCGGTTTTCGCCTTTTATTTTTTCAGCCCCATGAGCTCGATGCCCTCGTTCGCCATGTCCGGGAGCGGGGCCGGAGCCCCCGGTGCCGGGGCCGGGGCCAACAACGGCAGCCACCACCCGACGGGGGGCCAGCACGCGGCCTCGATGTCCCTGATGTCCTCGCTGTCGGCCGGGGCCGTGGGCTCGAGCCCGAGCCCCTCGGGCATGAGCCCCATGGGCATGACCGTGGGCATGACCGTGGGCCCGTCCCCGGGGGCCTGCCTCCAGCAGCGCGACAACGGCTACTCGTGCGCGGTCGGGGTCGGCCGGGCCCCCGCCGGCTACGAGCCCCTCCACCTCGGCTACGGGGCCCGGCCGAGCTGCAGCCCGACCCAACCCTACCACGCGGCCGCGGCGGCCGCGGCTGCCGCGGGCCTCAACCAGTACAACCACCACCACCACCACCAGAACCACCACCACCCGGCGAGTTCCACCGGTGAGTGTCTCCCGCACTCGCTCCACTCGCTGCTCGCGCTTTAGCCCAAGGAACATCGCGCGGGCTACCACGTCGGCTACTACCGCTACTGAGCGCGGGCCGCGAGGCCCCCGACGACTCGCCCCGGTCCCGGCCGAAACCGGCGGACGCCTCCGCCCTCACCACCACTGTGAACCTCCCGCCGACTCGTTCCCGGCACTGCGATCCCCGCGCCTCTGCCCCTGCTCCCTTATCGCCATCCTCCTCTACCTCCTCGCCACCCTCGGCCCCCGCACTATTATTTTCACCGTTATCGCTGCTATTTGCACTACCGCTATTGCTATTATCGTCACCGTCGTTATCATTGCCATTGTCATTATTATTATTATCATTATTATTATTATTATCATTGCCACTTTTTATTACCGTTCTCATGATCGTCGCCACCCTCGCCCTCGTCCTCGCCATAATTGCTATTTGTGTTACGTTTGCTACCATCGCTTCTACCATTTCCACTGCTATTACTACTTATAATACTACTGATATTACTACTGGTATTACTACTGGTATTACTACTACCGCTACTACTACTACTACTACTACTACTACTACTACTACTACCAACCAACACTACTTCTACTATTACTACTACCGCTGCTACCACTACTGCTACTGCTATTTACTAACCAATTAAGTAACAACCACTAAGACCAACTGCACCATTAATAACGTAACACGATGCCTTTTCCTTTTCCTTCTAATTGGGTATTTTTTGCAAATCTTCTTGGACATGCATGCAATACGACATCATCTTATCTTTCTCTCAACAACTTCCGAAAGCCTTCTTTTTAATTCTACGTCCAACTTAACAGCAAACTTAAACGTCCTTCGTTTTCCCAACTCTATATTATTGTCCATACATTTTTTATTTCCTGCCATTTCACTTATCCTATTTAATATCATTTCACAAATCTCTAGTGCGTCGTTTATTCTGTAAGCTCGCTTTTTAATAAAATTAAGGATATTCTTTATTCTTGTTTCGATGACCTTCTTTCATTTAAATACAGTAAATTGACTGCAATGAAAACTTTCTTTTCCAATAGAACAAAATGTTATTCATAATTATAGTTAATATTAAACATCACTCTAAATTACAAATGCGCAATGGCGCAATTACAATCGTTAATCTAAGAGATGCAGCAAGTGCGACTGTCTCTATTATTATGCTTGTTAAATACTGTATGCGTTACGTAATGTTTGATAATGTATCTTCTTGACTAACATCAATTAATAAAGATATGTCTTAAAACGTCACATTAATACTGTATGTACCACAACACTTAAAAGTACACTTCCATTTTTTCAATGTTTAATGTTCCATATTGTAAGCCAATTTGTAATATAACATGTATTTTACACTGTATAGATTATGTTAATAATACTGTATGTACAAAACTATTAAACGCATTGATAAGGAAGATAGAACGTTTGAGTGATGATTTATCCAAGTAAATATCTGAAATTCTATCGACTGACTTTTGCAAACGTTTTATTATGGTATTGAGCGTATACGATATTCCATGATTTGAATTTCTTAATGATCAAATTGCTTTCCACTGAGACACTTCGAGGTCCCTTGGACGAAATTAGGATTCCTACGAAAAGAGTCAGACCGGTGATGATTGATAGCGTTCTCGGAGTCGGTAGTAAGTTCTTCCATAATATATATATATATATATATACTTTACAGAGTAGTTAAGAAACACTTGAATAACACGTACGAAATAATACTAGGTTGTAAAACGAAGGACATCCTAGGATCTACGAGAGATTCAATTTTTTCAATCGATAGAACGGTTACCGATCGCCCGAGAATCTTCTACAGTTTACCGAGGCTCCGACACGCGTCGATGCCTAGCCGCAAGCTCGACTACCGCTGGCAAAACTCTCGTGCGGTTACGAAGCATACGATACGAGTCCGCAAATGTTCTTACGGGCCTGCTGTCCCCGGAGTCGGCCCAGTACTGGCGAGGAGGGCGAGCCCAAGGCCCCCCCCCCGACCGACCGATCGGAATCCAGTAGTAATACGCCGTAATCCTTGTATCCTCGAGGCAAGTGCCAAATGCCGTCGTAACAAGCGGCATATGTTAAATCAGTTGACAAATATGTTAAGTCATTGCAAGCGTATGTAAAGCCAAATAAGTATAGCTTATTGGTTCTAAAGTCGCATGCATACCGTCTTCTCGAATGAATCGCATTTCACGCGTAATTTTATGGCCGCGGTGCCTTATGTGTCTCAGTGGAAATCAGTTGTAAGATACTAATTTTCCCATACAATTATCTATAATATTCTGAATTAGAAAATGTGCACAAACGGAAGGCATAACTTTATACGAAATATACATTATTGTATTGCATTATATTCGGATTAAGAAGGAGAAAAAGTACATAAAATAATAAAATACAAAGAAAATGTTGAAAGTAGGAGTTGGAAGCGTTTGAATAGTGGCGAATTTTTAGTTGCGAAACAACAAAACGAACGTAATAAATAAATCCCTTCATCGTAAGAATCCGTCGATCGAGTTCTGTACAGTAATGATATTATTAAGAATAACAGTGACGATAATGCGTCATTTACCAATATGTTTGTAATTTAGTTAGAGACAAGGAATTATGATTGCCTAAGTGGCTCGAGTTGGTACAAGTCCCGATGTTAATCTTCTCATTAATACAATTACGTTGATTAATTATTACCGATGCTCATTTCAATTGAAAGCGTTAGTAATTCATTTCTTTTTTGTGGGATCTATTCAATTTATTGGCTTAAAAAAATAAACAAATAAATTAGAAACAAAATTGTATAAAATGTCGATAGAATTATTCACGCCATAGATCTTGAATTTTCCCATTGTAAAAAAGAAAACTTATAATTAAATGCTATATAAATATGATAAACGTTCGCATGTCGTATGTGTCTATCCTTTAAAATCGATAAAAGTTGCATTACTTGATAATTTGATAAGTCGCTTATTTACTAGTTTTTTAATATATTGCACAGAAAAATTTATGCGTGATTTTAATTTAGACTAAGTAATATTGTCAAAAATCATTTATCGTAAAGAACATTTCATCATTATTATTATTACAATTACTAATATTATTATTATTATTATTATTATTATTATTATTATTATTACCATTTGTGCTGACAAGTTAGGATTATTGCCTTTCCTATACTTATGGTTTCGTCACATTCCATTATGGACACGCATAAAGTAATGGAAATATAGTTTTTAAGTCGATATTGCCAATATTATTTATATATTCGTGTAACGAATGGAAGCAAAAATGGACGTTCTTTTAGTGTACATACCATAAAAAAAGTATCGGCAATCATACGTATGTGTGTGTACATACATACATATATATATATATATATATATATATATATATATATCCGCATAAATACATGCACGTATCTGCGCGTGCGCGCTCACATCGTGCCCGTATGTGTGTACGTATAAATATATCGATAATTATTGTCCTAAGTATTTACAGAAATTAACATCTAATGACATCCGGTGCAACTTTAAAATTAAGAAAAAAGAGAATAAAAATAAAAAAACCTAGTACGACGAAAAAAAGAATTGTGATTTTTCTTAGATGAAGTATTAATTTCAGCGTACAATTATTATACATTCGAAATAAATTATAGTGTGAAGAAAACATGTCCAAAATTCATTTTGCCCTTTTGCACAGGCAATGCAATTTTTCGTTTAAACATAGGATCGTATAAGGAAGGAAATAAAACACAACAGAACTTCTCGTACTTTAAAAAAATGTAATAATTACATATAATTAGTTTGTTAGCATTTTGTACATTTTATTTAAAAATACACGGCTTTTATAATTTTAGTTTTGTTTAATATCTACAAAATTAACAAATGATAAATCCACAAATCAATAACTTAGCATTAAACAGCATGCAGTTGCTATATAATATTCCTATTATTAATAACGACTGGCAACGTATTCGCTTCCTTGATTATACGTTAAAAAGAGTCTCGGCGATTAAGCTCACGGACGAGTGGCATGCTTGGGAATACTAATCGTGAAATTGTACCTATTACGCTAATACTAAGCCGAACGAATAAATAGTCGCTGCGGACGCTGCTCTAAAGGCGCTCTCGAGAGCTCGAAGGGTGAGGTAATAAGGCGCCCGGTAAGTTTGCTATGAGATCGCGGGGATTCGAAGGAGGCCCGGGGGCTCAGGTTTCCGGCTGGGCTCGAGCAATAGAAAAGCACTGGATCTTTTGAAAGAGTCGATCGAGTCGAGCGGGCACGCGGAATGGGGCAGAACGCGGAGGGCCGACGACCGACTCTCAGGAGTTGGGGTCGTCCGTCAACAGGGCGTCTATGTCTTTGAGGATGTCGTCGGAGGCCGTGTCGAGGGCGTGGATCTCCTCGCGGCCGAGCTTGAGGGGCTCGGGGCAGAGAGCCGAGCCCTTGAGGAGGGCCTCGCCGAGGCTCGACCGCGTGCCCTTCTCCTCGGGGGCCTCGCTCGAGAGGCCGTCGTCGGTGCTGCTGTCGCAGAGCCTGACCTCGACCGACTGCCTTCTGCCGGAGCAGGAGGCCTCGGTGGGCTCGGCGAGCCTCTCGCCCGAGGCGCCCTCCTCCGGGCCGCTGGAGGTCCTCCTGGTCCTCTTCAGCCTGACCGGCGGCACCCGCAGGCCCTCCAGCCCCTGGGCCCGAGTCCTCTTCGCGGCCTCCTTGTCAGCCCCCTTGGCCTCGAGGAAGCTCCGCCTCTTGCGCCTCTCGCTCGCCCGCTCGACCTCCGTGTTCGCCGCCCTGAGCTCGTCCAGCACCTTGATCGCGTCCTTCAGGAATCCCTCCTCGGAGCTCGGCTCTGCCTCCGTCCGGAGCTGACCGCTCGGCTCCCCGGGCCCCGTGGAGGTCGCCCCCGCCCCCGCCGCCGCCAACGACGACGACTGCCGACTCCGCTTCCGCCTGCGAATCTCGTCGAGGCTGAGCACCTGAAAGTCGAGGCCCTCGGGCTCGGACTTGTCCCGTCTCTCGAGGGCCTCGCGGCCGTAGATCGAGGCCCCGACGGCGATCCTCTGGCTCCTGGCCCCGGTGAGCTTCTTCTCTTTGCCGCCACCCGACAGGCCCTGATAATTCGTCGAGGGCTCGTAGAAATAAAAGGCCGCGCTCTCGGCCTGGATCTCCTCCAAGCGGATCTCCTCGTAGGTCTTGCAGGACGAGATGCGACTCCTCGGGTTCTTCGTTGGGGACGGGGCGCTTTCGCTGTCCGACTCTGCAAGCACACACAAGAAGAAGAACAAAATAACGGATAATGACTTTACACTTTCTCCGCTTCCCTCTCAATTATCCTTTTAAAGCCCCTCTCTCTCTCTCTCTCTGCCCCCGCCCCCTATTCCTCTCTGGGTGCTATTTTTCATATTAGGAATTACAATTGGATGGAGGTGGGAGGTGGGCCTTTTTACGCATTGGAAGCTCCGCGAGCCTTACGGACTCGTACGTCCAACGCCATCGATCTGCATCTCCTTCGATCTTCTTACAACCAAGGACATTCCCTTAAAATCGGTCCTCTTTGATATCAAGACTCAGTTTCCTTACATAGTATTTACAAGCACTCGCATATCGTCGGGCCCTTTTGAACTTCTTCGACAGATCTCGTGGAGTTGAGCGAACACGACTAGGAAATTTGCAACTTTCGATATCACGACTCCAGCTCGATCTAAACAATGGCGTTGACGGATTATTCAGCTGAGGAAGTGCATAAGCGTGCCAGTAATGAAATTTTTTGTATATAATTTCGGGCCTTATGCATCGACGAACATTTTTGCATTGAGCGGTCACTTTCATCAGCCTCCTTACGGCAATTCCAAAGTGAAAGTAACTTTCGGTAACGCCTCTAGTGTATACAATTGAGCGATTTGAAATTCATTTGTTTGAAATAAAAGCGAATTGGAAAAAATGTGTCACTTTCCTTTTCCTCGCACGACATGCGCCACATGCTTCATCGTTGTGTTACTGTAATGTTTCTGATAATTCGCATGCTAACTTAGGTGTAGTAAACAAACACAATTTTGTAGTTAGGCAACGGCAAAATTAAATATGCAGCTCTGTAATCTTCTACTTATTTATTATTGTTTTATTTCAATATATTAACATAAAATTCAAAAGGAAAAAGGATGGAAATTAAACAGTTTACTTTATTCAGAACCATTGTATAGGATTGATTAAGAAAGAAATCAAGCAATGCCTAAAGATTAACACAACGAGGAAAATAGAAAGAAGGTAATCTGACAATAAGTGAAAGTATTAAAATTTCCTCGTGCGTGTCAATCACAGCTCTGCTAAAGTTTTTCGAGGTATCAAGTTTATTGAAATCCAAATATTTTCGATGAAATTTATCGATTTCCATTAGCTTATACATCGATCATATAAGTATGCGCATTAGCTTATTAGCATATTTTTATGTTTTTTTTTTTTCTTTTCTTTTTGCATTGTTTATGTTATTCCTTTTACTCTGGATAATATATACATACATAAATATAAACTTATAATTATTTATATTTATATATCTATACGCATCTCTTACATTAGATTTATCATCCGTAAAAAAACCTTTTCATTAGCCGTTCGATGAGCTCTATTTATTAATTATCATTAATTAAAAATAATACAAAATTTACTCCGGCTTGCGACTAAATAATAATAATAAGTGCTGGAATTATTTCATTCTGATCGACGTATAATCTGCTAGAGAAGTTCTGCATAATAATTACACTACTAATTCTATACTATGAATTTTAAATGACGTTGAACTTAAATTCTAAATTTCTAATAGAAATATTAAAAGATCAATTCAATTTATTTTACTTGCTTTCAACTAATTTTACTATTCACACTCAATGGCTAATTCAAAGGTTTTACACTTTTTCCGTCATAGTGATTATGCAAAGAAAAAAGCCGCCTAGAAAGATATACAAGAACACAAGCTTGTATCCGTGGGGAAATAATTGGAGAAAAGGAAAAAAATTAACTACAAAGTCCTTTTTCTCACGTATTATATATAGAATATATATACATATATATATATATATATATATATTTGTATATATATTTATATAAATGAAAGTATCAATGCTTTTTCATTCACACAATTACCGCAGTTCTACTGAGGGGCTAAAAGGAAAATAAGTCAAACCCTAAGAAGAAACGGGAGAATGCAATTTAACAAATTTTAAAGGCGGAAAATGCAAAACAAATTAAACAAATTATAATTGTAATAAATAAATAAATCTATTTGAGAATGATATAAATTCATTGACCATTTTACTTATAAATCGCTTTCAATATTCATTTTCTTTGTTTTCATTGCCATCAGTGTTTATTATTTATTACTCTCCGACATATTTCTCGAATTGAACGAGGCCTTTCTCGTTCAAATTTATTGTGTGAATATAATTTTATGAAAGTTGAAGGTGAAAAAGGAAGACTTGATTTAGTTGTTACTTATACAAATGTCGAGTCGATTCCTTTTGCAACTTCGACTTCGACCTCATACATTTTCAATTTAATTCTTTTTCACAATTTTATCTTTTCCATTTCATTTTTTTTTTTTTTTTTTTTTTTTTTTTTTTTTTTTTTTTTTTTTTTTTAAATTATATATACAAATGTATTTTTCAGTCTCGCTGAATTTAATAGCGAAATGATCAGTTGTTCAATTGCAATTTACCTTTTACTATTTTTTTTATGTTTCCTAAAAACAATATGTGCACCTCTCGTTTTTCTTGTTTCAACCAGTAAAGGAACAATTATTCCTAATCTGTAAGTGCAAAAGTTTTATATTTTGTATCTCATTCTTAAATAAATGTAAATTACCCTATTTTTTTTAATAATATAAATTTATTCTGACGATTCATTTTGTGATACTTTAATTATACAATTCTGACGGAGCATATATTTATACATATGTTTGTGCATATGTACACATATATACTTCTAGAATATTTGCAAATTAATTAAATGAAATTTTGAGCATATCGACCTCGACAATAAAAATGAAGAAAAGGTTGAAATAAGTAAAATTTGTTATGTGATCGTGTCCCAGCTTTTTCCAATTAAATGTATTTTTCTTTCGATCGGATAAAAAGCTCGTCGAACCGTCGATATACTTTGAATTTCGATGTTTACATAGACACAATGACCTTTTCGATTACAAATATATATCATTAGTTGTTTAAATACACGTGATTCTATATTCTGTTTACTCTTGTGTCTATTTTCTTCCACACGCTCTACACTTACTTTTTTCATTATATTTATGTGCATAGGTATAATATATACTTATACATGCATGTGTTTCACATATATCTTTTATTTAATATATATTTTAAACAACTAACGCACGATAACATTTTTTTTACTTTGCTTAATCAGTCATCGCACTTCGAAGTTTAATGTTTAACTTATTTTAAGCAAAACACATTTATGTGTATTTTTGCTAAATTATCATTCAATCCGTTTTCTTGTTGCTGCTTTATATACTCGATTCGCACGATATTTTTTTTGCAATCAATATAATATATGCGTTACCATTTTTTCTTTTTATACTAAAAGTCTTTTATGGGTTGCTTTTTCGTTAGTACCGTCCTTTTTATCTATTCATGTCGCTTTGAAAATTACCTCTAATTCAGCTTTTTACAAATGATGTTTTACCGCAACTTAAAACAATCCATGTTTATTTTTTATTGTTACGGACGACGTTTTTCACAAGATGTACAATCTTTTACTTCCCTTATTTCTTTTTTTTTCATTAAGTAACGTAAGGGATAAATTAATAATATATAAAATTTCACTTAGACCTACGTAATTCTATTAGTTTCTGTTTGAGTCCTTTAATCCATCTTTATATTTTCTGTAAGTCGAGAAAAGAGTCTCAAGATTTTTTTCATATAATTACATTTCTGTAACGAATAGGGATTAAATCCATTATAAAGCCATGTTCCGCGAGACCGAATAGATCAACTAATATAAAATACGCGACTTAGAGTCGTTCACATGTACGATTTTGAATGCGTGTGTTTATATATATATATATATATATATGTGTGTGTGTATGTGTGTGTATTAAATACAATTTACATGTATATAAATATTTATATATATATATATATATATATGCGTGCATGTGGTGTGTGCGGGGGCTTGTTTGTGTATACGTGCGTGTGCGTGCGTATATAATATATGAATATTACCCATGTGTAATTGATTAAAGCGATTATTCTTGTTCTCGGTGAAAACCTAAGTTTCTGTAAACTATTACGTACGTGTTCATACATATATATATATATATATATTTTTTTTCGACTCAGTTTTGTAAAGAAAAAGCCAAAGTTCTGCTTTTATAAAAAAGAAGCTTAAAATTATTGCATAAAAGAAAAAAAAATAAATTGTGAACTAGATAACCATATAACAAAAAGCTATTGCTTCATTAAAAAAAATAAAGTTAACTAGTGTATAGTCCAAATTTATTAATATAATGTCGAAGTTAAGAATGATAAATTCTTAATAACTCTATGATTGAGTGAAAAGCACGTAAACTGCTTTATAGTAAATCTACAATTTTTAGTATAGAAAAGCTTCTCTTTGGCTTAATGATTAATATTTTTATCATCCGGATTTATCTCGATTATTGAACAAATATATCGTACGACAAGCCAAAACATATGAAGGCATTTTTTTATTCTTTCGCTTTTGTGTAACACGTGAAAACCCCAAAAACTGGGCTCCCTTATCCGTTCATTTCGGTTCGCAATTACTTGGTTTATTTTTTCAATAATGATTGCGCACGTTTTTAAAAGCCTGGCTGCGTAAACTCAGACTTCGTTTCTTTTTTTAACAGAAAAACAAGAGAAAGATTTCTTTTCAATGAAAACAAATACAAACATAATGACAAGCGTATACAAGCTTTTTTTTTACAAAATTTCATTCGCTTAGGTATTTTCATTTACAAATGGAAAAAAGAACAAAATCACCGACGAAAGAGTTTTACTATTTCGAGGACTAATCCACATGTATACATAAATATATATATATATATATTTATATACATATATACATACATACATATATATATATATATATATATATATATATATATATATAAACATGCGTGCAAGCCGATATGATGTGTCGTGCAAACAATACAATACTAAATTGCGTAAGATTTAAACAAAAAAATAATAAATTTGAATTAACGTAACAATGGGAAAGACTAGCGCTATATTAAATCAAAGCAAGGTAAAAATAAAAACAAAAAAATATATATATAAGAAAAACAATGATGCAAGTATCCCGGTGAATGCAAGTAAGCGTGCATTGTGCAACGTTTTTGCTGTCGAGCCATGATTATCTTCGTTCCGACAGAAAAATTTTCCTGCTCCGCCTAACAGTCACGAGCGGTTTTTCACAGGTAAAGTTTGGACATAGCGTCCCCTGTAAAAATTATTTTTTTATTCTTCAATAAAACGTTCTCACTTGTTTTTATATTAATATCCTAAATTGTATTTCATTCTTCCATGTTTATTTGTGTTACCTTTTTCTATTCGTTTATTGTATTACCACTATTACTTTTCTCTCTTAACGGTCTAAGTTTCGGACCCTGATGGCGATCCAGGGTCCATTTTTTTTTTCTTTCTTTATCTTTTGCAGTTATCAAAGTGAACTTCAAAACTTTGATTATTATTCTAAGCAAGATTGACTTCTGTCTATTGTAATCGATATGCTTTAAAACTTTTTTATATGCAATTATAAAGCTTTTACAAGTGATTCTTATTGCGTTATCAAAAATTACTCCTAGCCATTTTGTAAATAAAATTTTTAACGTATTAAAAAAAAGTTTAAACAAAACAAGTTCCTTACTCTACTATGCACAGTATAGATCTACGTTGTAGCGGTACAACCTTATAAAAAAAAAAAAATTGATGAATTTGATTGCACAGAAAAATTGAAACATTCTTACAAAACCGTTATCTTGAAAATAAATGTAGATAATCTAGGCAACCATAAAAGGGAATATCAAATTCAATCGCAAGAAGCTTATTACAAACTTTGATCTTTAATGTCTTCTTATGTATGCATTATATATAATAAATCTCTTGAATTTTCTTAACTACGCGATATTGATAAGAGGTCGTGTAAAAATGTTGAACCTTTTGTGATAATTTTTTAGTAGCTTTAAGTATACAATTTTATAAATCGTACAGAAATCCAGCACTAAGATAGAAGTTTTTTTGTTGTTGTACCGTTTATTCATTTTGTCTTTGCTATGCAAAGAAGGGAAGTCGTCACCTTAATAATTGTACAACGGCATCATATTATATACTAATATTTAGCGACGAACGATGGATAAAAGCCCAAACATCCTTATCTTATGCTTTTGAAGATTTTTCTTTCGAGTTTCATCATATTTTATAAAAGCTCAATTGTCTTGGCGCTGATAATGATCATAAAAAAAGAAAGAAAAAAAGGAAGAAAAAAAAAAAAAAAAAAAAAGAAAACTGAGTATCAGGCAACAAAAATTTTCTTCTCAGTATACTGTAACTCATTTAATCCCGCATTAGAAACGCAGCGGCTCACGCGAAAACTATCGCCTCCTCTCACTGCTTCCCTCCCTCTCATTAGTCGCAGTGCAGTTCCCTGCCTCTCACTCTCCACTCACTCGCTCTATCATTCTCTCTCTCTCTTTCTCTCCGTCCTCCCACTCTCCGCCTATCTATATATCTATCTATCTATCTATCTATCTCTATCTATCTATCCTATCTACCTCGTTCTCTATTCGTGTCTATGAAAGTGTCCAACTTTGTGAAAAGTGACCGATATTTTGCGACCGACCTATCAATCAGAATCAAAACCTCCGGTAGGATGGGAAGCTCAGGAAGGAAAAGGGGAACCTCATGTGCGTCGGCTGGGCCTGCGAGGTGCTTTGCTGGCTGTGCATGCCAGTGTAAGGAGCGGCTCCAGGACGTTGGAGTAGAGGCGAGCTCGGCTGCTGACTGGGCTGAGGTTGGAGCGGCGACAGCGGGGCCGCTGCCGCCGTCACCGTGGCTCGGCCCTGGTGATGGGGCCCCGCGACGTTGTGTATCAACGTTGGCATCGTCGGGGGCGGAGGTTGAGGCGGCGGCGGCAGCGGCTGAGGCTTATGTTGTTGTTGTTGTTGTTGTTGATGGTGGTGGTGGTGGTGGTGGTGATGATGTTGGGGGTGCGGTGTTTGCTGGTGGTGCTGATGTTGATGCTGGTAATGCTGAAACGGCTGCTGCAAATGCTGATGCGGCCGCTGATGCTGTTGCTGCTGCTGCTGCTGCTGCTGTTGATGGGGGCGATGATGGTGGTGGTGGTGATGGTGGCTGTTGCCCTGGCTGACGCTGCTGTTGTTGTTGGCGCTGCCGCTACTGTTGCCGTTGTTGTTGTTGCTGCTGCTGCTGCTGCTGACGCTGTACTGGTGTTGGTGGTGTTGGTGTTGGTGATGGTGGCTGCTGCTGCTGCTGCCGCTGCTGTTGTTGTTGTTGTTGTTGTTGTTGTTGTTGTTGCTGCTGCTGCTGTTGCTACTGTGGTGGTGGTGTTGGTGGTGGTGGTGGTGGTGGTGGCGAGGTTGTGGGAGCGGGGCGAAGGAGAGGGGCGAGTGGTGGTGACACGGCGAGGACTGCGAGCTCACCAAGCTGGAGCGCGACGGCAGGGTCAGGTTGCCGCTGCTGGGGATGGCGAGACTCGAGGGTTGCGGCTGTTGGGCTTGAGGTGGGTGCGGGTTCAGGCTGGTCTGGAGACTGGACGCTAAGGGAAGATGGCTGCCGGGCGCGAGGTAGTGCAAGTTGAAGGACGGTCGCGGGGGCTAATAAAGCCTCATACCTTCTTCGAAGTTGACGATGAGGGGGTCGACCGGGCTGCCGATGAAGCTCCCGGCCTCACTGTTACCGCGGCCCTGCTCCGTCTCCGTACTGTTACCTTCGAATTTTCCATCTTTTCAAAATTTTACAGACAGACAAGGCATTAGTAATGGCGCTTTTTCGACCTCGTGTACACGCGCCCGCGCATAAGCGCCCTTCCGGCGCTCGTGGGCGCTTTTACTCGCGGAATCCTCAATTTTAACCAACCCTGAGAGCTCGGCTCGAGGAAGACTTACATCGGACATCGTCCGATAAGATCTCCACAATCACGTGCTACTTAGCTTTTTTATCAATTAAGTGTACAAAATCCTGTTACTTTTATAACGTCGTCAAAACTCTATTAACATACTTGACTTTTTTTCCTATATTGTTGTCTCAGTGAGTTTGATTAAAATTAAGAATTCAGAATCGAGCGTTCTTTTTTAAAAAATTTAGATCATTTTCTTTTTAAAGATTCTGTATATATTGTAAAAAAATACTGTACTGTTATACATTTTGCATTTTACATCATACGTATTACGTAACATTGTAAAGTGAAATTTAGTATTTATGTAATTGTAAATTTAACGAGTACTTTCACTTGTTTTTTTAATTTTATTTGCTTTTTTTACAATAACACTGAACTTTTAATAGATTTGAAACATATTATATTAATAATTCACATTTCAAAACAATTTTTAAAATTATGGAATGTCTATTAATATATAAATTTTACATTGACTATTATTTTAAGAATTTACTAGGATAAATTTAAATGGAAATTTTTTTTATAATTAATTTATCAACTTTAAGTATATTCAAATTGAACAAAAAAAATGACATTGGTACTTTTCTTACCAGAACGATTTGACCACTCCTGATTAACAGGTTTCGCTGGAGTAGCAGGAGTCTTCACTGGTTCAATTGGATTAGATATTGCAGTTCTGGTCATTGTATGAAGAAATGGACAATGAGGTTTCTTGCATCCAGCTGGGAAATTTTCCCAATAACATTGAATCGATTTACGATTTTTCTGTAATTTAAAATGATATACATATTTTGTAAATACTACGATATCTAAAAAGCTATGTATAATATAATCTGTGTTATAATATACCGATAAATCATAATATATTACTAGTTCAATATAAGGAGGAAAAGATTTCAATTACTAAAAACTTATCCATTTTTGGAGTATGCGCATTTAAATTAATTTAATTTTTAAATAGATTTATAAGATAAAAAAAAAAACTAGATTTTTAGATCAATGTTTAAGATGTAAGCGCAAAACTATTGTAGCGCAATTATCGCAAAAAAGTTGCATATGTTTTTTATTTGTAGAGAAATTATTGTAAAATATTACGAGCCCTCTCACCTTTATCTGCATATGTCGGAAGTTACAGTGCTGATCGTTACAGCCCCCTTCCAGCCAGTACGAGCAAATAGTTTCACTGCCCAATGCAGATGCTTCATGGCGGTAGGCACAATCGTCACCCTGACAGGAACAGAATAATTAATGGCTCGCAAGAGAAGCATGAAAAAAAGAATCAAGACAAGTGGAAAGGACAGAAGCAGAAGAAAAAAAATTTAATATGCAGTATTGGTAGTAGAAAAGTACGAGATTGTTCCAAAATTCAGCATTTGTAATTCTTCCCTCAATAGCCTAAACGATTAACAACAACGTAAATACATCGGCATCATTATCAATAAATCATAAGGCAGAAAAGAAAGTAAAAATATTTACACAATATGGCCGTTCTAACCTTAATGTTTAATAAAACTCGGCTATGGAGCTACGGTCAATTTCCCTCACGAGTTTAAAGCCTTTTCTCGAATAAGCCGAAATAACGTCGAGGGCACTTACCTTCGTGCAAGTCGAGTAATAAAAAAAATAGCAGTCGGTGTCCTTGTGATTTATCTCCATTTGAATGAAATTGTAGAACGAGGAGTGATCGTGTTCCTTGCTGGAAAAAAAAAGAAAAGAAGAAAAAGTTGGCGCAGCTTTAGAAACCCATGATTATGCCTGTGGCAGTAAAAGGAAAAAAGCGAGTATCGGTGGGTGGGAGGAGGAGGCTTGGCGAAGGAGAGGGGGGGGGAAAGAATAGAGAGAAGACAAATACAGAGAGAGAGAGAGAGAGAGAGAGTGTGAGAGTGAAGGAGCGAAGGAGCGAAGAGAGAAAATGAAAAATCCGAAGAAATATCGAAAGACGTTGAGGGGGTGGGGTGGGTGGGTGGAAGGATTTACACAGGTGAAAAGGACCCAGGAGAAAAGCAGGAGCTAGGAACCCTGGGCTAAAAAAGCGGAGTTGCGGAGGATATATGCGTGTGTAGAGAGAGAGAGAGAGAGAGAGAGAGAGCAGAGAAAGAGGCGAGGAAGGGAGATAGCGAGAAAAATCGAGAAAAGCCTGGCGAGAGAGCTTGGTTTAGTACCATCTCATCGTGCGAAACATGATCGCCAGGCTCTTTCGAACGAGTGCGGTTATAAATCGAAGGGGGAACACGTAGGAGCTGGAAAGCGGTTAGCAGTTAACTGAGCTGTAAAATTCGAAAAATCGCCGTGCGTCTCGAGCGCGGATCGATGCCCCGCCGCGAGCCCTCGCAGATTGTTTACACGCGCTGGGCAAGGACACTTTTCGCCGTTAAACATTTGTTGTCAAAGCTTACTTACCT
Source organism: Kradibia gibbosae (assembly GCA_018907135.1). Taxonomy (NCBI): domain Eukaryota; kingdom Metazoa; phylum Arthropoda; class Insecta; order Hymenoptera; family Agaonidae; genus Kradibia; species Kradibia gibbosae. The sequence goes on from JACCHX010000003.1 coordinate 4,397,553, forward strand.
GGGCTCGCAGTATGTGTGTACGTAACCCTCTCTCTCTCTCTCTCTCTCGCGCGCTCTTCCTCGGCGTGTCCTTTATACACAGTATGTGCGTACAGGCGTGCGTGCGTGCGTGCGTCCACGAATGCCTCCCCCTCGGTCCCGTTCCGCGCGGCCTGCGGGTCTCGCTTATAACTTTGGGCTCCTCTCTTCCGTATTATCCAGCCGTTCCTTCGCCCCTTGGCCTTTCTCGCGTCTCGCCTCTTCTGGTCGCGCGCGCCGTCGACTATTGGAGCATTGGGAGCATTCGGCGGAACGCGCAGCACACGAAGCAGCTCACGAGCCTGGCCGAGGGTCGACGAGCGCCCGAAACCCGGAACGACGGAGCACGTCCGGAGATTAAGCGCGGCGGCGATCTCGCGAGCCTCCCCGCCGCAGGGGGGCGCTCGCCTCGCTCTCCCTCTCACCGGCGCTGCGGCCGCTGCTTCTCTCGCTCTCTCTCTCTCTCTCGCTCTCTCTCGCGTTGCGCCGACCTCTTTGAGCGCGTGCGCGCGCGCCGGGACAGGACGACTTCTCTCGGTCGGGGCTCCGTTCGATTGACCTTTGTCCGCTCGCCGAGGGCATTAATATTAGTCGCTGTTTGAAAATAGTTTCTAAATTCGACGCGGCTCGAAGGCTTCCCCCCCCCCGGCACTGCCGAGGCTCGGTCGGCCCTCGCGGCCTCACCTCCGTCCCCCTCGATTATGCCACCTGTGCCGCGGCCCTCCTCTCCGCGCTCGCCGCCGCCTTTCCGCGGCGCCCGCGACGCTCCGCTTCCCGGCGGACTCGAGGCGAATCACTCGCTCGATAAAATTTACTCGACTCTCGCTTTAAAAGTATGCATATAATACACATATGTGTGTGTGTGTGTGTATATATAATCTTTTATTTATGCAAAACAGTTGTTTCAACAAATTGAAATTTCAATATTACCAACGACTTACTTTGCCCTCGCAATTTGCAAATAAGCTTATCTTCTATAAATATGTATTAAAAACAGCCTTAAAAAGCTAAGAAACAATCGGTTATTCTTGTACAATTTATAACATCTGCTTGTGCATGTGTGTACGCATAAACCTACAATGGCTCCTGTATTACCAGATATACAAAATTCTATAGCGTTATATAAAAGCCGCAACTCGATCGCGTACTTGTTCCTATTCCAAATTATTAACGACTTCAATAGTCGAATATTTCCAGCCGAATGGTCCCTCGCCCTTGGAAGCATCTTTTCGCCAATTAAGCTTGAATCTTTTCTTTCAAAAGCTGCTCCAGCTTGCGCACGTCGATGGCGAATTTCCGAATGCCATCGCTCAGCTTGTCCGTGGCCATTTGATCTTCGTTCAAATGCCATCTGAATGTCGCTTCGTCGAAGCTCGTTTTTTCTAAATCGGAACTCTGGGCCGCAGCGTCCGTCAGTACTTGGGACATCGCTTCTGTACTTGCATCCAACTCCTCCAGCAATTTAGGACTGATGGTCAAGAAGTCGCATCCGGCAAGCGCCTTTATCTCATCTACGCAATTGGGAATAATTCATCGTTAGCAATGGCAGCGTTGAAAGCGATTTCTTATATTAATGCACGTACTAATGTTTCTAAACGAGGCGCCCATAACGACGGTCTTGTAGCCAAACTTTTTGTAATAATTGTATATTTTTGTAACGGAGAGCACACCGGGGTCGTCCTTTCCCTCGTAGGACTTCTTATCAGTATTGGCAACGTACCTGAAATTACATTTAAAACGACATAAGCACGGCGTCGAGCGCTCGCAAAAGCACAACTAAGCAGTCGCCGATTGAAAAAGCAACCCTAAACACGACGAGCGGAATAAACTTCGACCTACGAGTCTGTATAATTTTAACGGGAGCCTTACCAATCGAGAATCCTTCCTACAAAGGGCGAAATAAGAGTGACCCCAGCCTCGGCGCAGGCCACGGCTTGTGCAAATGAAAAGAGTAGCGTTAGGTTGCAATGAATTCCATACTTTTCCTCGAGTTCTCTAAAAAAAATAAAACAGGGATTGAAGATGTGCACCTCCGCTTGTGTACGCAAGCAGATCGAGTTCGGAGTGAAAATTGAACCTACTTGGCCGCTTGAATACCTTCCCAAGTAGATGCAAGCTTAATCAGAATGCGTTCTTTATTTATGCCGGCCTCTGCATAAATGGAAATGAGCTTTCTTGCCTTTTGAATGCTGGCCTCCTTGTCAAAAGATAGTCGGGCATCAACTTCGGTCGATACCCTTCCTGGAATAATCTTCAATATCTCCTGGCCAAAAAGTACGCACGTGTAGTCCAATGCAGCCTCGACTTGCTCCTCGAGCGTTCTTCAATTTTACGACAATACATACATTATTGTACTAGTCTCATGAAGCATTTACCTCAAAAGCAATATTTCTTTTAAAGATCTAACTTACGATTCGGTTTTTTTGCCAAAATGTACGGCCTTGTCTATTAAGTGGGCGTATTTCTTTTGATTAGCTGCTGCCAATATCAATGACGGATTGGTAGTCGCGTCCGTAGGCTTAAATTGTTCCATGGCTATAAACGAAATTCAAGAATTAAAGATAAATTGAGGGTTTGAGGGGAAATTTTTTTCTTTACAAATTAAGCATTCTTCGCGAATGGCGATAAACAAATTTCTACATACGCGAATGAGTAACTATTATTAAAATCGGACATTGAAAAAATCTTTGCCGATAAGAATATTTCGCGTTATTACATTATAAAAATAAACCAAGTATTTAAAATTTAAAGCTCGAAATTATTCTGGACTCACGCCGAAGTGCGTCGTGTTTTTTTCTCGAACGATGTCAAAGGTTAAGCGATCGTAATCTTACGCTTTCTAAAAATTAAAGAAACAACTGGAGATAAAGAATATTATCGTTAACCGCATATCATACAGCTATTAAGCTCACGATGCACAGTTACAAGCGGTTCCCATATCAAATGCTCACGAATGGTTGACAAAAATGTTAATTTATTAGCGTCCAGTGTCGCTCGAGAGGATTTAATTTACATTAAAATTAATCATTCGGTTACTGGGTTACTTTTTTTACATTCTTCGTATACGAATTCGTCTCTTTGTAAAAGAATGGAGAAAGAGACAATGCCGGCAAAGAAGAAGAAGAAGAAGAAGCAGAAAACGAAGAGGACATACGGTACAATAGTCGTAAAAAACCATGTTCACAAGCACAGACGGCTTAGATATAGCACAGTGAATATGGAAAAGCAGGAGTTACGTAATTGACGCTTAGTTTTCACTGCTTGTCGGGCAATTTGACTTAGCACCAAAGAGAAAAACTGCGCGCGTACGCGCGTTAATAATTTCCACGCGCTCGCGCTTAGGCGTACTCGCGCGAGTCCTAATAGATGCGAGCGAGCACGTGTGGAATAACCGTAGGTCCCTTGGAAACGAGAGGAGGCCAAAGCTGAAAAGGAGCTCGGTACAATGGAGGAGGCATCGGGAGCTCGAACGGCAAAGTCGGAGCAGTGGGAAGCATCCCGCGGGTCGGGTTCGAAAGTTAAATGGGGGCTACGGTGAACGGAAGGGCCCCCGAGCGGGCCGTTGACCGGCGAGGTCTCGACGCCTCCGGGGCAGATCGCGGTATCGCGCGGGCAGAGAGGCCCAAGCCGACGAGGGCCACGATGTACGCGCCGACGGAGCCGGGAGAGAAATCCGCGGCCTTCGCCTATTCGGCCCCCGGCGCCGCACACGCTACCGTTTAAAGGGTAGAGCCAGAGTGGCTCGGAGTTGGACGCGCCGGTGGCGGTGCGCGCGGAGGAGGAGGAGGAGCTCGCCCCACTGGGGCCTTACCCTCGAAGTCCCCGGTGTCGGCGACGACGGTCGTCATCGCCTTGAGCTGCTCGAGGGCGCTCGACATCCTCGGCCTCTTGCAGCACTCGGCGTCGGTCATGGTGAGCGGCTCGGAGCGACTCGCGGCCCAACAACGTATGCCGTTCCGAGAGAGACACTGCGACTGCGAGGGAGAGAGAGAGAGAGAGCGAGGAGGAGCTGCTGCTGCTGCTGCCGCCGCGGACGCAGACTAACGAATGCCCGACCGCGGGGACGCGCGAGATTCCACGACGCCGGACTCCCGACTCTCGGATCGGAGCGCCGGGGGGCAGAGGCGAGGCGCGGAGGTGAACCGCCGCTCGAGGAGTCGCCCGCGACGAAAGTCACCCGAGAGCCGGCAGGCCGACGCCCGCTCGGTCATCGGGCAACGAGCCCCGTTGAATAGGATCGATCTCGGCTACTCCGTCGGTTTCACCCTCCGCTGATTCGCGACCAGCTTAGTCCTCGGCACCCGGGGGAGTCTCCCTCGAGAGAGACCCTCGACCTACGGCCCCCGGACTTTCTCCGTCCTTTCTCCCGATTCTTCCTCTTTGTCATTTTTCTACTTTTGTACTCGCACCTACACGTATGGAGAGAAAGAGAGAGAGAGAGAGAGAGTGAACAAGGATTAATACACGTTAATGGCAAGTTTGATAACGTCAGACTCGACGTGCTCGGGTTTTCGAAATTCAATCATCCACGTATCGTTCGACATGTTTATCGCATTTGAAATATTTGAATTAACTCTAATAGATTGCATCACGAGATACATTCTTATCTTGATTTTAAAACGCTCACACAGTGACCGACTGTTCTGCTTTGGATATTACGTACATTCGGCTTAAATTAATTTTTATTTATCAAGGTCTTTTTCACGTGGCAACCAAACTACTGACATTCTTACTACAATAGTATACTTGCACTCGCTATTTTTTCACTCACGTTTCATTACCAACATTCAATTGTATTTTATACACTTTATGCGCGATCGATCGATCTACTAAAATTTAATGATCTAACAAAATACATTATTGAAACCGCTAAATATTACTCGATTTTTAATGAGTTCTAATTATCAAAATTGCTTAAAAAAATAAAGAAGTGGAAATGTATTTTATATTTATTTTCGAATTCATGAAACGTAAATATAACCAATGTGTAATGCTAACTTGATTCAAAATTTTCAAACAATGTATAATATAAAAAATATACTTAATCTGCCTTTTATATGCAACATCTTAGAAGTAAATAAATTTTAAATTTCAGAATATATTTGAAAAAAGTTGCTTTATTAAAATTCGAAGCCTCTTCGATAAGGTTAAGTACATAAAATTTACAAAATTTATATATAACATACAGATGTATAAATGCATACACGTAAATATACATACATATATATATATATATATATGTGTATATACTGCATCGATCTCAGATCTTTGTATTTAAAAAAATAATTAATTAGCTAAATTAAAGATAAATTTCATATTTAATATGAAAAATCACAACTTCGCATTGTATTCCTAATACATGTAGTAATGAGATTACTCTTTGCTATTATATAATTTGTTTTTCACAATCATCTAAACTTTGAGCTCTTTTTATATTTACATCAATAATCTATCTTACTTATAAAAAAAACATAAATTGTATATTTTGACAGTCCTAAAATGTAATGCATTATTTTTAAGTCTCAAAATATCAATGTATATGAGAAACAGACATGTTTTACAGTTATTATATATAGTTAAGCCCTATCATAAATTCTATAATTCCATTATTATGAAATGTATCACCTTTTGTCAACTATTCTCATACTTTATCTGAATTTGAATACTTATCGTTATATGTAGTCTTAGGTTGATGACTGTACATGAAAATAGAGCAAATCACAAATATTGCACCAATACTGAATTGAAATGTCAATTCGAAATTGAATAAATATATAGATGCTACACATGAAATTACTATGGCAAGTGAAGTTGCGAAACCCTTCAATATATTATCTGCATGTTTAACAACCATTGCGACTATTAACCCACCGCACGCTTGTAAGAGAACTAAATATACAACAAACCAATCGTATCCAAAGAAGAATCCTTGATTCTGTATGACTTTGCCATCGTTTAAATGACAAGTCAAAAATCCAATTGGCAAAGACAGAAAGCTCAATTGTACATTTCTCATCCATATCGATATTTGAGATCCTTTGAGAATCTTTTCAAAATAAATGCCTGCGAACCCAGACAGAAAACAAGCAGCCAGAGCTGCACTGAATCCTACTAGATGATTTTGTTCGATACCAGACGGGACTGTATTAGTATCGCTTTGAGCTATTTGCACCAGTATAACTCCAGTGAGTAATATTAATAAAGCACCCCATTGAATTTTGAATAGTGATCTTTTTAGTATCACAACGGCAAAAAATGCCGTCGTCAATATCTTCAGTTGATATGTTACCTGCACACGCAATAATTTCTGATTATTTGTCACAGTACTATCACAGTTAAAAAAATTATTCATACAATTTTTAATTAAAATAATCACAAGGATAGCTATCTGTGATTAACATTAGTAGTTAGAAATTAAGTTTACTTTACCTGATATGTAGCAGCATCTAAATTAGACGCAGATAAGTAAAGCAGATTGTTTTGGATTACGTAAAGCAGAGACGGCATGCATACTTTTAGAGTATCTTTAGGTTGTTTGAGTATTGTTGTATCCAGGGCATAAATAAATTTGGAGAAGCTACCTTCTTCGAAAAATACTATCACCAAACATGTTATCAATTTAACAACTTCTGCCATCAGCACAGCTGTAAAGTATGAAACGTTCTTACACGTCCTCCAAGAGTTAATAAAATTAAAAACGTTTAGATGGAAAATGAAATTATGAAATTTTAATAGAAACCTGTTGAAGATAAAAACATATCCCCTGCCCTGGTACGTGCATGTCGCATACTGAGCCCAACTAGGGCATTTTGTAATGTCAGTGTGACCAAACTGACATATTTGAGCAGATAAACATTTTCTATTAGAAGATAATAAGATATTTCATTATATTTTTGCCAATGTAACTTGTCAATTAAGTATTCAATGAACTCACTTGGATTACTTACGTGACTTATTCATTGTACTTAAATCTATATACTGCAAATATTAAATACAAAATACAATTTAAAATTGCTTGAATTCATTTAAAATCTAATACTTTGAATGTTAAAAGTCTTTCTTCTTTTTTCCAATGTTTACTATTCCATTCGGATTTGTATTTTCTATAGATTTTTAGGTTACGAATAAATCATTGTTTGGTCCATGGCTTTTAAATCGTCATACTTTTGTTAAAAATATATTATAAGTCTCTTCATCTTTTTCATTTGTCAAGGCAATAATCTATTTATTTTGCTTTTCAAATGCTTATCAGTATTTATGTATCCACGTGTCACTTTTTCCTGATTATGTATAGCATTTTTCGCGCGTTTCGCGTCTAATATTTTGCAAGGAAAGTCACTTCTACTCTCTCTTTTCGCTTTCATGTAAGTTGAATCATTCACGTCGAGTCGCGTTCTACAAACTGAGATTATGCATTAAAAGCGCCAAAATTCAAAGGGCACAAATTTTACATTTTAACATTCATTTTAATATATCGGCGACTTTCATAATTTCCGAAATCTGAAAATGTTAAAAAATTCCAATGGGTATTAAGAGTAACGATAATCAGTACTGGGAATTAATATCCTAACGAAGTAAATGAGAAAGCGAGAATAATTATTTGGATAATCTGTAAGAACGTTGCCATTAATAAGTAATGCGCGACTTATTTATTTTGTGATATTACCACTAAGTTAGTGTACTGAAATAATAAAAATCACTATATTGCTTGTATAGGCAGCATTCGGTTAAAGTGTATAAAGTGAATAAAATATTTAAGCTCTATGTATATGTTTTTTTTAAATTGCTCATTATAACAGTTTCCAAAATAATACGATGGTAGCATGGAAAATGAAAATATTTACCATTTCCATTGCTTGTAAAATTGATATTGAAAATTTGCATTAAATCCCACAATGAATCAAAATCATGCTTTTTCATATAATTTTCTCTTTCCTCGAAAAACTAATTCAATGAGTATTTTTTACGAATGACCACAAGACTCACCGTTCAAACTAATCTAAATTATTTTTAAAGTCGATTACTCACCTGCAGTTGCTTGGAACATTAGTTATGTGCACATCTCAACATTCACCGCTTATAATACCGCCCAGACTTCCTTGCATTCGAAATAAAAATACAGAGAAAAAAATGATAAGATAATACAATAAATCAAGCAGCAGCTCAATGTTACACATTATACTCGTAGGTAAATAAAAAGTGTCCCTCTTTTTGCATGGAATTTAACGTGCCATAATATCCTACAAAGCTTTCGCAGCTTTGTCAACTCGGAAATTTAACATCTTAGTGAATTTCGATTATAATTCTTGTAAGGCTTTAATTAAGCGCAGGAGTAAAATCTTCTTATAATGAGTAAACGTTTCTCAAACAGTGTAACAAAATTTTTTTGTCTGGATTTCAAAACTATGTATTCGATCGGTGAATATTCATTGAGTTCAAAGTTTATTTTCCAGTACATTGGGAAAATAAAATCCAAAAGCGCTGATGAAAGAATCCCCCATAAAGAAGTTTGAAGGTGAGATGGTCCGCAAGTTATTTATGTGTCTAGATAACATGTTATAGAACAGGTATTTGAAATTACCTCTATTTCAATAATACGCATTTATAATAGCGCGCCGAGAGAAAAAAGAAGTTTTACATAAACATAAATTAAAAAAGTCGACAAATTATAATATATGTATCGCTTTTAAAATAATGTTTCACTTCCTCGCTATAGCCTTGTAAAGATAAATATAATCTCAACGAATAGTCAATTTCCTTATTTACGATAAGAGCATTTATTTCATTCTCTATATATTAATTAACACGTTTTATTTAAAAAGTAGATAATCTATTTGACCAACGAATATACGTATTACCAAGCTAATTCGTCATTGACTATAGATAACGTACGTTTCTAACGAATAAGTTAGGGAGTCCTTGACCCTTCCTAGATTTTTAATATTTACTTTGACGATTAATTGTATTTCGATTAGAAAAATAACTGCCGAGGCAGTCCGATCAGCTAAAATAATTGATTTTGTAGACGACCGATCCTTCTTTCAAAACAATTTATAACGTACCTTTTCATTTTTTCCATATTAGTTTTATACAACATTTTTTCTCTGTTTATCTAAATACTAATTGTATTAACAGTCGTGTAATGGTGAAACAAAAAAAAAGCATTATAAGTTATTAGGGATTTTGACCGTGTAATAAAGTTAATAAATTTTCCAAAACTAAAACAAATTTCTAAAATTTATTGTCCACTATATATTTATTGTCTCTATTTATTGTGTTCTTAAAATAATCAATAATAATCAGTTGACTTAATATTTTTCATTTTAATTGTATTACACGTAATCCTTAAAATGCATTGAATTTTAAAAGGATAGTTCATATTGTTACTTTACATCTTCCATCTTAATTTTTTTTTTTTTTTTAATAAACAATGAACTGCAAATATGCACGTAAATTTAATATATGATTAATAAAGTTTTATCAATAAATAATGTATAAATAATGTCGCGTTATCAATTTCGATAAATATTGAAAGTAGACTTAGTAATTAATGTAGAGATGAAGGTTAGAAAAATTAAACTCGATTGTTCGTAACTTTACAATATTGTATAGAATCATATCTCACTTATCCATCTAAGGCAACAAAAATATTTTTAAATTATATACATACAGAATTAAAACCAATAATTATTGTGTTGATCGTTTTGTTGCTGTGGATTATTTCTGAATAGGTTTATTTAATTTTTTTAATCTACTAAAAAGGATCGATAGCTTTAGATTTTGCCGTTTATTGATGGGAAGGATTTTGATGTGTTTATGTATGTGTATGTGTGTGTTTGTGTGTCTTTGGGTGTGTGTATTATCTACTTCATATAAAGTCAAAGCTAGAAAAAAATTTATAAATTTTTATATAGTTTTATAAAACTATTTAACTATTTTTTTTTATATTTGAGAAATGTTTTGAGTTTCATTGAACTTACACATTGCAAGCTTTAAATTTCTTATTTTAATTGATTATCATAAAAATACTAATTTTTATTTATTAAGCTGTACTATATTAGATAACGTAATTCAAGTAATATAACCATTTGATATTGATATTGTAGATTAAGTAGATATACGAGCTGTTTATTTTATTTTTTGATTTTTTTATTAACGCATTTCAATACGTTAAAAATAATTAGTCGGGAAGCTCAAAAATTCGCATAGATATATACAGTATGTCGCATTATTATATACATAGATCCTTCGAAAAGGACTCGTTAGCTATTAAAAAAAAAAATCATTATTTTCATCAACAGTTTGAGTTGCTGCGAGCACAAGAATTTTTGTTATTTGAGATAAAAATGTTTTCCGTCAGTCCTGAATATATAACAAATTATACTTAAAAAAAGGACTGCTACGTCCAAAAGACGAATTTTGTTCAATATCTAACTCTAAATATAATTTACCTTCTAAACATAAACTCTCCAACGTTTATGTATTATACTTAAAAAAATCTCTTACAAAATTAAAGTTTTATCCTTTTTGAGTCTGCGCGACTAATCGAAAGGCTAATGATAAAGACTTTTTTAAAAGGGATGCAGGACTCATGATTTGATTCAATTTGAAATTTCAAACTGATTGACGATACATTAAAATATTATTCTTTTATGTGATTAGTTATTGAAAAATGTAATACAATTTTGTATAAAATTTTAATTATTAAATGATTAAATTTTATTTTTAATCAATGTTTTAACAGCATTTTTTAATTAAAAATTTGTTAAATAAATAATAACATATGGCAGAAAGTTTTGAATGAAGGTCATCTATTCGTGTGATATTAATTACGTATTTCGGAATTAAATTAAATTTTATTTATTTATTATAATTGTAAAGATTGAAATTAAATTTATGGAATTAATGAATTTCTAAGTTGTAACAACATTTATTTAGTTGATGAATAAATTTATCAAATAAATGAAATTTTTAGAATGAAGTTGATACTTAAGTTATTTAATAATCAAATGAAAGCTTAAAAATAGTTGTCTCATAAAAATAATCATAAATATCTTTTTTTTAAACCTGCATAAAAAAATATCAATACACACTCAATGACAAATATCTGCCGATTTAAAGTCGAGTAAATATTAAAAGTGCTTATTATGTTTTTAAAAAAGTAAACTGTTTTAATAAGATTTTCTCAGTAATGCAAATCTTATTATGCTTTTCAATTCGACTGTGCATAAATTTGTTTGATCGTGGACAAAACAAATTTCTTTAAACTTATGTACTTTTAAAGATAATTAGCGCGATAAGTTAGTGACAGCATATTGACATTTAGAAATCGCAATTGATATGCTCGGTGCTTAATAAAGATCTCTTCCAGTTACTGTAAAATAACTGAAATATTGTCCAAGCACGTCAACTTGAACGATAGAAAATAATCTACAACATGTGCAGACCCAGGGTTTGAGGGAGTTAGATTGTGTCGTACTCCCATTGAATCTTAATTATTACCAATGCTAGCCCTATCAGAAGTACACGAATGTACTGCGATTAAGCATTTGTAAGCACGTCGGTGAATTACTTAAAGTGCTCTACGTAATGCAGATAATAAAGCACATCTAAAATGTGGGTCTGCTGATACGAGGGTAATATGTAGTTCCGTTCTACCTTCGGATCTATACGAAACCCAACCCGTGTATTCTGGCTTGTCTCGGCTGTGATACAGATAAAATCATAGATTGTTCCTTGAATAATGGCTGAATTCGCCGTGCGATATAAAGCACACCTTGAGTCACGGTTGAGAAAACTCGCGCCTCAATATTCATCCCTCCCTCTCTCTCTCTCTCTCTCTCTTTCCGTCCATAATTTCGGATCATAACCGATTATCGGGGATGCGAGAAATCAGCCCGACTCTGCTGAGAAATTCTCTTGTGTCAATTAAATTCGGACGAAGGATTACCCGGAACGATCGCGTGCTCTGTGGTTGTTTACGTTTCAAACAGTCAATAATGGCGAATGGGTTCAGGGGCAATAATAATTGCCTTATCATCAGCGATATCGCTGATCCGTGAGTCATAATTGAATCTATGGTTTTGGCCCACTTACGGATCTCACGATCGCCAGTGAAATCTTCCTCGAATGCTCTCGAATAGAATGAGGCTTGCCTCGAGGAAACGAATCGATACACTCGGGCCTCATGACTCTCTGGGCCTCTTACCATTTTCCCATTTCGGCATCCGATCCCCTTGAGCTCCAGTCAAACAATTATTTCTGTCCGCAGCTTGCGACGATGTCGCCGGAAACTTCGCTATTTACTAAAGTCATCGGTGCAATCCTTACCGAAGGAATGACCTCGTTGGTTTCAAGGTCCTATGCGCAGGACCTGTTTTTCAAAAACGGACGTTAACCTTTCTCGAAAGTGTGCGATAACAGTGGGGACGATTGCGTCGAGGTGAAAAAATCGTCTCGCTCTCTAAGGTCGTTGGTAAGCCTGCGCCAAGAAGGATATTGGCATCGTTAAGCAGTCGAGTGACTCGAAGAACGAGCAACGAAGTATTAACATTATTGCGAGCTTCGATAGGTATTAAGTCTCGGTGGTACCTCGCTCTCCCCTCGAGCCCCAGGGCTGCCACCGGCTAATCGTTTGTCACCGTCTTACGGTGGCCAAAGGTTTGGGAACACCGTTTGTCCCAAGCGGATGAGGAAGTTCTTGCGGCGGGGAGATGATCGATGCGCTCGTGGCCAGGAAGACTTTGCGGGTAGCACAGTCACGATGAACGAGCCACGAGCTGCTCGTCGTCCCCTTCGCCTCCCTCGCGACCACTCCTTACTCTGTCTCTCTCTCTCTCCACGCTACCAACTAATCGGCCAATTTTACCGGTTAAATCTGCGGAAGATGCTCTCGGCTTTGCGATTATTAATCCGATTTGCTCCCAGCCGGGAGTCCGCTACGGCATTTTACGAATGGCGTCGTTGCCAACGCGCAAAGCAAAGAAGCTTTACATCGGTTGCAGCGGAAACCCTCGTCTCGCTCGGGATGATCGCTTCTCTCGCAAGTTTTACATCGGATCGGCGGCCCACGTGCTAAAGCGAAATATGCTAAATACCTGTGGGCCGCCCCCCCCCCTACTACGGTCCGCGACCCAGCAATAATTTCGAAACGTTACTTGTACTTCAAAGGCGCACCCTCGGAAAATGTACACGTTTTTATTGTCGAAGCGACGATTTTGACCTTGCGAATCTGATCCATTTTTAATAACCGAAATGAGAAACTCAGCCATTTAGTGGATTGGCCGGTTTCAACGCGGTTTCAGGAATAGAAGCTTTCGTCACATATAATCAAAAAATGTTTTGAACAATCCTTATGAATGTTCGCGCGATTCTTTTGTTATTACCTAATAATTTTGTTTATTCGTTTCTCAAAAAAGGTTTTTAAGTGTCCCATCTTTTATTTATTAATTAAACACTTATAATTATGTGAAACTTTGAATACCTATTTTTACAATACATATTCAAATAAACCTAAGATAAATCCAAAAGTTTTATATTATATTTCAAAAAACGATCAACGTGCTTATGTACAAATTTAAACGTATATGTTTACAAATTTCTACATAATTATTCGTAAATCATAATTTTATTTGCTTCGCAATATAAATCTCTGTTTTTTCAGGTTGTAAATATTCATCAGGTATTTTTTTTTATCTTTGTGTATATAAAGGCACTTTGGTATTTTTAAATTTAAAAATTGGCATTCTTGATTGAATAATGCTTTCTGTATTTCTACTTAAAATATTTTATAAATTGTAAAAGCTTTCGCTTTTTACATTAAAAATGCCTTAAATTATTTGAAAATATGCGTATTTTATTACAAAAACTACTTTTGGGAAAAGAATTTTTTTAATCATTCAAATACAGTTTATTTATATATAAGCAAAAGGATAAAATATATTTGTGAAATAATTAAAAATAAGAAACATTCGTAATTTATTAACATATATCAATTTATTTTCACTATATTACTTCGTTATTTTAATAAATAAGTAGTTGTATATTTGCAGTATTGATTTTGCAATTATTTAAGGAAACTTAAGGAAAAATTTTTTCAATTCTTAACTTATTCATCAACACGTGAAATTTACAATGCTTAAGTATTAGGGATATCGATAATTTGATAGACAGAAAAATTGAGAGAGAAATAAAAAATAAATGAAAGCTTACTTACGGATGCAATTTTAGAATACAGGATAAAATTTTATACTTACATTTATTCTAACATAGAATAGTAAAGAGTGATAATATTTGACACATTTTTTTCTTTTTTTTATATTATAATTTTCAGAAAGAATTCTTTTACAGATAATTAAATTATTCGACAAAGATAATCGTAGGGACCAATTTTTCAAAAAAATCAGTGTAAAATGCATTAGATTTTTTAATAATTATAAAAAAAAGTAAAATATTACAGAAGCGTATTTGGTGATAAATTTACGATCAATAAAATGTAGTAGAAAAGGTTACGTTATTATATCATTAGAGCTTCGAAAACAATGCAGATACAATGAATCAATCGAAATATGTATGTTTAAAATTTTAATGTGTTACTGGCTAAGGTATAAACTGGAATAACAATAAACAGTTACAATTTTATATCAATTATTTATTTTCCATACAAATTATAAACATGTTTTTCAAATACTGTACATATACTGAGTTCTATTATATTTTTAAACCTCTAATTTAATGATATATCATTTCATTTTATTCCATTTACTCGTTAAAATCCAACTACTTTGATCCTCGTTTCGTTTCATTAATGATAATTGTCTAATATACAGGTAAGCTTTGACGACCTTGTATTTTTAACTTTTATGTTTTCTTCACGCAAAACTGTTTCCTTCATCTTTATGAACAAGCTCAATTCTTTTGATATGGCAGTTCCAGTATATAGATAAAAGACAAGTAGTAATGAAATAAAACTTTAGATTAGCCGAATTTTCCTTTTAAACGAGTATGGGATCGTGAAAGTCAGCTCATCTTTATGAAAATCACTTTGATATGAACACTGTTATTGTTAAGTTAAAATCGTTCACATATCTCTTTAAATTGTCACAGTAAAAAATAGCAAAGCTATACACGCGCGCGTGTGTGTGGGTGCGGGTGTATATGTGCGTATATACACACACACACATATATATATATATATACACACATATGCCATATACATGCGCACACATACGCGCACACAAACACACACAAACACACACACACACACACACATATATATATTTATATTTTTTTTTTTTCAGATGGCAGAAAACGACCGCTGGAACTTGTTTTTCAATATTTTTTTGCAGGATATTTTTATGCAAATATATACAACGTTAATTAACAAATTCGAATATGAACTGATCGGTGAACTATTTATTATACACGCTTCGAGCTGCTTTTTTGTTTTAAATTAACGCTACTAATGTTGGTGTCCTTATCATTTCATTCGATTCGGATTTTTTTTTTTATACTTTTTTTACTTTTTTTGATATCATCAATATAGAAGTGAGAGAGTACTATTTTCTATCTTCACAGAAGACATAGATAAATATATATTTTCATAATCTTTCCTTATAAATGTAATTCACTTATTTTAAAATTATTATTCTCTAATATTAATAATATTAGCGTCGGTGCTTGATTCATCGTATTCATGTTCGGTCGGTCTTTTTCTTTCTATACTTTCGTATGCTGAAACACACGCAAGACAAGTGAAAATTTCTCTTTAAGTTCATAAGACATTGCATATTACAAAAAGTGAAGTTTTATTTATTATTATTACATATTCTTTTTCATGAAAAATTTACACAACTCGACTTTTAGCCAAGAGATGCTAAAAATTTCTGATAGGATTTTGGCATTAACGGACCTTAAGTAACTTTAAAAAAGAGATCATTCATTAGCGTGGCGGACGTTGCGCATGCACAGAGTATATAAACTGTTGACATTTTGTTTATAAAAGTAAACAAAACAGCCGATCGTTGATAATCTCTTTTTAACATGCAAATGTTACTGTTGGATTCGTGATCATCGTTATGGCTTTCGAATTTGATCAATCATTTATTTTGTTCAGCACCCCGCGTTTAATCAAACTATAAAAATAAAACAATAACTAAGAATACAGAAAAGCTGCCAATTTCTTTTTTCCTCCTCTAAGCGATTCAAATTTTTTTTCTTCTTCTTTTATCAATGGACGTATGAAACTCCCGAATGCATATATCGAATATTAAATTATTAAATCACTCAACATAATTTATATTTCACCCTGGATTAAGCAAAATAAAAAAAAAAAAAAATTAAAAAAAAAATTAAAAAAAAAAACATATTTCTGACTAAAAGAGAGAGAGAGATCAAAATACATTGCCACTTGTTTCGTAAACGTAATTAAAGTAACAGTACAGTAGTTAAATTAACATAATCTTAAAGTAAGGTGTATTTTCCTTCTTGTTTATGTTAGTGTTCAATGCTCGGAAGGCAAGTTCTGTTGCGAAAAAAGACGCTGACTTTGAGATAAAGAAACACGCGAATGAAAGTTTTTTTTGTTTATCGTAAAAAAGGATAAGTGCGTGTTGATTTCCCAAACGTGAAAAACCAAAGAGGCACTCAAAGGAGATGTGTCGACAAGTTTCTTAGAGTTTTTCTCTTATTTAAGTACGAAAGTTGAATCTTGAGCAACGATTTTCTCGAACGCAAATACAGTCAGTAGTCTATCGAAGAAAAGACAAAAGTGCAGTACGGTCTAATATTGTCTCTGTAAACGTAATAAAAAGTAAAAACAAACTGTACGCTAAGTAAGAAATTCATCGACGTATAAGAACTATAGAAAAAAGGAGCCTTAAGAAGTACAAAGGTGATTATAAGAAATACAAACAAATCTCCCTAAAACTACGCATCGATGCCTAAGAAGTGGGTGGGATTGCACGAAGGTGTAGCATAGGTAAATCTGTCTTACAAAAGAGGGGGGAAAAAAATAAAAAAAAAAAAATAATTAAAAATTAAAAAATAAAAAATAAACAAAAATAATAATTACAATAATAATTAAAAAAAAAAAAAAAGTACAATGGAAAACGTGATTAAAGTAGCATCGCCACGAGCTCTTTCGTTTGATTCCAGATGCATTAAGAGAAAAAAAAACAAAAAAAAAAAAAAAAACAAAAAAAAAAAACAAAATAATAATTAAAATAATGCACGAGCACGCCTTCTTTCGTTAAATCTCTCCACACAACGGTTAATGTGTATAAAGTATAGATGTCTCTTCATCATTTCTTTGCACTGACATTGATTGATTGTTTGAACGTTTAATTAGTAAATTTATTTATTTAATTCTTTATCGATCGATCGATTAAAAGGATAAGAAAGAATAGAGATTATTAAAAAGTCATTCGTAATTAGATATTCGCAAATGGCATCTCTTTAGCGTTTCTCTCGGTCTGTTTGTAAACTTAAAAGATCACTTATATAGCTTTATACACGATCATTTGTAACAGTGTGAATCGTAATCATTGCGTTAATATTTAACATATACATATACCATTGTATATGTACTGCATGTATATCGAGTGTTTGTGTTCTGTATTCATTTTCTCTGCCTTGTATCGAATAATGAAACTATAATACTACAGTCATGTTCGTGCCAAGCCGCTCCGAGATGACAATCTGTGTGTGTGTGTGTGCGTGCGTGCGTGTATATACATACATACATATATATATATGTATATATATATATATATGCATATGTATATATGGACACACGCGCATACATGTACATACACACATGCCTATGTATGCGTATGCGTATGTGCATATGTGCGCGCGCGCGCGTGTACACGTGTGCATGTAAGTACGCATGCACGTATGTGTTATGTACATATGTATGCATACACGTTCCCTTACGCGAGAGCACAAGGCGTTGCGTATAAACAAAGAAGTAGACGTACTTATTTTTTTTATTGTCAATTTTTCTCTCTTGGTCTAACGAAGAAGCTTATCGATCGAAAGGTGATGGATTGCGCAGAGCCGCGCCAGGGTACGCGTGGCTCCGGGGCGCACAACAATAGGTGAGACTTGAGAAAAGCGATTCCTTTGCTTTCTGCGCGAGATCGCAATCGCCGACTGGCTCCGATCGGCCGAAGCTCCGATCCGCGGATTGGCTGGCACGCGCTTGTGCAAAAAAGCACGCACGCGAGCGCGTAAGCTTCTCGGTCGCGCGCATTCGCGCATCTGTCGTAACGTCGCGATACGTTTTGCCGTTGGCGTCCTTTGCTCGATGATTTACCAGTTTGTTCCTGTGTCGTTTGCTGTGCGGTCCGTGTGCTGCGTGTGCGTGCGGCTGGATCGGTGCGTGCGTGCGTGCGCGAGTGCGTGTGTGCGTGTGTGCTTGTGCGCGCGCGCGCGCGCGGCTGCGGACGTGGGTGGGAAGTGGGTGATTTGCTTTGAGCGCGTGTGTACGTGTGTCGTCGCCGTCCTCGTCGTCCTCGTCGTCCTCGTCTACGTCGTCATCTTAAAGAGGCCTTCGAAAGCTCGACCTCTCATCGCTTGGTCGAAGGCTATTCGAACGAACACAAAAATTTCTACATCCTCCTCGGCTAGATCCGGCCACGTGAGAACGTCCCGTCGATTCTCGTCCGTCAAAGTGCAAGCGGCTCGCGTCGGCCCGCCTCCGCCTCTCCCTCTCGGCCCCCCGACCCGGCCCGGGCTCGAATTTAACGAGGGGGGCCGCCTCCTCGCGACGCCATGCCCGCGCGTACTCCGATGCTCGTGTGTTTGTGATTAGTGTTTGTGATAGGCACTGATGGGGGTGGATGGCTGCACGGCTAGCAGAACTATCAAGGCTAATCCTTGACCAGTCTGTATATGTGATGCTGAGCACCGTGTCCAGACGTCGAGACCTCGAAGACGTAGGCTGTGCAGAGCAACGTCTCTTGGGTGTCCCGGTTCGTGACGACCTGCGGGTCGGGCCAAAAAGTGCCCCGGCAAAATGCCACGGCATTAGTTACAACCACTGACTCGGGGCACTTCTCGCAAAGGCTACTGGATTTCTTATCGGCTACCGACTGCTCCCTCCCCTGCCCATCGGCTGGAGCACCGAGAGTCCCCGGCTCGAATAATGCCCAGCGAGCGAGTATAGGGCAAAGGGCGAATAGCCGGACCGTAGGTCGGGCGCTACTCCGCTTCCCTATACTCGGGCTGGGGGCAGAGCTCTGCAAAAATTCGATCAAAACTTTGGCGAATTCGGCCCCAGGAACGGTTTGCCCGCGCAACTATTTGCCGAGTTATCGGAGAAAGTAAAAATTACGGCTGCTGTGTAAGATCCGAGGGAGCCCTCCTAAGTGGGGGGTTGGGGGGTGCCTCGATGAAAATTGAAATCCAAGAGCCTTTTACGGAGTACATTGGTTAAGGGTAGGGAGACGTCGCTTACCTGCAGAATGGTAAAGTTTTCGAGGACGCTGTTCATCATGTACTTTTCCGGCAGGTGCTTTAGCTTGTGAATGAAGTTGATCATGTACTCGCACATGGGCGAGCGGCTTATGCGGTAGACGAACCTCCCGTTCTCGAACCTTGCGTACTCCGTTTCCACCTTCTCGACGACCTGCTTACCGAACGAGCAGACCTTCGTCGAACACGTTATCGTCATGTTCTCGTTGCTCTCGTACCTGCGGAAAAGCCAGCCCATTAGTCCACGCGGATGTCGCCGGCTTCGCGAGACAGGCCATTGATCGATCGATCGAGCAAAGCTCCTCGGGCGGCTCCCCGGGAGTCCTCCCTTCGCTCGGCGGGAAGCCGAGAGGCCGGGAAAAGCCGAAAAAAGCGGGAAGAGCGGAGAAGTAGGAGCGGGAGGGCCAGGCAGGGGGGTGGGGTGTTCGGGGACAAGGCTCGGCGGTACTCACTGGCTCGTCACCCCGTAGAACGCCCCGGCCTCGTCCTGGATGTTGGTATTGAGATCAGCCCAGAACTTGACGAGGAAGAAGGCGGCCTGGGGACCCTTGTCGTAGAGCTCCTTCAGGCCGCCCTTCTTCTCTGGGAATTTGTCGTATATCTGCCTGACGTCGACGGCTTCGAGGAGAGGGTCGGTGTAGGTCGCCGAGCCGCCTATGTGGACGAACAGGTGCCTGTGATACTGCAACCATAAGCGAGCAGGGGGTTACTTACTACGCCTTGGCTCGGCTTCTGAGCGCCCGCCGGGGCTCCTCGTCGGCTCGGAGGCTCCTCCTCCGGGCCCGAGGCTCCCCGATCGATGCTCTACCTCGCGAGCCCCTCGCTTCCGTACACGGGGGGGGGCGGGTGTATTTTTTTCCCATAAATTTTCACCATTCGGACAACAAGTGCGCCGGCACTTTGGATCTTACCTATCGTTGAATTAACATTAATAAAGGCCGTGGGCTTGCGACTGGGGCGATAGAATTTTAATGCCGCTGAAAATTAAATCCTCCTTATCCATAATCGTCAGGGGCGAGTGTACGGAAGAGCCGGAGCCATAACAGTTAAAACTAATGGTGGGAGGGGGAAAACTCACGTTATCTTGGTCTCTCTGCTGCTCCATGAATGCCGAGAATTCGACGAGCCTGAGCTTGTGCGTGGCGATGGCTCGGCCCTCCCAGGGCGGCGGCGGCTGGGTCTGGACCATTTCCCCGCTGGAGACGGCCGTCGCCGGCTTCCCGGTGTACGCCGGCTGGGGGAAGGGCTTGACATCCTGGGACGTGCCAGGCTGCAGGCCCGGCTGCCAGAATTGCTGGGCAAAATCAACCAAGGGTCCCGATTAGTCCTCGCTGAAGTTCTCTCCCGCCTCCACCCCACCCCGATGGCCGGTCGCGGCTCTCGTCATCCTCCGTGATCGATGGCGCGCCTCCTGTCGCGGACCCCTTCGCCGCGAACGCCCAGACCTACGCGCCCTTGGCTTCGGCTCTACGAGAGCCCGATCGCTTTGCCGAGTGGAGGAGGAACGATGCCGTTCTTGAGCGCCGTTCTTGAGCACCGTAGAGCCTCTCGGCGTCTGACGTTATTTACGTTTGAGGCCACGATTGCAATGAGCCAGCATTGACAATGAGCCTCTCACCAGAGAGACTTGCGCGTCTTAATCGTTATCCGTCCGTCAAAGTCGTACAAGCTACTTAACCTAATCCACTTTATAATAATACCGCGTGTCACTGGATTCGTTTTTAAAGCGATTGCTGTAGAAATGCAAATTTTATCCGCTAAAGTTACACCAGTCTCTTCGTAATTATTGACGAAACGATAGAGCTTTATTAACGTTTTGCGTACATTTGTTCCGCGTGTCGATGCCCTTTATTAATATTGTCCCATCATTGCTAGCAAAATAGGCTTCCCTCGTGCTTTTATTTATTACCACTTAGGCTCTTACTCGAAATCTATGTGAAATTGATCTCATCTGTTGTGTACATTCGATAGCTCTGTACAACATATTTTCTTTTCATTACACGCGAGCAGATAATTTTACGTCTGTTACATTTGATCCTACTCGTTTTCTGTATTGCCGTATATTCGCGTGGTCAGATTTTTATCGTATTTTTCAACGCGTTTAATAAATAACGTTTTCGTGAAACATTCACCGTAATGTACAATTCAATGCGTATCAGTTTTGTACACAAAGGTCCATGTTATTCATACGTGTAAACATTTCAGCAAAATTAGTCAATAATAGGCAAAATAGCATGACAAGAAAACACAACATAAGAATCTAATAAAACTAATGGAAATGTTATACACTAAAAGGTTATTCACTTTTTTAATGATAAATATCATGGTTTATCGATACTCCTAAAAGCAATAATGTTTTAATGAGAACAATAGATGATAAGGGTCTAAGTTAATAAAGCTAAAATTATTATTGATACTCTACTAAATTATGTGAACAATAACGTGCTGTTAAATTACGATGCAATTCATTTTAACAATACACAAAAATCTCACCCCCGTGGATGACAGCAATGAAAAATATAAGAATATCAAAAACAATACCAATGCCAATGCCAATTTCAATACCACAATGTTAGAATGCTTTTATGCACGAAAAAAAGTAAAGTCAGTTTTTTTTGTAATGTAAATAAAAGATTTTTAGTTTCTGCTGAGCACCTAAATAATTCTATTGTCACCTAAAATAGTTGATATAATAATTCGATATAGAAAATTAGTTTTCCCTTTTTCAAATAAAAAAAAATTTTTTAAACAAGAACTCTTGTATAACTGTAAATTTTTACGATGTTTGTGCAATTTGTACTTAAAAGTATAAAATACTCGTTGAAAAAAAAAAAAATAATAATAATAAAATTTGAAAGCATGAAAACACAGTCTGAAGCTGAATTATTGTTATTCATCGAGTCATTAGAGGTTTACATAAAAAATTCATATAAATTTTTATTGTGAATTTAAAATTCACAGTTAACGTTGTAACATCTTTCGAAACATCGTTTAACCATAGAAGCATGTCGAAAAGTAGTTAAAATACATATTAACGTACAGTAAAGATTTAATTATGGACCGCTGGCATCTCATTAGGCGAGGTAAATGCAGTATCACATAACATTTAAAAGATTCATTGCTCGAGGACTAAGATTTTTAAGGATCAATGTGAAACAATTAATTATAGAAATATACGTTACGTGTCAAGGAACTATATAAAATAATACTTCCAAGAGATTATATAGGGTGACCAAAAATTTAATAAAAATAGGGCTAAGATTCTCCTTAAACCATTGGTTACTTATTCATTTTATTCATTATGTTAATAATGATGAATAAGTTTTAAGTAATAACAGTTCGCAGTTTTTACGCAGATAGAGCGCTTTTATCTTTTTATTTTTGATCTTTATTTATTTATATATTTATTAATTTTTTTTTTTTTCTTAACAAAACTTCACGAATTAAAGCAATAGTAGTTACAAAGCTACACGGCAATTCACACGACGAAGCTTGCGACGAATGAAATTAATGCTTTTACAATTGTGATATCAATCGCAGTCAATCTTTTGCTACTCTTCGCAATTTACTTGGCGGACAATTTCAACTGACTAATTATCCATCAGCGGGAGATCTCTCTTTCTCTCCGCACTCAGGGAAAAAGTAAGCAATCCCATTAAGCTTCGACGTCTTTTCCCCCGTCGCGTCGTCACTTGGTCTTTGTCCCTTCGTTGCGAGACCATCTTTCCTTCGCGGAAATTCGCAGAGGGGCAATAAGTTGCGGATGGCGGGTGGAAGGTTGCGGGGAACGATTCAAAACAAGCGAGAAAGAAGAAAGGTCGCCGCGCAATAAAAAGCGATGCGGGGGCGGGAGCAAGGGAGACGGGGGAAACGAAGCGGTGGAGCCTGTGCTCGCGCTCCAACTTCAAAAGAGGTGAAAACGAGGAAGGGCTGGAGTGCGAGTCGAGCAAGACGTATCGAGAGAGCGAAAAGGAGAGAGAGAGAGAGAGAGAGAAAGTCGCAGTTTCGCCGAACAAGAAACTATTGTATGCTAATTAAATTTAAGAGAGCGCCGCGCGTACATGAGCAAGTCGGACTGTGTTATTAAAAAAATCGACGTTTGCGTGTTCATCTGCCTTCATCGTTTTGCTCCGACCTTCCGCTGTTACTACTTCTTCATTGTTTCTCCTTTATTTGATTCTATACGAATTAAGTTGCGTTTGCTTTTCGTGTCCCCGATCCTGATTAAAAAAACCGTCTTTTTTCGATGATCTCCGTACTTAATGCATTTTTTCGAATTTAGTAGAAATATAAGAATTTTTTTCCGGTCTTATTATGATTTTCAATTTACCATGGGCATCAATAAAGGACAAAGAAATTCTTAGAACACATGGAGGATATGCCAAATTTGATCGAGTTACTTGCCATGAGAAAATATTCGTTCGTTCCATTAGATTCAAGCTCATTTATTTATTAGGAACAGAGAGAACTTGACAGACGTCAACCTTTAGTTTAAACTTCAAAACTGGTAGATATTAAAAAAGAACGGGTGACAGTCGCTGTCTAATTTGTTATTAGTAAAGAAACGTTAGTAAAATTGTTACGGTAGACAAAACTTTGTTATAACTGATCGATTCGTATTTTGTTAAAAGCAAAATTTTTCTATTAATGTATAAACAATAATTTTTACCTAATTTCTTAAAAATTTGTTATTAGCCGTGAGTATCAGAGAATATCATTGAAAGCTATTGGATTGAAAATAATTAGAAAATGTTGAAACATTATGCAGGGGTAGTATTAACGCGTGTTTCAAAATACGTAACTAAAATTTGTAAAAAGTATCAAATTTCGAAGGGCGTGTGAAAACATGTTAGTTTAAATAAATTTAATCAAAATTTCAATTAAATATTTTGTTTTTAAATTAAATTATTCCTATCCTCATCAACGATCTAACGGTATTTAAATTATTGTTTCCAGAAAATGCGATGGGAGCTTTAAATCGAAAGCAGCTAATGTGGATATTAAAGAAATATGAACGAGTGAGAGAAGCCAGCAGACGCGTAACTTGCCAATTTGAAAAGAAGTGAACGGTGATTAGACAGAAGCGTCTAGCGAGGAGAGATGTAAAGCAACAAAGAACGAGATAGGGAGAGAGAGAGAGAGAGAGAGAGAGAGCGGATAGATATGTACGCCACAAACACACGATTGCAAAGAGCCTTTTGACAACAGCCATCCTCATGTACGCGCTTCATCGCCTCTCCACACAATGAGCTGCGGACTTACCGCTCCGGGATAGGAGACGGGGGTGGACGCGTGAAGGGCTAAGGGCCCGACCAGGGCGGGGGGCATCTTGTTGTCTATCGCACTGCCGGCGGACACGATCTGGGCGCTCGACATGCTCGACATTGTCTGGAGCGCCTTCTCCTTCGTCGCGTGGTCCTGGCGACATTCAGACACACACGTTGCTCATTCATCTCGCAAGCCCTTGCTTTTTTTTGCTGGCTTGACCTTCCCACCCGCCACCGCTGACCTCTCTCCCCCCAGGCGGCGGGGAGACTCTCCTTTGAGATCCGTCGAGGACTGCGGCACCCCGAGGCTTCATTAATATCGGCTTATCGGACAATGAGATTTACAAGGGAGACGCCTCTTGATTTATTAATTGCGCGCCTCCCACCTCATCCCCCCCGTCCGCCCTCATTGGCCGCACTGCATTTGTCTATATTCTCTACCCTTGCAACCTCCCTCCGAGCCCCCTGCAACCGCCGCTACTCGTGCCTAGCCGCACTCGCGCTCTACCTTCACCCTGGAAGCCTCTAGCCTTTTTTTTATTTCTGACTTGACACTCTCGTTACTCGATGCGCGAGTGCTCCGCCCAGTTTTTCTCTCTCTCTACTTTTTTGCGAACCGATATATTCCACTCGCATCCCCGAACCTGTCAATCGGTCAGTATGAATCCTGATCTCGAATGCGAATTATCCTTGAGTTCCGTTGATTTTGCTCCTCGTGGGTCGCCGTGACTCACGCTCGCGATGTCTGTGCAATTATTTTTTTTTCTTTTTCTTTTTTTTTTTTTTACCGAACGACGAGTCCGCGAAATTACATTCTCCAGGGAAAAATACATCCGATGAGTCGCGGTTACGAACGATCTTACAATCTAGGCTGCCAAGCTTAAAGTCCTTGAAAGAGAAGTACACGATGTGCCTCTTAAAACTGTCAGACTTCCGACCGCATAAAGCTTTCCTTGGCAAAAAAATTTTAATGTCGCAATTTACATAAAAACGAGTCCAATTGAATTAATATTTAACCTGAAAATTTATACATTGAACTTTTATTTTTACAGGTTAATGCTCGGAAATCATAGGCTGCAATATAAGTATTATTTACGCTCAATTATTGTTAACCAACTATAGTAATTAAAGTATAAATTCGAAGGTCTTTTTTGACTTTTGAAAGTCTTAAAATACCGATAACTCTTGTAAAAATTATAACTATAGCTCCTTTGAACGTCGCTCAGACGTTAACAAATGTAAAAATGAATTTTATTAAATTCATTGTAATCTCTCTGTATTTATTTACGCATTCAAATTATGTCTATTAATTATGGCTCTAATTGGTTAAAAATATAAGAAGTTACGTAAAAAAAGATATTTAAGCTACAATAAGTAAGACAATATTTCCATTATATATTGAAAAATAATAATACTAATATAACAAGTATTATATCATTATAATGATATAATTGAATAGTACTTGCATAATAATAAAGAGAAAACAGTAAAGAAAAATACTAGTGAACTGAACACGAACGTAGTGATATGGAGATAATCCAATTTCATTATTTAACGCACCATGAAACGCTAATTACACTCATCGACTCGATTTTACATAGCGAGCACTGGACTTTTTAGTCTCTACTTGCATCCTCTCGTAATTCGTCCCTCTCAATTTTTCAGCGCGAAATACAAAGTGCATCGAATGTAGTGCTCTACTGAGTTTAGAGTGCCATTGAAATAGAATGTAAAAAATGAGGGGTCGAGGGAAGAGATTTGATAGAATGGCTAAAAGTGATAAATAATGTGGCAATATTCTGCAGATGATTCAAGCCATCGCGATAGTTGCCACGTTAATTCGCCTCTCTCTCTCTTTAAGCACATATATAGTTCAATTGGAGCCTTAAACTTTCCCGGGTTATGAAATCCAATTATTCGAGGCACATCTGGTTTCCCGCCCGCCGCCCTGCCGCCCCACCCCGGCCCTCCTAGCGCCATTCGCATTTCATCATAGTAAGCACATTCGCGTTGGCTCGATGTCGATTTAACAAGGAGTCCTTGGGAGTAATTAAATGTAGAATTCAAATAATCTTGAATTTACCGAAAAAAAAGCTTCAGTCCGAAGAAAGGGCTCGAATGTATCATCGTTTTCTATTTAGTAACTTTTTCAAACATCTGTCTCGTCGTGATGCCGGCAGTAGTTTTGAGTTTTAATTGAAAAATGCTTGACTTTTATTAACGCTGGGGGGGGGGATTCCACATTCAAATGAAAATCTGCACCAACTCGAATTTAATTCACTTGATTGAGACGTATGCCCATCGTTATGCCGGAGAATCTCAAATATTTAAAGAACTTAAAAATATTATTAAAAATGCGTATTATTATCTGTACGAAATATAATGCGAAATACCGAGTATTCTAAATGTTCATTATGCAGTAGTGGGATATTAATTAAATGTTTCAATCGTGGCATGATAAATATTTTCATTATGTTGCGTAAAATTATTTTGAAATCTGTTGGCGGTTATGGGTAATCAAACGCAAATGAATGCAAAAATTTATGCATAATCTTGATATATGAAATTTCATAGTTTGATTTATCAATTTTATTGTTCTCTCGTGCATTTGGAAACGACACGATAATTAGCTTTTATTAAGTATGCTATTTATTGCTCTTTGAATATTAAAAACGCTCTATACCTGATAAAAATCCACTTGCTAACAGTGCGCCTGCTTATATATATATATATTAATATTAATTGTAATTAATTGTAATTTACTGCGTCTCTAGTAGTTGTTATTAATATATATATATGTGTGTGTGTGTGTGTATCTTGCTCAAATAGCGTCTTTGCAGTGAATTCGAGGTGATAAATAAATGTACCGCATTTATTGTTATTAAGTAATCACTGTGACCATAATAATTTTAGCCCTATTTAGATTTACAAACTTGGGTTAGCTCATTGACGTCGTTATACATCTTTAAAATTCATTATCTTTAACTGCATTCTTGAAATCAAAACGTATCTTTTTTATCACACACACACACACACACACATATATATATATATATTAATAAAAACTACTAGAGATGCAGTAAATTACAATTAATTAGACGGGTATAATAAATTAATTTCTCAAAATAAAACGTACGTGAGCAGACTACTCTAGCGCTGAAATGGAAATGTAAGCAATTGAGCGTCACCCATTTATCAATGCTAATTCAGGTAAATATATTCTGAATAATCAATCAATTAGTCTAAAGCGTTACCGATGCTAAACCAAGTGCTCGGGAATTACTTTACTTTCGCCATTGTCGCCTTAGCCTAATTATGTGTAATGACGGTTTTTACGATGCTACGTTACGGAATATCGAGAGCCAAGGATTCTCGTAGTAAGGCCAGTCGGGAAGAAATCAGCGGCGAGCAGTTTGAGGGTCTGTGCAAAAAACCGGGAGGTGTCGTCAAATAAATGGAAAGGTCGGCTTAATAACGCTCGGGACTCGGTCGTGTCCAGAGGGAGGCTTTAACCAATGCGCTCGGTACTCGCGGTCTTAAGATTCCTCGGCGTTCGAAGTGCGAATCGTCACGTCTTCACCTAGACCCGAAGGGAGCACCGAAAACAGCGGGGGCGTCCATTCGAAATCGGAATGTTACGCCTCCGGAGTGTAGGACAATGGCGACGGGCTGGCGAGGATCTTATTGTTGTTACATTGCTTAATTGGAGTCTTGTGGATATTCGTGGGGCCGAGGCTGTCACGAGCCCGAAAACGCGTAGATTTGTAAAAACGTTTTTAAATGAAAGCGTTCCCTGTCTACATTATCTACGCCAGGACTTTTCTCATTACTATTGATTACTATGATTTCAGTTATTATATTGCTTTAGAGTCTTTCAAAAACTTTTAATAAAGTTTGCTCAATTTTTTTTCTTTTTTTTTTTTTTATTACATTTCGCATC
The DNA here is from genome assembly GCA_018907135.1 of Kradibia gibbosae. Lineage (NCBI taxonomy): Eukaryota > Metazoa > Arthropoda > Insecta > Hymenoptera > Agaonidae > Kradibia > Kradibia gibbosae. The sequence goes on from JACCHX010000003.1 coordinate 4,426,254, forward strand.
TGTCGGCATTCGCGTCGAGTATTCTTATATACACGATCGACAATTACATTGTTTCGCATCGATTTAATTATTGCGATAATAATTGATACTGTAGGCGTTTTGAAATATATCGTTATACATTTGGATTTGTAATTTCTTAATTGCAATTCTTACATCTTTAATTATAGTTAGGATCTTTTAATTCTGAATTTAATTTAAGAAACGTATTGCTTAAATGCTTTTAAAGATAAATCGCATTCGAAATAGCCACCAATTCGTTTACCGTAATAAGAATTTGTAATGAAACTGAGTCACATATCAAGCCCGGAAACGCCAATACGTATACTTCAACTTTTGCACTAGGATATTTTGTTACATTCTCAAAAAAATGCGCAGCTATCTGCGAATTACAACTTCGCCCAGTAATTTATAGGTGACGTTAAGCATTAATTTGAGGAAATAACAGTAATACAGTCTACTGTAACCGCTAAAGCAAAACTATTCGAAGCCGACTAGCCGTTTTATTTTGATTTAAAAAATAATGTTCTTGGCCTTTCGCTACATTTAAGAAATCATAATACACTAATAATTACAATTATACAAATACTCAAATGCTTACATTAAAATTATTAGAGCATCTGCTCGGTGAATGCTTTAAAACAATATTGAAAGAGTTCGTCTATAGCGAAAACTTCAAGAAATATATACAAATAAATATGACCTATGAACAAGCAGTGATTAGTGATGACTGCAAGTATTGCGAGGGCAAGATGTCAATAACCTATTGTAAATACAATATTGGTTTATTTTTATTATGAAGCATGGGTGAGAAGACAAAAACTATCTGTCCACGTACAACCGATGCACGTAAACTGTCCACTTTATGTAAGACGAGGAATAAATAAAGAAACCATTTTTTTTTTTATAATACAACAGCAAAGTATTAAGAGAGCTCATAGTTATGAATGTTACAACTCAGACTTCATTAAACAGCTCTACGGGGCCAGTAATAAGCGAGTTTTTTATTTTTCACCAGGCAAATTATAGTTGATAAATGTCGTTACGGAATTCAGCTGGTAAAGCGATCGTGTAAAAATAATGACGAGTCATGTTTTAAGAAGGATGAGGGCAGCACACGAATACCACAAGAGTCGCGCTCGTTGTTTAGATCTTCGGATAACAGTAAAACATATTCGTGTATAATTTTATTTCGCAGACTAGATGTAGTCACTTTAAAGCGCAAAACTTTTTATCCGAGTAATCCCTTAATAATGCTTTCCAAGAATCATGTTTTGAATTACAGAATCATTGTCGCTCTACGACATTATTCAATGCGCATTAAATCAATATAAGTAATTTCAAATTTTTTGATACGTTGTTAAGATAATATTTTTCCGAGAGAGAAAAAAAAACCCCAATAAATTTAGGCCTTATAAATTTTCCGTATTAATTTTAATTTCGAGGGTGAGGCACGGAAAATTCGTCGCTCTAGCCGAAGAATTAATGAAGACGATGGAGCTTGTAAATAAGGCCATAAACAGCACTTGTCTTATTAAAAGTTCTATTAAAAGAGTAAACCCGTCCTCATTACAAGAAAATTGTACATTAATTCGCGTAATAAAAAAAACTTGGCGAATGTGCACCGCATTCGTGTGTGACGCTACTGTAGAAAAAGTCCTTAATCAACTCAATCTTGGCATTTGCATTGCCAAGCGCACATAAATAACTCAAAGCGTCTCTAGCCTCGAGTAATTAATTCTTTAAGTCTGTCGATTGTAAAACACCGCAACCATTAAAAACTTTGCCTTCGCCCTGTCCGCGTTCCTCCGTCCATCCCCGAACAGCTCCCTTCGATGTTTTCGCAAGGCTGGTCTCTGTCTCACCCTCGTTACAGCCCCTACCTGCCCCCCCCGCCTTTACTCTTTGACCGAAACACCGATGCAACCCTCGTCCGGCTGCCGTCGCATACAAAAAGCTCCGCGCGCACGACTCAGTCACCCGAATTGCAAAAAAGCGGCGACGGCCCGAGAGGAGGAGGAGTAGTAGGAGGAACTGGCGGAGGCTGAGGATGCGGAGGAGGAGGAGGGGGAGGAGGAAAGGGTCTTTGTTTGATTTATTAAGCGCGGTGGCCGCAGCGGTTGTTCGCGGATTGCCCCGGCAATAATTCAGATGTTGATTAAACGCCACGCGGGGGTCGACTGTTCCCGGTCACCGGGGGATGGTTCGAAGAGAAAAAAATTCCTTCTATCCACCATCCCGATGGACTCTTCTCATTTTTACGCCTGGCCTCCACTCGCTCCCCCTACGCCCACCCCCGTGGACCACACACCCCCCCCCCTTCGCCAATACTCATCCGCGACGGGTCAGACTGGCCGGGGACTCGACAGTCATTAGCGAGACGGATTTAACGCTCGATTTTGCAAGCGCTTATCTGTTGTAGATTGTGTATTCCCGAGGGACATCACGCTTGCGCCTGTGTTCTATCGCTTTGCCAATGGAATTGTCTACATTTACGTTTCTCTATATTCTTACCTACTGCTATTCAACGGGCGAATTACGGTTTGTCGCGCGAAGATATGAAAAAAGCAGTCGTTTTCAAACAGCTCGCTTTTCTGTACTTCTATTGCCGTCTCCCCCTTTTTTTTATTTATTTATTGTACACATCAATTGTAGACATGTACCGATGACTAAAAAAATTTACCATGGTAGAGTTACTTGGCTGTATTATCCTTTGTAATCGTTTTCAGATGAGTGGAATTACAGTTGAAACAATATAAAACGGTGATGCGCTGATTAAATTTACGATTCTCGTTGCGAACGTCGTTTGCACCGAAATTTAATACCGATTTTTTATAAGCGCGTTCTGTATGCAATGATTCGAAGTTTAAATGTTTGTGAAGTATCTTAATTGTTTATTAAAATTTTTATCAAAATTATTCAAATAAAAATTATCGAAAAATTTATTATCATAGAGATAATCGACTTTGCCAAAATATAAACAAATATTAAATGTAAAAGTTAATGAAAGGAACCTATAGAGCACAGTTGATTTGCACTAAACTAAAACGTATAACTCAGAAAGGGCATAATAAAGTAGAGCAAGGGTGAGAAGGAAAAGGTGCATATGTCTGCCGTATAATTTGTTATCACACGTATAAAAAAGCTCATGTGAGACTCACCACTTTAAGCTTCGCCTGGATCTCCCGCAACTTTCTTCTTGCAAGGACTTGAATGTGTGAAGAGACTTGCTTTCGCGTTCTCGTTTTGCCTGTTCTCAACTTGATATATCGAGCGATGAGCTCATTGCGGCCTGAAAGCACAGAACAATTACACATGTACACATTAATACAATATTTTTTCATAATAAAATACAAATTAAGATAATGATGTTCGTATTAAAAATCATTTATACCCAACAAATTTATCGTTACCAATTCATTAGTTTGGTTAATATTCAAGTACTTTTGTAACTCAAACGAATTTAATTCTTGCAGAACTATATATTTTCATTTTAAAGTAAAAAATAATTTAAAGTTTAAACTCGTGTAATTTTTTTCTTCTATTTTTATTTGAAAGTATTTTTTTAACTTGAAAATTTTCAAATTAAATTTAGAGACTCCCGTAACGGAGAATATTAGTTTAAAATGCCTTATAAATTATTAATGTGTTACCATAAAAGAATTGCCATTATTATTACTGTGTTGTACAAACATTAATTTCAATTAGAACGATAAGCAGTTGTATTAAATCATTTTAAAGGAACCTCAAACTATCAATCAATTATTTTTATTTACAAGGCTTAAGCGCATTTAGTAATTTAATATGTAATTTACAGAAAAAGAATTTTCGTCGGCAGGTCCTGTAGAGTATCAAAACAAATTAACGTTCGTATAACATTACATAAAGTTAAGGGTATTGCAGCTGTAATAAACCAAATACACCTCGAGGATGTTGCAGACTATTTTTTCGCTAAAATACTTTGTAATGTAATTTGGAAAAACCAAAGGAAATAAATTCAACAGGAAACATTAAACAGATTGTTAGTATGTATATGAGAAAATCATGTTGGATTGCTTTCTAATTTATTACATGAGATCCAGGTAAAATCATAATCGATGCTTCCACTATATAATATTGCTTTAACGTTGAAAAGCATTTGTAAATTTTCTACAAAGTAGTAAGTGCAATATAATGTTTGAGATTTTCATAAAAGAATGCAAGCAATAATAATAAATTTAATATTATACTTTCAATAATTATGCTATAGATACGTACAAATTAAGTCAATTGAAAAGCGTATACAAAATAAAAGTAGAAATTATTTTCACTTTTGCCTCATGAAACAAAAGTATTTAATTCGAAGGCTCTAGAAATGCAAATAAAAAATAAATTTTCTTCTTACGTTTTTATTAACAGGCCTTACTGATTAAATTTTAAAACAGGTTATTTTGTACGTGATTTTTAATAATGTCTCGTTATAAAAATGTTTATTACAGAAGCAATGTATACAAAGTCAGATACATATTTTATTTTGTATACAAAGCGATGAAGCGTAAAATGGTTGGCGTACGGTTAAGTGAAGGGAGGAGAGAAGGAGACTGAGAGAGAGAGAGAGAGAGAGAGAGAGAGAGAGAGAGAGAGAGAGATCGCGGTTCTGACCAAAAATCAGAGCAACGAGGGCCTAAATCAAGGAAACCAGTATTCCGCAAGAGTAGCACGTAAAAGCGCGTTCCTGAAACTTCATGGCTCATGTCGTAAATTATCGACTCTTATGCGAACCCGACCATTGTTACATATAACGGCTTTTGCGACGCAGGGCCGATGCAGCGGGTCGAAAGTTTGCACGAGAGGATGCTCGACTCGAGCGGCGAGAGCCATAAAAAAAAGCTAAAAGATGGGCGCTGCCGGTTCTCGAGCTTTTCCCAAGAAAAAAGGAAGAGCGGAGGTAGGAAAAACAGAGGGGGCGGAATAACATTTGGAAAATTGATAGGCTGCAGATCAGGAGGCCATCGCCACGGAGGTCCGTAATTTTTTGGCCCGAGGGCGCAAACTTCTTCGCAGTCCTGGGCGGGAAGGATTTATTTCAAATCTGGCCACGAGCGTCCGGCCCGAGTCCCGCCAGGGCGCCCGGCCTAACTCGGCCCTCCTCGTCCCTAATAAACGCGTGGCAACTCGCCCGACACTGCCCTGCAGGAAGGTCACCACGCCCTTATCGCGCGACAATCCGTGACCAAGCCAGAGGGGCTTCGCGTCTGGATGACGCCCGTGACTTACGGACCGGATCCGGAATATCTCGGGGATGGCCGAGGGTTCGGGAAATCTTAAGCGGACTCCTCTGCTCCCGCCCGTTCCCAAGCCCCGAGCCGAAGGGAATTTTTATCCGGATCTCAGGCGCATAATTCACATGCTTTATCAAGCGCCTCGAACTTTTAGAGCACCGTTTTTTTTTTTTTTTTTTTTTTTTTTTTATCTTCAAGTGATATAACTATACGACTGGGCCATTGAATATTTTCCGCGGCCCTTTTTATACTAGAGCTTGAATGGAAACTCTAGCGAGCTCGTAATTCTCACCGACGTATGATTTTCTCGGCGCTCTTGCTGACGTATGAATACCCTAGAACGGATTATTTTTATGCCAGCGACATTGGCCATTGTTTATGCAAGCGACGCCCGACGTCGGTGAGACTATTAATTTAATTTAGATTAGAAAGCTACAGCTAATATTTACTGCGCATACAACATTGTTGATTGGACGTTATGAAGCTAAATTAAATTATATTTTATTGAAATAACGAAGAATCATAAATCTTACGAGAGTTCTAAATATTTCCCTCCCCCCCCCTCTCGCCGCTCGGCAGCCCCAAAATAATTTATCTATCATATAAACAAACTCTTCTCAACGAATGCATCCCTGTAATTTATAAGGCAGTTAATTTTCGCGTTAAAATTTGTTTATTTACCACTTTAATAAATTGTTTCGTTAAATTTGTATAATATATATATATATATATATATTCGCAATGCCGGAATTTCCATTTAAAGTTTTATTATTAGATTGAAGGTATGAAAATGAAAAAATGAAAATATAATATTCAAATCATTGTCAGATGACGTAGTCGCTGAAATAAGAGTAATTTACACACACGTGAAACAAGACGTGCAATTTGCTATTGCTATACCTTCCTCTCGCCATCGCACCGATCCTATGAAAATTTAATATTGCCTAGAGCGAGAGCCAACAGTTTCCGCACACGTTCCCGTTCTTTAAAGATTCCTCTTTTTCCTCTTCCCACCTTTTCGTCTCTGTATATCTCTCTCCCTTCCACTTTATCTCTGTCTTTCAGCACTTTCCGGACTTCATCCACCAATTTTTTTAATGAATTTTTCGTGAAGAGGAAGCTTTCACGCTGTATGACTTCAACACTTTATTGAACTTTAGTAATGATTGAAGCCCGACAGTTCGAATGCATGAATTCATGGCTATCGAAAGTAATTATACTTTATAACTACGCTTTCTTCAATATATATATATATAAATGACATCCAAATTCAATTTTGTCGATTATGTGAAAATTAAGTATTTATTACTATAAAATCCTGCGAACAGTGAATTTCCATTCTATAACACGTTGCGCGACAATAAAGGGTGGGCCATGTTTTTTATAATTATTTTAATAAAGCAAACTTTTTAAGGTATTGAATGAATTTATAAAATACACTTAAGTAAATTTGAATATTTAATAGATCGTAAACGTCGGTTCTCGTACGTACATTAAAACACATTTAAATATTTTAGATTAAACGTTCTATATTATTTATTTTTAATTCGAGTTGTTTTATAAAATAAAAATAAACTTTCCAATATTCAAATAATGCTTGCTATTGAATTTCAATTAAAATAATTGAAACGAACGATTAACTATATTGATAATGTAAGATTTTACGTTCAACCGCTATTAAATGTTTATCATTATAAAAAGTGGGACACTTTGTATATATATTCTAGACTGTAAATATAAGTTTTAGTTCGACGTAATTTTAGTTTTTCAAATAAAAGTACAATAATTATAATCCATTTTAAGTAACACCCGTAAAAGGTTTTTTGTATTTATCAAATTTCTCAATTGAGAATTTTTTAAAAAGAGACTCAATCCAGAAATTACGTAGCCTGACCATTGCTGCATTAACTGATATGAAAACATTAACAATAGATAAAACTTCAGATGACATTTCTGATTCACGGAACATATTTACCGACCCTAGAGGGTAAATTAGGTTCGCGACTGGCACGTTAATGAGTAAATATTTGAACCGTTAGGTTAAGTGCATTTATATTATATACGTAATTTGTAGTGGAATGCAAGCACTTTATCAGGATTCGAAAAAGTTTACACGTGCCTCATTAATGTTCAAGTGATTAGCCGGATTTCATTAGCATTATCTAACATGTATTTCACGTAAAGGTTTCACTATGCGAGAAGCAATTGTATACTTAGTTGGAAACAGGAAAGCAAATAGAATACTTAATAAGTCGAAATGTCAAGATGGAGTAGAAAATATATCTAAAGGAAATTTAGAAATCAAAAAGGTTGAAGGCATTTTAAAATTAATTACACATTTAAGAACGTCGTTTCGTCGATTTACACGCATCGCTAATAGCTCCTAAAAGGCAAAAAACTTCGTTACAATTCAAGCGCGGCTACTTCTTTTAATAAAGTGAAATTGGTCGCTTCGATAAGTTTCTATATTTCTTATAAATCCGCATAAATGAAAGTAGAAAGGCGCGAAATACTTTAAATACCCCAACTTAACGTACCAGTAGCTAAAATAAGATGAGAACGCCCTAATCTAACTGTCAATAAAGCCCCGGCGGCTCTCGTGGAAAATAAGCGGACAGCGTATCCGAGTTAAGATTACTTGGGCGGGGGCTTTGCATTCAATTCGCAAAGTCTTGTGTGGGGAGCTTAAGCGAAAGGTTCCCGCGCAATCCGGAGCGTCAACGCGGATAAACACTGAAGAGTGCGAGTGTCTCGAGGGCTTTTTGGGCATCGGTGGCGGAATTGTCGAGGAGATGCACGGGGGGGGGCAGTGGCGGTAAGGGTAATAAAGAAGATACGGGAGGTAAAGGAAGAAAGGAAGGAAGGAAGGAAGGAAGGAAGGAAGGAAGGAAGGAAGGAAGGAAGGAAGGAAGGCATCGGGAGGAAAATATCCGGGATTCCGGGCGAACCGCGCGATGACTCAATTTCGCAAAGAGCGCTAAATGGCCCCGGCATGAACTCATCCTCCCCTCCTCCCCCACAGCACCCGCTCGCCCACGCGTTCTCGTGTCCTTCTCTGTTTTAGAAGGCCGGGCATTCCTCGGCCTTGGGGAAGGGTGGGGCAGGGGGGGGGGGAGTCACCCCGTGTGCACGCCCGGTCCCTCGGTTCGTTCCGTCCGCCCCGAGGCTCGAGCTCTCCATCCCCCAGGCGGGGGAGGCACTTTTCTTTCGCTCCATTATCGCTCTCGGATCCCTGCAGCCCTCTCCAACCCCCCGGCCGTCTTAATGCCGGTGCAGGTGCGCGCCCGGACCGAGTCGGATGCTGCAGCTGCGAGTCGACGATCCACCACTCGGATTCTTTCCGAAGGCAGTCGCCACCTTCCACCCGAGCGTCGGATCCTCCGCCGCGGCCACTTTTCAAATCAACCAATCGTCGACTCGTCCGAGTGACCGAATAACGGAATCATGGACTCAGAGTTCGCGGATATAGAGGGCCGCGTGAAATACTTCCGCCGGACAGTATTTCACTGTATTTGGATCTGGCAGCGGCTGTAAAAAAAGCGAGCTGTAAAATTCGAATCTCGGAAAATGAAATATGACTCTCTCTCGGCTGGATATCTCGCTTCGCAGGAATGCCGAGGGTTATTGCGAAAAAGGCCTAATTTCCAATAATGGCATTGTTGGCTGGAGGGGATCATTTCGCGGAGCGAATCCAGGTGAATCCGTAGCCGGGCTCGGTCCGGACCACAAACTCCCTGATTTAAACGGGGCTCGCCCTTCCCGACCAACCCGCAGAGCACGAGGATCCGCGAGAGCCCGGAGGCGCTCGCCGTCAAAGGGAAGAGAGCCAATGATCGCGCTATCGATGCGAACCAGTTGGCTCTATGCTCGAGTAGTCGCTCGAATCGGCGGCGGCGGGGGGCTGGGGCAGACAAAAAAAAATCCCCCGTCCAGCCACCCATGGAAGGAAGCTCGGCTCCGTACCGGGGCATGAGAACCGGGGCGCGCCGGATCTATAGGGGCCCACTCGTGCGATGCCCCTACGGGCCCGGGCCTGGCCAGTGGCCACGTTGAGCCGGAGGGCGCGAACCGCGGCAAGGGAGGCAGCGATCCTTGTTGGGACGGAGCCCTGGGTGGCTGAGCCTCGTGCGGATGGTACGGGTGGCCAGCCCGTGACTCGCGTGCTCTCTACGCCGGCCTGACGAGGGAGGGCTGGTCCTGGCGGAGGTGGGGGCGGGCGGGCAACGGGCGACGGGCAATCAACGTAAATCACTTGGCTGATGCTCAATTTAACAAGAAGGGCCATTATGATCGTGCGCTGAGCATAACGAGATACGGGGGCTGCGCGGGATGGGCCGTAGCGGAAGGAGGGGATGCAGAAGAAGAGACGCTTGCCGAGGAAAGAGAGAGAGAGAGAGAGAGAGAGAGGGAGAGGGAGAGAGCGAGGGGGCGGGGTCTGCTTCCTCCTCGTCAGTTTCTACAAGTGCGCCCGTGGCTCTCCTCGAACGATGCACGTGTGCGCGATGAGCGTCTATCACTTGGTAGCCTCTGTCCCCACCCCCCGCCCTCTTCTCTTCAGTCGGAACCACTTCAGGTCCGAGCCATCGTAGCCAAGAGCCGTGGGTAGCTTTCTCAGGCGCGGCGAGCCGGACGTAAACGAACGATTATCTTTCCCTTTATTGGATTTGCAAGTGAAGCTGTTGAACGTCACTGGAATTACGTTGCGGATGCGCTCGTGCGAGCTCTGGATAAAATATTTCACGATGGGGGCTGCTTTTGTTTCCTTCGAGTGCTCTTCTCGCCTTTGTTGGAAGGAAATTCGGACGATAGCGCGAGCGCTTTATTCTTTAGTGGATTACAGTTTTCTCCTGTCGCTCTAATGAGTGTAACCGATTGTAATGGCCGACCGTCGTACTGCCAATGGATTCGCCGTCATTCTTTCGGCGCGCATTTACAAAGCGAATTCGTACGTATCTCGATGGCTTTCGTTTCGTTATTAAATTCTAAATGGACCGTCCGACTTTATCGCTTTATCCCGAGTACCCCTCGATCGACACTACCCTCGCGATCCATTGAAAGAGAGGAAGATAATTTTTCGTGAATGGCTCGATGCCTCGGGTTTGCCGCTCTCGGGGCAGCGATGCGATACTGGCGTAACGTTTGATACGCGTTTTAAAAGTTGCATTGAATAAGAGCCAAAGGAAGGAAATGTAAGAGCTTAACAGTGTCACGTGTTAATTGGCGCTCGCTCGGCTAATTGGAATTGGGGGATTCGACTAGAAAACGACAGCGCGACTTGTCGCACTTGGCCCGAGGGGCGTAATCGACTCGGCTCGCGGCCCTGTTTGTACAAGTTGCCGGCGAAGGAAGGCGAAAACAGGGGAAAAAGGGGAAATGAAATCGACGACTGCCGCTAATAAAATCATAGTCACGCGTGGTGCTCGAGCTCGAGCATTAAGCTTTCGATAAAAATATGTGGAAAGTCAAAGGGTGCGTGATTCGAAAAACAAACGGTCGCTTAAGATTCTTTTGTTGGGCCGTGCACGCGCATATTGCGGACGAAATAAAGTGGAGAGCGCGAGAAAGGATGAGGCGAGGAGGAGCAGAAGTGGCGCATAATGCAACGCGCCGAGGCGTGGGTCGGGCTCCGGGCACGCGTCCCAAGATCCTTACCTACGGACAATGTATTACGTTCATGGGCCACGCGTGCATTTGTATTATTACCACCTGGGCAGGCTTGATTTCAGAGACGAGATCGAGAATGGCGAGTTGGCCGTTACTCTTCGGCGGTACGTCGTCAAGAGTCTGCCCGGGCGCCTAATTTGGGCATTAGTTTTACGGAATGATGGATAGAGCGCGTGCGAGTTACACCTCGAGAGCGGGTGGATGCCTCTAGCTAGGCGGGAAATTCTCATCTATCGCATTTTTTCTATGGATCTACCGACGTATCATGCTAATCGACGCTGTTTTACCTTTGGCAGCTTATTAATATCTAATTTATAATTATCAAAGCTGCTTCTTAACCGACGCCGTTTCTACTTCTACCACTGCGAGAGATAAGATTCCGTTATATTGAAACATATTCGATAATTAGCTTGTCCCAAAAATTTAATTTTCGAACTTCGGGTTGGCGGACGTAACGATATTTTAAATGCGTCGTTATGAGAAGTTCAACATTTCTCTCATTATAAGAGTACGCGCATACGACCATAGTGAAGTAATAGCAGCAAAAGATTTGCGCCGAATATCCATTCTTTTAAAAATGCCTTAGAATTATTTACTTTGAATTATATTTACATTATACAATCCTTATGCATTCACTCTTTCAGTCAACTCACTAAGTATACGAAAAATGATATTCGAATAAAATGAAAGGAAAACTCAATAAATCAGCATCGTTCGATTCAATGAATTTCTACATATTGACACAAGTGACTAACCACTTTTAAATAAAGCTTTAAACTAACTGAAAACTGCAATAAAATGCAATTTTCACGATCGAATTTCGATATGTTTCTTACTTAATCCTACGATTGATACACTGTGATCAATACTTTATTATTACAGATACTACGGTAAATTTTTGAGATTCTATTGTTTTTATTAGTATTTTTGTCAAACTTTTTACATATTTGTGTGACAAAATCGCTTCCATGAATAGTCCTAAATCAAATGCCTATAAAAAAATGCAAAAAAATAATAATAAAAAAAAAAAAGAAAAAAGGGGAATTGCATTACAATAATTTTACTATCGGCAAAAAATCAGGATTAAAATAAAATTTATCAATTTGACGAAAACGCACGATATTTCCATTAGAGGGATATATTTTAATAATGGACGTCATTTGCGGAAGTTGCACCTCGTGCTATAATCTAGAGTAGCGTACGTTATGTTTGGTGCAGCAGCCATGAAATAGTAGAAAAAATAAATTTGCCTTAAAAGCATTTGCGCAGTCGTAAGTAAAAGCATTTCGATTTTGAATATTTTAAAAATGTAAAAATTTTAACGTCGAAAAAATGCAACTAAGGTTATAATCTGATCAAACAAGCGGCCAACTCAAATACATCGTCCAATTTAAAACTTAAAAGGACCCGAACAAAAGTTTGCAATTCGTTTTACTTTCTGCAAACGTAAAACAAAGAACATCCCTCTCTTGCGTATACCGAGAAAAAACTTTCTTTACGCCCACTTTCTAAAGTTGAAAAGTCGTTTCTCAGTTTTTCATTTAATAAAACTGAGCCGCGAACGGGTCGATAGATAGTTTACTTTTCCTTCATAAAGCATTGTACTCGAGAAGCAATTTAAAAATGTTTATCCGCGTATTATAATCAACGTTAATGGATGTATGCTAATAAAAAAAAAAAGATGCACATTACAACGAGAGCACATTATTCGCCTATACATAATTATCATAATTCACAAGAGCACTAGTGATTTATGCAACAACAATAATCACTTGTGAGCTCTCGTGATATTTGGCAGTGGAAGCTCCCATAGTAGTATTAATTTGTATCGAAACTTGCTGGTAGAATAGTTTGATTTATACCCTCAATATTACCATTGTGTTATTGTTAATCGCGAGTTTGAATAGCTTTAGCCTTACTTTCGGCAATCCGATCCCCTACCCTCGGCATCGTTTTCAAAATTCAAATTTATACCACCGGCAGTCCTATAAACAAAAAAAAAAAACAAAAAAAAAGAAAGAAAATCATTCAAGAGCTCGCGACTAAATTTTGCCCACAACGCGGGCCAAGAGACGAGACATACCGAACAAGCGCTGGATTTCGCTCTCCGAGTCCCATGGCAATGCCTCGATTGTCGCTCTTTCCTCCTTCCGGCCAAAGCTGCGTGACCGATTGCAGATACTCGACAAATTGAAAAGCATCAGCGCGACAAAGGCTCCTGCGAGGGTTTACGGGCTCAGAGGAGCGAAGCAGGAGAGCCGGTGACCGAGTCGTGCCCCGGACTTTTTGTCCGAGGAGCGATGCCTGCCTTCGGCACGACGCCCTTCCTTCACCGGTAATCCGGAGGCCGGGCCCTCGGCAGCCCTCTCGCAACAAAGAAATCGCTTCCTCCGAGCTCGCGTTAATCACGGCGCGCCTCCGCGGCGAATCGGCAGCCTCGGCAGCGTCGGCATTGCGGCGTTAAATTGCTTTAGACGCGACGAGGACATTGTTTTATAAAGTCCCACGAGTCGGGGGATCCCGGCCGACACTCGCCCTTCGTTAATCGATGCTCGGCGGGCATCGGCCTTATCCTCCGTCCTTCCGTTTCGCCTCCTCCTCGGAAGGGACTCGTCACACGACTCGACTCGGGCTTCCTTAGGGGCCGAGCCCGACCATTGCCTCGAAACTCTCCGATCCCACCTGAGTCTCCCTGTCCCGACGATTAAGGTTGATCTCGGGCGCCCATCGCCTCACGGTGCTCCAAATATCCTCGACAAGCTCCTTTCTCCGCTCGTGTTGCTCTTCATTAGGGCTGCCCTCCTACCGCTTCGTTCGCGATGCGACGCAGTTTATGAAAAGGAGCATTAAAAAGCACAATAATATGCGCTTCGCCTTTCAGCTGTTGGCAAACACCCCGACGAATGCGTCCACGCCTATTTTCAAAACACATAAATTGAGCCTTCCGATTCCACCACTTTAATAACGCCCCTCCTCCTGCTTCGCCACTCGTATGAAAATAATCACTTGTTTGAGGGTAGGCGCGTAGGTTTTTTCTCTCTCGACTCTTAACCTTACTTTCCTTTTCTACTACTTTCGGTAATTAAAATCCATATCTACCGCCTCTAGCTCATTCGGAATTACAAGTGTTCCACGCACGCGACGAACAGGACGTGCAAACGAGTCGGCATATCATTCGCTATCATTAGAGAGTTTCTGAAAAAGCGATCATTGTTTCAAAATTGATCGGCCCAGCAGGCAGTTCATTTATATTCAAAAAAGTGCAATCTATTTGGTAAGAAAAATCCTAAGATTTACAGAGCTCTCAACTAAGGTCTAAGCAGTTTATGTAATTGCCGGAGGTCTAAGGTATTCTCCTTTAAGGCTCGGAGTCTTTGGTAAATTCGTGGAAAACGATTTCCGAAGGCAATATTAATGAAACGAGTGTGGAAATATATCGATGACTCTTGGGCGAAGTAAAGTTTGTGACCCGTTTGCGCGTGCATCAAGAGGGTCGAGGACGCAGAGGTACGGGATCCGAAGGAGCGGCAGAAGTGCCGAGGACGGGTGAGCGTGGGCGGACTGGGGGGGCTTCGGGGCGAGGGCCGTGGGAGGAAGGGCCGAGCCAAAGAGGAGGAAGCTCGTCGTCTGCCTGACACGCTGACCCCTCCGCGTGGGATTTACGCCGAGGAGCACCGGCAGCTTTTACCTCCTTTTAGAAAAGTCCTTCTTTCTTCGCCAGCAACGTGAGCTCTTATCGCTACCCGAGCTACGCGATGCCTCCGCTACCGTCCTTCCATCCATCTTCCTTTCTTTCCATTTTCTTCGAGGCAACTCATCCTCTCGCCCACTATCTCTCTCTCTCTCTCTACCTCTTTTTCTTATTGCACAGGCACACGTGCACACGTACAGATGCCAAAAAAGAGAGGATCGCTTATATAGAGTGCCAGACAGAGACAAAGAGAAGGACGCACACTGCTCCATACTCCGTGCTCCTACGTGTTAGAAAGAGAGAAACTGAGAGAGTGTGTGAGAGAGAGAGAGGGAGGGAGGGAGGGAGCGAAAGAGAAAAGAGAAACGATTCTGATCCCTCTAACCCTCGACGTAGTCGCAATTCTCTCTCTCTCTCTCTCTCTCTCTCGCTCTCTCTCCCTCTCTCCCTCACTCTCTCTCTCTCTCTCTCTCTCTCAGTTTGCTTGCTCGGCTCTGTTCACTAATTGCACATTCTTCGCATAGTTTCGCCACCCTCTCAAGCACCCACGGGGTCGATGGGGTGAGTTGAAAGGGGGATAAGGGAAAGAGACAGAGGCATGGAGCTAGAGAGAGAGAGAGAGAGAGAGAGGACGCCGCTGCCGCTGCTCGGCTCCGTCCACCCACATCCTGTGCACCGACGGCAGCAGCGGATCCCTATGGCACCGTTGCAACCCCTCCGCCGACCGCCCGTCGCCGCTGTATACGCCCGACTCGGCCTCCGTCCGCCTCCTCCTCGCACCTCCGAGCCACCGCCATTTCGGGCTCTCGGTTGCCGCGCGCTCGCACCCTTCAACTTGTCCCGATGCCGTGCTCTCGCTCTACTTTGCCGCTTCTTCTCCTTCTCCTTTGATACTAAGCCCATGTAGCTCGACCGGCTTTTAGGGTGTGACTATATTCGGAGGCGAATGACCGTCTCCTGCGGTGTGACAATGTGTTTTTCCTTTTATATATGAGGGAGCGCTAAAAAATTTCCCTTCTTCCCTTGCCGCCAGCCCTCCCCCCCACTTATTACATTGCCCGCTAGAGTAAAAAAAAAAAGGA
Source organism: Kradibia gibbosae (assembly GCA_018907135.1). Classification (NCBI taxonomy): domain Eukaryota; kingdom Metazoa; phylum Arthropoda; class Insecta; order Hymenoptera; family Agaonidae; genus Kradibia; species Kradibia gibbosae. The sequence goes on from JACCHX010000003.1 coordinate 4,441,949, forward strand.
AGACGGAAAGGAGAGGAAGAAGTGCAGCGCTCGAGGGATGATTTTAAAGAAATTATCATGCATCCCGTTGCTCGGGCCAGGGCAACTTTTATCGTGATTCGGGCTCGACTCGCCGCCTCCTTCCATCTATACTTCGTAGCCTCTCCAAAGCGAGTACGGCTCCCGTCTGAAATTATAACCGATCTATTCACAACTGTCGTTTCCATTAAACTTTTTCAATAGAACAAATCGCCCCGAGTCACGAGCTTTCCATTCACCAGTCAATTTTTCAAGACGGATAACGCAGGAGAATATTAGAAAAACACGTAGACAACATCGACGGAATCCATTCATTCGCCCGCCCGTCAAGTCAATGCGCACAATGCTGGCCTAATGTGCAATAATGTAGACATTCAATGGGAAATTACAATTAATAAATAAAATTGCGTGTCGGTGACGTCGTCTATTATTCAAAGCGCGGGGCGATAAATTAATTTCCCGTTTATATGGTAGCCCGATATAATAAATTCAGCCACGCTAATATCCAAGGACTTTTCGTGTATTTGCCCCATTCCCGGCGTGGAAAAGATCACAGATGACGCGCTTGTAAATTACGACCGATGCGTAAGGCGGCGTAGGATGGAAGGGAGAGACCGAATGACGCCTCAAGAAATATGGTGATGCGTTTAATATCGTGAGCGACACAGTGAGCGAGGTTGTGTAATCAATTTTTTTTTCCTCCTTTATGGCTGCACGCGAAGCATGGCATTCTTTTGAAATCACCCTTTAATATCAGCCTAAATGATCCAACTGAATATCTTTGACCTCGTCCTTTAATGAAGTGCATTTCCTCCCTACGCACGCAAACCCCAAAAGCCCGCTTTTGTTTATTGATTCGCGTTTCGTATTTATTTAAAATGCCTTTATGCGATGACTTTTCAAAAACCCTTCGCGACAAATACCCTTGACTGCGTGAGAATGACAAAGTATCGAGAGCATAATTTAAATAACTTCAAGTTGTAATATTTATCATCGTGATATTAAAAAATTTAAGTATAGCTTATGTAAGTATATTACAAGTACGTTGAATTTATACTTGAAATTAAATTTGACAGTACACGTCAAGTAAATTTAGCTAAAAACCACGATGCTTACGAATATCCCATCATATTTACGAATAATAATCGTGCACTTATTAACAAATTTCGTATAATGCGCTAATGGTGCCTTCTTGCAACTTCTTGAATTAATTATTATCTCGTATTCATCTTTATGTAAAATTTTTTGTAGAAGGTTTTTCGAAATCTGCATTTAAGACGTGACAAATATTCGAGAGTAAGTCGAGGTAATAAGGTTAATCGAGAGTTCGCGTAATCCGCGAAGTACATAAGAAGCAGCAAGATTAATGCCTTTCGAGACTTTCGAAAAGTTCTCGAATCAGGGTGTCGACGCGAGTTATCGATAAATAATAATTAAAAAAGACATGTTTTTTATCGAAAAAGCAGGGAGACTCGAATTTCCAGGACTAACCGGGAATGTCTAGAGGCGAAATTCGACAAAAGCCCCGAGTATTTCCGAGAGGCGAACTCGGCGAGCACACGCGCGAGCCGCTTTGATAACGGAACTCAAAAGGTCCTTTGGCTTAAAGAGATTGTAGAGGCAGCTTGAAAAGGAGACGACGAAGGGGGCCGCGACCTTGCCGCTCGGCAATCTTTTAAATTCGGCTTCGCTGCTTGTCGCAAACGTAGTCGCGCTCGGCGCTAATTTGCTCGGGGATCGCAGCGAACGAAGCGCCATCGCGTCTTCCGAGGTGAAGAGCGACCGAGTCTCTTCTCGAGGAAAGGGTCAATTTCGCAAGAGGAACGCGAACGGGGGGTGAAAAAGTGCGCGCGGCTGCTGGGTAGGGTGGCAGAGCACGGTCGCAAGGGGGGGGGGCGGCTGCGGGAGTGGAGGGGCGGGGGGGGGCGAGGGAGGCGATGCCCGGGAGGGATTCGCTCGCTCTCTGCCATCTTGGCCGAGCCATTACGCGCGGAGTTTAATTAAACTCGGAGAGATGTCAAAGGACTCGGCCATGCCGGCAAGACGGACAATGCGGACGCAGATTATTACATCGTCCCCGTTCTGTCCAGGGATCTCCGGGGCAACCTCTGACGTTTCTCTCCTACCTCGCTCCTCGCCGCCCCCTCCTGCCCTGGCCCTAGGTGCCGCTCGCCCACCCATCCATACACGCCCGGAGTCGCCGACTCTGCGACGACGAGGGCGACGATGTCTTTCTTCTCCTCCGACCCTCGGAGCCCCGATAGCTTCTACGCGTGCGAGTTAACGCCTCTCTTCTCGAATGGACCAACAAGTTTATGCTTTCGCTTCCAATGCCCAACTGCCGTTGGAAAATTCGACGAATTCCTCGAGGACTATTTCGCCACGGATGTTCCATAAATATTTGCTTCCGTGCATTTACTTATTTTGCAAGGGTATCGCCGCACCAGTAGTATAGAAGTCCAGACATAGATTTAGCAAACGATCGAGTTCCTTTCGGCCGAAATACTTCGAGGCTATGCGAATTAAGACGTCCGACGATTAAAGCCATCGCGAGATTGAGCACTCGAGACTACTTTCTTTTCTCACTTGACCAATGAATCAATTGCTTTTATATTGTCGATACTGTGCATTGATAGGCATGCGATTGCTTGGACTATTTAAAATGAATGAAATGATTAAGTCGACATGCGTGGTTTTCTCAAAAAGGCTTTTATGTATTTTACGATATTCACTCCCTTACAATATATATATATATATATATATATATTAAATCGGACAATAAAACCTTCTTGCTTTCTAAGAAAGTCATTGTTTATTTTAATCCTTCAATTTATGAACACTATTCTTACTCATTATAACCAGAGTTTTGTTTGCAATTTTAATAACTTGACTCTTAAGTACGATCTTTTTGAGGCAAGCCGCGCGTCGCTCGTTTAAGATACGGTTGCCATTCAAATATTTTCATCAGAGTTTCCTTTATCTTATAGAAAATAATGTGACTAAAAATACATTCCATCGCAAATTTAATTTAGAATCAAAATTATAACATCATCTCATTTTCAGGTTACAAATGATAATTTTTACCTTTTTTGGAGAGTGAGTGTTATAATTTACATAAAATTTATACTTAAGCTAAATTAAAATAAAAATTGATCTCGGCTTATTTAGATATATGATTTTTACTTTTTTGCACAGACTTTGTCTGCTTTGTAGTAAATTATTTTGTTTACACATTATATTGCACATTATTTGTCTTTTAAAAGAATCTTTTGATTATTAAATGTTATAAAGTATTGCCCTTTTGCACAATTATAATTATAAAACTATGTATTTGATTGTCGTACCTTTAAACACAGTAGTTTTCCCTTTGAACGTTACTGATAAATAGTAGACAACGAAGTTAAAATAAATTAAAACTTCACAATAAATGCATTTTTAACTATTATTCTTCAGAGCAAATTTACACTTATCTACATTTTATTGTAAATTGATAATTGTAAAAAATAAAATTTATTTATTTTTAAAAATTGAATCTAAGATAAATTAATTTAATACTTACCTATTATATGATAAGAAAGATATTAAATACGTAATGAGTCTGCTAAAATTAAATTTCTAGACTACGCAATTCTATCCTATATTATAATACAGAATTTAAAAAGTTGATTATTTTTAAATGATTTACTTTTTATGTGTTTATTGTGAAGCTTGTTGCTCTGACCTTATATTCAATTTAGAAAATTAATTTTATTAATATTTCGACATTTTAATTATTAAAATTTAATATATAACCAGTATTCTACACTGGAAATTCTTACAGCATTTATAAATTGAATATCATAGACGCTGTTTATGATTCAAAATTTGAGGTATTTCAAGTTTAGCCTTCAGAGTCAATTTATAAAATAAATATTGTTTTTCAAATGGTTTAATATAACGAAAAAAAAATGTTTAAATTATCATCTAACGTTAAGTTTATATATAATATAATGCTAAATATGTGGCACGATAGTGTTATTTCATTTTGATCGTGCGAAAAAATTATCTCACGAATCTCTGCTCTAATGTGATTGACCGTTGATTGAAAACAAATTTTTTTTCCATGAAAAATTAATGTTTACTTTCAATGTAATCCTAAACTTTAATGCTTTCAATAATAAGTATTATGAATATAAAGTTCAATGTTAATGCGTACATTTAATCACATTATCAAAACTAAAAAATAGATATTATTATTGATTGTAGAATACTTAGGAAATATATTGGAATGTATTGGAGTTAATTATTTAGAAGTGTACTTTAAAAGATGAAAAAATGTAGGTGATTTTTCCAAGGACTAAAATCCCAAAATCTGCAGAAGGGAAAAGATTTACTTCCGTCGTGATTGAAAGATAGTCGTTTGTGACTGTCGTTCGCTGACGGCATTATTAAATGTAAATAATAATAATACATTTTATTATCGTGATTTAATCGTACTCTTGCACATTGTAATAATATTACCTTTGATTATATACATCAAAATAACACACTTTGATGGTTGATGCTTTGTCGTCTTGCTTTGAATATATGTTCAAGTCCGAAAGCTAATTTTAATATTTAAATACGAATGTCCTGTTCATTAGGTCTCGAGTGAAGTAATTACCATCATCTCAATGAAAATAGCGCTTAAAAAATAATGTTTTTAATAAGACTCATTTTTTTCTTGACTTTCTCATTCACCGTCCCGCTTTACTTTTTCCCTATACGATGAAAAGCACATTCTCACGAATTTTCTCGTTTTATCTTTATCGCGCTACGCGAGGGTTATTTATTTTTTTTGTTTTATACATTTTGTCTCCTTGTTTTACTTTGTTGCCTGCAATTTTTATAAACTCTGTCACGGGGGTGGGGGGGGGGCAAAAAGTGAGCGGTGTTTATGCATGTTCGGATCTCTTTTTTTTATTCTCTATTCTATATTTCCTTTCTCCTTTTCATCCTCGTTCCTCGCTCTCTCTCTCTCTCTATCTCTCTACTCCCTTCTCCCGTTTGTATTTTCCTACTCTCGCGTTCTCCAGCTTCATCGGTATTCACTTTTGAAGTACGTGTTTGCATTTAACCTACATTCCTTTAAAATAGAGAACTGTACTGGATTAATCTATGAAAAATATTTTGAGATATGTGTTATAAGGTCATACGCCACTCCTATTTTTAATAAAATTTTAATAAAATGCCCTTATTTTTGCAATAACGAGCGTACAACGCAGTATTCGAATGAACAATGCAAAATGGCGGTTTATGAATTTTAATATAGCTCGGGCTCCCAACGAAATGATACTTATCCAGTCTGCTTATTGGGCGTCTACGAGGAGGAAGGACTGGGCGAGCGATTAGCCGATAAGGCACGTCGCTCAGCTCAGTCATGAAATTAAACAGCAGCGATGAGAGGGTCGTTATAATAGTCTCCTACGATTAAGTCTATCATTCGAATGACAATTTCATAGAGGCGTCTGACGCTCCTCGCTCAGCCTCCGGGAATCCGCAGAGACGCAAAAGTGAAGCGGGAAAAGCGCAAACCTAGTCAATTATTTAAATTAACAAATACGCGGTACCTCGAAAACATGGACCATCCGCCCGACCTGCGCTCACGCGGTTATTACACCATCGTGATTTTCCACATTCTTCCTCGAAATTCCTTGCAGTTCCGACATGTCATGACGTGGCAGTTACGTGTACCCGCGTGGGCGTTGCGCCTAAAATGCCATAAAACCACGGGAGGCCTCGTCTCTCTGTGGGCGCATTTACGCGTTCGACTTTGGAGCAATGGGAATTAATGTTTCCCCGGGCATCCTGGCTATCCTCTGCCCCCGTCTTTAGAGTGCGCGCGAGTGCAAGTCCCTCCCCCCGGAAAAGGAGAAAAAATCGCAACGAAAGTAATTTCTGGGCCGCGCGATTTCCCTCGCACATCCTTTTTCCCAAGGGGCTTCGCTTAGCGGAAATCAAGGAGGATACGTGCATCGCGGAGAGGTGCAGAGCGAGAGCGAGCGAGAAGGGGAGAAGAAGCTGCTCCAGCCGGGAGCTAGGGAGCGCGCCCAGGTATTTTAATTAGCGCAACAATGGCAACGACAAGGCGTTGTTTCATGTTTACGTTCGCGCTCGCTCGGCTCTTACGATGTAATGAATATTAATTCACGACGCGATGTTGCGGCAAGTTATATCTCGCCTGCCCACGGCTCTGCCGCTCGCAACCCTCCCGGACCCCCCGGCCCCCTTCCTCGCCCCTGCCCCGAAAGCCCCTCGTCCTTTTATTATCCCTTCTTTAAGTCGCGGCCTCTTTCGACAACTTCACGCAATGCTTAATTCGACTGGAGGCTTCTCCCCTCGTGGAAGCCGAGGCTCGCATTTATTCCTCCTCCACGGATCCTCCTATTATTGTGCAACAAATGAAAAGCTAGAGCCTTCACTCAGTTAGATTGGAGCTTCATTAACGAGGACCTCTCCTATATTTGGAAATGCCTTTAGGAAGATTCGAGTACAGCCGACTGGAATTTTTTTTATAAGTCCGCTAATTATGGAACTAATGCGTAGCAACCTCGAAGGTTTTTTCGAGTACTTTTCAACGGCTTCGACGCATTCGCAAATTCTAGAACGAACCGTGTACATGAATAAAGTATACGCATTCAGAACTTCGTATAACGAACGACAAAATAATATGATTCATTGGATTGAATTAAAATGTTCCATAAAGTTGGTAAGCGAACGCGGATTACCCACGTCAATTGCAAAGTGGTTGGTATTTTCATGAAAAATGTACATTTGTATAAACACATTTGATTTATTCTTTAATTCCAAAATACTTATAATAACGAACGTTATAACGTTATATTTACGTAAATACAACATGTGGTTTCAATGTTTCACTATTTAAGCAGCTTTCATCGCTTTAGTACAGGCATTTATAGCAAGTGTATTTTAAAGAAAAGCATTGCAATGCTTATGGCTGCGTGGTTAAAAATTTATATTCTAAAATAAATAAGTGGTTAATACGTAAATGTTTGAGCTTATTGAGATATTTCAATTTTAGACAAGTAATGCGCGAATGTGCGAAGGCGGGCGTAATATATGAAATTCTGATGCTTCGTCCAATATAATTTGAGCAACTGTGTTATTATTTTACTTTATTGTTTTGTTACCTCTCCCTACGAAATACGTAATATTGAAATTTTAAGCACACACACAATAACGACATTTACTCCAAGAACATATAAAAGCGCGACGGATGATTAAGAATCGCTGGAATAGTTTTTCCGGTGACGAGTAGTCTACTAAGTGGGAATTCGAGCGTAAATATTTGCGGAACGAAAATCCAGGTCGGGCCTGGGCAAATAATAGAAGCTTTTAGTGCAGCGATAAAAATCTATTTTACTCGGCTGGCAACAAGTAGCCACTATGAAGGGCGGGGCGGGGGGGGCGGTCGAGGCTACGCGCTCGGAGGCGTAACGCACGTCGCGCAAGATGCAAAAATGAAAAGGAAGAGGGAAAAAATTGGGGAAATACACGGCGGCGGGGAGAGGCTGAGGTACGCGGATTCGTTCACGTCCCCGTCCGCGTAACTATGCGATTTACTCGAAAGATCGTTCAAGGTTTACAGGGATGAGGCGCGCGCGCGCAATCCCGTTTATCGCCCTCGTAAATCCGCGAATATACACTCCCTTGGCGTTCGCTCGTGCAGCAGCTTTAATCTCTTTTCATTTTACGAGGCGCGTTTTATGAGCGAGTCGAGCTACCGTCGAACTTGCGGCTTTTCCGACGCGGATCGCTACTGTACTAGAATCCCTAGTGGGATCCGGGTCTCCTGTTCAAAGGGGCCGGGACGAGGTCGAGTTCGAGGGGAGGAGGAATAGTCTACGCACACGTAATCGCAAGGGGACGAGCGATGACACTTTGGGATGCTTTCAACGAAGTGTGTTTTTAGTCAGAGCTGCCTACGTCATTGGATAATGCGGAAAGGCATTAACGAAGCTTCCATCTGCTGTTTTCAAATTCACTCTCCTTACATTCGGTTTTATTATCGACAACCATTCGATTTCACTCGGTAGTTATTACAGCTTGCGGAAAATTTGCAACGGGATTAAATTTCGATAATAAAGCAGATGTCACTTCACTCCATTTATGTATGAAAAAAATTAATCAGCGTAGTATCCAACACTTTTGCATGACGAAATCTGTGCGTGAATATTAGTAACTCAACGTATCCGATAAAGAACAAAGTTTTTAACTGGAGCAGAGTCAGGGAAGAATTGTAAAAATACCTTTGACGCGATAATAAACCGTAGTATAATATCTTTTTCAATATTGATTGTGTACTTGTCTGCAATCCTTTGATCAAACTTGTTCTATGTTGATATCCATAACGACGACGCATAAGTTTTAAAAAATTCTTCAAAACTGTTTAATCGAATCGATATAAAAGCTAAATTATTTTACTGCTTCGAGCAAAGTTGAAGTTCTTCGACTGAATTTTGAGCATTAGTTTTTTTAATGTTTCCCTGTTGTTAGATAGACATGTGGATATTTTAAATTAAAGAAAAAATGTCGCCCGAAAAACGTAACTTTAACAGGGACGTTTAAAGTAGAACACATTCCTTGGAATTAAAATATGCATGCCAGTGCTAAGTTGGTGAATGGCCACGCCATTATACCTCGAGAAATATAGCGTTATAGGAAAGATAATACTTTTATCTGCCAAAGATTTTCTTAACTCCGGGGAAAGGACGATTTATTCAAGGCGCGTAGGGGAGGAGAGGTTAAAAAGGAAGGCTAAAAAATAGTTTGGAGAGACGGAGCCAAGGGATGTTTGACGATGTTTACAATTGGAGTGTTTCTACAAAGATTGGGGGGAGGAGGAGGAGGGGTGGTTTCGTTTGCGAATAGCAGCCACGAATAGAGTAGTCGAGGGTAGGAGGCCTGGGAGGCCTTTAGCAGCATGAAAAACCATTTTAAAGCGCGCCACGGGACGTCGTGGCGTCTGTCGGGTGCCGAAGGGAGAAGAATCGAAGGAGGACGTATATCGGCCCTCCTGGCGTGTCCTACGCCCGAAGACGCGGAAAGGCGACGTCGGCGGCGTCTGTCCCTCGACTCTCCGGAGGCGCCGGAGACGCGCGACTGCGATACCAGTCGGCTTCCGCCGGTCAATAAATGGACACACCACCTACCGAGGCCGCCGTCCTCCTTATCCAAGGCCGCCGCCGCGCCCCTCCCTTCGCCGCCGCCACCCCCCCCCTTCCGCCCGCCAGTTCGATCTTCCCGCAACGGCCTCGCGCGGCTCCAACTTTTCCCGGCGCGCGTTCTCACATCCCACCGGCCTCCCGCTCTCCGGCTTTATTTCCCGGCTCCTCGAGCGCTTTTCATCCACGCCTATTCCGACAGCTTTCGAAGCTCTCGCTGGCCGGGGCCGATCGCCAATTCGCCGCGTCCGACGGCGGCTGGCCCTCGCGCTATAAAAAACAACGGGGCTTTCTTTTACGGCGCAGCCGACGGAGCAGGACCTCGCTCGGTCTGTCCGCGAGGCCGACCTGTCTGTCTCTCCTTATCCTCGGCTTTGTCGTCGATCGCTGCGCGACGGCGGCATCCCATCCCATGCCTTTGGCGTAAAACCCGGGTGGCATGTGGCGGGGGGGGGGGGCTCGGGGCGGGGTCGGGGCCGTAGTGCCATCTCACAGTATTCCTGCTTCCGTTGGCAATGGAGGTCCGCGTGGAGGAGGCGATTGCATGCGTCTTCGGTCGACCTTATATTATACGCCGGACATGCAAATATTGAATTTCCTTCGCATCCTCGATTTCCACCTTCGGTCTCTCCCCCCTCTTCGACTTTTCTCGTCTTCGGTCGCCCCTCCTCGTCTTCGTATTCATGCCGGCTCTGACATTCACTCAATGCTATTCGAGATCTCGAATGCCCCGAGAATGGAAAATATACCTCTCTGGAGATTTAGGACTATTGCTCGAGTTCATTCGCTTACTTTTAATGGACGGATAGTCAAGTTGAACAGCATTTTATAACAAATAATTCAATTCCGTGAATCAATATTCTCATGGCTTCAATGTGATTTCCAACTTTTTGATCATTTTTGTTCTGCTTATTTACATTATTAACCTTTTCAAGTGTTTTAATTACAATATATGATAAAGTCTAATCTGAAATAGCGATGATACTATTTCGTATGACTAAATCTTACAAATGTGAAGCTATGTTAAAAAATTATAATTGAATATGAATTTACGCTCATTCGATTGAGTGGCAAAAGTGAATATGCAAACAAAATTTAACTTACAATGCCCTCTAATTTGATAAATAGACATTTTATAAAACGCAATTCGTCTTTATATTTTACAATGTTCTGATAGTTACTTAAAAAATATATGTTGCACATTTCAGAATTTTAATCTTTTATATATAATTAAAAAAATTGCTTATTTGTTCAGAGTATATAGAAACTTTATGTGCACCAATATTATGGTGTTTTTTATTAATGCGTTAAAAATTTAATTGCAACATTTATTGCAACTATTTTATTGAAATGAAATTCTGATTCGATATGTCACTATTATTAAATATATTGTTTTTTTTTAATTGTAGTTTAGTTATTTAAAAAAAAAAAAAAACGGATGATTGAAATTTAGCCAGTATTCAAGAATATAAACCTAGATGAGAAAAACGCAGATCAGAGATTCGTGATCTTGTTTATCGTAGTCATAAATAGAAGCAAAAGCTCGCGCACTCGAAAATACTATAGAGCGAGAAAAATAAAACCCTTAGCTCGACTCGTCACTGATCTCGCTCGCATCTTCTCCGAGATAACTGCCAATGTCCACGAGTCACCCCAAAGGGGCCAAGTCTCGAAGCGTCGATCTGCAAAAAAGCCTAAATGAAAAGCCAGCTGGAAGCCCGGAGAAAAGGGTCGGCGCTATTCTCGGCGTGGGGCGAAGGCAACGTTGGGTAAGGAGTGGCTGCTGCGCGTCAAGGAGATATACGAACGTAAATTGCTTCGAGATATTTAATCCTAGAAGAGAAAAGGGCCGATCGTTTATTGGCTCGTCGTGTCGACTTGGACGGAAGCAACGAAGCGAGAGACTGCCGATGAAATAAGTTTCGTTGGCGTAGGATCGTTGGTGGATCGCGTCAAACCGTATTCGCGCCTTGTTATCCTTTGTCGACTGTGAGCGAGAAAGAGTGAGAGAGAGAGATAGAGACAAAAGATAGGTATTGTAATCGACGTTATTACCAACCTTTGCTAAAATTCAAACCGCCATATTACAACCCTTCTCTGAAGCATCCACGAATGTATTTGCGCCCTTTTAGTCGATCTTTTTCTTGTAATTTTGCCGAGAGATGCTTCAAAAGGTTTGTTTTGATGCTACCCCATACTTAATCTTGAAATACCTATTGAACCACCAAACTGCCCGAGACTTTTAATTAATACTTGTATTTTTCCTCTGCTTCTTTCCTTCATATTTTTCATCAAAGTTTTCCAATGCGCGGCATATGTAATGTTTTATCGAGCTCTTAAATATTGAAGCCCACCCCTGCGAAGAGTAGGCAACTATTGTACATTATAAGCTTATACATTGAAACTTAATCAGCAGTGATAATTCTCAACGATAAGCATGTCTCCGGCTTTCTTCTCGCTCGACCTTTGACGAGAGTGCGATAAGCAGCATCGGAGTAAGAACGTACAAGCGGGACACTGCTTTGGAGTAAACTTAAGCATCGGGATTGTCCTGAAGAATGGCGCAATAAAGTAGCAAAGTTTTGAAACAAAGGGAGAGCCAAAAAGTTAGGAAAAAGACGGGGATTAAAAATCTGTCAAATGGTCGGTACCGAGGGTCGTCGGGTAAGCGGTTAGAGGAATATGTGTAAGCGGGGTATGAGCTTTTGTGGGTGGTGTTGGAGAAAGAAAGCAGGAAGGTATCGGCATCTGGCGATAAAATTCTTTTGTCAAGTCAAACTGAATGAGAACGAGATCGGGCAGAAGCAATGAAATCATCCGGTACGAGGGGCTTTATAGGCGCGGCCATTCGACGAGGAACTTCGTAGGACGTTCGCTGGATGAGGAGGAGGAGGAGGAGGAGGAGGCGGAGGAGGCGGAGAGGCGGTAGGACGGCGGCATTATTGCTCGGTCGTGGCGAGTCCCGCGTTGTGGTTATGGCCTCGCCGACGTCGTCCTCCCGAAGTCGTAGCTCCCGATGGTGAATGGGCGGCAGTCCGTGTAGTGGTGCCCGAGCGACGAAGGCGATCGCAGTGGCCGAGGCTGTGCGAGCGTCTCTCACTCCGATGTGTCCTTATTCCGGGCGGCAATATCGCCGCGCGGTCACGTAGGACAACCTCAGCTACGAGCAATAACGACCCCGTCGTCGCTTACCCAAAGTCGGCGAGCGAGCCCCCCGGGAGGGAGCAGCAGACGAAACAAACGAGACATCCCCGAAAATGTTTTCTGCGCAGTGGCTCCTCGTAAACGAGCCGGCCTTTCGCTTAATATTCCGTACGACTTACCGTCGAACTTTTACGCTTGTTCGGAATTTCGCTTTTTAATCGAAAACTTCCTACCCACCCCTCCCCCTGAGCCTCCCCCCGACCATTTGACGTATACTCGATACAAGTCTAATAAAGCCGATACTGCTCCCAACAAGCTATGCCATGCTTAATAATCGCTTCTGCATTGGGCAATGGCAGTCTTCGTATTCGCATTTAACCCTTGCCGTAGCTCAGTGCTTTGAGAGCTCCCGACGCCCGATCGCTAATATCGCCTTGGGTTTTCTCGCTCCGAGCTCGCCCTCTGCTATCCACTGTCCCGAATCGTCCATTCAACGCCTCGAGATAACGGCATTTAACTCGGTCTTGTAATAATGCCCCGGCTATCGATTTATAGGCGCGTCGGGAACTGTATTATAACAAGCTCATTATTGCTGGATCGCGGTTTCGAGTACTCACCGTACATCTTTCCCTCGTCGGAAAGGATGATTTTGCGACGACCGCATGGCGGATATATGGTGAGAGCTTCCTGAAAACTCTGCTCGATATCCGGTGACCAAACGCCCTCCGCGTCCGCCGCCGATAAATCCTTTTCGTCCTGTCGAATTTTACAGGTTTATAATTAATATGGAGGAGGGGTAAATTATAAATCTATATTTAGATATGGATCGCTCCATGAGAGACGGTGAAGTCGGATGGATAATTTTAGAATTTCTGTATCTTTATTTTTAAACTTTAATAGTATACTATCATCTACTCCCGATCGATATTATTATTATTATTATTATTATTAATATTGTTTTTAATAAATGATTCATTATTTTTCGATAATGAAAATTTTGTTAGGCGTATTTTGTTTATATAATAGAAATAATTATATATAATCAATAATAATCTTATAGTGTACAACGACTTATATGGGAAATAATAGTCTTAAATTAGTTTTGGTTAATCAAAGTCTCATCAGATTACTTCATCCGGTCGCTCATATGATGTAAAACGATTACGGTTGATACGTAATCTTATAATATTTGCAATTATGCTTATTAAGATTATTACTTAGGTAATTTTCTTAACAGCTGATAAAGCTATACTTTATTATTTTTATACTCGTATCGATTTATTTATTTATTTGGTAAATTAGTATTTAATGAAGTAGTGAAATTATTGAATAAGTTTTGTCCTTTTGAAGAATTAATAATCGAATGAAGCTTTCAAAAATAATTATTTTCAAGTCAACTGAAATAATTCGTAGATTAAAGGAATTTCATTATTCGATGCTACAATTCGTATTTCGTTTATAAATATGTTTACGCGCGTGCATTGATTACATTATATAACATATTAAAATTGTGTATAATTGAAATCGCATATTTATCGAGTAAAAAAAAAAAGTAAAAATTTCAAATAAATCAATCTCCCGTTCCCCGAGCTCGGAATACAGTGACTGAATTATTATAAATCCATTCTTTTCTTTCATTCCAAGCCGAAAAGATTTTTCTAACCGAGGTCGAATCGCCGTCACGGTCCATTCGAGCTGAATCCGTTCGGTACTTCTCGCTCCTTGTACTCGTCAGCCATTAGCCGTTGGTTCGCAGGGGATGTAAAAAGTGGCAAAGGGGACGGGGGGAAGGGGGATTAGGCGGGTATAGAGAAAGAAAGAGAGAGAGAGAACGAACGAGAGAACTTACATCGCTGATGTCGCCAACGTCGAGGTTTTTCGTATCCGAGCCGGTGCCGTTGGCGTCGGGCGGCGGCCCGGAACTTGCGGGAGTCCACGGTGAAGAAATGGTGTCGGCTGCAGCCACCGCACTGCCTGTAACACACAAAGGGAAAACAATCTTTAATGTGGCGTATTCTCGGGACGGGCCTCCGCGAGCCGAGATATCGATCGGCACGGCAAGACACTGCGCGCAGTTTCTTTCCATATTGAAAGCCTCTTTCAAAACGAGCCATTCCAATCGGCTCTTACATCTAGTTTCAATGAAGCTGGTATGCCACTGAAATCGGGCCTGGCTCGCAGTTTTCCAACGTCATTATTTCTGCGGATTTTTCAACCGCGGGCATTCGCGAGCTATCGAGCCTGGGATTAAGGACAGCGTCGTCGAAGGATAACTCGCCATTAGCGTTACGTGTAACCGGAATATAATCTTAAAATGCCACTGAAGATAAGTACTAATAATATATCAGCCAATGTAACGACCAACGCACACCTGTTTTACACCTGCGTACTCGCGTGCCACCCAAACCGTACAGAAAGTATTACTTTTTTTTTGCGTCGAAATACGCGTGTAAGAATTTTGAGAGATCTGTAAAGACTTAATACTTAAAATACGAGACCAAAGAAACTTGCCTCCCCGTGATTTGTAATCAAGAGGCCAGTGAATTGTACAGAGCTTAACTATCTTTGAGGCTGAGGAAAAATTTGATACTCGAAGAGTCCTAAGCCGGTGTTACTTCCTACCTGGAGCGGCTCATTACAGGGCTCTCTTAGATTTTTCCGAGAAATCGGCTGCAAAACGACATTTGCTTCTACAACGTTGCAACAGCAATTCGCGAACAAACGCATTGATATCTGTGGTCTAAGGAGTTCGAAGGCTTTTTAAGAGCTAGCGCTAAGCGGCCTATTAACTTTTCTAAAAAGTATCCTCAAGGCTGCGGCATGTGATCCCTTCGGCGGTAATAAACACAGTCGGATATTAATCCAGTGGTCGGTCGGGGGGATTGGATTTTTTCTCGGGAATTCGTTCGACACGAACGGAACTATTCCGTACTTGGCGGCGCAGGGGGATCACGAATAATCGAAGGGGTCAGATAAAGTTCCACTTGGTGTATAAGCGTCAAGCGATGAACGAAGCGAAGAGAAATGTCCGCGTCGGTGCGACACCCGGAGTGCCATGACTCACCGATACCCGCTTACCCGGCCAGTCGTGCGAAGTGACTCGCCCCGCCTTAGTTGAGTTTATCTGCCGAGGTCGGAGCAGAGATGGATGGATGGATGGAGCCCCCGAGCGGCGGCGGGGAGACGCCAGCGACGGGGCCGAGATAGTGGTAGGGTCGGGCGGGGGTTGGGCGGGCGGCTAAGGGAAGGGGATGGGGTTAGAGCCGAGGAGGGAGATAAAGATGGAGGAAGACAGTAAGGTAGTTTGTGAAATTTCGTGGAATCCTAAGACTTCCGGAGGATTGCCGACGCAGGCACGCCGGCCTGTGGAAGTCGCGGAACGCGCGCATTCGTGGAAGGCGGCCAGGGCTGATACTCGCGCCCCCAGGAAATTCACTGCGGACGAGCCAGTCACGATCATCCGGGGACGCCGTCATTTTCGCGAATTTCATGAATTGCCGTAGTTCCTAGACCACCGTGGGCCTTTGTTTGGATTTTATGTACCATTGTTCGTTTTAGGGGGATGTTTTTCCAAGCTTAACACGGTGGGGAGGGGGGGAGGGGGTATTAATGCAGCCTTGGAATGACTGCCTACGCTCCGCTATTTTCGTTCGGAGGAATCACTCCTCCCGTGGGCATTCCAAGCGGTAGCCTAGGCGCTCATTTTTCCCGTCGTATCATTAGTTTAAATAGCGGTTCAACAAGGATTCGTCGTCCTTCGCCTCGGCTTTTACACGCGCCAAGCCATTTATCTCAGAATCCGAAAACATTTCAAGCACGCTACGCATTTATTGATCTATCAATTTCGAATAAGAAGCTGTTGACGGTTCGTACAGCCACGCATTGAAAGACGAGAAGCCTCAATCACGGGGCTCGTTCAATTTGCATAAGCGTCCTCTTCAAGAAATCTAACGACTGCTCGCGGGCTCTTCTCGACCAATAGCCGCCTATCTTCTTGTATTTCTTACCCTCCTGCCCGACTGCATAAATAAAAGCCAGTATTTAAGGACACTCTTCGGGCGGACGTTAAGGGCGATTTCGGCGATTGCGGGAAAGCAGAATGTTGATCGGGAGCGGGGAGCGGGGGGCACAAACGAAATCCCTACGTTGCTTCGCGAGCGGCGCGTCTTCGCGGGTGCGTCGTCAGCTAACGAGGGGGCCATCGATACAATAATTCTCAGAAAGTTAATAAAGGGGATGGAAAAAAGTAGATGGGAACAGGAGAGAAGCGGCGCGCGAGCCCGGGTACGGAGAAGGTGAAAAAATAGCGGGAAGGGCCGAGCGCATTGGACGCGAGTCCCGGCAACAGGTGGCCTCTGATATCGCGTATCGCTGCAACGCCAAGGAGCCAGGGGTGGGGGCCGCTGCGAGTGGCCCCGTAGGCGGTTGCTCCGCCCCACCCCGGGGGGTGGAGAGCGAGCGTCGGCCCCTCTCCCTCCCGCCGCGGGCTCTTCGCCCCCGCCGGCCCATCCTTCCACCACCACCACTGGCGGCTGCCGCTGCTGCTCGCGTTGCATGCATCCCCTGACGAAGCTATTCTGCTACCCTGTTATGCATACCTGCGCGCGAGTCTGCAACTTTCTCTGGTTACGTAACGGCTCGTACGGGATTCTGGCCCTCGGCGAGCCCCCGAGCCCCCGTCCTGCGGCCCTCGCAAAAAGCCTGCCCAATTTCGTCTTTTCAAGCATCCCCGCGCTCCCTTCATTCGTTCGCGGCACAGAGAGTACTGGGGTGACGTTATCGGTGTGCCTATGGTCGGGGACGCGCGCGCGCCCCCCCCCGTGTGCGCTGCTGTCCCGACTGGTAGGGGAGGCCTCGCATTTTTGAGGCTGACGCGTGAATTAGCGGATGCTTCCGCGTACAAGGTGGGAGACAATGTTGTTCGCGGTTCAGGGACGCGCGTTGCTACGGAATTCGTTGGATTGTCCTATTGTTAATAAATTTTTGTCTCGACATTTGACTCATGGCCAATACGGGATGATAAATCTATGGGATTAAATTTTGGTTTACCAATGAGTTTTTCTGTATTTTGTAGAGAACAGAGGGTATGGATTGTGTATTGGCAGATTTTATCATTCCATCTGTACGTCGCATCTTCTTTCTTTCGATTCAAGAAAAAAGAATCTTCGGTTTAATTATTTTTTAGCCAAATCTCGGGTCTTTGGACCAAACTTTTATTGATAAAAAAACTGCGTCACTTGTTCAAATTCAATTGAAATGTTATTAGAAAATTTCACATTCTTCGGTAATAATACACTAAATTGCATTATTTAATAATGCAAGAAAAATACAATTTATGGTAATGAATAGAGAAAAAGTCAATGCTTAAAAAATTTAACCTTTCTGCCCGTGAAGCCATTGCTCCTCTCTTAAAAGAAATACCCTGGCGTTTAAAAAAAAACCCCGGACCTAGGTTTATTTATCAGATGAAGTGACTCTTGTCGCCGAATACTAGTGAAATGACTAAGCCACTGAAATTTCAGAAGCTTTCCGCCGAGCTGGCGAAAGGCAAACTTGCTTACTAGGCTTTATACAGTCGGGTAAATCAGAGAAATACTGTTCGGGAGAGACGTCGCCACCCTAAACGTCTTTTTCCGTTCCGGCCTGTATACCTCCTAATGAAAAAATAGAAAGAGAGAGAGGGAGGGAGGGAGAGAGAGAGCGGGCAAGCGAGTGAATGAGTTCGTGCCCCCGTTAATGGAGATGCGTAAACGAATTCAGGTACACTTCGCGCACCCTTGGGTAGTAGGGGTAGGATGTACTCACAGGCGTACGTGTACGAGGTCGGTGGATGTCGGTTTGTCGGCGCAGGAAACATAGATCATGGCGGATGAGGCATGGCTGTATTCGTCTCGTACGTGTAATGCACACGGGTAGAGAGGATTCAATGGCGGTGGTCAGCCCGAGTGGAGTTCGCGGTATCGTGGGGGACGGGGAGAAGAAGGCGGAGGAGGACGGTTTGGAAACGCGCGGATGAAGGATGCGGAATGGTCGGTCGAGCAGTGATACGGGGGTGGCAGGGACGTTTTGGAATGTCAAGCAAGACCGTGCATACCCCGACGGAGAGAGACGGAGGGAGGCGGACTTGCTCGCACTCTTTGTCCTCGGGGTCGGGAGGGAATTGTGTGTGTGTGTGTGTGTGTGTGTGTGTGGAGGGGGGGGGAGAGAGGCTGGAACTGGACTCCCAACATTAACGGGGACACCGGCGGCGGCGGAGAGTGAGAAACACGCACGACACACGTACGTGCGTCATAAGGATGTGCGCAACCCTGTTGCGGGAATAAATAGAGTAGGATGACCGGGAGGAATTTCTCGAGTTTCTTCAACTGAAATTTTGCCTCTCTTATTAGGATTAAATAAAGATAGTGGGCGCCTATTCCTTTTACTTTTCTCAATTCAGCACTCCTCCGTGCAATCAATTTTAATGAATTGAGTGCGCAACGGTGATGCGCGGTATTCGAGTCTGGGCTTCGACGATTCGCATCAAGTATTCCTTAACCTATATAGCCAGCTATTTTCTTATTCCTTTTTTAAACATAATTCACAAGTTCATTCGAGCTTTCGTTTATACCTAGAGTCACGCGTCCACGCCGTAGTTGATCATTGTCATTATCAAAATGAACTAGCGCTCTTAACTCTCACTTTATGTTTCCACATAATTCGATGCATATTAGTCATGCGATTATGCGCAATTATAAGTTGATTCTCGGTCGAAGGGGTATTCTTATAACTTCTCGTTGAAAGCAAAAATGTTCCCGAGTGCATATACGATGTCGTATAAGAAAGAAAATGTGTGTCAATTTTTTAATTATGCGACGAGTAATTTAATAGAGCGAGGTGACACAGTGGTTGAATGAGTGAAGGCTGAAAGTGCCGGAATTTACGTTGTTAAGTTCGTCAGTCAATACAGAAAATTTGAGTTTTATGAAGCACTTACGGTAAGGATAAGAAAGAAAGCAGTATTTTCACTGACGTAGAATAGACGGGCGCCGAAGGAGGAGAGGCGGCGCCGTAAAAGCGTCTAGGGGAATATAACGCGGACCTCCGGGTCGAGAATAGTACCTGCTGCTCGTCCGTGGCTCGGGACGAGTGGGGCGGAGGGGCTAGGGGCGGGGGGAGGGCGATAGTACGTAAGCTGTAAATTTGCCATATAACGATTCGAAGGGGCTGCTCGAAATGTGTCACTCGTCCTTCTCCACCCTTCGAGTCGTCCGCGGGTTGGGCCGAGGCATTAGGGCCGGCTACGCTCGACTGATACTACTTCTCTCCGTGCATAGGATCCACCGGATATTTGGCCCGAGCGATAGGACGGGGCAAACGACCTGTTCGTGGCCGTATCTGTATGCGAACGTGGCGTAAGAGAGGAGAGATAGTGACAAACAGTGAAACAATGGGGTAGAGATTTATCGCTGGCCCGTTTATTAATACGATCCAGGTACGGCGAGATATATTTGAATAAGCCGAAGCGCGAACTTGAATTCTATAAATAATACGTCCAAGGGGTTTATTTTTCATACTTCAACGATATTGTTTATAGGTGGAAAGAATCAAGGCGCAGGGCGCATTAATCTCAATGAGTTCAATTCGTTAAAATGTGACCCCTTAAAAAGCGCTATAATTCTTTTGGTTTTGCTGAAGAAATCAGTTATGCGGAGCCAAGATAAGCCGAAACTTCAGCTTAGATATGCCTTTGTGAAGATGAGAAGAAAATATATTTTTCGATTAAATATAATCGAATAAAATTGTTTGAGTTCCCTGGAAAGGCGTTCGAGCTGCTTCAATTTGATTCAATGAAGTTTCATATAGTTTAATCATTGTTCGTGCACGGCTTTCATATCAAGCTTGTAAATAACTTAGGGAGTTTCATAATAATATTATGTATGCATTTTCATGCAAAATTATCTAAAAGCAGTTCCTTATTAAATTTTTAAAAATAGCGTTTAAAATTATTTTGTCTCCATCACTAAAAAATGATGATGCTGCTTGCTTATTAAACACTAAATGAAAATGTAAAAGTATTATAATTCCTTAGTAGATTAAAAGTTCAATATTTTCTGTTGCGCAGTTTTCATTTTGAGAAATAAAACATGAATAGTTCTTTATATATGTGTATACATATATTAATATTGAAATGGAACAAAATCAGTAATTAAGCATATAATATTAACTTAAAATTGTCCGAAGGACAGCTGACGTAGCAGAAAAGAAAAATTCACAGTCTCCCCAAGCTCGTTTAAATCTAAATGTGAGAATCATGCACATTTCTCCTTTTTCCCATTACTTTGCATTTCCACTAAAAAGAAAAAACTCCGTGCCTTACGTGACCAAAAATTGGCGAAGGAAAGTGAGAGGAGAGTAAATAGAACAATTGGATTAAACAGAGAATAGAGGTCGAGGCAGCCAACTGGGGATTGGAGGAGGTCGATGGCGATAGGGCGAGGGGGCGGGAATACGAGGGAACGAGGGCTTGCGGAAGGGTGAGAGGGCGTAGGGGCATTCATAGTAGGGTAAGCGAGAGCATATAGCGAGGAGGACGGGAGTTGGCTGGAATGCGTCCCGTTTAATATCGCGGAACATTATATATCGTCCCTCTTGTCCTTTCCTTGCCGCCGCCGCCGCTGCTGCTGCCGCCACAGATACACGCTTGTGAGAGTATGTGAACGAATATTTGAGTCTGAGCATATAGGAGTGATATATACGTACATGTGCGTATGCATACCCAGACATTTGTGTTTGTAATAACGCGCGGGAGAAGATGCGTCAAAATAAAGAAGATGACGTATGAATAAATGCATATATTTTGTGGATTTTTAAAGCTTACAAGAAGTTGTAATTGGATCAACAGATCGTGAGAATTTAAGTTATAAATAGAAGGAAGGCGATCAATTATGATAAATTACTTATCTTTTATAATGAATGACGTCAAGACAATAAAGCATAGCAAGCGCAATGATAGAAAAAAAATCTTTTCTTTTGCTTAAAAATTATTATTTCTGGTTGAAAAGCCTCTTTATCATTAATAATGTCTCGTAACATTATATCATAATATTAATATAATTGAACGCCAAAAATGCTGCATTTTTAAATTAAAATGAAAATAGATTTAATTAAAATGTACCGCTTCTTGTTATGCCCAGTATAATACATCTCTAAAACTTCTAATGAAACTGTTGGCTCTTGGATATCTGTATTTGTAACTCAAACATTTGTTGAATTAACACAATACCTCAATGGAGCAATAATGCTGAAAGTAATGCCACCGCAATTAATTGATTAATTAATTATTACGCTCAGCAATAAATAATGAGCGCATTTTTCGAATATTTTCGAAGGTAAAATAAAATTAAGAATTTCCAAATGATCGAAATATCATTTGTACCAATTGCTGTGAATATTCTCAAATTCGAAATCCGCCGATTTCTAGACATAAAGTCACCACTTGAGAATCGACCGAATGTACAAAATAAAACTTTAATTACTCGGCATACTGTTCTCCGTTAAAAAGAAGAGCTTAAAAACCTCGAGCTGCTCGATTAAATCAAAAAAGGTTTGTCTCTCTACTCGGCTCGGCACTTGGAAAAAAGTAAACTCATCGTTTCCCGTCCCCTCGGGCCTCCTCCTCCTCCTCCTCGTCGTCCATCTCTCCCCGACCCTGCCCCCATAGCCGCCATCCACCACCGACTCCATAGCCCTTCCTCACTTGGCCGCTCTTCATCCAACCGAAAAACTTGACTCTAATGAATTTCTCGCGCGCGCACACAAGAGATATAAACGCGGCGAAAAGGGTTTACATAATACAGGGTAAAAAACAAGAAAGACGAGAAGAGAATAGTAGTGCAAAGCTCGTAAAATGCGGCGATGAATGCGAAAAAACGTCTGAACGAGGCACGAGGGTTAATTTTGCCGGGACGTTTTACACATGGTGCAACCATGAGCTTCGCCTACGTCTTTCCTCGGCTTAATCCCTACACGGCAGAAAAAGCGAGTTTTGATACGTACGACTCCTCGTCTGTTCGCTTCTTTAATTGCAAAATCAGTCGCTGATGATTCTTGCCACTTAAAAGGATGCGAGAGCACCAATAGTGGGGCACGTAAAAATTGTATGGAATAAGAAGGGAAACAGGGACAAGTGGCCGGTGCGGAGAGGGACTCAAAATAAAAGTTCGCAGTCTAAATAGCAAATTAGAATCGAGAATGGCAGCGCTCGTAATTAGCGACGTCATAGGTTCCTTTGTGCGCGAGCCATCGAGGCACTTGAAAATGCGCTCGTGGGGAAAAAAGATGATGCGCGAGCCCAACAGTGGCAATATTCTGGCCTTGTTTCATCGGGGAATTCCCCTCGCTTTTTAATTTCCACCCGAATTAACGAGCGCCGCCTTGTGCGAATGCTACGCGCAGGTATCTAACGCAATTAGCGCACTTTTTTTGTACGTTTCCTCGTTTCTTGGTTAGCCCTTCTCTTTTCTTCTCCTTCTTCTTCATATTATTCTTCTTCTTCTTCACTCCAACAGTCGCGCCGCCGCGTGATTCAGAGCCAGTCGCGAGTTGATGACGACTTTCTGAAAAAGCATTGTTTTCCTTTCTGCGTCCTGCTTCTTCATTCGATTCGCTGCCGTACGAATTAGTAGCGCTAATTGCACGACGAATAATACTTTCAATGTACCCTTTCGTTGCCTTAAGAAAAAATCTCTCCTCTTTTATCGTTAACGCTGAAAATAGATAATAATTATCTTATTCGAGCGGCCTATTAAAGAGGCTATTTCAGTTATCCCTATTTCGCATTCGCACTCGAACGAGCATCAATTAAAAAATATACTTTCCAGCACGGGGCTAACGCATTCGTTTAGTTTACTTTGTATCGCGCGACTAATGTAAATAGTTGTATTATTTGTTTTTAATTTAACGAGATGTTATTTCAATCGAGAGCATTCGTTACGACGAGTGGGGAATAAATAACAACCATAATAAATGGTATAACTAAGAACAACATTGGTAATAAAAACAATGTCAAGAATAAAGAAAATAACAGCAATTGTAATAATAATAATTTTTATAACAATCTGCATATGAATTCTGCATTTTAATTTTGCTGCAATGCATTAGTCCTGTAGGCCAGTATGTTTAAAATGCTTAAAATGATTAATAAACCACAATTGTTATTTATAATTCAGTTAATTTTATGCGATTCAATATTCGCAAAGGCGCTACATTGAAAACTTTAATTTGCATGAGCTACAAGCAATAACAGTACGCATCGATTGCGACAGAGATAGATGCTCGTCTTTTGTGCGTGAAATGTTGCCAATGTATATACTCCGCTGAAGTAATGTATGAATTTTGACCTGTGAACATTCCTCGAATATGAAGAAGCGGTCGGTACGTATAGGATCTCGGCGGGAAAAAAGAGATAGTTACAGCACGTTTAACGAGTAAAGTATGAATATTGCATTAGCTTCACCTCTAATGTGCAACGCAATTTATTAAAATGCGAATGATATAACGCAGATATTTTGCTTTAAAAAGCAAATAAAAAGTACCCACTGGCATAACGTGCCAACGGAGGCATTATTTTTGCCGAGCGAGGAGATCAGTTAGCTGTGATTTGCAATGAAAAAAAAAAACCCCCGAGTTTATGTAAAATTGCAGGCGAGCCCCGCCGAACGAGAACCATAAGATTGAGAAGCAGCAATAGACACCTCGCGAAAATCCATTGCACGTCGTATAAGTTCCAGTCGGCCTTTCGATAATTGCTTATTCTTACTGATATCAATCCACGAGCTCCGGAGGCCGTGACCTTCCTCCGAGGCCCGCCACCCACTCCAGGGCCCTCGCGATCTTTAGCCCCCACCGATGCCCGCCTTACGGATAACAACGCGCCGGGGACAATTTCTCGCTCGGATTCACTCGTTGTAATCTTAATGCGCGCAGTCGCGCCCCGAGCGATTTCGGTATAAATGCATATGATTCGGTAACAGCTCGACATCGCGTTCTGACGTTCGCAATTAGAGGGATTAATTTACATCCTCCCGGATTAACTGCTCTCCCCCGATGAATTATTCAGGATCATGCTAATAAGTCCCGCGCTCGCTCGACTACCAGGGTCAATAATTGAATGCTCTCGTCTATTTATCCCCGTGGCGTGTGTATGTGCACGGCAAGGAGCCGAGGTCTCCTTCCTTTCGAATGCCACCCGACTTGCGCCCTCGGAGCCTCCATTTCATGAATTCGCGAGGGAGCGAAGCCCACTGTTACCGTACTTTTACGCTCCTGTCGCATCCGAAAGCCGGACAACGAATAATGCGAATCTCCTCCCGCACACGAATGCATAAATAAACAAGGACCCGCTGCTCGATCGGGGCTGGATCTCGCGACTACATCTCCCTTTTAATTTTATACGCTCGATTTCAAGGAGCGGAGCCCCATGCACCGAGACTAGATTTAATCCCCGGCCGATTTGATCGATTTCCGAGGACTTTGTCTTTTTCTCTGATTTTCGTTCTTCCAGCACTCGTACGCATTGTATTGCGTAAACTGAATAAATTATCTGTTAAACTTGGGCGGTTGGCGCGCGATTCAAGGCGATGCGCCAGTTGTCGGCGCCATTCGTGACACTCCTCTGATGTACATGTAAGCGCGTTATTTTCTTATGGCTATAAGTATGGAAACGAGTGACGGAATTGAGATAGACGGCTTTTGTGTCTGCTTTGGCTTTGTCGATTACGAAAGCTGAAAGCTTGTTATTCCGAGGCTATGGGATGAAAAAATCTCTTCAAATGCCTAATAAATGAGCAGCATTCTACTCTTGAAATTACCGTTGATTCTTTATCGGTTAACTATTTCGAGAAAGGCGTCAGTAGGTAACGAGGCGCGTTATATTAAAATTTCGTTTGCGTAAAACCGATACACGGTATACTTGACAACTTGAGTAATTTGTAAATAAATAAGAATTGAAAAGAAAAATAAATATACGATTTTCAAAGTTCCGTATTCGAAGTCTGTAATAAGCTTTTTGATGCTTGACTCGTATTGATAATAGCAATGATAATAGTAATGCAAATAAAAGTGACTGGTTAAGATTACAATGAAATGCATTTAACAGTTTTTGTATCGCTTGTTTGGTTGGGAGAAAGAGCGAATGATGCTTCTTATCATGGATGTACGAAGTGCAGGATAAACGCCCAACAAGCTTAAATTATTGAAATTTGCAACAAGCTAAGAGAATTTTAAGCGATTGCTATGGTTAAGCCTAACGAATGCCGATTTCCTTATTGCAAGAATATAAGAAGCGAGTATGCAGCAGCTCGAGCGAGCCGCTATCGCATATTTTCGCGGGTTGAATTCCCGGCGCATAGTTGCATATTTATACGGCATCGAAGGCATTCTAATTAGGCTCTTATCTTATTAATGAGTTCATTTAAAAATAATCAAGAGTCGACGACGCGGCGCGGCGCCGAGGACGGAGGGCTCGCGAGGAAGGATCGAGGCCGGAGGGCGGGGAGCAGATTAGAAGCGAGGCGGGAAGCGGAATAGGGAAGCGGACGGATGCGAAATAATTTGCACGTCAAAGCCGCATAAGCATCCGCGTCGGTTGGCTCCTCTCTGAAATAACCGGAGTGGCGCGCGAGAGGCTTTTCCCACGAGGCCGAATCTCGCGACGTGCATCGGCTCCGAAATCGCGGATAGTCGAAGGGCCGGTCGCTCCCTTGGCGTCAGGGAGACCCGCCGAGCGCACGAAGGGCGGTGACTTACGGCTACGGCTGCCGCTGTTGGCGACCCTCGATAAGACCTTTGTCGGCGAGGCGATGCGAAAACGCTCGTTACATCGCCGAGCTTTATCGCGATGCGATGAGGCGCGCGCTGTTGTACAGAGATCTCGCGAGTGCTCCTGAACCCCGAGTGCCGGGAATGCCTTTTATCGTCGGACAAGTGGCTCCGGGGGGGGCGGGGAGATATCGCCGGCCGGGTTAGGGAGAACGGCGGCGTTGGAAGCCACGGGGACTTTTATTGGAAGGCACTTGAGCCATCCGGTCCGGCAAAAACTTTCGGCCTCGCTCCCAATGATGGATCGCCGATTGTTTTGTCCAACCTGTCGAGCCATCGCTCGGCGCTGCCAATCGGCGATCCCGTCGATGATGGAAAAAGGCAGGACGAAGGGGAAGGTGTGGACTTGGTGTGACGAAGAAGCCATGAAAGTACATCGGAGCGCGCGCTCGATGAGTTTGTCGCTCTCGATCTTGGGAAATCGCGCGATCTCTTTCTTTTCGCTTTCTTTTCGAGGCTTTTTTTGCGCCGTTTGCCGATGCCATAATGAATTTACGAGTAATTGCTATCATTGTTCAAAATTATTGTTATTGCTCGTACCGTTACTTCATCTTGCTTATGGCTTTATTATTGCAGCGAACCGCACTTATCTAGACTTAACATCCTGTGTCGGCTCATACATTTAAAATGTGGTGACTAAATTTATGTTACGTATACGTACTGTTTCTTCCGAGCAATGCTCTCGAGGCTGCATTTACGTACTGCGACATTGCTCTTAGCATTCGCTAAAAAATACAAATTGCAGCCGTGCTGAGACTGCTTAAAAAAGTAAAACGCGATTAAAGCAAAAGATTATTTAGTATTAGTATTCGATTTGCTCGACCGTATAACAAATGCGATAATGTCGCGAGAGGAGAGAATTATGAATGATGAATTATTCGCTTCCGCCAGCGATACGTAACTTATTTTCAGCTTCCAGCTCGAGCGAAACGAAAGTAGCATCACTGCGCCGAGATTCAAAGTTAAGGCTAAGAATAACCTTCGGCGTAAAAGCTGCCCACGGTAGGAGAGTATGCGCGATCTCTCAATACGCGTTCAATTATACAATTGTACATTGAATGGAGATACGGCAGAGTAGGCCGAGCAATTACTCGAGGGACAGCGGAATAACGCGGCTCTGAAAAACGAGGAGGTTAGCGCACGCGTATCCCGCGTACAATGGAGACTCCTGTGCGTCCCACCTCCCGCCAAGCATTCCGCAGTTCAAGTGCGCGGACAAAAGCGTCGCGGCCAGAGTCGAGGAGCTCTCCTCGCGCAACACTGACGCGAGTCAAGCACAATGTGTTCCATTATTGTTATCGTCTTTGCCGTCCACTGCTCGCACGCGCCAGGACATGACGTAGGTAGACGAGTAGGCTCGACTACTGCCATTCCTCCGCTACGAGGACCAACGAGCGAGGACAGGCCGCGAAACGCTTCTCGCTGGGGAGGCTCTCGCTCCAAAGAGATAGAGATAGAGAATGATGGATGGATCGTGCGACGCCTTCGGCCGCGTCGAGAAACATAGAGGGTGAGAGTGAGAGAGAGAGAGAGAGAGAAGTACGGAGGAGGAGGAGGAGGAGCAAGGGACGATTGCGCCTCGTGGCCCAGTCACGCGAGCTCTTACAAATTGGAAGACCCTAATTTGCACACGAGTTCGCACTTGACTTTTCCGCTAAGGTCGCCTCTTGCCCTCACCTGCCGTTAACCCCGCCGCTGGCCCCGTACAGCGCCCCTGTCCCCGGCAACCTGGCTCACCTGCCACCCCTGCTCCACCGGGACGCTCATTAAACTTGGGCAAGTTTACCGGACGAACCATTGGCTGCCTCGCGGCTAACAAGCCCAACAATGTTTGGCAATTATCTCGACTAAATGATCTCGGGACGATGCCGGATGCTGCGGAACTGTCTAGGGAGTGGCTCGGCTGATATAGGTGCCGGATGCTCTGCCGGGTCGCTCCTGACCTCGTCTTTGCCACCGGCCGCCGCTGCCCACTAAGCCACTCCGCGAGCAAATACAGCGCCCGTCGCCGCTGATCAAACTTTGCAAGCAAGGGCTGCTTCTCGAGAACCGTTTCTCGACAATAGCTCAACGTTTGATTAGCTGGCGGGAGGCCATTGGGTCGCACTCGATGCGCGCCTATTTGAATAAGGGCGAGAGCGCGGAGATTTCCTTTGTGCGGAATGTTTTTGCCCGCCGCTCGAGTCGATAAACTCATTTCCTGGTGACCCTCTAGTCCGGAGTGCCTACAAAGCACCTGTCTCTTCTTCGCGAAATATTTAGCGCCGCTTTACCACTCCTGGATGCTTCGCTCGAAGACGCGATTGCCCCCCCCCCCGGCGAAATAAGTAGGCTTGCAACGATAGTTGATTTTCTAATATCCGGAGTCGCCTCCTCGGCCAGTTCTCTTACACGTGGACGCGCGCACCCACGCGCCCCCACCTGCCAATGTCATTTTTCTCTGTTTTTCTTTCTTTATCTTCTCCTTTATCGTAATTGCCTCGATCCACAAATTGCAACAATGCACGCCGCCGATAAGCAACACGTACGTCACATAGCGTGAGTCGATTGCCTACTGTACGACTACTAATTTCACGTTGGTGGTGTACTTAATGAACCGTGGTCGATCATAAATGATTATTTGGTGGAAAATTGGTTTCTGCCTAGGTACCTAATTATTTCTCCCCTCCACCCCCCTCCAACGGCCCTCTCGCGCTCTTTCACTCTCTACCTCGCTCGTTATTTTCTCCCACGTTTCACAAAATGTAAATAAAACTAAATTAGTTTTTGATCGACTGCAAAGAATATAGATTTTTTCTTATTTCACAATCCAGTTGAAATGCTCTTTGACGCAAAAATATTAAAAAAAAAAAAAAAATGAAAATTTTCCAGCATTTTTTACAAATGACAGGGTACAAATGAGCGGAAAAAGATTTGTAGGTTTTCGTCCTTTTAATAAATTGATTTCTTACTAGAGCTAACAGCTTTAATCTCTTAGTCTCGCAACTCTTTGTAAATCTTTTAAAACACTGACTTGGTTAGAGCCGATTGCATAATACGCGGGCATATTACTCTTCTCGAAAGGTATAAATTAACATAAAGAAGAACGATGTCGAGAATGCGAGAGCGAGGCGAATTATATATTATGCGCGGGAAGAAGGGCCGCGGAAGGAAGTGTCGACTAATCGAGTTTTATATGCGTATGAATAGGGAAAACGCGCTGGAAGTCCGTAAAACGAAACTAGCATTGGAAGTAGTTGGGAATGCAGAAGCGGGACGAATTCTTATGCATCGTGTTGGTCTCATAACGGACGCACTTCGGGAGGGAAAATAATACTAATGGTTAATGCGTGTGGGGTGGCGCGATGCGGCGGCAGGAGGGGCCAGGGGAGGGGAGGGACGGTGGCGGCGCGGTGAGCTATCTCGAATTGTTTGCAAATGAAAGTAATTTCTTTTAGTAGAGTCGAAAGTACTGGGGACATCGAAGGCAACAATACGTTCAATTACCATTAATGTGTCGCTGGAGCGGGCGGGCGCTCGATGACCCTGGACAATAAAGAAATTTAATAATTTTATAATTATGGAAATGGGGCGAGGGTGCGCCCTTTGAGCGTCGCGCCATAAAACGCCTCGAGTAATCTGAGCATTAAGTTTTAGGTGTTGAATAGGAAGGTCGAGTGGGCCGAAGAATTAAAATAGTAAAGTAAAAAAAGGAGAGCGATGGCGACGAGCAAAAAGCAGATAGATGGAGAAAGTTGAGATAAATGAAAAAGAAAGGCAAAAGAACGCGGAGGGGGTGTGGGAAGTGCGGTGTTCGGGAGGGATTGGTGGCGAGGGGGGGGGGGGTAAAATTTAAAGTCGACAGGAGATTCTCTTTTCACTCTTTCACTCTTTCACTCTTGGGAGAGGCGTGAATTACAGGGAGTACAGCGGGCGCAAACCGGGCAGACAGGCTCATTGTCCTCCGCTAGTTTAATTAATGCAGCTGAACCGGTGCCTCTTTCCACTGCTCGTGCCCCGCTTCGCTCTTCCCGCAACCCGAGCCTCCGCGCGCTCTATCCCCCTCTCTTATCACTCTCTCTCTCTCTCTCTCTATTTTCCTCTCTCGCTCCCTCTCTATCCCTCTCTCTCTCCCTTTCTTTACTGCGCTTCTTTATCCTTGCTACCTCCAGTCTCGTATCCTTGTCTCCTGCCGCGCAGCTATTCTTCCTTTTCCCGAACTCGTGTTCCCTTCCTCCTCTCATTCTACACCGTGACGAGATTTTCTTCTCTTTTTTTTTTTTTTTTTTAACAGCAGGGGCTTTGTTTCTTCCATCTCGCTCCCCTCGCAGCCAGTGGTTTCATTCGCTTTGTTTGTATTATTCTTCGCTGCATCACGCGTGAGCTGTAAAATTCGCACCCTTGCGCCGTGTAAATAGAGCGTTGAAATTATGTATAAAGGAAATTATTGTTTACATTATTGGTGTAAAGTCCGCTGGAAAACATTTTTTTTTTTTTTTTTACCAATAGTACTGCTACAAAAATTAATACGATTTTTACGCGCGATTTCGTGTACTACAACTAATATAATTGCAATTGCAATCGCTCGATTCGATTTAAAAGAATGACAAAACATTACCCAATTCGGAAAGTCCTTCTTGCTTCAAAAGCACTAAATTCAATTATGTCTCTGTCATCGAGTGCTTCTGTAATGTTATGAATGCTTTAAATAGTTATAACCAAGCATTTTGAGATGATCTTTAAAGTTCGAATAAAAGTTCTTTTTCCGTATTCTTATTATACTAATATTATACAAGTATATATACTGTATTATTTGAATGCGGGTCACCTTTAAGCTAATATATTAATGTTGTATTTTTACAATCAGATATTAATCATCAGCGAATGACTTGATATATAGCGATAAATATTTTCAAATAATTTGATAAATTATTAATAAAAATTTTATCATATCATTTATCATATCTTTAAATTATCCCTTAACTTTCATACTATTTGACTATAAAATTGAAACAGTTGTTTTAACAATAGCCCAACGCCTCTATTGTCATTCAAATTATCGCATTTATTATTCTTGCGTAACCTTTCTCTTATTTGCAATACATAACAAAAACTATTATCTTCTTCATTATATTTTTATTTCTCCCTTGCGTGTCGAAGGGGTGCAAAGCAAAACGTATCATACTCTTACTCGCTCTCGTATTTGTGGTTTTCGGTCCTAGAATCTCCCCACGCCTACGAGCCCAAGCATATATTCTCTGCTCGTTTCCCCTCTTACCACCTAATCGAGATTCGATTCGGCTGGCTTTATATTACAGACTCCTAGTGAATTATTGATTTAATGAACCAGTGCGGTGGTAAAGGCGTGCTACCCTATAAACAGAAGGGAAGGATGTACCATTTTGTCTTTCGATTCGTAAGGGAATCGTGATGCATAATCCTTAAATTGTACGATTTGTGAGAAGATCGAAAGCTGGGATCAACTATATAGTTTCAAGAGCTTGTAAACATCGTTATTATGATTCGAGGATAATTTATGAGACGAGATGATGATACTAGACAATTAGATGTATATGCCTCTTTCTCCCTCGTTTAGTATCTTGTAATTATCAGTTTTTACCAGCCAAATGCTTCATACGTAGGAGGCAACTCTTATTGTTTCATGCCAATGTCCAGTCCATAATGATTCAAGGAAGCCCTTTTTACTATGATTTTTGTAAAGTCGTTTTAAGGAAAACCGGGGATGCATTATTTATTAGGTTGTGTTGTTTCCTATATATTGATAAACGCTAATAAATAACTGAAACTTTACATAATGGCTTCCAGAAAAAGCCAAATGCAAGATATTGTAAACCTGATTGTTCGTATAATTAACAACCCATGCCAGTTTTCGTATTTCTTAATAATATTACTGTTACGTATAAATACTTAAATTCAGTTGCTCAAAACTAATATAAATCTTAAAGATATTTAAATGCAGTGTTAATAAAGTGTTAAACATTATTCAACGTCGCAGAAACTAACTTTGAAAAGCCGAAAATTGACGAACTTTAGCTTCGTAGATATAAATACTAATTCGTTACACGCACTCTTGAACTAGTGACATTCTAAAACTTAATTAACGAAATCGAGGCAGATAGGCAGAAAACTAAACGCTATTAAACTTAAAACTGCAAATTATTTGTACTGGTAATTTTAATCACATCGCAGTATGTAGATTTAAAAAATTGCATAAATCAAGATGGCAACAAAAAATCTTGAAGGAAAATCAGCTTCTCTTAATACTTATAAAATAATAGTATGGCATACAATATTATAGTTATGTATTCGTAGAAATAAATACGATGACTGATCGAAACTTGAACGTTTGTACATCCAGAAAAAATATTTATATATTTAAAAGATGAATTAAAAAGAAATAATTTTAACAATAACTTAATTGATTGTACTAAAATTAATTTTAAGATACATTTTGAATTTGCATAGATAAATCTAAAAACACTTTTATACAAAAAGAATTTTGTTGGACTAATGTATTTTGACAATTTTTTAAGAAAGTAAATAAATTAGAATGCGTTCATTCATTGGCAAACGAAGAGAATCGAGAGTAATTAAGAAAACTAGTTCCTTTCATAATTCAACAGCCAGAAGATTTAACTACAATCGTACAATGAAAAATACAAATTTCATCATTTAATTAATTCACAAATTCATCGTTAAATGTACGATAGTAAATTATTGTATATAATGGCGAGTCTGATCGATCTATCGGCTTCTGCTTCGCAATTTACATTTTGGCAAAGCTTATACAAAAAACCATTAACACATTATCACATAGCGTAAATTGCTCTAGCGACATTAATTGGAGTATTTCGTCATTACAGAAATACAATTTGAACGCACAATTAAAAAGTGACTTGAATTAATAATCCCAGATGAGATGTCTTCCAATTTTCGCAAACAACTGTAACTCGCGTCATTAAAGCAAAAGTCTCCGAGGTGAGAGAATTGGCCTGATTTTATTCCGCGAGCAAGTGAAGCACGGCGCTCAGTCCGGATACGTGCACAACGGCGCCGAGTAAAATAAAAAAAAAAAAAAAAAAAAAAAAAAAAAAAAAAAAACTGATGGAAAATAAGTAGGAACAACAGGAGAAAAGCGGCGGCCTTTATATATCTCCTCTCGAGTTTCATCGATTCGTCTTTTACCTTTTCTGTTTTATATTGACTTGGAGCCCAGCAAGGCTATCTCGACCAAAGGAGTGAAAAAGAGGAACTGCTGCAAGAAGTGGGAAAACTGGAGGAAAAAAGAAGACGAAGAGAATATGGATAGGAGGGAGGAGAGATTAGTTGGAGCGGGAAATAAATAGAGAAAAGCGTCGGAAGAGAAGAAGCGAGCGCAGAGGAGGGAAAAAAGCATCTTAGAGAAATGAGGAGATAAAGCGCGAGAGACGGTGAGGGGCAATGGGCCGAGGAAGGGAGCGAGAGGGAAGGGATTGAGTACGTAGGTCTATGCTCGGGGTCAAGGTGCCCGGTTTTTTCTCTCATTCTCCCTGGTACCGTTAATCTACTCTTTGCTCAACTCGCGCTATGGACAAGCTTAACTGGAAAAGTTCGTCAAACTCTGAACACAATAACCTGCAAAACTTAAAAATCACCGTACCGCCAAGATCTTTCTTTTTTCACAGATAAACTTTTTTCGCTACTCCTCGCATCAGTGACGTAGAGTTAAAGAGATATTATTACTTTTAGACGTATGTTATCACTATACAATTTTTTATGCTTCAATAAACATTAGACGACGTAAAGCATCAAAAAAGTCTTCATTGTTTTTATAGAAGTGTGTGCCTATTGATATTACCTGAAACATTCTTAATCGTTTTATCGTTTTACATTTCTATTATAAAAATGAAAGCACTTAAACGGTAAAATATATTTTACATTGAATTAATCTACAATCGATTGCAAGCCTACAAAATTTAAATAAAAAGTTTACTTGTATTTTACGCAAAACGGTAAAATTTATTTTATTTCCAATTATATTTCAACGTTTTAATTTCTATTTGCTTATAGTTACTGTAATAAATGGTTGGTTTCATAAATGTAAATAAGCTTCTCTGAGCGTTAATACTTGCGCATATAGCTGCGGTATAAAGGTAACTGTTACTTATACGTATTTATTTTTATTTCTATAGGCATATTTCCATGAATGAATATGAATTTCTATATATAATAAGTAAAACTTATGATCTTTATACAAACATTAAAACGTTTTAATATAGAAATATACTATATGACAGCCTTGTAATGAAAATTTGATCTGTGTAAAGTCAAATCGATGTAAATAAAACTTTTTATCGTTCATTCTATACATTTATTACATGGAAAGATATTGGCGTGGATTGAGTTTTAGTATAAGTTAGCTAAAGCCAAGAAAATATGCCACACTCATAGTCGTATATTATTCGGAAATTAATTACAATTAATTTTTCAACAATTAGGATAGTTTAATTAAATGCATGTAAAGTATCAAGATGATATATTGATCGGTAACGGGAAATGTTATTAAATGATAATATTGGAATTTTTAGGAACTGAATATTATTTGATTATATTAATTTAAAGTATCACACAGTGAGTTTTACAGTTATTTTGAAGCGAAGTAATTAATCGATGGAGATTTATTTGCCAATACTATTTGTCAATACTACTGTCGATAAAATTGTGCATTAAAGATTTCGCTACCTATTTAATATAACCAGACGAAGGCTTCTGATCGACTTATAAACGAAATACTGCGTATTCCAAAGTAATTTGATGCCATAAAATAAACAAATATGTTGACGAAGATGCTGGGATTCAAGAAAAACTATTCACTGTATCGGGAAAAATTTATTAATATTCACTTTTAAAGAGAGAAAATAAGAAGACCTCATTCGGAGAATGAGACTGGCGTATGAAGATATGACTGCGTACATAGTATCATTTAATACAGAGTAAATGTCTAAAGTTATTCTTATTACTTTTTACAAATTATTTATACTGGAATATATTAAGTATGTACTGAAAAGAACAGATGCATAATGAGTTATTTATGACGGTTGCTGGTTGCACGCGAATCTTGTTTTATTCCTGAAAACTATAAAAAGAAGAGAACTTGAAGTTCTGGTATTTATTTCGTTTGAACTGCGCTTGAAACCTTAATATCCCTGATAATAAAGAAATTTTAAATTAAATTTAAAAAATACACTTTTTCAAAAACGCGAGTTCAATTTTATCGACATTTTCTTCGGTGAGTCTTTTATTAAAAGGACACCTCTTAAATTGTAATTCTCAATTTAGGATAGAACAGTCAGGCTTGCAAAGTTTATTAGAATATTTAATTAATATCCCACTCGCAAATCGACAAGTAAATTATTCTTTTTTATTTTGAGAGTGTACAACTCAAAATCAAATTTCATAGTGAAAAAATATTAATCCCGCAAATAAAAAGATTACGGCGACAATAACGTAGAATCAAATAAAAAAATTATCAGCAATTAAAAAATCTACGCTGTCACATACTTCGAGATAGTAAACGAAATCGCTATTTTAATTGCTTGGATTGTCAAAAGAACAAAAAGTTGCGTACTTGAACTGGAAATATACATTGTCTAACTAGCAGTAAATAGCTCAGCTATTAAAATAATCGATCGATGCGTTTTCATAAAATCAGTAAGAGACCAGCTAAAATTAATATACTCAGCGATTGTTTATAGAGACGAAACATAGCATCTAATAATATAAGCACAATAATTGACCAATGTCGTGAACCAATACGTATAGTTTGATTCATATATAATTTTTGCAATGAGAAACTTACCATCCATTTTCTTACGGTAAAATCAGATATTTTATTTTGTAGTTACAAAAGCTATAGATCTACGCACAATAAAAAATTTCGATCTATGTTTTGTAAAGTTTATTCTAAAGTTAACGAACCCTGATTTATGCAATTTTCTCTCGACGCGTGGGTATACTACTTTATATTACAATAAAATTGTAGATGTAATACGATGCAGATTGCGTAATTCAAAGCAACACATTATTGCTATATAGATATATAAAAAAACGTGTTCATCAAAAGATCAAAAAAAAAAAATTTTTTTTTAATAATAATTCTGTTAATATTAGGAATTATTTTAAATGTAAATAGTGATTTTAATAAAGTAAAAGAATTATAAAATTATACTGCTCAATCTTAATAAGTTTAAATGTATAATGATAATTATATTAAAGTATCTCAATCGAAGCAGTAGCATACCATTTTGAGTAAGTTGAAGCTGTAATAATTAAAAGCTTTAGTAAATAAAAAATAAAAAAGGTTGCTAAGTAAATTTAGCAAAAGGGCTACGATGTTTTTAAATTAATTTTAAATCAAATTTAATGATAACATATTGGACTTATAAATATTTAAATAATAATTTTTAAAAAGTTTGATAAAGATGAAAAATAAATTATTAACAATAAAAGAATATGAATACAATAAAAAGAATAAAAATAAATAGATTGTATGTACATGACAAAACATACCTTTGATAGTTTAAAACAAAAATATTAAAATAAAAAAAAGGAAAAAATTTTTAAAACAATTATTTGAATTGTATTTATAAATTCAAAACAAATGAAAAGCGAATGTTCGACAATGAATATTAATATTTTAAGAAATAAAAATGAGAATAGATATTTGAAGTATTTGCTTCGTCAATAAAAAATCTGTATATTAAATTAGATTAAAATAGAAAAAGCGATGTGAGAAGAATAGACAGTTAAAGGAAATAATTTAAGTTATTTATATAAAGCTATATAAAACAGTAAATTATTTTATATAAATACTTTGGCTGTCATCGGATTGAGATAAAAAACAGAAGAAATACTATTTAATAAATACAGAAAGCGTTGCGTGAAAGTATGATGGGAAAATAAATATAAAATGTAGAAACTCAATAAGGACAGAATGCTGAAAATTACAAGACGCTGTTAGGACTTATTTCATTAAACAGTAAATAATTATTATTTGAAGGAAATTTGTATTATTATAACAATTTATATTTAATTTTCTCATAAATTGAGAATAAGTTTATAATTACATTGGTTCTAATCACATTTGTAATAAATATTACATTTATAATATTCATTTTAAATCCAGGAATTAGAAATATAATATAAATATATTATATTGATTGTAACTAAAACTTGTAATCCTACATATGTCGGTTTGAAACGTAAATAATCAAATAAGTTCTTAAAATGTATAAGAAAATAATAACAAACTCTGTTTTTAATGTTACATTTAAAATGTCGGAAATATCATAAAGTTATTCTAAATTCCTACATTTCTTTACATCTAAAGAAAATAGTACTAAAACGAAGATTGAAAATTTAATTTTGTAGAAATGACGTAAACTCAAACAAGGAAAAAAATAGAAGGTGATCAGAGAGAACCAAAATATAGAATGATAAATCATATATATGTGTGTATGTGTGTGTATTTGTGTGTGTTTGTAAAAAAATATAAATCTGGTCAGAAAGTATTTAGGGAAAGCCGAGAAGATAAGTTTCAAATAAAATAAATTAGGAAAATGGTGGGCAGTTGAGAAGGGGAGGGGGTAGTAAAGCTATAAGTTGAAATGGTATCATATAGAAGAAAAATTAAAAAATTGAAATTTTATCGAAAAATTAGAAAATTGAAATTTTATCGAAAAATAAAAAAAGTATAGAAATAGAAAAAATAATAGATTAAAATCTATGACAAAACTTTAACGTAAATGAAATAAAGTAAAGAGAAATTATTGAAGTAATGAACTGAATAATAAAATAAAGAAAGAATGTGAAAGAAAAGAGAAAATGGTAAATGAATAAAAAAAAAACAACCTTCTGGCGCTATGGCGTTAAAAATCGAAAAAATATGAACAGAAGAAGAGTTTTATGAACTGGATGAAAAGAGGTAGATGCTGAATTGGAATGTAGAATTTAAAAATGAAAGGTTAAGTGTAAATAGAGTAATTTCACTGTATTAGCTACAGTTCATACAAAAAAATTGCGCTCGAATATTGTCGAAAATAAGGTTTTAAAATTACACAATTAATCATCTGATACGGACATGTTGACGTACCGAATGAGAAATACGATTCCAAAAGAAGAAAGAAAGGCTGTATTGGCTTTAGAGATTGAAATCCAGCTGATCGGATAAGGGAAAAGCTTTGGAGCTGTGAGCCGTGCCCTTCAATGATTGTTTAAGTACCTCCGCGAATGTTTCACTAGTACACTTGGGATTTAGGGAGCCGCTACACCTATTAGGATAGAATCAGAATAATCCGTGAAGTTACGCCTACTCATCCGTTATAAGTCTTGTGCATTATCTAAGTATTTTGAGTTCGTGGAGAAAAGGTGATTCGATCTTGGTCATTATTGTGTCAAGCACGAGTAAACTAGCTTCTCCGCTTCTCCTTAACGTTTTTGTTTTTTTTTTTCTTTTTTGTACATACACGCCATCGTTGGGGAGTTTTGTGAATTTTCCTCGCATCAGATGCCGCGATGTCAACGAAATAAAAATGCCAATCAGATCGAGGCAAGCGTTTGGACCGAGTGGCTTTCGACGACGACGGGAACGGCGAGATGAGAGGGAGGCCGGTGGGAGAGGGTTCGTCAAGGGGAGGTAGAGGGGTGAACGGTGGCAGTATCACGTTTGACGCGTTAATTTATTTGGGAAAAGTAGCAAGCGAGGAACATTACTGCGCTTTACAGCGCGAGATTTTTAGCGATAAGCGAGTGCTCGCTTCATGGCGGCGCAGACTCGACGAATTATCGCCGTGAAAGCGGAAGTAGAGTGTCTGGTATGCCAAAATCGATAAAGCGCCTCCTCCGCTCGACTAGCAACTCCTCTCTATTTCTACTTCGCTCCGTCCGATCTTTTACCACCGTTTCCCGTGTCTCCTCCAGTCCGACTCTCACCCACACGCGCCAAAGCACATGCTAACACATACGCAATCGCTCTCTCTTTCTCTCTTTCTCTCTCTACTTCCCCGTCCACCCTCCCGCCCTCCGCCGTCTTACTCAGTTACCCACGGCTCGCTTACTCACACGCTCAGTTCCTGGCTTTCTCGAAAATTGCGAGAAAACGCGACATAATTTACGGTATCTCGAATACGCGGGATGTGGTTGATAAGGTTTAAGAATAAATATTGTGGATATATCTAAAGGAAGCCGTAACTTTTTTTAAATTGCTTTCGAAGAAATCACAATTTTATTAAAGGGCAAATGATATTTATTCTAAAACGTTAAATTATATGTAAAAATATCCTCAAATATTCTTACTTGTCGAAGATACTTTCCAAAACTTTACAATTCCTAACCTGTTACGATAGTCTGCCTATTAATTTGCCTGCAGCTTCGACAAACAAAGCTACGACATTTATAATTATAAACGCAAAACATAATATAAACAGAATTTCTCTGAAGCTCTTACTTAAATAAAAAACTGTTTTTTGTTTACATAATGCCTGTTCTGTTATTTATGTATCTGTTGTCTCGCATTTTCAAAAAAGAGCATTGAATTAAGTGTCAAAGTGAGGCGAGAGAATACGTGAAAAACTTGTCGAATCAATCTCGATGTTGGTGCAATTACTTCAATATCCGCCACTTAAAATAATGTTGTTTATTACAAGCCCATAATTTCTCTTATAGTTTTAATTACAAATACAGTTCTATAAAACGTGCACTGCACAAAGAAAAATAGTATAACGAAAATAAAGATTTCACATTCACCGCTACTCGTATTGCATATACAGATAGGCTGATAGGAAAATCAAGGGAAGAAAAAAGCGAATAAGGTAGAAACTACGCAAAGGCCCCTTTTGCTTCTCTCTCTCTCTCTCTCTCTCTCTCTCTCTCTCCCTCTCTGTCAGTGTAGCCGTTATTCTTGAGTGTGTAAAGATGGTCGTGTGGCACGTCAAGTCGCGTGTCCCCTGAAGCACCGACCCTTACACGCGAAATTGGGTTACGATGTTCGGTATTCCGTTAATGGCCATAATTAAAATCATGGTAGACGCCCTCCCCATGATGCGAAATTTTACTCTTACTACGAGTACTGAAATGGATACAGGATTGCAAATTCGAGGCGTGTTGTTTTGTCCGGATAGATCTCATGCGTTATCAAATCCCTTTCATAACCGTTTCATCTTCCCGAATTGATCCTTTTTTAATGAACAATGTTTACTTGCATTTAGAATTTCATTATGCAATGATCTTCATTTTATTTACAACAATATAGTAAAAGGGACTTACCGTATATACCACTATTATTGTCAAAGTTTAATTTTAGAATAAAAATTATTCTCTGCTTACTTATAATTGAAAATATCTCTAAAACAATTTATTTTCATGATAATGAAGCTCCATATCTTAAGAGAATTATGACTAATAATATTATAATTGCAAGGTCCGTTTATATTTTAATTATACATACTTTGTACATTGATGAATGAAAATTTCTACAAACATGTATTACCTATATATATTTTAAGCCTTTATTGAACAGCTTGTATGGGAAATAATCAATCGTATAATAAACGATTGAGTTCATTACTTATATACGTCTTTTTGATCGAATCATTTGCAACTACTATTTTTATCGTTATATATCGGTTATGTATAAATCCATTAAGTGGGCGTCCATTCAGCGAACGATGAAAAAAATAGAAATTTATTGGTGCTTTCGATCCGCCTACAGTTATATGAAATATATCATGAAAATGCATTGGCGATGACTTATCGCGTATTACGGAAAATTATCTATACATTCGGTGAAAAATGAATCGAAGTGAAAATATTAAGTGATGTTAAACTCGAGTAGACTTGAATGGTCTTGAATACAGTAATTTCTTGCAATTCTATTTCACGATAAAATCATAATTAAAACAACGAGCGAGCCACGTGCTAAGAACGAGAACGCGCCCCTCAAAACCCAATTTTTAAATAAGCGAAGCCCCGATTCGAACTTCGCTAGTAGAAAAGAGAGACGAGCGACGATGAGACATTTATTCGCGAGGTGCGCGCGTCCCATGCAAAAACAAGCAGGAAGCAATGAACGGCTCTAGACGACGACGACGACGCCCGTCCGTCCGTGTGCCAGGAGTTGAACGTCCCGACGTCGTGTGTATAAATAGCGTCCACGCGCTCTTTTTTATCCTCCTCGTGCGACTCCCCCGCCGCGCTCCAGCATTTCACGGCACCTCGTAGACGGTCTTAGACGCGCCTGTCGCTCGACCCACCGATTTTTCATGCATTTGTTATGATGTGCAACGTCTACTGCTGCTGCTGCTGCTGCTGCTGCTGCTGCTCTCGGTGGTAGACGGCTTCTCTCCCCCATCGGTTCCAACCAACGACCACCCCAACCATCGCGTCGTCGTGTATTTTTAGCTCACGACCTAGGGAAAAGAACACCGCGCTTCTTTTG
This sequence comes from Kradibia gibbosae, assembly GCA_018907135.1. Classification (NCBI taxonomy): domain Eukaryota; kingdom Metazoa; phylum Arthropoda; class Insecta; order Hymenoptera; family Agaonidae; genus Kradibia; species Kradibia gibbosae. The sequence goes on from JACCHX010000003.1 coordinate 4,483,646, forward strand.
CCTATACCGCGGGACGCTCATGTGGCTCCGTGACTTATGGCCTGCCAACGAATTATCTGGGAATTCGGGGATATATACAAAGTAAATTGGCATTACTGGAACGATACGAAAATACTTTAACGGTCAAAGCCGTATTTTTCTTCACCCCCTAGTTTCGGAATTGTATTTCCTATGGAGACAATTATTTACGCATTGCAAATTGCAAATAAGGTCAAGGAGTGCTTTCATATTCGATGCTCCTTTTTATTTGCGATAAACTCGCTTTTGATACAAGTGGATCCCTTTGACTTTCAACGTCTTTGAAATCTTGCAATATTTTATTAAAAAAGGTTAATAAGCGAAAATGCCACTATGCATTTCGTTTACTTTTTTTTTTTTTTTAGATAATTTTGCATAATAATAAGATAAAGTGAATGCAAAGTTTATATAAAATACAAAAAATGGTAGTATGATTTTAAATTTCTCTCACAATTGCATAATCATTCGATCAAAATAAATTGTTCTAAACCATAGGTAAGCCATTAGTGAATGCATCGTATTTGCTTTTTGAATAATTTCGCAATCTTCACATTAATGAGATATTTCAACGTCTATATAAGATTATAATAAAATGCTTCGGAATCAATTAATTGTAATAATTATAATAATCATAATATATCACTGGCAGCGATGAATTTCCACGCAATTTTCAAAATTTTCAAACAAAAGGCCACTCGGTTCGGCTTCTAGCGTACTATCTCTCTCTCTCTCTCTCTCTCTCCCTCCTCCTCTCTTTCTTTCACTCTATCTCTCGCACAGCCAATCATCATTCATTACATTCCATGCGCTCGCTTTTATCGCGAGTATCTATCATTATTTACGGCAATATTCAACAGAGGGGAAAAGAGCTTCATCGCCGCCTCAGCTTATCGCGATCGAAATTCACGCGCTCTCAAGGCCTAAAATGCTCATGTGCAGTAGAGAACGACAGGCCTGTTGTTTCTTTGCCAATTCTGTAGCGCAGTCAGTCGACACATAATAAGCTAATTAAGGTGGGTTGCGCGTGGACAGTATAAGAGTTATATATATATATATATAAATATATAAAGGCTGCAGCCAAGATGTTTCACTCAAAAATTATCTTGGGATTTCAATACTAGAATAACTAGAAATTCTCTCATTGCTATTGGTTTCCTTGCTTTGTTTTTTTACAATGCTTTTTAGATTTCATGCACGTTGTACGCTATTTCGAGTCACTTATAATTAAATAGTGTTTTCACAATGATATGATTGATGATGTGAATTTTCTTTCTAGAAGAATGGCATCTTATGCGATCGTTTGCGTGTTTCGCATACTTCGAAAAATGAAAATGAATATTATCAGGTATAAAGAATCAATCAAATAATAAACATAAACTTATCAATGGGCTGTTGTGCATGTGTAGGTATGTAATAAGATAAAAGCAAATGCAAGCATCAAAAATGAAATCGTACTCCTTTTGCAATGATCGCTGCGAAAATTCATGAATCAATAAAGCAGATATCTTAAGTTGATCACTTTCAATACTCGTAATTTATATTTGACAATTCTAAGTGGATCCTTCGAAAAAGAAGTCGCCCGATATTTTTTTTTACGACGCAATTCCACAATTCCCAAACGAATGATACAAGCAATTAATCAGCTCGCATAGCACGAGCAAAGCCATAAACTGAAACGATGCGTAACGGATTAATCGGTCTCAATACGTATCCACCGCACATAAATAATCCGGTCTGAGTAAGGACGTTTTCTCTGCGACAAAGTACGTGTGTACACGCACATGTTGGACCCGGGTTGAAAGGGGAGGGCGGGCAGGCAGAATTTTTGAAGTAGACTCTGACGGAGGTCCGCAAAGTCGAGCTCACTCATCTTTTTCTCCTCCTCCTGCTCCAAGTCTTCTCCAAGTCTACTTCTTCTGCTTCCTGTTCTTCGACCAACGACTTGGCACTAACCCAAGCTCCGAGGTCGTTAAGTCACGAGGAAGAAGAAGAGGAGGATTGAAAGTGCGAGCATTGTCGGTCTCGTTGAAAAAAAGAAAAATAATAATAATAATAATAATTGCAAGAGGAGTATGAAAATGCGAGGCCGCACCGTTGTCTTAATTTTCCGTTGGTGCGATTTCGTCGCACTAGATACTAAACTGATTCCTGTGCTCCACTCATTCAGTGAATAAATAATAGAAGCCATTGTAACTAGCGCCTTCTCTTCTTTTTCCTAATTGCGTCCAAATTCTATGGGGCTAAGAGTACAAGCCCGAGACTAGAAGCTAATAATTTGAAAAGTGGATATAATTATTTTGCAAACGCATCGGGCACACGTGTGTGCGTGCGCCTGTTTGTTATAATGATTATGCCGTATTCTCATGCTGATGGCCATCGTGGGTAAATGAGATACATACTATTCATGTCGCTAATTCCACATATCTTACGCGAATAATAAATACTTAAAGTTATTTATACGAGTCAGACATTCGAATGGGTGGGAGGCCGTAATGGTTTAGCCGCCTTAGCGCTGACAGCTTTGGACGCGAAACGAGAAAGTTTAAAGTGTTCGACACGTGGTATTTCACGTGTGAGAGAAGTTGAAATTCTTATGAGAGTTAATGTTTTAGTTTTTTTTTTTTTTTTTTTTTATTAGCTTCGGTTACATAGCCGATAAATAAAAGAACTCAGGAGTGCGAATGGTATGAAATCATCACGTACAAGCATATATTTATGCATTAAGATTTACACGAAAATCAAATTTTTACATCTAGAGTACATCGTTAAGGTTCATGTCGGCTGATCAAGGAAGACTACCCGGTCCTGTTCTAAGCTTGTGTATTTTATTGAACGGCGGTCCGCGGCGTGGGGGGCGGGGGCAGCTTTAATATCTCGATTCAGGAAATAATATCAAAAATTTATTAATGCGAATCGTTAAAATTACCTACCACGCTTTGGACACAACGCGTCGGAGCTCGAATTGCCGACGCAGATCGAGCAACGATATCAATCAGGTTCGCATAATAGACTTCCAAGCAATAATGCTTTTTATTAATCATTTTTAATGTCGCGATCGGGCATAATGGAAGCGACCGAGGCCGAGCGACCGCGGGCACAAGTCCAGTGGTCCTCGACCCTTTTTACAACTTGACCACGATTATAAAAATATGCATTGGAGAGGGCGCCGTTAGGTGAAAAGTTCCGCTCGCCGTGGGCGCGTGCTCGAGCCTCCCATTAAAGAGGACCCGATAAATTGCCCTGAGCATCTGGCACTGTTTGCACTCCATTGCGGCTTGATTTCACGATGCTCGCGCGGCCGACGCATTTTTATCCGCGAGCCATTAACTGTCGCGCCTGGCTTTCACATTTATACGAAAGCGGTCCTCTGGAACTCTGAGTCCTCTCTCTCTCTCTCTCTCTCTTTACCCCTGTGCGCGCGTAGTTGTGCATTCGCGGCAACGAGTCCACGACGGCCATCCTGGCGGATGTCGTTCTCGCCCCTTGGCTGCCTTGTTTATCTCGATTCGACGCGGTGGATCCCGGTTTTTACGCGCCACTAGACGCGTCTCCACTCCCCGGTTTGGCGCATTCGGGAAGTACATCTACGACAGCTGAGGCGGACGAGAAATATCCGATGCCCTTGCGTTTCGCACACGCTTATTACAGCTCGCCTTCCTTTCATCCTTGTCAGCTCCACCTTTCCCTCCCCCTGGAATCCCGTTCCTTGATGCCGGTTCATCGATAATCGCTATCTTCGTGAATTCTTTCGCCACGAGTTATTTGCTAATTGAGGGACTTGCCTCTTGTAATTGAAATATCTTTTCTCCATCACAATCAGAATGCGGATTAGATTAGGCTACAATATCTTTATTCCTTTGTTTTCTTATCTCCTTCGTCATCTTTTTATTTTCCTTTTTGGTTTCTTTTAATTTATTCCGTCTGATAGCCGTTCTATAGATTATCACGTTTGGCCACGCGATACATATACATTTAGTTAAGACTGTAATAGAGGCATTACAATGTCTGTGATATGCAAATTTTCTAAAAGATATTGAAGCTATATGAATAAGCGTAAAGTAAATAAACCTTAAAGCATCTAGTTGTAAGGATAAAGGGTGCAATAACAATTGCTTATGAGATATATTTTATTGGATAAATAGATTGGAATAGATCTGTAAAATGAAATAATAAATAATAAAAGTGAATTGAAAAGAGAATTGCAAAGTGATTTTGCTTAGGGAATACATTTTTCTACTTTGTTATCCGACTGTAAAAAATTAATTTATCGCGAGACAATTGAAAAGTGAGACTTCGTACAACATTGTATATAATAAAACCACGCATAAACGTGTTGTAAAATGGAGAATTGTATTTAGAATATTTAGCTCGTTTGGTCTTCGGCAATAAATGCCTATAATGTAAATATAATATTCCTTTGAGAACACGACGAAAATAAAAAGCTCGCGTAAGTACGACTTTAATAAAAAATTGTTTTTCAGCCAATTTCATAATAGCAATTAAAGCATGCACAATAAGATATGTCGAGCACGTAACATGAATGGCGAATGAAAGAGCGACATATAAGGTTCGAGTACTAAAGCAGAGAGAATAAAATAACTTTTGATATAGACGGACTAAGATAGCCCTAAGTCGAAGAGAGGAGAAGTAGAGTATAACTAAGTGCCTTGGATGGATTTGACACGGAATAGTGGATACTAGGATCGACGTGGCGATAGCTCGATAAGCTCCAGGGTTTTAATAACAGTAAAGCAATGATAAATAAAACGGGAATAAAGATCGCGAAAGTCGGTCTTGCTCTCGCGCTTTATCCACGCATCGTTTTTAAAATTAGACTAAGAGCTCTCGGCGAAACTTCAGCGAGGCAAAGAACAAAAAAGGAGCGCGAGCAGCTCGTTATAAGAACTCAATCGAAAGAGTATCGCCATCTGGCACTTTAATCGACTACTGCGCGGCTATCCGGAAACCTCGGCAGGTCGCCGCGGCGTGGCTACAACTTCGCTCGCACCCGTAATTGCACAATTACGGGCCGTATTGACTCAACAGCGCCGGCGGGACTCTCGCAAAAAGCAGGAAGCCTCAGATTCGAAGCGATTAAGTGAGAGCCACTGGCGCGCGCACGAATCTCAGAGGCCCAATGAGTCATGACAGCGGTAATGAGGATCGAGAGCTACTCTCCTTCCCGGCCGAAGCCTGGACACCCAATCGAACGTGGATGACCTCCTGCCGAGATCTCGGAGGCGATCGGGAACGATCGACGGAGCTCAAGTGTCGAGTGGCCCCGTAGGATGTCCGCAGCTAAGACGAGCGTTAATCAGAGTCGATGACGCCGCGATTCCAGAGAAAGAAATTGGCCGACGTTAAAGTAAACGCGAGCCTTGCTTTGGCCCGCGATGCTAAATTACAGTCGAAGCCATAACCTGACGCTCGTCACTCGTAGAGAGAGAGAGAGAGTAAAGCGTCATGGATGCGCAGCCGCTAAACTTGTAACACTCTCCGGTTCGTACCTCCTCCTCGTCCTCTCGTTGACCCCGAGTCGTCGTCGTCGTCGTCGTCGTCGTCGTCGTGTCGCTTTCGTCATTGTCGCCTACTTCCTATCCTCTCTCCGCCCCCCCCGCCATTCCCCTCTCCTTCGCAAGAAACCCTCGAACCTCCGGTTCCACAGTAGAAAAAGAGCTACGACGGGAGCATCTTGGAATTTCGAGGCCGGCGCTTAGCCCCAGGGCTAAATTCATATCCCCGGGAAAAAGAGGAGAGCGCGATAATCTTGCAGACGCTGCTTCTGCTGACTCTCTCGCTTGCTTCTCAACGGAGACTCGATTCGAAGTATTAGCCAAACGTTTCCTGCATCCTCTTCGAGCAACGTTCGTTACGGCGAAAGGAAGAGTAGGGAATACTGGCGAGCGCATTATTGCTGCCTGGGGTACTCGTAGTACGACCATTGCTCTTCGGTTCACCTCGTAGAGGTGCACTAATTATCAGACTAATAATAAAGCGAGCACGTATTTTTATATAAAAAGCCTTTTTTAATCACTGCACGTTAGGGAAAGAAACGCAGATCCATTGGGTGGCGTAATTTGATTGCAGGTATAAAAGTCAGTTGAGCTCGGGAACAATAATTAAGAGGCAAAAGGAACTTGAATTGTAAAGCGGTATTGCTCCTCTTATCTGTGAAATATTTTGAGAAAAACGCACTTAACCTTGATTGTTTGAAACAATACGACGAATGTATTTATAGATCGCGAATGCCTTCGATAATTGAGTCACTACGTTAAACACCTACAGATTATGTGCCACTTAATGAACTTGAACCATATTTTTGAGGAAAAATGTGGGATCGACATTTTTGAAATTCACGTCAAATTATTCTCTACCCGATAACGTCAATTTCATTGCTATTTTTATTCTTTATAAACAGTTGTTTATAACTATCAACTATTAGCAATTTTTTCGATTGATCATTCTTATAAATAGCTTTCGGCTTAAACAGCATTAAAGCAGCAGCTTTTGATAAGGGGAAAGCAGATTGTATTATTTAATTAATTAACAAGATATTTGAGTGCACTTATAGATAAAGAGGCGCGAGTTTAGGTCGCCACATGTAATTATGGGCCTCGTAAAGGCATAAAAGAATCGCGGGAAGATAAAGTGACCTTAAGTTGTGAACGAAAGGCGTATCTAGAATTTAAAACTTAAGAAGGTGAACAACAAGCGTGGCGCATTAAGCACGCCACAAGTATGCGGAAATTGCGTTGGCTGGACTTTGAAAGCCTTCTTTCGATCAATTCTAATCTAATTATTATGATATAATAAATATAGTTCGGCGCTAATAGCCCTCAATCGGAATTAGATGCGAGACATCTAAAAAAATATTGTCCGTCCCAATAGTGCGGAGGTAGGCTTAAGGAGCGATAGCCAAGGCGCAAATAACCAATAATCGCACGGAAATGGTGAGGGGTTTAGAAATATCTCGATAAGAAGGAAGGAAAAAACAATGGCGAGCGGCGACACGTTCGAATTACGAGGCAAACATCAACATACGCGTACGGACAGCAAAAATGACTCCCGACTCGGCCCGCCGCCAGTCGAATTACCAAAACGGAAGCCAGATCGCAACGATTGTAGAAAGTCAATGGTAACAGGGGGGGAGGGGGCCGGCTATCAGTCAGCGCCATAACGCACCGCGATAAAATACGATACGCGCAAATTCCGCGACTTCCTCGGGCCGCTCGCATGGTAAACGTCGTGTTACAGTCGTACGCGCGACTCTGGCAGCCGGTCTACAAGGCGTGTCAACATTGTTCCGGTCTACCGATGCCGTGGATTTCTCCGCACTCGATAAATGCAAGTCTTGGGTGCTTTCTCGCCAGCGTCTCCCCGAGCTCTCTCACCTCTTTCGTCCATTCAGCGCATTTTGCCGTCTCTCCATTATCTCAGCGAACGCGACTCTGCGTAATTTGACTGCAGTCGAGATACCGCTTAGTTTACTTATTGTATTACTTGCCCCCGGTACACAACTTGCGGAGTCTTTAGTTCGGCAGATCGCTGTCATTACCAGGTGTCCGACTGGTCGCGAATTATCTGTTTGCCTATCTACCTTTAATATCGTGTTAATTTAAAAGACACCACGCTATTATAGCCGTTTCACTTCGATTCCCCTATAAATCTGTTTCCATTATGCTCCACTAGACTCTTCCAGTGCTCTGACCGTATTGTTTTAGAAGCATTATTTATGCATTCATTATTTACCCATTAATTATGCGCTAATATTCAGCGTCTAGCAGATTACATTATTTCCTCATTGAATAAAATTGTATAAGCAAATTTATACACATGAATGGATTAGGCGGAAATGTCTATCAGCGCAATATAACATGTAAATGCTATTCGCTTTGATACTGGCATTAATGCGTTATTTGATAATTTCGTAAAACACGATGACTTTTCTTTCCTTTCATTTTATAATTTCTATAATTTCGTTTTATACTTTCATTCTTATTGCGCTTACCCCGAATACTTTTATCCACATTACGGCATATTCAGCACCCCTCTTCGGACAATCTAGACTTATTGTTGTTGAAATCCACGCAATTCTAAATGACTTTCAAATGCGCATCTTCGTCTCTATCTGCAGCCCTCGTGAAAATAAATCATCATAAGTCTTCCTCGTGCAGCTTTTATCAGCTAAAGTTTTTGCTACTTGTAATGAACTTGTTTTATGCGAAAGTTTACTCGCGCGATTTAACATCGATGCGCTCGTTATCACTGCTCTTTATCGAATTCCTATCCTACGGTACAATTCACTGAATATCCTTAAATAGCTCGCGCATTCTAATTGTAAAAAAGACTATATTTTCTAACATAATCAGGAGTTGAAATTGTGAATGAATTCCAATTGTATTTGAAAACCGTTAGGTTCTTGGATTAATGGTAAAATTAAAATTGTGATATATATCGTTAGCCATCATTCGTAATTTTTACAATCCTAATTTACTTAATCATTATAAACATCTCCGTATCCGTGGTATGTAATCATGAACTCACGGCATTGTGCATAACGTAGTTTGACAAGTTTAAATGCGAAGTTATTACTGAGCTATTACTACAATACTCGAGCATGAAATGGGTTTTTTTTAAATATCTTTTTATTGATTGAAAAAGTACAATCCTGAAAATAAACTTGATATTTTATATTGTTATATATTTAGACACTTTTTTATTACAGAAGCTATCTACATACTTTTCATACAATATTTAAATGAGCCGGACTATAACGCACACTTTTGTTTGAAAACTCTCGCAATAAGAATATAGATTCAATAATAGACTATGTAAAGAAAAATAACTTGTTTGTAGATGTGTTTGGATCTATTTTAAAACAACAAAAAATAGTAATAATGTTACAGTAACTACTGGAAAACAGTAAAGTATGTAGAAAATTTATAAATTAAGTTAGATGTAAATGCAAAGCTTGAACATCGAGTGGTAAAAATAATTCCAGAAAATATTCCGATTATTAGACTTAAGAATACAGACACACTAATAAACCGAAGTCAGATTTAATCTATTTTTGAATCAAATTTTTTTACGATTCGAAAAAAATAATTCATTATATATGTGTAACTAAAAATAAGCATTGGTCTTTACCAGTAAGTGAATAGTCGTAATCAATCATATATTAGCTCTTGGATATTTTCCAAAACGATGTAAGACAAAACAAAAATAATTTCACGTAACACAGAAGGTTTTTTGTTTGTTTGTTGCAACAAATTAATTCTTCTGTGCAATACAGCTTTGTAAATTTTGCGGCTTTTTATTATTCCAATTGCGTAAGCTTTATCATTTGAATTTCATTTTAAAATGCACCAAAAATATATTTAAGGCCTTTATCAATCATAGTTAAAACCATATTAAATCAATGATTATCTCAAATTTCCGATAAGATATTTTGAGCCCGTAATAAGTTAACGAGGGCAATTCTCATAACACCAAAATGCATATGGACGCCGTTACATTTAATGAACATTATAATCGTTATTCATTCCTCGACGCAACCCATTAACGCATACAAATTTAAGGCCTTTGTTTACGATATTCTAATGGACAATTGCATGATAATGCAGAGGAAGGAGGAGAAAGAATGAAACAGTGTTTCAAGCGTCTGAATGGGGAGTATTAATAATCGAACCCTAGATTTTCAATTTATGATTAATAAGGAGCAATCATTGTACGATTATTTATTTACCAAGAGATTATGATTTATTTGGATTTTGATCAGGAATTGAGTGCGTGACGATATCGAGCTTCTTAGAAATCCGATAAGCATTCTTAACAAGCGCGAGCGCACGCACGTACGTACCAAGCACACATCGAATTCCCAGTTGAGCCACCCCCCCCCTGACCCCACCCTGGCCCCGCTGACCGCTCGTGCAACACGCACGCACGCACGCACGCACGCACGCGCGCGCGCGCACACACAGGCTGACAAGCCGGCAGCCACTCGCTTTCCGTTGCGTACGTTATGCATATATTTTTTCCTTTTCACCACCGCGTTCCTTTCGTTCTCGCGGCCCGAGCACGCGATAGCGCCACCGACGCCACGCGACTCGCGTTTCGTAACTTTTTTCCCCGATCGGCCGAACGCACCTGCGGCGCACCGCGATTCGGAACATCCACACGCGCGCACATGTCGCTCAAGGTACTTTTTTTCTACTCGCTCGCTCTCTCTCTCTCTCTCTCTCTCCCTCCCTCCCCGCCTCCACCATTCATGCACACGTACGCGAGCCCGCGGATTCATGTTCGATTCCCTTGCTTGTCCTCCGACGCCTCGCCAGATCGCCTCCACCCCGTTCCGTGCCACCGGCAGGCCGTGGCCGCGCAACACCGACGCCGCTCTCTTATCTTATCCGCGAGGTGCGGAAAGACAGGGCATGGGTATCTTTTTACCGATGATTACGTGTGTAGCGCGAACGGCTCGTTTTAACGTCCTGCTCTGTTTGGCTCCGGTATGAATGATTATCGCCCAACATCTAATACTATTGCTTGCGGCGAGAAGGAGAGGGAAATAACGAGTCCGAGGGAAGATAGAAATCAATTTCCGCGGGTAGTTCCTGCCTACCACTCTTAATATTACTTCGTTTTATTATTGACTCCTTTATAAGCTTTCATTCTTCATTATGTATTGCCACCACGAGGCTTTCTATTTTCGAGTTCAAAGTGAAATAAATTTTGATTTGGGTTGAAATCCTGTCAGCCAATTCAAAAGCCGTTCAAAGTTCTTTTCCTGCACGTTAAATTAATAACTACGAATTATGAAAATTCGTACTGCCAATTGCTTCAATATCAACTGAAGTTCTTTGAATCTATGTTTATAGATAAAATATACCATAGAAAAGAGTTTCAAGCATAATACACGTGTTTACATTAGTAGAGCCCGAATTGCGACATTTTTTACAATCGGTACGATCAAACTTGACTAACGAATAGGTTATTAATATACGTATAAAAACAATATGATCCTATCCTATACAATATGATAAACAAGACAAAACGAAATAATTAATTATATAATACTGATAACAATGGCTTAGCCAATAAAGCAATATAAAAATTTGTTAGTAATTTTGTATCATTGTAAGTGTAAAAAGTAGATAATAATATATGGATGTTAGTCAGCCGTACAAGTTATGCACAATTAATCTTGAATATTTACATGAATTTCACAATGGTCTTTGTGTAAAAGAATTTCAACTCTATAACTTACATACTTTGATTATATTTATCTGATAGATTGATTTACACTAGTTCTTGTATTATACATTTTAATGCACTTTAAATAATACGATCGAAAATATAAACGATTGAAGCATCTAAGAAAAAAATCTATATTTGTTTATCAAAATGCCTTATTTTCATTTTTTTTTTTATAATCAACTGTATCAATAACAGGTAATTTATGTAATTACATTAAGATATTAATCGAATATATATATCGATACAAAATAAAATCAACTGTGGTGATAAAGTTAATTGCTAAAATTCTCTTATAATTCAAAGTAAATTCTTTTAGCTTTAGAGACAATAAAATACATTCTTGTATAATTATATTAAAAAGAAGGTCACTCACGGGTTATGTATAAATACGAAACTCAGATTATGCACATGAATTGTGTACCGCAATTATCGACCATTAATTCTCTCTTTTCTTTTTCTCGACAATTATCTACCGCTTCCGCTTTCATATTTACGATTGTCTATTTTTCATTTTTTTATGACCTTTCGAAACTCAGGTTGTTAAAAATTTAGATATATCGGCGAATTTACAAAATGCTGAAATGAAAGGGAAGAAAGACAGTTATCGCGTTTAAGGATAAGGACTTGATATTAATTAGGACCTACTACGTTATCATTGTGCCTGTATACTAAGAACAAACACTGCCAATAGATGTATATTAAACGATAGGCTTCACCCTATCTGAGAAAAAGGAAGCTGATGAGTCACGCTCTTAAGTAGAGATCCGAATGTGCGTCAATGACACTAAATGATTTCCGTAGTTTTGGAATATTTCCCAAGCGTCATTTTAATTCGATATATTATTTGAAATTGTTTACGCATGAGTGATGAATTACTGAATGTTGAGTTCGTTGTCATTTTCAATGAACATAAGGGAGAATTACCAAATGCTATTATCGTTATTTCGCGGATCAGTTGGTTTGTATTAATTAGCTTCTTATTGCACCGATTGTATCAATCAAATGTTAATTGCAATCTTTCATAAAAAAAATATTTATAGCTCATTTATTTTCTAATCTGATACTTTTTTGTGAAAAGAGAAAAATAATAAATTTAATTTTCAAGCACTAATACTAATTTTTATAGTTTTTTTAAAACCGATTTAATTTAATTCAATTTTTCGTCGTTCTATTAGTATGTTCTATTAAATTTTGAACACCGACTTCGACATATATCTCAATAGACATGTATTGGAAAATTTTAGGTAGTTCCTTAGTCCCTCGATTTTATTTGAGAAAGCTTATAAATAGTCTAATTTAAATTGATGTTATTGATGATAGTGAAAGCTCATAAACAAATGATTTAAAAATACATTATTAATTCATAAATTGAGCTGGAAAAAAAGTATAACACTTAATATAGAAGCTTGCGTACTTAAAAATTAATATTCAGACTTTGCATTTTAAATAACTATAAATATTACCCACATAACATATTATATACTGCATCGAACTGTAAAAGTAAGTTAAATAGGTATTTCATCAATATTGGTTTCAATAAAATATAAATTAATAAAATTAAACTTGGAAGTGAACTAAGAAGAAGAAACTCTACTTTAAAATTTAATTTATACTAAATAACTACGTAACTGAAAATATGAGTTCTTCTCGAATGATGTATTTTTTCTCATATAAACCAAACTTCATTCCGAATGTTGATAAATCTTGGACAATACGCAAACTATGCACGTCTTGCACGTGAGTAAGTGAATTATGACCAAATGATTTTTGATTTACACATTTACACTTGCATAATTTTACTTTTTATCATTCCTTGATTAAATATCTTTCGTACGTGTGATGTAATATTACAAATATTACTTACATTGTAAATTGATAAAATATTTATTTTCAAATGCATTGGCTTAATAATTATATAAATTTTGCTATTTAATCACATCCTTCATAATAAGAACATAAAAAATACACATTATAATTAGTAAACAAGATATATGTACTTTAGTTTTTGCATATAATACGTGTATTTATGCTTAATTACGACTAACATAGTTTCATATGCTATACTTGTTAAGCCAGACAATGAATTTTACACACTGTATGGCAGATCATTTAACATCCATTGCATCATATATCAGAAGAAAATAATTTTCTTATAGTTGTTCGTGTACTTTTTGGTCAGCTGTTAAATTTTCTTGAAGTACTAATAACAAATACAATATACTTAACCCATCGAATATCAGAAACAATTAATCATACAAAAACGTAAAGTCGGCGCTTAACTCATCCACAACACAAACTTTCAGGCTCCCATACGATATTCAAACAATTCAAAACTTGACTCTTTAATCATCGGCCCATAATCAGTCATTATTCCATATATCGCAGCCCAGACTTCATTATGTACCACACTTTTTTCAGTTTCCGCTCCATCAAGAAATCCTCTCGTTATTTAATTACAGAGTGGTATCGACGTCATCCCGTTAAATACGAAGCTCGCGATCTTCTGCGCAAAAGATCAGGAGAGCCGAGGCGAGAATCCTATTCAATCGTAAAAGCATGGGGAGAAAATGTCAGAGCAGGTCGGCGGGGCGGAGGAGGAGGAGATGAGGAACAAAGATGTGGCTCGGCGTGTGCGCGCGTGTGTGTGATTTTGTGCCTTCGGAATTGCGAAACGCCGAAGCGACTGATTGTACTACGAAACAATGGATCGTATACCGGGTGGCGTACGAATATCATCGCGTGGGCCGTGAAGTGCATTTGCCGACGCGTGGAAGGTGGTGGGGTTCGGGGGGGGGGGGGGGGATTGTGCCGGAGAAGGTGGCGTAGCGAAGAAGGGAGGAGATAGAAATGCCCGACAATGGTGCGCGCATGCAGTGTAACTAAATTTTCGGTTTGATCTTGTCACAGGGGTGAACAAAGGACTGCATCGTTTTGATGACTTGATAAATCACGCAGTCGCCCTTATCCTTCATTTTTCCTTTCAATGAGCGTCCCATTTCTCACTCCCGGCTTCCCATTGTTCTGTTTTTCTTTCATTTGTAATCGTTAATTACAAATGCCCTCTCATGATGGCAGTATTAAATGATTTTTTTTCCAAATGAACGTTTTTCACGAAGGCTATCGATAACATGTGTGACGGGAGGTGCGTGCCCATTTTTTACCTTCAGTCTATCTTGTCTTTTATACTATTTATTTAAAGACCGATTAAAAGTCGCTGATCAAACTAGATATTAACACGGTGCTGATTATTGTCCAGTGCGAGCAACATTGCGCAACATTTTATGCGCACGTTAGCGTAGAACAATAGAGGCTTTGAAAATACGCATATATTTGTAATGAATGGCATTAAAGGCGAAATATACAGATAAAGAGAAAGATTAGGAGAGAGAGAGAGAGCAAGAGAGTAAGATAGATAAATAGATAGATAGATAGATAGGGAGGGGGAGAGAGAGAGAGCTATTATAAAAAGTGAGAATTCTCTGTGAATATTTGCAATCAAAAGGCATAAAGCAACTTCTTTTTTTTTTTAAATAGCCGAGTCGATAGGCTCTATCGTGCAACAGTCGGAGAACAATGGGAAAGAATGGTCCGCACCGAATGAAGAAAAAATCATCGATAAATAAAAGTCCGATATGGCGCCGTTGTCGTCCTCGTTGTAAGTAGAGTCGTCAACGCCACCGAAGAGCGCCCGACAGGCGAGAGGACGGCTTCCACTCTTATCTGCTCGGACCGCGGCGTCTTTCAAAATACGGCGCACGCGGTGAAAGTGACTCCGCGAGACGATTCCGGAAAAAAATTTCCGTGCGAAAACTGGCTGATAAATAAGGCAGCGCGCATGTGTGCTCGACGCGCCTCGGCCGTTTTTGTATTATGATGGCGACTCTTTGTGTGCCACGCGGACTTTCGACGAACCGGCAAATCCAGTTTCGAGCTATGCAGGCTTCACACGCGCACTCTATGGCCACAATAGTAATGATAATGATTATGATGATGATGACGACGACGATGATGATGGTGGTGGCGATAATGATAATAATAATAATAATACAGCAGTAGCAGCGGCAGCGGCGGCAGTAGTAAAAGTATCAGTAATAAAGTGAGGCCTAGCGAGGGAAAGGTGGACTCACCACTCCTGTCTGGTTCTTTTCCTTAATGGTCCACTCGCCTCGGCATTAATTATTATTCGGCCTGATGAGTATGACACGACTCTGTGCATTCGTGGCAGGAGGCGCGTGGGAGGAGGGTGACACGGCTCTCGCATTTCGCGAATGCTGCGAAGCGCGGCAGCCTCGGCAGATTTATCGGGAGGGCGAGCGTTCATCGATAATGGCGGCGAAAATAATGCTGCACATTCCCGCGACAATCGATTGCACTGTCGCTGACCCTGCTTCAAAGCTCGTCACGGGCTAGAAAGCCCGTTTAGCACTCCTTCCCCAAGACGACATTTGACATTTTGCTTTTGGCACTCCGCCGACGAGAATGATTCCTTAGGCTCCCTCCTCGCGCAAATTACGCATCAAATGTGAACAAACTCTCGACGCTAGCTTGCCGTCCGTGCAGTGCTTTATTTAATTAATATGCGAGCTGAGTTTCCTGGCTCGCAGTCGATGGGCCAACGTGCAGAAATCGAATTGCGACACATAAGAAAAAAGGCACAAAGTGCAAGAAAATCGCACGCGAAAGAAAAAATGTGGGGAAATACATGGTAATATAAGTTGATATAAAAATAACTGGGTCCATGCTTCATCATCATTAACATTCAATTTGACAGTTATCCCGACATTTACCCACCGTAGACATCGTATAATCGCACACATGGGGAACACGTGTAATATTTTTTCCCGGCTGATTCGCAAGCGTGTAGACCGAGTTAAGATATTAATGGGTAAAATTTTATTACATAATATAGCTCAGAAATATCCCTTCCCAACTTCTCATACATACAAGTGTTTAATGCCATAGTAATAAAGCCTTAAAAAATACAAAAAATTCAGATTGATATTCGATGAGCATGTATTTGATAATTTTAAAAAGTACTGTAAATTAATGGGCCGTATTCATATGGTCGAAAAGTATGTTGAAATTCCTACCTTTATGACGCCATGCAGGATTACGTAAAAGTATTAAATACTCACTAAAATTATTAGTGTATAATTCATCATATTCTGTAATACAGCGCTGCATAGGTATACGATAATTTTTGCAATTGTGCAATAGCTAATGACGTATTTATATTTAGAAAGGATTTTTATCATCGATGTATTTTCGATGGTGTTTTAGTTGAGGATGGAACACCTACACTTTTTCTTTGTTGCATAATTTCGAAAATTCTTGTATTTATCACGCGATCCACGCACATTCATTTGTTCATCCATTCGTTTCATATTATAGAGCAAAGTTAGCTATTTTATGCACGTTCGTAATAGACTCCGCAAACTTTTTTAAATCCCTCGCAGTTAGCGCATGCGCTCCGAGCTCTTCTACGTTCACGCGGCCTTGGTTTCTTTGCAAATTAATCGCGGAGACAATGCGCCATAAATACTCGAAAATTACGTGATAATGCGATTATTTACATAATTCAGTAATAATTATAATCTCACCCCGTTGGCACTGATCGGATCTCTTCCCCTGTTACCTAAACATCGTTAACTTAACTATCAAGTGACTACTCAAGGGGCCACTTTAAATTCATTTAATGCTCTCTACGCGCGCACCATCGCTGCCATCGTTATTTCTTTCAAGTCAGATTTGATTTACGGCCATCATTGCCAACGATCATCGCCTCCGATGCTATGCCACGCCGCGACGTTCATAAAGAAGAAAGTCTGGCTATCTTCTTTTTTACATGCGAGCATGTGTATGGTTTGTTTACACCGTAATGACTTGTCATAAATCCTCTGCGTGCAAGTTTCAATACGTATTTATAGATTTAACGGAGAATAGAAATCCATCTGTCCCATTTAGATCCGTAATATAAGTCTGGCTTCATTGAGTAATACCGTTGAAAGAAATTATTAGTAATGCATAGACGTTTGCTTAAATGAAAAATGCATAGGATTCTCCTCGATTGTTGAGTGCATTTTCTTCGTGTAGTTATCGATTATTTCCACTCAATATCAATGGCCAAAGTATCCGGTACTCACACAAGATAGAACTCGCAAACTAATGACTCATTTTTATCGAATAGCAATATTGATTAAATTGTTATACTTTCGCCTTACATTTATTAATAAATGTTGTAGTTGAAAGTAAATGTTTTTTATACAAAAAGTCATGTATGAGTACAAAATATTTTATGACAATTGGCAGGTATAAATAGAAAAATGGATGGAAGAGATATGTACGTACACAGAGTAAAGAAAAAACTGTATTGAGACTTAAGCAAACAGGTAAAGTTAGAAACATGCAAGCGTGAAATAATAATCGGTGGCTATTTTCTTCGTACGCACGTATTCGTCACGCGGACAATCAACAGGTCGAGTCGATGAACTCGATGGACGACACCAGGCATCTAATAACAGTCCTTTCACGGCTACGATTCCACATGGAGAGTCCGTTAAGAAATTTTATTCTCGTCTACTATTTATACGCTGAATATAAGGAACAACAACAAACTTTTATAATTCTTATGCATAGGAGTAGAATGACATTTGCATATCGCTAGCTTATATTTTCGCTAATGCATTTCGAAGTTGCCCTTGCTCTACTGTTAGATCTTTTCTTGGGCCATCGACGATCATTCGTAATAGTGAATTTAATCGTAAAATATTTTGTATGAAATTATTAAGAAAATATTTTATTTAACGTGGTGGAATTTTGTTCATAATATCCAATGAATTTATGAATTTATTTCGATGCCTTATTTATGAATAACCAATTACGCAAATTAATAATATTTATACAATGCATGCCGATTTAGCTTTCTGCAAAATAAAAAAGTGGACATAGGTTACAAAACACAATTAATCTAATGCAAGATTGCCTTTATCTATGAACGGAACAATTATTTTATAATTCACAATATATTGTGTACTTATGTGAGTACATTGTAAAATTTATCTATGCTGAAATCAATACGTAACTCACTTGTAGACTACGTAGTTCTACATTCGCGACTGTGATAAAAAAAATTGTATTTGAGTTGTATTATGCATCGGAATAAAGTGATTAAAAGTGAACGATACGCGGAAAAATTTAATTTTGAAACATTCCAACGATAAATACCTTACTTTATACAATACATTATGTATGAGTACAATACATTACTCATAAATACAATGCATTAATTAAAAGTAATTAGTTGTGTTTATGATGAGTTACACGTACGATATTGATGACAATGAAAACTGAAAGCGCGTAAAGAATTTATTCAAAACAAAAAATTACACGGATAGATTAACGTAATGTTTTGCGCTGTAACGAACGTTGGATGGATATTTTGAAATTTCAATACTTGAAGTGAATAGTAGCTTGCCGTTATTCTGCAGCTTCGTATTAATTGTTACTAGTGAAAATAGCCCATATAATTCCCAGCGAATGAATAAACTTTAGTATTATAAATTTCAAACAATATGTAACATCATAATTATGTTTTCGCAATCAGATGGAGTTTTTGCATTCTTGAAACAAAACGTATATATCTCATTCATATCTCAATGGAATCATAGTATGCAGTTTAATGTTACAATGGGAAGTTTTTCCATCAGCACCTGAATATTATTCATTATTATAAAATTTACTTTATTACTATCGGCAATTAATTCGTAAATATTATATAACTAGCACATGATATCATTATCGTTTAGCACCTGATTATCTTAATGAAATGAAAATATCTCCCAATCTCTGTATAAATAAAAAATTTCTATTCTAACTTTTTCAAATAGTTTCAACATTGAATTAGTTATGGAAGTAAGATAGAGAGAGACAGAAAAGATTTTTACAACGTCGAAGAATTTCATTCCTTACCAAATGAAATTAAATAAAAGTATAAGAACGAACAACCTCGACGACGAATTCACTCGGGCATAAGCAAGGCACAGATGAAATATTATGTCTACAAGTAAAATCTATTGAGTGAGCTACGCGCTTTCAAATGTAAATAACGAATTGAATGTTGTGAAGTTGATGTGCGTCTTCGCAGACGCTACAAGTGCACATGCACAAGAGCCACAACCATCTGTGCGTATGTTTGTCCATCGGATGAGACTAGTTCGCTGATATGCAGACGCGCCGTTGCGCAATTAACATCACGAAAATGTTCCCTTTTACGTGTGCGCCAATGCCGGGTCAAATATCGTCAAGTCCGTTAAGTTCGCGCGAGGATTCGACGAATATTGAAGAAATGAAAGTGCCGAGGCGCCTAACCATTGCCGATTTCGTACCTTAGCTCTCTTGCTAAATACAGTCATTCCTGTCAATTTTGCCAATGATACCATTGAGAAATGGCTCGTTTTTTCACATTGGAAATTCAGCGGGACTGTGATATACATCGCATTATTGCCGACTCAAGGAGACTTAAAGTTTTTCGGAGTCACTCGCGCCTCGGCAAACTTTTACTTTAATATTATGTAGAGATAGGATCGGCTGAGCTTCAACAACGAATAGCTTAATTAAGAAGGCAATTAGTACCATTATAATTAACAAGTTGTTAGAGTATAATATAAATACGCATATATATATATATATATGTATATATATGTATATACAGAAAGCACACGAGTTTAGAGAAATATTAGCCAGTTATGAAATACAATGTAGAAACGTATTATTATCTTCGGTGCTGTTTTTTTCTTATCTGATACCGCTGAAAGATTTGCGGCTTACTGTAAGAAGGTATTATCGAAATCTATGATTTTTAGGAGTCGTCAATTCTGAAAATATCTAGAATGAAAAACGATATCGAGATGGTATAAATAAAGAGCAGTGTTTTATTAAACTTATCGTAATGCAAGAATTGAAGTGTATATCATGCGCAAATAAAATAATCCCTTTAAAAAACCTGAATCTTCAATTTATTTAAATATGAATGGCTATCAGTGTAATGTTTATTACGTAACGCATCATTAACTCGATGATTACACATGGCTGTAATCGCTGACAAGTGCGTTACACTTTAGAAATAAAATACTGTAATACGGAATGAGCTTAGTTCGGCGAGTGAGGTTTCAACATCGCACCTATAATAATCGCGAAGAAAACGAGAAAATAAAGAGCCCTAAGTGCCGGCGAATCCTTGCGCAATCAATAAAAGCAAGATAAACAGAAGCGAGTGTATGTTGGCGTTAAAGCACCGGGGGCAGGGACTCGGCAGGGGCCATTGACAGCGGCAGGAAGGACGAGGGGGATGTTGACGCTGTCGAAGGCGACGGAGGCATCGAGTCGTAAGCGCGCGATAGGCATCGACGCTCGTTTCGTATCTGTACTTTGGGCAAACTGGGTTACTGGATTCTTATTATCGTGGCGACGCGTCGCGCCGAGTTTCTACGTACGCGCTAACACGTGTACGCGGTTCGGCCATCATCGTCGGTCCGATGGGTGCTCCAGTTTTGGCCAACTAAAAGGGAAAGGTATAAGTGCCGGTGGGCTGTATGGGGAACACCGGATAGAGGGAGGGAGAACATTTAAAGTTTCGTGGTTACTTGTGCCATAGGAACCCGGTATCCCCTAATAATATTCTTCTCCCTTCTTTCTCCTCCTCTCGAGACATTCTACCAATCCCTCGGAGATATCGCTAATTCCGGTGTCTACCGTGCGGCGAGTACGGGACTGCGAGCTCCAAGTGTGACTATTTAATTATAAATGCAGAAGGAAAAAAAAATTCACCCGCTAATAGCGCATAAAATGCTCAAAGAATCGTTAAAATTATATCGGTCACGAGTGGTCGTTTGTTCGCGATGAGCTGAAGCAGGAATAATCTCATTTAGCTTGTAAATGGAATTAATTTAAACTCGAAAGCGTCTGTAAAGCCCGAGCATGCGAGCCGTGAGCTGATATTTAACATCTCGTGTAATTATATCGTTGGACAGGAGCAATAGCAGCAGACCGAACTGCCAGCTAAATTACCATAAAATGCACACTCGTATATAACAATACTTAAATACGGCTATGCGCAATGATAAATTTATTGCCGGTTGGCGTCGCTTTCCTCGGCTGTCGCGACACTTGCTCTCGATATCCACCGAAGGGAGGAGCTCCTCCTTCGAGAACGGAGCCCAGGTCCGCCCGAGGGAGGTCTTCTTGATCCGAGCCGCTGTCCCGGGAGGCACATCGATTCGACTTCGAGCCCCAGGTGAATTTCTCACACCCCTGGTAACGTCCGCATCGGCGTCTAGGCGACCGAGCGCCTCGACCGTAGCCCCCACGCATCCGTGGCTCCGGTTGTTCGCATGCGTCCGTATAGACCAGGTAGCATTGGTCGGTATTTGCGTAGTAAGGCGCGAATCCATTATGTATCAGGCACGAGCCCTCGTACATCACCGGCGTCGGACAATGATAGATCAATGCGAGAGGGCGAAGAGGGCGTGGATTAATGGCCTGCTCGTAAGTCCACGTGTCCCGACCGCTGCCCCCGTCCATTATAGCCTTCGTATTTTCCACCCCGACGTGTCGCCCGCCTGACAAGTTCGCGACTCTCCTGACACTAGGGGGTGGCGCGACGGCTTTGTTCTAGATACGCTCCGCTGTTTACCTCCGAGCCCTGCCTACGACGAGTTGCCAACACGCCGTGACAGTCTTCGCCCCGCCGATCTTTCATTAGCTAAGAATTTTCTTACCTCCCTCGGACTCGCTGACTCGATTTATTACGTTTTACGCGCTTGCCTTACGACCCCGTGCCCTTCGGGCGCTATTCCTCGAATCGAGAATTGCTCCGCTGAAGCCCAACGATGGGCGCGAGGACATTTATAACCGTGCAGGCCTCGGTCTTCGCGGCCTGGGGCTCTTAGTCTTTCTCTTTACCCACCTGCTTTTCCTACCTTAGGGCTCTACCCCTGAAATATTGGCTAGGACTTAGGCAACGCGTTACCCCTGGATGAGTTATACAAGCTTATCCGAATGAATTCTGAGCAAGCGAGGATTTCTGGCTTCGCGAACTATAAATTTGCGATATACTATAAACTACTCGTGCGCAATTAAGCACTTCTCCAAAGAAACTTATGGCTTGGGCTCGCACATTTTAAGAGGTTTATCGCTCTCATCCACAGTTCAATCATTCTATAAATCGATGGATTCTTGGATGTAAATAGAAATGATTGCATTGGGGCCGGAGTCGGACAACATTTGCAGATAGAGCGAGAAATTATAGGGGGCACATCCATTGCGCGTCTATTATATATCCAATTAAAGACGATGCCGACGTCGAGGAGGTAGACGATGAAAGTAAACAGAGAGAGACATTTATATCCGAGCAGTTCATCAAAGAGTTAAGCAAATGAAGCGGTAACTCGAGTTGCTCCTAGCGCTTCGGCTGCCGCGTCCCAGCGAGATACGATATCCTCGGCCTGCCTCACGAGGCATACCTTACCCGCTGCCCGTCCCCTGCACCGCCCACGTGTAATCTACGTGCGATTATGCAGATGCGGGGGCGGCACGGCGCCCGAAATTCAGGCGCGTCGATTCCAATCTAATCCGAAGGCGCAGCGGCTCAACCCTCCTGCCTAATGCCGCGCGTCCCGGGCTCTTCGAGCGAGACTCGCCCAATCGAATCTGTTTGCCAATTTATAGTGGCCTGATTTCTGAGTAATTTGTGAACTTTAATTAGCGCTAATTGATGCTCGCTCGAGTAAACCGCGACAGTCAATGATTCGTGAGCGCGATACCGAGCACCGCAGCTACTCCGCACCAAAGGGAATTCGTTGAGCAGACGTCGAAAGTCATTCCTTGACGACGGAGCTCGGCTCTGTCCATTAGCCGATCTCACTTTGTACTTTCTCGGCCCCCTTTTTCGGCCCTTTTAATTACGCTGCAACGATAGCCTGCGCTTCGATTAGGATTGTCGAGGAGATGAAAAGTGGTTTACAAGAAGGACCATTTCGGTCAGCTGTCGGAAGATTTTAAAAAAAATAATACTCGTACTCGACTTTGTTGCGTGCAGGCGTATTTTCACGATGCATTAATAGGGCCTCGATCGAGGAATCCCAAATGGCTCGCACTATTTCAAATGCAGGCAGAGATTTTGTACTTTCATTTTGTGTGTAAATTGAAAAAATTTTTTTTATTAGCTCGTAAACATGTAACGAGCACGCGAAATGAAATACAAAATTAGTAAATAGAACGAGCTTTGAAAGAGAGAATCAGTGCTTTTGTCACGAAAAAAGCAATAACAAAACGGTAATTCGAGTTTACACAGTCAGTCGTTCGAGAAATGTAAAAATTAAGCAAAACTGCTTTGTACGTATATGTAAATACAGGATCGTGTGTAATGTGCTTAAAAGGTCTGACCATGCATGCAGTCAAAAGCTTTGTACGACCCTTGCGCTTAAATGCATGCTTATAATATCCACTTCCAAAGCTGCAGGTAATCCGCTTGGACATATACCTCTTTCACCACTATCAAGATTATAATATTTGTGCCTCTTGTTCTCCCATGTATACCTTGTTATCTCCCTTCATCGATTTATATAAAGTCAGCGCAGCTCTTTTCTTCCTCGCGTGTACTCGTCACCCCCCGCCCCCGCCCCCGCCCCCCCACCTATTCATACGCATTCGCAAAAATTACAATGTTTTAACTTATCAGAGCAAAAAATGAGCGCATCACTTACTTAGCCGGCAGTGCGTGGTGAATATCACTGGCATTGATCGATCGATGGGCTTTTTGCAAAGAGCCTTACTTTATCATAATATCGAAAGCAGCGACCCGCGCAGTGCCATTGCTTGCAACGAGGGGGAGGGCGAAAGGGAGAAAGCGGGATAAAAACCGATCGGTACTTTTCTGACGGAACAGTAATGACCGGCCATTTATTCCGCGATGCGTACAATTCAAAGAGAATGCAGTTCTTAAGAAAAAGCGCCGACACTGCCGGAAATGACCTTATCCACTCCGGCCTGAATCGATACGTTGACGAGATGTCGAGTCGTGCTCGCCTTGGCGTTCCGTACTCTCGTCTGTCCTTACGGGGCAGTCACGCAATACCGAGCGGTTCACGGAGGACTTCGGTTGAGGCTTCGACCTCCTCCCCCTTACCCCGCTGCTGCTGCTCCCGCCCTTCTCGCCGACGCGTATGCTTCGCGCCACCGTCGCACCAGCTGAAAAAAGGAGAAAGCCCTCGCGATTTCCAGGATGTCGGAGCAGGGGCATTGGAATGGTTTGCGGCGATGCTCGGGGTGAGGCGGGGGGCGCCCCTAAGGAGGCCGAGGAGAGGGCTACGAGAAGATTCCCCGAGGGCCGATTTAAAACCATTATGGTAATCGGAGCCCGGCAGAAGGCGTAACGCCGCTGCGAAGCAGCACACGGTTCATTAAGTTCATCTCGGCGAGCAGGTGGTGACTCTCGCCAAAACTTATCCACGGGCTCCGCCAAGCGAGACGATATTCTCGCCCCCTGCCCCGACGCCGATGCCGCGCCGTAATGCAAACCCGGGCCCTTTCCCAAGCCGTGTCCGCCTGAACTTGACGTTCATTGACCGCGCCTCGTAAATTCAACGGCACGCTGCTTCGTTTCTCTGAGTCTTTGTTTCTCGGCTTGTCATTGCACTCCGATTCGGCCGTATTACTACAAACACGTGGTTTTTAATTTTGCATTTAAAGCCAGAGGCCTGCACTGCTCGGGAATCGCTTGGCTCGAAGAAATCAATTTTCTCGATTTCGTACGTCGCTGATCCTGTAAGCCCCTCGTATAAATAATCATCAAGATTGTGCTGCGTTTAATATTACTAGTGCCTATATTTAGATATTGCTGTAATATGCGCCATACGTCCAGAATGATTTAATTCATTTTTTAATCGATATTTCTATCAACGCAGCATTACGATCGTACTATTTACCTAATAAAGTACAATAAATGCATTTCAATCAGTTGTGGCTTCATATTCTCTCCGCGTTTTCGTAGCTACGCGTGTTGCTTGCATTGTTAGATTATGTACAAACGAAAAAAATTCCAAATATCACTTTGTGAAGTTTTAATTTTCGAGTCAACGCTATTTCACATCGCAGAATATTATCATTTTATACAGAAAATAGTTGTGCCAACAATACTTTTTTCGCAGCAGCGGTTTCTTCAGCTGTATCATTATCTCCGAGTTTCAGTCCATTGCCCTTAATTATCTCAATTTTTCTCCCTTTTCATTGCGATGCACTGGTCCTTTTCGCTCCCAACCAAGAAAGAGAGACAGAACGGAAGAGACGGAGAAAAGGAAAACGGGGTAAGTGAGTGAAAGGGAACGAGAGAGAGAGAGAGAGAGAGAGAGAGAGGAGGGAGGGAGGGAAAGAGGGAGCGAGAAGGACACTGAAGTAAAGAAGCTACCTTGCAAGAATCTCATACACGTGGCTGTAAAACGCTTTATGCGCAAAGGCCCATCGAAGTAAAGCGTTGTACTCGACTAAGATTACTGCTGCTGTTGAATGTAACGAGGATAGCACTTTTACAATTCGGGCCTGCTTTTTGTTAAACTGGGAAGCACTTTGAGGGCTTATTATTTTAATCGTGTGAATACGCTGAAAATGCGCGCGATTGGAAAAGTGAGGACTTTTGTTTCGACGATTTCTATGATTCGAATGTCCATTACCAATTGAAGTATGGTAAAAACGTTTTTAAATCACAGCCTTGAAGTCGCAACTGACCAATGGCGTAAATTAAAAGAAATAAGATATCAGACCTCCATTGGCTATCCCAATGATGTCGGTTAAAATATGCAGCTCTGGATGGATGAAGAATCTATGACAATGCCAGCGGGGAAAATTGGCTTTATCGTAAAAAAAGGAAATAGAGACAAGAAGCGAAGATAAAGTCACCGAGCCAATGACAGACGTCAAATAGCAAAAGCAAATGAAATGCTTACGGCGTGCAAAGCGTGACAATGAGCCGGTCCATCAAACGTGGAGCTGCAACGTCAACGAAAGATACAAAATAATCAGTCGCATTCCGCTCTTAGTTAGTCATCCGCACCATCCGTCGCGAATTGCCGGTTACTTACTCATGCTCGATACAACCTGTACATGCCCTGAAGGATCGAATTCTCATCATTCCATTTTATATATAAATAATAATTAAATATGAAGAAGAAGCGGTAGAGGATAAAGACGAGAGAGAGAGAGAGAGAGAGAGAGAAAAAATAACGCAAACAGTACGCAAGAGGGCAGAGATGGAAGAATTGCGTTTTTTAACGTTAAAGACTTAACGAGGAATCGAATCTGATAATAAGAAAATAAATTATTGCAAGATATATGTGGGTGACACTGGAGATAGCGACCAATCGGAGCTTTACGACCTCATTTATTTATATCTCTAGATTTCAAAGGATGAGTAAAGTCTTAGCTCTTAGGACGCGCTAAGGACAGCTTATAAGGTCTGTACGTCATTAAACGGTCGCACAATCCTTGATGAAAGGAGCTTGTGAGTGTGCCGGAGAGTATTAACTTTTTTTTTTTAATTTTGCATTCGAATTTTAAATTATTGTGCTACTTTATCAGAATTGAGTAATTTGTAACGTATTAAATGTTTTTGTCGGTATAAACTTTCAGCGCGCACCGTATGAATTTACATTTAATTCAAGGATACATCACTTATTTATAAATAACCAACAACAAATAAATTAGATGGTTATATACGTCGCCAGCTGCATTAATTATAGGAATTAAATAAAGAAACTTGATGGAAATTCGTATTTAATGATAATGCGTGAGTAAGATTTAATTCGAATATCGTCACTGGAGCTGATTAAATATATTATAACTGTTACCTAGACACTATGCAACATTGGTCATTAAGAAGAATTATGATGGGGTTCAGTCGTCTGAATTGAGAAACAGATAAACTTGTTGGAAGGTAACATTTAACATCTAGCTGTGAGCGATAATAACGCGAGTATCTCGAAGTACCAGGCGAGCATAATGCATGCATTATATAAAGGCGACGATTGGCTGACAGGAAACTAAATTTTTGCCTCGTCATTTAAAGGTAAGCAGAAAAAGTAAATCAAGCCTCGAGAGAAGAAACGCGCCTAGATAAGCTGTCGGGCATCGGAAGTATAAATTACCAGCTTACGTGTATATACATATAAAGAAGCGGGGTTGTACAATTTTAATTGACAAAAATCGGGCGCACTTTCACGTGGGCCGTATGTAAGACGAATTTCTTTTCTCACGGAAGTGCACCGCCGCTCATCCGTAGCTCGCCTCGATTAATTAGGGTCATCTTCGATACACGGCCGAGCGTTCGATGCTACAACTGCCGCCTGACACGATTACCCACATTCAGGGAGTCGGACAGACTTTTTCTCGCAGACTTACCGAGGCGCGGGATTCCCTGCACTTTTCAGGCTCTATTCCCTCGGCGTATCACACGCGACATTTGGAGCCTCGAACGTTGCTCGACTTTTTTAGGCCCCCATCACTCTCTCTCTCTCTCTCTCTCTCTCTTCCTTTCTACTCGCATATCGTTCTACATCAGCCAAGGGATGACGGCTGGAGTCATCGGCAAAGATGTTGCCGACGTCTTTGATCGCAGTACATCTCCTGACTCGGCTCACGGATTTCGAGTATTTATCGGGGTGGGAGCGAGCGAGTCGAGTGCGCCACGGCACTCCGTAGAATCCGCTCGCTCAAACCTGATTTGAATTCATGAATAATCTCCGAGTCTCTCTTTTCGAATTCATAAGAGGAAAACATAAATTACGCGCCACCGCTAAGAATGCGGCACGCCGACGGAGCGAGGGGGAGGGGGAGGAGGAAGAGGCGGAGGGGCTCGGTGGATGGAGGGGTGGAGTCCGCGCGTTGAATCCGGCGAGAAAAATCCAATGATTTTAATAAAGACGTAGACGCAATAAATAGACGAGGCGTTGACTCGCCAGGGAATGGCTTTGAGAATGCGCAAGGGGTTGAGAGAGTGAGGAGGAGAACGAGGGCGGGATAGTCGGAGGAGAGTCCAGATTTATTGATACACAATAAACCATCGGGGCACTAGGATTGCACGGGAGGAACTCCTACGACGGCTGGAGCGCACCCGGACTCAAGGCGTTATTCCCTCGCGAACTGCTCCAAAGAAGAAAATAACCACTCGGATGTGCGGTTACCTCCATTCAGCGCGATAACGCAAATCTCCTTACGGGATTACGTCGTCGTGGCGAATACACCAAAGCCAAAGCCCCGCAGAACAAATCAGCTCTAGTCGCGGCGCAAGCGACACCAGCGGCTCTTCGACGCGGCGAAGGTAGAGTTTGGCTTTGTCAGGGTGCTCAGAAGTGCGACAGCCTTGAGGCTCCGGTCGCGCAGACGTGGAGAGCCGAGCGTCATTACCAGGGATTCGCTTAATCGACGATGAAGGGCTAAGAGAGGAAGAAGCAGGAACCCGTAAAGGCTTCGGCTCCTGTAATCTTCGGTCCGCGTCTAAGAGGGAGAGCCGCCGGCGTCACGTTTCGGCGAGCGATCGCCCGGGCGGAAAAATCTTGCCTTGTGTTGCCGGGGATTTTCGTGTAAATGCGCTTCGAGGATTAATCCATTCGTTACTGTTGCCAGTCGACTGCTCCCTCACACTTACAGACGCACACGTGCAACCCCATCACCTAAATCCGAAGCCGTCTTCAGCCCTTCCGGTTGCCCACTCGATGCCTTTGTGCGAAAAAAAGTATCAAAAGCGTATTGTGGCGCAGGGATACGAGATCGATTGCGTGTTTTGGTTTCTGAATGCTTGCGCATTTCAAGGGATCTCATTGTGCACTCCGTATTATCGAGCGCTGAACAATACCATTATTTATTCAGTGTTTGGGACTCTATTTTCATTTGCCACGTTATTGGTGAATCATAACGAATCGAGTTAGAATTAAGAATACTGACAGTCATGATCAGGACGAAAATTCATGCTTACACCACTGCGAAATGAGCAAATACTTCAGGCAACTTTAACACTTCGACAACTTGCATACAGTTTATTATTTACATTGATAAGTAATATCAATGAGTCAATCGACTTACAGCGATGTAAAATAATTTTTATCTATTTAAAAAAAAAAAAAAACTGCAATATAGAAGTAAGATTTAACGAATATGGAGAAACAGCGGTAAAAAAGAAAAGTAAAACAGTAAAATACACCCACAGGTGAAAATTTACTAAGCACAGAAGTTTCGATGCTAAAAGTGAATTCGTGCTCTCAAAGGATGTCCGCCTATTCCAGATACTTCCTTAGCTCTCGTAACATTTTCTCTATCTATCTCCCCCCTTCGGTTACACACCCAAACACACACTCTCTCGCTCCTTCTCTGTATGTCTCCGTCCTTCTCCCTCCCTGCTTCTCTACCTCTTTTCTAGTCTACAAAAGTGATCGATAAGACCTGACGCAATAATATTGGAAGCTGCTTTAGATATTTCATTATCGGCATTGAGTTACTATAAATCTACGGGCCGTTTACTTCTATTTAGAAAATGAAAGTATACTTTGATCTTGCTTTATTAGCCTATAAAGATTCGGCTGGTTCAAAAATATCAATTTTATTCGTAAATAAAAATCAAACTTTATATCTTTACTCTGCATCACAAATGCATTTTAACTTTTCATTATCCTTCTCTTGTGTAAAATTGATTAAATGTTTTTATGAATTCTTCACCAAGTACTTTGGCATACATTTAATGTAGCATATAATTAAACTTATCTAAAAATGATATATGCGTATTGCGCTATAATAGGAAAAGTACAGTTTTATTCTGTATCCATTAAACAAAACAGAAACAAAAAATCTATACCTGAATAAGATGGAAGGTGTATAATATATTCATTCTGTATTCATAGTGTAGAGACTTATAGTAAGTCCAGTTGCGTACTCAAAGTAAAAGACCTGCTTCATAGCATTGATAAATATGGTTGTAGACCCACATGTTATTTTTACACCTTTCCTTATCTATATTAAATACTTTCTCATTACATAATAATGATGAATACCCACGATTTTTATTGTTATTCCGAAATTGAGCTTTATATGTTATAGTATACTTTCCACTTTTCCCCAGGATACAATTTCGGCAAAATACAACAACTTGGCTTTTGAAAAGCTAATATAAAGTGCACACGTTAAATTGATATGAGACGCGGCTAGGTAGTAAATAATGTAGAATCTCAGCTGCAGTTTTCGTGCGCTATAAGTTTGTGATGAGGGCTTCATTACATTACATCATTTTTGTAAGCGCAGGTTCAGACGAAACTGCTTTGAAAGGTACAACCGCTGATTATTAATAGTCAATGAATTTCTTAATTTTTAATGTAACGAATCGCCTGCAGATGCGGCAACAGCTACCAGATATTGAATGATGTTTATATGAATTTTGAATCAAGGTGACAACGGCATTTGAATAAATATAATAGGTACGCAACAACTGGGTCGTAAAGATTCGTTTTATTTAAATTGCGCGTTTAGACACGAATAATTAAAGTAACCATTTCCTTAGTTCTAAATATTGTGCTTACTACAAGTTTAAAATTTCGTTAAAGTATCAAGTTGCAACGGACGAAGGATATCCCGAGCCAAATGTAACCGAATATGTATATAACTTATAATTAAACTTTATAGATGTGCAGAGCGAGAGAGAGAGAGAGAGAGAGAGAGAGAGAGAGGTAGATAGATAGGTGGGACAATTGATGAATATTCTATTCAAAAGTCAATGTTTGAGAAGAATGCTAATTTTATAAATGAGTTACATAAATGATGACTTATAATTTAGTCCGCGTGAGTAGGTATTCATATTGCTTATAAACAGAATTCTTTCGTTAAACTGTATTTTATCCGTATTTCATACTCGTTTTTGTAGATAGAATTCCGCGCTCTCTCTCTCTCTCTCTCTCTCATTCCCTCTCGTTTTCTATATTTCATTCTCTTACTTCCATCGTGCAGATACATCGTTTCGCTTTAAGGTCTATATCAGTTGCATAAATATTTTCTACGCCCGATAAAAGCGTAAAATATTGAAATAGGCAAGGCATTAGATATAAGTTGTTTGAGAACTGTAACCCTAAGATATCTGCGTTTCACATGTAGTTAATAGCCGTACATTGTGCGTAAATTTACTACTTATTTGAAGGACATAAATCTTTTGAATCTTAAGTGAAAGCATTTTTGTTTAATACCAAAAGGACTTAATGAAACGAGCTTAGTGAGATGATTGCGCAATTATGGATTTTTCTAATCCTATCGGAACTCGAGCGTCCTTTCACACGAAACTTTCTCATTACGTGCGCTCCCCCCCCCCTCTAATATTATCCAGCGATCTATCGGCAAAGCAGAGGAGCTTTCCATACATCCAACACATCGTAACAGACCGGTGAAGCTTACCACTACTCTACACTCGGCCATTAGCTCTCGCGCGCAACTTTTTTCAGACTGCCAGTGACTTTATCGAGTAGTCCTTGCCTACCTGCCGAACTCCGACGCGAGGTTACGAAACTCCCCGTGGTCGTCGCCGGCCGTCCGGTGAATCGATGACAGCGGATAGACGTCGGTCCACGAGATTACTCGTCCGCGCCGAGGAAACGGGCGCACCATGGGTCGCGGCTTCGCGGACGGCGGTCCGGGGTGGAGGGGGTAGGACTGCTGAGGCGAAGGAAGAGGAGGCGGAGGCGGCGTAGGAGGGGGCGGCAAACAAGCTCGTGACTTTACTTCGGCAGCGGCCTCCCCGCCGCCGTCGCTCGGCGTTGCGTAAAACCGATACGTACGACCGGTGGCTATTCTCGACTTGTCTCTTGCGTGTCGCAGCAGCACGTGTGCTTAGGCGAAATAGGACGTCGATTGCCGTTCGCCGTCTCTCCCATAAACCAGCTTGCGTTATCTCGGCGTTTCGCTCGGATCGCGGCGATCCCCGGTGGCGGCCCCGGTGGCGGCCGGTCGAGGGGCCGGGGAAATTAGGGACACGAAAGACAGAGGTTGCACGGCTGGGATCGGCGGGCGGGGGGTGGTGGTGTGTGGAAAGGGAAGAAGGAGGCGCAAGCGAGGGGGACATCGCTCCGCTAATTACCCCAGCGAATCTCCGAGAAAAGACACTCGTGCGCGCGCTCGTGAGAGACCCTTAGCCAACGGTCGACGGACTCCCGCGTATCGCTTCTCGAGCGAAGAGCATCCAGCTGCCGGACGCGAGCCAGTCGGCAGAGTGAGGCTCGGTTAATATTTCGCGCGAGGTACGCGAGTTTTTTCACAGGTACGCGGGTGGCGCGGAAAGTGTCGTCGACCGGGAAATCGCGTTGCCGAGCGAGGCGCGGAGAGAAACCGAAGGGGACACCCCGTAGATAAAGCGCAGCTCTTACCGCTGGCTACTCGCTACACATCGAGGCCGACCGGTTCTCTTTCTCTTTTTCTCGACACCGGGGATTGCTCGCGTCTACGAGGAGTTGCGCGCCGCCGGCCAAAGGCGCATTGCGACATGCGCGCGTAGCTCACTCATCGTGCGGGCAAACTCTCGGAACTGACAAATAAATTATGAGCGCTTAGGCCACATATACCCGTTGCACTTAACGATCATGCGAGCGCTCGATTTTTCGATCGCTTGCTTTTTTCCTCACCTCCACGGCCATTGTCGCGCCGCGTTCCCGCTTCCTCCGAAGTAGTCCTACAACTCGGAAAGCCATTGTGTAAGGGACATTAGGGCCTTTTAGGCCTTTAAAGTAGTCGGCGCGAATGGCAAAGCTCCCGGCTCTCTCCTGACTCCCTCTTCGTTGCCTGAAATAATGTTGGGAGCTCGAGCAAAAAGCACATCTTTTATGTCTCTAGGGGCCTTACTTTGTTGCCGATATCAACGGCGTTGCCAAACCCAAGCCTCTACCTCATCGAGCGCACATTATTATGGAAAACCACTGACTCACGCACCTCTCGTTCCTTTCTTTTTGCGCCCGAGCAGACAATTAATCCCGCCCGATTGGCACCATGATAAATTCACTTATTCGTCTGCTCCTTGAAAATCGAGCACCAATGAAATCGCCCTTCTTAAATAAAAATCTCTGTCACTTGGCGATAAAGCTCGTAAATCCAAACGCTCCAAGTGCCAGCGACATGCGCAAACCATACACGACTATGTTGTAATTCGATTTATTGCTGCTGTTAAACATTCCGTGTAACGAATAAAATTATCGCCGGGGCGAGAGATCGGGCAAAAAATTCGCGGACTACATTCCCAATGCGACAAGCTGTTAAATTGCTCAGATTCGGCCGCGAACTCACTTTCACGAGCGTCGCGAATCGGTTGACATAACGCAGGACTCGACGAGCCAAGTGCAAGACTCCCGTATCGTAGTATGCGGAATTCGCATGCTTGGACACGACCGGGAAAGGCAGTCCTCTCCGAAAATCAGTCCTCTAATTTCCAACTTCCGGCTACCTCGGACTTCGGAGCGTCCACGCGATCGTCGTTAAGCCCGGGGTCACGCGACAGCGTCGTATAATCATAGGCGAGTGGCACAATTAAGCGTTTAATCGAAAGTTGCTTTGAACTTGTTGACTAATGTCCGGTAAAGGTAGGCGAGGAGAGCGATTGATCTCGTATCAGCATCACGGCTGCCATTCGAGATTCGACATTGGTAAGTCGAGGCTCAGTTCCTCGCCAAGCGAGTTAATGTGCCGCTGAGAGCTTACGTCACCATCGCTCGATCCGTGCTTTCTTAGCTTTTTTGCAGCTTTCCTGGAAAATTCGTGCCTGTTCACTTACGTGTCGTTAGCCCGTGACTTCCGAAAGAGCCTCGAAGAAGTCACAAGCTTATTTGTATAACCTGCAGTTCTTTCATGATTATTTATAGTGGCGAAAACTGCGGCCAAGCCATGTTATGTATAATTATTATGTACATCGTTAACAGTCACGATGCTTTTTCATACATTTATTAGGAAATGGCATTATTAATAACTTATTTAAGATATAGACTCGTGGATATTGCGAAGCAATTTATGGCCAGTATTGAACGCAGTATTTTTAGCAACTATTTTTAGTATGTAGTCTCAAATTCTTCCTAGCATTATCAGTTTTTCTTTTTATGTAAGAACATTATTTACATTCCGATATTTAAAACATAAAAAAAGGATTCGTTATTAGATCTTTCATTAGATTAAAAAAAAAATCAAATTAAACGATACGGCGTTTGCTGTGAAGTTAGTTTGATTTATTACATATTGCAAATTGAAGCTTTATCTCATATTATCCTAATTTATTCATCATCATCCGTTATTATAATAGCATTATAATTTTTGATGGGTGACCAGCCATTGCATTTTGTTTCACGTACAATTGAATTAGTTAATTTAATCCAGCATGCTATATAATTTTAATCTATAGAAAAAAGTCAATCATACTCTACTTAATCATTCTACTTAGTTACCACCACCTTTCAAAATAACCTTGTTCCCAAAAGAGATAAGTATAAAAAGAGAGAGAAAATAATAAAGTGCCGATTTAATCTGCATATATTTTGAGGCACTTGCAAGATTAACTAACTAATGTTAAACAAATTGAAATCTAAAATTAAAAGAATATAATTATAGAAATAAAAAATGCTTTTAATTACTTCCAAAGTAAAATCATCTTCAATCTGTGCTCTAAAAATACGTACTGTAACAAGATTTTCATTCTCATCTTATATTTTTACGAGAGGTATAAGAAAGTAATAGAATTCGCTTCCGAGTAGCGAACGAAAAGAAAAAACGAATTGTACAATGATAAAATATTTTATATATGTATATATATATATATATATATATATATATATATACATATATATATATACACAGAAGCACAGTTTGATTATGCCATACATAAACCAACTATATAAAATTGAGTGTAAAATATATAAGGAAATAAAGAATAAGTAATTAAAAAAATAAAGTTTGGTAGAGTCTGCAGTGTGCCGTGTAGAGCAATTGGAAGAAACAACAAAAAAGAAATGTCTACGATACCGATGCTATTCTGAGTACTGAGTTCCCAGTCTTTCATGAGGATTTCTCTGGCAGGTCAGGATGACGTCGACGTGGGTGCACCTATAATGCAGAGAGCGATTGTACAGTTACGAGTCATTGCATTGATTTACGTACATAAAGCCTACATAGCGTGAACCCGTGAATTAATCGCAAACACCTACGGCTGTCTTATGGGCACGTACGTGTATTTTTCTGCACGCGTACGCTAGGCTTTCTTTTTTTTTTGTGTTATTATTTTTGCTTGTAGTGTAATAGAGAAAAATACGACGATAGATAATAATACGATTTGATGGAAATGTAGGCGATAATAAGGTCGCTTATTCTTTTGTCCAGGATATACAATGAGCTTTTCGCTGTTCGTGAATACACTCTGTATACGTAAATATTGGAAAATATTGTCTTGATTGGCTTTACAATTTATGCTTCCCTATTACGAACCTAAGATGTATTGTTCGTGTAAATACATATTTACATAACATTAAGATTATATTAAGAAACGCTATCATATTAAGCAATTTTCTTTAATCTTCATTTGACGAGATAAAGCTTAACATTTATTACACATAATGTACAAAGATAAGAAAGTACTACATAATACTAATAATTTTTCGATTATCTTAAATAATGTTTATTTGCTTTATTCGGTCATTTATTTCAAATTTTTAATTTAGCAGATATTTAATGACTTACAAATTTTTAAGTACTTAATTAGCACGACAGCTTTCAATTTAGTGTTTATAAGCATTCGTGTATTATATTAGAGAAAAAATTTTATATAATGAAAAAAAAGCTGTAATTGCGCATCGTCAAAAACTATTTGAAATAATACTGTCCGAATGTGAGACTTAAAAATTATTTAAATGCACTGGCATCATTCAAACTGTTTCGATGTAGTCTTGAAAAAATATCCTATACTATTAATATAAAATGAGCGTATTCATTTTAGCAAGTCACAAGAGTAATCAGAATATTAATATCTTCAATTAGGAAAGTAAGCATATGCTCTTCATATTAATAATGAAAATTTATATAATCAGTGCATGCGATCTACCCGGAAATGGCAGCGCGAATTTCACGTATTCAAATCAAGGCAGCATCGAATATACATAAATTACGTAAGCATTAACGAGAATTCCACTATTCAAGAAGGCGAAGATTCGTTGGGTGAGGGGCGGGGAAGAGAGTAACGGTTGCCGCGAATAAAGCGATTGCGAAGCGGCGTTTTCGCGAGGGTCAGCGATGCGAGGAATCCGGGAAAGTCGCCCGGGGATGGAGAAACTTATGGCCGCCCGAATTACGGTGCACTTTCACGATTAACCCAGCGACATTTTTTGCCAGATGTTCGCGATAAGGGCGCCCTGAGATGCGGATGAGGAACTCATTGGGAAAGAGGCGTCATCGCTTTGTCTGAAATCATAGCGAACGCCTAGCGCTTGTAAAATATCACGAACAAAACCGTCGTTGTGTTTATTATGACCGCATGTACGTCTATTATGGCCTATAAATGCATACGTTTAGACTTCGACGAAGGCAGTGAAGAATAAAATTCTGACCCATGCCACAATTGGCGTTTACATTTACTTTTTACTTTTCTCTTTAACTTTACCTGCGATTGACAGCGTTATCAATTATTGCAAAGAAATTCGCGACGTTGGTGCCTGCGCTATTGCTGATTTCACTCAAAAGCATCGCCGAGGCCCAGTGTATTTCTCTTTACGAGGGTATTAATATAATGGCGAGTAAAGAGTAATGAAATAAATTTACACTTCTCGTGGGCAAGATTTTTAACGAAAAGGACATCGGCACCATTGGCTTTAATGCTTTACCGACGACGATGCAAGTTAATAAATTATCGTGTTTACTCGACGAACAGACAAGTGTACCATAATTTCAATTCAGCCCTTGCTCAGCTCGTTTTAATTGTGCTACTAGATAAATGAAGTAACCATCTGATTAAAAAAGTATTTTTCGATGCGGAGATATGGATTCGGTTACGTAGCCTCGGGCTTATTACGTGCAGTAAAATACGGAATTAAAATAAATTGAGTTTGAGCGCGTAATGAAAGAAGGCAGGGGGTAAAAGTAGCTCACGAGGCTATCGAATTTCGAGATGTTCAAAACCGCGTTACATGATCTAAGGCATATTCGGAAAGCGCGAGCAATATACTACTTTTACGTAGCGTTACGAAAGATGTGATGGGATCTACGCCGAGGAGCTGCAGGTCTACGCCGCTTTCACAATGCTAATGCATCTTGAAACGATGCAACCGCCTCTAAAATATCCGATGGATGAAGTCCTTATCTAAGTCGAGCCCGTGCTTCCTAGGTTGTATAGCCCTGAGGCAATTTTCGATGCACGGCACTTACATCGTTAAATCCAATGGATAAAAAAATGACAATAAACCAGGTGCATTGAAATGAGCATACGAGCCGTGATAAATGCCGAGATGAAGTGGCGCGCACGCACGTGGGGCGAGGAGGAGGGGCAGGCGGAGGAACAGGGCCGGTGGCGGTTAAGCGAAAGCACACGGGCAACGGAGGTAAAAAACGCGAGCCCGAGGGAAAGGGCCGCGGGCCGAAAGCCACAGCGGCTCACGGGCTCGTAAATTCCAAGGGCGGAGTAAATTAGGGACGGAATTGTAAGGGCACTCCTGCAACTTCCTCGCGGCCTGCCGCACGCAAGTTGGCCGTAATCGATTGTCGGAAGATTGCCGGGGCGAGGGGTAGAGGATTTTCGCGCGCATTCAACAGATTTCAATGAATCAATTATCGGCTGCCTACACGATGATCGCGCGTGATTTTCATTTACTCCACGGTGCCACGAGTGGAGGGGGGGGGGAGAGCGAATCTCGTGCAGTGGACTGAAAGGGACTGTGACCTGAAGATTCGGGCAAATACAAGGGCAGAGGTCGACTATCTACATCTGCCGTACGGAACCAGTTTCTTGATACCGATAAAAATTTTATTCTTTCGGGTCGATGGTGGAACACATTGTATTTACTGAACACGCGCGATAATTCGCGACCACGTGTAGGACTCTTAGTTTGCGTAATAATGAGATACATTATTTTATTATTTTCTTTAAATATTAAGGCAACTTTTTTAGTTCGGTAACATTGTAAACACCTAACGTTAATATTTGTGGATGGTTTTGCGGGGGCAGCTCAACAATGATCGATAAAAAATATAACAAAAAGGTCCAACAGAGGGTGATTTTCTCGTGGAAAATGAATTGTCAGCTCGGAAAATTTGTGGTTTATGAATGTTTCATGCAAAAAACGTCAACTTTTACAGATTTACCCGAGCTGCATGCCACAGAAAGACGCGTTTCATATATTTTCAAATAATATTTCCATTTAGTTTGAGCCTAAATTTAAAAAATTGTATGTGCACGGCTCGAACACTTCCATTGAAAAAATTAACGATTTTAAGAATTTTAATATTTAGTAACAGTATTGTACTCGGCAATAATTTTTGCTTTGAAAAATACTATAAAATATAATTTAATTTACGGCAGACCTATAGACTTAATTGTATGAAATTTTTCAATGAGCCCTTAATATCTAAACAATAATTTACAATTGAAAGGTGAAATTAACATACATAAGCTCTATTCTCTACTGCTCTAATGGCTCACTCTTTACACTCCACTTTTGTATGTAACTGTTTCTTTTCTCTTTCTATGCCTACTTAGATAATGAAGATGCGAAATAGAGGGGAGTAGGAGGGTGCGAGTATTGTAAGGGTCCACGTGTGCATTATACGCTTGACTCTGTTAAGATTATTCCTACTCGGTTGTATAAAAGCAAGCTCAATACGATAATAGCAAGACAATTAATATTTATATGAAACTCTTATAACAATGGCATGTCATTCCAACGATTTCTGACTACTCAATATAATTAAGGATCAAGTACATGACATGCTAGAAAGAGCCAGTAATGTAATAACAACGAACGCACACGAGGTAATTACTTGAGTGCTTTAACGGTTGTTTTTTTGAGTACACGGAATCAACTTGGACGTATTCGTATATTCGTATGTAAAATACAATGCATTTAATGAAATTTTAATGCAAAATATCTTTAATTTTAAAAGGATTTAAAAGTGAATTTTTCATTTATAAAAGTCTCGTTCGTTTAATGATATTATTTAATTCACAAATTTTTCCATTGAAAGAGTAATTTTTTATTATGGGAAGTTCTTCCTTCTGACTTAATTGGAATTTCAAAAATAAGCCATTTAATAAAAAATGCTTTTGTTGAATAATGATATGGCCTGCAAACTTGTGCACCAAAGCTTCAAATAAATTTATAAATCCTATACACAATATTAATTGCTAATACAAAAATTTCTATTCGGTAGCCACATTCAAAGATAAAATGGGGACAGTAAGCTAGTAATTAAAATAAGTAATAATTCAATGTATTAGCAAGTCGAAAATTATTATTATAATCCCATTGCCCTTATTCATACAGCAAGTGTTCAAGAAGTCCTTCCATAGCAACTGACAATAGGATCTAAGCCATATAATGTCAGCATTGGTTAAATATTTGACGTAATCATTATTTTGGAAATGAATGAAGTAAATCGCGAGCGCTCAAGATTCCCCCTCCCCCATTGTTCTCCGACAAGGGGCAAGAAATATTAGATCAAATACAAGTATCGGGGTCGTTTGGATCCTAAAGATAGGTGCGGGGAAATTTTCTCCCAAACCACTTATTTTCAGGGTGCATTAGGGAGCTAATACTAGAATCTCCTATTCCTTGGTAAGAGAGGAGGCCGTTCCCCGAGACAAATACCTGTGTCCTTATTCAATCAAAGTAAATCAAGCGTCTCCCTGGGAGCGCCGTCGTGGCTTGGCGCTCGGGGCCCAAATCGCGGGAATCACGGTCGGAAAGTATGGGTGGGTGGATGGGGGGGGGAGCTGAGGAAGCAGCAGCAGCAGACGCTATCCTCTGAGGTTGACTTTTGTGCGCTCCGCGAGTCCCGAGGTATTTCCGCTTAAAGCCCGCTCGGGATTGAAACTCCATTTGGCTTTTCGCCTTGCCTCTTCATCCCCCGTACTCCCGTTCACTTACGGCTTCTGTAAGGGTCGGGCCTCTCGCGAAACGCGACGTATTCCTCCCTCCTCGTCCGCGTGGGGAAAAAACTGGCAGCGACGAAGCCGGCAGAGAGCGAGAGCGAGAGAGAGAGAGAGAGAGCGAGGAGAGAAGGTGAAGGCGGAGGAAAAAAGGAAGGGAGAGAATGTACGTTGTTCATCAGGCTGCTTTGTTGGGCGGTCCGGGGCCGAGTGCGGAGGGGGAGACGACCCTTTTTTAGCAAAAAATCTCAAGCGTGCTTCCGCCTAAGGTCTCGCGGAAAGAATGTGAGTATCAAGAACGTTCTCTACGCGGAAAGGAATCTCGAGAGCGAGCTCCCCCGCGCCCGCCGCTCTATGTCCCTAGTCTCTCGTCTCTCCTCCTCGCGCGTACTCGTCCCTCGTGGAGTAGGCGAAGAGAGAAGCGAGGGCGGATGTTTAGCCGCGCCGGCTTTCCGCCCGCCGAGGTGCAGTATATGTTCAAGGCACCGACGTACGCAAACATGGCAGACGAGCCCACGAGCCCCCGGTGTACGCGACGCGACTACTGCCAGCCGCGGCTTCTTTCCTTCCTCGGAGATGAAAAGCTGATTACACGGAGGATGATTCGATCGGGGACTTCCTTATGGCCGCGGGCTGTGCTATTAGTACGCGTACGTGCTCTTTACATATGATACATTCACCGAATGAACATTGTGATTACGTTATTTTGCCACTGGATTAACGACTCTCGTCTTTCGAAACTCGCGTCGCTTGACCTTGCTCTCTTACGCCTTCTTCCTTTTTTTTTTTTTTTCTTTTTTTCTTTTCACGGAGCAACTCCTATTGACGTCTTGATAATTGCCCACTTTTCGTCGACTGTACACGCGTTGCCGAGCCCGTTAAATGCTGGGCTGGACGCCGACGAAATATTAAATCGCGACGTTCATTAGCACCCTGTTAGTATTACGTTCTTATTGTATCGCACGCCTCGCCCCCCTCCAGCCGTGACCATCATCATCGAGAACTGAAGCGTTTCTTTTCCACTTGCCGTCCAGTTTTGCAGGGGAAAATACAAATTATTATATACGCGCGTTAAGAGTCCACGATACCGTAACTGATTTGATCTTCACAGAGAACTTGAAAATTAATAATTCCTATCGATAGTAATCGAAGGCTCGTTTCGAGGGAAACCAAGTTATAAGCGTAGGAGCCCGTTCAGAATAGTAATGAAAATCGAGAAAATCATGGAACCGGTCGATACACGTAACGCGAGAGTGTGAGTACTTGTGCGAATGTTTGTATATGGCGGGACGAGGACGAGGTGGAACTTGAACGAGGTAAATGTTCGTTTGCACTCGGAGAGAGCTCCATTATCCCCAGAGGCTCAATACTCTACCGCTAATTAGTCGAATTTGAGAAGCGTACGAGAAATTGTAAGTTTGGGACCTCGTCTCTCCGGAGGATAATGCGAGCGCACTTGCACGAAGATGCACCGCCGTTTTAGCCTCCGGTTCTATCTATTATGCGCATAACACGCGAACGAGAAGAATCACGGCCGATGGAAACGTAGGGTGAATAATAATGACAGTAATAA
Source organism: Kradibia gibbosae (assembly GCA_018907135.1). Classification (NCBI taxonomy): domain Eukaryota; kingdom Metazoa; phylum Arthropoda; class Insecta; order Hymenoptera; family Agaonidae; genus Kradibia; species Kradibia gibbosae. Next base: position 4,525,660 of record JACCHX010000003.1, read on the forward strand.
AGATTCTCCTAGTGACATCGGAAAGTGAGAATCGATTGTAGTGTAGCCACCAATACCTTAGGATTCTGACTACATTTCCTGCGCAAAAGTACGGGTGAAGATATTTTCATGCAGTACCAATGGTCCTTCTGTATAGCATTCGATCGGATAATTCGATAAACCTCTCACTTTTTCACTTCAATTAACTGAACAGTCATTTTTAATAATAATTCCCTACAATCCTGTGCAATTTATATACTACGATTGAATAAATCACATATTACTCCGATAAAAAATCACACGTAAGCACCACAACAATGAAAATGTCGATAATTTTAGAAGATCTTACATCACCGGCATAATTATGCCTGCATGCTTATCATTAAAATATAAAAAAAAACGCGTGATCGAATTCAAATAAAATTGTGCACTTTGATCAGCTGTATGAATTGTTCATTCTTTGATCGTAATTGAAAAGTTAAAAGATTAGAGCAATATTGATAGAATCATTAGTAGACACCAAGGCCACATCTCGCATAATCGTTATTACGAAACTATCTTATTCTTTCGATGGATCACCTACGAGCGATTAGAAAGCTAATATTCGATGAGTCCATACCACAAGGACTGAAGTAGGAAAAGGCCGAAGAAGTTGATTAAAAGCGGAGGTCAGTTTCAAAATCAGATGTGATTTTTTAAGAAATGCGGCTGAAAACACGAGGCACAAATTTTCGAGTCATGAGCCTACAATTGATGAGTGAGTCACTGTATTCCTGTTAAATCTTCCGTCCCGTGTTACTCGACGCATAAATAAACGCGATCGGTTAACAAAGCCACCACCACAATCCCCTTGCAACCTCCACAACACCCCCAGTTGGTCTACTCTATCGCGAGAGAGAAATCCGCGTCACTTTGCGCACGAGCCATAAAAAAAGCCGATGGTCCGAATGGTCGGATCGAAAACAAATGGGGAAGGAGGAAGAGGGAATCAACGCCCGGCCGTAACTTTGCCTAATTTTATTCTAACTATCGGACCCTTCCAACCCCTCCTCCCCCGCCGCCGCCCCCGCCGGCCCGGCAGATCGATGCCCCCCCCTCCCCGCGAAGCCAACGGATTCGATGAGTCGACGGCATAATTCAGCCAGTTGAATATTGCCTGGCCTTCTTTCTCCGACTGGCCAGCGCATTCAATTCGTATATGCGGACTGCTCTTCATTTTAATATAAATTGTTGAAAATAAAGGTAGTAATTATGTTGGACCGCGCGGTCCGCCACAACATTCCGAATCCCATTGTGCGCGCAATTCCGGGGTGTGGGCCTTTAACAGCACGCGCATACGAGCGTACGGACGAACGATGTGCCTGGCATTTGTTTCGTGCAGATTGCAGTTCATCCTCTCCCCCTTCGCCGTCCTGTGCTCGCTCCTGCACAGCCCCCGACTCCCGGTCCACCGCCTACCCCTTTGCCACGCGCCGCGAAACCATCCTTTCCACCCGACCCCCCCCCCTCCCTCCCTCCCTCGCCAACCCACCCCCAACACCGCCGTCCGACTCGCAGGCTCCAGAGGCCACCGAACTATCCACATGAATTTCATCCCCGGTCTTTTTTATCTTTCGTATTTCAATTGCATGGAAATCATCAAGGTGCCTCGTGTGAATTCGGGGCAAAAGAGCCAAGTGCCGTGTATTTATGTGCGTAGAAAAATAATGTCGAGCAAATAATAGCATACTCTGGAAATGCGTGAAGCAGGGGTGTTTTTTATTACAATTTTATGCCCGCTTTATAAATAATAAATAGCATGGTTGGGTAGTACTTTTACAGTTGATTGATTAAAACGCAGATATTTACCGAACTAGAGCAGCTGCTGTAATTATGTTATTTTCAAATATCATTGTGAATCATCGACTATCTCTAATTATGTGGGAAGCCTATAATTGAATTTTCACGGAAATCGGTTTTCTCAATCATTCCATACAATAATTTCTAATCATTATAATTGCAACCCCGTGTGGACATTAAAAAATAACAATGGTATATAAAGTTATTTTATCTTCTTTACTTCATATAAATTAATATTATCTGATTTTGTATTTATACTCGGATATTGGAAACTAATAAGCGAAAGTCTATTATTTTAATTAAAATATACATGAGCTCAACTTGTACGGTATTGCAAAATCAAATTTTCCAGAATCTGTTGGTACAAAAATTTCAACTCAACACGAAAGAAAAACATCAGGTAATCTTCTTATAATACTATATGTCTGTAGGTATGAACGTATGTTAATGATAATTGAGAGTACAGTAAATACATTTGCTCACTGTCATGTTTTTTTATAAAGTTTACCAACGACTAAACCAAGTTTCTTGTTAGTAAAATATTCATTACATTGAATCTTTCTTTACCTTGATAAAAGAGCCTGAAAGAAAATCCTTACTCATATAGTTTACTTCTTTGGCTGTGTAAGTTATATATATGTAAATATAATTCTGGTGCGTATCTTAACTTTTTTATAATGCATTACGTAAACGTTGAAATTAATAAATATTTTATTAAATTTTTCTCAAAGTTCAATTTATATTAAATTATTCAAAAGCATGATATTTAGGTAAATATAATATGTAATTACGAATTCTAGCTATATTTTAATTAAAAATTAAATACGAAAAATTCCAGTTATTTAAAAATGGAATTGTTATATCGTTTAAATTTGTTTTACCCAATATATTACGATTCTTTTGTGTTTATTTTAGCGAAACATAATTTCTTTTCTTTAAAATACAATTGCAAAATAATAATTATCTTCGTTTAAAATAAAAGCAGTGGCCTGCGGAACGTTCAAAGCAGTTTTTTCGGTATATGTACAATATATTATATTATAAAAAAATGACAGAAGGCCTTTACTGCAAATAAAAAAAAAGTCAACGATTCGATTATGCATATTTCGCGCAAGTTGTCAAAAAAAGACGATGGCATCTCGCCCCAATCGTGAATGAACCTAGGAATGGGCTGGAGCTAAGTATACACAACTCCAAGGTAATAAAATAATTCAGCGATTAAGTTTTTCGTGAAGCAAGTTAAGTCTCTAGAAGCCCAACTCTCCGATGCCCCTGATCACCCTACGACAACTTCATATTGCATTCGTAAAGCATCGATTGTTGCCTGAACTAGATAGACTTCTTGCTTTCTACCTCTATCTATTTCATCTCTATCTCTCTATCTCTCTTACATCTTTTATCTCTCCGGCTTTCTCTCCTTTATCGACCATCCGCTCGATTCGCTCCCTTCCTCATCAATCGTTCTCTCTTTACTTTTAATGCGTTATTGCATATTCCCAGCGCGTGAGCATATCAATAATAAACCAGTGAGATGGTGAGTCAATGAAACTACATTTATAGTAATTCCTTTTGATATTTGGCTTTTTTATTACCACTGATTTTAATAATCTACTAACGTGTCATTCTTATGCGACGCGTGCAGGCATTCGAGATCAATAATACAAAGAGCGATATATTCGAAATTAAAGTAAAATTAAAAGTATTTCATTTACATTTAGTTGCAAGAGAAAATAAGACCCTCTGCTAGATGGATTTTTTTGTTTCTAGTGCCGTAGAGATGAATAAAATATACATCAGCTTAATTTCTGGCTTGATGTATTTTATAAAAGTAATTGGGAGAATGGCTTATTACCGTAAAAGAAACGTCTAATCTTGTTAATTATACCAACAAGCACTTGATTCGGAACTTTTGTTTTTAAAGTTGAAAAAAAAATCTTCAGTCAGTAGAATTAACATTTAAATGTACGTTTAATACAATTTTCATGTCCGTGTACAGTGATAAAGTTGGTATTTAAGCTCGGAAGTGCTTTCTCGTAAAAATTTTTCATCAAAACAAAAAAAATAGAGAACGGACTGATTAATCCTTGATGAATGTGATTAGATAAAGTTAATTGCGAATCTGTCTGTTGATTTAAATAAATTGGCTATTTTCACGCATCGTTCTCTCTTTTCCGCGAAATACATTTTGATTGTTCATTGGTCCGAAGCGGCGGGATGCCAGGGGGTCGTAGAGGCTCGGAGGATGGGGACGTACAGAAGAAAGGGTTGCGCCACGGCTTTGAACGCTTGCATTTTTGCCGGGCTTTTCTCAACGCAGCACCGACGAGCTTTGATTCGCACACAGAATTACGAAAGCAGCCCGGCGTACACAGCCTCCATCGCTCGTTTCCCTCGCCTGCCCACCCCTGCAGCACCCGGTCGCCCACTTGCTTCGCCTCGGGCTAATTTCACGTACAAATTAATCCTATTGCCCGCCGCTACCGCCACCGACACCAGCACCGGCATCGCCGCTGCTTTAGCACCGAAAGCAAAAAAGAAACGTATTCTTGCGCCCGCCACCGCAAGAACAACTTTTCATTGTTGAAGTGATTACGAGAGTCAGAAAGAGCGAGTAAGAACGCGGTACCGATGGGGAGAAAGAGCCGATGGAAAAGGAGGAGGAGGAGGAGGAGGAGGAGAAAGAAAAGGAAAAATTAAAAGTGAAGCAAACGCTCGCTCGCTCGCGTACACTTAAGCATGTCGTTTAATTTTATCAACCTTTTATTTTGTATTCGCGGAAGCTTTTATTGTTTTGATTGTAATGCTGATAATTTAATTTAATAAAGAAAACTACGAATTTCAGAGCCGTGGACGTTAGTTTTTTTCACGTAATTTGAATGGCGCGGTTCTTAGAAGATATTTAATTCGTAGGAAATCGTCCGGCAAGCGAATTTAATTTTCATTATGTTTGTACAGCGTCGAGTCTTTCAAGCCTTTGGTTTTTCTTGAAACTCAATCTGTTCGAACGCTCGAATTAATGAGTTCTTCGACCGGTGATCGTGGCCAGCGCTTCTAAAAAAACGATGTCGATAAATGGACTGATGATTACACCACCACTTCCAGAGCCTATCGTGCAAATAAATTTGCAAATAATAAGGCCTTTAAGGCGGAGAACATACGCAACCGTTAATAAGACAAAGAAAATAAGGATTACGATAAAGGTAAAGAGTCCATAAGTAGGCAGAGCAGCGCGAAATCACCGCTGATCCATGGAATTTAATAACGCGAATCGTCAATCGTGACGGAGGCACCGATTTCGGTTTTCTTAGGATCGTCGACAGGCAACTCCGCCACGAATTCAGCGCGCCAAAGCGAAAGCCACGAGCAACGAGTGAATCGTTGAGGGGCCGATAATAGGGAGGCAAGCTTCATTCTCACGGCGGCTTAGGGGACAGAGCCGAAAAAAAAGGAACAAGCAGAGAAGTAAGGACGAGATCCAGAAGCGGAGGCCGCAGGAGGAGGGACGCAGTCGCCGAAAGCCGAAGTCCGAAGGTCCGGAATTCTTAGTCGAGGCCCTCTTTCGAATCGCCGAGCTTTTTTCCCAAGCCTCAAACGGCAAATTCGGTTGCAGTGGTGCATCCTCTGCATTCGTCGAAAATTTTAGGTGTGCGTCGGGATTGCGTAGGGAGGGACGTGACCAGCGGCCTGGAATAGGTACCGACAGAATTCCGAGCATTCTCCGGGTCCAACTGGTTAGCGAGCGATTTACGGTATTGTAAACCGATGCGACGCTGGTTTGGCGCTCATTTCGGTCGCGACTGAACCGACCGCGAGCTCCGATACGAGATCTTCTAGTTGCGACTCGCGTCCCCATGATCGTGGGTCCTGAGGGGCGGGAGGTGGCGATTGGGGGGGGGCAGAGAGAGAGAGAGAGAGAGAGAGATCGAGAAAGACCGAGGCCGGGCTCTGCCGAGGACTAATAATATTGGCATTGTTGTCTGTGCGTGCGCGACACCGTTCGTGTCGGTCGTATTCCTGGCGGTTGTGTGCCCAGGTGCAACTACATCGCAGGAATTTTGGGAGGACTTCCGTGGCTCGGGAGGTAGAGGAGAAAATTTGCAGAGCTAGCGCGCAAAATGTCTGAGCTCGAGCTTTGTCAACGCTTTGTAGAATTGAAGTGAGACGTTCCCTGATCATAGGATAGCACCAATGCTCTCCTTGCTCGTGAACATCGATCGGAGTCCTTACGGATCCGTGGGTAGGGGGACTGGAGCGGCGAGCTCCTTTGTCTTACAATGCGACCGAGCGCGTCTTCCCTCATCCGGACCTTTTTCCCCAATGCACAGGTGCGCGGTCTCACTCGTGAGGATTTTAAAATCCTGATCGATCAGCGTTGCCGAAAAAGAAAAGAAAAATCACGAGGGTAATTCCAAACAGGCACACTCGGTGTGGCATTTGCCCTTGTAAGGTCTTAAAACTACTAATAACGATGTCGATATGTGCGCGCGATCCATCATTTTAGGTGGCGCGTAGTCCCTCGTGATTAGTAAAACGTAGGCATTCGGTCGATCGCTTTGACCGGCCATCCATTCGTTACCTTTGCCAGACTCCGGGCGGCACCGGGGGATATGATAGTCCAAGCGATTAGCGCGACTTAGGTCGATACACTGTATCCGGCACCGAAGAGCATTCGGCTTAATTAACGAAGATGAAAGCGCTTACAATCCCTTCCGCGGCAAATATCCAATTAGCCCTTTTGAAATCTCACTCCATTAGAGAGGCCAGAGCACGGAGACGGCATCCGGTGCGCGAACTCCACCCGGAGTCCGTCGCGGCCGTACAAAGCACCGGGTGGTGGTGGGGGGGGGGCGATATTTTCCCCGGGACACGAAGTTTCGACATTCGCCGTAAATCACGGGGAAGCCGTGCCATCATCGCGTGAATTATCGCGGAAATCAGTAGGGAGTCGAGGAGTTATACTCGTGACGGGTTCATTGGCGCGCGCCCGGAAAATAATTAAAGCGCGAGCAAAGGGATTTCGTGGGAGCGGGGCGGCTGGCGCGCGGGGGGAGGGGTGGCGGCCGAGCATCGGTGGGGCGCGAATCCGATGGGCAAATCCCGTAGCACAGTGGGGTTGGCGCGGGCCCGGCCATGCGGAATAATGATACGTAATCGCGGAGCGGCGCGTTGTACCGACTGGAGCGCTGACTCCGAGCCGGGAAGGGGGAGGGGGGGGGTGGCGACGAGCCCCGGGAAATCGATCCGCCGGCGAACCGTTGAATGCGAGCCGCTTCCAGGAGCATCCCCGGCACTGGGCCCACCCCGTCTCCGGGGGCCCGTTTTACTCACGGCTCGGTTCCCTCGGCCGGCCAGTGAAGCGATAAGACCACCGGCAGGTGCTCAGCGACTCGTTTCGAGCTCCTTCACCTTCTCTCGAAAGCCGCGATGGTCCTAATCGCGATCTGCTGAAAAATCCACTTCGAAAGTTCGCTCCGCAGTCCATCGCATGCACTCGAGACGCAAAAGTAACACGACGATACGCAGTGTTGATTAGTAATATGATAAATAAATTTGGGAAACTGGTGAACTGGTCTACTCGATTATATCCGAAACACTCTCGAGAATCCTCAGCTTCTGTTCAAACTTGTTGCTTCTTACGCGCTTCAAATAATTTATTTAAAAATGCTTTCTGTAAATATTTTCAATGTCTACTTTTATAAAAATGACCAGTGGTGGACAATCACTAATGCGCGAGATAATTTTAAGCATATCGTTCAACGTCCATTGAACATGTGCGTTACTTTTAAATATTTACGGATTCGCGAAGTTTTTATTTTTGAAGATTGATTTTACAATTTGAAAACCTTTTTTAAAACTCGTTTCGAGGCACAATTTTTTTAATTTGAACAATAAATAATATGCTTTATTTTTCTCATTAAGTATGTTACGTTAAAAATTTTTGCGGTGCTTTACGAGCGTCTTTAATTGGGTATGTAAAAGTAGAATAATGTATTATTTATAAAGTAAAATGTGAAATTTAAAAAAAAATATAATAACACTTTATATCGTCTGCGCACACGGAATTTCAAGAATTTTTACTCGGCTTAGTATATTGTTTTGAGTAGAAGAAAAGAGAAATATTTCTACACACATGCGTACATATAATATGTAATATTGCATTTAAATAGGTATTTATTAAAACCTACTTTTAGTTAGGTCTATAATCATTAAATGCACACTACACTCTCAATCCCCGATACGAAAATCTTCACTCTTTCTACTTGACTAATTTCGACTTTGCTCGCAAGCTAATAAAGACTTTTTATGCCCAAGACTTTCGTGTGCGAAATTTAACAAGGCGAGCTATTCCTACTTTTAAAATATAACGCACACTCGATAATTGAATCTATGCAATAATAAAGTGCCCGTTAAAAAACATTATAGCCAACAGTTAATGAGTACGTGTAAATTGATACACGAAATTCGTGTCTGACACTTCAAGTGGTTCTTTCACCGGCCGTCACTTCCAATGCATTCAAAATGAATATTTTGAAATGCCCCTCACCCAACCCCGGGCCTACGAACCTCGCACCGTCGTACTCCTCATCGTGCCAATTTTATTTTGATCGGTAATCCAAATAATAGGAAAACGAGAGGGATTTGCATGTACAACATTAAAATAAAATGTGAAATGTTAAGGGCATAGGGGGCCTAATAAAGAGCGAGGGAGTGCATTGCAATGTAAATTGTTTAATAGTTGCGAATGAAATCAGTGCCACGGACAAAAAGTCAATTGTTCCGGTAGATATCGCGTTACTAATGTCGAGTGCACGAAATGCGATGCGCGATTCGTCATTAAAAGAATTGGGATTTCAGTTCCTGTATACGCTCCGGCACATCGGCTGCGAGCCGTAGCTGCGGGTGCGAAGGGCGGACGATCGCGGATCGCGTCGGGTCGGTTGGGTCGGGCGGGGGAGGGAACTCAGATCGGGATGACGGCGACACGGGGATGAGGAGGAGGAGGAACGACGATAGAGCGAGTGTACGCATTCCGCGTAGTCGCACAACAATGTGCGCGCGCATGTTCACTTGTAAATTACAAAGCTCCGGTATTGTTGAGCATACGCCTGTGTGCGAGTACTTGCGAAATGAGTTGAATTTCAATTTGCAGCCGTCGCGCGGCCACGCTGCCCGACGATTTGCGAATAATTGCGAACAAGTGTACGCCGTGTAATGGAATATATATATTGAATTAGATAAACAGTCGGGCGAGCGACGATGGTGAATTTCATTGGGAAAATGACGTTTATGGAATCTTTTAGCTCACGCCCAAAGTAATGTTTAATGAATTAACAATACTCTGGATGACTCTATCATTCCGTTACTTCTATTCAATTTTATTTTATTTATTTTGTTTCGCGTTATTTAATTTCACTATAATTTATTTTATCTTATTTTTGAAATCTAAGCCGACAAACGAAATAATAAATTAAATATAGATTCGTTTGTTTCGCGTGGAAATTTCAATTAAATGCCATGCAAATAGAGATAAAAAGAGGTGTTTACTTCTAGCGAAATTCAGTATTCATTAAAATGTATTTTATTACAAAAATGTATAGTTTTGTGTTACTCGGCATTATGAGCTCAATTACTACTGTGCGAAATGCGAAATTTTCGTTTTTAGAAATAAAAATAATGTACTATTATTTGTCGATTGTTCATTCTATAACGTCAGATAAAAATGTAATAAAGCAAGAAGATTGTGTACTCACCGTTAATTGGAAACATAAATAATATTTTTTAATATTTGTATTAAATTTTTTTTTAAAACATTTTTCACAAATTGTATTGTTTTACGCGAAGTGCTTATTCAACACATTATTTATTTATCCATTTCATTGGCAAAATAAAAAACATTAATTTTATAAAACCTTAAAATATTAGATGAATTATCTAAATTTTCAATTTTTTTTACAAAAAATCCCAAATATAGTAAATTAAAACTATTGCATATAATTTAAGCATTCGATTTTCGCTTTGATATGACTACTCTGCGTAAAAAAAATATTCTTTAATTAAGGATATATCCATTAAATCAAAAAAAAATTTTTCTCGAATATAAAATATATATTTAAGTATTTTTTAATTATATATATATCATTTACTTATGTATATATATATCACTAACAATTAGTTTTTTTTTTTTTAAATTTCTTATTTATTTTAATTAATTGATTTTATCAATGTGTTCTTTATCTCAAAAAATTTATTATTACACGATCTTTCAAATTTATGCTTTATTATTATATTTATGTCCGTCAAACAAAACCTTGTTTATCGTTACTGCAAAATTTTAAATTACTTTATACATTTTTAAGTAAATTGTTATTCGATAATTCAAGTATGAACTATCAATTAAAATTGAATGGAAATGAGTCTTGTGAAATTTTTAAACTCATAAAAAACTAAAAACACAAAAGACAAGTATTGCAAATTATAATTTCATGTTAAGCCCTTATTAATTTTGAAAAGATACAAAGAAATAATAAAAGGAAAAATCGAAACAGTCCAAATAATATTTACGTCGATAAAACTTTTTGTATTGTATTCTTATGTATTAACGCCTTTTGAAATTTTCCAATTTCTATTCATTGGTTTTATTAAAAAACGATTTTAGATAAATTAATTGCAATATAAGTGTTAATGAATAATGTAGGTATATTTAAAAAATAAACATTACTTTTAATGCTTTAGAAATACATGTGAAGAACAAATAAATATTTATAAAGTCGGCTTTATATACTTGAACCATAATAACTCCAATACATTTCAAAGCAATAAAATGGACTACTGCTTAATAACAGCCTTTTAAAATCCTTCCATTTAAGTACAAGACACGAAATACTTCTTGAAATTCAAATACATTAAAGAAAACATGAGTTATTATAGGTTTTAAAATTTTAATATAATATCGCACAAAAATTCCAAGGAAGCTCTAAAAGAGTTCATTTAAAGAATCCGCTTGTCCTTTTATGAAAGTGTTAAATGTATCTATAAGCATTTGGATTCTTAAATACATTTAACAAAGAACTTTCTTCACTTAATAATTGTTGCTCCATCAAGGTATAGCGGAAAACCTATAATTATTTAAACGCAGAGTCGCGAACATTTCTCTTCATTTAAATATACACGATATTATTAGCAAAAGTGTTGCAGCAGCTTTTTTACACCGGCGCACGTAAGGTGCGTGCTCAAGTATTAAGGATAAAGGGACGCGGGAGAGGGCAGGGAAACACGATGCACATCGAATGCAACGAGCTCTGCTTTACTGCTAAAGAAAATAATTCCTCAAATGTCTGAGTCGCGGTCGGCGTCGGCCCTGGGATGCGGGGATGACGAAGAGAAGGCCTCGAACTGAAATATAATCGGGCGAACCGCGGCACGAAACAGAGTCGATTTTCAAAGCCCGCGCGTAAGTGGAGAATCGAAGCTGTTCCTTTGCACTCGTTTCTCCTCCCCAGAGCTCATGGAAGAAGTGCCGAATTAGATCGGCAAAGGCACGAAGCCGAGATAGAGATAGATATAGCAAGAGAGAGAGAGAGAGAGAGAGCAAAGAAAGTGTCTCTCCTCGCATCTATTTATAAGCAGGCGTAACTTCCGACGGACACGCGTCTTATGTGCGGCGACTCCTCGGAAAAACCGGAGCGAAGATTCAAAGTATTCGCGGCTCATTTGAAATTCCATGCCGCCGTCGCTGCCGTCGTAGTCGCGTCGTCGTCGACGGGGAAAGAAAAAAGGACGAGCGTCACCGCACGCGCCAACAAGATCTTTGATTCCGCGGCACTCCTAAAGTTGCACCTAAGGACGCGAGGAGGCGGCTCGCTTATTTTTAGTGGCGAGCCTGTTTGCGAAAAGTTACGCGAATGAATAATGCAGTCCTCGGTGAAATTTCTCTCCTCGCCTCGGCCCCATCAACTTCTCGGCGCATTTAGAAACTTCAACTGCCGAGCCGCGAAGGAGGAGAGGAGGTCCTTCGGCCCTCGTGGCCAATTTAGCCCATACGCCAACAGAGGGATGTGGGAACCAGGAGGGGAAGGACTCCTTGCGCTCCAACACGACGGGAACGACGACTCGGGGGAGGGTGATGCAGCCTCCTATTCGTGGTGTTGAGCTCGGAGGTGACTTTAAAGATCTCGCGTGAATTTTGAGCTCGGTGCAAAAGTGGAAACACTCGAATTAAGGCTAATGCGAAAATGACTACAATTAATTCGCAATTCATATGGCGTTTTAACTTGATTAAATCTGAGGTGAAGCTTTAGTATAGACAACCCGTTATTCGGTGTAAGGTCTTATTTCGAAACCAAGAATTAATATCGACTGAGCTGGCTTGTTATATAATTTGTCCTTAATACACGTGTAGTCAGACGGGCTTGGAAACATTAGCATGCTATTCGTGTTTCCAAGATTTTGCATTAGTACAACTTATCGCGATAGTTTCGCATTATAATAAGCTGTTGATAAGTCTTTCCCAAATCTTTATCAATTTACAATTAGCGGATATAACTCTAATCAGTACGTTAAACAAATGTTCAGACAACTGGTGTTAATCGCAATAGGTTCAATGTTAAATATTATTACATTAATGTAACAATGTTAAGCAATTATATAAATATTATCAATCAAAGTCTGGGACATATAATACCGTGCCTTTGTGCTCGCTGATTAAAATTTTAGTCACGCGTCGTTCCATCTCAACGTTGGCTGAAACTTTTTCTTGAACTAAATGGTGATATTTGACAGTCACGATATGGCAGTTAAACTACGCTTCTGAATGCTTAATGAGCTCTTCTTTATTCATAGTTATATACATACATACGTAAAAATACATAAATGAATTGAAAATTTAGCAGCTAAATTAACAGCATTAAAGACTCGATTATCTCTCGAATGGTATTTTCTATTGAGACAAATATTTATAGCGAAGCACAGGTCCACGCCTCTTTATCGGGTATCGCAGATCATTCGAAATTCATATAAGAATCGACTTGTCTGAGCATCATAAGTCCAGTAGATGTTATTGTCCGATACGGAGTTGCAGTCGATAAATCCACATCAACACCTGTCCGAGAGAAATATCGATAGCAGCCTGTACGCCAAATTGACAACGATTATTTCAACAATATATGCGGCTTCGTGTTTACGCGCCAAGTCGTAGATCGGAACCAAAGATGCGTCCCAGAGGCAACACACGTGATCTCAAAGCTGGCGTGTGCCGAAAAATCGGCCAAAGGCCACATCGATGACACACTCCACACGTGAGCAACATCGCGTTAGGCATGCTCGAGTCTAGCCGCGAGAAAATTTCTAGATGGCAGTGGACGCGGCGACTCGATGAGGCTTACGGAGTGACGATTCTTGGCGACGAGCTCCGTCTCCTCCTCTTCGGCCAGAGCCCAAGCACGAGGCCACACCAGACCCATGGGTAAAAGTCCCGAGCTCGATTAGGGAATAAAACCCGGCGCAAGGGCAGGTGCGCGACGTTTTAGAAGCGTATGCCAACCTCGTAAATCATGCAGTCGCGACACTGGCCATTTTGCTGCCGCGCATTGCCTCGAGCTTGCCAAAGTGCACTTTGGCCTTTCTCTCCTCCTCTCGGCCCCTCCTGACCCCCTCCCCCCCCCAACCAACAACCACGCCGACACTCCGGAACTAGGGCTCTAGCTCATAAATTGCTATGGTGATCCCTCGGCAAGCGAGCCGGGATTCGGCCCCTTTTTTCCCTCGCAGACTCGAGCGCACACCGGGCAAATCCGTGCACCGCTGATCCGCCGCTCGAAGAGCAAAAGCCTGCAAGATAAACGGCTTCGCGAATATTATGCTAACACTTTTTATTGCCAGTGTTGCACTTGCGGCGCGCTAAATTCACTTGCTAGATTGTATTGGCGAGTGTAATTTTTTCCCCCCTTTTTTGTTTAGGGGTCTGGAAAGGGAGGCCCTTTGCGATTTCGTGTTCTTGAGATTACAGTGAAATTATTTTCCTCGCCACCGCACTCACCAGCTAATTTTGCAGCAGGTGAATAGTCATTACGCGATGAACTTAATTATATATGCGACTTGAAACAATGTATGAATGTTTAAAGCGTGTCTGTCGTTTTACCGAAAGGTTTTGATAAATCTCTATATTAACTAGAAATCACTCGTGTAATTATGAATAAATTTTGAGCTCCATCGGTCAATGTGTCTCTGAATTCTTCATAAACGATGAATTTCATTTTTCTTCTGAACGTTCGCAATGTGTTACATTTATAATGAGGTTATATATTCCGAGCATTCATAAAGCATATACACAATATGTCATAAATATGGAGTTTTAAATGACAGCACAATTCCGTGAATTGTCCTGAAAACTATATTAACTGGTATATGGGTACGGGATAAAGAAGTTCAAGACACTTTCCCTAGTACATTGGTAATACATTCGCAGACATTATCCCCGTGCTCGCACTTTATTTCGCGTGAAATTCAAATCCACCTTCTTCTCCGCTCCATTTGCTTTTCTCCCACGCATTAAACATCCAGCACTTCGTGGCGGGAGCTCTGCTTTCCCAGAGCCAGACCCCGTCCTTGTTTTCTTCGCTCCTATATATCGGACATATTTTCCATGGCCAAGAATTTATCGGGGCCACTCCGCGCAGTGTCGTCCTCGCCTCGACGATTTTATAATATTTGAAAATTCCGTGCGGTGACGGCTTTTCGCACTTTGCGATTAAATGGAATCCCGCGTCTCTGTATGTTTGCAAAATATGAAGCAACTTGCATCCGTTGACACTTGCGACTCCGGCTCCGGAGATAAGCCTGATGCTACCCGCAAATGAGCACCGAAAGGGAAATGTTATATAATCTATAAAAGCGCGATCCTGAGATTCAGCGTATAATCGAAAGCAGGCATCTTTATTTTGTGCAAATATTCGATGCGAATCGAGATCTGCATTAGTAATAAGTCTCAGTCAAGGAGGACGACAGTGAGAGATTATTATTGCCTTTTGATATGAAATAACACCACGGAAATACAAGTTGACATTCTTTTATATTAAATAATATTCTCAATGCGAAATACGAATCGGACAGCTCCGTTATTACTAGTCGAGCGCATTTATTTAAAAATAAGCTAACGTCAAACTGAAAAATATTTAATTTACGAGTGTTTCGGAACATTTCTAGCGAGTCGTGAAATTGAAGATGAATAAAACGACTACTTCTCAATTTTTTATCAAGCCAACCATAGACTGTTCTTTTATTGTATACCTGCTACTTTTAGATCTACTTATCCTCTGTATCTTAGTAATAATGAATTGGAATATCGTAAGAAATTAGAGGCGAGGCATCACGAATCAAGATAATCAGTTACGGGGTCCGCCCGAACGGATGAATAGGAAAATTTATTCCTTGGATAACATCGACAACATCTTGCTGTGCGGGCAAAGCCTAATGGAAGTAGTGCAGGCTTTGCAATGACAACCCTTAGAATTTCTCGCACTTGTTGCACGGAAGTTACAAACTGTTGAGCAGATGACAGTACCCACCCCGAAAAGTGCCTTTAATTTTGTAGAAGTCTCAAGCCCCGTTCGACGAGCCCGAAGTAACATTTGTATGAAGTCATCTTTGTGTTTTCATAACGATGGTCTACGTGATCTGAATTCTTTATTTTACACACTTCCTACGTTTTCATACTTGACAGACGAATGCTGAATACATTGCGTTCGCAGTTTTTAAATGAGCGGAATAAATTCGTTCACCATTGGTGCGAATTTATTGTATTATTAAATGTCGAGTGGAACTTGATAAAAATTAATCCAATTGATCAATGCTGAGCAAGAAGCTTGAATTCCATACGTAACGTAGCCTTTCAATATAAAATGTGTCTTCATTTACTTATTGTTTCATTAATTGATCATTAATGTTCCATAAAATGTTGACGGTACCTGATTATACGTTATTGATTTTATTTCCAAAGGCTGCTAATTATTTATAATCCTCTTACATTCAATTACTGTTTAAAGGCATTCAATTAATTGTAATTGATGTTCGAATGCTTACGGCAACGCGTCCGTAAAGGTAAATTATTTATAGGCTTGAACTTGAGAGGTATGCAAAAGATGCTGCACAACCTCGCAAGAAAAATGAAAAGAGGCACAAGAATCGGCATCGCAGCTATTGTTTTACCTAGAGCTCAGGTAAACAAAACTGATTCATAAAGAAACGGGAAGTCAAAATCTGAGCGTTAAGCGCGTAAAACCAAATTAAAGTTAGCAAAATAAAATAAAATATAGGACGCTCAAAGAGCCCCGTTGGGGGAGGGGGCCGTAGTAAAGAAGAGGAGGAACAAAGCGAAATTCCACGGAAACATGGAAAATGCTTGCGTATCTACCGTCAAAGCGAGTACAGGAGCCGAAAAAAAGGGACAAACGAACTCGAGCGAGCGAATTTTTTTGCAGACTCAATAATCGCCGCTGCTACAATACGAGCGGCCCTCGCAGTACCCGAGCGAATTTTTCGAAATATCGGAATCAACCCCGAGCTCAAATGGACTCTCGGCAGCACGCGATAGCCCAATCCCCCGGGGTGAATTCGCTAGAGATTCGGCAGACCAGTAAACGCGCGCAATTGGATTTCCATTTTGTTGAGCAGCCGCTCAATGAATTGTCCGTAGGCGAAAAATATAGCGCAGCGACACGCCGGGGTCGAGGTTATTGTGGAGTTATTGGAGGACACGGCCGGGACTCGGTGGAGGTGACAGATGCTGTCCGGCCGAGGGTCCGAGGCGGCTCGGGATGCCGGCAACCGAGATCACGATGAATTTCAACGCGATCATAAATTCCCCAGTCCTTTTCATTATTTCGAATGCGCGCGTGCTCCCGCGCGATAATTACATCATCGCGGCGGGGGCTGCAGTTAGTTTAATTTGGCCCTGTATCGGCGACACTGCAATTATCTCGTCCGGCGTAAAAAGCGCAATAATGGCTTCGAGGACTTTTCTGTCCGCTTTCCAGGAATGGAGGAGGGCCGCGGGACAAGTTACAGCCCCGGAGACGTGGCCCAATGCTCTGGCGTTACCACGTAGATTATGTAAGCGGCCTCGGTCGTAGCGACGGCACCGCTTATGGATAGCCGCGCCAACGAGGAGTCAGCGTTAAGCGAATGGAGGAAAGGTCCGCGCTCTCAACGGCTTTTAATTAGAGTCCCTTTCGGCCAATGCCTACGGTAGATTGCCGGGCATCGAGGGCCTGGCCAACAGTCGATTCCACCCTCGCGATAATCCCATAGGAAGAAGACACGGTCCGCTATTAAGGAGCACTTGATTATCAAGCCTTCGAGCTCGGCTCTCGCCGCTATGCGTAAGCTCAGTCAAGTGCCTGCAAATGTCAACCGAGAGCCCCCGAGTGCATCTCTCCTTTGACTCTCGTCCTTTACGCAATTTATTCGGAGGTGCTGGTGCGTGTCCACTCGCCTCGCATCGACGCCCTCTCCTCCTCCGTCGCGCTATTGTTAAAGCGACGATTCGCGACGTCGCCCGTAAATTGCGCTCGGACTGCTTTGCGACTTTTGTTTTTCTCAGCGACGTCCTAAGCTGCAGCCGAGGGCGAAGCCTCCCCGGCTCGCCACCCAGGTTCGGAAATTTATCGCGAATAAGCCTGAGCATTTAGCCCGAGCTTATGCGCACGCACTACGAGGTACTTTCTTCCTTCGCTGCGCCGGCGATAGGGCGACTTTGGCTCGCGTGAAAAATCTATTGTGCTCGCCGCTGCCTTTCATCTTTCGCCCGCCCGTCCGATTCATTGTTCTTCTTGGACAAGGAGTTTCGCGATCATTGTGCTTCGTTCCCGTGATAATTGTTCCCTGCTAAATCAATCGCTCGCTTCCTTCTTTTCGCTCGCACGTGCGCGCACTCGGAGACTCTCGGATTGTCTTTTACGGTGGATTATTTGTTTTGTTGAAAAGGGAGAGGAGGGGAGACAAAACAACGAAATAATCCAGATATTTCTTTCGGAGTATTTCGTGACGCGTCAAGTGCGATTAGTCAGTTAAATTAAGAACCGGCGTTGCTCATAACAATGTAAAGTATCTATGACGTGGATTTTAATAGAACTCCGAAACAGGCTTGTCGCGAATAACAAAACTAGTGTTTCGCAAGTCTTCCAACGGCTAATCCGAAACTGAGATAATTATAATTCGTTGACAGGGAGACGAAAAAGGTTGCTTGCTACGTACTCGACTCCTTCTCTTTTCCGAGAAATTAATACGAGTAGTTTAGATTTACTTTTCAATGCAATTATTAAAAAAAAAAATCTAAACTTATGAATACAGACAGAATCATTACATTTTATTATTCATCTTGGCCTCTATAGGCGATAGCACTTGGATTTATACGATTTATATAACGTCATTATTATTTTATTGATCGATTCAATCGCATAGAAAGTTTTGTAAAAATGAAAGATATTTGAAAAACGAAGACCTACAGGGAAAAACGGGCTTACGATATTACGGGAGATATAATGGTTCCCATGTGTGTGTGTGTGTGCGCGCGCGCGCGCGAATCTCCTTTTACATGATGCGGTCGCACAATGAATAAGAAAATTCGTATTATTCCGCTAGAAAGATAATTTCAGCGAAAAACTTATAACTCGACAGTGAATATAACATTTAATCTAATAAAAATTAGATAATGATAAAATTCTATAAGTTTATGACTGAAAGTAGCTATAATAATATACTTTAGATGCGGAGATACGTTTAATTTCATTTCATTTTTTATAGGCACCATAAAAAGTTTCAGCGTACTTTTATATTTCTTTTTGCACTGGCGTCTTAATAAAAATTCCTACACGAGGCAAATAATTGTTATTAAAAGCTAGCCCACCTTTTATTATTTAAGGAAATCCATAATAACACATTGTTAAGTCGTTTTTTACCACCACTACGTCCCCCTCCGCCTTTTCACCTCCCTCCCCTCATCCGCACCCTGAATCTCATTAAATAACCGAGAATTTTACGCGAGCGCCTCGGTGGACGGCAAGACACCTCATGGATCCCAGCGCTCGATCGCAGACTCCGAAAACGAGAGAGCCCGTGCGCCTCGAAAGGGCATCTCGACCTCGCGGGAGAGAAGAGAGTTGAACGGTATGGTAGGTTGAGGATGGGGGGAGAGGGCGGCAGGGGAGGGGCGGGGAGGCCAGGGGCAGGTGTCCCGACGGGGACTCGGTAATGCGGCGTTGAGTACCACTGGCCCGGGACCCAACGAGGCGTCGCTGGCACACACCTCGAGATGCAGGCCGGGGGAGACAAAACCCGACCGCGCTTCGGTCGAGAGGGACGTGGTAGGGAGTCGGTGCAGGCCAGGAAATGCACTTGACGCCGCGCGGGAGGAACAGAGGCCGTGACGACGATAGAGCCGAGTACGGGCGGCGGAGGCTTTGGGGGAAGGTTGGAGGAGGGGGGGGGGAGAGGCCTGAAGAGGATGACTCATCGGAGATACGGAAAACCGGTTCGACGTAGAGTCGATTCCTCCGACAGCAGCGCTAGAGGAGCGTGGCTTTTATCTAACACCCCCACCGCCCCTCTTTCCTCCGCCGCCGCCCCCCCGCCGCCACCACTACCACTACCACCGCCACCCCTCGTTCCCTCTCGCTCGCTCGTTCGCTCCCTCTGGCTAACGTTTCGAGTCGGGCGACGCTCGAGAGGACCCGGAGGCTCGACGTTTGACACCTCGCCTCGTGGGGCCCACGATAACGCCCTCCCCGACGATCGTGTATCAGGTATCGATGCACCGCCGGTATATCCGACGGCCCGACGTCGCTCCGGCAAGGCGAATTCGATTCTCTCGCGCGATTGGGAAAGACCCTCTTGCGTCATTGACTCTCTTAGCTGCGGTGAGGGCCACACTCTTCCTTCGCTTCTAATCGGCGCTCATAAGTCGATCTCCTACATAGACTCAATCCACGTGCAACCGAGAGACAAGGAACACTGGCGCTGCTAATAATTATCAACACAAATTGAAAATTAAAATCAAACGTATAGGAAAGCAGTTTGCCTCGAGCCCTGAAATTTGTATATGAATACTCGCTCGAAACTCTCAGTCTCATCTCCATTAATTAAATGCAGATATGATTTGTTGGAATCGACAGTGCCCTTTACCATTTCTTTCGGCGAAGAATTACAATGTGCTTTTTGTGCAACTACCTTTTCTCCTTCTTCTTTGGCTATTCGAAAGTCTATGGTAATTTAGCGTGTGTGGTAATGGTGTTTCCCTATTTCGCATTCGATATACCTGAGAAGCTTGTAATGTGCTCTGTTAGTTCCCGCAATATAATGTTAGTAAGCACAAAGCCAATGGCTCAATTCGGATCAATGATAGACAAGACAGAAATTGAATAACGAGCAGGATTTAATGGGCATGAGATATTTAATAAAAGTAAAATTATTCATAAAATAATATACGAATATCTATATTTAAAAGAGAATTTCTCTCCCATGCCAATTTACGAAATGACTTCTACAACATAGACTTACAAGCATTAGAGAGCCGCATCAAAGTGACGAAAAGACTTGGTGCAGTAATAGACTAAAGCAAAAAGACAGAAGATGAGCTTAAAGTAGTGAAGGGGGACGAACGACAGACACGTCGGAATTTCAAGCGAACGACGTAAAAGAAGTACAGTGAAGATATTAATGTAAAGGAACTCATGATACTTGCATGGTAAAAATTCTTTGCATTCACGCGGTCAAAATATAGCAACTAAAACTCAGTAATGGATATTATAAATTTTTTAAAAATATCGTACCAGGATTAAGTGGTTTTTGTAAAAGATTATATTGCCGACAGCTCATAAATCAGTTAAATCAACTTTAATTCCTATAAAATAAACTCTATCGATAGATCTTAATTAAAAACACGAAACAGTATCATTGAAAATTCATTTCATCGATACATACAACAATTTAGGACGCACTAGAAGCTTTATTAAAATTGGAGCTTGGCATGTTATATTTTATTCAAGTTACAGTATCTTGAGTCTGACTCTAATTTCATTAATCTAGTTTTTTATGCTTAATGCATAATAGAGTTCGGCTTTATTTTATGATGGTCAGGTGGAAGATTATGCATGTGGAATCTTTGCTCTTTTAACAGGAAAACCATTATGATTGCACTAGATAAGCCACCCTTAATAATCCATCGTAATAATATATATGAATTAGTTTTTTGTACAAAAATTGCATTTTGTTAACATTGCAAATGATGGAAAATATTTTCTAATAAATAGTCAGCTGTCATTATTGAATTAAAAGTGTTTTAGTAAAGAAACATTTGTTTATATTATTCTGAATATATTGGTGGTTGATTTTGCATTTCAGTTTTTTTCCAATTTCAAAATAAAAATTCTAAATCAAAATTTAACGCGTATTTGTTTAGAATAATATTTTTTTCGATCTGTATTACATGTGTAAACTATTTTGTAAATATTCACCAAAAAAATGTTTAAATTAAGCTCTAACATAATTTTAATGGAAAAATAATATAAAACAACAAAATACTACATAATTTTTTTTTGGTTAAAAAATATAGAAGTATTTTGCATATATTACAAACCGCTTATTTTAAGCTTATAAGTCTGAACTAAAATGATAGGGGACTAAATTATAAGATTAATATCGAAACAAATTGCTAAGAACCTTCAGTACTATAAAATACTAAACTAGCACAATATTGATATCTAGAATGAACCTTGTCTAATTTTTACAGTAACAATTGTTTGTGAAGTAGCCGCTCAATAAGAAAAATTAATTAGAAACCAAAATTAATCAGGAACAAAAACCATATACAATTTAAAATGCAATGTATATCCATTCAAACAATGACTTCATTCAAATTAGTATAAATTCATTGAAATTTTCTCACTATTTCCTTTTCCATTAATAATAACATTCTACATTATAATGTGCTTTAATTGCGATATGATAATGTATTAGTATGAAAAATAATGTTATTAATATTGATAAGAATGAATTATATTCTTTTGTTGTTGGTATTATTTTTGCATTTTAGAAGCCATTTTTTAATTATAATTCTTTTGAAATTACACTTAAGTGATTTTTAAATAACAGTAATTAATAGGGTATAAGCATTTATATTATTATGGTTATAAATATTGTTGGTATAATCATTAGAATAAAATTTTTTTCAAATTAAATTTTTCAATTTATTTTATTATTCAATTTTTAAATTTTGCGTCACACTATGAAAAAAAATAAAATTTAATTGAATAAAAATATCTCATCAAATAAATTTATACCTCTATTATTTTTTTTCTACATGAAAAAAATTTAAATATTTCATTATTCTGATTTGACTTTATTGCAATTACTGATATATTTCCTTTTTATACAAGCTTTTATTTACTGAGTAATCTATATTGTATTTCTTAGAAACGTTTCAATCCTTATTTAGAGAGTAAATAAAAATTATTCTCTACAATATCGAGAAAATTTGTGCTTTCAGAAGTTATTACAATGTAAACATACTAATACATTTATCACCATGATTATTACACAAATGTAGACACTAATATAATTAATTAAGATAATCTATAATTCAATACGTATAAGTCTTTATTCAAACAATCAGAAGCTTGTCGCACTCTAAATATATAAATGTACGATTACAAACAACGTAGTAATTAATGAAGTGATTTGATAAAGTAAATTGATATACTAAAATTGCAGTTTGCGAACAAATTTATAACCATGTAATTGTAGAAATTTAAATAATAAAATAATTAAAATGATTATTTCTGCATAAATTGTAATAATTTTTTTAAACCATACATTCTAACCTTAAATTTTATACAATATTGCCATTTATCATCAATTCATTATAATGTGGAACATAACAAAAAAGGATCTCCCTATCTAATGTGTTCAGGCGTAAACTATAAACTCTAATACATGTATTTTACTTACTCTCTACTAATCAAAGTAAATGACAAGTAAAAAAAATATGATTTGATATACCGCAATCGGAAGCAAAGCAAACTTATACATAATACATTTGACAACTGCACACAAAAATAAGTATGGAGCACGTACATGTGTAAGAGGTATTTATATCGTAAATAGCTTAAAGTTGCTGCTTATTGTCACACTTATTTAATTTACATTTGTACAATATATGCTGTTAAATTATTTTTTATAATAATAATTTCTCTGGATCTCTAATTATAATTAAAAAGGGATTTTTATAAGAGTTAATTATATATGGCATACAGTCGACGATTTATTAATTAAAAATCACTGAATTTTTTTTAAATGAACAAACAAAAGGCTATGTATACATGATGGTATATAACTAAACGCCAAAATGTATGAATGAATGTAAATAAAATTTTATCCTTTATAAATGAACATGCATCGGTATTTTTATAAAAAAAAATATTTTTTTTATAAATAAAAAATATATATAATATGTAAATATTGGCATTTGGTTGTTATAAGAATTATTATTTTACGTTCTGTTAAAGTAATTGTTTCAGCAAATATTTAAAAAAACATCGGTTACATAAAAAACAACGGATTTGTTTACGAATAAAAAATTTATCAAAAAAAGTATTTTCACAAATTTCACTTCAGTTATTGATTTATATTTATTAAAATTTAAATCGATTGTTTGAACAGAGGAATCCTTTTTTTATTGAAATCTTCCAACTCTAATGAAGAATATTCCAAATTACTCTTATCATGTTAATACATGTTTACAGAATTAACATTATATATGTGTGTGTGCGTGTGTGTATTATATCAATAAACAACGTTCATTAGAATAAATATTTTATAAATCAGTATAAGCAAAAGATCTTTTATCCTATTTCAGTAGAGCTTCAGAAAAGTTAAATGAAGAAGGAATTATTTTATATTAAAATTGTACTTCCTTGTTTGTCGAGACATTATTTTGATAACGCTTTAGTAAAATAAATGGAGGGAATAGGTATAGAGAAGGAGAGAAAGAACACCTGAAAGAGATGCAAGCATGGGTATGAGAAAGACAAATCACATGGGAATTGTATGTAATCCTCCCATTAATCATTTATTTTCACGGTATTTCGTGGTATTGGCGTACAACATGATTTCGTGATGTAAAAAGGGATCGTCAATATTCGAGGTAAACCATAGTTCGAAAGAAAATTATCAAAGAACGTTCATATTTGCGCTCCAGCTTATTCTCGCGGATTTTATTTTTGAATGAATCACTTCTTTATTTCTAACAAACTCTCTTTTCGTATTCTCAATCAACAAAGAACAAGGAGGAATACATAAATTCCTTGACCTTGTTTAGAATCAAAGGTGTTTGAGCTGATTCGGTTAATGTACAATATACAATGGCTTTGACAGTGAAGTAGAATTAATTGTTATGTCGGTAGTTTGTACATTCTATTCAAAATATGCTTTACGGTATATGGTTATTTATCTCTTAGAGAATGAGCCGTAAGCTTTGAATGACGGTTCAGTTGGAATCGCGCGTATAAAGTTAATGCCAGTCTTCATGAATAATACATAAATAAGTATCTTCATATCTCTTGTCAGTAAGATTTTTTTGCAAATAACCGTTTAACAGTAAGTCGTATTTTTCAGTCCCTTCAACACTGTAGTAAATAGGTAACTGCCAATAATTTGTAAAGTCATGTTATGTTATATTTATAATTACACTTGTCTTACGACTTTTCTTATCATACTTTCATATGTCTTGAATGTTTGATATTTAATCGATGCTTAACTTTTTTAAAAGTCTCAAACTACTTCAACCAAAAGCTGTACTATGACATGAAATATTAATACTCATAAATTAATCGTAGGTAGTAAACCAAGTGCCAATATGCATACCATTTATTTTGAAACTAAGTTCTTGTAATAAATAACAGCGCGAGAAAGTATATCAAATATTAAAGAACTAAAATGGTATACTTAATAAAGTAGCTTTAAAAAATTGAGATATAAGGAACTTGCTTTTTATAATGTTTTATCGGAAATAACGACGATCATTAAATATATTGGAAGTAGAAAATTGTTTTTATTACAAAACACATAAAATATATATTTTCATCGTAACAACGCTTGATATTAAATCGATTTATAGAATTATCATTCATAATAATAATTTGTTATTTTAATGTTGCTTATCAAAAACTCTTTATTCCGAAATAATCACATCTACGAAACCACTACCGTTCTTTATCTACAATAAACATCATAAATAAGAAAGTAGCTGATAAATTAATTATAAGAACGTATATCTGTCATTTTTCTTTTATGAATCTTTAATATTTATATAGAAAACGGCAGTAGCTAGCAATGATAAAAAGATTCCATGTTTAAAGTACATAGTCATTATCCCTCATACCAAATGTCAGATTTATAACTTCTAAAAACTTTGATGTACAACTAAAAAGCTTCATATTATAATTAATTCTTTTTAGTATTTTATTTTAAATTTTATTAATATTAATACTATTATACAATTGGGTTTATTATTTATATTTCATCTTTAACAGACGTATAAAAAAAATCATATTTGTTATAATTTATATTATAATTTTAACTTCAAATGTTTGTTAATTAGCAACGTGATACACATTTACAATCTGTAGGTACAATTTATAAAAAGTAATGTAATGAATTAAAATAATAGTACTTTAAGTACATATTTGAAAAATCTCATCTTAAATAAAATAAGTAATATTAAATATACATGTATATTAAATATCGTTTAAATGTGTAATAATTGTAAAATTTACGATATAGAAAGCGTAAATGAAATGGATAAACGCTTATATTATAGTAAACTTAAATTATTAGTGAACACTTGGCAATTCATATCAAATATCTCATTTCTAGTTAAATAAAATATAAATTTCAAAATCTATTAAACATATAATTGAATCTATATAATTGAACGTAACTTGGAGTTAAATTTATGATTAATTAATGGTACTATGGTAACAATAATCAATTTTAAAAAAGTAAACATTAATGAGTACAGAAACCTCTTGCATTAAATTAATAATAATGTAATTAGATACTGATTAAAGTAATTTGAAGGGCCCCCGTGTTTTACTTGATTTTAACCTATAAATAGTCAATAACCTTATTAAAATGTGCATTGCAATTATATTAAACGGTACGAAATCGTCTAAAAATTAAAAAAAAATCATATTTTATTATTTTTTAAAAGCTTATTACAATTAATAATAATGATAAGACAGTGGTCATAACATTTACCATAATGTCTAGAAGATTAAAAGTTTTATTGTATTGTATTCATCATAGATTGGTGTAATCAAAAAGTCGTACGCTAGAAGATAGAAAATAAGTCTAAATCTCATACGTATGCAGACATTGAAAAAGCAAATGTTAATGATTTAATATATAGCATAAATAATTCTCGAGTACGACTGGCAATCAAGGTGTTAACGATTTTATACGTAAGGTAAATATGAAATTATTTAAGCTGATAGTAACATTTGTAGGAAATTTGTACCAGTGTCTGGTATCGAGCAAGATAGCTTTAATTACGGTATAACTTCTCCGTTAGAATCAATTTTCTAGTTAAGTGAATAATCTCCCAAGTACGAGTATCAAATCGAAAAGCGAAAATGCTAAAAGAACGATTAGTAATAATATGAAAAATCCACAATTAACGTATCAGCTATTCTTAGAACGAAAATCGTCCTCAACTTGGGAGTTCTCCGCTAAATGTCTTGGCGTGCATGGCAATAATTCAAGGAATCAGCTATCGATTATCGCGGCATATGAAAAACAAAAAAAAAAAAAAAAAAAAAAAAAAGAAGACATAATTCAGCTACTCTCCGAGAGACTATCAAAGCCCGGGATAAATTAAGAGTAGCGTAAGATGGAAGGTGCAAGAGGGAACGGCAACGGGGAACGGCGCAAAGGCTCGCGCGGTAACCGGTGGGTGCGGTAACAGGTAAAGAGGCGCGGAGGAGGGTCGGAAGAAGGGAAAAACAATCCTGTTTTCTGGTCGGCGCGCTATGAACTGCTGCGGCACACTAATGCACGCACACACTTCGGGCCTCTCGACGTTCACGCGCTCCTCCGGTGGACACAGAATTTACCTGGCAAAGCACTGCCGGGCGCGTACAAGATTTATTGCAGCGGGAACTCGAGCCCGGCGACGTCTCTATATCCTCTTCGTCCGCGTCCCTCCGGACCCCCCTCCCCCCGCCCTTTTCCCGCATCGCACGCTGACGGGCGATGGTCACGACAACGGATCACGGCTCGGGCCGCACCGAGGAGAGCCACCCTGTCCCCAATAGTAGCTCTCGGCGACGCTCGTTCGGATGCGACGGCCACGTCGGACGCCTCGCGTTCTCGCTTTTCAATAATTTCCCAGGCGTGGCGCTAATCCTGTTGGCCGGACTGGCGGGGCTGCGACGGAGTCGCTCCTGCATTTTGAGACGGAAAACAGAATGGACAACGGGCGTCGACCCTCGGTCGGCGCGCAGGTAGAGCTAAGTGTCAACTAATTGCTCGAGCTATTTTTGCGGGCCGAGCGCAATGCTGGAATAAGTATATAATCAAACTTGAGCGGGAGGTCGGTAAATCAGTCGAGTCAGTCCGTTATAAAATGTTACATCGAGTAAAACTCGAGCACAGTCTTCGATGGGAAAATAGTGGGTACAATTTATGCATGTCCGTGAGCGAGGGAGGGAGCAGGAAGAGACCTGCTCGTTTGAAAGGATGACTCCCTTTGCGAAGACGCAGACAAAACGTATTCGTTTTGAAAATAAGTAGTTTAACAGAGATCGAGGACAGCTACGGCTTAATGCATTTTACCAGATAAAATATGGCCGAGCAAATAATAATAGCGCCGGATTGTGTTGAGAGTTAATCAGACAAAATGGCGCTTTGGAAAAGGGAAATGTTTGACAAAGTATCGAAAACTACGTGTTGAAATTCTACTAAAGAAGACACCGGGCATGGGAAATATAAGGGCGCTTCAAAAGTAGGCAGCCCCGTAAAAGACGAGGAACATTTTCCAAAGACGACAAGGTTAAGAGAAGGAAAAATGTATATATACACCTCAGGGATGACGGTACATGACGAGTGGCTTTAACGTTAACGACCGACTGGAAAGGAGAAAGGCGAACGCTGGGTATGGTTGATACATGGGCGAGGGTTAGTGCGTCGGGTAGGGGGGAGGGGGTTAGAGAGGAGGAACCGGAGATGAGACGCGGTCGTCGTCGCTTTTCAGGTGGCATGAGCACCTCTAACTCGGGTCGGTCCGATTCCCCTTCCCTTTTTTTTTTACCAACCATGATAATAATAAAAAAAAAAAAAAAAAAAAAAAGGAGATGAAAAAAAGAAGTACGACGAGACAACGGCAGAGCGTTCGAAGATCTTTTAGCGCTTGCTTGAGAAAACAACCCGAATTCGTCTTAAATGTCCTTATGAGTGCACAATTAGCTTTCTCTGTCTTTACTTTCTTGTAATTACGCCCCATTCTCATAATTGCCGGCAATAAACTAGCGATACGCTCGGGATTAAAATATAATGGCTCATTAGGCTCAGCATTGTGAATCCTGCCACACCCATGTATTTTAATAAAGCGATAACAAGCCTAAATAATTGAAAGCCAATTTGTTACGTTCTCTTGTTTTTACGATAAATTCATACCTATCGGCATTACGGCTGTAGCTACTTACTGCGCACGCATAACTCAAGCGAACGCTTTCCGAAGACGCGCCGAGTCACGAACCAACAGAGCAAATACAAGTAATAAAGCACGTACCGGAGAAAAAGCGGCTGAAGGTGTTGGGCGAGCAGGAGGAGGAGGAGGCTCCGCGAGAAATCAAAATATCAAAGTATGACGAGAATGCGCCATTTTCAAATCCATCCGTGCACTCGACGCCTGGAAAATAAAATCATTCGCCGAGCCGTGACTCGTAAAATCAGGAGCGGCCATACAGAGCCGTACAGTTTATTGCCTCGCTAGTTTACAAACGGATCAATCCCTGTATTTTATAGCGGGGGCGGGGGAGAAGGCGCGTATGCGCACGCGCGAGACGATCGGCTTGCACGAGTTCTCGATATAATATCACGCGACGGGAGCACCGATCCCGAGGCATTGACTCGACCCCCTGCGAACGCGAAGCCCGAACATCGTCCGTAAGATGACGAGACTATAGTGTTGGATTGAGAGGGGGGCCGGGAGTCGGCGGGGGAAAGTGATGAGATACATTGATTTTAACGTGTTTCGGAGTTGCGCTCGGGGTCTCGTGCTGGCTCTGACTGTTATCCTGGATCTTCTCTCATCGAGGCCAGCCGAGTGAAGAACTGCGCGACACGTTAAAGAAAAATATCGCGGGAAACGGACGAATGTACCTTTGTTGTCTGAATGTTGAACTACAAATAATTATTTCGTGCCACTGATACAAATACCTCATAAGGATGAGGTAGTTGATCGAAGATTTGCTAATCGAAAGAATGACTAATTTATTGTAATTACTTTAGCAACTCCCAATTTGTAAGCTCATAGCATATTTACTAATTCTGCGCATTGGTATGAACGCCGATTGAGCTCCAGTACAATGTTCTACTGAAAATGATTACCTTTACGTGCAATTGATTTATGAGCCTTGTATTGGATAATTGCGACAGTAGAATATTTTGTTAGCATTAAGTAGTACAAGCTTAAAAGACTTTTCCACATTTTAAAAATGCACAGCTGATTAGCAGCGATCATTTTTAATAATTACACTACATAAAGACAAATAAAGATAAATTTCGTAAAAATGCAACAAGCACGACATTCCACAGATATGCACAGGAATTTAGAATGTTTTTAAGTTTGGAAATTTAAATTCCATTGTTGCATAAGACTTCATCTCAATCAACTATTCGACGTTAAAAATAGTAATTTGTAATTCATTATTATAATTAAATAACTGTTCTAAGCTCGAGCAATATTTTTTTGATAAAGCAATATTAAAACTTTGAAAATTTTGCATTAGCTATTATCTAAAACTGTACAAAACCATCGATAGAGCGTTAAAATAAATAACTACGCGTAAGGCAATTACTACATTTTACAATATTCAATAAATATTAATCAATATGTCGTGGGTATATTGTATCCGAATGCAAGATCTTTAAGTAAATTAATGTTAACTTTGAGTTCGCATAGCAGAGTGTACAATGTATCATTAAAAGTGTCGGTGCCCCAGAGACACCTGGGACTCGAGGAAGCGTCTCTCGACTGTTTGTCTTTGAATACCCGCTGACAAAAATTCTCCGTTGTACGTCACATTGGTGCTACGTACACATTCTTCCATTCACGGATTGCCCCGACGCTCTCTGTCTTCTAGAACTGTCGTCCAAAAAATTTTGCGCCAGCGCTATTACCCGCATCTCAATACCTCCTTTGCCTAGCGTTTTCTTGCGGTCGCTACAACTCCCGGGAGGTTTTACTTTTACTCCCCAGTAACGGTAGTCAAGAAGCGCCAAAGTATCCCGGAAGTTTACGAACCGTTTAATTTCGCACACAGCTCGAGCTTTATTTTCTCTCTCTCTCTCTCTTTCTCTATCCCTCTCCCTATCTCTCTATCTCCCTATCTCTCTATCTCTCTATCTCTCTATCTCACTATCTCCCTATCTCCCTATCCCTCTATCTCTCTATTTCTCTTGCACTTCTGTATCACCCTCGACCAACATCGCCGTCTTGCTTTATCTCCGGCAACGCGCCTCCGCAAAGTCTTGAGCCGGAACGAGCTGCACCTTAATGGATTTCGTCGAATCTTCTCGGGAGCTTTAGCAACGGCATCGACGCTCGCTCTCTATATACATCACCGACACCCCGCCCCCCTTCCCCCGCGAAGAGCCGCCGCCCCATTTCATGACAGCTCAGTGTAAACGTAGCCTCCTCCATGAACGAGGCTTAGGAGTCTTCAACTTAAATGGAGATGGCAAGTCGAGGAGCAATGAAGCGCGGCACGTCGATTTATGCTACGAGAGTCGTTGCAAAAAATGTTAATCCTAAGGCATTGCCGGCTCTTGCGATCTTAGATGACTAGTTTTATCATTATTTCTTTGGTTTCCATTTCAATAAAGGCCGATAAATGTGACAGTTTGAAAAAAAGAAAAAAACGAACGAAATAAGCTCCTCGTGCTATCAGCTGGTAAATTACTAAAATTGCACTCTACCATTAAGCTTCTAAATTTATTCCATGCATAAATTATAAGCACAAAAAGAGTTTAACTAAAATGTTATAATATAAGGCTTTTTTAGGATTTTCAGCTCTTACAAGACTTGGATTTTCAAACTGGTAGAACAAATAGTCAGTCTGCTTTTCAATTAATAAAATTCGATTAAAGATTCACGTAAAATCCGGAAAATTGCGAACAAGAACTTAAGAACTACGCAAAATTAATACAAGCTTACTTCACATCTCATTATATACAAATATAAGTATATTACTGTTTTTTCTTTAGCGTCGTAAAAGCCTTTTTCCCGTCCACTTCGTGGCTGCCTTGTTTATTTTTCATTTATTTCACACGATGTAATAAAAGAGAAGGCGCAAACGCAGTACGACAAGCCAATGAATCATTAATAATAACAGATAAAGCATCCGGAGCATTTCGCAAAAGACTGTGGCAATGCATTTCCCGGTGCCCTGAACTCGTTGCCTCAGGACATTAAAAGTATAGGCCGAGGAAACGGCGAACCACTCCGACGTATCTCATGCATAATACTTTGAGTACGCAAGGATTTAACTTTCTTCCTTATTCGCGTGCATCATCCGACCGGAAGCAGGCGCGCACTCTAAAAATAAGAAACTGGTGCCCAGCATCCGCAGCAGTGTACAACGATTATTATCATTATACGAAAGCCCAATGCGTCGTTCCGCTTATTATTGTTACAATTATTCTTAGTGTTATTTTTACTATTAGCATCAGAATTGTTGTTATTGTTGTCGTCGTCATAGTCGCCGTCGTTATTGTTATTGCTGTTATTGCTATTATTGTTTTTATTATTGCCGTTGCCGTTGGATGCGCTGTATAATCGTTTTCTCAGCTCTACCATGGATGATACGTTTTATACTTTGTATTTCCTTCTATTGGGCGAAGCGCCGTCGGTGAGCTCTAAACCGTTCGAGATTCGCTGAGGTGCAAGTAAGAAGCTTGAGAAGAAGGACGAAGAGGCGCGATAATGGAAGAAAAATCATTCCCTGAAGGAAAAGTACCGCGTACACTCGATTTCTCGTGGAGAAAAAACGAACGTTAAGGTAAAACTTTTTACTTCGTTAGACGGGCTAATGGCGTTAATTATGATTGCCCCGCCTGCGGTACGCTGCTGAAGACTTTAAATGAGTGAGTTGCTGTAGCGAAATTTATAAGAGAAGTTAAATTTAATCGAGAAGCGAGCGATTGTAATTTATATATTTGTTTATCCATTCGTACTCTTCAGCAATTTATTGATGTCTTGCTTTACTTTGATTAATAATGACATATTGCGAAACATTACGAAAATGTAAATAAAAGTCTACGAAATCGCCTTAGATTTTCCTGAATTTTTTAACAATTGATTTCTGCAATAAAATTTAATTAATAATAAAAAAAAAAATTTTTTATCAATGAAATATTCTTCAAAATGATACTACTATTTAAGAATATTCTATTTACGTGTAACGCTTAATCAGATACAGAAAAATACTTCGTCGATTTTAATAAATGTCTTTGAAATTTATTTAAGAAAGTTTATAATCATTTAATATATATTTAGCAAGATGTTAGTAATTACATATAAATTACTCTCTTACACATAATATATTTTAAAGACTATATATACTTAAACCCTTCTATACTCCTTTAATTAAAAGTTCTTTTGATAAAAATAAGTCTCATAATATTCAAATGTTTTATTCCAAATTAATAGATAAAATATATTTAATATTAATTGAGTAATACGATAAACGTATGATTGTTCTTAGGAATTAATGATACGTTGCCATAGTAATTGTCGTTTCTCGTTACAACGGCTTTCAAAAGCTTTATCAAAATCAAATTACTATTGATTTATACAAGTTAATTCATAGGAAATTATTCCGTATATAAAATATTTTTCATCTGTTCAATAAGATACTTAAAAAATTAACAATATGTTTCTTTTATCTGATCATATATTGATAACTATCGACTTTTTTCTTATTTATAATTTCAGTTTGCCTACGTCACCTGTGACTGGACGTGTTGCTATGGATGTATTATTTAACGGTAGAAACTGGAACATCTTCGTGACTTACCTGAAATAAGATAATAAATATTGATTAAATATCTATCAGAGCATTACAAATTGTAAATTATTGTTAATATACCACCTGTATTTAATTTTCATTTTTGTACGAAGTGATATGTATATACAACATTTATTACACTATGCGACTATGAAGTCATAAAATTGCTTGTTTTGCATTGTTTATCAAACAAAATCTCTGTTACGGTTATAACTACCAAGTTTGATTTTAAATTCTTAAAATTCTTTTTTTGCCAGTAAAAGATGAAGCTTTCCTATACAGCTTTAAACAACACAAAAATAACTTCTAAATGCCTTTATATAAAACGTTTTTTTCTTCGTTTTACTAGCTCTTCAAACTTTTACATTAACTTACAAAATGTTTCAGAACTATGCAAAAAATGTGTCGCTATGTCATGTAGTTTGAAATAATCTATTAAATTTACAGTATTTTATCAAAGAAATTTTAAAATCAATAATTGAACATTCATTTTTAATAAAAATGTAATTCCATTTTGTTACAAACTTTTTAGTGTTTTAAAATATTTCTTAGGTAATACAATGCTGCATGATCATTGCGTATATATATATAAATGAATATCGTAAAAAGGTGTATACCCTTCAATTTTAAATGCAAATTTATAATGCAAATACACTGCATTGATTAATAAGATGATACCACATATATGCGTATCTTACTTTACAAAAACAGAAAATTTTTAAAAAAGACACAGCGCTTAGCACTTGAATATTTCGTTTTTGCAACTTATTTCCTACTAAGTTTACCTGATGATGTCTAATCTATTCATTATTTGAGTCCTCCCTACATCACAAGCGCAGCGGGATGTCGGACGCCGGTGGTACGTCACACCGTGACGACAATTTACACTTTTACGATCTTCTTCATGCGTATGAGGGTCAATGGCCATTATATATATATATATATATATATATATGCAAATGTATATGTATCTGCTCTAAATTTTTTTTCGTCAATTATGATTGACTCGTGTTTGTAAAGCATATTTAAAGTAGCCTTGAGTAACAAATCAATATTAAAAGCTGAATGCCTTATTAGACTCCCTCGAATGAACTTCGGATTATGAAAGTACGCTGCTAGTTCTTAAGTCGAGCATTAAATCCAAAAATAATGTTGCGTATTTTACCTCTATAAGGCATCGAACCTTACACTATTATTATGAATTTGCATATTGTGAGCGAGTGTCAATTATCCCGATAAATTAAAATCTTGTAACGAAATTATGCCCAGGAAATAGAAAGAATCAATAGCCGACTGTCCGTCAGGCATGTCAAAGCTAATTTCAAACAAATCCAGACCTGAAAAGCAAACCACACGTTTTCGTGCATCCTCGTGCACGAGAAGAATATAAACTCTAGACGTTGCTATTTCAGGTCCCGCTAAAAAACTGAAGCCTAAGACACCACGGTGTGACCCATATATACTTGCAAGGAGAAACTTGAGGATAATTGCAGGCTACGAGTGTAACGACTTCCTCGGTGCTGGTGTGCGGGTCTATGTAAGCCGGAGAATCCTCAGTATTCCATGGATAAACAATCAACGCTAATGAAGTTTTAATTCAGCGGTGATCGTTAAGCAAACGTCGCACAAAGGCCGGCGGCGAGGACCGACGCACAGAAAAAGTGCTGGATGACGGTACCGTTTTAGGATGAGCACGATGAGGGAGGGGGGAGGGGGTACAAAAAATGACGGAAGCCCCAGGGCCCCTCGTTATGCCGAGCTGATATTTGCGATTCACCCACGCGCTGCCAACATCGGCGAACGCGCAGCAGCGCCTCAATCGAAAGTAATCGCGTGTGCCTAACGCGGATCCGGACCTTCCACCCCCCAGGCTCGCACCATCGCCGCGTCCTCCTACTGCTCCTTCTTCCTCCCCCCCCCCCCGCCCCATACCGACCGAACCAACGGCCATTACGCGCCACTTATTCTTTTACGCTCCGCTGATTTATAGAATCTTCGCGCGTCTCTCAATGGGCTTCGGGTTCGCCACCGACGAACGGCATCGTCAGCCTCTGCCGGCCTTAACACGCCTCAGACAGCACGGGACCAACGAGAACGAATGTGTGATCCCCGGTGATTCGTTATTTATGATTTATTTCGAGCTAAGCTGCGCTTCGATGTGCGCCCGTAGCATTTGGCTGTGATTTCACTGTTATTGAGCCGATCTAAGAGGCAGAGGGACACAGGATGGGACATAATGAGAGGGAACATTCTTCTTCTGTTGACGATTATTGTTTGCAATTTACATTCGGATTGGCTGCGTTTATTTCGCACTTAGTAGAGCGTAAGGATATATTAAAACGAATTTGTTTGTATGTGCGAGGGTAGCATATTCATGAGGTTCACTTGGCTGTCAGCGGTCGTGTTCTCAACTTACATCGTATCAACTTAAAGATTTCCTAATAGTTTTACCTAGTGTTTTACCAGCTAATTTGCACTTATCTTGCTCTCTCTCTCTCTCTCTCTCACACACACACGCACACTTCTCATCTCTCTGCTATGTACTTTCTTAAAGGTAGTCAAAATAACCGAACTGATAATCGTTAAGAAAAACTAAATGCTTTAACAACTCGTTGATAAATTGTAAGAAAATTAAACCCAATTTCACTTTGCTGAGTCAGTAGGACAATTTATAATGGCTTCAGGACGCTTTCCAGATTTCAAACAAAGTTGCACAGATACCAGAGTCAAATTAGTAAATTGTTGTTTCTTAGATAGCGCTTTAGGAAATGTGCAAAAAGTTAAATGATAATCCGTATAAGTTTTTTTGACATGCCATAATATGCTGAAAATTTCATTTATTAGATTCCAAAAAATTTGAAAAATTGATTTGTCCTCTGTATTACTAGAATAGCTTATTACAAGATAAAGATTAATTCAGATAATATTGAGATACAATTGAGTTTCTCAATGTAATTGTAAATATGTATTATTTTATTTTTATTAATTAATTTCAATATTGATATTATGTCATGTCTCACTTATATCCAAAAGTTTTCTCCCTTTCTATTTTTATTGGGGATTTACAGCATTCGAACGTAAAAAATATCAAACTCAAACATTTGTCTTTCATTCATAAATCTCAGGCAAGAAAAGTTGTCACGACTCGAATGATAAAATTTTAACGCTAATCCTTGCAAGCATTGCATTTTTAAATGTTTGACTCTTTTTATTATATTGAACTACTTAACGACAATTTGATACCAACTTTCAACACCAAAACGCTTCGAACTTGAATGAATCACATATTCATTAGCTCTTTTCAGCAGCAATAGCCCAAAAATACACGAGCAGACTGAAACGAGACTACGTCCAACGACAAGTTAAAAACAGTATTAGTGTAGCAAATACATGTAAGCATTTGACATTGGTCTTTGCTCTAGGCTTGTACACAACTCTCTTTCATGGACAATTGAATACATTTTTACAATATAATATACAAAGGATTGTAATGAATACCTTCGACATAGGGAAGTGGGAGCTGCAAAACACTGCATTTGTGCACTCACTGACATGGAAAGCTAGACTGCTTTTAACTATTTCGAGCAGTGTAAATCATGCATAACCACGACTGAACTTTCTCTACGCGTACTTTTAAGATATGCAAAATGCGAGCAGTATTAGCGGTTATTGAAGAAAAATGGATTATCATTTAAACATAAGGCCTTCAATCTCTTTTCCAAGCTATTGTATTTTGCGCCTTGCATTGAACATTTTTTTGTCTTTTGCTTTTAATCGAAGTCGTTAAAGTTTCTTTTGCTTTTAATGTACCGTAACGCTATGCTTTCAAACGAATAAAAATCAATTTTCATAGTATATTACGTATGAAATGAGTTCGGTAGATTTTTTATTGTCCAAAATTCTATTTCACTCTGATCATATTTTAAAGCATTTTGATGATTTTTTCAATACTGATAAAGCCAGCACGAAAGTTTCCAATATGTTTTGAAATTTACAAAATAAAAGTAAAAGTTTATTTCATAATATTTTTTTGCACACAAAAGTAAATATACAGCTTTTCCATGTTTTTTTTTTTTTTTTTTTTTTTTTTTTCAATTCCTATAATAATCGTACAAGGTCGTAAATTGTATTGTAAAGTAATTAATGCGTACTCTTTTTCGTAGTACTGGTTAAAAAAAAAAAAAAAAAAAAAAACACGGAAAAAGCCGAATTAAAGCGAAAACATAAACAACATTAGAGCGACGAGGTCACAAATCGAGCCATGAAGAAGCATGGATTTTCGAGGATGGATTAATAAATGTTTAGGCTTGAGCAAATCATTATATGACTGCAGATCGCGAATAATCCAAATTAGCAGTAGAGGCTAAGGAGGAGGTAAATCTCATTAATGGATGCTCGCGTGCTCTCGAGCTCCTCCAGACTGATCAGGATGCGCCTAATGGTTCGAGTCGCGAGGAGGCCCATGTTATCCTCGCTCTCAAAAGTAATGCAAAACCGCTGTACCACCGGAGGCACGGCAGGGAAGCCCCGAGAGCCGCAAAACGCCCGCGTTACAGCATCCGGGGACATGGTAAACAATGGCAGACCCGAGCCAATGAGGCATTAACGTGCATCTTGAATGAGTACCTGCGGGCTTCAAGCCTTGTAACTCCGACCCTCGTTCCTCCCCGAGCCCGCCGGCCGATCCATCGCTCGTCGTCTTCAACCATTAGCC
The DNA here is from genome assembly GCA_018907135.1 of Kradibia gibbosae. Taxonomy (NCBI): domain Eukaryota; kingdom Metazoa; phylum Arthropoda; class Insecta; order Hymenoptera; family Agaonidae; genus Kradibia; species Kradibia gibbosae. Next base: position 4,563,529 of record JACCHX010000003.1, read on the forward strand.
TCTTAAATCGGCTCCTCGGGGATCCCCTCCCATCGTCCCCGCCGAGCCCGTCGCCCGCCATCGCCCTGAGGACGCGCCCATAATTCGCGCTCGTGGGCGTCCGCGCGTAGGCCGAGGCTCTGCTCGCGGAAAGCGCGGGCGGATGCTTATTACGAGGGCCGAGCGAAAGCGAAAAAACGACCCTTTCTCACGCGTGCGGGGCCACGGTTAGAGTGCGCCGTGTCCCGGAGGTCACTTCCGTTCTCGCCTTCGCCGATCCAGAGCATCCAAGCTCGCAAAACGCAGCGCGAACCGCTGGCTCAGCATTGCAAGCTGGCGGTGGCCGGAAATCGCGGCGCCCCTTGAAGCGCGCCTTCGCGAACCAAGGATACGGATATTACTGGCTCTTTTCCCTTCATCGATTCCCTCGCCAACCGCGTGAATGGATGCTTTTAAAGAAAATTGATCGGTCATTTGTTCCACTATTCCGGCGACTAGCGATCCTTTTTTTTTATCGCGCAGGGCTTACACACCGACGCGTGGCACTGTGAGCTCTCTTAAGTTTCAAGAGGTGCACTACTACGACGAGAATTCATTTTCTACCCGTATGATCGCAACTCCACTTCTCCTAATAATGTCCCAACGCTAATAAATCAGAATGCATGCATGGGGCAGAATGTATTTCGGGGCTTCCTCGTATCGCGAGCGTGCGGCTGTTGAAAAGAAGGTGAAAAATATTTTTCTATTCAGGAATTCGAACAATGTTGAGGGCGCTCAATTGAAATCAGTGGCATCGACAGTAATAATGGAGAATTTTAAGAAGAGATACCTGATATCACTCACCGTATAATAACACTCGACAATGGGCTTTGTAAATTAATTTTATTTCATATTATACAATTTTTTATTATATTGTACTTTATTTCATATTATTTATCGGCTCTTTGTCATTCTTGCAATGGAACGCATTTAAACCTGAGCAAGTGCACAATGAGTAGTTTGAATGGCTCACGTCCCCTCGGCAGGTTGAAAAAATTACCGAAGCTGTGTAAGACGTATGCCTACGTTCTACTCCGAGCTGATAACCATTCCGCAAAAAAGTACGATACTACGCGACCGTACAAATATAAGTGGCAGTGCCATTTTCCTGCCGAGGGTAGTTCTGGCGTGGTGGCGCCGCGACAATTTGCCATAATCTACGGGCACCTGAACGTCGGATACTAGACGAATAAAATCAGGGAGGGTGTTCATCGTTCAGGGACGCGGCACCCACAGGACTTCCAATATCTGCGCGCGACTTTACTGTATTGTGAAACGAATAGACTAAGCTGCTTTCTGAATATGTCGCATTCTTCGCGTGCACGTGCACTTGATACAAAATGAGCTCCTATTTCTTCTCGTTTTTTTGTGACCTACAGATCACCTACTCCTTACAAGAAGCCCGTAAATTTATTGATAATAATAATTTATAGATGGTGTAATTCAAGGAAGGATTTCACTCGGATTGTAGAATATCGCCATTCATTTTCTCCTACTCTTATAATTCACGTTAAAAGCTTGTAAAGAGGATTGCGTATGTACATGTTTTGAAGCTTAGACGTAAATACATGACACGTTGATAATAATATACTTGATGCAAGGGTTTTTACAAAGAATTTCTCTATCATTATACACGTGTTAATACTTATTATGTTTGATTGTAAGTTAAAACTTAAGTATCATACACAGCGCACGCAAATATAACAATAAATTCTACGTATAAATTATTAGGTAGAATTTTTAATAAGCGGATAAAATCGATAACAAATTAAGCCTTAGTAAAATTAAAGATGCTTTATTACACGGCTAAAATTAACTTTAATGCGAAATACTTATATACGAAATCACATTCTAAAAAAGACTCACTTCAGTCATCCGCCTCTTCCCCCCTCATAAAAAAATTCAATCTCATCTAGTCTTCTAACTCCAGCTTTGTACGGGCCAATAAACGTAAAAGTATCTTAAAGACTTCGAAATTGCACGATCTCTACCCGATTCTTATCCAATTAAACGCATTTTTTAAAAGTTCCATGAGCCACAAGACCACAAAATTAAGCACCGTCACAAAAACAAGGAGTAGCGTAACGCCATCAGCAGAATTCCCTCTCTTTATATTGTCGATAGAGAAAACGCGTCTATACTCTTGCGCATGCCCCAGAAATTCAAAATAATATCCCTTCCTTTCTTTCCTTCCACGAATACTGTCCGAAAGATTGTGGATCCGACACACAACAGGAATTATCGTAGGCCCTGACTTCTGCTTCGCAATCATCGATTTTCGAGCTCTACTAGAACATAGTTTTTAAGATTTTACGATTCGCAGAAAAGCTATTGCACAAATGACCGGCTACCGCAACTGCGTGTGTAAGTAAGTATACATAAGGACAAATTCCGCACACGCAAATGTATCCATATGAGCTGCTAAAGAATTTACTCGACTAATAGTGAAGGTCTCGTCATTTACATATTCGTGAAAGAAAGGTACATTTTTCATTATCTTCAGGAACAGTTATGTATACTGAAATACAGTTCAAAGCTTTTCTCGATAAAATAATAACATATGATATACGAATATAAATTGTACATCAATTATACTAATCAGTAAATATTAAATAATTACTGGCCTGCATTATATAAGATGAGAATTAAAAAATTTGTTTCGTAATGTAATTTTGTCTCGTGCATTGATTTGCATTAATATAGTTTGCAATTATAGAATTTTTCATGACATTAAACATCGTTAAATATTTTAGGCCAAAATGGAAATTAGATTCAAGTTAACAAGTTGACAAATAACATTGGTATGGTTTTTAATGCGTAAATATAAAAATAGATTATGACTGTGGGGTGTAAATACACATAATAAAAATCAATATTAATAATCAGTATTATTGTATAATACTGTTAATATATTCACGAGATAAATCATTCTAAAAAGACTCTTGATGTACACTTAATGTGTGTTTCATTTATGATCAAAAACTCTTTCTGCTTGGTTGTTTATTGCACAAAGTATGGATATTGAGGAAAGTCAGAATGAAGAATCTGTGAATAATTCTGAGTTTAACGACCGAACGCATTACAATAAATCGTGATCGAATATTCATAAAAATTCATCTTTATTTATTAAAGCCAAAAGTACATTTTCAATAATAAGGAAAAAATGCCCAAAAACGATAAAAATTGAAGAAAAAAAAGTAAAAAGCAATCGTGATGTATAATACATTATGAATAAACTTTTTTCTATTTTTTCATTTATTTAAAATATAAAATAATCTCAACATCCGAGAGTCATGGTTATTTGAAAATTTAATTATCACGCATTACGGCTCTGACTCGTCACTCGCCGTCTATGAACTTATCCGTCCGACTTTCTTCTTGATAGGGGACAACAGTCATTTGGTTGACCGACAAAGCAATTTTTCACTTTCTGTCTAACATCTATCTCTCTTTTTCCCTCCCTTCATTTCTCTGTCTCTCTCTCTCTCTCTCTCTCTGCATCACCCTTTCCTTAACATTAATACACCGTTTGTTGTTTTATTATTGGACTAATGGCGCGTCGACGGCAACTAATCGTAAATAGTCAGGGGCGACAAGGATGATGAATCAATCGGAGCAACCAAGAACTTACCAACAATTATTTCTTTTAATACGTGGCAATTGTAAAGCTTAAATTCGCTTCAACCGATTGACCGCCGACGAGGTGAAGAAGATGATGACGTGAATGATGACTGAGCTTGGGAAAAACGTACGACATTTGAAACCCGTTTTCCATGCGTCAACCGTACGCAATATATTTCGTGTGTATATTAAAAATTATATAGTATTTTTAAAATATTTTAAAACTATCATTATCTATTTAGTAAGTAAATATTTACTTCGTGCTTTCGTAAATTTATATACAAGTATTAACATTCATTAAAAGATATATACAACATGTTTATTTTTAATTACATCAATAATTCCATTCAGTTAGTTAATCAATAATGTAGAGTTATTATATTTATTGAAAAATGTTGTGAAATTATTACAGCATTAATGTTTGTGACTTTGATTTAAACAAAGGGTCGAATAAATTAATAAATTGAAAAAAAGTCTTAAAATTAAAATTAACGATAAAAATAATTTATTCGTACAAAAAAATGCGATCATAGTCGTCAAGCTGTAATTATACATTATATAACAAGATAAAATTTTAACATAAACGCGACTAAATATGAATATTATAGAAAAATTACTTTACACATGTGAACTAATATTAAATGTCTTACATTTTCAACTTTTTAAATTAGTAATTAATATAAAGTATAATGTCCATATTTATTTATATTTATAAATGATTTGTGTTCGATTTGATATTACCATTAATGACATTTAATACAAATTTACAGGATATGAACATGTAAAAAAGAAATTTTTTATTGTGAAATGTATGCATTAATAATTGTGATATTTTTAATTCGATGTATATATATATATATGCCTGCATCATTATAAGAAATGATGACTCTACGGATTAAAGGAAAATGATAATTATGGGTTTCACTTTTTAAATTAAGCATATATGTAAGTTAAAAAATACTTGCACAAAGTAACGTGAGTAGCTCCTATGCATCAAGTATATTGAGTAACATCAGAGTTCACTGCACCTAACTCTAAATTAAACGGATAGTCAGCCCCGACAGTTTTCTTTTTCTTTCTTTCTTTTTTCTTTCTTTTTTTTTTTTTTTTTTTTGTTAAAGTTGAATTAAGTTGATACGAATATATTTCTATTCATCATATTATTGTCAGCTTAAATATCAAATTTAATAAATTCAAATTATATTTACGTATAGCATAAGCATAAGCAATTTGCCATCGCTATAAAATAATGGTAGGTAGAATTAAGTTTAACGTATGCTTTACGACATAAATCACACTGAGCACTAATCGTAATGTACTTATTAGCGTTTCCATTAAAAAATCGTAACCTTATTTACCAATTTGTAAGCTAGAGATAATTTCGATGATTTTACAATTTTAGCTGCTGGCACTTAAGCCTTAATTAAGCATTTAAAATTTTTAAATCTTTATAAAACCGTTGTAGCCTATATTACATTATTGTGAAAAACATTTTACCCGTTGAAAGCACCGCGACCTTCGTGTTCGTGTATACGCGCAAAAATGTGAATGTAATAATTTGGTGTGTCGGCGGCACATCACCTCCTCCTCCCCGGGGGTCTTTATCTCTTCAGCTTTGTCCAGTCTACTCCCTTTAAATTTTTCCTTTCAACTTCTTTATAATACGTTGAAGGATTTCAAAAGAACAATACGAGAGATCAGGCTAACATCGCGTTGCTTTCAAACACGGAAATTAGTTAAATTCCAGATCCTTTAGTTAACTTAGTAAAGAAAAATAAAATTATATGCATTCAAGGCCATTGGACCACTGCTTCTTCAAAAGGCCCACAGCTACTGGGTGTGCCGTTTTCATTTAATGTTCATTCAAGATCGTCAAGCTATTAATAAAATATTAACTATAGACCCTTTCAGTTCAGATAATACAATGAATCGAGTGTATCAATATTATTCAGAAATTATATTAATAATAGTTAAACATTGTTATGCTTTGCATAATAAGTTAGCTATTTACATTAATCAAGACGAATTTTTCCCCTCCTCATTTGTTATCATTTTATAAAGCGAACAGTAGTCGGTGACTGGCTTTTTACCAGCTTAATTGTTTTAAACACCTTCTGCATTACATTGAATGATATAAATCGCCAGCTCCTTCCATTTTTTAGTTTTCCAGTTTCCCACTCAATATAATCGACAATTCGATTTATTAGAATCATCAATTATTTTTGAAGGACTGTGAATTACACGATGAAAAGAAATCCATAATAAAATATACCGCTTTTACCGCTTTATCAAAAGTAAATTAATTCAAACACGCAATAGGCTCGCAAAGTCGAAGCTCAATAAAACTCACGGTTGATCGACTCCGACGGCCAAATAGCAGGACGAAGGGGATTTCATGGGCAGCTTGAAAAGCGATAAGAGTGCGCAAAAGACCGAGCGTAAAAATCCTTTGCCAAATCAAATCGCGAGAGAATTGAATTTTATTCGACGTTAAGAATAAAAGGAAAATCCGTCTATACTTGTCACGCTACGCATCTTGAGCTCAAGAGGAAAATCGCCCCGGAGGGAGTCTCAGATTGCGCAACGATAATGAGCGACGTACGTACCGTTAAAGCGCAGATTTCTCTCGCGACGACTGGCTTCTTGGTACGTTCGTCTAGATCTGTATGCGTGCCTGTTTGCCTCTGTGTGCTCATGTGCCCGGGCATACAACTCGGAGAAAACTATAAACATGCTCCTTTTGCTCGTAGCTCGTGCTCGAGAAAATTACTTTTGACGAGGCTCGCGAGGATGCGTCGGTCTTTCCTTCCTCATTAACGAGCTGTTTTTCTCCGAGTGACCTCGCGGTGCGGCTTACCGAAGGCCCATTGTTGTAAAAAAATGTAATAATCGCTGCTACGAGTCAATTTACTCGAATTTCGTCCTCTTGCTATACGTCCATGCCGACTTATCAGTCTTTCTATAAATCAAAATATTCTCCGAATGTTAATGTAACTTTTTTAAACAACTGTTCAATAGACGCTGCCATAGATGCTTTCTTGAAATTTGATTTACTTTTTTGAAACGAGAGAAAAACGTATGGGGCTACGCTTCTGCTCTAATAATCAATGACTGGGCAGGCGCGTAAAAGTTCAATTCCCAGCGTACCGAGAGTCTTCATTAATTGTTAATTCATATTCGTATTTATGCTTTGCTCATGCTTGTATTTTCTTTCATCGTACGTGCTTTCGCCTTTTTTATATTCACTTCAGCATACGAAACTTTCGAGCACTACAATACAGTGCAAAACTAATACTGTTATTATTTTTAACAATTTGATTTTTAGTTAAAAAGTTTGTTTTAATTTACATGTTATTTCAGATACATTGAAGCACAATTGAACGGTATAAAACTGATTGCAATCAGTAAAAATTTCTGATTGTATTACTTTTCTTCGGGATAAATACAAGATCATTTAAGCTCCTGTTGAAACGAAGGTAGCTCAAATCATAATAAAAATATATTGCGTATTATATCTTATGGGGCACAGGTTTTTTTTTTGATATCTTATAAAATTCGAATGGAAGTGCGGTAATGGGTATAATTTTAATCTTGAACCCATGCCATGAAATGCTAGCCAATAACGATTCCTGTACCCTTCCTGTATACGTAAATGTATTATCTTGTACATATATATTGTATATATATTGTATATATATGTATATATATTGTGTATATATATATACATAAAAGTGTAATTACTCGCGTCATAATTACAAAGGATTATAATAATCCACGTAATTATGATATTCTATTTGCTACCAGATAGATGTAAAATCGGTGCGCATCAAAAGACCAATCAATTATACTTGTTACAGCCGAAAAAAAAAATTAATGCAATTAATTACGTGAAAAAAAAAAGCCGGGATAGGTGAAGAAGAAACACTCACTGCCACTTTAGCCGCACGCGAGTTCGGCCAAAGCGAAGAAAATAACGATAGCGCACGCAATCGGAGCGAGGGAAGCAACTGAGGACGATCGGGCCGAGGGGCAGGAGGCTCTGGAGGGTGTGCGTGTACGTGTGTCGAGCAAAGGGAAAATGAGAGACGGCCCGCAGGAGAATGGACCACTCCCATGAAGCGCAGCCTTCCCAGGTATAACAGCCGCGTGCACCTGGACTCACAGCGCGCCGAGAGTCAGCGGCCGATACTCACCGAACGCCTCTACTACTGCAACGAGGGGCTCCTCTTTCGAGTCTCCACTTTTATCGTCGATCGTCTTCCACCTTTCGGGCGGACTTTTCCGCCTTGGTTTTTTATGTCGGGGCGGACCTCGGTTCCGAGCGTTCCTCTCTCTCCTCCCCGCCCCGCCCTCCCGTGACTTACGTTTCGTCGAATACCTTATTTTCAGGCAAACGATTTCGTCGATCGGATGTATCCTTCCATTGTTATTGTCCTTGACCTTTCAAAAATCAGCGATTAATTCAACGCTCGTTGAATATTTTTTAGAACAATGGAGTGCCATCCCATTGCTAGCATTCACCACGAGCGCGGGTGTCTGCGCTTTACGCTCGACATTGCGTGAGAAGGCAGGGAGCGATACTACAATTTTTAAGAAGCACCGTCAAGCACATCTTCATTGTAAAATAATAGATCCTTAGGGCAGCGCTCGATAGGCGATAGTGCACGAAAACAAACTCCGAGGTGTAATAATAGCCGATGAAGATTGATTTATTAGCAGAGTTGGGCGAACGTTTCTTTTATAATAAGAGTCGGTAGGATAGCAATTAACGATGTCGCGCTCGAGCCATGACGCGACGAGTCCATTAGTGTGTGTCCCCCCCCCGCCGCCGCGCATGGCATCGCCGGCCGCTGGTCGTATCCCTGCTCTCGTGAAAGAAGAGTCTCGCGATCGAATAACAAGGTGGCCAGGACGAAAGGTCCAGAGAAGAATAAAAGAAAATGCAGGAGGCGCAGCCTCCGAGGGGCCACGGCTCGGATACCAACGCCCGCTAATCCGAAGCCTGAAAAGCTCACGGATGGGATATTCGGTTATGGTCGCGCAGTCGCTCGACGCGAGCATTCATTCAGCTCAAGCGCACTCGCCTGTCGTTTATTATTATGAAATACATGCGCCACCCGTGTTGTGTGTACCGTTACGCGGATGACGTCATGCGAGAGGGGCCTCCTCCCCGCCGCCGCGCTATCTGTACCTCCTTACCTCTTTTCATGCTCCTTTATTCCTTTATCTCGGCTACGCTTCGGTCCTCCGGCTTTTTAAATTTCACTCATCCACGCATCATTTATATGCGTTGATATTAAAATCTTTGTTTTCCCTTTTCGCATCATCGTCTGCCTATCCTTTATCGCGTTCTCTCTTGCTCATCCGCTTTTGCCGCATTACCAAGGCGTTATGATTTAAGCTCATTAAACTCACCTGCCAGAACTGTAAAGATTACTTATATTTCCCTCGATGTATCGCGATGCCTTGGCATAATCTGCTTTCGTTAAATAAAATTTTAACAATTTAACTTCAGCTTAATGAAATCTTGGAGACATGATTTACTCATTTGACAGCGGACGGCTTGTGTATACTCTTATAAATGATCCGTGCAAGCAAAGAAGCTTTTAAAATCAATTCACTATCAGCCTTAAAAATACACCTGACGGTCGGCTCGATCGTCATTATTACAAGATTTTCCTTATTCAAACGGCTTTTTAATTTTCGTTTTCCGCGTCAACCATATGTACACGGTTCCATGAAAACTCTTCAATAGAAGTAATATATCTAGTTACATTTTTGCAATATTAATCCAAATCGAGGCGATAGAGAGCACAGAAGGCTACTAACACCGTGAAATCTTCCCGGTGCATTATCTTACGTATTTCCCAAAGCATCATTAATCGGCGACGGTGCGGTCAAGCGTTAGATCGCTTTCAAAGGGAGCTCGCTCCTCGCTGCACGGCTTGCGCAATAATATAAGTTTAATATTTGAAATGAGCGTGGTAGCGATGATGCTGCGCCCCTGTGTGCTGCCGATCTCACACACCAGCCTCGCAAAGGGATCTCCACTTCCTCGCGTTGCAGTCGCGGGACTTTGTTGGCTTGCCGGCAACCAACGCACGCCTCGGGGCCAAGAGGCCGGGAAGGTAAAAGTGGCCACGATACGATCAATGCTTATCGCAGTTTCCCCCCTCCCATATCGGTCTGACTCAATCGCTTTCAGCCTTTTATGTGGCTGATTCTGCTGCGAGGTCTAGCCTCTTCCTTCTCTCCCTTCCCCCTTCACACATCTATGGGTGTGTTTATGAGAGAGAGAGAGAGAGTGTATATATATATATATAAGTGCAAAAGAAAGATTATGTTCGTGCCTCTCAGCTGCCTCAAACATCCAGCAGTTTACTAGGCTTACGCGGCTAAAAGACGCATCGACGGCGGCTTTGATGCTAGGATAGCAAAACTTAACACCGCCAACTGAACGACGCGATGAAGTTCTCGTAGTCGGACATACGATTGATTCTGCCACGTCCGTCGATGTTTTGAAACGAATATTGATAGTGCTTTTGAGAATGACTATTCGCGCTGAACGTGTCGACTTGGACGTGACAACAATTGCACTCATTCGAGGTTAATTAGAGCTTAATTCAAGTGGAAAAACGCTAATGTTTGACACTGTTGGACGCATGTGCTGTAAACCGTAGCGATGGGTTTATTTAATGCAGAAAGTGTAATAAAATCCAGGATCCACATCGAATCACTTTTGTGCACAAAGAACATAGAGATTGGCCAACTGTGAGAAAGTTGAAAAGTCAAACACTGCATCTACACGAAATGGGCTTTAAAAATTGAATATCCTGTTTAAAGATGCATTACTGTAGAACTTTACGACGGCATAATGAATTATTTAAGGGAATTTATGTATACATAAAAAGTGCCGTGAAAATTCCAAACGATATTTATCAATTAGCAATAAATCCACCACTTTAACGCTTTCGCCTTATTACCAACGTGGATCCCCTAACATTGCGGGAGAAGGGAACTGAATATCGACACGATATAAAGTACACCAATAAAACACGCAATCACCTCAGATTAACGAGTTACTTGTCGAAGGAATACAAATTCTTGGCTTGCAATGACAGATAAAGAATCCAGTAAAATGAACGAGACGACACTTTGTTATTTTTACTTTAAAGACTCTTAATTTCAAGATGCTTAAAGTATCGGTATACCTAAAGTTGCATTTTGACTTGTAGCTTTCGTTTTAAATGTCCATGTCATTTACTTACATTATTTTATGCAATACTCAAATATATAAGAGAGACGGGATAATACATAATGCTCACGATGAGTAAACATTGAAAAATTGAAACTCCTGTATCCAACGCTTGAAATTCTAAAAATAATGTTCCATTCATTTCAACAGATTCGTATCCATTAATTTGATAAACGTCAAAAGTATTGGACACATATTTAAAAATTAGTACTGCATGAAAATCTAGATCATCCAATTAATCTTATTAATACAGTTAACATGTATTAACATATAATTGCATATGTATAGCGTAAGACCTTTAGATAAGCGATTACGAGCAAACAACAAATCAAATATATTGATTATAGATACTGCTAATTATAATATTCTTCATCATATTCATTATTTAAATTTAATGAGTAAATATTACTTTTTAAATAGTTTTTAATATCCTTTTTTGTTCACTTCACTTCAATTATAAATTACTTTGATCAACAGGTTATAAATTAATATTGATATAAACTCATGAAAACCAATTTTATTTAATATTACGGTTGGAAAAATTAAATTTTCGTTTAGATACGAAACAGTGGTAATGGACACATCATAATAATGAAAATAATGAAAATTGTCCGTCTATAAATGAAATGTAATATTATTATGATCAAGTTTAATTTTATAAGATAATTCTGTTAGTCTGCAACCTAGAATATTTTTTACATTAAATGACGAATTAATATATTTTCCATTTCATAATCATTATTAGCTTTTTAAAATATAAAATTCAGAAATACACATTCTATGTAGAGTTTCTAAAAAGTAATCGACATTGAATGATTAATATGAGAATAATTAATTAGTTATAACTGTGAAATTGGCTGCAACGTAGTCAACGTTTTGTGTCTGGAAATATAAGGAAGCGTATCAAAAGGATATTCTTATTACAAAAGGTTAATAGGAATATTATTTACTTGTCAAAATACACAGAGGAGAGTAAAAAACGTTATTTAATAAAATTTAATTCAACACTTGTAAGCGTTTATTTACCAGACCATAAAAAAATGGTCATAAAACTGGATAAATATGTTTGCTAAGGTTAGATTTTATATGCCTTTTCGTGGTAAATTTATTCATCAAATGGGCAAAAAATTATTTGGTACCGCGTAGTTTATTTTTTGAATAAAATAGTTTCCTGGATTTGCTATCTTATACCTCAATCGATCTAAAAAATGATTGATTGAATTTCAATCCAATAAGCTTACAGATTTACTGCTCATTCTGTAATATTTTGTATCGTAAATATAGTCATTTCACAATTACTCATGCATAACATCGAATTGCACGTGAAAGAATCGATTACGTAGAATTCTATTGATGTATATATCGTCCCGCTTATTATCAGAAAAAGAAAAAAGAATTATGTATTCTAATACAACATTGAATGCATACTATCATATCATTACAATAATAATATAAATACAATTCCCTACATTTTTACCCATATTCTACTCATTTATAACAGTTAATATTAAATGAGTCAGCTTATAAAAAGTATGTTCCGGCATATTATAAAAATCGTAAAAATTCGTAATTAATGGTTTGTTGAACTAACGAGAACACCAACATTTGTATTTTAAAATAAATAATAATAGAATCCTTAATTGCAGAAGTTGTTATTTAATTTTAGAACAATTCTTGGTTTAATAATTTGATAAGTTAAAGTTGATATTACCGCACACTTAATTCATATAAAAGGACATTGATCTGAACATAAACAAAAGTTTAATGTAGTTAACTTGTATACAATATCACAGTCTTGTCAAATTAAAATAGTTTCTTTATATTTCTGAAACGACAACAAAAAAAACAAAATACAATATTTATTTGGCTATTTCTTAGGTTTTCATTATCAGGCCATTTTTCATAATATGATTAAAAAAGAAATATTTTCAATAAGTTAACAAATTGTTTTCATATTAAATTTGTGGAACAAATAAAAGCTATTTATTTTTTTTTTTGAAGAGAGAGACTAATATTTTATTTTTTATGACAAAATATTTTCACTGCCTATTTTTATAGCAGATTTAAAATAAATAACAAGTTTTCGTCAAACAATGTTCATACAAATACAAAACATTATTTTATATATACTGTATAATTAAGACAAAAATATCTTTCCTTTTTTTGTTATTTTAAAAGTATATCGTATTCATGGAGGTATTAAGACATTAACGATTGACATGATTATATTGGAAATTTTTATATTCTATTTACTCTTATATTTGATAATCGTTAAAATCTAGATCCTGATTTTGATGTTTTAATTTAATACTAAACACTTGGATGTCTTCAAATATATTCATATTACAATTGTAAAAGCTTGAGAACTTTGCCATTAATTATTTGTATCCGAGCAACAGTTTCAATCAAAATAGGCAACTTAAAAATAACTTAAATTGAAGTTTCAAAAAATATTTGTCAATAGCAATAAAAAAATCGTATTTGAAATTCATTTCTAGAAATTCAATTACTGATTAAACACTTAGCCTTTTTCAAAGCGAACATTCCAGCTTCATTCTCGTGCGCAAGTTTAACTTTTCCGCACTCGATATCAAATTTAGCAAATTGATTTTTAATTAATAAATATACTTGTTTTCATTTTTAACGGCGACACTGTTCTTATTAGGCCTTTTTTATTCCTTTGCATCCATATGCTTCGCTTTATCTAATTTATTCGTAATCACTTTGTTCTTGCCAGTTGGTGGATATACATATGAAACAGACTAGTAAAATGCATGAAAACGATTTGCAAAACCAACGTGTAGACGCACCGAAGTATCATTATTCAATCAACAGCCCAGATTAAGGATAGGACGAAAACGACAATACAGTCCCTGTAGATTCGAACGTCGCACTTTGCAATATACTCAAAAGCAGACGCGTATTCTTGTGGCTGAGGACGAAAAGAGAATCTAACTCACATCGGGTACGCCTTCGAATCTCGAAATGCGTGGATTATTGTCGCCTTACTTATTTCATTCTTTTTGTCTTCTACTTACTTTAGAATTGGTTACGCTCAAGGCTTTCAGACAAAACTTTCCTTTTCAGAGTTTACCGATAGAAGTTTACCTCAAGTCAATAGTTGCTAAGGTCTTTCATTGGAAAGAGAACGACGACAAAACGCTTCTATGAACAATATTATCATTCAAAATATTTTAACTCTATTGATTGAAAAGTGATATTGTCGTTGGTACTCTTCATAATTATTAACTATATGATTTACACGAGCGTTTTTACAATTTTTTTAGCATATTAAAATCTGCGAGCGCATAACATTTCGTGTTTCAGCACAAATTTTATCGTGAGAGTTCTATTAATAATTTCAATGCAATTGAACTGCAAACGGCATAAGCCAAATAAATTATTTACTTTGTCACAAAAAATTGACGTGGTGTAAAGTTAATTTATTGCTTGAATTCGAAATTAAATACAGGGGAGCGTTACATAAAAATTTACTTTTTATTTGAATTTGATTGCCAATTATTGTTCTTGATTATAAAATAGACTTTGATACGAATGGTATTTAATAAACGTAGTTAAGCCACAGAAATTAATTCATTTATGAAATATTAACCTACGGTTCGTAAGTGTGCGCGCGCGCGCGTGTGCGTGCGGTGAGTGCGAGTGCAGGGTACGTAAGAAAATTGACTTTGCTTTTTTCAATGTGATTTTCAAGTGTAATTCCAGTGGACAAGGAAATTAAATGTAAAAGCTAATTTATAAAGCGCAACGCGAAAATGGATAATATCATTAAATTTGAAAAAAGCAGTAGCCACTTGAAGGTAAAGAACGAATGCTTCATCAATTTCCAATATCGTCGACAATAAGTTGCGGATTTTTAAAAGATCCGCAGACAAGCTCCAACTCTCGTTGCTCGCATAATTGCGAACATCGCTGGTTAATAATTCAGAACTCTCGTAAAATGAGCTTGTGAGTAAGATGGAGGCAGAGTGGCGCCGAGAACTGCGTCGTAATCGGCGCGGGCCAGCGGCAGGGGGAGCGCGGGGGGCTGGGGCGGACAATAGAATCCGAAAAATACATAAAAGAGTGAGATAATCAGGGCGATCGAGAAGAGCCGGCGAGCGATAGCCAAGGGGCCGAGGCAGCCGCAGTCGCCGAAGTCGCGCGCGCGCAATAAAAAGGAAATAAAATTAGCGGACGCGCGCTAGCGCCGAACAGGTTTTGCCTCCCCCTGCGCATCGGCCAAGCCAGAGCCGTGAGCTCTCCTGCGTCGCCGCCCGCTCCCCTCTGCCCCTGCACCGTCCGGCCTGCCCCACGCTCCACGAAACCTTTCGGCTTCCACGCCAACCGACAACCCGTTGCAAGCACACGCACGCGCGCCCCTTTTACGATGCGTTATAAGCTGCCGCGCGTCGGCAGCCCGTTATATTCGCCTTCTCGCGATCCTGGGTTCCTCTCTCCCTCGCTCTTCCTCCTCTCTCTCTCTCTCCAGCTGACCCCCCTCGATCCTGCCTCTCCATATTTTTCCCGTCTCGCTGAGATTACCCCTTCTTCCCGCGAGGGCCCGGCTCCGTGCTCTCGCTCGCTTTTACCTCGGTACCGCGCGAGATTCGCGCTCTCTCGGACCCCCACCCGGGCTCCTCTCGCTGCATCTGCCTCCGTCGGCGTCATCGGCGATGAGCGCACGGACGACCCAGGAGAGCCAGAAATTGGCTATGGCCTGCCCCAATACGAATCCTCTGCAGGCTCCTGGCCGGGCTCGGCGTCAGGACACTTGCACGGGTACGTTGGGAATTCGCGCTGACGTTAGCTCGCCTTATCGATCCCTGCCTTCCCTCTTTCATTTTTCTCTCATTTTTCCTTTATCGTACCCTTCTCAATTTCATCAGCGACAGCTTGACCTTGTTTGTTGCACCGTTATTTGCGAGTGCGTGTCTGCATTATCGAGGTATACAGCGTGGGATAAATGCGAGCGCCTCTCTTTATGCTTTTTGCCTTTAAAGCGCGGATTACGACGCAGTTACCCGCTATAGCCGAGCAATCACCATCGTACTTGGCGTTGCATTTTTAATGCAATTATGTTGAAACAATAAAAACATTTCACTCATCCTCGAAAGAAAATTGCGCCCACGTTGAGGAAAGTATACCATCGCAATGCTCGGATGGGACAGCTGAAGAGTCTAAGGCGACTACTTTTACAAGATTGTAAGAAAGCCCTATATTAAGGCTCTTTCAACGCTTATGGATAATAGGCTTTGATAAAGAAGTAGTTCGATTCAACGCGAGTGAAAAATTTCCCTCTCTCTAGTGCGTCTTTATTTTAGTCGCTTTTGCACGCACACGCAACACTCACGCGCGTACGCGCATATTAACACACACATATATATATATAGATCAGGTTATGTACACTTTCATAATAAGGACACCTCGCGAGCTTACGCGATTTCAAAGCACGATTATTCTATGAAAATAAATCACAGTCAACATAGAAAAGCGACGAATTTTCTCCGGAAACTTTGTATTTGATGTCACGGATCGAGTAGGGATAAATAGTCAGATTAAGAAGCATCGGGAATAAAGAAGTAAAGACCAAGAGACAGATGAGACAGAGAAGTTTCTCCCGACTGGTTGACCCCGCTGGCATGACAATGTCAATTTCTCATTATGCCTTTTCTTCTCTCCGTCCGCCGCTTCTTAACTATCGTTTGTACTTCCCCCCGCCCCGCCCGCCCTCGTCATTCAACCGACCGATGCTTACCAAAGTCCTGGCTCCGTCACGCCCGTTCACCAGGGCAATTTCCAGGACGACGTTTCTCTTTATCTCGTTCTCTCACTTCTGTGCAAAGCGGGGCTTTCAACCATTGCAACACTGAAATTTATCGGTACATCGACGCCGCTGCACTCTAGATTTACCTATTCCGATTCCTCGCCGTACGAGTCTTTTTTACTATCCTGCTTGTAAAAGCCAATTCATATAATGCACGCAGGATATTACTGGGTATTCCTGCTATCCTAGCGCTAAAAACCTATTTTAATTTAACAATGGGACTTTCTCCATAATCTTCGATACTTAATCTCTTTTGCAAATATGAGCGAAGGGCATATTAAACATTATTCATTCGAAAATTGATTGTAGCATGTCGTAGCTTGATCGCAATCATAAATGTAATGCAGAACAAATACCAAGCGCTCTTTGAATTACCATCAAATAACGTATTCTTACGGAAAATAAATACCCGTTATCAATCTTATGTTTTAGATCAAGCACTTAACTGACTATATTAAAAGCGTTAACATATAAAATATCCCTTAATATTTATCTGGCTAAAAAGAATTGGATACTAAGTCGATCAAAAGTAGAAATCATATAAGCATAAACACGCGATTCGTTGATTTTATCTCCTTCGCGCAATAAAAGGTATTTTTGTCTAATTTTGTCTTAAATTATAATACGGTATTCAATTCTTAAAAAACTGAAATACATTAATAATATTTCGGATCCTTGCTCTAGCTAAAAACATAAATTGATTGACTTCGAGAGAAAACATTAATGTAGGTTATAGCAGAAAATTGCAGTGGTTAGGCATCCCCTTTATATACGTGATGTTATTTAGCGATTATTAATTTCAAAGCGAAGGTAATGTACACTTGACCGAATATTGATGAAAGATCTATGGAGAAAACATTTGGAGAATAAGAATAGGAGCTCCCATCGAGTCGATTTAAAAATAGTTTTACCAAGGAAAAAAAAATATAGATCTACAAGTATTTTATAACTAAGTCGAATGATTTCCTTAATAAAAATAATAATATGACGGCTATTAATATAATTAATATAATAAAGCATTTCACGGATATTAAAACAAAAAGAAGACAATTCATCTACGCAGGAAAAACCATTTCAAGGGCATGCAGCTCAAGCTACTGCAAATACGCACATCTATAACACCGAAGCAGATAAAAGAATTGACTATAATAGACTTAAATGGCTGGGGTCAGCGAAAGATATCGTCGTGCACTGGGGACGAAATTAAGCCTAGCTACGGTTTTCGCACGTAATAGATAAGATACGCGTCCTATGTTTCCTTGAATCTACGACCGAACAATCGAGAGTGAAACGGGAGAGACAAGGAGCATCAGCAGCATCAGCAGCATATTGGATTTAAGCGCGGCGCGTGAAGAGGGTAGGAAAAGAAATGGAGTTAAAGGATGTAGAATAAAGTTGTGGAGAGAGAGAAAAAGAGTAGAAAGGCCAGTTGGGAAGAGCGGCGGGAGGGGAGCGAAGATGGAACGGGAGGAAGAGATGGCGGAGACGAGTCGAGTCTCTCTTTCTTTGTTCCCACGCCATATCCTCGTCTCTCGGTCCCTCGGCGAAGGCAACGGAGCCTTCGCTCGCCGCCGCTTTCGAGAGATTCGCCGTACCGCGCGCCGCACACAAAGGGAAACTTCTACCGAGCTCTTCGAAGCAGTCCCCCCTCGGCCCTCCCTGCCATCGCCGCTTCTCATTCCCCGTAACCCCAATCCTTCTCGCTCTCTCTCTCTCTCTCTCTCTCACTCTCTCAATCGCGAGCGTTCTTCCACTTTCTCCGTCTCTCCCTCTCGTTCTCTTTCACTCTCATTCTCCGACGAGTGCTTGCTTGTGTATTGGTAAACTTGACAAAAAGAGCCCCCGGCACCACTCGGAAATACGCCAAAGGATACGGAAGGATAAGCAGCATAGGCTCGCTTGACATTGATCTACTGGAGTAAAACTCATTAAGAGATGAGTCATTGTGCTTTAACGCGGTGCTTATCGTTTGTGGATTTTGCTCGAGTTTTATAAATTCGATAGCGAGAAACAAAGACGCGCTATTATTGCTGCTGTTGCCCTGACTTTCCTCATTAGCGCCTCAACCATCGACTAGCGCTTCGCTTTCGATCACAGCTGTCTTTATATTCATGTGAATTTTAATCCCGCGTACAAAATTTTTGTTTGCGTCGCTGCGGCAAGTGCTTTTCGATCATCGAATACTCGATCCAAAATCTTGACATTACATTAGACCTACTTGAGTCGATTCGTAAACTTTGGCGGGTTTTAAATACACCTCCTGAACAATGACAATTTTTATTTATTAATCACGACATTCGCTTTTTAACTGCAAGCAGTTTGTATCGAAATACACCGGGTAAATCTGCGGATAAGAATAATAATCATTATCCATTAATTTATTAGGATACGTAGACTTACGAAATTGGTCATCGTTCGTGTCAGAGAAAAGTACAATAATAACACAATATTTTTACATTTAACACGCCTTATTTTCGTAATTTATTATTTGAAGTCCATTTATACATACCGTAATTTTATTACGGTTGTAAGCAACTGTAATCAGCTCTAAAAGCTACGTCGATTCATGCCTCTTAAGTCGTAAGCTACTCCTTCTTTAGTGAGCACTTTTTAACAAAAATACATCTAACTATTATAAATCCATAAAAGCTCGATAATTTTCTATGAACTATATCGATGAGCACGTTTTTCTTAAATGTGAAATAATAAATGCTCACCCAGCAATATTAAGGGTATCATTATAAAATAATGACCAAAAGTATATAAAAAACATAGCCCAGTGTAAAACGAAAATGAACCTTAATTTTAAATTAATAAAAGTACTTTGAAAAATTTTTTTTTGATGAATGCAGTTAATTTAATTGTTATCCAAACTACGAATAAACTCAAAAATTCATAATTCTAACTAATTCGATAAGCACAATTAATATAATAATAAAATTGCATACAAATATAATATAATATTAAAATGAAGAAGCATCGGTTAGCTTTCATTAATAGAAATGAGTAAAATTTGTCAGATTTCCGTTATTTGTTAACATCAGAACAAGTTAAATCATCACCTTTATATGTTCGACTAATTTAGATGAAAAAGAAAAAGGTTAATCAAAGCAGCTCACTCGAGTTTCAATTTTAGTATGTCGAGAGCAAGAGAGGAAGAGTGAGTCTAAAGGTCGAGAAATTGGGTTGGATCGCGTGGAGTAAGAGACTTCGCCATTGACTTTCGGCATCGGGCTGCAGATTTCTCAAGCGCACGAGCAAAAGAGACAGCGAGCCATAAAAAAAGGAGAAAAAACGACAGAGATAAACGAAGAGAGGCTCAGAGCTAAAGCAATAGCAGCAACAGAAGAAGAAGAAGAAGAAGGTGAAGGGCTTTGAAGCAGGAGGCAAACGAATGGTTGAGGGGTTTCGTCGAAAGAAAGTAAAAATAAAGTAAGCGTATAAGGAAGAGAGGGAAACGAGAGAAAGGAAGGCGAAGTGGAAGTCGTCCCAGGTAAATTGACCAGTATGAAGAAAGAAGGGATGCGCAAGCGGATATCGCTCGAGAGAGGGAGAAAGAGGGAAAAAAGGAGTGCGGTAGCATTACGCACACATATACGTGCTCGCTCGCACATACCTGTACGTATGTATATATATATATATATATATATATATATCTATACATATATTTATATAAAGAGAGAGAGAGAGAGAGAGAGAGAGTGAGTCCCGCGAAGGATAATTCGGAGAGCCGACTCTCAAAGGACCCGCGGGACGATATATCAATGCCCTGCTTGCAGAACAATTCGAACTATCCACGATACACAAAGAAAAATACCAAATCGAATGCTTGGGATAGCGCAACGAGCGCTTGCACGCTCTCTTGTTGGCTACTCTTCGCTTTCTGCCATTTCCACCCCCTAACTCCCCCCCCCACCCACCCGCCCGGTCCGGCCAATGGACCCCCGCCACACCTTTCCCCTTTTTACCGACAATCCTTTCGGACCCAATATAGTTCTCTTAGACTATGTAGTTTGCACGTTTTCAGGACGTCGATTTATTATGCGCGGCTGTTTTAACACACTTACGACCAAGGGATTCGAGAGATGCGGAAGCTCCACAATCGAAGATATTCAACCAGAGATATTCCAGACTTCTGAATCTGGCCAATGAGCAGAGCTGCAAGAGAGAGGGAGAAACAGCAATTTCTTCGCACGAGTACGATAGTTAAAACTTAGACTTCTTAAAAGCCCCGTGGATGATAATCCATCTTGTGAGCGCTGGCCTTATCGCTTTAACCTTTTCATTTCATCGGTATAATTAATCTAATTATTACTTTATGATTCCAAAACGGTACTCGCTCCACAAATGGATCTGAGGGGACAAATAGCTCTATAAAAGTATGTGCACGCCTACTTAACAATAAAGTTGTATTCGTGGTGCGAAAGGCTAATTTTAAACTTTTTGATGTGCGCGTTAACGACGCAACACATCAACTTGTTACGGGCGATATTAATTTTATTTATTAAAATGTCTGAACAGTGCACATTCTTCCATAAATAATATACCAAGAAAATATGTTTAAGTGATTAAGAGGGAGAAATGAAGGAAAGGTTTGTAAAGGTATTTTATTCGCTTCAATATTAAGAAATCTGAATAATGTTGTATATTAAAAAATTTTAACTTCGCCAACCCTTGCAAATAATCATGTATCTTACGAAGTGTTGGTTTTTTACGCTTTCTTATTTCAAACAAATATTTATATTCGTATAATAATTGAATAATATAAAATTGAACAAAATAAATCATTAAATCGTACTTTATCTAAATAATTATTATATATTATTTTTAGTATTTGTAATATATCATGGAATAATTAAAATTCTTCTTCGTGTCTCGCATAGTAATGCATAAATTGCGGTTTGAATCTATTAACTTAATTGAATCAATATGTACGTACATGTTGTTTGATTTTGTACTAAAATCTGAGAGGTTAAAGATAAAAATATAATATCGTCTATCAGTCGAATGTCGTATCAATGAAATAAATATAATATTACCTGGTATATGTACTATTCAACGCAGAATCAATATTATGTTTTTAAACTTATGTTCCCAAGAATTTATAAAGTTATAATTGCAGTGACTCACCTGGAACAGAAAAAAAAATAATTGTTAGTAACGATATAGAGTAAAAAAAAAAATAAATAGCAAATATTTTAGCTGTTCAAATTTGAGAATTCGCACATAAAACATGTATTATAGAGTAGTGGTGTAGCTTTGGTATATTGTTGTAATCAAAGCAAAACGATAAAGACGAGAAGAGAGACATTACGCGTATAACACTCGATTTGTAAATTTCTCGAGTTATAATGATGGCGTATCGCGAGTTTCATTAACGTAAGCATGAAATTTAAGTCTCATATTATTTTCGTATTAGAATACGATGGCTTATGAATCATTAAATTGCATTGTCGCTCAATATAAATTCAGTGTTAGTTCATGGCTCTCGGACACTACAATAATAAACCTTTTGAAATTGTCTTATTACGATTTTACTTAATAGGATCGGAACAATGGCTGGGTCGTCATCTATACATATATTGGGGGGGGGGCGGTGAGGGTATTCGAAGGGATCAGTAAAAATTGTGCAAAAAATGCAGAAGCAACATAGAAATCATGAGCAAGAACAAGTCTATATGAGCAGCAGTTTATCACGTGCATTAATTCCTTCGGCATGGAAGTAACGGGGAATATAAACTGAAGTGTCTCGGACTTAGTCAGCATCTTGGGCACACAAGGAAAAGGCGGATTAATAAATACGAATCAGCGCGTCTACGGGGATCGACGTGCTTCGGGGGGCTGCGCGCCTCCATGCACACAAGCCTTTCATTACAAAAGGGAAGGACAAACGAGGAGTGGAGTCGAAAACGCGTTGGACAAACCGAGTACGGCTGTTGTTTTCCGCCTCGGCGAACTCCTGCATATACATGGGTACGTGAACATGGGAGAACGAGGGATAGTGGGAAGATCGGTAGATTTATGCGCGAGAAGAGAAAGTGAAAAAATCACGAGAGCGAATGGAGCCGAAAGAAGTAAGAAAGGAGGGTCAAGGGGGATGGAGGGGGGGAGGTGCCAAGAGGGAGGGCAATGCGAGAGGAAGGAAGGAAGTGAGGAAGGAAGGAGGAAAAAGCGAGAAGTAAGATAGAGAATACTTTATCGACGGAATAAATTAACGGTCATCCTACATGTCTCCTTTGGCGTTTGGATTCAAGCGGACACGCACTCGCGTACTCGTCTTACATAAAGCATATTATGAGAGCAAACGCCATTTACGACGACGATGAAGTTTGTGCTCGGTGATGTTTTCAAGAACATAATTTGAGCGCGGCACCGCAGCCCTTCTCTGCAGCTTCAATTTTCTTCCTCCCCCGCTCTCTCTCTCTCTCTCTCTCTCTCTCCATCTCCTTCTCTCCTCCTCTCTCTCATGTACATATACATAAACATATATATATATATATATATATATACACACACACACGAACACACAAAGCCTTTTTTCCTTTTCCTTTGCCTTTGCAGCCCAATGCAGAGGGACCAGCGTCGTTTGTCAAGCCATTATTTACGAGAGTATTAAACCTTATTATTTACGATTCTTTGAATCTCGTATTTTGAATTTGATATACTGGAAATAATATCTTTAATATCTGCGAACGCCGCGGTCAGAGTGCTAATTAATGCATGCGCACGCTAAGTAGTCTACCCTGGCTTCCTGAATAACTCACCCGTCAAGAAATTTCAATTTCTCTTCCTTACTGTTTCCACATTTCCTTTATAGTTTTACGCAACGTTATAAATAAAACTTTATGACCGTTGCGATTTTTATTCCAGCTCACCTATGCCCAACAATGATCTCGCATTATTTCGCGATGGGCTCCGCCTCGGCGAATTCGGAGTCTGTGTTAATGTGTCGCGCCCTCCTGAGCACGTCGCGATAACGCCAACTATGCCCGACAATTTTTCACATTCGACCGGGAGAAGCTTGCTAATAATGCCCTTGCGGAGATAAGCCGATGATCGCGTAATGAAAGCAGCTCTTCGGAGTCGGCCGAGCTAATCCAGCACCGTAGACCAGACGCGTGCAAGGGGGACGACGACATCGCCCACGCACTCGAACGCAGCGGCCAGGCTTGGAAGCGTAGAAGGGCCGACCAAATCTTAAGGGCCCCGAGCTAGGATTGAGATGGCACACTGGCGATAATGGCGCTCGTCAATGGCGCTCGTCAATAGCGCACAGAAGCTACGATTCGGCCTGGATATAATTGGATCGGTCAACCGGGGCCGTTGCGATTATTGGCAGATGGGAAGTCACGCACGACGCTAAGACCAATGTGAAATGATGAAATGTCCTAATTGGGTGAGTCGACCTGGCCGTGGGCCAACGTCCACGATTCGTTGTCCCCTTGGACCCCGCGGCCTGCTCGTCATCGGCGGGGGCGATCGGAGCTGGGAGGGGGAGAAATCAACGCTCTTAGCTTATCGCGGATCGATCGAGCGGCGGTTGCGATGCCGTTGCACGCGGAAGGTCGCGACCGATTGGCGGAACAATAATTTGGCAACGTGGCGGTTTCGCAAAATTGGCGAGGAGGTCCGAGCGACGGATCGGTCCCGCACCCCCGCGACCATAATGTCAACTTGCGCCTTGACGGACTCGCCCAAGGATGACGAAGGGAAGGACTCGCGCTGCGTGTAGAGCCACAACTAACAAAAAACAAAAGTCTCGTCGTGGCTGAGAATACGAGTCTGCGAGCAGCATCAACGAACCGCAGTGATTGTTGGGTTCCGAATAATCACGATGTGATACGAGCGGCTTGAAAATAAGGGAAAACGAGCGTGTATTTGTACGGTTGAGCAAGTGTTCGGTTGTGAATTTTCTCAGTACGATCAATCGAAGCGATCACACGAGCGCTGTTATGTCAAAAATTAGTGGATTAAAACCTCGATAGACAATGATGCTTGAAATTTACATTCGAATGTTTTTCAATGGGAGGGAATTAACGTTATTTCATTGTTTCAAGAACAATGCGATATTTCAGCGAGCATGTAGCCATTAGCCAATCATAGCAACAACTAATACCATATGAGAGAACATGAAACGGGAGAAAGATACGTAACACTACTCATTAGAGTTGAGCCTACGTCACGAGGCTCCCACCGACTGTTATTGTAGGCGACAATTATTCCCGTAGCGTAAAGCTCGCTCCTGATACTTGACGTCCATCTGATCAAACCAACAAAACAAATGGAGCTGCTTTATTTGAAATATAATATCTTACATAAAGGCCTGCAAAGCTCGCTGAAAAATATGATCGAGCTCTGCCCCTCATTGCCCGTCCACTCTGAAATCGACGTTTTTAATTAAAGCAAAATTGCTTGTAACTATTAAACAAAAGAGCGAACGGTAATTTGTAGTCGTGGTGAGTTTATACGAGTCGGCTTTTAACGAGCAGCTCACTTAGGCTTCACGCAAAATTTGGGTGTCAATTATGGACGACGCTAAGCAGTGAGGTCAAGGAACGCTCTCTCTCTCTCTCTCTCTCTCTCTCACTATCCATTTATCTCTTTATCTCTATCTCGATATTCCCCCCTGCTCCCTAGGTAATCTCACGGTGGCAACTCACGACAGAGTCGGCGATCGCGCTTCGTCTTCCTCTCACGGCCGGGCCCGCACAATTATTTTGCTCGAGCTGCCTTGGCTCGTACCAGGCCGACAACAGAGACAACGACGGCGGTGTTGCCTCGGCTCCCGGGGTCAAATGTAATATTGGGAGTGCGCACGTGTGTGCGCCGGTGCGATGGGGACACGGCCTTGAACTCCCGAGGCAAAGTTACCAAGTGCGATCGCGGAACAGGTGAAGAAACCCTCCGATGCGCCACACATTGTCCCGGCAAGTAAGCGGAGGCTTTCACGAAAAGCGGAGGGCGATAAATCGGCGGCCCTCGGCTCGCCCGCACAGTTCCAAACGATCGGCAGCATTGTTAAAAATAAGGATGGCGGACACGAGCGACCATTGTGTTTTATAACTACGTTCGCCCTTTTTTGGTTAGCCAGGGGACGTAATGCCAGCTTCTATTTCCCAGGCAACTTTTTCTCCCTTTTCTTATTCTTATGGTCAGATTAGTTCAATTGTGATTTAATGGTCCGACGCATAAGTCAAACTTGGTTACCTATAAGCTGAGCGATCATTATTAGATAGCAGGCATTTCATTAACGAAGAAGATATGTTAATAGCTAGACAACCTGGTCTGAAGCCCCTGCAATTTTTTACGGAAATTCTTCCAATTAGTAAATTATCGTATCTTTTTCATTATATAATACAAGCCTACGACACTGACGACGTAATTCACTTATTCATGTGTCTTGTGCGAAAACTTTTTTTGTTAAATAATAGTGCAAAATAAAAGCGCCGTAAATTTTTTATCTTTAAAGTTTGACACTGTGAGTTCTTTTTTCCAAAATCAAAAAATCAACGTGAATTTTTATAATATTTAGATATTAAAAACAGTTCTACAATACGAAATATTTCGAATCATTCAACGTAGTTGCAATTTTCTTATATATTGATAATTAAACTAAATCAGAATGCATAAAGATTCAATGAAAAGTTTCACATTATATAAGATTCATATGTACGAGTATACAATTTTATCAGCATTAAAAATTTATATAATTAAGAATGAGTATCAGGAAATGAATTTTTTTTTATGAATAATGTAAGATTTGGAATTCATTGCTTTTATAAAAATCCCACCGACTATAACATTGAAAAGTTTTTTATAAATAACACAAATTAATATATATATATATAAAGGATAAAAGTTTTTCATTGTATGAACACATGAGGTCATATTATTTTTGCATATATAGAGATTTATTTGATTCTCACATATATTATAATATACATAATCGTCAATAAAAATAAGACTTGTTATTCTATAAACTATATTTAACGATCTTTTATCGCATTTTAAATTTGTTGGCATGTTTAATTAAAATTTATTTAAAATAAAATCTTTACTATTAGAAGCAGCTTAAATTTCAAAAGTGCAATCCCTAAATTATAAAACAATTACCGTGTGACTTGAAATAGGACCGCTATAAACCATAAATTATTCAAAAGCATGTAATGTGTTATTTTATGATGGACTATTAAAATTCAGTCATTGGACAAGATTTATCAAATTAAAAAATGCCGATATAAATCGCTTAAACATGTTGTACATAAATAAATAAATGATAGCATCTCTCATTGCTAATAATCAGTGATCATTGTGTTGTGGATGACGAAATATCTCGTGAAGCCAACAAGGCTTGATAGTGTTGTATTTGTTACTTCAACCTACCGCTGCTAAATGTGAATCGAAAAAAAAAGAACAATATGAATTCGTATATTACAAGTACGAATTTCGGGTATAGAGAGACAACGCGAACGTTTAATAATTGAATGAAAAAGGGGTCGCAAAGCACTGAATCGTACCGAATCGAGAGGCGAATTGCCAACGACAGCACGAATGACGACGGTCGGCGTCAAAATCGACGAAGATGGTCAAGCATTGCGCGCACGTTCGCACGCGAAATCCCTGCTGGCGCACCTCGGTAGCATTACGTCACAGAGTTACCGCAAGTTTTCCCAGGAGCGCAAGCTAACAACCCGATAGCCAGCCCCTCGGCTCTGCGCTAATGAATCGAAGGTTAACGGCGTAGGGTCGCAAGCCAAAGGAATCACTGGGCCACGCTTGTGTGCGCCGCTTCATGGATTGACAGACGGATGGACGGACGGACGAGCGAACGAGGAGGCGAAAGAGGCCCCGAACGGATGAGGCCGAGAATCACGTGAGGCGTGGTGTACGGACGAGAGAGAAAGGGAGAAAAGCCGACGCGGCTCGTCCGCATTACGGGTATAAATTATTCATGACCCAGACAAAAGAAGAGGTGGCGGCGGTGGAGCTGGAGAAGGTGGAAGAGGAGGAGGAAGTGGAGGAGCAGGAGGAGGAGGAAGAGCGATCGCTGCTGAAGAAAGAACGCGGTCGAGTGGGTGGGTGGGGTGTATGAAGTTGGGGGGGGAGGGGAGGTGCGGCTAGGGATAAGATATAAAATAAGAAAAAAAGGTGGAGAAGGAGATCAGCGAATCGGGAGGAAGGGGGAGAAAAAGAGAACGCAGGAAGTGAATGAGATGAATGAAGAAGGCGGCAAACGGCAGGGCTGAAGCCAAGATAATATGATTTCGTACGTTTCTGTGATTCTCATCAGTAAGCATGTTAAAGTGTAAGAGAGGTTTTAAAAGGGGATGCTTTAAGGAGCGTGAATATTGAAGGGAATTGGAGATTGATGGAAGAGGCAGAGGTGCTTTAGAAAAATGTAGATTCGACAATGTGATTAATAGTACAAGAGTGTACAAATATTCGAAATCGGAAAAATACAATTGGGTTAATGAAATTTATGATGGATAAATAGGTAAAAATATCGAAATTTTTTATTGAATTTAACCGTCTGATGAATATCATTAGTTACTTTTACATTAGCCGTAATGCAAGAGACGCGGCTTTAAATTATTATTAAAAGCAATGGTATAAAAAGAACTCGCGTAATTCAAATAGATGCAAAGGATGATAATATAGTGAGCCTTTTTTAGCTGTAAAAAAATTCATTCAAATGCATAGTTAGCTGACCGCTTGGTAATAAAAAAAAAAATGAGAATGAAAATAATAAGTAAAAGGAAGGAAAGCAAACGGAAATGACGGCGGAGCCCATAAAAACCAATCACGTTCAAAAATTAATAACGGTCAATTCCAAATATTCAGCAGCACTAAGCCGAGTCGTGATAAGTATTTGCAAACACTGGCCATGGTAGTGAAAAAAAAAATCGTACTTATCGAGACCCGGAATTTGCGAGTGACTCGAGAATATCTCGAATTCCACGGGAAAAACGGTTTCGAAAATTCGGAGACGTTGCCACCTCTCGATCCAGGGTATTGTGCGGGCGAGCACGAATAATCGAAAGGACGCGAGTCCGCCGATCGATCGTAAGGTGCCGGTCGCGGAGACTTGGGCTGGACGCCGCCGAGAGATGCGTGTCGAGGGCTGAGAGGGAACAAAAGTGAAAGAGAGCTCGGGGAATGCCGAGGGGGAGGGCGCAGACTGGGGGGGGGGCAGGGGGGGGGGAAACAGGCCCCGGGGTTGCGAGCCACGGGGCCACGTCTTGCCGGCGCTTTAACTCGGGCGTGGCTCGGCACGAGTCCGTACATGGTGCTTACGCGCGCGCGCGCACACACGTATGTGTGCACGAGTGTTCGTATGGACGCGTCGGCCGGCGTCGCGGTGCCACTCAGGAAATTACAGTCTACGCCGAGGGGGGTATCGCATCCCTTGCAACGCCGGCTTTAAAAGTGCAGCGGCGGCGGCGGCGGCTACACTGACCTCGAAGGCTCAGGAGAGCGCCGCTGCCTAAATGTTAGAAATTCTCTACACCCCGGGACCGTGTTTCTTTCGTATCTTCCGCAGGGATTTTCCAAGTGTACTTATGTCGCTTGGGTGCTATAAGTACGGTCGTAATTTGCTATTGCAAGGAGGCGCTTCAGCGCATCCTCCGGTGGGGGTAAGATTACACTATTAATATAAAATCCAACTCGGCTTTGTTTAAAAGAGGGCTTTAGAAAAACAAGGAATCCGGTCTAGAATAATTACATTGTGTGAAACCTACCTTTGTTACAAGATCGAGTGAGTTAAAAGAGTAAAAGAGAGATACAGAAATAGAGGGAGAGAAGAGGAAAATAATACGTAGATTTGAGATAAACTGGCAACGATAAACTTTTATAATACAAAACATCTTAATTATATGATGCATTAAACGAACATAATTTTATATTTATTCTCCGTAACGTTTTCAAAATAAATAATTAGCTTCAGCTTATAAAGAATTCATTTTTCTACGCTGCGCTACACCCGAGAAATTGCTTCTCACTTTTTCACAGAACGCTTATCGAAATATAACTGCCTAATGTAAAAGATCCCAGATTTTATAAATACTCCAAGGCATAAGAAATAATTAAAGATAAATTAACACTAATTTTGTCTATAATTTCTTTGTATTTATTTGTTTGTTCTCACATTATTTATAATTACACTGTATTGAAATAAAGTGGAGGATAAATTTACTCCCCATTTAACTACCTATTTTCACGGTAATGAACAATCTTCGATAAAAAAAAAAAAAAAAAAATATTACGTAACAAGATTGAATTTTTAGATCTACTTAGACATAAAAAAAATTATACAAAAAAATGTGTAAACAAATAAAATTCATGAATATCTGGAGACATTTATTATCGCAAAGGGGGGCGCTTAAAAAGTGACTAAGTAATTTATGTGTTTAGAGGCCGAAAGGCAGCGATTTATTTACAAGAATTTTACACAAAGTACTTATTACGATTTCGAAGCCAATTGCGAACAGCCACGCGCAGCAACAGTGACAATGAACTTGACTAAAGTGTGTGGAAAAAGGAAGCAAGCGATTAAGTTTACACGTGATAAGCGAAGAACAAATTTACACTAAGTCGCTACCATAAACAGACCAACGAGTAATTGAAAAACCAAGTATTCGTAATTTGTAATATGCGATACATTCGAAAAGATCAATTCCTCTTATTTTTATGCTTGGTAAGGCACATAAAGCTACTTTAAATGTACAATGCCACTGGAAGCCGCTACATATGTGAATCTTTCATTTCCATTGATTTTCCTACTATTAGTATAGTAATGAAAAACCACGAGGTACAAGAATTTCAAGGTCAGCATCAGCGTAACCCGTTATTTACGATATATATTATGATCAGCTTATAATTGTCGCTGGAAACTTTTCCTCTTTAATTCAATCATAGTCCAAAACCCGATATTTCAGCTGCGCTACCGTAATATTATAAATGCTAGAGACATTAAGTAAATAAGTTTTATTCGTACATTTGTCGTCATGAGCTGTTTGAGTCTTGCAAGATTTTTTTTCAGCGAGAGCAAAATTATTTAGCACCGGAAAAGTCAGAACTACAAGCAGACCACGAGAATACAAAGAGCAACACAAACAAGGTAATAATTCAAATTTGTCGCAATAGAGTCGATTTAATAAATCATTCAATAATCGAAAGTCCCATCGCATCCCATAAATATTCTCTGGCTAAAAAGTAAAGAGAAACACTGCAACCATAATTTCACGTTTTCATTGAATCCTCCAGTTACCCATCGGCTAATAGACCTCTTAAAGAAGGACGGCGTCCTTCGCGTATATAAATCATGTCGCAAAAGGCAGTCACTGCTTCTAATCGCGTACGTACGTCTCTCTTTCTCTTTTCTTTGCTGAGTAAGCGTTTAACTAACACGCGGCAAAGTTCACCGTAAGCACCTGTGATCGCAAAGTAGAGAAAATTCATTACTTTAGAGAGGCGAGCGTTTGCATTATGGCATTGAATATTTATTTTACACCACAGTTGATACTTTAAAATGACGAAAAAATTTATGAAACACGTTCATGGTAAGGTTGGTCAAACCTATTACCATAAGTATTGAAAATACAAGCGCGCTTTATTTACATGAACAAATACGAAATTTCTTATTTTTCTATATCACCTTACATTAAATATATTTGAGATCATTCGAAGATACATAATTGAATGTAAAATAGCGTATATAATTTAATGTTCAAGTGCATAAAAACTTTATGCGCGCTTCCGTACATTATATTATTAAAAACGTAAAATAAATCTTTTAAGTTAAATTTATTTTTTACGATATGAAATTTAATTATATTTAGATAAACAAATTGCTTATATTTTGTACGTAGAAAAGGATTAAAAGAAGGAAAACCAATGAAGCAGAAAATGGATCCAATCTATTATTTATAAATTAATACAACAGCAAATTACGTCTTCAGTTAGCAAAGCAAAACAATTATTGGAAAAAGTTTTGTAGAAAATTAAAATACAAGCCTTGTTACATTAAACTTGTAATCGTTCGGTATAACGTGCGTATACAGTTTCATTTCGCTCTTAACTTCATTTATAAAGAATCAAAATTTTCATATTAAACCTAGAGAGAGAGAGAGAGAGAGAGAGAGAGAGAGAGAGAGAGAGAGAGAGAGAGAGAGAGAGAGTTGAAAAAGGCTTTGAAAAGGCCATGGACATTTTATCTCATAATGAAAATTATTATAATAATCGACGTCGCATGAGGCGACATTAAAATCATACTCGAAGCTTCTTTAAGCATCGAGTGTCAATTTAGATTTCTCTAAAAAAGCAAACAAAGTTTTGTACTTCGCTAGGCTGGATTTGTCCACTCCGGCCGTTGGTGGATTTTTAACCGAAAAGTAAAGACCCTAAAAATAGCTATAATATGCTTTCCTAGCGCGGAGTCATGTATCGTATTACATATTTGCCAATGTGAATGGGTTCAGTTCCGCCCAAGCAGTTACATAAAACGAAAAAGAGGAAGGAAAGAGCTAAGAGGAGAAAAAAGTGAAAAGGCTGACGCCATTTTCTACATACTTTGACTGGCTTGTGCGCGCGGGAATACGTTGACGTTGAACACCAAGCGCATAATATACTTAACGAAGGCAAAAGTCCAATCCCCTCGCTACGATAATAGGATACGGCGATTCGCCCCCGTCCGAATCGCCATATGCATTTGTCGGCATTAAAACCCATTCTATCGCGTAAGCGCGAAAAGTCGCGCCGTACATTGTGCCATTGCGTGGGGGCGACTAGGGACGATTGAGGGCTACGTAATAAGTCGCGGGGCGTGGGAAGGTGGAGAGGGAGTAGGAGGGGTGGGTGTTTGCTTATGTGTGGGTGCGCGCGCGCGCGTGTGCGTGTGCGAGAGAGAGAGAGAGAGAGAGAGAGAGGATAGGTTCGTCGGAAGACCGGAAAGGCAAAATCAATTTCAATTCGAAGCTCACGCTCCGGGCCGGGGGCAGTACTCGTTAAACGTAATTGAGCATTCGGCGAGCGTTTCGCATTTGCCTGTGTGCGCGCGTCGAGTAGCTGAGAGCCATCGCGGAGATTTGAGCAACGGCCTCACGGCGAAAATTTTGGTCGACGGAGTAAGAAAGGCGAGAAAGGGGCACGAACGTGACCCGATCTTTTCGAGTGTCACCGGTTTAACGACACTTCGCTCTTGCTTTATAAATCTAACCTGGGTGGAAACATCCAGTGTTCCGGACTTGGTCTCTCGGTCGCTGAGAATAGGCGCGCGGGAATGCCGGCTTTTATGGCGACCTGCTCAACGGCCTCCCAGCCCCAGTTCCTCCCTTTGCATTAGCGCTATTCGCCACGGAGGGTAATTACTAGGGCGCAGGTGATCCAATTGTGTATGGTGTGCCTGCCCGTACAATTGTCGAGGATAATGACATCAGGGCGAATGAATGTAAATAATTCGAACTCGACTGCTCGAATGCGCGGGGCGGGGGTGCCGGCGGGGGGATGGGGAGACACTTCGCTGGTTTCTTGATAGGAAATCCAATCGGTTTTTCGAATTGAATTTCTATTCGTCTGCAGCACGTTAATAGCGATTCCCTGAAAAATTCCATAGCGAAGCTCTAATTGCGGCGAAGCACACGGAGTAAAAAGTTGGAATCCGGGGCTAGAGAACGATAGGGCCTAAATAACTCCATCGGCATCGAATGGATTTCTTTTATCGGGCACAAAATTCACCTTGACTTACTTCTCAAGCAAATGGAGATTTATTCCCCGGCTTTATTTTTATTCCAGTCGCCGTCCCCCGCCCCTCCCTGCCCCCGTCAGTTGCCACGGACGCCGCCACCCGCTCTCTCTCTCCTCCCACCCAATGAGCCGGTCCCGCGTATCATATTACTAGACACGCGTATCGCCAACGCGTGCGTTGGTCTCGACTTTATTTTCAATGCTACTGGCTAACGCTTTCTTCCTGCTCTGGAGAGTTAAAAGCAAACGAGGATAAAATTCGCCTCCGCGCCGGCGTCGGGAATTCACTTTGGTGTGCCTCGAGAAAAGACGACACCGACGAGGTGGCAACGGGGGAGATACGGAGGGGGACGCCGAGGAGGAGGCGGTAATAATGGCGGCGGAGGGGGCACGAGGAGCACGAGGAGGAGGAGGAGGAGGAGGAGGTAATAATGGCGGTGGAGGGGACGCAAAATCAAAATAAAAAGCAGAGCAAGGAGATAGCGCTGATGGAACGGGGACGGGAGGCGGTAGCGTCCGCGGGTGGGGCGACGAGGGAAGTCGGGGAGAGGACGGCGACTACGGCGGTGCGTCAGCTAATGCCAGAAATAACGCAGGTATACTTAGACCAGTCGCGTACGACGTCCACAGCCAATGTCCACGGTTAACAACTCAGGGATGTACGCGCCGAGTCTCGGATCGCCAACTGCGACTTCTGCCGCCGCCCGCCCTCGCGCCATCCCCCTCGCTGGGTCGTGCCCTGCCCCGCTGACAGAACGACGGAAGCGGATCGTGCGCGCGAGGACCAGAGGTGATCGCTGCACCGTTAATGCGCGCCGGGAATCTACATGTCGCGCAACGACTTTCCCCGAGTCGCCAATGGCATCGTCGTGTCGCCTCGACGGCTTGCGCTTTTCTCGTACGTCGTGAAATCATTGGATGTCGTGCACCTTAATTAACGCGGTTCCTCCGACGTGGTTCGTGCAATTTTAATCGATGCCGTTAATTCTATGCGTGTCCGGGGCAAGGCTCCGTTTGCACCGTCGATATTACTCAAGCCTATAATATCGTGTGCTTACGGAAAGCTAATGGCTTTGTAAATGTCTGTCGCTCTTTAAATGTGGGTCAACGACTTTCGGTCGTTACAGCGATTCTCTCCATGTTTGTCGCAAATACGTTTTTTCAGCAAACACGGTTCATAAGAATTAATTGGTTGCCGGGCAATCCTAGAAATACGTTATTTTTTGCCAAATAATAAGAGCCACCTACAGGAGAATCGATGCTTTGTGGGCCCGTCATTCGGTATATTCGCGACGATGTAGCCTTAGTTGTGAAATACTTGCGTGAGAAAATCTTTGGATCTTTGGCAGCTTGCAAAAATAAATTGAATTATATCGCACACGTCGTGGCAAGTTATAATAACGCAAGTCAGAGCTGAAAGTAATCAAGCGAATAATCCTGCTTTGTATACACACGTGCACCTACACGAGCTTTAAAAAAGATAATATAATTGTGTTCGCATTTGAGTTCCTAGTAATATGATTTACGCAATCGAGCTCGTGATATCAAAAGCTAATGTGATACAAATATGCGATTACGAATTGTTTTGCACAGGAGAATAGCTCCTACGTTAAAAGATGAAAATCCTAAAAAGGTATTCCGAAAATAAACGAACCTCCTTTCATTAAAAGCGCAGCAATGAATTATTCAGCATTTCAACCGAGGGCGGGGGGAACATATCCAATTTTTACGACTGGCTTCTAAGGATTGGCAGCTCACTGCTCTAT
Organism: Kradibia gibbosae; assembly: GCA_018907135.1. Classification (NCBI taxonomy): domain Eukaryota; kingdom Metazoa; phylum Arthropoda; class Insecta; order Hymenoptera; family Agaonidae; genus Kradibia; species Kradibia gibbosae. The sequence goes on from JACCHX010000003.1 coordinate 4,598,759, forward strand.
TGAAAGGTGACAAAACATCGGGAAAGACAGCTTGTCTAGCGTCGCAATATTATTCGCGTGGAGTCCGCGTCGATTGCGATTAATACCTCGAGCAGCGATAACGATGCAGCCGGATGAAAGGAAAATCCCATTATCCCGGCTACTTTTATCTTTGGCCATGATCCTTAAATCTCAGAAAGCGTTCGACGGTTAACCGAGGCTCGGCTACCGGCTTCGGCCTCCCTACGCATCGTTGTTCATCTCAATAAAAGCCCGTCAGACGGACGTACGAATCCCGAGGGTCGAACGTCCACCAGGAGCAGTTTTTCCTCGGTTGCGAGCCCACGAGGACAGCGCCATTTAATGCGGGCCGCTACGAGGCACGGGACGGTTGATGGCCCAGGAGGAGGGTATACGCGGCTCCCGTTTGGCCAATGTTAACGTGATGGCGGGCACTTGTGCGGGAATAACGTTTGCCGAGGTGGTCGCCTCGTAAATGTGGGGAACTCGTTTAATTGCTGGGATGCTGCCGCTGCCGCCGCTGCTTTACCGGCCTGGTCGTAACCAAACGTGAACTGTATATTTAACGATTCGTGTGTTGGATACCGAATGATTTCATTACATCACCTCGGTTTCGGCCTATGGATTTTGGAAATCGTGCCTGGATTTACCTTTTCGTTTTAGGTTTCCTCTCATTCGTCCATCCTTTCATTCTGTTTCTATTTCTTAAATTCTATTTCTTTAATTTTTCTTCTCTTTTCTTTTTTTTTTTTTTTTTTTTTTTCTTAACAACACTTGCTCAACACTCCGGGTAGATTTAACAGGCTTGTAAGACACTAATTGTATTTGATTGGGGCCGGTATTGTATGATTGTCCGTATGGGAGAATGCGGATCAAAGTTGCCACTATTCTACTATTCTTAACATTTACTAATCTCGTATTACGTTGGAGTTAATATAGTAATAATCTGCAACGTACGTGGCATGTCAGTGAGTTAATTTCCACGTATGCACATTCGTAATCCGAAAATGAACTTTATATAACGCGTATGCACTGATTTATTTTTATAATGATAAACGCGGAGCTTGAAATATTTCGTTTTATGAGCATAAGTCATTTACTTTTTTTCTTCTATAATATATTAACTATTTTTTCCATTATGAATACGTTCGCATAGACAAAAAGACAAAGAGACCGAGAGAGACTGAAAAATACATATTAATACATTATTTTTGAAACTTAGTTACTACTAATTAATGTATATACAATGATATGCTCATAGCGTTACTGAATATATTCAATAATAAATATAATTATCGGTGACGTCATTGAAGCACTCATTTATCAATGTATTTTAAAGACTAATCACATTATTTATAAAGAAGGTTTCCCCATCGAGATGGACGCATTCATAAAGAAAAAAAGCATCTAACATGTCGAGTACGATTAATCTTCCCGTGGAAAAGAATTGGCCAATTTCTCAGAAGAGCATATTTTGTATCGCAGTCAAAAGAAACAGTTTTTTTTTTCAAAATAAGCTTCTCGATTATCGCGAAAAAATCAACTAAACGGGTTTTGGTGAAAAATTCAGCACAAAAATGCTTAACTTAATATAGACCTTAAAAAGTTTGTCTGTCACAATAGTCTTTTTCATTAAGAAACAAAAATATCCGCGTTTACCCGCTGTTTTGATAAAGTTATGACTCGACTTCTCGTGCGTAGTTTTAAAATTTCTTTTCGTCGCATATTTGAACTTGAGATCACAACACACCACACGAGTTATAATAATATGCTACAGGCGAGAAAGCTTTGAAAGTGGCCGTTCATTGGGCTCAAACGACGCAAGCGGCAAATCTATTTGTTTTGTCGCCAAAAGCCATCGTGCCTGGCCCTTTGATCATTGATTTAAAAATAGATGAGAAGACATGACCACCGTATCTCTCCTCTTCCTCTCTCTTTGTTCGCCAATTCGCTCTCTCAATCCGCCCCTCGTAAGCGCATACGACACCGTAACGTACCTGGCAATTACACGAGGGTCGAAACTCCTTGTAATAACGACCACTAATAAAAAGGTTAGTGCACGATAAAGGACGCGAGAGGAAGGATGCGTTGAGTAGTGAGTGCATGGGTCAAAAGTGGCGGTGGTCGGGGAGTCGAGAGAGAAAGGGAGAGAGAGAGGGAGAAAGAGAGAGAGACCGAGGAAGACAGTTTTTAAAGCAGAGCCGCGACAGCATTTTAATTTCTCTTAGTCGGCATCTCGCGTACGAGCTTCGCGCACCAAACGATATACAGGATGAGCAATGACGCGACGCGTCAGAGTTTAAAAAATTCTTCAGCGCTCAGTTCCGACATCCAGTTTCGAGGAGTTTAGGTCTGTCTTAAACCCCCGTAGATTATCCTCGAAGCCTACGCACGCGAGTTCACGGCTGATGCTCGACCGCTAACTTGCCGGCGTAAATAACGATACCCAAGATATTCAGGCGTTGATTTTCCTTTTGTGCGACATCGGATGGCTCCGGTTTTTTATACAAGCAAAACAAGAAGAGAAAAATATGCGGCCCTGCCTGCCGGGACGTCGTAAAATCGTGCCTACAACTTTTTCGTGACGAGGCAGAAGTGCAGCGCTAGCATTACACCGTGAAAGGGCTATTATTCTTTGTGAATATTTACGTAAACGGCAGCGAATCTCCGGTTCCTAGCGCGAATGCTTCCCTTCCCTCCCTCTCTCCCCCCCCCCTATCCCCCTCTCTCGCCCCCGACAAGTTGTTGCTCGTAACTTCGCGAGGGGCTCCTCGGATATCTTGGTCGGCTCGATGCGTGCAGCAGGAATTTAATAATTATTTGGGGGATTAGCGGCGGAGGTACGGGGAAGGCAGATTGACTGGTGGTTTCGCAAGATTGAAATCGTAATCGAGCACTGCTCTGACCGCTCGGCTACAGTTATTCCGAGTGGACTCTGGCCTCTGGTCTCCCTGACCCTGCCGTTCCCTCGATTTACCCTCTAAATATGCCACACAAACGCGCAGTATTTCAGGGTAGCATTGATTAATCCTCCGCCAGCGCGTAGTAGTTTCTTTCTCATTCGGTTATGTATTTACCGGCACTCGCTGGTTTAATATTAGCCTCTGATACCACAGCCCAAAAGAAAAATCAGTCATTCGAAAGGGCCGATAAAGCGAGGACTGCTTAAGCAATATTTTGCCAGAAAGGACGGCTCAGCGTTGTGTAATACTCCGCGCTATTGGTACGTTAGAATTCTGACTTCCTCTCTTTATAATCGCATTTACGCGTCAGGTTCGTCCCTCTAAAGATGAAATGCGGTATCTATTGCCGACCGTAAGCATCATTCTTTTAAAAACTAGTTTACTCGTCATCTAAGCCCTAGAAAAATTTAATTAGAAAATAGTGATCTACCTTTTGGCTTTCCCTTTCCAATAAAGCTCGTAAATTCTTAATGACACAAATTCAGACTCAAATATTAGCTTTAAAGGAAAATAAAATTGTTTGAGTTCGACTGAGCGTCAGCGCTCGAGGAGGTGAGGAGGACAGAAGCGGCCCAGTACAGGTTACAGTCCATGTTACGAAAATATTTTCGTTTACTGCATTCCCACAATATAGATAAAATTTACTGACTCGTTCCACGAATTGTAGGGTCCCGCGCTGAGTGGATGCAGCGACGCATCGAATCCGAAGCTTCACTGCCAGAGAGTAATTAAGCATCAATAAAGATACAGAAATAAGGCTTTCAGGTAAAAGGAAGAGAAGACCGTGGAAGAGGAAAAAAAGGCGGGGGCGCACTCTCGAAGGCATAAAATCCCAGCGTGAAAAGGGCATCGGCGGCTTTCGCGTTTATCTTGGCGCTCGATCTTGCAATGCTCCTTTGGCCCCGAGTCTCAACTCTTCGAGATGAAAAGAGAGTAAGAGAGAGAGAGAGAGAGAGAGGGGGGGAGTAACTAATCTAAGTAACCTCCTGGTCACATCTCTTTCTCTCTTCCACTCTTTTTCTCTCTCTCTTTCTCTCCCTCACTCCGTCTCACTCGGGTGGGGCTATTTTACACGCCGACCACATCACCACCATCCCGAACAAACTTATGTCCCTCCCCTCGGGTACATTCAAGTGCCTCTCTGTGTATGCGTTAGCGCCCTGATAGAGGGTCTGCAGTCGTTACCGAGTGCGCCCAGTTTGACAGCGCTAAATTTCCGTAAATATCGCTAAGCGTAATTTGTCGAGGCGCCTCTTCAATATGAGTGCTTTCGTCGAGTGTGCGTTTGGCTCTAGGAGATGAGGGGGAGAGCAGTTGTGACGGATCGATGCTCGCGTAGTCTGCGAGAGTCCAAGAATCCATAAGTGCCAAGGGCCGGATTGAAAATTGCGCGTCGAGAGTGCGAAGGGGCGGCGAGCCTACCGGTTATCATCTAGGAGGTTCGCGGCGGGAAGGGGGAGGATGAGGGGAGAGACTGTCGAAGCTGCGGTGCAGAATCCTCCCGTGAGGAGGTCTTCTTCCGGCTCTCGCTACTCCTTCCGAGGCACGGCCGATATGAACTTTTGCGGATGGGAGTGCGAGGGGATGCGGGCGGGCAGCGTATCTCGACGCAATTATTGCTTTGACAGTTTGTAAATGAATGTGTAATGAGCGAGACTCTAGGCTACGTGGCCGCTCCGAGGAGGGGCAGGCGGGGAGGCCGACAACCTACTCTGTATTTCAAGTGAAAATTATTGGCTCGGGTATGCTAACAGAATTAAGAATCGTAAATTCGTGGAGTATTTAAGTACGCGAGTGCTTTGTTGCTTATTCGGCTGTTGCAATTGTATTGTACTCGGGAATCGACTTTGAATGATTTTACGAGCTTTTGCTGCTATATGGGTAATGCAGTGTAATTAAGTTTTCCTACGTACAATGAGGACTTCGTAATTTACTGTTAATTAGAAATGAGTTGGTGATTAAAATTTTTATTTTTTATTTTGTTTTAATAACACGGAGTACATTATTTTCCGGCATTTCTCCCTATTAAAATAATTGCTTCTATTATTGTCTCCCTCTTTCTCTCTCACTTTAGCTATCTCTATCTCTATCTCTCTCTCTCTCTTTGTATCTCTCTCCCTCCAAGTCTCTTTCTCACTTCGCGTTAATTTTTTTATCGCACGTTTTCTCCAAGAATCATTACTGATACCTTCAGTAGGTTATTCTAATATCACCTATTTCATATTTGGTCACGTACAAAGAGCAGAATGACAGATTCCTTTGCGAATATCTATTATAATACACAAGAAGTGTATACGAATGTACGCATATGCATAATTTATACATACAATAAGTTTAGAACGAGGTTTTCTCAATAGATGATTAGATTCAACCAATGGCTTCTTGCCACATTGCCGTTCATCTTTGAAGTAATTCAACATTAATTAATGATGAATTTTTTTATGTTAAATACGTGTTTATTACAATTGATTTAATGTTGTGAATATTCAATAAGCGAAGAAGTGAATTAGTAAAAATGTTTTTAATTAATTGTCAATAATGAAAGTAACTTTAGAAACAAATAATTCTAATAAACTTTAAATGTCAACGTAGGCAATTTCAAAAACATTGTTTGCCTAATATAAAAAAAGGAGCAGCAGGAAAATGACTTTTTTATCAATTATAATCGTCATATTTTAAAGTTAGGGTAAAGTCAATAAAAACGTATTTTTTATCTTGATTGATTATAATGCGAAATGAGTATATGGGCAAAATTCAATAAGTGACAAGTTTGTACTCGAGCACATTTCAGTGGATTCAATTTATCTGTAGTTTCTTTACAATAAAGAGAAGTGACAGATGGAGAAACGATTCTTTGCTGCGATTCACTGAAATTTTTTGCCCGACTCTCCACCTCCCTCGCCGGAACCCTCTCTCCGGCGATTTTACTCCCCTCTTCTCCGCCGATGCGCGCTCCACCAACTCAATCGCCGCGTCAAATGCCATAAAGCCGTCGCGTTTGTGCAGTTATTCATACAAACGTGAGCGCAACGTCGCTACTCCGAGCGGTAGCCGCTGCTCCGGGCTTATCAATAATTATCGCCGCAGTAATATCGAGCCTCAATGGCAAAGCGCTACTTATACGCTCCGTCCCGTCCCGGCCTATAAGCCCCTTCGGGTACGAGCTCCTCGACCTATCGTTCTTCTCGTTTTCCCATTGGTGCCCCCTTCCTACGTAAATCAATCGGCACGTTCATCTGAATAAGTATAGCCGCCGATTGAGCTAAGCACTCGCCTTGCAATACATAGGACTAAGCATAATATCCGTTTCCACTGTCGTCGAAGGGCGTTCGGATGGGCGCCTCTTCTGCTCCTGAATTGGCCCTGATTTCGCAAATCTATTTATCGATCGACCAACGCGTGTACGTTTGCGCCTCCGATTAGCAAGGGATTACCCTTGTGGGATCCCTCCGGACTCGTCTCGAGTGTCTCCCAATCCCAAACACCGTCCCTTCCTCGCTTCACAGATTCAACGATTTAATTTTTTTTTTTTTTTTGCTATTTTTTCTCCTCTGGTCCCGATTACTCTCGAGGATGCACTTGCTATAATTATTCGTACGTATACTGTCTTATTCGTATGTATATTATATATATGTGTGTGTGTGTGTGTGTGTGTGTATATGTGTGCACCGCTAGGATATAATGACTCTCAATGGCACTGTAGCATCATATAAAGAGTTTGGGAACGCGATGAATGCAAAGTCGAACAATCAACGCACTTAAAACCATAGAAGGCAAAGGATTATGACAAAAACTGGTAATTAGGAAAGCTTGACTTTTGATACGCTTAACTGTGCAATCGCGGGGTTTTTCATGGCACTGAAAAACTCCGGATTTTCGAATACGCGAATTAGCAATGAGCGAATCCACTTTCGAAATAATTCGCTGCTCTGCGACTTTCGCGATTAAAATGTATTTTTAAAGTTTTTCGCGTAATCAGATTTAATTGCAGCGTATAAAAAAAGTAAAAGCCTATAGTGTTATACATGAGCCTGTAGTTACATTGTTTGTTTAACGAGGAGACCGATTAGCGCGCGGTCCCTTCTCTTCATAAAAAATTCGACTTTTACTTTTATACTTATGCGCAAACCAGTGTGAGCCATCTCTTATTCTCGAATTGGCTTTAAGAGGGGGAAAGGAGGTGCCTTGAAATATTTATATTCACTTTGTGGGTAATGTTAATTTACAAAAACCTGCTATCTCGCATGAACTCGATTACTAAAAATTGTGCCAGATGCTAAAAATGTCAATACTTCTTTGGCGGTTATTTGTAAGAGTCAAGCTCTGACTGCACGTGATACAAAACGTCTATTACTTAATCGAGGCTTTAAAATAATAAGTGACTTCAGGCTACTGCTGAATGTGCTTTGAGCTTGTGATGAACTAAGGTCGATCCACTCGTGCTGTGACATTCTAATGACACGATGCGGTCGTGAAAATATAGTCCAATGTCCAACCATTAACTAAACAGAAAAAATGGCTGCCCGTGTCCTAGTGGCCAATGCAAGCAACTGCCCGGAATTCTGCACAATCGAGAGCACTCTAAAAGAAACGAGTCGCGATCCTTTGCCAAGGGCGGATGGACGAACGGCGACGAGAACTCAGGGGAAGTAAGAAGAGAAGCGGTGCAGTTTTCAACGGGGGCAGAATTGCGCAGACCGTATAAAGTCTGCGAAGAGTTGACAAACGAACTGGACTGTAGTTGCGAAATCATCTCCTCCCCTTGCCATAAGCCACAGTTGGCGGGGGCTGATGCTTTGGTAGGCTTTTAACGAGCAGCGGGCTCGGGAGCGGGAACGAGGGATCGGTCGCGCGGTTGAAAAAGTACAAGCCACAGAGAGCCGAAGGTCGAAAAGGGCTGAGCATCTGTTGGTAAGGCGAAAGAACCGCGTGATTCGCGAGAGGCTTTGGCCGTTGCAGTTAATCATCATTGGGCTCCGGCGTGGCTGGGAAAAATGCTTCAGCTTGAAAAGCGAGGTACCATTACCGCCTTCCTCTCCAACGCAATGTCGTCAAGGCCATTTAGCAGCTTATTATTTCGGCGCCATCGGAGGCTCGAGTGAAGATGCCTGAATGGCAGGCGAATATTATCGTACGGTTCGGGCGAACTTTTCGAGTAATGAACAACTGGCAATTGAAGTTAAGATATAATAAATTATGCTTCATTACGGCGATCTACAACGGGAAACTGTCATAGAGAGGCTGTATATCAATAACGTAGATCTAATTTAAAAAAAATTTTGATTTTATGCAAAAATAAAATTTACTGGCTTACCACACTTAAATAATCTGCCATTGTACAAAGTTTCATGAAAATACATCAATGTCATCTTTAAAAGCTATTGGAAAAAATTTTTTAGAAAAACTAACAATAAACTGACAATAACTTTGGAAAGTGACATTGATATATTTGCTTGAAACTTTGTACAAAGCCATGTTATATCAATACGAAAAATCAGTAAATTTCATTTTTGAATAAAACGAAATATTTTTCTAATTAGGTCCATTTATTGGAGCGGGACTAATGTAATAAATTCCGGGGGTTTCGGATCGCACTTTCTTTTTCTTTTTTTTAATGTGGAACTAAAATGAATGACTGGTTTAAATTTAAGTTTGATTGATCAAGATGATAAATCGGGAAATTGAAATTATGCTCGTTGGAGCTTATTTTTAACGCCTATTTGTACATCTTTTCAAGTAACAAAATCAATCGATATGACAATTATATCGTAATAACTTATACGTGAGAAATTTTCGAGGTGCGCGTGAATATTAAAGCGCGAGTGTTTCAGAGTTTTCTTTATTCAGAGTTTTGTAAAAATCTAAAATATTATCATGCCTGGCCGCGGATATATTATAAAAATTTTACAAAGCACTCGTTCGCTCGCTCGCGCACACGTGTATCGGCCAAACAAACAGACGTACACATCAGTGGTATTGTAAAATAAAAGTGTTATTATGCAAGTATAACCGCAATAAAAATATACGGCAAACTCGCATGGAAGAGTTTTTTATTAGTACAGAGAGAAAAAGGCCAGGGACAGACGAGGGAGAAATGTACCCACTGCAATACACCGTGCAATATTCAGACGATATGCGTCACAGATACTCGAGCGCAAGGGAGAGTTAGTGCGTGCGCACGTTGCATACGTGAGCGGCGAGCACAGGAGCGAAGGGAAAAAGTCTGACAGCCGGATAAAAACAGAAGGGCCGAAGGCAAGCAGCGGGAGGGAGGAAAAGAGACCGAGAGCGAGAGAGAGAGAGCGGGATAGATAGAGAGGGACGAAGGGAAACCGATCGGCCAGGTGGTTCGGTGTCTCCCCCTCGACTCCCTCTATCGCCTTCTCTCTCCCGACCAGTGGTGAGCGCCCGCTCTTTTCGCTGTATCGCCTCGTTACTTCTGCATCTAGCTGTCCGCCTTCTTCTCTATATTGTAATCTCTCGCGCAGCCGGATCGACCCTACGTAAATCGAGTGTGGGCCGGGGGAGTTTTGGCTGCGTTAACTTTACACACAGCGAGCTGAAAGGCATTTCCAGAGGGCCATTGCGCGTTCCCGTGGAATTTTGTAACGGTGAATTATGCACGCGACGGCAGCGAGCCGATTTTGCGATATAAGGTGAGATTTAAAAATATAAAAAAGAGGATGAGTAATATCCGGTGCTATCAAAGTGCAGGCGCTCTTCAACCCCAAGTTTATTTTATTTTTTTTTTTTCGTCCGTTGCCCTTTCAATGCCGGTTAACTAACAGTAATGCAGAACTTTACGGTTATTTATTCAATAAACTCGGAAAATTTTACCTCGGCTTCATCGGGAGTCAGCCCGAATAACATGAATAATGTAACGAGCAAAACTCTGATTTAGTCGGCCACCTCTTTTCGTGGTCTTCTAAATTAAATAAGTTTTGTAATTGCTCATGATGTACAATGCGGTCTCCATCTAAAGTAATGTTTATTACTTGTGAGGCTGGGAAAAATTAATGTTTATCAGAGCGGTCCGTAATATAACTAGTCAAAGTTTAGTTGGAGCGCATTCCGCAGTTGAAAGCTTTAAAACGAATGGGAGAAACTCAACTAATTGTCGTTATGCGTGAGGATTGGGGCTCGATTCGGTTCTCCTCGAATCGAAAAATCAAATTCCGGCACTCGAGGTATCCTGCGTTTGCCCGTGACAGGGCCAGTGACGCTAAGAGCGTCATCGGTAGAAGAAATACGCAGGTAATGGGACAATGCGCGTACATCCTTCCCCTTGTCAGCGCCGCTAATCTTGAGGGCAGGGGATCGGGGAGGCAGCTGCGACTGCCGCCACCGCGATGAATTTAAATGGCGCTCGCCCAGGCAGCAACAATCGGGTGATTAATCCGAAGAAAAGCGAACGAAATCAAATTTCTCGTGTAGCGCGTGATGAATTAACTCCGATGTTTGCTTACATTAGCGGGTGTATTCAGAGCGCGCACCGCCTCTGTGAAAACACGAGCGGATAGCGGAAATGGCGACTCTCTATCAGCGGTAGGCAACACCTTCCTCGGTAATATTAGTAGCGTCTGACAATTTGGCACTGGGCTACTGCAATGCAAACAAGAAAGCGAAAGCGAACAGAGAGAGAGAGAGAGAGAGAGACGAGACGAGACGAGACGAGACGAGATCCACGGCGCACGACTAACGTTGGAGGACGCGGACTGTAGATAGGACTGACATGAGGGATGAGGTGGTGGAGGAAGCGAAGGAGAAAGAGGAGGAAACGTGGAACTGAAGTAGGGCAGTGCCGTGTGCAGAGCGTAATAGCAAACGCGAATTTAAACGCGAGGAGGAGCACGTCAGCGGGTGGCTCTCGGTACACCGAATATCGCTGGGTTTTTTCTTTTGGTGGTCTCCCCTCTCGCCCCCCCTCAACCGTCCTTTCACTCTTCATCACCCTAAGCTCCGATCTTATTGAGAAGCTTAACGGGCTTAATTGTCGTTTCAGAAGCCGCTCCACCACAACATCCGCGCTGCACACTGAGCGCACTCATTCTTATTTCGACACTACTTTGAAATTCAATTTAGCGAAGGGTTTCGCCGGTAATGACTTTCTACGAGTCCTTACATGTTTGCTAAAAGTCGATACTCTTGCCACATTGAGATTTATATATCTTCGGTAAATATTGAGAGTGAAATTTAGCAAAGATATTCAGGATGTTGGGTAAGGGCGGAAGAAAGAAAGCTAGAGCACTGACTCACTTAGAAATGACAAATTGAATTGACCTGGCATCTTGATTCAATTCGAAAGAAAAGTGAATTTCCTGCAACGATGAGAGGGTAGACGTGTAGGTGGTTTGGCGGGGCGGGGGGTGGGGGCGGGGGATTGAACGAATTTACTTTATAATCTCGATATTTTTCGTATCATGCTTTAACTAAATGCATTCGGGGCATAATACGATAATCGTATAATTAATTTCTCATCGAGTAAATCTCATTATACCAGGGGGTATAACAATCGACTTCGGCCGCAGCTCAACTTTGCTTAATTATTCCCTTAGCTCGGGCGCACGGACGAAAGGAGAAGAGAACATTGTGCGGCGATGGGAGGGGGGGGGCGGGCAGAGGTAAATCGAGGCGTACAGGAGTTTAAAGGCGACGATCGAGCGAGTCGGGTTTAAACTTAAAAAGCAAATTAAAAAGCGCGACAGAAATAAAGCCCCAGCGTGTAAAAGAAGGAGCAGGCCAAAGGTAAAACGACAGTGACGTCGGTGGCGTACGCACGGGGTGTTTGCGAATGCGGAGGGCCAGTGCAAAATTCCATTTGCGCTCGACGGGAGTATAAGGGGCAGGCGCGGGCAAGAGGCCGACCAACGGAACAGGAGGAAAAGGAGGCGGCCGAGGGGTGGGGGGTAGGCGAGGGCACACACAGGACAAGCTGCACCGACTACCGTCTATTTATACATTGCGAAGAAGAAGAAGAAGCAGCGCTTTAATGAGTCTAGGAGCTGTCACGGCGCGGTGAGATACGATCGGCCTGCAGTGCGCCTTACGAGCTTTAAGCGCGGACCAGAGTGAGAGTGTCTCGCGTGCGTGTGAGATGAAGAGCAAAAGGACGAGACCTCGGCCGACGGACAAAATTGCAAGAGTCATTCCTTCAATGACGAACGCGCGATCGGCTGAGCGCCACAATGCAACGCCGGGATAAAAGGAGGAGCAATAGCGCCGATCGTGGAAGGCTCCCGTGTATTAATAGAGCCGATCCGCGAGGAAGCGATCCCCCCGTTGCTCACAAACGGTACCGCGGAAAATTCGCGAAGGCTAAAAGCGCCTCCTTTCGTACTCTCTCCCTCCGTCCCCCACCCCCTCCCCCCCTCTCTCTCGCTCCATCGCTCCCTCCCCCCGTAGCGCCTTCTCGATAGAAGAACCGCAGAATGCGCTTCTATCTTTGCACGCATCTCGCGCACTAAATCCGTCGGGCGGCGCATCCCCGTCGGCAGCCGACGTCGCAGCCGTGCACCGCCGTGATATCAACCGGCTCTGCGCAAACGGGGCGACAGGATCTACGGCGGTGGCGAGCGAGGAGGAGAAATTGCATTTTAAAAGCCGACGGGGCGGGGCGGGAGAGGGTAGGAGCAAACGCACTCGCAATCTCTGCGCCATAATTCTCGACGCGGCACGGGAGACATAAATCTCGGCGTCCGCAGAATTCCGCGGGACCGATAATCGTGCCAACGGACCCACGTTACGTACGTGGCTTTATAACGGAAGGGGGGGAAATTCACGGGGCTGAGCGGACCAAGAAATTTCGCCGGCGAGTCCTTTGTAACGGCCGTGACAAACGACTAGAGCGAATCTAGCGAATCCTAAGGGGGTGGAAAAGCTGAGGAATCGAGTCGAAACGAGGGCGATCCTAGTCTACAATCCTGCTTGTCCTAAGCTTCTCGCCACGGAACTTTGCGCCACGATTCGAAGTGACGATTGGAGTCATGGTCCTGATCCAGGCGTTCATTCGCTGACACACGCGCGCGCGCGCGCACGGCGAGATGGAGTGGGAGAGAGACACACACAAAAAAAAATCCATGTACGAATCTGCCATGGAAATGCGAAATCCCGAGATTGAGAGGCAATTGCCATTTGAGATGTAGGTACGTAAACGAAATACATGGAGCTACATATTGGATTATCGAGATTCAAGGGAGATGGACGAAACAAAGTGAGAAATATGTCTAAGACTCTCGTATAAGACAGTTTCGGATTCAAGCCGTATTTTATGCCTGTGGAAAGCTCTTATTCTTGAAATGTAATCCACTTAAGTTGAAGTGCTGCAAGCTCTAAGTAGAGCACACATCGAACGATTCTCAGGATGATATTATATTACAATTGCGCCTTACTCGAAAGGTCGGCCGAGCTCAGAGAGCGGTTAAAAATATTAATCCACGCGATGGTACTCGAGTAGTCGGGTTGTAAATCGAATGCACTGGGGCAGCGATGGCCTCGGGAGGAGAGGCGGAAAGCTCGGTTGGCGCTTTCCTGGGACGGCGGCAGGAGTAGAAAGTTCGCCGAGAAGGGCAGCGGGAAGGGAGGGCGAACACATCAGCGGTCGCCTTCTTATCGCTCGCAATCACTGCTATAATCCACGGCTATAATTCACGAGCTGCGCGAAGCTCCGTCGTAGAGTGGAGTGGGTCAGAAGGAGTATTGACGTGAGTCGGTGTGTCGGTGCCGGGGACCCCTCCGGCCCCCTCGGCCGTCGGCTAGCAGATAGCGGCTGTCAGGTAGCCGATTAAATTTACGTAATGCGGTCTGGCGTCGGAGCCGGGTAATATCGCAGCTGCCGTGTGAGTGAGCCGAATTGTTGTCTCGATTCCCAGCCCCCATCCCCGTCTCGTCGTCGCTAGCTGCTCCTTTCTTTGTAGGGGCCGCCGGTGCCCTCCCCGCGGCACTCGAGATGATAATGCGTATGCTCGGGGGGGGGGGAGTCCAGTTTCGCCGGTGCCGATATGCCTAATAAGCGTTATTAACAATCCGCGACGCGGCTTTTATCAAATCGAATAAGATGTATTAGCTATGCGCTCGGCACGTATTATTTTATATACCCATGAATTTTTAACCAAACGCGCATTTAATCAACTTGATTACCGGCCCCGCTCGTTACTTTCGCTCTCGAGCGAATGCTGCCGCATGCCTGCCATATATTTTTCAGAGGCACACTTTTAATGGCGACGCTCGCAACGATTGTTATTATTGATACTTCGGAACTCGCTATCCCCATACTTACTCTACGCGAAACTTCTTAACGTGGTCGTTCCTTTTTAATGGGATTTCTAGAACTGACTTTTTTTTCTAACGAAAGACTTCCAGGCCCATCGCTCTACCTCACTATGTGCGCGTATAAGAAAATTTAATACCTCTACGTCACCCTTCCGCTCCCTGACCCAACGTCTCGTTATCTTTTCTTTTTCATGCAAACGGCTTTACCTCGACCACCTGGCTAGAAGAGCGCAAAAAGCAATTTTCAACTGAAAATTATCGTCTCGATTTTACCGTTTAATTAAGCAGTACGCATTATTGGAGCGATTAGAAAATTTTGCAAGAAAAGCTTTTATAAAACAAGCTCTTACGGTCGATCAATATTCATCGGTGCTGCGTGTTTTGAATTAATTTTTAATCCTCCTTCATTTGTTGTTATTAATTGCGCTATTAATTTTTTTATTTAATAAATGACTACAAGTTGAAGCTGATCTGGAATCGAACACCTGACGGCACTTACACGCTCTGCATTGAAAACCGCGTTCCTTTGATTCTCTCCTTTTGTGAATGCGACGTCCCCTCCATTCGTTCTCTTCTTCATTAAATTTTTTTTAAGAGCTTCGACAATGGACGAATGCGTACACGATGGACTGACCTCCGCAATAATTTTTTATTTACTTACGTACGAATAAAGCAGTATTTTCGTAAATACGTTGTCAATTGACGCTGCACGAAGATGCGATTTATATCCGTCTGTGTGAATTTTTGAATTCTTTTCCCCGCTCGCAGAAACCCCATTAAAAACTAACGATATAAATTATATGATATCTTGATGGAACGAGATAATTATGCATCGAACGGTGTTTTGCTGTTAGGCATTTGACAAATACAGATTAATTTTAGAAAGGCAAGTATTCAGGCCATAAATGGGAATATTTGTATAATAATGATTCATCAATTTTATTTAATATCTTTTTCACACAAATTAAATATCTGTGTAAATATCAATCTATTAAGCGATAAGTCTCAGTTTGTCGATTTTATCATTCAAATAAGTCAAATATGAAAATAGTCTATCAGACACACTTACAACCTATACTACACTATTAATGTCTTTACATGTTGTTCTGCATTACAATAATATGAAAAATTAAGATAAGAAATATGGTTAAGTTTTATAGCGGTAAAAAAGGTTGTCATCATTACGATAAATGTTTGAATGAAGCTATCAATGATAAGGTAATAAGTAAATAGGAAAAAATGATTGCATTGGAAATATGCTAAGGGTAAAATCGTTATAGTTTACAAGGAATGATTGTCATCGGTAGAATAAAAAGGTGATCATGAAATTAATAAAAATTATTAGACTTATTTCAACAATATTGCGCAATGAGATTAAAATCAATTAAACGGAAAAATAGAAGAAAAGAAGAAAAAAAAATCAGCGACAAATGCATATTATAGCCGAATTAAAAATAAAAATATAATAAGATCGGCTTAAAAATAAGAGTTTAGCATTAAAATTGCAAAAAGTCGATAAAAATTCCACGTGAAACATTCTCAAGTATACTCAATTAAATATCGCTCATCAAGCAAACTCAAAACAAATTCACAAACCGCATGAGTCATAAAGAAAAACTTTCATCGAACTCGGCAAATCGCGCGACCGGCCAATGAATAAAAACAAAAAGTCGGAAAAAAACATTGCCGTGCAAAAGTCACGCGCATATCGAGCGTACGTGAGTTGGGATAGTCTAAAGTATCGGAGGCTCTATGTTGAATTTTTTTCATTGTCAGCGAGCGTCGCTTCTATAATTAAACGTTATCTATAAATATTCGGCTATTAATTAATGGAAGGACGCGAACGGGCGGCGGCGGGGGTCGGGGGGGTTCGGCAGCGAGAGAGGAAACCAAAAGAAAAGAAAGCAGTAATTCGACTTTGAGAGCATTGCGTAGTTAACGTTGAGCGAGTCAAAATCGTTACAGATGCACGTTTTCGTGTGTAACGGTGAGCTCCGTTATTATTTTTTAAGATAATGTTCTAGCGACCGGAGGACTGTTCACTTTTGTGCCGAGCAGTTTGGCTCTGTAATTAGTAGCGGCGAACAACTACGTGCTCCACACATGCGCCCATAGGTGTATAATGTAGGGTACGCAAGCACGTAGGTAATTAATATTAATTATAATAATAGCACGGCTGGGGCTAACGAGTCCTTTACGACGGGCCACTCGGTGTAAACGGATCGGCGTCGGGTGGGCAAAGAAACCGTTTTAAAGCGCAAACATAGAGGCGCAGCGAAGCGGCGGCAAGGACTCCCGCAGAGGAGGAAGGAGTCGCGCGACAAGCGAGGGGCAAAGCATTCGAGGGGCTCTCGGTCGAGGCTCCGCGAGTTCATCCGTCGAGCGTTGGCGAGCTCGCGAGGTATATATATATATATATATATATATTTACCAAAGCTATTGCCCGAATAAGAGGGAACGCGCTTGGATTAGGAGGAGATAAGAGGCCAGGCGGCGAGCGTCGCGCTCTCGTAGCATGTGCCGAGGCGTAGGTCTGAAAAGGAGATCCGGCTCTCGGCCGGAGGTGAAATCGTGTACAGGCAGGAGGAACTCACTCCAGAAATAATGCACGGTATCCATCCAAGTCGCGGAGTCGAGGTGCTGGACGGCGCCCTGTTGCTCCGGGGCCTCGAGGCTCTCCCTCGGCCGCTTTCGGAGGAGCGGACTCCTGGACCCTCCTCGGAGACTCCGGGCCCGCCGCTCCAGGAGAGTACGGGCCTAGGGCCGGTCGGGTGTATCGACCCGTCCGGGTGCACAACCCGACTAGGGCTACGTCACTCACCGGAGTCAAGCCGCGCGCGCACCACCACAACTATACTATGCGAGCAGCAGCGGCGACTACGACCGAGGTCGACGCTGGCGATGCTGCCCTGCCGGATCAGCGAGCGATGACAGCGATAGCAACGATGGCTACGACAATAACAAAAGCCGAGGGCGATAACGATAAAAACAAGGAGCACATCCGCTGGTCTGACTAGCGTCCGGCGGCGACGGGACACGTGGAGTTGGCCCGGGCCCTGGGCGCACGCAGCTGCATCAGCGGGGCTCGCGGCGACGAAGCTCGGCGGCACGCGCTCCCAGCCAACATGACGGGCGCGCAGACTATCGCTCGGGTCGCGATCCCGCTGGCCGTCGACGGGACGAGAGGCGGTGGCGGCGGCGGCTACTCGGCACGGCGGCGGCGTCGGCGGTCGTGGTGGTGGCCACGTTGGTGGTGGTGGTGGTGGTAGCGGCGCGACGCTCTCGGCTCGGGTGGGAGGTCGCCCCGATGGGGTGCGCCCGAGAGAGGACGACGCTTCACGTGGCTCGAGTGGCGCTCCTCCCGGCCCCGAGACCCGGGGACTCGTCCCGGGGATGATTCGCGCCCACCTTCGACTCCCCGATCCGACCGCCCTCGAAACCTCGGCTGGGGGCTCGAGGTTTCGCCTCGTCAGCGGGGAATCTTATTGCGAATGGCCAGACGAGTACTTCTGGGAAGAATCGCACGGTTTGTCTTTCTTCTCGACCCCCTCGACTATGCTCTCTCTCTATCTCATCGGCGATAGAGAAAACGATATTCTTTGCGTATTTTTCGCGCAGGCAAATCAGGAGAGAGAGAGAGAGAGAGGAGAGGGGAAGATATCGAGAAGGAGAGAGGGAGATAATAAACGATATCTGTTCGATTAGCCTGATAACCTAAAAAAAGCTTACCCGAAAAAATTTGCTTCGTGTTTTGCCGATTCGAAATTGAATTAACATAAAAAAACGCTCTTTATAGGCCAGTCATTACATTTATTATACATAACTGTTGTTTTAACATTATTGCACTCTTGTGCACATGTTACGCACATTTATGCATTTGTACATTTCAAGTACAGTCTTATTTATATGGGTGCTGATCGATTCAATTTGTAATTTCATAAATGCGGTCCAGCACTTCCAGGCTTAAATTGTTGGATCGAAACATTTCTTACTCTCGACGTACTATTATTCAAAAATTAAAAAACCTTCTATCTGAATTAAAAATTCCACAAATAGAATTCCAATTTAGCTTACTTTTTTCTTCGACAAATGCTAGGATTGAGCATCTGAATAATGCTATTGCTCGTGTGCGAAGCTGCATTATATGATTGTATTAAAGCGTGTAATGGCAAAAAGACTTCCTATTGTATTATTTGAAAAGTATCTGGCTTCGAAAGGATTTCAAGCTCAACCGAACTTAAAAAAAAAACTTTAATTTTCATACTGCATTTAAATTATTATATTAATTGCACAGAATTGTTTTGGTTAAACACTTGCTCATTATACATTGTTTATAAAACAAAGCATTTTGGTGCAAAGTTTATTCATTGATAAGTCTACAAGTAGTAATCAATGATTAGCAGTGACGTACACTATTTGTTTAGAATTTAAAACGTTTTTAATTTCTACTGTTAATTCGAGGATGAAGTGCGCAGAAGGTTTTTTAAAGTCATGCTTAAATGCATAATACCATGTACCTGTGTATCGATAGTTATTAGTAAACCTCAACATACGTGAACGGTCAAACATACAGGTATATAGGAACGCATATTTTAAAGGTTGCATTACTGCAAACATAATACAAAGCCGATGGAAAGGAGTCATTTAACGATGCTTAACCCGACTGGGTTAATTATGCTCCATATATGTACATACAACTATATAACTACGTACAATATAGTTATAACGAGTGTCATATTTGCCCTGTTTATTTGCGAAGGAAATTCTTTAATTTTCTTGTACTCACTGTAAGTATGTTGCGCACTTTTCGTATGTATAGCTGCTTACAAGTAGCTACCACAGATTAAGGGCAATTGAAAAAAATATATAATCGCTGAATTGATTCATTGTAGGAGCACAGACAAGTGTTTTTTTAATTAAATTGTAATAAATACATGGCTTAAGCGTCCTAATCTAATGTGTTCAGATTTGGCACTTTAAAAAGTAGGCTAATAATAACACCGCTTTATGACAGAAACCATCAACGTTTTAAAACAATTGTCATTACAACGAGTCTTGATATATTTATACTATCGTTTAAGAAGAAGAGCCGCAATCTTGATTTGCATTTTCGGCGTTGCACTTAATAATTTACCGATTATTTTTAAACGTAAACAGCATATATACTTTACGGAACTTTTAATTCAGCGCAGGATAACCAACTCGAGAATAGTAAGTTGAAATGCAAAAAAAATGGAAATTAAAGACACGCATTATTAAAAAAAAAATTGGTATAATGCATGCACGCGGATATTCATTTCAAGCACATCCGTTTATTTTTTTAAATGCTTTTTTGCTGAATTAGCTTTTACGGTTCAGCTACTACCTTTACGTAGGAATTATTAAATTTCAGCTATCTGTTTGCACGCGAATAAGTAGACGTCGATGCCCATGTACTGTTTAAAATAATAAAACTTTTTTTGATATCAAGCGTGTGGCAGAGCGCCACTTTAGCCTTGAGCGCAATAAATAAATAAATAAATAATCATTTTGGAACGGTAATTATTGACTGCTCTTATTCACTTTTCATTAATTGGGCTTTGCGTATATGCATAGCCTTACAAGTATGGGTCCAACACAAATATATACACAGCTGATGCAGAAGTAAATATTTGGCCAAATGAAAAAGAAGCACCAACTTTGTAATTCTTTTTTTGTTTTCATTGTGTACGTTTAACTTATTTTTATATATGTATATACATTTATATATATATATATATATATATATATATATACATACATATGCATACACATACGTTATATATGGCAAAATCACAAATTGATTGCCTAATGGTATAATAGTATGGTCGGGTGCAAATAGTGTATTGCGAAATGTAGAAATGCAATGATATGAGAATTGAAATAAAACGAAAGTATTTAAAGCAGACTTTAATTCTCTTGAAACCTAATATACAAGCTGAAGATAATATACAGTATATTCGTATAATAAATATATAGCAAAGAAATTTTAATCGACGTTGGAAATTATATCACGGGCTTTGAAACAGGTACTATTTATACTTAGGTATCAATTTATACTTATTTATTATAATTCGGTAATGTTGATTTGTCGGTAATAATAATAACAGCAGAGTAAGTTTAATGAAAATATCCTTTGGGTGCACTCTTTAACAAATGAAAGATTTCACTTTAATTGTTTATTACATACAAGGCACTATTCGATTAATCTTATAACGAAATTTGAACAAGCTGTATTACTATTAAAAAGTCAGTTAAAGCGCGGTTTATTCTGAAGGTTAGGATCTATATAAAAAATTTGTGTACGTGTAGATACACATATATTTATATTGATCTAGATACGATTGGTGATACGATAAAAAGAGGTTTTATCGTTGGGTGTTATCGTATTATAAAACAGGAATAGTGATATCTATGGAAAAATAGTCATAATCCTTGGATGGCGTAAGCAGCGGGTGTTCTGAGAATAGGAACTTGGCCGGAGGGCGAAGAGGGAAGTGGACGAAAGGCAGGGGGGCAGTAAAAGAGAGAGAGCGAGAGGGACGGAGGGAGGGAGAAAGAGACAGAATGAGAATGAAAGACAGACAGAGAGAGAGAGAGAGAGAGAGAGAGAGGCACTGCAACTTTTCACTTTCGAATCGAAGGTGTAGGTAAAAAACTTTACTAAGAAAATAGGAAAGTCAGGAAATAAATCACCTGTTAACAGTTCAAAATATCCCTACACACATATACGAGTACACATGCCGCTTATAAAAGAGCCTCGAGAGTTAAAGCAACCTCAGCTTCAACCTGTTCCTCCTCTATATCTCCCTCTCCTTCCCTTTCGCTTGCCCGCTCTCTTTCTCTCTCTCCTTTTCTAACGTTGTCTCTCACTCTTTGGTCGTGCCCCAGTCTCTCGCTCGCACCAATAACATCTCGAGTTTGAGAGCTCCCCGGGACGAGATCGCGAGCAAGTGAAAAAGTTATCGCGAGAAAAGTCCCTGCCTGCTCTCTCTCTCTCTCTCTCTCTCTCTCTCTCTTTCAGCTCCCATGTGTACATTTTAAATGCGTGTGGATTAGCGTAAGAGGTGTTTTGATGTACGCGATGGTCAAGGGAAAGGGGGGGGGGCCAATGCGCCGCTCTCCTCCGTGTACTCGCGAAAAAAAAATCAGTTTTTAAATAAAGGTACGATAAGTAGAAAAATAAGAAGCAGAAGAAGTAAAATGAGCTGAATAATAAAAGGTAAATGAGAGATAGAGAGAGAGAGAGGAATCGGCTGGAAAGTAGGAGCCGTAAGAGCCTGCATCGTATATACAACGGAAAAAGCGAGTGCGAGCATATCGGCGACAAGGACGAGATGAGAGACGTCGACGTCGGGCGTCGGCGCGTTCGCGCGCTTCTCTCTCCCTCTCTCGCGCTCATTCACTATCGCCGAGCGCGAGACAGAGAAAGTCATACGTGAGCGCGCGATTGTGTGGAGAAGAGCGTTTGCAATGCTCGCATGGACGATAGTGCGTGTGAGTATAAATGGTGGACACTCGGTGCATGTCGTACTCACCACAGGTCGAGCTGACGTGGGTCGCCTCGGTGAGGATGTCGGTCGCGCACGTCCGCAGACAAGCGCCAACTTCTTCTCTTCTCCTTCCTCTTTCCTTCGCTCACTCGACTAAGGCCTCTCTCGCGCTCCCTCTCTCTCTCTCCCTCTCCCTCTCTCTCTCTCTCTCTCTATCCCTCCCCGTTGCTCTTTCTCTTTTTAATCTCCTCGACTCGGAGTTTCGGTCCGAAGCGACTCTCGGCCGAAGGAGTGCGTTCGTATGCCCGCGTACGCGAGCGAAAGAGTAGAGACCTTCGTCCAGGAGTCGCCGTGGGCTAGCAGCAGTCGTCTCGGGCACTGGAGGTCGGTGTCACTCCGGGTCCCAGGTCTCGGGCTCGGAGCACCGGCTCGATATAACAAGGAAGAGGGAAGAGGCGCGAGCGACGCGAGCCGCGGCCGTGGCTACTCGAGGATCCCGCCGAGCCACTCGTCGTCAGCCGCGCACCGGTGAACCGTCCACGTACACACACGCGAGTCTCGCGCGGCCGCAACGAACACAGGCGCGTAAGCTCGCCGCTGCTGGTGCGGCTCTGCCTCCTCGGGGTGGACGCGCTCTCGCTCTTGTCCTCGGCTCTGGGCCGTCGGCGGTGGCGCGCGGACGGAGCGAGTCACGCACACGCGTCCAGTCGCGCTACGCCCCCACTTCGAGGACCGGGCGCGCGGCTAGGCTCCCCTGCGAGCCAGGCAGGAAGGAGAGCGAGCCTTTCCTTGCGGGCGGACGACGCCGAGCTGGTGCATAAGCGCGGGCGCAAGCAAGTGTTGTTGCCGTGCGGGGGCCCGTTTCGCGGGCTGCCGCCGTCCGGGATCGCCGCGGCTGCCTCGCGAGGAGAGACTTCCCCCCGAGCTCCTCGGCTGGCTCCTGCTGCTCCGGTTCTCGCTGCCGCTGTCGCCCGCCGTCACCCTCGACGGGCGTAAATTCTAATGCACGGGCCGAGCAACACCAACGCGCGCGCACATACGCGACGGGAGGCACACACGCGCACGCACACGCACACACGCGCGCGCGCGGCTACGAGGGGCAGCCGCGAGTCGGAGCGGACGGGCGCGCGAGAGAGACGGAGACCCAGCGGGGCGAGCGGTGTCGGGCGGAGGAGGACGAGGGCGAGAGGGAGGCAGGTTAAGTGTACCGAGAGCCGCGTGTGCGCGCGCGCGCGAAAGAGCGGCGCTCGGGAGCGAGGGACAACAACGGTGGAGCCGTGCAGGAGAGGTTGTGCGGGGCGGCCTGGCTGCGCTCTGTTTTTGGTATGCCAGGAATGGCACAAAGAATCTAGACAACGCACGCGACCGACGCGCATCCGCTCTGCGCACAAGCCGCCGTCGCCGCTCCCCGATCGGCCCCCGTCCTGTTAGCCACTGCCGCCGGCACCCCGCGCCGCCGTCGGCGCTTACCCCGTAGCGCTCGCTCGGCCGCCGCCGCCGCTCGGGCCTCCGCGCACCGTCTCTCCCCCCGCCCCCCCGATCGCCAACAAAGAGCAGCGCCCCGCGTCGACCGTAGCCGGCCGTTCGTTCCCCACCTTTCGAGCAGGCTCCCTCGCCCTGCCCCGCCACCCCGGCGGGCGCGCGGCACTCTGCGCCCGCGACGGCGGCCGAGCGAGCGAGCGAGAAAGGGAGAGACGCCGGCGACCGAGAAGAGCCGAGCGGCGACGAAGGGCTTCCTCCTCCTCCTCCTCCTCCTCCTCCTGCTGCTGCTGCTGCGCCGCCCTCCGCCCCGCGATATCTCGCCCACCGCCTCTCGGCGAGCGCCCGCGGACGATTTAACCGTCCATTTTTTTAAAACGTTCGAGCCCCGCGTCTCCCCGCCCGCCCGGCGTGGCCCCGCCCCGCCCATGCCCTGGCCCGCGACTCCTGGGGCCGCCGACTCGCCGCTACCTGAGCCCTGGCTCCTGCCCTCTCTGGTGGGGACGAGAGCCCCGAGTCGCGGCGGTACCTCGCCCGTGCCCCGGCCGATCCGGGCAAATATTGATGAGCCAACCGAACCGATAAAGGCTGCAACATCAGCGGTGAAAACTATTGTCTACCCAGCCGATGAGGGCCTATTGGATAACCGTAGGCACTCGCCCTCGCGAGCCGGTAGCCGCTGGCACTTGCTCAGCCTTGCCGATCCCCGCGGCTTTAGAAGGAAACCACGACTACCGGGATACTCTAGCATCTACGATTTTCCTTGGCCCTCCTCGGATCAGCCTAGGATTACTCAAATTGGTCGTCGTGACTCGCGGACTCCTGGACAGAAGTCGGCGGGAGGAAGGACGGGGTGAATCAAGAAGTGGCAGACCGAAGACCACCGAAGACCACTGCGACCGGAAGTCCGGACGAAAAATCGCGATAATGGGAACAGGAGGTCGACGGAAAGGGACACTCGGGCACTTGCGGGGCCCGGTTAAAGTACCGACGCAAATAAGGGAAAGAGGCTCGTCTCGGCACGCGTAAATGTCGTACAGCGGTAACGATAAATAATCATTGGGGGGGGGGGAGGTGATCCGACACGAGGGGGAAAGCCGAGCAAAGGCTATTTTTTTTTAATCCGTAGCCGATAGCCGGTGGACAACTGGCCCAACCCGTACCGTCCGTCCAGGGCACGCGCGAGTCATTCGCGCCTGCGCCTAAGCGGCAACACCTTTTGACGCGTCCGCGTGTACACGGCGAGCCTCCTACAGATTGAGTGTCGTAAGAAAAAAGGAGATCGCACCTGGCACCTCATTGGCACCTCGATGGCACCTCGTTTCGTTCGTTCTCGACGCTTCGACTCAAGAGCCCAGAACCTCGAACTCGGTCTCGATTCTTACTTCCTTGTCTATCGAATCCCGACACCTAGCAGGAATACAGAGGCCGAGAGAGCCTTGTAGCGATTATCTTGAGTATTTCATACTCGGCGCGCATCCGCGAGTTACCTTCCAACAACGGCTCCAACCTCCATTTGGTTCGACAATTTACGGTGCGAGTTCGCTCGACTGCCGGTGGGTGGCGCTCATCATCAGCCGCGAAACTCGAGCAACGCTTGCAATTTTTTATTATCTGCGTATCATCCGATGGACACGGACTAAAAGTGACGAAATGAGAAAATTCGCGTTCCTGGGCCTTGGACATGATCACAGGCCTCTTTACGCCTCCTTATCTGCTATCCTTCTTTTCTCGACGATTTCATTCGCGATGAGTCCACGTTTAGTACCGGACTTTTCCAATTGCTTCTAATAATTGAATTTTAAGGAAAACATTGATCAAACGTTCAAATTTTGCAACTTTTTCATCACGGATTAAGTATCCGTTTGCTGAAGCTTTGAAAAATGTTTCTTCCACTTCTGTTCATCGATGAAAGCCTAATATTTTTATTTCACCCGCCAAAGATATTTTAAATATGCTAATAAAGAATCGCCCCTGAGGTATAGTAATTTAGTCAGTTATAAATATTGGGATACTTTCTCGGTCAACACGCGCATTTTACGTGCACCTGCCAAACGTACTTAAGAAGTCATTCTCACGTCGTATTCTCACACAGTATTTAAAATAATCAGTAACGCTCCCAGGACTTTTTATGCAGGCACTCAACATCCGGCCATGCAATCCATCTCTCGACTAAACGGCCACTATTCAAGGCTTCGCTTATACGTTTCAAATACGTCAGGTATACGTAAATACTTTTGTCAGCAGCAGAAAAATCGAACTGTGCGACTTTTTCAATTCAACTCTTTTAAACCAATAACAAAAATTTTAATTTGAAAAAAAGACAGAATAAATCAATCGCTCATGCTGACCTGAACCAAGCCCACTTTATATTCGTTTACTATTAATAATATATCCTTCAATATTTTTTGTTAATAACGTTCGCTTTCATGCTGCAAAATTTTAAACTCTTTCAAATTTTTTCTGCTTACAATAATCTACTTAAAATAATACTGCTCTTGCTGGTTATTTAGATCAACATAGAAAATTACGTATACATAGTGAGTGAGCCATTTATTCTGCTATGGTATATTGTTAAATGTAAAAATTATATTTAATAACGACTTTGTACATGTAAATAAAAATAAATTATTGACAACATTGTACTTTAGATTTATAATGGATATTAAGGAATAATATTAAATTTGTATTTCATCGTGGTATTTATTAACAAAAAAATATATATTTTTTATTGTACGTTTTAATTTTGAAATAAAATTTGAACGTTTGGAATAATAAATAATTAGTAAGATAAAATGTCTATTTTAAACAATCCCGTATTTTCGATGACTCAATGGGATTTACAAAAATATAAGTTATATAAAAACCCCAGTTCATAATACAAATATTCTCACAACTGTATTTTTAATTATCAAACGTTCATTACATTCTTCCATTTGATTTATAGACTTTTTCTTCTGATAACATGGAATTAGAAATCATAATTTCTCTTACAAATTAAATTATACTTATTATTTTTTTATATTGTTCATTAATATTTCTAATATTCATTTTAATTCATTTCATTTAAGCTCTTATATTTTTATGCTCGCTATTATTTTTCTATGGGCGATGTAATAAAATTAATTAAAATATGTCCATTGATAAAGTACACTTTTTAATAATAAATTTGAACGATCGTGTTTATGATTTGAATATTCACGCTTAGAATTTTATAATTTTATGATTAGATGATTCGTATGAGTCTCATTATTTGCATTCATAACAATTTGTATTTTCATTATTTAAAGTTCTAATTTTAAAAAAGTTATTAGAAATTTATACATATTTAACTGAAATTCTCATAAAAATATTTTAAGTTCACAGTTGTGTTAGCAGACGACGATTGAGTTCTCCTTCTATTGTCAACAAACTGATAGTTCCTCATTATTATCCTTACTCTTAACTTCAGTTCTAATAGCTTGGATAAAAAAAGTTTGAGACTTATCACTGTACACTACGTTTTATGAACTTGTATTTCTAAGAAGCATATAGTGTCATGAATTCTAAAGTACTACAACGACCTATTAAAGCAATAATCAGTTTTTGTACTTTGGAATAAATTAAAATTTTTCATTCGCCATGAATTAATATACGTTTTTGAATTATAATTATTTCGATAAAAGAGGTTCCTACTATCAATGCTAATAATAAAAATTAGAAAAAATTTATTAAAATATTAAGCCAATTAACATACTTACGATCCGTATAAAAGTTAAATTAAAAAAGTTTTTTAATTATTGCATTCAGAAAAGTTTTATTTGACATGACGAAAGTATATTTTTAAAAACATTTTAAAATCATTTTTAATTCTGGAACTCATTTTTTTCCTGTAAGTATGTGTATTTATAAAGTATTGTTATTCATTAAAATACATTTATTGTACATTGTCATAAACTACGTTTATCTATATAATCAATTTGACATTGATTGGTAAGTAATGAAATATGGTTTTTTATTGAAAAGATTTATTGCTAATCTTATCAAATAAGATTAGTAACCTTTTGTGTACGGTAAACATTATTGCGTTTACTCTATACAATTTGAATTCTGTAAGTTTTTTCTTGAATCTTTTGTTATTTAACTTTAATTTTTGTTAACTTTTTTTATTAAAAAATATAATTATATAAATATAAATATAGTACTTTACTGAACAAGTTCAGTAATTAAGATCTTGATTACAGTAATTATTAATTATTATTATGTAAAAAAAAATTATTAGAGAAAAAGAAAAATATTTAAAATGGCCAAATTAACAACTTAGTTTGAAAAAACATTTTATTACATTTTAGTATTTAGAAAATATTTATTTTCACTTTAAACAAAATTAAGTTCTATAATGTAGCTTAAAAAACAATTCATTTTTATTAAAAAGTGCAGCGACTTAAGATTGCAAGACCCTTATTTTTTATATTGTCCAAGATCAATGGTGATAAGCTGTAATCAATGGATGATGATTATAATTGCTTAATGTACAGTAATTATTTTTGGGGCCTACTTTTCATTCAGTTTTTTGTTTATAAATGGTTGAAACTTAATACGATCTAGCTAAAAAATTTCGTCATTTATCGGTCTCGCAGATACAGAGGCTGGATATATTTCTATAATAATATCGCCATTCTATTAAACATATGCTATAATGATAGATGATGATTTCTTCTCAGTAATGAAAATACGAAAATATTGTTTAATGTAAATTGTGACATAATATAGTAGCAACTTGACCGGTAGGTTGCCCTGAATAAGACAGTACAGATCGTTAAAGCGTTACAACGAAATAAAAGAATACTTATTAATAATTTTGCAGACTGGAGCAAATTAATAAATCAATGCATATAAAGTGGATTTTAAAAATCTTTTTTTTCATTATCTGTTTTTGGAAGACAAATTTTCATTAAAAATATATTACAAATATCGAATAATTTAATGAAATAATATTATGTACAATAATATATTGATACATAATAGTAATTAATTAAATTCATCTAAAACACTGGTAATAAAATCGTTGTAATAATATAAGTCAATATGCAGATTGACTGCTAATGGTTGGAATGGAGGAAGGCGTGGCATTGTTCCTCGTGCTATTGCAACCACATCATGACTTTGTGAGTATAGCGGACCACCACTGTCACCCTGAAAAAATCGAAATTTATTAACTCCTTAAAATATTAAACAATTACGAAATGTAAGAGAGTAGAATCTCTATTTTCTAAGAGTGAATCGATCCCAATAAGAGCCAACAGTATCTGCATATCGATTAATTAATTGCTTCATGAGTGTGTGTCCTACAATTGTCGTAAATTTTTTACATAATTTTAAGTAAGAAATAAATTTAGACGATTGCTTATTTTCAATTGAATAACATTTTGTGAGCAGTAATTAGGCCCTGATTAATTTATACTTAAAAATAGAAGGTGCAAACGTATGCATTAACAATTTCTTGATTAAAACCGCTTTTGTCTCTAATTATATATAATAGTAAATTTAAAATATAAATACTTACAGGATATAAAAATGCATAAGGAATTGATTCGGTGCACAAATGGTTTTCGCCTATGTCAATATTTTGTCCAGTCGCTTCACGGTATCTTCTACGGCATTGGTTAAGACTCATGGGATGTAAATCCACCACATGAAGATATCTAGGATTTGGTACGTCGTTTGTTGAACCCCATCCAGCAGATTCGTATCTTCGTAAGAATAAAAGAGCTCTCATGTCTCTTAATATTCTTGCTGGCTGAGCGACCGATGCATGCACGATAACCGATAGCTTTAAATAATTTTTTATCAGTTCATTCATTTAACGCTTTATTGCAAAATTGTTTAGATAAGAAATTGCGCGTGATTTTGAAATGTAATATATTATCAATACTTACCCTTGCTATACACAAGTCGTTATGATTAAACGGAGGATTCACGCGTTGTTCTTCGGCCCATTCCGCATAAGTTATCCACCAGGCCGCGAAATATTCACGAGCAATTCTTAAGTCATTTGAGCCAATAAGGAATTTCACGGCAGTAAGTTGCTCATCTTGCAAGCAGTGTGCAGCCGTTATTACATCTCTATTACTAATAAGTACTCCTGCACATTGGACGTTATCCTCTGGATTAGATTCACCCTCCACGACCTTACTTATTGCCACGGTAGCAGGAAATTCATTCCGTCTTGCCGCTCGAACATCTCGGCCTATTAAAGCCTTTACAAGTGAAAGATTGCACAGAGTGTCTAGAAAAATTAAAAAACAACAATAACAAGTAACATTATATGGTACGCAGTTTGGACGAGATTATAAATTAAATTTTTTACTCACAAATAAATATAAATTTAAGAAGGAATCGTAATATTTTATGACCCATACTGAAAACAAAAGTGTGAATGTAAGAATGTTTTATTTTAAAAGCTTGTATAGATAAATAATACTAAGTGAACGAGGGTTCGTTTTATTAAAAACTTATATTACTTATGTACCTCCATTCAACTCTAAAAAAACATCTAGTTTTAGTTTATAAGTAGCTTTTAAAGTCATTTTTTACTATTTGTATAACGATACACACTACTTATGATCGATAATTACATAAATACAGATTTTTAATGGAACAAGTTACTTTACCTTACCTTTTTTCTAAAATTAGACTATAATAGATTATATTGATACGAAATTGTTTTACTTTGAATACCTGTTTATAATTTTATTATTTTGTAGAACATTAAATACTTTGAATTTTTTTTTGATTCACTTCATCTGTTTAATTATACTTTTTCGTATTTGTTATGAGTCTATGTGTTATTTTCGAATACCTTTGTAATTTTAAGAGCTGTTAGAATACCCTAAAATGTTTCTCAAAGAAATTAAACAACTAGACCTGTTAATGCTGTGATGGTTATAATAAAATCATAACAGCAATAATTTAAAAAAAACCTTCATTAAAGCATTCAAAATATTGCAACAGAAATATGTAAGAAAATATTGGTAGCATTAGATCAAACAAGCGAATTAATCAAATTCAACTGCAGTTGCACACACTCGATCAAACAGTTTATCTGAATTTTAAAAATCAATTCCATAAGTATATATTATAAGAAACTAATTGCCAAGTAATTATCCAACAAAAAACAGGATTTTCAATTCGTATAATAAATTACACATTAACATATTGATGTTCGCGAGTATAAATTAAATTACAAAATCAAGTGTATATTAAAAAAATTCATACATATTTCACGATTAATGTTGAAAGAGTTGTTGCTAGAAGTATTGTAATAACCAAACGTATGTGGTATATGAAAACTAAATAAAAAAATTTAATCCTCTTAAATGTTTCAGTAATAATTAATTAACTAACTATAAAAAATATTTTTTAATGTTTTAAAATTTTTTGCTTTAATTAATATATTTTTTCATTTATCATAAATACTCTGTCTAAATATAAATCTAATCAAATGCAATTTTACGTAAATATTGTAATATTGAGTTACTTAAAAATAATATAACTTAATTGCATTTTAATAGAATTTGGTTTTAACATTAGGAACCAACTTATTAATTTTGATGTACCATGTTCTACGTTAATTTATTTACTTTGTTATGATATTATTCTCTTTTGGTATTAAATTTCAGATGAAATATACTAATTAAATATCACAAAGTAATATTAATTCCAAAAAATAATAAGAAAATATGAAACATTTGATAAGAAATTAAAACGAAAGAGAATTTTATTATAAGAATAATTATGTTTTACGAATATACTGTTGCATATTACAAAAAAAACTAGGATATTCAAATATAAAAATAGATTTTTTAAAAAAAGTGGTTTTCAAGCTAATTCTTAACTTTAAAAAAATTTTTTTTATAGTTTATTTTAAATTATTCCAATAATTATTAATATAATCCATTAACATTTCATATGGTTAAAAATATTAATACTAACATATTTTTTATTAAAAACCATTAAATATTAGCACGAAAATATTTAAATACAGATACTTCTATTCTAATTGAAAATATCTGTTATGGAACTTTAAACATTTCAGTTTAATAATGTTAACTTGGTATTTATATTTAACATTTATATTATACTCTAATTATAAGCCTATGTAATCTAATAGCCAGTTTATTTTATTATAATAAAATAATTTTATCTGCCAAAACATTTTTAATAATAAAAAGCGAATATTCATTTACCAAAAAAAATTAGTTTTCAACAGTTTTTTCAACTAATCAAAATCATTATTAGTTTTTTTTGGATAACATAAGCGAATCAAACGATAAAAGTTTTAATTAAATAAATTTAGCAAACATAAACGTATTATATATATATTATATCTACAATGCTTTTATAAATCTATGTAATGTAAAAGATTTTAATTTATCTATACCTTTACATAGCCAAGCAACAGTTTCAATAGTATTTTAGTGATTATCAATTATTGTAATTTATTATCATTCTTCGTATATTGTTATTAATAACGGTAATTTGTATTCAGACTGAAATTATATTATTATTTTTATATATCAAATTTTAACTATATTATAATATTTATTTACGTAATTAAAAATTTTAAGAATAACACAATTACCGTATTATAATACATTAAATTAATAAAAAGAAAAAAAATACATGCTTTAGTCCACGACCTATACTGCATGTACGTGACAACATTGGAACGAGTCAATTTTTTATAAGATGTTATTTTAAAGAAATTTTGTTTAATAAATCATTAGAGAAATACTGATTGTTCTATAATTAATGTTAATTTAAAATTTTTATCATCCATAATGGGAATATGTATATATATATATTGTTATTAAAAGAAAATTAATGTTCCAACTTGTTTATTCAATTTTATAATAATAATCGTCTATTATATAAAGGAAATAACATAACATAAAATCGACAAAGACTTAAAGCAAAATTAAAGTGTTTGAATATAATTAAATTTAGTTTCTTCTTTATTTCAACTTACACATTTAAACTTATATTATGTTTACAATATGCATGCTCTTATAAATTTTTGTACAGACTTTTCATTTAGATTTTTCATTAAATTATTAATCATTAACATATGATCTTAAAATAATTTTCTTGAAATAATGAATATAACAAAGTTGTTAACATTGTTTTGTTTTAAAATCAGTTATTTACATTTTTTATTATTATTTATATTATTATTGATTTCACGTAGAAGTTTAAGTGATTATACTTATTAATTTTTAAATAAACAGTAATAGCGCCTATTTTTCTTTTATATGATAAGGATTTTTATCTTATATTTTAGAAATTACATTATTTTTAGATTAAATTTTAACCACAAAAAATTTTGCAGCTAGATCATAAAACTGTTTTTTTATTTATGATAATGATTTTTATATAACTTAAATTCTCACACTTACATTAAATTTATATCTTATATTATGTCTCGTTTTTTCTCTCGGGTGTCAGTAGAGGCACTTAACGAGTGAGTTATAATGCACAGTTAAATGCTATTATATATGATGGAAGATGATGTTTAAAGATGTTTAAGATGGTCTTATCATCATTTTAATAGAAAAATAAATAAATTTGGATTTTATATTAAAATACTTTTATTTGTCTACAAATAAACTTAAGTCGTCATTAGGAGTGTAACTAATCTTGTCGTTCATCATATTTTTTATTAATAATACTTAATTAAAATATTTATATTCTACTTAGAATTTTGACAGATTATTTTGAAAATTAACAAAAATTTTTTTTAATTTTGTGAAGATAAATAAAATAATTCAGTATATATATGATTCACAATTACTTCATATTATGCTCTTTTTAATTTTAATATTTAAATATATTGACTAGGAATCGATTAAATTTAAATCTTTTATATAATATCGAAGAAGATTTAAATGTCAATGTCCTAATCCATGGATCCATGATCGTGACATCATCTCTTTATCAAAATCGAAACAATTGCTCTAGACATTTACCTGATTTGTTTATTTTTTATACCATCTATTTTACTCGGTACCTAGTTTTTCTAATATTAAATTATCTTATATTCTAATTTTGAAAATTTAACTAGATAATCTTGATGAAATATTGAGTTATTATTAATGGATTTCTTGAGTGATAAGGACCTAAATCTCGAACTTTGGAAAGTAATAACTCTATCGGGTATGCTATAGCACAGAAACTACAAAGAAAAATGCTTATAAGTATCGTATCTCAGCTTTAATAAGATTAGTTCAAGCTATTTATCTGTTTTATCGAAGTAGATATCGTCTAACGATTCTATTTTTTATTACCATAATTTTCTTAATGTAATCACCATAATGATGCGTGAGGAAATTTTTACTTTACAATAGATGTAAAATTATTCTAATTAATATCAACTTTTAGTTCAATTTTGATTAAAAAAAATTCCAATTTTATACAATATTGCTAAAAATACAAACGTAAAATAATAAAATATATTAAGTATACTTTGTTTTTTTTCTTTTACAAAATTTTTTTGTATACAAAAGATTTTACTGCAAACTATCTGAAGTATAATTTTATTATAGAATGTGGCTTATAACTTAATTGCAAAACAGTAAAAATTTAAAAAAAATTTCATTATTTTGTATTTTTTTGAATTAATGATGATTTCATTATGATACTTATTATCCTTAATTATTGAAAAACATTGTATGGTGTTTATAAACTCTTATATTATCTTAATTCCAACATTTAGTATTTACTGTATTGTTTTTTTTATAAAAATATAAAAATTATTATAATTATTAAAATATTATACCATTAATAAAATCATAAATCTTAATCGACAGCAGAAAAGTGTCAGCATTTTAGGAAATGTTATTTGATGAATAATACTGAAAATTTTAAAAATATACTTTTTTATTCATTAAAAATCGAATATATATTTGTGAATAAATAAGATTATTTAAAATAAGGTAATCCGCATACACTTTGATGAAATACTGGTAATACATAAGTGCATTTCTCATTTTTAATACAATACAAGGAACATTCGAGGAAATTTATTTTTTATCTGTAAATGACAATTTTCAAGGGTTGAAACTAATCCATTCTTTGTATTCACAATTTATACGTATTTTATAAGTTTATTTACGGAATGATTGTGATTTAGCATTTCTATTTCATTTAAAATATCTCTTTAGTATTATCATATGATCTAAAGTATTATTAATATTGAATATATTATTTACACCTTTCAAATTACTGAAATAATTAATTATCATAATTCATTGCAGCGAGATATTATCATTTTTTTAAGCACGCTAAGATTTACATAAATAATGTAGTTGAAAAAATATCCCACTTGTATTGTGGAATTTGTCTTGAATTTTGATGATTTAAAAAAAATTAATTTCTAATCTTAATTTTTAATTTAAATTAAAATTCTGACAAATTTAATTTAAACGATTTAAGTAATAAAAATAAAAACTTAGTAAATATAGTTCAGTATGGTGTAATTAGATTGCATAATTTAAATAAATTCAATATTTTTCAAAAGCTTCTTGAATTGTGATATAATTACAATTAATTTATTAATTTATTAAATAATAATAAATTGTATATTTTTAAAAATCTCACTTTAGAATTAATAAGGATATTCTTATACCTTTAAAAAATATTGAAGGTATTAGGCACAAAAACATCCCCTACCGTACTGTCAATTTAAATAAAATAATTTTTTCGTTATTACTTCCATAAATGAAGCTTCGGTAAATTGTTTTTCCTGCAGTCCCTACATACTCAAGTGAAAGCTATATGTTGGCAAAATATAATCGTCTTTTTGTTTAATATTAAAATTGTATGATCTTAAGGAGTATTTATCTAATTTTTTTAAAATATACAATTGCTTTTATATTTTTTAATGTTAAAAAAATTATTGTAATTTTTATAGATTACGTACCGAATATAAACGACAGTTCATTATAAACATCATTAACTAGATAGAGTATGTGTGTTCAGATATTTCAACATAATTTATAAGCATAATAATTCACTTTTATGCTATCTTTTGTTGATAGATATTTTTTCTCAAATATTAATAAAATACTGATCAATATAAAGTCGAAAGTCTTTATAAAATGAAGTGTGTCGAAAAATATAATAAAGCCATGTTAAAAATACAACGTTTAATTATATATGTGTCAAAAGAAATTCAGGTTTATGCAGTAAAATATTCTTTAGACGGACAAAGAATGCGTAAGAGTTTTAAACTTAAATTTATATATGAAAAAATAATAAATAACATTATTTTCTCAATTACAACACAAATTATTGGAGTACGTGGGTAAATTTTACTGTTAGTAATTATCGTAATACAGTATTATGGGATTGCGATAGGGCATTTCTTTATAGTATGTGATTGTTGAATATGGTAATCTTTGCTCCTACCTGTACTTCTTCATAACCTTATGTATAATATACGATTACGTTACTCGAATCATTATTCGATCACGTTGGCTCGCAACCGACCTTATGAGCTTTTATTATGACATAGGACAAACGAATGAAAGGAAGGAAGGGGAGGTCATAATGTACTCACCTTTTCAAGTACTTCAAAGTGGCCAGAGTTGCTCACTCAGCTTTCGTGATCGATTTTAGCTATGTTAGGGACTGATGACATTTAACGAGAGCGTTTTTAGAGTTAGTAATTACAATGTTTCTGCGATGTACGCAATTTGAGTAATTATGCATTCGCGTTGTAAGATACGTCGTATTAATCTTTTAATGATGCAAGGGAATGTTGTTAAAACTGTAGCCGTGCGTTTAAAATTAATAATTATCATTAACGTAAACATTTAAATTAATTAGTTATAAATTGTAAATTGTAAAACGCTAATGTAAGTCTCCGACTTAGTACTGTAAGATGATAATTAATTATATGGAAATGTTTTCCTAACATTTTAAGATTAAAATTACAAAAGAATAATATAAATTATTAAATAAACGATTATGAATACTCAATTATAATACTTACAAGTAATAAATTATGTATAATAATTAATTAATAAATAAATTTTACATGTAGAAAATGTACCTCCTTTTTCAATTAAGCTTCTTGTAACATTAATTATCTATTGGAATTATCATATTGGGAAAGTCTCAAAATCAAAAAGTTTTTGTTATACTTATACTAGTTTTGCTATTAATCAACCTAATATTTTTAACATAAATACTAGTAAATAATTTTTAATATTTCTGCAATAATAAGCAATTCACATTAACTTTTCAGCGTTAAAAATCTCCTTCGTGAATTTATTATTGACTCACAATTAGTTTTTTGTAAAGTTATCCCCTGGAGCGTCTTAATATATCTTTAGAAAAAAACTTGTCGCATATTTGAATGAATTTATATTTAATGAAATCCATAAGGCATTTATGATTATTTTAGACAAACGATGGAAATATATTATCATCCATGCGTCCAAAAATATTAAAAGAGCCATCTTGATTCATTTTGCTGAAAATACGATCCGAATATAAAAAATAGTTAATTGCTAAAAAGGAAATTGTTAATTTTGTAAAATCCTGGCCACCGTATTATAAATAATTTTGTCCTAGATTATTATTAGAAATCCCTAAAAACAATTTTCTCAGAATTATATTTTTAAAATTAGTATAAAAAAAGCATGTGCACATTTCTTGTACATACGGAACGTTTATTCTTAACTTTTACATTAATTATTAACATAAATTTCCATTAAAAATCACGGGCATTTTTATAAAAAAAAATAGGAGGTTTAAATTTCTTTTGCTACAATTTTAACAAAAATCAGATTTTTATTAAATATATAATATTTCGTCTAAATTAAAAAAGTCTTTTATGCCTCCTTATTACTCTTATTACTCTCAAGGAAATAAATTATTATCTATTATATTTTGTAATATTTTTGTAGAATGTATGAAAAAATATTATTCTTTATTTTGCCATTACACTTGTATTCAAATCAATTTTTCAAAAATTCAATAATTATACGAGTTATATATATTTAATTGGACTCGAAAACCGAAAGTTATGGAAGAAATATTAATAAAAAAATAAAATAAAAGAGTTATAAATACATAACTCTAAGTTTGACAGAATAAGTAGATTATTAAGAATTTATATTTATGTTAAAGAATCAAAACTGAATACGTAACGATTTTCTTTTCATTTAAGCAATAAACTATATTTTGAAATATCGTATTCCTTTGTACTAGTCCAAAAACGAAATATTAACAAAATACCACTTTGAAACATCTCTGATACATTTTGGAGACGTTATAAATTTTATTTTCGCTTGATAAATCCGAACCTCTAGTAAAAAATGCATTCTGGTTTGGTTAGATACTTTTTAAATAATGTTTTAAGATTTAAGCGATTTAAAATTTGTAATTGTTTTAAAACTTAGCCTCGAAAAATATGAATAAAGCCCTAATCGAATTTATGCCTTTAATTAAGGATCATAGATTTGGCAGATATTC
This sequence comes from Kradibia gibbosae, assembly GCA_018907135.1. Taxonomy (NCBI): domain Eukaryota; kingdom Metazoa; phylum Arthropoda; class Insecta; order Hymenoptera; family Agaonidae; genus Kradibia; species Kradibia gibbosae. The sequence continues at coordinate 4,636,500 of JACCHX010000003.1, forward strand.
GGTGTCATTTTTTAACGGGAATAAATAGAGGCACCAAATTCTATAAACTAATATCAATGTTCGAAATATGATCTCGGAATCCATAGAGAAAATCCTGCTCGTCTTTTTGATGCGTAGAGAGCAAAAGTAAATAGTATTTCTGCCAGGACAGGGTAAAATGATATTGAAATAAATGCAGGACTAGGAAAGGTGCGCGCTTCCCTCTAAGGATGTCGTGAGTCCTGGGTGGCATATCCGTCCTCATAAGCTCACTGAATGAAACCTCCTTGAGTGATTCGTGACTCGTGGCTTCATCTAGTCCGAAGATCCTTTGAAAGGCAACTACAGCAACTGGGAAACGCAACTCTCCGAGACCGGGATGCATTTCTCAAAGGCGAAAGAGAGAGTGAGAGAGATACGTAATCAGGACTACGAACCACCACACAAATCAGATTACACGGTTTTGGGAAATGTCTCTCGGTGCTACTAACCACTTGCTCATGTGCACGAGTGCATTCTGTATTCTGTGCTTGACGATTTATGTTTTCATCATATGTTTCCTTCGCTCTTTGTACTACCTCTGTCGTATTTCAGCCATGCTCTTCGTGGCTTTTCCGAGTTGCATGCACTCTTTTTGAAAATAATATGGCGGTACACTGGGATTGAGGAAAATTTAAGTCTGCTCTTACATCACTGAGTTTCATTCTTTTTACAACGATTTCAATAGCAATTGTCTGCTATTCAAAAGCCTTGCTAATTCATTGCCTTGGCCGAGTAAATTAACGTCTATTTAGCGATCACCTTCGATCATTGTACATAGATAACTAATAGTTTTATAAATTTTTCGTTTCGAGCTCATAGAAATATAGGATAAAAATACTCTTAAAGTTTGCCTAATACGTGTATGATAAAATGTTACTGCGGAAAAAAACTACCTCGCTCTTAGCTTAAAAGTTATCTAAATTCCTCGAGCAATCATGAAGAGAACTACTGTAAAGAGCTCGTTCATCCGATAGAATAATGTTTGCTATTTTTTTAATATAAAATACGAGCAAATAATGCTCGTTGTGGAGAGTTTAACACAAAATCGATGGAGATAGATTTTAAAGGTTTTATTCTGCACGTCAGGATATACGGGATTATGAATGAGATTAAACGGTTTCGATGATCTTAAATTAATACAAAGTATAGAAATGAAGTTCATTGACAATAACAGTCAAACGATGAAAAAATTTCTAGTAACTCAATTAAGGCTTACATAGTACACAATATATTATTCTATATTATATTATCATTCTATGACATTATTCTATGAGGTATTCATTATTATTTTCTTAATTCCAATAATTCACCATAATACGCATTCTATTCAATAAATCAATCATAATGTTAGCTATTTAATTTATTAATAGTAATTGGATAAATCTTTTGATAATAGATAATTTTAATTTTTAAAATCTTGATTAAATTTTATAGAAAAACATTGCAGTTCTAATAATTTTATTCATAAATTAGGTGCTTTAAGTATAGAAAATACAATATTTTATCTAACGGATATTGAGCACAAGCTGTAGTTGTTGACATCCATTTAATCAGGATTATTAGTTTTTAAATGTACGAAAACGGATTACATTAAAAAATTGATCCTTGCATTGAAGTATAAAAAATTAAAAAATTTAGGTTATATCATTATAATACAAGTTTGGTATTACTATTATTATTATTTCAATCACAGATTATTGTATGACGTAATAAGTCTTAAAAATGTAAAAAAAAAATATTATAAGCACAGTCAATAAATAAAACAAAGACCATCGAGTAAAGAAATGCGCTGATTTCATATGTTTTTAATAATAAAAAAAATGAAACCTTGGAAATTTCTTAGACCCAACACCCAAGTGAAGTTCAAATCCAATTGCTCATTGTATAAAGAGCTTTTATGTTGCGAAGCGACTTGTTAGACTAATTTGCAATTTTGAATGCGTGCCCGAGTGCATTGCGCAATAGCCAAGTTTATCGGTTCACATCAAACCGATTGGTAGCGCCTCGAATAACAATAGAATGTACAGGCCTCTTCGTGGTGAATAAGGCTTGTGAATTTGCATTTAAAAACAGAGTTTAAAATGTACTCTATCAGAGAGAATTTTTCTTAATTTTTTCCCCGGCACTTACTCTGCACGAAAGTCCTTGGCTAATGATCCTGTTTTTAGATAATGAAAATTGCTTTTTTTGATTTATTGAAAGTAAGCGTGTCTATTCGTGTCTCCTTGACTTATTACTCTGGTAATACAATTGACAATATATTGATTCACTATCAATACTGCGAATGGATTCACCTACCAAATCAGTGCAAAATTATACGAATTCGTTCTATTATTAATATGTTACGTAATAAATTGGGTTAAAATATTTTCTCGTTTCGAGTAATTGTTGATGTGTTGTAAAGTCATAAAGTTTTTAATTTATGTACCGAAGCATACAATTTTAACGATTCAATTCATTGATATGTGTCATTAAATACACGTTATATATGTGTTATATAAAGAAACAATATTTTATTGGTTATTTTACTCATAACGTATTCTTGAAGGTAGTAAATAAAGTACGTAAAGTGGTAAGTAAAGTTTCTCGATTCGAATATAATGTCACGCAGACGTCGTGAAATCACTTTTCTAAGAATATTTTTTCAACGCGCGAATGAGGCATGTGGATCTGTTTTTCGTAATTAACACACTGGCCTTATCAGTTCGAATATTAGGCTTTCCTCTTTCCTCAAATACATTGCTTCTATTTTGTATTTGCGTGGATTGTAGAGCGAACCGTTTCGTTTTGCCTTCAATCGCTTAAGCTCGGGACTAGCGATATCTACTGCAGCAACATCAGTACCGAGAATACGTACGTATGCATTCGAGTTCGTAGACAGCTTAGACATGTTAGTTTAAATGGACACGAGTACATTGAACGCAAAATTCGAATGCATGTCTGTTTTTAGAAGTCGCTCTTTTACAACGTTTCAATACATCTGGTTCTAGTAATCATTTCTCAACCTGAAAATAAACGAGAGACATTTTTATAAAGTTGATTAAAGGTGAGCGAGGAAAGTCGAAAAAGAGAATATTGATCCAGAATAATATTGATAGAAACAGAAGGATAAAAAATTGACATGCTTTGTTAAATCAGCTGCGACAATATTATAGGATGCTCATAAAAAGAACTTTTCAAAATTAAGAACTAAAAAACCAAAAATTATTTATGCTCAATTAATCAATGCTCTACTCTTTGTTAGCTCCATTTCTCTATTGATTTCTTACTCGCTAAAAATTTCTTTCTCTTAATCCTCCCTTCTACATATCATGCATATCTTCAAAGTTGTACAGTTATATTTCAAAACTAGTCTATTTTACAGTAGTAATATGCAAAAATCTGTATAAATTTTTTCTATTTATCTCATTAGAAGACCACGCAAACATTCGCGAAAAAATTTACAACGATTTTATACGCTTGTCAATTATTGCATAATCCGATTATTAATATTAAAATTACTTTTCTTTATAACATCAATCGAAAAAAATATGTTTTTGTTAATCTTTTATTCAGACGTTAAAGATTTAAGGTTTATTGGTATATTCCATGTTTGTTTAAAAATTGACTTACAAATTTCTTCGTTTCACAAAACTATTCATTTCAGGGAAAAAATAGATAATTTACGATTAACGAATCTATGAATCTTACTACCACATGATAAATACTAAAGTTGAAATTCAATGTGGATTTATGTTATAAATAATTCTCTTTTTCCATATATCACTTTGCAAGCTTTTAGTTTCATTGGTATAGATCTAAAATGGATTGTTCGAAATTTTAGTTTTTACAGAGGTTGTTCTATTTCTACTTCCACTAGAATGAGCAGAGTTTTACCCATTATTCCTATATAATGAGCAGCTAAAGCGGTTGTTCAATTATTGAGTTATTTATATGAAATGTCTTTTGTATAACTAGATTTTTTTACGAATAATTTTATGAAAGAATTTTTGTATAAATTTCCTTTTTTCAAAGAATGAAAAATTGTAAAGCATTTATGAAGTTGGATTAAATCTATTAAAGACAGATTTATTGTATACAAGAAATCGCTACTGGTGAAAATATTCAGTAATGTATAGAAGTATTTATTGAAAAGATTACAGAGCTAAATAAGAAAATGTTTAAAAAATATATGAATAATAAAAATTTAAATAGTCAATAAAAACTAAGACTCGATTGGTTTTTATTTAATATAAAAATTTGAGCGACATAGAATCTATTCATCAATTTTTCTAAAAGGAAGACATAAATTCAAATTCATAATAATAAAATAAGATGGATATTGAAAGGTGCAAAACACAATTTTACAAACGCATAAAAAATGAAACAATGAAAAAATACACATGTTTGAAATTAAGGAGTAAAATGTGACTAGAGAATAGAAACTACCCAAATGCTCAACTGTTATACTAAACATATATCAATATTGTGTAAGCTGTTAATACTTTTAACCTTTAACAATAAGAATTATATTTTAAATAAACTTATATACGCAAAAAGTTAATCATATATTTATTTGCAAAACTTTAACCTCACTGTTATTAGTTAGGCACGCGTTAACTTTAGGCGATGGCATTAGTTTTTTATCTATATCATTTATTAAGAGATAAGGGCATTTTTATGTCGTTGGCAACTGAAATAAGAAGTTGCTTAAATATTTATATTCATAATATTTAGCTTCAACAATTTATTAATATTTCGTTGACATTTTTAGTTTTTCTTAAATGAATTCCACTATTACACACAAATGTCACTCTATTTTTAGTGAAAAGGTTTGATTTTTAAAATTCCGTTAAAATTACAATAAACCTTTTTTCTTTTACTGAAAATGCTTAAATAAATTCGGTAAAGAAATGGGACGGAAAAAGAAAAGTCTGACAAGGGCCAAAAGGGAATAGGCGTATGGTCGATTGTGCCAAAAATTAAATAACTTCAATGGGTTGAATTTGAGAAGCAGTTGAAGATAGCGAAGAAAAATCAATTACTGATAAACTTTCAAACGATTCACATAAAAAATAGTTGAGGTACGAGACAAGGAAAAAGTATAAGGTAACGTATAACGAAGTGCGATAGAGAAAATTGAATCTAAAAATAAGTATTTTATTCGATATTATGTTGGTGTTGACAGTTTTATTTTAAAAAAGATTGAATTTAAATTCAGTTTTTTTAGCCAATATGAAAATTATATTATAATGCAAGTAATACGTTGTTATATTTAAACACATTTGCCAAAGAGTTAAAGAATCGTGTTTAGTTCTTCGACGTTCAATTTCAGATTTAATATAAAATGCGATTCAAAAAGAATTAAAAAACTTTTCTTAATCAAATCTATTCACTGCTTGTACCTATTGATTATGTATGAAACTTAAACTACTATTTTTGTCTACTTACTAAAAGCAATATTTACTATACAATCCTGTGTTCGGAGGTTTTCATAAAATATAAATTACTTTACGATTGTATTTCAATATATTCACACATATGTGTATATATGCGTGTGTGTATATGTAACGATATATAAGAGATACAAAGCGACAGGGAGATAGAAAATTCGATGAGTTAAGATTAATAATAAACTCATAGACTTGAATTTGCAGTTATTTGAAAGGACGCTCATTTTCCATCTTACTTCCGCGAGTTCGTTAATTTTGTTCTATATTGAAAGGAGCAATGGTGACTAACCAGATGGAATATCAAAACGTGTAATATTAAGAGGTCGTTAAAGCAGCTTTATATTGTTTCAAGCGAAAGGCAATAAAAATAGATGAGCCGCGAACGAGGACAGGAGAATAAATATTTTGTAGAGCCTAAGGGGTATCCGCATTTCACCTATAACTTAATAAGAGGGGCAAAAAATGATTTTGGTTGGGTATAGTTACAAGATGGAAAAAACACGCGGCACATGCATATTTCAGCGAAGCGGAAAGTCCCGGCGGGTCTGAGGAGCGCCGAAGGTATCGGGCGAGAAAACGAATGGAATAAAAAGAGCGTGTCCATCCCGGAAAACGCAAGCCGAGGTAAGGTAGGTGGTGGTGATCCTGGCTGTCGTCGCCCTTGCACCGCGCGGGCCCCCAGGGACGAGGAAAAGCCCGCGAAGGCATCGGGAATGCCGCACACCGTCCTCGAGATTCCAGAAGCTCCTGCAAGCTCCGAGATTCACTCACCGGTATTAAAATATCGCACTACCGGTGGAACATTTGAAAATTCCGGGACGCGGGGATGCCGGGGCACAAAAGAAGGAAGTAAGAAATAAAAAGAGCCGACCTCTGCGCGATATATATATATATATATATATAAGTATAGGCTGGGAAAAAGAACAAAGAAGCCCGGAGAATGCCAAAGGTGAGGGAGAAAGATTTTCCTCACCTGGAATATCTTAAGGCGGATCGCGGCGCGACACATTTTCATTGGATTCTTTCTGCCCGGTACGACTGGAATTTCGCAGAGCTCGTGTTTCTCGCTCCCCGTGTGTATCGCTATGTCCTACTCTCCATCGACAAGATATTATTACATATTTAAGGTATTACGGTTCCTGGAGCTTCGGTCCTTCTCCTACTCATGGCATAATATACCTACGTTTCGTACTTATATCCTAAAATAATATACTTATATATGTTCATGACTTATGCTCACGTATATGCACATATATATAAATGTATATATCGCTTCTTTATTCGACCAGCTACACCTTATGTCTCTTGTTTATCATTTTCCTATATCACGTATACTTATCTTTTAAGATGTCTGGCTGTCTTTGCATTCTTCTCATATTCTCTATTTTATGCTGAAATTTTACCTCTTTACAAATATTACACTTAAAAGGATTCTTATCAGTATATTTACGTTTAATTATAGTTGAATTATACGATTCTTATCGTATCTTATTTCAAAAAATATTCTTTATTTCATATACATTAAGATTCTTTTCTAATAAAAATTTATAAATTTCTTTCTCCATAGCTTACATTTACTTACAATGTAAAGAAAGTTGTTAAATACTTAATAGTTGCAAGTATCGTATATTTTAAGGTTTCAACGAATTATTTAATATTTATCAAACAATGAAAATTTTTTCACACACTATACGAAGTAGGCATATTTAAATTTCAGATGTATGCATAAAGTTAGCTCGAAAGCCTGATTTTAACGCGTGAAATAAGATATGTTTTTTTACCATTTGCATACGTATAAACGCTCATGCACACGTACGCATATACAGCACACGTATATACATTTATTTTATAAAATCATTCTACGTAAATCTACTTACATTTAAAAAAGTTATGCATAACGATAAAAATACGTTTCATTAAGATAAATTTTTTAAATTTATTATAGTTGTAATCGTCATTATGGCGACTAAACAAATTTACTATTCAATTACAATAATCTTTATTGTAGAACTTTTAACAACTTTATGCGTTCGTACATACGTAAAAGATAAATTTATTTTAAAGCGGGAGGGGGTGACTTATAATTTATAATGATTGCATTTTCAAAACATTTAATTTACTATCTTCGCATCTCCTCCTAATAATTTTCAAAGTGTTTACACGTATCACGAAGCATGTAACCATTTACCGGAATACGTAATATATGAAAAAGGTATAATAACGTATAATTACGAATAATATACGATTTTCGATTATTGTACGTGAACGTTAATGAGAATTTACCGAGACATACATTAACACATGGAATTTTTCTAAATTAAGGCTTAGAAACAGAAAGAGACAATATATGACACTATGAATATAAATTTTTAGCTTGCAATAGGTGAATAATTAAAAAAATACGTTGTAAAAAAGTTTCAATAAGAAAAAATTAAATACACCAAGACCGTGGCGAAAAAAGACTGACTTTATATAAAAGGAAATAAAAATAGCAATAATAATAATAATAATAATAATAATAATAATAATGATAATGATAAATTATCGAAAGAATTCCGTTTCAGTCTTATTTGGGTAAATCAGCGATGGTTTGAGGACTTAATATTGACGACACCTATCACTTAGAATCCGCGTCATCATTGGGGAAAATGTTTGGAGAATACTTGGAAAGCACCCCAGGAATACATTCGTTTGATGCTGGCCTCTCGCATTTCAGTATTAATGTCGGCAAATGTTCGCTTAAGGGCGTCCGCGTGCCAACAAATGCTATACGCAGATGTGCATATACGTAAACGTCAGTCTCTCTCTTGTCGTTCGATTACGAAGGATGCTGCATTGTTCTGGATCTTGCATATCTCTGGGGGTGAATGCCAGGCCCGTCGTCAACGTCGTTTGTGAATATCTCCCCTGCCTCTCTCTCTCTGCCTCCCGCCCTCGCTCTCTTATCTCTGTCTTTCTCCCTCTATCTCACTCTCTCGATGATGATGACGATTCGCGGAGGCCAAGAGCGAGGGCGGCTCTCAAATCGCACTCGTTGTGGGTCACGTTGATGGGTGCTCGGAAGGATTCCATTCGGTGCTTAGCCATTGCGCGAGTGGCATACCGAAATACGAGGGGCAATTGTTCCGTTTTCGCGGGCTCGTAAATGCCAGAGTTCACCCGATCCCAAGTCGGCGGTTGCCGATGGTGACACACGTCGCGCGCGTCTATTCCGGCTCCATCGGGTATCTCATCAACGGGGACCCGCAGGTGCTCGCATCTTAATCAAGTCGTTACTTTTTTCCCGACACTGACTCTGCTGCCTCCCAGCATATTTCGTCAATTCTCCTTATTAGCTTTCGGCTCGCCAATAGTCGTTGCCGCTTCTCACGCTGATGTTAGCGAGCCTGGATAGAGAAGTCCGAGAGTCTTTTTTGCGTATTTGCCGACCCGTTGGCAGATTCAATTAATTACCGAAAGGCGTTGTCGAGATCGCGCTAATGTATACCCGCCGTTCCAATGGCAAAGCGTATAATTTATCGTTTAAATTTGATTTCGTTTTTTGCAATACAAGCATAAGGAAATAAATAGTGTATTAATTGATATACATTATACGTACGGTTACATGCACGAAGTCGTACAATTTCTGAAGCAATATGCAAATACATGCAGATAAAACTAGCACAAACAATACAACTAGAAATTGTAGATACAAAAACCTGGATGCAATAACCGCATCAACTGGCCATTAATATTATTGCCGCGATGTTTAAAATTAAAAAAATCAAGAAGCTATATCACCACAATAATTCTTTTAGATTTCTATTTACCTAACTACGTTCCTTTTGTATAATCTCTTTACTTTTCATTAAAATTAGCATATTAAATTCTCTCGATTCGATTCAGACTCCGCATCGAGATTGCGATTCGCTGTCGACGATCAATCAGAATGAAGTTTAACGACGTCGAATAAAAGGGGCGGGTACGAAGCGCACCAGAGCAGAGAAGCCCGAAGCGAGCGATTAACTCCACTCATTCTCCAAAGAGATAAACGCGAATTAAAGGCAACCTAATTATTCAGAAATATACACACACGCACGCACGCGCGCACACACGCACACATATATATATATATATATATATATGCGCGTGTGCGTGTTTATGTAACGAGAGGATGTGCTTCAAGTTTTATTGTGGTATTCTTCGAGTCCTTCTTAAGCCTCTCGAGGGCCAGCAGAAGGCATCCGAGCCCGCACACCCGAAAATTTATCCGAGCTCCGCGAATGTATCAACGTTACAAAGTGCAAACGCTCATTCCGGGTGTCCGTTCGAGCTGCAATTCCTTGCCAGCCTTGACAGATCGTGCTCTGTCATTTCCTGAATCGGCCGAATTCAGATCGCTGTTAGAGCCGTGACCGTCAACGAATGGGAGGAGGAGGTAAGCAGAATAAAGAGGTCTTAGGCAGTGTCGGGGCGGGAGGGGGCGGAAGACGAGAGGACTAACAAGGGTGGGGTGGGTGGAGGGTGGGGGGAGGTAGAGGCCGAGTAATAGTCCTAACGCTTTTAATGAGATCGTAATCCTCAGGCCATCTCGCCATGTAATTTATTTGAAGCTAAAGCATCTGGACCGGAAGCAGAGGAGCGTCGGCTCGTTATCTGCAGCAGTGCGCCCGCGTGTATAATAACCGCATTGGATCTGATTTACGAGGGCGGGTTGTGCCGCGGCGGGGAGGGGAAGGTTGACAAGCTGCGATAAGTAAGTTTGCATCTATCGCGGGAGCCATCAACATTTCCTAACGGCTAATCAGCCTGACATGGATTTCCTTTCCTGAATTTCATTAGCTACGGTAGGACGTTGAATATATAGAACACAGCCGAGTGAGAGACAAGGAGGTGGTGAGATAGAGAGAGAGAGAGAGATAGAGAGGGAAAGAGAGAGAGAAAGAGGGCCAAACATCGACCGAACTCGAGAGATTTGCGATCGAGCGAATGGTAAACCGTTATTCCTTCTGTTCTCTTTAACTATTCCAGCTATATAAATACATATGCATTTAATCATGCTTTTATTAAGCTTACCTATCTGCTTCGCTTTTCCATATCTGTAAATTAATTTGCACGCAACTGAAAGAAGGTTATGATTCTAATCTTTATAAATTTATAATAAACTGCTCTTTTTAACAAAGTTTTAAACGTCGTATATTAAGCACTTGCTTCTCCATTACGACCACATTATAATCTCTACTAAGTTGGTACTTTATACGGATGTAGAATCCTATATGTTGTGTCCTAAGTAAATACGATTTTCAATTGCAAATGGAATTTGTACGATATTTATTTTAATATATTTTATCGTATATCACATTTAATAAGCTATTGCACTTATTTTTATTTACTTTGTTAATATTAAATTTAATATCAATAAGTGCGCACAGAAATATTTTCAAACAGACTATTATTATTTCTTTATTATTGCTTTGGAATTTTAAATCCATTGCAAATTTATATATTTTTTGCGAAGTTTTAATATAAATATTGTTATTTGTAAAATTGGTGGCAATAATAATAAAATTTAAGGCAAAACTGAGCAATGATGCTACATTACTTTTAATATTTAAACGATTTGTCTTTTGAAAATTGTTAAATTGGTTAATTTTTAATATTTATCGATTTATTGTTACAATAAATATATCTAATAATAATAGGTGATTAATTACTTTCAAATATTTGTTAACGTACATTGAAAATCAAAGTAAATTAAATCGATTCGTTCACTCTAATCATTTTTATGCAGAAAATATTTTCTACAAGGCTTAATTATATTGATTCATTCAATTACAAAAATTCACTCTAACCATTTTTAGTAGGAAATGCTTAATACAAAGTTCAATTATATTATTAAAAAAAATGATAATGATATCTTTTTACTTTTTAATTATGAAAAAGAGAAGTAATATGTCAAAATTGTGTTACAGGCATAAAATATTATACTGTTTTATATCAGCAAGTAGCATATTACAAACATATGATTTTGAAATTGAATGGAAATTGAATGTAAATGTCGATACGAGAAGATTAAGTCATGTTTCTGATTATTAAAAAACTAACCCTTATAATTATCTATATTATCTATATATTATCTATATCTATATCTATATCTATACATATATATATATATATATATATATATATATATAATTATACAATAATCTCGGCTTTTCAGCCATAACTTGAAATTAATTAAATACTGCCACATACAACGTGCAACATTGCAGCATAAAGACAAGAGATTTTAGTTATTTTTAAAAGTGATATTCGAAGAGTATTTGCAAAGCGTAATAATTTTCACCTGCTACTAAAATAGATAGACTTGCATTATTGAAGCACACGATACCACAATGTGGTCTTTTGTAGGTTAATCATCAAAAGGCTCGTGTTAAATCTCGAATCGACTAATTTTAATTACGCAAGCGCGCAGCCTTAATTTCAGTGGACGCGGCGTTTCACCGTTTCTTCGGCAATTCGCGGCTACGTTCTCCGCTTAAATTTCATTCGATCGCAATGGCTGAAATGTCTCGAACTATTATAGACTTGCGCCACGCGTCTGCGCAACCAAGGGCGCAAGCAAATCTGAGATGCCGATGATTTTCATGCGCGGCCAGGATCGCGGGACCGAGGGGCCCATGTTTTCCGAGTGCGAGACCACATCCGCGAGCCTCACCGAGGAGTTCACCAGGGCACTGCGTCTCCTCCACTCATCGGACGCTGGAAGCGCGGAGGAACTCCGGGATCTGCTGTTCGCCTCGATCGCCAAGCGCTATGGATCGGCGAGGACGAGTCTCGAGAGCCTACCTACGGTAGCCAACCCGCGGTACGAGATCCCGGCTAAGGAGGAGGCCGACCGAGGCCACTTGCCGGAGCCCCTCGGCAACGACGGCGGGGACAAGGACGAAGTGCCCCGGATTTCCATTCCCGACGAGGGCTACAACGACGAGGGCCCTGTCTGCAAGGTTTCTTGTTCATTTCCTCTAGGTTAAGTTGAGGAGGCATCGGTGGGACTCATCGAGAAATAGCCATCTTTTATCGTTAATCGAAATGTCCCATTGCAATTGACGATTTTCCCCGATTGCGCGCAATCGCTACTGTCAACATTCGTATCGTAAGCAAAGGCCTCGCTCTTGCCTTACACGCTGAAAACAGTTATAAAAAAAAGGCTGCTTTCAAATCGAACTTTATAGTTGTTTTAAGGCCTGCCGCGGTAGCAATTTTGTAAATTAATAAGCAATAATCGCTCTTTACAACTATTTAAAAAAGTTCGCAATTGAAATCATGCCGTTGTACATACTTACTTTCAGTACTAAACTTGTACTTTATTTTTTTAGTATTACACAAGGTTATAAAAAGTTCGTTTGTATTTGGGCGCAATCAATAGTTTCATTTTTGTAAGATATCTTGAATTGAGCGGAAAATTTTTTTTTTTTTTAAATTATCAAGCGTTTCGAATCCGTCAAAGGCATTGGAAACATCTATTTTAGTGGAACTAATATTGGCTTAATCAAGTGCGGTGTCTTAATATATATTATTATAAAATCGGTCCTAGTTGTCATCTCATTTATTTCTTAAATACATTTATTTCGTGGCTATCGGTAAAATACTTTTTTGGAATGCTTAATAGCTCACGCGTGTAATGACGTTTGTAACCAATTTTGATAATTCTACGATTATAATTTTCATTCGATATTACAATTATACCGATCAGTCATTTAGTTTTGTGTATTAAACAAATTCATTTGCTGAAATTATTTCAATTTTCATAGAAGTTTGTATAAGCATATGTCCTCAGTAATGGTAGAAATTTTCAAAATGAGTAATCGATTTATTTAATAATAGCGACTTTCTACTTTCTCAAAGCTTCGTGCGGTTTTATAATCTGTTAAATGGCTAATTTTACATTGTAATCTCTCACTTAACACGAGTACGCTCCACTACAGTGTACGACAAAATTTGTAAAAAATAAGGTACCCAACGCGTATAAAATTATTTGTCATCGATGAGTTAATATTTGCCGGTAAATGTACATAATGCACGGTGTTGTTATAAACAACCTTTGAGAATTATTTGGCAACTTATTGTTGAAAAACAAGATTATTTATAACTGTCGTAATTATACTTTATACAGCGTGGGCAAAAATAAAGTTTCACATCGCTTCAAGTGACCGTAAACGACAAAGGTAAACTATTTTGTGCATAGCTCGGTGTCACTGTGGCTTTGTTACACCTGCTATGTACCGAGAAACTCGCGTTCGTAAAGTTGTGTCAACTGCAGATACAATATGATGAAACAATAGTTTGCATAGTATGCCGTAAATATTTTATGTACTTGTATTATTCCTTTTTCCCTTAATTTGTACCGCACATTTTTTAAATTCATTAGCGGCATATACATACGTCACTGAAAATAGTAGAGAGTAGTCAATCGCAATTTTATTATCGAAGTGTTATCGATTCCTATGATTATCGAATGAGCGAAGGAGTATTTTTTACAATTAAAAAAATGGAAAAACGAAGCTACGAATTTCCGTGACAATTTCACTCTCCTGCATAACGAACGATGCCTAAAAATAAATGGTGATTACTACTGCTTATAAAACAATATTACGCTTTCTATGCGGAACAGCTTTTATAAAAAAAAAAGTATAATTTCTAGCGTTCTAGCGTTAGTTCAGTTCTTAAAAATTTGCGGAATTCAATGAACGGAAAAATTTTTTAATTATCGTTGCTTTAATGTTACTCATAATCAATTACCCATTACATATAGTGCGTACATACTATTTAACGTTTCAAAAGGTATGTAATGTCTCGGAATTCGGTCCACTGATACTTGTTCAATGTCAAGAGTGCCGAGAGCTTTATCATCCACTCTGTCATCAGCCACCAATAATCGATGTAGACGTTCACAATTCCGACTTTCTTTGGCGCTGTACCGAATGCGAAAAAAAAACTTCGTCACAATGCGATTCTACGAGAGATGAATTTTTTAATAACTCGACATGGATTCGTTGCGACGGAATAAAGCCGTTATCGAAGAAACTCGACAAACAATTGTGAATTCCTTCATTTCAATATCTAACTTAGAAGAAAATACTTATTATTGATTATACATACCGACTTTTTCATTAATTTTAGCCAATGAAATAAATATGTTATAAAGGCTATTTTAATTTTCTTAGATAACTAATGTTGCATCCTCTGCACTCAACTCATTTTGTTGTTACTATTGTTTTTTTTTAAACTCTATCATGTATGGGTATCTTTCAGATTTTAAGGCATTGTAAAAAACAGTCACAATTCATGTAAAAATGCATATTAAATTAAAAACTGTACAGATAATAAAGATTCCCTACTAAAAATAATAAAAAGCGAATAATTGATCTTTATAATATTCGTTAATTTTTAAAAATTTTATATCAATGAAGATACTATTTAAATGAAGATAATTATTTAAATCTCAAAATTAGATTGAATAGTGAAAGACAATAATTCCTGAAAAATATATCACATTCTATGCCTGTAAATATTTGCAATATTTCCCTTTTATTCGGCATTAAATCTTATTTGTAAATATCATTTAATATTAAAACTTGTTATTTTTTTTAAATAACGCTCCATAATAAATAAGAAACAATGAAGTTTAAAATATGATCAAATTTGTAGAATTTCTATTTGAGTAGTATTATAAAAAATCTTGTATCACATGTGGATTTTTAATTTCAATAAAATTAATTGTAAGCTTTATTTATTTATTGAAATACTTAAATGAAATTGGCTATATCGAAACTATAAATTTACTATATAATATTCGCATTTATTAACAAGTTTTAACAAATAAAGGATTTTTAATGTGTACCATTTTTTTTAAATAACGGCGGTTAATAAAGTTATTCTGAAAGCAATGAAATTATCATCTAGTTTAAATAAATAGTTTAAATATAGTTGAAAATCAGCTGTAGTTATAAAAAGCACATGTGAAAACTTAAAAAATGCATCTTTCACTCAAGTCAATCACGTTAAGTACGTGGAGGCGGAGCTTCAGAAAAATATTTAATACACCGATCATGCGAAATCCATGCAATCCACAAAGCCGCAGGGAAATTGCTTGAGGATGAAGACAAGGTGGACCGCGAAATACGCGACTTTTTTGCAATTGCGACCTACTATTTCAATTAATTCTTTTGCTAATTCTTCGCGCATTGGAGACTAAAGCTTCATTATTTGAGACCAGGGATAAGATGATCAAATCGGTAACGTGATAAAGGGTTCCGTAGAATACAAACTGCAAAGTTGCGTCATGGCGAACAGGATTTTATTTTAGCTCGGTTCAAAAATGGGGCAAAATTATTTTTTTTATACAATTTCTCCAATGGTCGATTTGGTATTTTTTTGTCGTCTTTCACAGTTATATAATCGAAAAGTCTAATATCAAAGACGCCAGTCATTGACATTTTACCTTGCATTTTATTTGTTATTATTATTATTATTATTATTTTATTACTTGTGATCATGAAATGATAATAAAATAAGTTTTATAAGTATATGCCTATCGTTCTGAATAATAATCTTTTTTTTTTTATTATCATACGAAGAAGTTGAAGGAAACACGAAACCGCCTTATACCGGCAATAGAGGACATAAAAGCACCTAATAAATATCCATAAATATCCTTCTTATTCAAAATGTCATGATTAAAAACTACTTTTTTTGGAGATAAATCAAGGTCTCTAATGATGAATAAATCTTATTAAAAAGCATAAAATTAAATTTATTATCACATTAAATTTGTTAGTCATAGATTAAAAGTTAATTAAAAGTCTTTGATGAAATGTGATTATTGAAAAATTTTCTAACGTCACCCTTTAAATTTTATTTTACTATAATAAAAAAAAATTAGTTTCTTAGAAAAGGAATTTGTCTATTATTCTTGTAAAAATAAAAAAAAAATATTGTTGAAATGTTACTGTAAAAAAAAACAAAATATATTTTGTTTTAAAGGAATTTAATGCACTATTAAAATATAATATATTCACAAAACATTAATTGAATGGAGTTTTTATAAATAACTATAAACAATAAAGGTTCGATAAATTTTCAGAAAATATAACATTTTTAACAATCATCCAATTTTATAACGTACCGATTAACTAAAACAAAATAAAGGTGTATATGCCTTTAAAATCACACTTGCATTCTTTAATCGTGATATATCGCCAACATATCTACATAAAAACTTAAATGAGCAAAAAAAAAATACTGATATAAAATATTCGCTCATCGATCACGTAGAAAGTTTACCTTCGTGTATCGGATAGAGAACCATGCAAAGGGTTGTTGCTGTTATTAAATATAAAGGTACGGAATGACATTTATACTTATTGCCTATTTCTATATTTAAGCTTATAATATTTAGTTTCAGACAAATCATACCTATTGTATCTAGTAATGATCAATTGGACGATGTTGACTCAAAAAATAATATTGCTTCGAAATTTAAATTTTTTCCACTTTTCATTTAGCTTTACAAAATATTTATATTTTACATGGTTATTAAAATATTTATTGCTTCAAATAATGTACGAAAAAAAAGCTTAAAATTTTTATTTTTTACTTATAAAATGGAAGCCAAAATATTAAAATAATTAAAATGGCACATATTCTCGTAATACATTTTACAATTAGTTATGGTTTAAAATAAGTAATTCCCTTACACTAAACATAATTATCTTAACCATGAAATATTAATATATAATATCGTATAACACTTACAAAATAAAATACTTCCAAAGGATACAACTTCTACATATATTAGATATAAATTAAAAATGGAAGAATTATTACAAATAAAAAAAAATTAAAATCCTCGAGTTTTTTCAGGTTTTCAATTAATTTGAAATCCCATAAAAGACAAGTTCATTTTTCACGTTGTACTTGTATATGACATTATGGGGAAAACGTAAATTATGCGTTTAATTATCTTTAGTGCATCATTTGGGACTAAAATATATGTGACATAATCGTATTTTCAACAATTGTCGATAATTTTTGGACTATAAATACAATATATGTAATGTACATAACATTTACAATCGATTGTTGCAATAAAGTTTTCATCACTTCAACTACGTATTAAAGTGCATAAGTTAAAAAATTTTACTTAAAAATTGTTACTTTCACAATGAGTTAAATTTCAAATTTTTTTGTCACATTAAATTTATATGTATGCCATCGTATTAATTTTTGAATTTAATATAAAAAATTTTTTACGAATGAGCATACACACAATATAAATAGGATTTCTTC
This sequence comes from Kradibia gibbosae, assembly GCA_018907135.1. NCBI lineage: Eukaryota > Metazoa > Arthropoda > Insecta > Hymenoptera > Agaonidae > Kradibia > Kradibia gibbosae. Next base: position 4,654,283 of record JACCHX010000003.1, read on the forward strand.
GGTAATTCTTTTAATCTAATCAACCAGTCACGTGAGCAAAATTTCGATTCAATTTTGCTTCATTCAAACTGCCATTAGACATTTATAGCGACTTTGAAAAAAAGATAACAAAAAAATTTGCATTTATCAAAATATAGAATTATCTTATTGATATACATATATAGTTGAGTCGTACCAAAATATTATCAACTGATAAAAACTTGTTTTGATAACTTTACATCTCTTAATTACATTAGTTGTCGGTATTTATGAGTTAAGAACGATATTAAAAAGTCGTTTAATAATAAATCACAAGCTCTCTTTTTCCCTCTTTCTTTTCAAGGTATAATTAAAATTATAAAAATAAAATAACTCATAAATTTATACAGATTGATATTTGTAATTTTGATATCTTAAGTGCTCTATTATATTGAGTCTTCTATTAATGTGCTTCATTTCAATATTTTTTTAGAATAATTTTTTTTTTTTATTAGTAACTTTGATATTATGATGTACAATCATTTAAAACTACGATCGTTTTAATTAAATCATTCATCAAAGCCGTATCAAATTTCTGAGATCAATTAGTTAAAGCTTTTCTAATCCATTTTTTATAAATAAATTTAAACCAGATTATAAAAGCCGATAAAAGCTCCATTGACTAGATAGCATATCGACTAGAGTTCTTATTCTTAAATTGTTCTCAGACTTTAAATTGCACTTTAGATTTCACACAAAATTGATACTATGAAAATAAGGTAAGCAATTTAAATCTAGAATTACATTACATATTTAATTATTTTGCTAATAATTTATTACTATAGCCTTTTGCTATGGGCGGTGATAGCAAGAACATCACACCACTATATATCATCATTGAATACCATAGAGTCTCGTCACGAACCTGCATCTGCTATATATATTTATATTTGCATAATATATGACTATTCATTTTTTTCATCTTTCTGGAATTTATGAATTTACCTTAGGAGACTTGCGTAGAATCTCAAATTCTAACATGTTTCAAGTAAAAGTAATTATGTAGCAGACATACGGATATGGTGAGTAACTTTTTAAGATGATATAAGTAAAGTTTTAAATTGATATTAATCCATCTTAATTGCATTTAAACCATTTCCAACGACCAGCTGATCCACAGGAAAATCTAATATGACAGTGGCATGAAATGCCATATTTGCAGAGGCTATCACGTACTCACAAAGCGAGAACCAACTAAATGCTGTTGATAAGTTAAAAAAAGAATATATAAAAAAAGAATATATATATAGATATATATATATAAAGAATATATATGTATATTAAAATTCCTTTCAGAGTAGTTATAATAATAATTTGGTATATAAAAGCAATTAAACAAAATGTAGCCGTAATCAGCTTTAGTTTGTTTATAATAAATTTTAAATTAAATTTATTTCAGATTTAATTAAATTATTTTTTTTCTTGCAACTAATAACTTATGCACATAGATTTTATTATAAAATTTTTAGTAAAAATTATTGATTAGATGTCATAACAAAATTAGGGATGTATTTAAAAATTTAGGTTAAAGCATTTTGAAGTATTAAATTATTAGTATTAAATTGTGTTAAATTAAAAGGTGAACTTGAATTTCTTCTTACCCAGATCATGGCATAATAATCGATGCTTTAAGAAGAAAATTATAAGGCCGATAGTACTAATTATGCTCGTTGCAAAAAGGATTTGTTTGTACTGCAGACTTTGTGCATTTGGGGTAATTAAGCGTCCTAATTTTACAGCTACCAACATGTGTGTGAGAGAACTTATCATAAATACTATAAAGGTCTTCTCATGCACAGCTGAAAGAAGAATTCAAATGATTACAAATTATATTTTATAAAATTTAATAACAATAACTCTACTTACAATAATAATTGTAACAATAAAACACAAATTTTTTAATTATAATCAATTAGTTTTTAAACAAACTCAAAACTTAAACAGAGTTTTACTTTTCAAAGTATACACATGATTATAAATCATAAAAACATTTTGACAATAATAATTAGTTTTGTTTCTTTTAGTTTTATCTAAATTTGTCTTAAGTATATTATGAATTCTTAAACCTTACCATAATTTTCTTTATTAGAAATATAAGTGACACCACATAAAGCAGCCACTTCTGAAATATTCAACCAATAACAAATATTCAGAAGCCTAAATCCTTGCATTCTTTTAGGCAAACTCTCAGTGGTTTTAAGAATTTTATGATAGAATGAATAGTAGACACTGGCTATAAGAAGACGTGGTCCAATGTGGAGGGCAATACTCACACGCCACAAGTATCTTTGAGGTGATACACCAGTAATAGCCGATATTGATGGAAGAACATTGTACACCTATATAAAAAATAATAAATTGTAATTAATATTATACATATAATATATTCTAATAGATTGTACTTGTATTAATGTTGTCTTAATTGTAAATAAACCTTTAAAAATCAGAAAATCAACTTTAGTTGTCTCGCATTTTAAATATTAATTATTAATTGTTTATTAATAGTTTTTACTTAAATATTATTAAAAAATATTTATATTGATTTGTAAATAATAATATTTTAATAAAAATTGCTCAAATCGCTTAAACTTATTCATCCCTAGAAATATTACTTACTCGACAGTGCGTTTCGTGTATATCATCTTGCTGATATATATAGGCAGTAACAAAGCAAAATAATAAAGTAGTGAGTGGTATCGAAACTGTAACAATGCACAATTTCCTAAAAGGTACCATCAGATATATGGAACTTTTACTGCTCCCAACATTGTTAACCTCCATGCTCTACTAATGTTATATAACTTAAAGCTTAATCACACAGGAACTTAAATTATCACCCAGTATGACAAACATACAGAACCATGATTGGTTTCTTTTATATTATATATTCAGTATCCATTACTTCCATCTTGTAATATTCGTCACTCAATAGGTGACATCTTCCTTACAAAAATATTTATCTGAAAAAAAGCAATTGATGTTTTATTATTGCATTCTAACGTACTAACAATAAAAAGTATTTGTTTCTTTAAAAGTAACTACAGATGCCTTTTTTATTAAACATAATGTAACATAGAATGTACAGTTTTTGATTTATTTACATTATAAATGGCAAAAACTTTGTCACAGATTATATACGTAAGTTGGAAACAATGCACAAATAGAAGTTCCTCATTTCTACAAATTGCCTTTCGAATACTTTTTTTTACATATCACATTTTCATTGTCATGAAAAAGTATGTTTATCAGTAGTTGCATATCGAAATTCTAAGCAGGGCAATCGACTTATCAATTTAAAATCAACAATCGCTTGAAAGCTATTCGAATAAGGGCTGAACTGACGTTTATAAAACAAAACATGCAACGGGAAGCATTACAAATCAATAGTTTTGAATGAGAAAATAACGAGGAAAGCAATTCATAACAACGAGATAAGGCGCCGCTTCCACGGAAGGGAGCAAATAAATTTTCAGTCCAAAACACACGCCATTAAACGAAGATTCCGTAGGAAAGGTCAATGTCGCGTGCTATTGGTATTAAATTTACCAACATGGGAGTGTCATGCATTGCACAATCACAGAAGGGAGAAAAGTGCCTTGTCTTACTTGTGAGTCGGGTTCGGGGCTGAAACGAGCACTGCTGAACAAGCCTCCGCATTGAAATTGCAAAATGTACAAAATTCTGTCTAGCTACAGCTTCATCTCCTTTGCTCTTTTTGGTATTTCGTGCGACATCTGCACGAATTTTGGCTCAGAGAAGGAGCTAAGAGTGGACTATCATCGGAGTGCGCGCACTCCGCCCTACGCGGATGAGACGATTGCTTCGAGGTTATGTTGCCGCTGGAGTCGTTGATGATGCAGCGAACTCCGCCGCGTTCGCTCTTACCCCTCGACGTTGGTATCGCGGCGACGAGGGCCTCTTTCCTACTCTGGATTATAGCGAGACGCTTCATTGTCCTCGGTCCTCTACTAGATGCGGGCCCCTTTAATAATAGCGCCCGATTTGCACTCGAATAATGATTAATTTTTGAGGTAATTATTAGACAGCGTGAGTAGCTTCTCTATAATTTAATCGACGGCCTGCAAAAACTGTGTACAATGCGTGGGAGGAAGACTCGCTCATGAGGTGGTCGATCGAATGACGTATAAAATTTTACGCGTTTATTAATAATTTATGGAACCTTTTGTTAAAACTGAAAACTAAATACTACGTGTAAAGTTGAACTACATTTGCGAACAATTAGTTGTTTATCGGCATACTGCATGAATTCGATATAAAATGTACATTAAAGGTAACAAGTTAACGAAACAAGTTAAATTTTTGCGAGGGGTATTTTCTTTTTGGTCAAAATAAAAATACCAGTCCACTTCACTCGCCGTTGTTATTCGTCGTCGTACGAGAGTTCGAATTTCCATCAACTAATACAGATTACAGATTTTTCAGGTAAAATCGCGAGCGGATGAACTCTTACTTTTAGTGACGTCACAAATGTCGCATACACGCGCATTCATTTATACGCGCCAAGTGCAACGTGGACGCCTAAAACGATTCGACTTGACTCCGAAACTCCTTTAGCATCATTACCGTATAATGGCTCGAGGCACTGAAATAAATTTAGGCGCTTTTCAAGAATCGTATTTAAGCCTCGACTTCAGTATCGACTCTCGTTCTTTTTACAGGTTGCGGCGCTACAGTTCGTTCAACTTTGCAAAGCTTTGCAGTACCGCGTTTAGCTATCGGATATTTACATAATGCAAACAAATGCAGATGCACTGGTACGTGCAAGTGCTCGACAACGATGAGCGGGATCGAGTACGCAGGTGAGCACACGCATGTGTTTACATCATGCGCAAGAGCACGTACAACGGATGCAATGCAAGGTGGAAGAGGAGGCCGTGGATTTTCGAAATTTGAATTTAATCACGACTGGCGCCGCTGCCGGTCTGCGGGTATTGTCGTTTTTACCCGTAGAAAGTGCCAAGGCGGATCCGCAAGAGAGCGTCTTGTGAACTCGTGTGACCCAAAAAAAGGGTCTGTTTTGATCCCTGTCAAACAAGTCGAGCGAGCCTCCTTGGTTCCATCGCCTTCAGGTGTAAGCTGTACGAGCATCTCGGATCCTTGCAACGTGACTGGGGAGCGGGCAGGAAAAATTCGGCTTTAGCCTTGAACTCGTGCCAACACATTAGCCGAACGAGGACGAAGAAACGGGGGAGGCTTAGCTCCAGAGACGAGAAATGGCCGTCTTCGACAAAGCTTTTATTTACAGATGCGGCTGGAGGGTGAAGGCGGAGGAGTTGGCCGAGACGTGGCCGGGAAAAGCTCTAGGACGACAAATGTCGAGGGCGCCAAGGACACAGTGTGTAGCGCGGAGAGAGAGAGAGAGAGTTAATAGTACACTCGTGCGTCACTCGAGAGACTCTCAAGGTGGCATTGTTTTCGTCAACCTGTTGCTGTGGATGCTGCACCGCAGGAGCAGCGCGTTTTCATCATGGCCGACCGATTTACCTGCGGCGCGTCGACCCTGCCCCTCCTGCCGTTCTCCGCGCTAACCCGCTGCTCCACACGCACGCACGCACACGCGCGCAGACCACCACCACCCCTCCTCCGCCCTCGTCCCGCCGTGGTCGACATCGCCGTAACCACCGAACGAGTCGGTTGCGCGCTCTCTTATTTTCTCCCGAGGATTTTCTCGGCTTCTTTCATTGAGCCCTCGGATACTCGGTCGAACGACAACAAATCCACATTTGTACGTATGCCCTCGTTCCCTTTGTTCGCTGGCGATTCTTCGGCCCTCCCGCGCCTCCAACACACCCAAATAATCCGGCCGGTTGCGCCCTTCCGGTCACATCTCATTTAAATCTCTCTCTCTCTCTCTCTCTCTCTCGCTCTTCCTCGCTCTTAATCTCGCGAACATCGGGAGTACCTTTGCCTTTCTCAGACCTCTCTCTTTCTCCTCTCCGCTCCCTTGATGCCCAGCCCCCCTCCGCGGCCGTCGCCACCACCGCCAGCACCGCCACCACCGGTAAAGCGTTCGCTCTCTCTCCCTCCTTCCCTCCTGCCCCCCGGCCCCTCTCCAGCTCCCTTGGATTTACGGTGATCTCACTCCATGACAGTCGCGGCGCGAGTCCCGCCGCCGTCGCCGCCGCCGCCAGTCTCTCTCCCCTTGTCGACCCCGACGAACCTGTTGTCCGGGCAGCCCCGCGCGCTCCCGCGGTCTACCCACGGAGCCGCAGTCCGCGTCCCCGAGCGCGCGTGTCCGAGCCTCCGAGGGCCGAACTTACGGGCCGGAGGCGGCAGGTGTGCGCACACCCTGGCCCGCTTTGTCCCGGCCTCGCCGATCGCTCGCGGTGGGCCTCGGCGCCAAATGCTAAGTGCGCGTGTGACCAAGTCCTCCTCGAGTGCAGCCTCTGGCTCCTGAGTCCTCCGCGCTGGGACTGCCCTCGGTGGCTCTCGGCCCAGGCCCGCTGTAATGCTCGATCTCGGAGCGGAGGAGGATTCCTGCGGCACCGAGCCCGGACCCGACGGCGACCGCGAGGTAAGCCCACCGGCTGGTACCCATCCTCGACGCTCCTCCGACCCCCGCTATTCCTGCCCCGGTCGGCAGTCCACGCACGCGGCCAGTACCTTCCTGCGCTTGCTGCCGAGCTCCTCCGTCGGGCCCCCCGGCCCCGACCCTACCCTCCGCCGCGCCGCCCCGTACCCGCACTACTCCCACGTCCGCCTTGCCGCCCCTTGCCCCTGCCTCTCCTACTCCTCCTCTGCTCCTCCTACTCCTCGGCGCGACGAAGAAGCCTCGTCCTGCACGCGAGCCGCGTGAAAGGGTAACCGGGCTCGGGACGATCGACCGCCGCAGCGTAGAGTCCTTCGGCTGGCATCTCGTCTCGAGCCACGGCTGATCTCGTCCTCGACGTCCTTCCGCGCCCCGTTTACCGAACTCGCCTCCTTCTCTTCTACCGCGTTCCGCTCGGTGCGTGAAAACAAGAAAATCGAGCTAATATTGAGAGATCCGGTGGCCATTCGAGAGCGCGTTATTTTTAATCTCGGAGTCGCTTTACTTTCAACGTTCAAATTGATTCGAAGGATTGGAACCGTTAGAGCTTACGAACTTCGAACTTTTTGTTCGGCAATCTACCTGAAAAATTACCGCACTCTTGTTTTTTTTTTTTTTTTTTTTTTTTTTTTTCTATTCCTTTGGATAAATTGTCTTTGACAAGTATTAGATAATAAAGTTCGGGGACAGGTAACGAATCGCCAGGACAGTGAATGATTTGCATTTTTCGCAGAAATGATTCCTACGAAAAATGCATCTCTTTCAACTTGTCGAGCATTCTTATGGTAATAAGAATTACGGCTTTACCTTCGGGACTACGTTATTTCTCACTCTCGAATCTTAATAATATTAATGGAAAACTAACCTAATACCCTTGATGCTTTTATCGCTGTTTCATTTACAAAAGTTTTATTCTTTTTATTGCGTTACGCAGTCGTACAGTTTAGTCGCGTTCGTTTGATTTTTTTCGCTTGCCCGATCATCCTTTGGCTTTAAGGATGACTAAACATTATTCTAGGCGTAAAATAGATGGTTACTTTACCACGCTACTCAGCATTCAAGTGTAAATCATTCCGTAGACCTCGAGTGAATTATTAAAAAAAAGCAGTGTCATTAGGATATTGCGTTCTTTAAAATTGGATAACAGAAATTTGAAATAATATGAAAATTGGTTTCTGATAATTCTCAATACGTGACAATAAAAACAATGTCAAGGCACAACAACAACATTTTGGCGGAAAAATAGCTTTGACGTCCTTTTTTGTATACACAAGTATATTGTTTTTCTCGAAGAAAACTATGATTTTCCTTAGAATCCAATGGACCCATCTGTTTCCGAATTCTGACAGATCAGACGCTTATAACGAAAAATAGCCAATAGCCCTAACATTCTGGAGTCTAGCACAATTCTAAAAGGTGGCTAGAATGTTTGAGGAACATTGAAAGACAATTAAAGACAAGTGCTCTTAACGCGCGGTTGACAATAGGTTCAGGTTATAAATTTACGCGGGGTTGTTGAAATTGCCGAAACGTCGGAGCGAATAGAGCAGAATCGATAGGAGTGTTATCAGGTGCGGATCGCGGCACTTCATTGTTTACAAAGCGTCGTCTGGTTACTTTCTCGTAAAGCTGCGCCCGTAAACTCTCCGAGGAGAGAGACGTTGTTGGTGTTCATCTCGATGGATGGTAATTTCGCTCTACCGAAGAACATCGTGCGCGTACATACGTATACACACGTGGATAGGATCGCGATGTATCGGTTTCCGAGCCCCAATCATCCGACGATTACGAAGCCCCGACTGCGTGTAGCCAAGCGTGTGGCATCGGTCCCCCAGTGTCCAAGGAATATACGAAGCCTCGCGCAATGGCAGGTTACCTGCTCTTATTCATACATACGCGCGCGCCTACACACGTTCAGGGGTAGTTGGCTTCGGTCTCCATCTTCCTCGGCACCGCAGGCGATCGCGGCTTCTAGCGCTCGTGTGTTTGGGAGCGTGGGTAACATCGGGACGAGGTACGTGATTAACCTGACAAAAATGCGGCGCGTGACAGAATGTCGAAAGAGCGAGTAACATCGCGGTTATTATCCTGACCCGATCTCCAGCCACTTTCCTTATCCTATGCCTATACCTACGCACGTTCCTATTCTCAATTTCGTGTTCCATTCTCATTACTTTATCCTTCCTACCGTTCGACCGCTTGGATAATCTCACCCAGCTGCCGCTTTCTCGACTCGACTTTTCCCAGAATCCTTCTTCCGTGCTCAGCTCTTGCTTTTTCCTCCTCGAAGGGATTTTAAGAGGCGCTCAGCCATTGAAACTGTTTTCGCGTCAACGCTTGTTTATTTTCCTCTTTATTTCTATACGGTGATTAATTTCGAATTTATGGTGTTACTCTTTTCCATATTGCAGCTTTACTAGTGATAACCTCTATAGAGGAAAGGACAAAATTAAATTATTTTTTCTTATAATTCGTTTTCGTCGTTGTTTCACTATCGAGGTGAAATGAAAAATTAAAGGATGAAACTTTTTTTCGGCAGTTTGTAATAATTTCTAGAGGAGATACTTTTCATTATATTGGAGATATTGGATTTATCGTAAGACGATGTTTTAAATAAAATTTTTTTTTCGTTTTATTAGTCATATACTTAGAATAAAAAATACTATCAAAGTACCAATTTATTGGAAAATCATGAACGCCTTTGTTTTGAACAAGAACTTTGCTAAAAAGTTGTATTAAACTAATTACTCATAGAAATGTTCTTTAATCATTCTATTAACAATATTGAATAACAAAATCATCAAAATTATTTTACATTATTACAGTATTATGTATTGATATTTTATGAAAATGATTATTTTTCTTTCGTATAATGATGTTACTTCTTAAAACTTCGAAATAAGATTCTCGAGGCAAAAAACTAATATTATAATTATTTACAAACTAATATAATAATGTTCAGGAAATAATTTATATGTATAAACATTTTTATGTATATAAATAGATATATATTTGATTAATTTTTATTTTCTGTTAAAATTTAATTTTTCAATGCGTTTCAAAATATTAGTTTTATAAAATACAAAATTCAATTTTAATGAATACTGTTTGAAATAATTATGAATTATTAAGAGTAAATTCTATGAATAATAAGTAAATTGAAATTGTTTTGTTATATTATTCATTAACCATTTAGAGTTTTTACTTTATTTAGAGAATCGCTCTTTATTTAATTCCTAAATTCACAATATTTACATATTCTTTGCGACAAAATAAGACAAGCTATCATTCAGTAGATAAATAAAACATTTGCAAAATTTATGATACGTACGTTCTAAATTTATCCAAGTCCAAATTGAAATCTAGTATTGTATGGATCTATAAATTTCCTTCGGTTACGTTCGAGCACTTTTTGTAATTTAAAAAATGCGTTTTACTTGGGTCTAGATCAAATATATATTATAAAAATATCTTCGAATTGTCGGTTTGAATTTGAGAAATGTATTATAAAATATGTTATTTCTCAACTATTTCTAAAAATCGTACATCATATCTTAATTTCTTTATATAAAAAGAAATTCATTCTCTAACTTGCTAAAGACTTATTTCCTTTTATATTCAAATTGTAAATTATTATTTTTTTTTTTAATGATAAAATTTTGTATTTCAATAAATATTTATATTATTTACAATTTTACATTGCTACAATTATTTTAAAAACAAAATTTATTTTAGGATGAAAAGATAATTTTTTTTAAATTAACCACTCTAAATAATAATATTATTAGAGATCATTTGTGTATTAATACAAATTATAAATTAGGACTTTAATTCATATTTTTGTTACAAATAAACCAGAAACACGTGCATTTAGAAAGACTTTATATAAAGTAATTTTTTTGTTATTTAATTAAAATTTTTTAAAGTATATTATTAGAAAAAAATAACAGTCTCTGCTAAAGAATAAAACTTTGTGTTGTGTCATTAATGATTAATTATGATATGTTACCTTTTTTTAAAATCTTCTCAATATTCTAAAATCTTAAAATTAAAAATTTTAAAACCTCTTTTTAAATTCTTTAAATTTTACATAAATTTTTACAAGCTATTTGCTTTAATAATATATAAACTTATTTCTTTTGTTAAAAAAAAATTGTTTTATGCTTAGATTAAAAATCTTATTTAAATTTAAATAGTATTTAAATTCAGAATTTGATATAAATCAGTGCCAATTAATATTTATAACATTTATTAATAACCAATCTCCAACTTACCAGCAATATCATAATTTTAAACTTGAGGTGATAACATTATTATAAGCTCCTGGATCGATAAAAAATTTACAATTTTCAAAAAAGATTTATATAATAGGTATAATAGAAAAATGAGCTCAATATTATTGATTACGGATCATTATTAATTTACATACGTATTATGCTGTGAATTACGTACGTTAATTATATTTATTACTCATTAAACAGTAATTTAATAGTTACGAAATATATTTAGGTGATAAAAGTAGCCACAATCTATGAAATTAATTAAATCGTGGGCAACGTATGAAAAGATAGTATTATCTGAATTTACATCCATATTTCAAATAAATGGGAGTCTAGTAGTACTTTCTAGTAATACTTTGAACAAGATTTTCAATATATGCTTCTGTAACATATAAATTAGTATAATGCTTTGTATAATAGTTTATCGATAAAGACGAATAAAATATCTCTTTAAAATTTTCAATTACTAAAATATATTTCTTTCATTTTAGACTTATATTACTCATTGACGATCCTTACACGTAAAAATTTGACGTTACAAAAAATTAATAAGAAAGGCTTAAAATAACTTAAGATTTTTCATTATTTTTCAATAATAATTTTCTATCTTCATAAATTAAGATATATATGTGCAGGACTCAAATTATGTTGTCAATAATTTCAATCTTATGATACAAACAAATTAAAAATTTTTTTTATTTTTTACGTAGACTGTGATATTTATTAAGAGTTTTAAACGAGTTTAATAATAAATTAATAATAAATTTAATAATATAGTGTTTACTAAATGCTGCCAGAACTAATTTTACTCGTGTATAATAGTTTAATACGACTCGAGTTCAGTGCAGAATATGCATTAAGATTAGATAATGATATAGAGGCTTAATATCGAGGGTTACAACATTAACAACATCAAATACAACCAGTATTAGTTATTTTCTTCGTCTATTAAATTTTCCGCTTGCAATCATTTAAGTATTACATCGTCTACGAACGACAATCGAATTTATAGATTCTTTGTATTGTACATGATTGTATTTGTTATAATTTAATATTCCTTTGTAAAAATACTTGAAAGCTTACATCCAGTTTATTTATAAGTTAAAAAATATATGTTATGAAACAATTTAACAAAAGTCTAGCTTATGTATAAATCACAGGATGCGGAAGTTTTTCAATAAACGAGATTAAATTTATAAGAAGAAATGTCTATGCTTAGGACATGTAATTTCTTTTACTTCAGACATAATATTTTATCATCGTGTATTTATTAATTTATCAGTAAGTAATAAATGGAAATTGTAGTGCTGCAATTAAAATAATTTTTTTTAATTTTTGAATAAAATTAGGACACAATTATGTGTATATATACGAGTATACTCATGATTTAAGGTTATCAATTAAAGTTATTTGCTATTAAATGTAAAAAGCCTATTAAAGAGTATTCGATTGTCAATTGAATTTTTCTAATTCCTAATAGTATTCCTTACATTTACTTTTAAAAGTAAGCTTGTACTTCATCTACAGCTTGTAGTACATATATATATTTTTTTTGAACGCAGTTCACTTATGTCTATGTATGACTTGGCATATAATTTACAAATAATTTACAACTAATTATCGAACTGCCAATTTTAAAAAGCATCAAAGTTGCCTGAACAACTTTAAAGTAGATATTAACGTACATGCCGGTAAAACAGAAATCTTTGGCAATAAATATCTTTCTCTTAAGAGAGATTCAGTGTTGTGGGATTTGCAGGTAAGAAGGCTTATTGTAAAGTTAACCATTATTTATCGATATTGAACTAAGGTGCATTTTGTAAAAAAGCATAAACTAACATAAGCCACTGTTTAACGTACGGTAATTCGTTTTGCTGATAGCGATTCAAATTTGGGCTTAATTGTTCGACAATAAGAAGAGCCAATGTTTTTGGTCCAAGACGGAAGATCACAATCATATTTGTTGATCATTCGTGTTACTTAATCATACAAGCAGTTTAAATTAAGTAGTCGTGAAATTAAAACAACAATTAACGTTAAAGGCACGAGTAAACGGATGACTAGGGGAAATTAAAAAAAGCCAATCTCAGAAAATTCCTGCCTCGTCTTTTCATATGGTTTGCGCCTGAGCCCCTCGTCGGCCTTTGTTGCGCTGTGTTTTGTCACCCTCGCGCGCGTACACACGCAGAACGAGAGGGGCAAAGGGAACGGGGAGGCTCTCCTTTTCTCGCTCACGAGACACCAGTGAATATAAAAGGTTTAACAGCACTCACATCGCGGTCCACCGCGAAAGGCATCGCTCGAGTTGCTCCGAGTCCGTATCCATTCGTTCGCCTTGCCGCGAGCGTAGGTGGATTTCTCGCATTCCATTAAGCCATGAATAATTCGGAAAAAAGTTATATACGCATACCTCTCGAAAATTATACCCGGCTTTATTATACCCTTTGTACCCGCGCGGAGATACACTCGAGGATGCAGTCGCGCATTTTTATGCCGCTAAGAGGTGACGAGCGTTTCACGGCTTGTAGATCCAGCATTATTGAGCACTGCGACCTTTTTCTCTTCAATGACATGCCCACTACCGTAATAAAAATTACGACTAGTGGCTTGCATTGTACGCTAGATGACTTCGAGTGCTTGCATCCTTTGTTAACTTTTTAATAACTTTGAAATCTTTATTTTCCTATCGCGGATGAGTATCAAAATCCTTATTATCGCTTAAATGAGATTTGAAGTCTTTTAAATATCACGGTACTCTAAAAATAAACTGTCTCTTCAATACCTTGAAACCCTTATTATCATTATCATATTAGGTATTAAGCACTTAACATTTGATAACAAAATTCAACTAATTTAAAATTCCATTACTTTTCTTTCCATGACTTATCAAACTAACGTTATTTAATTTCAATTACTTTTTGCTACTTGCCTTCGAGTTTTCCTTTTCAATTTAACTTCAATAGAGCTTTATGCACTCGATACAACAATGCGAAACATTTTTGTTAAAGTTATTATAATACTTATTCATCAATAATTTCGACATTCTTAATTTGTGCATTTACTCGGGTAATCGATTTAATATTAAGCGTTAACTCTGCGCAGAGCATTTTCCATTATTTTACCTAAATATTCAAATAATATACGTACATCTTGACGAATGATTAGTTTAAGAATAATTCCTCTCTCTCTCTCCCTGTTGGGGTCATAACTTTTACGATTGGTGGTAGACATTCTTAAATATCGAAGATGCAACAGTCCAATGTTGAGGCAGTGTTTCACAAGTGCATTTTTATCGCAAATACAAATGCTCGAATCGTATTTACCGAATAATAAATATACCCATTCTTTTTCTCGATACACTCTCTTGTGTGTTTCAAATAAACAGTACACGTAGCCGCGTGGGTGTGAGCGTGTCCGCAAGCGCCCGTGTAATTTGAAGTACCCATTTGACGTGTTGCAATAAGCAATGATTTACGTATGCCGTTTGTTCGGAAACCGAAGAATGGCAGATGAAATACGGAAACGCTTCATTAATATACTTCGTAGTACATTATATCCGTAAAGCGTAAGGGGAATAACAGTTTGCAGGCTGCTATTCGCAAAGCGCTCGCAGCCATTCAAGCATTGATCGCTCGAACCTCGACCGGTCGATTTCTGTCGCCGGTCGTAGTCTTTCAGGTCGATTTTTCCAGCGAGCGATATTCAGGTTAAGGGGCTGCTGGACGAAGCTCCGGCTGACGCGGGAGCGAGGGGAGCAAAAGCCGAATAGGAGCGCGGGGCTTTTTTGGCCGCGTAGGAAATAAGAGAGCGGGAAGTGGCGCCTCGGGGACCGACGTGCGTCGCAGGGAATTTGCGCGCTAACGATTCGATTAGGGCGAGCGATCGATCGGCAATCGGCTCGAGGCCGCCGATGCTCGAGCGCCACTGGCAGTGGCTCTCAAAGGTTCCGGGATGATGACACGAGTCCAACTTCGCTCTCGGCGGGACTTATAGAAGCCGAGGTAGTTCGACGCGTAGGCAGGTTCGCTCGAGGCGAGCTCCGAGCACGAGGGACTGCCGCCGCCGTTGTTTCTGTTGCTGCTGTTGCTGCTGCTGCTGCTGCTGCTGCTGCTGCTGCTGTTATTGCTGCTGCTCTCCTCGAGGTGACTGGCCGCTTTCCTCTCGGCTTGGAATGTTGCGTCGTTGCGTTGCCAGCCACACATGGACGCGTACGCGCGCGCACGCATACTTAAGCACAGATGGACTTTCTTTCTCTCACCTACTCTCGTTATATCCCTGCACTCGACTCGCTCGTAGCTTTACGCCCGTGCGCGCCTGCGGCTCGTACCATTTGCTCCCGAGGACCGATTCTATTCGTGTATATGTATATATATATATATATTTTATTTTTTTTCTTCTAAATAGATCACATTCGTTTTCGTTGACAAAACCAAACTCTGCTTAAATCAGCAGCCACTGCATTTTCGAATCGCGCCTGGGAATACATTACCGATGGCAGTTTCGTAAATTTGAAGCCCTTGAGTAAGACTTCCAACGAGCATAGACGGAACTTTATTTCTCTTTTACTGTTGCAAGCTTCGTGAAATAACTATGCAAAATCGATTTTTGCCATCCTCCGAAAAGCTCGTGTGTATATATATATATATATATATTCATTGGTTATTAAGCTGCTTTTACTTTTTGCCAACGATATATCATAATACGTTGATGACGAATCTTAGCTGATAACTAGTTATTCAATACAAGGAATGCTTTTTATCATTTTACTAACTCTCTTCATAGCAGGAATTCGTTTACTTGCTCAAACTCGCTTCTTAGTAAAGTGACGCTGACACGCGTGAAATAAAATATTCAGTGTTATATGAACGGTGTTGACATGGTAAACAAAGTGAACATTGTAAAAAATTCGAGTACAGGCAATATAGCAAGAATTGTACTTTAAAAAGAAAAAACAGTTTTTGAATAAAATAAAATCCGAAATATGTTTACTACTGTGCATATTGAACGCCGTTAACCACACTTTATATTCATTACATCTTTTATCGATATTTTTTATAAAAATTAGTATTCATCTAGGGTTAGAGATTACGAATCTCATAGATTTATGGAATCATAACCGTCAGTAATAAGCGAATCCCTTTAGCTTAGCACAAATGTTAAACTATGAATATACGCGAATACATAAATCAAAGCATTAAAAAATAATCTTACAAAATTATTGACCCTTTTTTTTAACATTATTATTCAGTTATTATGTGCCCAATTTTTTAATATCTGTATCGATTGAAAATTAAAAAAATATGTTAAAAAAAACTCTTGTTTAAAACTAATTATATTTAAGGGCATTTTTATTAAGAAAATAAAAAAAATTTTTATCTGATTTTAATACAAACCAACGGAGTGTAAATATAATTATTATTTAAAATTAATTACACGTTATAATTGTTAAAACTTAACGGTCTTAAAAAAACTTTTCAAACCATTATGCCCTAGCACCCTTATAATATTCTACTTTTTTCATTATTTTTTACTCTTTCTATATTACTTTTTTATATTTCTTTATCTCTACTTTTCTACTCCTTTTTTTCTATTCTATTATTCTATTATTTTTAAATATCATCTACGTGCCATAAAAATCTATTTATCTTTTTACTTTCGGTCTATTCCAACCAATATATTACGCCTTCGCGAACGATATAAAAAATAATATAAAATCTCCTATTATCTAGAATTATAAAACACCTAAAGGAATCAGTCTCCATCTCTCGTTATCCTTGCCACCAATCGCTTAAATTCTTTTTCTCTACTGGTGACTCATTGCTCCGTTTATTTTACAGCTTTAAACGCTTATATAAAAAGCTTGACCCTTCGGTTCAACTTATTTTTCTTGGGGTCCAATTCTTTTGTACGTACATACATGAATAACCCTCGAGCTAAAGAGGAACTATATTCTCCCAATTTACCTTTTTTACGAGATCTCATTTTTTACGAGTATAAAACGAAATTCAGTTTCTGGTCGACATTCGTAAAGAAGTGAGAAGATTTTAACGTTGAAATGCAGAAAATCTTGTGTGTTTTAGAATTCAGATTGTTCAATTTTTTTTTGAGGTACATCAGGTTGCACCATTTATATTATAGGCATCTTTGTCAAATGCTTATTTCCCGAACTTCACGCGTTCAACAAAATTATACCTTGAATGATTAAGATTCAATTGTTCAAGATATTCATTCTCATTAGCTTACTTATAATAATGATTCATTACATCTTTACTAGTGGTTGCATTCGATTTGTAAAAAAAGTTGTAAATAAAGAAAATGTTGTTGCAAAAAATGTGCGTAATAATTGATCACATATTTAGGGATCTAAAGGAAAATATTTTAGCGACAATAGTATATTTGTAGGTATTTATGAGTAGTAGATCCACAAGGATAATGGAGATTTCCATAATTAAGTATGTAGAGGTACAGATATGGTAACCATTGTCATCATATAAGTATTAGCACATATAAGAAAGCGCTTTTTAATATTTCAGTATATTGTCGATAGCGTTCAAACATGTTGTCTTTAAAAAAAAATAGAATTTCTGTATCTTAACACAATGTGGTTTAAATTAATTTTAAGTCAGCCTGATATACGTTCATTTTAGTTTTTATTTTTAATTATGTTTTCATTGTTATATAACCATTTTAGTAATATTAATTATAAATTTTTTGAAATAATAGTGATTACTTATTTAATATGCTGTATATATAATTATTTAAGTAAGTAAACGATATTTCGTTTTCGTAAATTTTTGTTCTAGATTAATTCTATTAATATTGTATGTAAGATCCGTTACAATTTAGTTATTTTCTATCTCTTTAAAAAAAAGCGAATAAACGAAAAGATTAGATATTTGCCATTATCATTTAGGTAATGTGAAAGAATAGAAATAATTTGATTCATTGATAGATCGATACGATCAGCTCTATAATCGTCTCGATAATATATTTCGAATGTCAAAGAACGTGACATTAAAAAATTTTCAATCAATCAACGAAAGTATTTATAAAAGTTATATTTATGTACAAATGTGCATACTTGTAATATATATTATATCAACTAAATTTGTACAACAAATTCGAGACTTGTCTAAGTGGTTAATAATTGAGTAGGTAGATATTATATTTAAATTATTAGCCGGATTAAGGTCTAAAAGCTTTTTGCATAGCGGAGGAAGGCATGTCTCTTTGAAGTCGAGCAGGAGATCCAGAGTAGACTCACTGGTTTCTGCCTATTACTAATCATATGTATCCCTTTCATCCTTACTCACTCTATCCCTCTCTTTTCCTCTCTCTCTCTCTCTCTCTTTCTCGTTTTCTGCCTTATACTTTGTCTAAGCGCGTCTACATAATTTTCACTACACGCATGCGAAACAAGAAAATTCAAGTGCTCAGACGCGCGATGAAGAGTAAAAGCCGGGACTCACTCTCTCTTTTCTCGTCGTGTTTTTCCGAAGGTAATGGTGGTTATTCATCGGAACCCGCGAGGAGCAACAGCCTCTTGTTGTTATTCGCTTCTCCACTTCTTCTTCTTCTTCTTCTTCTTCTTCTTCTTCTTCGCAGAAAGAGAGAATTAGAGAGAGAGATAGAGAGAGATAGAGAGAGAGAGAGAGAGAGAGAGAGAGAGAGAGAGAGAGGAAGAGAGGAAGAGAGTTTTCCTTTTGTTGGCCTCCTAGTGGTCATCGCCTCGTGGGGGATTGAATCGAGTCTTAGCGTACGCATTATGTAAATAGCGTAACTCTCCCCCGGCGTTTCTTATCCCCAGCATTAACCTTACCTTGCGGCTGTGTTGCTGCTCGTTTTTGCATTTCATAAATCCCTCGCTACTCAGCCTCGATGAAGAGACCCAAACCTTTTAGCGGTCTGTCTCAGAATTAGCAATTCAGTGATTGCAGGCTAATTTATTGTCCGAGCTGTCGATTTTGCCCATCCGCTGCCAATACAAAGACTCGCACAGCTGGACGATTACTTTTACTGCTCGCTTTTTTTTTCGTACGCGACGCGTAAGATTTAAACGAAGGGTGATGAGAACTACATTTAACTCGTGAGGAGCCAGTGACCTTTCGTGCCGTTCGAATAAGTTTAACTAGAATTCGTATCGTTACTGCGGTCGGTGGTAAAATGCTGCGAGGACTAGTTCAGGTCATTCATCCGAGGATATACGGTTATATATAAATAAATAATAATAAATATGCGTTATGATAAAGCTGCGCTCGAACGGAGGTAGTGTAAGTAATCATCGAATCAGTCGCGTGCAGTCAAATCCAGAAAGCCGCTTTTCAATGTCTTCTCCCGGTCGAGTTCTCCGAGGAGCTCTGAAAAAAGGGATGAAGCCCGGATGTCGTAGGGCGGAAGCTGGTTGTTAAACCCGCGGCAGAAGAAGCGGTGCTCTGCTATTGCTCAACAAATGGAAGAAAAAGGTTGAGGAGGAAGTAAAGCAAGGACAGCGGTTCTTCCTCCTTCTCTTCGTCCTCCAAGCTCCTTCTCTCTCTTATTCTCTCACCCCATCTGCTGGAGAAGTATAGTGGAAGGACGAGTTAGAATCTCGAGAGGCTCATCAGTCGACTCTGCACCATACGAGTCTCTATTGCAGAGCCATACATGCTCAGGGTGGTCTTCGTGATTGCATGTTTACCTCCTCTCTCTCTCTCTCTCTCTCACGCGCCCCTCTCTGACTTCTGCTGGATATCGAACTTGCGCTTTTACGTTTTATGCTTTTTCCTTTCACATTTCTTTCAGTTCGTTCTACGATTTCGTATTCGTGAACTCGGATGCAGCATTTAATTGCGGATTCGATTCTGAAGAAGACTCAAATGACTTTTTTCCGTTGTTTATCAATCCAAGATCAAATATCGAATTAGAAAGAAATACCTTTTTTATTTGACTTATTGTTTTGTTTGTGTGACAAAATGAATTTATACGCATAGTAATATATATATATATAATTCGTTATTTAACGAGCAACTGATGTTGTGACATGAAAAGTAAACATCGATACAAGTTTCCGAAGTTAATACAAATTACTCAAAATTAAAATTTTTATAGTGTTAAATTTTCAATAAATAATTTACCCAAAATATTCTGTATTTATTTTAAAAAAATTAAATATCAAGGCACATTGTTATGTTTTTCTTTAATATAGTTTTCTATATTGTATATCTAACTATCGAATAACTAATTCATAAAATGATTTCACAAAATAGTGTCTAGCCATACCTATTTTGTAAAATTCTCAGCAGATATCTAATGATTAATGTACAACCTTGTATAAGGATTTTCAACCTATTGCTTTACTCATTCATTAATTGATCGATACAATTGATCATTTAACTTTGCATTTTACTTTAATTAGCTCTCAAATTTCTTAGAAAAAACTTATAAATCAATGGTATATAAAAAAAATATACTACAATTTTTTTATATAAGAGCAACTTAAAATTTTTTTTACTAGTAATATGATTTAAACTATGGACTTTCAATTATGATATATTATGAAAGCAAAATAAACAAAACCTTTTTTTGATATTCTGACAAAATATTACGTAGTTACAAGCAATATGAGAATGCGGTATGAAAAATAGTATTTTATTCTAACTCTTACCATATAGGAATTAGAAATACTGAAAACGTTGCTTAAAATGTAATAAATCGATTGGATGTATTTCATGAATGAATTTTACCGAATAATTTGTATTATGACTTGCTTTATAGAAATCAATTCGTATTTTTTAATGTTTTCAATAGCTTTGACTCCACACCTTTATATACGTTTATAACAGAAACTACACATCTATATTCTCTATTCAACATTTTGTTATATTTGATTACCTATTTTAATAAAACGCGTACTATTAAAAATTCATATATCAGTCAATGCAGTTAGTGTACCACATTAAACACAATAGTTTTTTACGTTTTTTTTTAAATTATATATAAAAAAATGTAGCGAATCGTATTATAGAATATAGCACCAAGAATAAAGTAAACATAAAAAGTAAACACGATAATTTCTCTAATGTTTTGTTACATTGCATCTTTGTAGGATAATTGTGACCACGTACAAGTATGTCTATAAAATCACCTACATTTGTTTTAATTTTATTTAGCTACAGTTTGTAAATGAATGCTCTTTACTTAAACGTATGGAAAGTGGTTGCGTTGCCAAATGCTTAATATACTTATAAAGATTTCCAGTTGCTAAAGGAATTGCAATAATTCGTGAGCTATCTCAACTATAATTTGCTTTTTTGTTCTTACTGTTAATTCTTAAAGATGAAAAGGCGGCAACGGACTCCAAAAAACCGGTTTTCATCACGACATTAAGCGGATTCTTTATCGCCTGCGCGAATCTTACGTTCTCTTATGTTATTTGTTCATTTATTCTTGGACTTCCCTAACGACAGTCAAGAATTTTACAAACATTCAAGTAGTTTCAAAATGACGAATTGAAACTTTTTCTTTGAGAATTTATAAAACTTGTTGTCTTTAAAAATTTACGACAAATTTATCTTATAATTGAATCTGACTAATATAAAGATTGCTACGAATTTATTGTACAGATAAGAATTAATTACCTTATCTTAAGATAATTTCCAACGTGCATTTCATAATATTATTTGATTAATAATGGATAAAATAAATTATCAAACCGTTTCTAATTTTTCAATAAGTTTTCAAAAAAATATTTTAGTGAATATCATTTTTTTTATTTTCATCTCAAAAAATGTATATATTTTTCAGTTTCAAACATTTAAAAATGGATTGACGTTTGAAAAATTAAAATTCATTACAAGCAAATTAAAAAAAATTTTTAAATCTAGTTTTTAAGCGATCTTAGTCAAAACAATATTTATTAAAATATTAAATTATTTTGATTTATTCTTTTTTATATATTTTTATCGGCACAAATATGTTTTTATTGAATATATTTTTTTAATTATAAAAAAAAATTTCGAATTAAAAGCGAATATTTTCATTGTTCATAAAACAGTTATTTTTACAAGGAAAAAAAAATATATATATATATACATTAAACGATTTAATTTGAACGTTCTATTTAAAAGCATAATATTGTAATTATTAAAATATTAAATATATTCTTCCAATTGCTTCTATTAATATTTAACGTGGTTAAAAAAATGAGTACAATCATTTTGAAAGAATTCGACGTAGTGTAATAAATTGTACAAAGCAGTTCCAAATTTTAAACTGAAAAGTAAAAATTCCAACTATTAACTCATTTAAAGCACCTTTGTTTTATTTTTAACATTTACATACTTAGTAATTTTGCAATCTAAAATTAAACCATCAATTTAATTAAGCAATTAATTAATAATATTTTTGTCCTATAATAAAGAAAACTATTGTCTTAACAAAATAAATTGCGCTACATATATAATTTTCGTAATATGGCGTAAAATTTTTTAATTGTAAAAAAAAATTGCTTATAGAAAATAGTTTAAAACATGTTTTTTTAAGTATGAAAGTAAGAATAATTACTACAGTTTTTCATGCTAATTGGACATAACATAATAAATAATTCTAAAGTTCACAATACAATAACCACATTAATCCATATTAGATAGACATATATTGAGAAATTACTATGTATACACACATGAAAATTTTCATATTGATATTTTATAAAATTCTTTGATAGGGTCGAGTAAATAAGAAATGCAATTTTAAAAAGTTCAGAATTTTTATGGCTTTTCCTTTTTCATTGCATATACTTCAAAAGCTAAATTACTTTTAATACTAAAAAAATTTCAGTTTATATCGTAAACTTCTGTATTTCTCTTTATTCATCTGTTGAAACATTTGTATATGAAATTTATACAACCAAAACAGATATATTTTACTGTACTTTCATAATAGTTTCATTTCGAAGAACACCTCAAAACTTTTTAAATATTGACCACCCTAAAATTAAAAAAAAGTTTATAATAGAATAATGTAAATTATATTTATGAAAATATAGGATTAAATTTTAAATCCCTTTTATTCAAGAGAAATTTTCATCTTATTATAAGTGTTTACATTAAAAAATTTCATAACCAATAAAACTTCCATAAAACCTCCTTTAAAATACTTTTCAAATAAATTAGCTACGAAATATGGAATTCATGCATCTTTTTCTTATAATTAATCAAAGATAGTGTTGGGCTTAGACTTTTTAAAAAGTCTTTTTTTAAATATTATTTTACTGTGGCTTGAGTAATAATATTTATTAAATGAATCATTATTTTACTTTTGAAGAGCATTTTATTGCTAAGTAGATTTCATCGGTGTACGATTATTATTATTTTTATTGACAATCACAATACTCTTTGATAATTAATATAATTATTACTGTTAGTCATAATGTTGTACTAACTTGACTGAACACTGAAATTTACGTACTCTGTAAAAAGTTGAACCAAAACATATATATTGTAAAAGATAAAAATATTATTTCCGTCATTTAAATTAATTTTTGCCGTTTATTGTTTGGAAGTAATTTCTTTTAATCTATAAATAAACATAATGTACAAACTGTTGAATCATTTATCTTTTTGTTCACTCCTTTTCAAAATTGTTCGTTATTTATATCAGTAATAAACGCAGTCACGAGCTATTATAAGTTTTTAACAGTGTATGAAATGGAATTCTTTTAAACTTTCACATCTTTTTTCTAAACTTTTTAAAATATTAAAATTTTTTAAACATTTTCAGCATTAATTTAAAATGAAATAGACGACACCTCGAGTTTAATAGAGTAGGAGAAACTGATAAATTAAAAAAATTGACGTTAAGCTTTAATATATTAACTATTCGGTACAAAGGTAAAGCATATTGTTTTTAAAATTATAGCACCAGTAGCGGAATGGTATCAAAAATGCATAAAAAAAATTAGAATGATTCACTTTGTGTACGTCAGAAGTCTCAGAAGCACATAATTTTTTACTGTAATTCAGAATGCTTAAAAAGAAATGCAACTCTCGCAACAAATCCGTTGTAAATCTCTATTCGCCCGGATTAGTACACCGGAAGACTCCCTGATACAACGCGTCTCAAATATTGAGGCTCTGAAACAATAGTAAATGCAAGTATTTTCGTTGTCTTTTATAGGGCGCCGTATAAGAAGTAGAGTCCTGGTCCCTCTTTACGATTCTCGAATATTTTATTTGCGGGAGTATCGCACACTGGTATGTTTCTTTTGTTTGTTTCACCCGCTCTTTTTTATTCTTCTTGATTCTTCACAAAGCTTTCCACTTTTTGCTCTATTCGGCATTCGTGGAGAAGGCATGCGAGAAAGTAGCAGAAATATCGTAGGCAAGTTGCCCACTTCGGTCACTGTACGGAGTTGAAATTTACAGGATGAGAAACTGTTGTACCGAGGGAACAGTGACTTAGCAGCTAATCCTAACGGGTGTACTTTGCGATTTTATCGAAAAGAAGCCGTTATCACACTTGCACATATTTTTTTAAAGAATGTGTAACAAAATTCAGTTTTTTCCAATGGACTGAGTACCCTGGATTTCATGAACTGAACAACTTGTCAAAACGAACAAATCCGAGCATTTGTTTAACATTAATTATTTACTTTTTTACAAAATTTTTAGAGATGGATTTATTATTAATCATCCATCAATAAGCCATAATTTGTATTATGATTCACATAAAAATAGAAGTTAAAAATCTTTTTGACATAATGTTTGAAAAGAAAGACCGACAAAGAGGTAAAAAACGACTAGGCGTTGGCATCCGGTTCGTTTCCGTCGAGACGAAAAAAGATTTCAGAGCACCTCATAATCGCTTAACGAAAGCAAACCTGCAGAAAGAATATGCCAAGAGCGAGAAAGAATAAGCAGGAGACAAGATGAAATATAGAAGAGAGAGAGAGAGAGAGAGATGGAAAGACACACAGTCAGTTATAAAAAAAAGGAAATTAGTACTGGCAATGTAAAGATGTACTAGAACACATCAAGCCCTGTGTTACAATGTAATTAAGCAAAGCTACATTCAGCAATTAAGAATTACTTGAAATTAATTTAGGAATATTTTGTAAAATGAGTTAAGCCTTAAAAAAAATTTTTTATACATAATTTAATTGTTAATCCTTTTATTCTTTGTACTTATTTACATATATATATATATATGCAAAATGTAGGTAAGTAAGAATGTTTCGTTTAAGTTTGTTATTAATTTTGCACGAACTTCTGTAAAATAATATTGTGGCACAAAATTATATATTATTTTAGCTTTGAAATTACACATAATATTAGTCTTTACATATGTATCTTCCTTTTCACTTCATGTAAACTCAATTAGTTATAAAATCTTCATGTGTATTATAAATAATTCAGCGTCGAATTTATTGCTCTGCCATAAATTTTCAATTCAAAGGTTGATCTTCAATTTCAGACCTATCAAAATTTCGAAGAACATATTATTTTATAAAATATTGCGATTATTGCGATTTATTTTTAAATGTAAAATTTTGTTACAAGTGTTCTTAATTCAATTACACTCGTCTGCAATAATTTACACATCTAAATGTGTCTAAATTTAATGTATAATCAGTCAAATGTAAATATTATATGATTTGATTAATGATAAATTCAAGTAATAAAAGAATTGATTTCATTATTCTCATGAAAAAAAGAAATGTATTAAGTATTTTAAGGATTAAGTTTACAATATTATCCAAATATTAAGTCATTAAAAATTTATTATATTTATCTGCATTGATACAAGTTATTAATTATATACATGTATTGTTAACAGTATTTACAGATATTGATATTTTAATATATTGTAATATGTTAAACTTTGAAGTGGTAATAAAAACTATTAGCTAAGAATTCATTTAGTAGAATAATATTTAATAGATAAGAATGTTAAAAGTTTGCATTGAAATGTTTTTTTATCATTTTTAATTGGACCTATATGTGCTATTAATATGGATTTAACGAAGTAATAAAACAGATGAGAATTAAATTTTTAATGAATTGTCATTCAAAAGCTATTATTTGAATTAAAACTATGTATTAGTTTTTATAGCTTTGTATATTTGATAATATAATGAAGAAATTTTAGACTTAGTCGTTGTAAGATTGTGTTGAGATTTAAACAAAGTAATAACATCGATATTATCTCAAAGTATGATATTTCAATACTAGTTTAGCGGTTATGCACAGTTTTCATCAGGAGTGTATCTTTTGTTTTTAGAAATCTAAACAAAAAATAAATAAATTAAGTCAGACTTAATGATTTATAAAAAATATTTATTACTTAATGGTAGCATTTAATTATTTAATATAATTATAGCATTACGTACGAAACAATAATTATCCAAATGGATCTTAATTAATTACGTAGATATTATTAATATGATATTACGTAATTAATCATTTAATCGAATGATATTATTATATAAGCCTCTATAAATAGTATAAACATGTTTTATAATCAACATAAGTGTACAGTATTTTTATAATTTCACTGGCGATTCTTAAGTATGGTCGTAATATAATATTGTAATTAAGATCAAATGAGAGTCAGTTGTATAAATTGTTTTTATTTACTAAGAGCAATGCTTAATTAAAAAAAAATGTTATATATAATGCATATCCATTGAAGAGGGTTCATTAATTTAATATTTAAGTTGAATGTTATTTTTCATTTTAACATTTGAACATCAAATATTAAGTAATAATGTTCTTCCTGTCAAGATTTGTTTTGTCGCTTTTTATCCTATTAAGATAACCGATATCTGACAAATATTGGATAAGATAAATAAGCTTTACTAAAATGGAAATGTTATATTTCTCAGTATGTTTACATATTTCTCATAAAATGAAAGTAATATTATTCGACTTCCATTAGGATATTTTTAATAAAACTATTTTTGAAGGCATTATTTCGGTTAAATGGGTTCATTATAATTTCCGTTCTGTTCTTAATTTAACCTGTCGCTAATGTATGTAATGTGTAACGGTATTTGTTCGAAGTAATACATATTTTTTCGTTAATAATAATATTGTTGTCAATCAAGCCTGCATCGTCGCGTGTATTTTTGGAAGGAATTAATTTCAAACGCCTGCGGGAGTAGTGGAAAATTTATTGCCAAAAAATTCTCGTACGCGCAAAAAATATTAAAAATAGTCATTGTCATAAATTATAACGAAATTATAACGCTATTATGGAGAAAAAAAAGAATGATACTGCTTATTTTTTCCACGCACTATTCCTGAATCGGAGCAAATAACACTAATCATCGGAACAATAATGACGAGCGTCGTTTCATTATCGACCTCAAAGTAAATTATTCCCCAGGCGGTTCAGACGAATGCAAACAGTGTCATTCCCTGGCTTATCGTGAACTTGACTTAATTCGAATAGGGGGAGACTGTCGTTCGACGCAATACAAAATGCTAGCTCATTTGGCACTATCATCGGGGAGCATCAGCGAGGCATTGCACACGACGGGAGGAACAGGGATTTAATCAAACGTCCGCTACGATGGCGCGTCCCGTTCGTCGCCATTTTTGGATCATCCCCTCTGACTCCGCGGCCCGCAGCCCGATCGCTTCGTGCCATTTATCCTCAACGTGAGACCAGACGTCGGCTCGCGAACCGGAAATTCCGCTTCCACGTATAGCGGGAGGAGAAAAAGCCTCTCGATAAAGTCCTGCCTCAGATAAGCCGCAGAGTCGCCCGAGTAAACAGAGGGGAGCCATCAAAGCCGAG
The DNA here is from genome assembly GCA_018907135.1 of Kradibia gibbosae. Lineage (NCBI taxonomy): Eukaryota > Metazoa > Arthropoda > Insecta > Hymenoptera > Agaonidae > Kradibia > Kradibia gibbosae. Next base: position 4,681,907 of record JACCHX010000003.1, read on the forward strand.
GGATCCCTTTAACAGCTCTCTCACTAATTTCTTTGCCGAATTTTTTTACCTCTGGCCCTTTTTTTATCCACTCTTTATTCTATCCCTCTTCGCGACCTCCTAAATCGCTGCGTGATTCCTCGAGCACTGGCACTGTCGGCTGTAGGATGGAGATTTCTTTTTATATCGATCGAGGACATTTTTCAGCCCGCGTTTCTCGTGGAAAAACTATTTGTGAGAGGATATTGTTCCATTTCATAGAAGGCTTAGACTTCGGATGCAAACACGCCATTCGTATAAATTAAGCACTCAAAGAACTAGCTGATTTAAGATACAGCGTATATTTATTATAGAATACCGTTCGCTGTTCATTTGGTGTATTATGCTTGCTTAACGTTGAGCAACCGAATACATTTATGTATCATAATATGTAAAATTCTTACAACTCACAGCACTGAACAGGTAGAGTGAGTAGTTGAATGAGGAATTATTTTAAGTATGTGCACTCGGTAGGATGTCAGTATTAAAACCATTCGGATTCGGTAAGAGAGACTTTTATTTTTATCGTCCCCTTCATTTCTTGTTCTTTGCAAGAATTCTCAATAAATGTAAAGGCCTCAATGCAACGGCAACGTACTCCAACACCTCATTCGGTTCCCCGAGCATCATGAACTAGTAGTGGGTCCAGCACCTGCAATATAAGCGTATTCCAATCGTCCGATACAACTAGGTATGGCTTAACGCAAATAGAGGCTAAAACCCGACTGATAAGGTAGGATTTTCGGGACCCGTGGGTCTCGTTGGGGCCCTATCGGCTTCCTAGAAAAGGAGCTCGCAGGTGCAGCGAGAAGAGCCAGCGCCGTCTATCCCAGGGGAGTTGGCTCCGGATGAGAGATCCAGCTCCTATTTTAAAAAGAGCGACCGGTGCCCGACGTTGGCACTCGCGCTCCCTTTTAACGAGTGGTGAGCCTGACGGCGCGAGCACGAGGCCGAGACGTGGAAAAAAAAAAGAAGAAGAAGAAGAAGAAAAACAGGGAGACAGCTGATAGTTCGGGGACCGACCGCCGCTCCCCCCCCCCGGCCCCCTCCGCGACATGTGTTCCCGGCTTCGCTCAACGGAGCCCCGACGGCGGCTCGACGACGTCGCAGATCAGTAGCCTTCGGAGCTCGAGCGCAGCGGTCGGATATTCTCGCGCTCTGCTCCGACTGCCATTGTTGGATTCGCTCTCGAATCTTCCTACGGTTCGCTCGCGCGTCCTTGGAGCTTACTCCTGGCGACGGTTAAGTGAGCTCTTCGTCGGTGAGCCGGACTTCGCGGCTCCGGGAGTGCTCGGAAGCTCGGCCGGTGCCCGCCAGTGACGCCGAGGACCGAGGCGAACCTCGTGCCGGTGAATTTTCACGCCGATCTCCAGTTGTCGCAATCGCGGCCTGTGCTGCCGAGATGTAAATAAGCCGATGTTTATGCAACCCGTTGAATCAGTGTTTATTATTAGTCAGTTTATGAAAGAAGGCTTTACCGGCGCAATCCCGAGGTTCTACGATAATTTTGCATAAAATCACCAACCGTACGTTTCCCGGCCCCCGGGTAGATCCGCTCGATCCGGAGGCTTCTGGGGAATCGCCAGAGCGGAAACTGTAAGCCCGCGTAAACAAAAAAGGGATCGTCGGCTACTCTCCGGCAGCTGGAGCTTCAAGGTCGGCGGAGGCTTGGCCGGGGCGGGGGGCCGGCACAGAAATTGCACCGTTCCACGGTTTTGTGCTCGAGCTCGGGTTAAAGACGTCGATGGAATCCGGCCTCAGCTTCGGCCCCACGCGTCATTCCGAGTCTCGATAATCGTTTCGAAAGCCAAGCCGTCAGTAGCGCTGCACCCATACAATCGTTCGGTGAAACTGTGAATGCTGTTGTGATCAACGACACGTTCGTAATGTGATAAAATAGTGCATGTGCTAATGTGACGAGGCGCTTCGCGGTTTTCTTTTCTTTTCATTCTTTTCGAGCAAGCTTTGAAGTTACAATGATGAATAAACAGCCCGTCGAGATCGTATTTTTTAATCAATTATTCAACAGTCCTCCTGACCGCTTTTCTACATAAATTGATACGAGACTGATTTTCCTTTTTTTTCATATTTAGTATCTATTATTTCTTACATAAGACCGCGCGTTAATACCACACTTAAGCGTGTTCATTTTTAATTCCGAGGCTAGTAGAAATGAGACGTCATTTTTTCGTAGATGTTTAATTAATTTTTGAAGGCGCAACGTTTTATAAGTAAATCTTTTTTGCCATATTCAATCGTTCAGTTTTGCAAATCTAAAAATTTCATTATCGGAGTCTTATTTTCTAGCAACGGATGACGTGAGTTTACGTTAAAATTTCAATATAATGTTGAATAATTGTACAATTATCGTAACATTAATCTCTGATAAATGGATTTTCAATTAATGTTTTGCGCAACATTTGCGTTACTCTTTTCAAAGTGTTGTTTAATTGTATTTACCACGACAGTATAGGGTGCAAATTAAGAATGCACATTGCGAAATAAGAATCGGTCTCGATGATCAGCTACGATTCGCATTGTAGCCTTGAATGCAGCGTCTCATTAAATTTACTATTAGAATTCCTAAAGATGTGAAAATTCGTTTGCTTCTGTCTCTAGATAAAATTGAAGAATGGTGTTTAAGGCCTTGGCCTCCGTTGACTATATATAGAGAGGTGACTAAGATTCACAATTCATTAAATTGCTGGTCTCTTGCGGTTACCACGGGTTAACAATTCGAGGCAATAAAGTGCGCTTTGTCTCATCTTCCAATCGCTACGGTGATGTCAGTTTTAGTCAGCCTAGAGCCGCTTGACCGGGCCCGCGATAAAGCTCCAGCCACGACAATCGAAGCGCAAAGCTCGAGACCGGATACGATTCGCGTCGAGGCCATGACCCGAGGCGTTGTAAAATTGGCCCCGGGGACAAAAGCGAGCCATCGATCCCCGTGAATTTCAGGCTCGAGCGAGGACAAAGCCGTTCCCCGGTGACAAATCGAGCACGACGGCACTAAACGCCCGCCTTCCGCGGATCCGGCGTCGCGCCGAGGTACCGGCGCATCCTCTCGTGGAGAAGAGAGCCTCGGAGAGGATCCGATCTCGCCGGTGCGAGGACAACAATGGCCGAGGCGCGGAGGGCAGCTGCCGGCTAATAATAGCCGGCCGGCCCTCGAGGATGGCCAAGTGCTGCGGCGTCGGGGGCGGCTGCCGCGAGGCCTGCGATGCTTACCAGCCGCTTCAGCAGCAGCCCGGCACCGGGAGCAGCCTGAAATTCGTCCTGGAGGGAAGGCGCACGCCGCGGGACCACGTGCGGAAGCTCAGTGTCCGCTACGATGCCGTGAGGCCCGCCGGCAGGGAAAGGTAGCTCCTCCCTTGACCGATAGTCGAGCTTCGGACGAAGCGAGGTCGGGTAGGGTTGAATAGGGAGATAAACGGAGCTGGAGGCGCTCGACCCTGTCTCAGAGCAGAGCAGAGTGTCCTTGGGCCGAGGATGCTAACGTCGCGAGTAGCTCCCTTTGGGTTGTGGGAGGGCGAGAGGAGGAGGCAAATTAAGCTCACGAGTGGACTAAGATAGGGCCTCGTGACGCTCTAGTTCGAAAGAAGCTTTTCGCGAAGATCGACGGTGCTCTTAGCTCTGGGAAATTAATGAAAATAAAGTCTCCTTCATGAAGTTGCACAATCTTTGCATGATCTGATAATCCGTTAATAAAAAGCATTGCTTCGCATCGGCGGAGACTCGGCAAACAGTCACGCATCATTTTATAAAGCTAACAAAAAATTAAACTAGTTTTTTATATTACGTATAGAAATCCAACGACTATTTGTAAAAGCTCCGGTATTTAATCATCGATTGACGCTAACTGACAAAAAGTATTGGGGTTCGTTCATTGGTTTAAACGAATGAATATTTGTCACTTACGAGGGCTTTATTCGTCAAGCACGTACATTTTATTAAAAATTGAAATATTTGATTCGAAATTTTTGTTTTTAAATTGAGCTTCGTTTTTAAATTATCTACAATTTTATTTGCACACATTTTTAATTACCTAATAAATCAAAACATTTTCCCAGAATTCCGACCTTCTCCATTTTTTCTATCTCTTTCTATGAACTCTGTGTTACGACATAAGACTTTTTTTTTATTTTCCTGTGTAAAAACTAAGCCTCTTTTAAAAAAACTTGTGGATATTAAATTTATTCAAATTAATTACACCTTCGTTTACTTTCAATGTGCTAACATAAATAGACACTTTTTTATTTTCGTGTTTTTTAACTCAGACCACATCATTTAAAATACCACATCATTAAAACAGCCATATTATAGGACAGGATTATTGGCTTATACTTTATTATATTAAGTGACTATCACACACACTACGATTGATCATATTTAACAGATTTTTTCGTAGTTCCTAGTAAGGATGTGCCAGTTCAGGAATGTATAAAAATTGAATAAATGAAATTGTTTTTATTTTATTACATCTGATCATATTATAAATCGTACATTGCCTAAAATTATCCAAATTTTTTTTATTAAATTTCCATGTTTATATTTGCATAATTATTGCTTATTCACAGTATTTTAATAATAATTTGTCATGGTATAAATACGTATACTTTAATTAAATTAGTTTTTTTAAGTATACAGTTTAAAATTGAAAACCAAAAATTAAATTTTTCTTAATAATTTTTTGTTTCAGGTGAGTTTTTTCATCTACTAGCCTCTTAAGCCGGTAAGATAATGTAATTAAAAAAAACACTTTTTTAATCATACACGTTTAGATCAAGAACTTTTTGTGATATATATATATATTATTTGTAGTAGGATAAGAAATATTACTAGCAATCGGAAGTTTGAAATATTAAATTTTGGTTAAAAATAAAATCTTGCATTTGTGAAATTGTAGCTAATGCTAACTGAAATTGTCAATTGCAGAACAATCAAGACTTTATCTCTTTATTATACTCCTTTATCTAGTATGATTTCTAATTGTAATTTCTATTACTATTCATGTGTCAAGAAGCAACTTTTCTTTTAAATTATTCAATTGTCAGGATTTATTCAGTACAGAAATTTTTTATTCACATGAAAACTGAAAAGTTGGTGACAAATTAAAAAGCTCTTTCGTTAAGTTTTGATACATTTCTATATTATCATTATTATTAAATTTGATTATTAATACATGAAGACTAAGTAATTTCAGTAATACAAAATATTCCTTAATATTTCAGAATAACAGTAAGAAATATTACTTAATTTACATAGCATTTATAATATAAATTATAAGTTGTAATTACAAATGATAAGGGTTTTGTAATTTTTGTTCAATTTTCAATCTCAATATTAATTATTTACTACTTTTCTATCAAAAAAGTTCATTTATATATTAACGATTGAATGTGTTACACTTTAAGCGTATTATATATCCAATCGCATTTCTTATTACCAGATGAAAAACAATCTGCTAATATTTCTTTACATTACTAATATGTAATAAATGTCAATTTATATCATCGTTTAATAAACTTTATTTAATTAGTTCAAATCTATTTTTCATTACAGTTTTTTTAATTTTATAAACGCTACATTACAAAACGCAGAATAAAATGCTTTTAATTTTAAACAACAATCTTCTTTAATCAATGATAATACGATTATAATAAATATGCAATTAAAGTTAGAAATTGAATTTTTTCTAACGTTTTTTAATTATTTTTTTATTGATAATTTTTATTGAATTGACCTTTGTTAAAATATTAATATTCAATGTGTGAAGCGACTTTCTTAAATTTTGATATATTATTAATGCCAGAGGAAAAATTATGGTAAATTGCAAAATTAAATTGTATCATTTTTGAGGTTACAAACATTTAAGAAACAATATTATTTTTTACAAAATTATAAAGCAAATTTTCATACAATTTAATTATTCGCTTCAGGAAATATTACCATTCGTCGCAGTGAAATTACTATATCATTTTATCAAATCATATAGACTGACATTTTAATTTTGAATAAACACTTCAATAATCGTGTATTCAATTGAAAAATATGCGAAAATCGTATTCAATAGCTCACGTATTTACGGACAAATACATTCTTTTGGATCGATCTTGCAGTGGTTGATTTTTAATAAAAATTGAAATCTGGTTGAGCAGATTTAATTTACGTACATACGATTTTGCAATTTACGAATTGTTTGGAATTTAATCATACATTCACATATTAAAAAGCATTTCTGAAATGTAAAACCTCTTTTTAGAAGAATTTCTATAGTGTCTATCTTGCGCAATAGTCAATTTTATTTAGATATTTTTAAAATTTTCAATAATTTAGTAACGCCAATGTAAAATTTGCTAATTACGTGAAAAATTCGAACATTATTAACATAGCTTAATAAGATAAATTGTTTGATAAATAAGTAAATTAAATAAATGTTCTTACTTGCGAATCATTATATTCACACTTGATCTGAATTATTTGATAATAGCTATTTAATAATTTAAAAAAAAATCGCTTATGTATCTAACGTGCAATATAGTTCATATTGTATTTATGTATATACAATGTAACAGCTCTTTTAAAAGTAGCCGAGTTAGCTGTTAGTATGAACGTTAAATATTTGCATAACCAGAAAATAATTTTCTATTTACATGCTCTGTCATGTAAGTAAATTAAAAAAAAATTATAATAAATATTGTTGGCCATATTTGTTAAGAAAGTTTCGAGTCACGATGGTGGCACTTATTTCCCCACTGATTAATAGCGCTCGAATCGCTCGTTTCTTAATTTTACCAATGCTTTCATTCACGATTATAATTTCTCTTTGGGCCTCCCTTTGGGCTTGTGTATCTAGAGACTCAGTTCAGGTATTAAGACCTTAACTCAAAAATCGGAAATCAAGAAGACGATATTCCTATGAAATAATCACTTCGTGAGTTACGCATAAAGAATGAGACTACGAGATGAAGAGTTTCGTTCCCATAGAGCGGTAGTTTTCCGACATTGATCACTCATTTTATGACCCTTGAGTAGCTAACTTTTTAAATGTTATGTATCTGTGAGAAATTGAGTTACGCTAAGTGGCGACTTCAAAATCACATTTGGTCGCAGAGTACCGGAAGTGTTTGGAGGAGACGAGAGAGACGAGTTTTCTTTATACGTGATTTATTCTCCCGAAAAACTGAGATTAATCGCAGGATGATTGAAAAGGATTAAGGACCTGGATGTAGGCTTCGATGTAAGAAATGAACAATAAGCCTTTATATCGCTTCTTGGTAGTATTTTATACAATCGAATTTTCAAAAAAATAAAGCATCGAAATTTTCAACATAAATTTGTTTTGATTGTTCATTTAAATTTAATTTTTTTACTTTTTTTTGGCCTTAACAGATATTAAAAATGTTGATTTACACATTATTATCCATATAGTATTATTGGCTTTTATATTAAATTGAATATGTGCTAATTTTTCGTTGTCATTTCCTGTTCTTATGTATAAGTAAACATGCCTGATGAATAGTTACAATCGAATAGTAAATCGAGACAATTCATCGATACGCGGTAAAAGTTGGTGGTTATGATCCTGAAGCATTATTAATATATTGTATCAAAGTTACAATCTACATACGTGTTTATGCACTAGTTATTATTCAATGAGTCCTAAATATATTCCGATACATTTTGCATTGTCAACATACGATGCTGTTATCATATACATGTTATTGTATCGATACTCAACCGAAGAACAACTATTATTGCAATTAAAATAAACGTGTATAGATATAACTTTGTTTTTTTTAAATATTCTATTAAAAAATAAATAATTCCAATTTCTAAAGGAAATTGTGTGAGTTTCCAAGACTGTTAATCTGTCAACTAATCACTGGCACGAAAGGTTTGCACTACATTAATTAAGAATACGACAACAGAGTATGTTAATGCATATCAGGCGTACAATGTATTAAGAGTCTGTTTCGATGTCTGTATTACCATTGAATATAAATCGTTTAACTCGAGTTCAGTCCCGATAAAAACATTGTAACGACGCAAATACAATTCAGTAACGAGTAAAGTCCCACTAAAGCCCCCGCGAATTCTAGCGGATCGATTTTATTTTGCAATCAGTTTGGAGGAGCGAGTGACTTTTATCGAGCTATCCAAACAAGAATCGGGTCTACAGGGACTCTAGTGTCACAACCCGATTTAATCGCTGATTATTTGCTCGATCGAGTCATACTCCGCCGTAGCATTACGTGCCTTTCCGTCCCCATCGTCGTGTTAAAGATTCAAGGAATGCATATTAGAGCTCTGCTGAAGATATCGCGGTGAGATTCCCCAAGGAGCCTGAGGGCAAGCTCGGTTTCAGTATTTGTCGAGTAATCTGTTTTGAATGAGAGCACTGCCGTAGTTTCGAAACCTTAAACATTGACAATTGTGCAATAACATATATATGTATGTGTATATATATATATATATATGTATTAGAAAATCAATAAAGTTGTTGACAGGCTAAGTGACTATGCTAGTACGACGATGTACCATCGAATTCAGTACGAATTTGTACTTTCACAGCTCCGTACAAAAATGCGTGCCTCGCCTTTTCTCTCACTTGGCGAGAGATTGGAAACGACGCTTCATTTCAGTATAAATAAAATTGTTCGACCTGCCTAAATAATAAAAAAGCCAATAAAAATAAAATTTATGATTTAAAAGCCTCTTGCATCTCTATCTATGCAGCAGGTAACCTCTAGTTCACGTACCATCAACAGACCTCAAAATGTACCAATCCTCCTTAAATACGAGCCTTATTTCGATAAATTTCCATACACTAAGTATGTGAGAAAGTTTCGTCACTCCGGAAAATAATTAATTGAGAATTCATATAAAAACTAGTTGCGTGCACATTGAATGAATAATCATTGCTCTAATTGGTCGGGCGATCAATTAAAATTAACGATTTCCGGCTTAAGAAAAAGAGGCGAAGAGCTAACGCAACGCGACTCTGTGGTGATTGTATAAGCGTGAAAAAGGTTCACCGGAGTGGCGCCATCGAGAAGGAGCCTTAATGGAAAGTTAATTACACGAATGATGGACAAATTTGCGGCTGCACTAGGAAATGCCCGGGGTAAAAGGAGCTTCATCGACAGTTATTCGGGGGCAATCCGAGCGTCAATCGAGGCCAATGGAAACGAACGCGGGAGCGCAGGATCGAGCGCCTTTCCTACGGCTCGGGCTCGTTTCAATGTCGCGGCCCCGGCAAGGGCTTAATCTTCGAGCATCGGAGGATAAACTGCTCTTCGCGCACTTCTGGCGGAAGTGTAGCGCGTGGGGGCCGAGGTACGCGTGACATGCGCGAGCAGTCGGGGCGAGCCGCGACCTTCGGTAGTGCCTCAGTCGCGGCGGCACGTCACTGGGTGCCGGAGAGCCCACGGCCCAAGAGCACCTGGGAGGCGCGCGGCTCCGACAGCCGAGAGCCCCTACTCCTCCTCGCACGCGCCCGAACGACGAGGTGTGTCAAGGTACTCCATTATCATTCACCATTCTTACGTAGACGCAGCCTAGGGACTGCGAGCGATTTCCGCCCCGTCAAAGGGGAGTCTCGACGACGCTCGATAATTGCGCTCGAGGTCGCTCGATGTAACCGAGGATTCGCTCCGCGCTCCTGTCGCTTTTTCGCTCTTGTTCGGAATGAGCTGCTTGTAACTTTGGATCCGCTGATTGGGGGAATTCAAGCCCCGCTCCACTCGTCCTATTGATGATTCGCTCCTTGGGTGCTCGATCGAGCAAAGGCCTCGATGCGAGTGCGCATTATGTAATTTAATGCAAATTTTATGGAATGGAATTTAATGCTAATTTTATTCGGTTTACCAACAAACTTGAATACGCTGGCTTTTCCATCTGCTTCCCTAATATTTCGTTTATGTTATAAGCTATCTCAATTGAGCACCGATCAAGGCCTGCCTTGTGCACGATACTTTACGATGGATTTTTTGACTTGGTAGAATGTGTCAAAGTAGCGCAATATCAAAACGAATGAAATAAGAAAAGGAAAATACTGCTAGGGAAATAAAATCTTCAAGAAAAAATTTTATTTTTCATAAGTAAGCAAAATTACTTAGCAAGTAATTTCATTAACTTTTTAATTAAACGTATAAACTAACTGGATTGAAATTATTCTGACGAGCAATGTTTTTAATTTTACTTGTTTATTTCTCTATTGTAGAACATTGTATATTTTTATAAATTAAGCTAATGATTAATAGAACATTGTCTCTTTTTTTATAACAATCACTATTTATAAAGCATTTAATGAAATCGTGAAAACATGCTATAATTGTGATTACATTGTAAGACATTCTTTTTTACAAGCATAAGAGATAGTAATAATTGCCATACACGTAATGCCATTATATTAAGTCCTGAAGGCTTTAAAACTCTTATGTCACGATTTCTAAAATAACCACTGATGTTATTAATTAAGATTTTTTATTATTAATACTTTATAAACTAAATCGTAATCGTTACTTAAAATCTTAATTCTATTGTAATATTAAACTACAAAAATCTTTAACTAAATATGATAGTCTAAACGAGTTATGAGATTGAAAACATTTGGTTAAAAAAATAACAAAAACAGTATTAAGCATTCTGCCAAAAATAATATTATCGTAAAATTATTTAATCGTAGAAACTATTTTTAATTTATCCTTAGCTTAAAGCCTTTATTGAAAATTGTAATCAAAATGGTGAATATAATTGATAAGTAAATGATGAATGATACTCCATCTTTTCATTTTCAAGTAATTCATTTAAAATCTTAATGTGAGAAGTGAAACTTGTTACGAAGGAAAAATCTCATTTTATCTTAGATTTCAAGTTGCATGGAGATTCTTAAATTATCTAAATTGCAAGATTCGCACGTCTAGTAATTAATAACAATACGGAAACGTTTCTATAGACATTTCAACATAATAAACAAGTGTCTAACGAAAATTACGACAGTGTTATAGAGAAAGTGAAAAATAATTGTTACTGTCGTACGACGTAATGTTTGAGCCTCCCACAAGGCAACTTTAATGATAGAAATCTCGGAATATAGTTGAAAATTTCTTATACGTGCATAGAGATTCTATGGTTTTATCCGTGATTCGTAGGTAATTGAAGAATTAAGCTGTATGTTGTGCACGATTGATCAATCGATCGATATTTTACTGGCCATAGTCTATATAAAATTTAGTTTGATTCCAGACTTTCCCATGAGCTCATTATATTTCATGTAGTTTGGTTTTAAATTTAGACTGTATTTTTCAACAATCTTATTCATTTTTTTATATGAAGAATTCTATAAAAGTGTATGAAAGGTTCGAATACAAACAGTTATGTAATACAAAAACCTCGAGTTGATGTGAGTCAGTAAAGCTTCCTTCAATTTTTTTTTTCGTTTAAAGCAGCTCAGTACTAAAAAAATTTAAAACATAAAACAATATTTTTCCAATTCATGCATTTTATTTTTTGCGTAAAAAAATTGTAATTTTAACAAAAACAGTAACCAGAAAAAAATTAAATAAAAAGAATTAATTCTATAGATAGTCTTTACTTCAGTTTTCTCAAAATAATTTATGTTGAATTCACTTTATTGTTCATGTGTCGACGTTGTTTTTTAAATAATTATAAAGACAAAAGATTTGATAAGATTTATCATTTAAATTTTTAAATTGTAACGAGGTAGCATTTAAAAAACTGTTCGTCTGAAGCTTAAATTGAAATTATTATTATTTGAAAGATACACGTTGCTTTGCAATTTTTTAACTCCTAGATAATTATAAACGTGATAATTAGTATATAAATTAAATAATAATTTTAGCTAATATAAATATTATAAATATTATTATTATTATCAAGCATTTTAATGTTTACTTGCACACCTAGCCAACAATAATGGGAATGAATTCAGTTGTTCTAAAGTATTTCAGAAATAGAAATAAATAAATAACAATTATGTGTATTATTTTTAGAAATTATTATTATAAGGTTCTTTAAAATTGTACATTGCAATCTTAATTATAAATAAATCCAACAAAAATTTTCAAAAGTGTTATTACTATTTATCTTATTCGTATTCTATCATATCAAATTTGTGACTTATTAAATTACTTAGTTAAAAAGTATAGTACTTATATTACTTAGAAATATATTTGATTAAGTTAAATTTTAAAAGCTATAATACATTTTATATTTAAGTATATTGTATTTATATTTATGTGTAATTACACCTTCCTAATAGTTTTTAAAAAAATTTTGGCTTGCTCATTGGTTATCGAAAATTATTTTGTCTATTATTAACAAATACTTATAAAATATAAAATTATTATTTGTTGAAAATTATTTATTTGAAATATAAAATTTCAAATTTTAAAGACATAATTACTTTACTTCAGCAATACATAAGTTCTAATTAAGTACAGTCAAATCTTCAAAGCTTATATCATTTAAAATCACTAGTAGCCCTTATTATCATCGTATTATTACTCCTTGAAACTTGCAAGGTTGGTGTAATTATTGCTCGCTTGATGAAAACTAAGTTTGCGTTTACATGTGAGGAGGAAGAGGATACAAAGTAATCATGTTTAGCAACTACATGTACCTCAGAACATCTATCTTTGGTAGTGTAAAAAAGTCATAGACGACTCGATCAAAAATTCTGCAATGAGAAGAGAAAATAATTCACAAGGTAAAATAATGTGTAAGAAAAATGAAGAATGAATTTATAAGAAGTATTCGAGGAATAAAATTTATTTTATTCGAAAATTGATTATTCCTTATATTTACGTTATATCTACTTCCTTTCTTTTGCGTATATCTATCTTATATCTAGTCCATGTATCTGAGTCCGGACTTCAGATCGTCAGCATTTCTTTCCAGAATTGTGCAGCGGAGTAAAAACTTTTCGCTTTAGTTCGCGCGAACGCGCAAATAGTCGACTGAACGTCGATTAATCATCGAGTAACGACCTTTTCAATTAGAGATATAGACGATGGTTTTTTAGTCGAAAATCGTTCCTCAATCGTGGTTTCATTGCTTGGATGGCTATCTATGATCGAAAAAACCAAAGATTTTTACGATTATTATCTGCCTTAGATTTTTGGTTACACAGTAACTTCTTACACCATTTATGGTTGCGTAAGCGCATTACAATTTTATTTATTTTCATCATATTGGTACAATTTTTTTTAGCTATTTTTTATCATTAATCTATATTTTTAATCAACGCACGTATTAAAATGTAAAGTAGTATATTGGCTAAAAAGCGATTATTGTTAAGCTTATCATATTAGTAGATGTATTCGAAGTATTCATTAGTTTATCTCGTTTAATATTAAAATAGTCAAACTAAATATTGTAACAGACAATTATTTTATTTAGTTATGTATACACTTTATACCAAGTTTTAATATAATAATATAAATATATCGAATAATATAATATTAAATAATATACATTTTTTATTGTCAATATAACTGTCAAACCAATTTTTAACCTATTATTAACAATTATAGCTTTTATTAATTACAAATTATTGTTAATGTTAGTTTACAATAGTAATCACTGTTAATAATTCTAAGAAAAGAATGTAATCCACGCTAGGAGAAAATCATGTACCAACCTACAGTTATGTGAAATTTCGATCGATTCTTTAACATCTTTTTACTATATTTTACAACACTTAACCCTTTCATTAAAATACATTTCGCGGCGGGTGTGAGAAGACAAATGTACTTTCATTGTAGTATAGATTAAATCAATATTTTTTACTTAGAAAATATAATTAATTGATACAGAATTTAAAAATTTTCGAATTATAAAATTCTGTTCAGAGAAGAATAAGTTCTACTTTAAAAAAGAAAATTTAATCGTGTTAAACAAAACATAATTAAACCTATCTTATAAATCCTATCTATGAACAAATTTTTAAATTGCTCAGAATTTCGTACAAGAAATTAAAATTATGAAAAGAAAATAATTGGCTTATACACAGATAATATAAACATAGATACTTTATTTATCGTTAATGTTAAGAACACACAATCATTTATAATAATAATAATAAATCCATTTAAATTAAGCTATTAAAAAATTATTTTATTAACTATGAAATATTTTTAATTCTAAATTTCAAAAATAATTGCCTTAACTAATTCGAGTTTTATTTAATTATAATAAAAATAAATTTAATTCCTTATACAAACAAAATTGAATAATAATAATCATAATGAATCTAAAGTTTTTATTTTATTATCTTAAAATGTGTGTATAAAATTGTTTACTACACGCATAATTACAGATACATTTTGTCAGTATAAAGTTACGGCATAAAAAACGAATTAAAAATATGATTGGATAAAAAATAGTGCATTTAGCAATGAACACAAATATTATGCTTAAAAGCTATCTTTTAAATTAATAATAGTATTCGAATCTGTAAATTAGGTTTTTATCTTCTAATTACTTAAATATTGTTTTGTTAATTAATAAATTAATGCGCATTGTGGTGAATGTTAATTAAAATATGAAATATAAAATTCTTAAAAATTTTTCAATTAAATTAAATAACTTTTGAACTCATCCTTTAACACATAAAAGTGAATGGTCGAAACTGAACAAATTTTTCACCACGTATCTAATATCTGATTTTTAACTCGTACCTCGTCTCTATGCCGCGTCATTAATCACCTTGTCTAACGCATCTCTTGTAGTTTTTCGTACAAGTAAAATGAAATTGCCGTGACTGTACAAAACATCTCAAATTGGATATCTCTATTGTTGTAAGAAATATCTTTCCCGCTCATGGATTTAGAGCATCGTTTAAGAACGGGAAGATGCAAGTCTGTCTTTCTTCCTTCGTCACTCTCTCACTCTCTCTCTCTCTCTCTTGCACTTCCTTTCTCTCTGCTGCTTTCCGAAAACAAGATCTAAGGAACGCATAAAGGAAAAAGAAAAACTGGGTTGGTTATCTTCTTAATTCCATCCCCATTGCTTTTAATGCTCAAAAGACACAGAGCCTTACCCCACTGCTTAAAAAATAAATAAGTATATGTGCAGTGTGAATCTGCTGCACTGCGACGAGCTCCACGCCGTCTTTTTTCCTCTCTCCAAGTTGGACCTCGCTCATCTCTTTTCCTTTTTAAGCTTACACGGCAGTCAAAAACGTGTCATATTCAACGATGTTCGTGCAAATTTTTAACCGACTCGCTGTCCAAACTTGCAATCCACCAATTTAAGAGCTTTCTCCATTGCGTACCTGAGGATGAGCTACTCACGTATATGAATACACTTTATGAAGAAGGCGGCATAAAAAAAATGAGGTGGCCCAAGTCTTTTTTCAACGTTGAGAGAAACTGTTCTCTTATCTTTGTGTCCTTATTAACCCCGAATCTTTTAACCCGCTGCCGCTTAAATCTCAACATTATATACGTATATACTATGTACATTACTATTAGAATTTACTTGAAAATACTTGAGAAAAATTCGTGTAGAAGCTATCAGTACAATCTAAACGTTGTACAATATTTTATATCTATTTGATACTTAATATTTTGCTTAATATTTTAATTTTAAAAACTTCTTTAAAGTCCTTACATAACTATGAAATATTTACATAAATTTCCATTTTATTAATTATATTACGTTTGTGAATAAAAAGTTTAGCGCCTGTAATAAATTTACACAAGGGGTTCAAATTTAATGAGTCAATAAACCAATAAAAAATGTAAACTTACATTAAAGTATATGCTTCGTGCAATACTAAAAACGTGTTCGTCGCGGGGAGAGCATTTAAGCATAGATAGATACATTGCACAACTTGTAATTTTGCCCACAGTACGAGACTTTAATAATGAATGTTTATTATTGCCTGACTGAAATCGAAATATTTAACTTTGATATTACGTGAGAGAATAGTTTAAGACATACAGCATAACAATTCGTAATAATGTTTTAAATAAAAATTTTTTTTTTATAAAGAGCTTTATTTTAATCTTTGAGCGACAAGAGAAATGCTACACAATTCAAAAAATATTATAGGGCTTCGTATTATTTTAATGCATATAGAATAATAATTTTAATTCGCATTTAATACTTATGATTGAATAATAAATTGTTTATTACAAATGGCTTAGATGAGACAGTATTGCATAATTTTCATATCAAAATAGACATTTGTACACAAATTGAAATACACATACGTCGTATATTCTTTGGTACAACGCCATAGTTCATGTAATCTGAGATATAAAATCTGGGTCATATATCAATTATGTCGTCGGTAACAAATTTTCCAGTTGATGAATCTCTAATACGTTTTAAGCGATAGTTCATGAAAGTGAGCATCGAAATCGATTGCTTAGTATTTTATGAAATTCTGGTTTTCTTAATGAAGCTACATATAATAAGTTAAAAAGGGCGAGACAAATATCTGTCTAGCAAAAAATTATTTACGCATTTAGGAAAATAATATTTCTAATGTATTAATAAGTAAATAGAATTTTGTTAAGAAAATTATTATTCACTGCAAGGCCATGTAAAATTACATTTTAACCAAAAGCAACTTTTAAAAAATATTATTAATCAGTAATGTAATACCACGACATAATTTCAAAATGTAAAATTAGGTTGATGCTTACCTGACTGTCTTATAGTAATTTTGATATAAATTTTCAAATATATTTTTGAAAATTGTACGTTCAAAAAAAAATAAAAAAAATAATTCTAACTACTAATGGATTAATTACTAGGAAACATTCTTTGTGTCCCAGAAATTTAAAACATTTTTTCCTTCAGTACCGATAAATTAAAACATTTTTTTTTTTTGTAAAGCTCACAGATTATAATGACACGTTCATTTTTTTCAAAATATAATTTTTTCTAATTAACACGAGAAAGAATAAGTACTAAATGTTCCTGAAATTAAAATTTTGAACCATAATTAAAAAAACGTAAGTTTGTAAAAAATATTTTGTTAAAAAAATACTGCGTTTACTGTATTGCAGCTTATTAATATATATATATATATATATATATATATTTACATAGATAAATGTATAAATAATTTTTAATAAACGTACATTCATGCGCTACATTTCTTTCGCACATATCACTCGACGTTAAGTCTTATCATTGAGTTTACAAAGCTTCTGCAACCTCGTAAATATCTGAGGACCAACATTATGTGAGTTTCTCTGCATTTTAGAAATATTTGATGATAATTTCTCGTTACTCCCACGTAGTGCCAGACCCTTTAGTGTTTTAATTTGATCTCTATTTATTAGAGAATCATGAATGATCCGTTTAAAATTTTGCCAATTAATATGTCGAATTTCATTTAAAGATTTAATACATCAATATAACGATACAAAGAAACTATTTATCTAACTTGTATTTTTGAAAATTATTAACGTTGGATTTTAATAATTTACGATCTATTGTCGATGCAGGAACGTAGCCCACAAAAAAAAATTTCATAGCTTTAATACATCCTTTGAATATACTATATTTTATCAACTATTTTTTTTAGTCATTAGTAATTTGTTTAATATTTTTAACATAATTCGGTTATATTAAATTTCATGTATTTGCTACGTAATCCTATACTTAGTTATATGCAATGCTTATCTATTTTTTATGTATTGTAAGAATAAACGCAGAAATCTTGAATAAGTCAGACATTTAAAAAGTTTCTAGTAAGAGGATTTGGATTTAATATTCTAAAAGTCATATTAATATATCAAGTAATAAAATTTCCAGGATATCGTTTCATGCCTTAGTCGTATTTTATGGCATATCCTTGAGTCTTTATTTTGAAAGAACGCACTATAGCCATCTATTGGTCAGCACATTAAATAAAATTTAAAATTATGTGAATATTTTGTATTTTAAAAATATGACGACAATCGATGTTTTTTTTCGGACATTTTATGAGATTAATTAGAATTTAGAACTAGAATTGGTCTATCATCATAACTAATTAGAATTTTAATTGTTTATCTGTTCTATAGAAGTGAAAAATTACTACTTACCACTTTTATTTAAAGCCTGAATCTTTCGTATCAGTTTCTTTTCATCGGTTTCCCATTAATTTCATCAATATTGTTTACGTTATCATTCGACGATGTAAAGGTTCTCGCGCAGTTCTTGACTCTAATTCGCACGTCGTCTGGCATACTCAATTCTTGTCAACGAACAAAACTCTTGATTCCACCCCACTGACAACGTGACATGCTTTATTCGCTTGAAACCATGTTATCGCATTCTTATCACGCAATGATTGGCTTCCTTTTTTCACAGTGAATACTTCGAAATTTTCCCACTACAATGGCATGATATGCCTTACTTGCGTCATAACATGCAGGAGTAAATGTAAAACATTTTCAGTTTCACCTCACGACTTTAACTTTTTAGCAATGAAAAGAAATCATTAAAATTCTTAATACTTTTTGCAAATAATTTCAATGCGATTTTTAATTTCGTTTCTTTGTACGATTTTTATTGAATTTTAATGACGGTATCATATGCTAATCACATTTAAATTTAACTTTATTATACTTTAAACATCATACACAATATTTTATAACACTCTTGTAAAATCATTCATTAGAAATCTATTTGCATATTCAATATTTTGTAATACAAAATTTAAAAACTATCCATTATTATTTTCTATATCTTAAAATATCAACTTTCATTTACAGTTTTTTTTTGTAAATGTTGTACTATTTTAAAATGAAGCAAGTTAACTAATTTTTTTAAATTAATGTTTCTCAATTTTTAGATTATTGTTAAATAAATAAAATTGAGATTATCTATTAGAACAAGACTTGCATTTTTTTATTTTTATATCATAAAAATTTTAATTTAAAGATTATACTAAGTGATTAATACTAAGTGAAAATTAATAGAGCGAGTAAAAAATCTATCAGATTTCAAACATTCGTTGCTTAAAAAGAAAGGTTTATGCATATCTAGTAAATGCTTACAATAACTTTGGTAAAAGCTGCCCTTATACTATATTTTTGCACTACTTATGTTTACAGGCCTTGTAATGAATAAATGGTTATATAAAAAAATGTAGGTGTAAACCATAAAGTTAGGTAAAGATGTTATTTCCTTTATTAAATTTTTAACTATTATTTAATGAGCATTAACATTGAAAGACATAAAAGATAAGTCTTACAATTAACGCAAGGTTCGAATTAATTTTATTTTTAAAAAATTATATTTTCTAAGCTTTAAAATGCACTTTAAATTAGGTCAGTGTAGCTTACTTTTCTGAACTACAAGAATCCTTGTTCAGTTTACGTTTCATTCAGTATTAATCTCAGGGAAAATTCATTGTATAATAATTCCCTGGCAATATAACACAAATTCAAGGCTTTACAAGTAGAATGGCTACTGTATAAATTTTTATGTGCTCAAGTATATGTGCATTTTCATGTTGTGTGATTGAACTTGGCCGCTATTAATATATTAACCTGTTAAACAGAAAAATATATTAGAGGCCTGGTTTACTTATTTTGGTCGCTCTTACCTTGATGACCCATTTTGCTCTATATTTCCTATTTACAAAAGGAACCCTTTCTAAAATTCCATAAATATACTTAGGTCAATATCCTCAGAAAAATTAACAAGAAATAAGTATGCCAACGTGTGCTGCGAATACACTGAGTCCACACATACATTTCTGGATGTAAAATTTTTTAGGTTTTGCTTATACTTAGTTCGTTGCAATAGGGACTTTATATCTTGCGGAAAACGATATTTTCTCTCGCATATTTTATGCACTGCAACAAAATTTTCTCTGGTACTTATTCCGATACCTATTCTACCAGTTCTGTTTACTTTTGGCTTTGAGTACCTCCATTGTTTATAAATAAATTTTACAGCCATATTTTCACATTTTATCTTATAAAACAAAAACTTATTTCATATTGTTTTTAAATCGTCTGTTTTTGTACGATTAGTATATAACACGTTTTAATTAGTAAATTTTAATTAGCAACTGTTTAATTAGTATTAAACAGTTACTTGTTATTAAAAATTATTCTGTATAACTATTAATTTTTAAAAATATTTAACAATATTTAACAATATTTAACAATTTTCAATATTCATATGCATAAATAATGCTCTTTATAATGCTTACTTTATTAAACTAATTATCTGATTAAAATTTGAATTGAGGTTATTTTTATTTTATATGTAGGGTATAATTTTTTTAATATAAAAAAAATAAAAGAAATTATACAAAATTAACAAAAATAGGTTTTTATAAAGTCATTGTTGACGGTCCATTTCCTTTATGTTAATATTTCGTTAAATTTTGTTTTAAATTAAAAGGCAAAGTGTTAAATTTTTGATGTGTAAAAGTATTAATTGTGGATTAGATAAAATGTTTTTTATTACAATCAAATAAGTTTAATATTTTTGAAATTGGGTTAACTAACGTATACATATAGAAAAATATCTTTTCAATTTCAAATATATTTATATTTTTATACCAGGATTGTGTTTTCAATGTATTATACAAAATAGTAAAGAAAGAAAATAAAATACAATGATAATGTTGATCTGCGAATAAATTTAAAAAATTTTAATTTTTAAAAAATGCTATAATATTATTAAAATTAAACCGATTTGCTTTTAAGTTTTTAATAGTAATAGTTAGTTATGCTAATTTTTTTCATATCAATATAAGCTAGAATATCCAGTAGTATACTTTTTAAAAATTTTTACTTGGTTTAATCGAAAATACATTTTATACATTAAACTAGTGCTTAGCTTATTCAAATATTCAGAAAATCTCATGCGTTGATCAAACAAAAGTTAAAATAAAGTTTCGATTACGTTGGTTCGATAAATTCAAAAAAATGAATTTAAAAAATAAACCTGACCAGGCTAAAATCTTCCACCATTCATAAAAGAAGATCATGAGCTGCGGTCCTTAATTGTTTTGTTACGAGACCCAGCGAGTTTATTCCCTGCCCTACCCGTCGACAATACAAGGATTCATCCGGAGTGGCGAACGATGCATGGGAAGGTGGAGCTGCAGATTAACAACAGAGTCAACGGAGTGGAGTTTCTGCCTGGGAGAGTAGTAGTCGCTGACCCTGGAAGCCCGACAAGGATAGTGAGATATAAGGGAGGGTCGATGGCAAAAAACACCCGGTATCGGTTCGCATCGGCTTCTACGCTAAACATCAGCACAGGGAAAGACTGGAAGAAGTTGAGACGTTTTCTCCAGGCTGAATTCGAGACTCGTGCCTGTCTTGTTTCGATCGCCCTGGAATCTCGCTCTCAGATCCCGACGTCTTCCTTTTTCTAGCGCCGGAGAAAAGAAGTTTCCTTACCCACCAAACTGTCAAACGTCTTGCGTATGATTGCGGTCGATCAGATGCGCATTTGCATCAAAAGATTATTACTCTCCTTTTGGCTTATTTTACGCATTCTTTTTTTTTTAATTTGAATGAATGAACCTTGTATAGCGATGCCAATATTTATCTTTACCGCTAAATTAATATTTTTTTGTATCACAATGGGATGGTAATACTAGGATTATCCCCAAAAATTTGTTCCTAAAAGCTAAATTAGGAATGTGGATACTAAATATGATTAATTCAGTTACTTTTTATTCGGTTCAATGTTCAATCAGTTTTTAATACTTCCAATATCTCACAATTTTTTTAAAAATTTTATACGCGTAAAGTATGTAAAACAGATATGTCTGTAGAAATAAATTTTTGACAGAAATTTCTTTCAGGGAAACCGTAAAATTAGAGAAAATCTATTAAAAAACTGAATATTCAAACGATAAAAAAAGATAAAACCCTGTTTTAAATTTGTGCTTGTGCAGGCAATGTACACGGTAAATTATTAGATTATTAAATTTACAAATAGGCTGTAAGTTATATACTTTATTAATAATTCTATCGAAGTTTTCTCTTTTAACAATATATATTCTCAAAAAATTAAAAACAGGAAATATACTTTTTTTAATATACTTTTATATTGTACTTAAAAAGTAAGTTTAAAATTATAATACTAGGAAATACGAGTTACTAATAATAGTCACTAAATAATGACTTTATATAGGAGTCATGGATGTATTATTTTGTCTAATATAAAACATAAAGTACAATTAATAAGTTACATTAAACTTATATTTTACAAATATTGTCCTCATGATTTTTTAATATTTTCAATAATTTTTATGTTAAAATCATAATTTCTTGTTTCTTTTGCGAATAGTAATAAATGTAAATATACCAGTTTGTTTTAATCTACATGACTGTTATTATAAAAAGAGAATATATAATAAAAATTAGAAAAAATAAATTTTTTAAACACAAAAGAACTTTAAATGAGATATTTTTATTTCATGTTACAACAATAAACCTCATTTATTATATTTAAAAAACTGAGATATATTGTATTGATCAGAAAACATTTATAGACTTTAAAAATTTTAAATGTATATTATTTAGTTGTTTTATTAAAATCATTGTTTAGTAGCAAATATGAAAATAAAATAAAAAAAAAGCTTATTGTTCTTTTTTTAACATTTTTTCAAATAAATTTAATAATCAATGAACTAATTAAATTATTTTTTTTTTATTTTATGGCAAAGACATGGAAAAAAATGTTTATCCTCATTATTTTAATACAAATTTGATAGAACAAAAAACTTCTGTAAATTTTAACTGAATACATTTGAAATTTATAATGTATTCACTATTCCAAGAAACTTTCTTATCTAAAAATTGTAATCGTAGTAGTATTCATTTCGTAATGTAAGCAAAAAATGTTTCGTTCTAAAAACAATTAGTTGATGTCACCTAACAAAGATATTTTATACCACTACTTAGTTGATTATTTATCCTGAAGCGGAAAAAGCAGAATTATGAATCAAGATTCCACTGATCTCTAATTATTGTAGCTTAATCAACAATAGTGAATTACAACTAATAATTAAAGTTCTGACTCGTATTCAGTTTTGACAGTACATACACATTAGAAACCACAAATTTTTCAAAAAGCAGTTCAGAAGAAAAGAAGTTTCAGAACTTGTCAAAAAATTTAGACAATATCTCTAGTCTCGGTATTAGTTTTGTATGATAATAGATTAATCCATCGAAAATTTAAGTTTGTTTCTATGAAAAAAACGTCGTTCACTTAAAAATTTGAAATTTAAAATATATAAATCTATTATTGCATTAATAACTGAAATCAGATTCTAATAATGGATTTCCAATATTTAAGGAATTCTAATGAATACTTTTCTTGTTTTTAAGTTCATAAAACAGATAAAATTTTCAATGTCCATTTATATAATGCTCAAAATACTAAAATATATTATGCTATACCAAGAATTACATTTATTATTAAGTGTAATAATAGATATATCGAAAGAGGTTAAATGTCATGTATAAAATATATTTTTTGCAATGTATAATCGTGTGAGCAATTTTCCCAAATGCTCTTTTTTATGAATGTAATATTTTTAAATAATTATTATTTTTATACTTTCTGATCAAATAAATAATAAGTTATTCGATAAAATTAAATTATAAAAGTTATAAAAGAAAATTACTTTAAGTAAGAAATTTAGTGAACAAAAAATTGGTTGTACCATAGATGCCTTTTAAATATCAAATTTTTGATATTTTAATTTTATATTCATTATGTATGGCTAACAAAAGTATTTTTTTTACAATATAGGTGAGATAGAGATTTTCAAATTTTGTGACCGTTTTGGAATCTCATGCGTAAGTCAGTTATTTATGATTACTATATGATTAATACATACACTTAATTTTCATAAGCTAATGTAGATCTTAAAAGTTATTATTTCATTAATTTCGTAGTTAGAGATACGGTTTAATTGTATTTGATAAATACATTAATGTCTAATATCAAGATAGTAAATGATTTAAATATATACGACAAACGGAGTATATTACGGGTAAAATAGAAGTAAAGTGTTTCTAATTGATAGTATTGTTACATTTATTAATCTTGTGTACTTTGTAGTTAATAATTGAAGAGTCCATAGATTTTAATAAATATAAATATAAAAGTTTGACAATTTGTTTCAATATCCGTTATTTTTTCATTTATGAAATTTAATGTTCACAATTATTAACAAAAAATAAATCTATAATGCGCAATTTATATTATAATTGATTGTAAAAATTAATAATGTACTTACTCGATATTATAAATGGGATAAAGATTTAAGATAATTAAAGAGTCGTCAAAATCAAAATGCTTAATTACGTTGAATGTATTATTGTGTTTGCTATTTTAGAAAAAATAGGATACAGTTCCTTGTACAATTTCACGTGATGGGTTCTTTTATTTTGTACACGAGCTAAAAATAAATTATATTTTATAGTATGAATCATTTAAGAGACTACGTTAAATGTTCCTACTAGACTAATGTGTTATTTGTAAAGGAAATACCAAATTTTAATGATATTTCAATGATAAATATTCTATATATTCATTACGCTTATATACTATAAAATAGTAATAAAGCCAAGTAAATGAGATAATATTGCATATATATATAAAGATTCCAGTTATAAAGTATCGTAGAAGAAAGTAAAAAATGTTAACATTCAAAGATGAGTCAATCATACTTTCAATCTTTATATGAGAGTTAATAATATAAATTTATTGAGTACAGTGAATAGTGGAGTTAATAACAGGCACATCTTTAAATTTATTGACAATTACTTTATCCATAGATATCAGTAATATTATATAAATGAAAAAGGTACATAAGTTATATTATAGCTATTCGTTGAACTGACGTTTAATGTATTTTAATCTAATTGTCGTTAGTTACTCTGCATTCACGATTTTTTCGTCTGTCACTCTCAAATAATTTTGAGCTGTCGTTCGCTACTCTCTTATGACACCTTTCTTTTACTAAAATGGATAAATCTCCACTTTATTCAAATGTAATTTAATTGATTTAAAGAGTATTATTGGATTTTGAATACATATTACTTTATAATTTTTGTTATTTAATGAAGAATAAATCAAATACAAATCAAGGCTTTCTTTTTTATATATAGTGTACAAATAAAATTTTATCTAAACTATTTCATATTAAAAGTAATTTAAATTGCAAAAATTCTAATATGCATCGAATGATAATTCTTTCATTTTTTCATAATTGATTTTAAAAAATTGTAATGCAGCTCAAATAAGCTGCAATTCAAATAAATATTATTAAATATATTTTTATTAATTACTGAAATTATTCAATATTAAAAATACTTAATGATATTTCATATTTATTATTCTACCAAAAAATGATGAGTAAACTAGGTTTTTTAATTTATCGATGTGACTATTATTAATACTTATTTACATTATTTAAGCATTTAAAACGTTTGAAAAATTGTTGTTTTTAGAAAAAAGTTCCTTCTAATGTATAAGCGTTCAAAAATGAACGCGTGTGTAGAAAATATTAAAATTTAAATTAAGTACAGGCAAATAATATACGTAATTGTTAAAAAAGTCAATTTAATCTGAAATAATTTATCATGAAATTACTATTTGCTATATTATTAATACTTGACATATAATACACACCAAAGATTTCCCCATAGCTGTACTATTGTTTTAATTTTGCATGTACATTTTTGTTTCTCGAAGAAAATTATACGATTTTCTTTCTATATATTCGAGCACGTTCATCTGTCGTAAAAAATGAGAGAAATAATACATTTATTTCTAATAAATTTCTTGGACACACCATTATTCAATCGGCATAATTAGGCCTCTAGCATAAAATACGGTTAATATCGATAAAACGAAACATTATTCGTGTTAAAAGTAAAAGTAAAATATATGTAATATATATATATAGATATATATATATATATAGAATTTTACAGAATTTCGCTCACGTAAAAAATAGTTTTGACTAGAAACATTTAAGTTCTAAAAATAACGGCCGTTCAGGGCTTAGTCCGTATTATCTGATCCCACGTTAATTGTGGATTAGCTGAAGATTAGGCTATTTTCAGAGAGATTAACAATTCATGGCTACAACGCCGCGTTCGAGGGCTAAGAACTCGAGCGACAAGTGAAGCGGACCGTGATTAAGGAGGCAAGTTCGTACGGTAAATAAGCCGTGGCAACGTCGATCGCCGTAATGCAAGGGGGCATTATTTTTTCTTATTTGTAATATCCTTGGTGTAAAAGCTTCCAAGAAACTCTGAAATCGAAGGTCCGAGTCGAGGGCTTTTGCGACCGATTTTATGACGGAGGAAGCCTTCTCGCTATTTTATTTTCCACAGTCGCGCTCGTCTCGTCGGTTACTCGGTGAGTAATACGAGGTGAAAGGTCACTGGTTCAATCGTGCGTCCAGTCTTTATGGATCGTTGACAATACTGATATTGCGCGACGGTTTCCTGCAATGGGCAAATTATACGGGTATAGTCTGTGACACGAGCTCACGGCATTCGATCTTTCAATTGCCAATTAATGTCTCGATCAATCGCCATTCTGTCTTTACCTTCAGCTCCTTCTGCATTTGTTACACCCGAGGGAAATTTTTACTCCCAATGATTTTGGCTGTAAGGTGTATCGCACCTCCATCGTAAGTAACTTACAATGTTGTATTTTTTGTTTAAAGGGGTTTCGCGTGATTTCTGAATGTCTAGTCTAATAAGATATTTTAACACTCCGTTATTTTACATTGCTAATTAGTACATTGTTATTCCAGTCTTTTTGTAATAAAAATAAAACTTAAAGATAACGTTTAGTCTGTTCGTTTAAAAAATTGTTTTTACAATTGTCAATAATAAAACGCTTAGTAAGATTAATTATCGTCTAAATAAGCTCATCGATTTATCACATAGAAAGGTTACAGCTTATTCAAATCTTCTTTAACTAAAATGCTAATTCAATCATTTTATTTTACGTAGGTTAGCTTATCTATTTAATTGGATTGAATCGTTTGTTTATCTTAAATGAGCTAACGCAATAATCTTAAAATAATAGTTAAGAAATATGATTTTCAATAAGTATCATGCATAATTCTTCAAAAATTGCTTTTCTTGAGAGAAAATGTGCCTCAAATATCTGCGATTACAAATATTTCTATGACATTTATGGCCAATAATTGGGAAAGAGTAGATAAAACGTAAAAGCGAGCGGGTAAAATAGTGCTTTGATCGAGCTTCCGATGGATTGGCAAAATAAAAAAATATCAGAAGGGATAAAAAGAATAGTCGACGAGAAATATGCGTGAATACCAAATTCATTTTCTGATAGATCAACTAACCGAATCCCCGCTTTTTGACCCACAACCCCATAATACATGAGTCGTCTAAAAGCGTGCAAACATCGGCCAAGTCGCAAGCCCCTGCCTTCCTCGGCCTGTAAAATAGAGCCGGTCGAAGTTCAGTAGCCCACGACGGCCTGTATATGTGCATCTGCATCTATCTTTCTCTCATTCTCGCTCCTTCGTGTTCCTTTGACCTCTTTTGACCCCACGAGGCGGACACGTACCGCATACGTAATGCCCTTAAAGGCATTCGTCTTCGAGCTCGAGCTGCAGGTCTTCCTGAAAACCGCCTCTGCTCCAACTCCTTGAATAAGACAGTTGATAATATTTCGGATGTCATTTGTCCCCGTGCATATGAAATTACGATAAAATCGGGAATTATAAGAAATCGAGGAGGAAAGCGAAAGGCTGCGCAAATAAATATTTGCGTTGAGCGAGAGATATTCATCGGTTGAATCGCTAACTGGAAAATCAAAGCGCTTCTACTTTTAATGTTTAAGATCACGTGTTATGTAAGGATGTCTGATTAATCCTACAATTTAACTAGCGTAATATTTCATATTATATTAATTGGATAATTATATTAATTGGAATTCTTTACGTTAATAATTTTTACACTGTTGTATTGAATATTGTGCACCCTTTTAAAAGTTTTACCCCTAATTTTATTGAGAATTTAAATCACAGTTTATTTCAGTTTTAAGCTCTGTATTTTTTAAGCTCTCGAATTGGAATAAAAATTGATTTAGAATTACGACAAATAGCGACGTTAAAATATAAGGAAAATGTAAATGAAGGCTACAGCCATAAAGGTAGGAAGACATTTTTTAAATTCTGAGAGTAACAAAATCTTTATGAGAAAAACAAGTCGAGAAAAAAGAATATTGGTAGATAAGAAATTTCGGCACAGGATAATAAAACAATAAAGATATGTGTAGTGTATAATAACGATCGCTTTTAATGACCCGATGATAAAGGAATTACATTTTATGTACAATAACAGAATACGTATTTTCACAAGGATAGAATTATAAAAAATGTAACAATAAGAAATGAAGAGATAGAAAAAGTAAAAAACGAGAAAGGAAAAGCACAAAAAAGTGAAAGACTCTTTGTAAAAAGATCTTAAATCTACGAAAATAAGAATGATGTTTAAAGAGTAAAGTTATGTCACCGATAAATTCTCACGAAGCTTTAACTTATCGTTTGCCATAGTTGCCAAAGAGAAATAGAACTAAAATGAGCAGAAAGAATATGACAGACTTGCAAGTTTTTTACAGTTACAAAGTAATAACGATGAACACATTATCATTATGATCATCGTCGAAGTTAATTTTCTTACTTAAAAAGTCTGTTATCCAATGCAGATCATATACGGAAAAGGTATAAAAAAATTTTCTTCACTTTTCACTTTTACTAGAGTGTTGAAGTTGTTTCAAAGTAATGTACTTTTTACAAATTCAACTACAGTTAAATGTTACTTCGTGTATTTATTACCGAATAAATTCATAATGACAGAAATTGTTATTAGTGTTTATATATTAAGAGATAGTGTTTTTTTCAGTAAATGTATTACATATATTCTTGTATACGCATGTGTTGCGTGTGTTGTTATTAGCATTATATAATATTTCTTTTATGAAATTTGTATACATTGTTTTAAGATTTCATTTATAAATTATTCTTAATTATCCTGAAAATTTCATAAATATAACATTGTTAAAATAAATCATGGTTTCAAAAATATTTTTTAATTTTAATTTTTTCTTTTAACTTATTGGCAATTAAATCAAATTGTGTGTAAAACAAATCATCTGCACAAGTCACATCGATAATTGATTTTATATATACATTGATAATTGATTTAGCATAATTAACTTATATTCATGTAAAATTGATTAGATTATAAAGTCGGCTTAATTAAAAGTAGTTCATCAATTTTAAACAAAAATACAAATATCGTAAGATATTTTATTAGTAATAATGATTTAATGTTCGTTATTTTATTTTTAAAAAAAATCTAATGCGCATACGTTAATTTATTTACTGTTCTGTAATTATTTAATTATATAAAAGAATAACAGATCCTGATTATTTAAAAAAAAATTATTCGAATAATCTTTAATAGCAATACTTTAATGGCTGTTCATTATCTCTATTAGTATGTTTCAACATATTATTTAAATGAAATGTAAGAGTTTATTCACTTAATATGAGACGTAGATATAAGTAATATGTAAGTATCGTATCATTTGAATGGTTTAAGTTGTAAAAATGGTCATTCGTTTCAATGCGTAGATACGTCCAGTCTTCAATGACTAGTCTTTATCGTGCCCTGTAGTGCTATTCCAATATCATTTTTCTAAAATATTTTTATTACCTGTACAATGTATATAATTATCAGTCACCACGCCTTTTTTCGCTTTGTCTACTCTTGATTAATCCACGAAAAAATTTGGAATACGCAGTAGAAAAATAATTGGTTTTCATATCGAAATTTATTTACATAGCCTGCTTGTATAATTATCTGTATAAGACAATAAATATCAAATATAAGATTGCAATTTATAAAAGTTTTTGATATAAAGAAAAAAGGTTATTTTATTCATCTATAACACACTTTCCATCAATATATTTCAATAAAAATTGGTTTAATTATATGTAGTATTAATTAAATAATTGTAACATTACTACATAGCTCCGTAATATATGAGTTGTTCTGCTGAAAAGTTATCATATCATTTATTTAAATATTTTAATTGAAAAAAGCTTCTACTAGGGATAAGAATAATTAACGCAACTACCGAAAGTAAAGTTTTATTCAATACCTATGAGTTCAATGGAACAATTGATTAAGCAAACAAAAAAGCCAGTGTATGTATACATGTATACATAGTTACACAATAAATTTACCTATGTAGTTTAAACACCACTTTCCACAGCAACATCCTTTTGAAGGTAGAATCTTGAAAGTATACTAAAAAAGCGATGCAAAAGCAATATACTCCTGTTTTCTTGTATGCAATAACGAAAACTTTTTTATCTCGCATTTACATGTCTATAAGTATTGCAAATTTTGTAAAAAAAATTCTCGCGCTTTTGCAGTATATATATATATATATATATATATTTACAGTCTTCCTTTTCTGAAAACTAAGTGTAGAATTACCTGAACTTTAAAATTAAAAAAAAGTTAATTCAATCTTTTAAAGTTTTATCTCTTGACAGTATTGCTGGTTTCATATTTTGAGGAACTAATTTAACTTTCAATACTTAGCAGTTTGATTAAAATAGTTTATATTACTTTCAAATAAAACCGACATGTAATGGCGTTAATAATTACGGAGCATCAAGTGTTCAATGAAGTAGTTTATTTAAATTTTCTATCAAGTATGCGTAGAAAATTATAACTTATTAGTTATAAATTTTGATATTAAAAAGGTAATTTCAGCGTGCTTTAGGTAAGACCTTGTAATTATTAAGTGATGGAAAATTAAATGAAAATGTTGAAGTCCGAAAATGACAAAAAAGGATAGACATACAGTTAAAGAGAAGAGCGCAAAATACTATAGAATGACAAGAAATCGGTACAACCAACCATATATGAAATGAGAAGAAGCAAAATTTTTGTGTTTATTATACGCGTTCGTGGAGAACTGCTGCTGTTTTCATTCCCTCCTCTTGAACCAACTCGTAAATCACACTTGATAGTGGCGTTTCTGTATAAAGTAGGCGCTTCGAAAAACCGTTTCCTTGATATTATTCGTCTACTTTACAGTCCATCATGAATTTTTTTGCCTGTCTCAGCATCGCTTTGGATAGAAATTTTTAGTTGTCAATTTTATTTGTTATTATGTATGTACATTTGTCACAGCCTACGATAAATCATCAGCGATAAGATTTTGAAAAATTAATACATTGCTATCAAGAGAGAAAATATCTTTGAATTTCTAAAAAAAATAAAAATTTTTTACAAAGTGTAATGATTTTAGAAACGTTTACTAGAAAGTTAAAAAAAAAACCGAAAATATCCAATGTTATTTAACACTTTCCAATAAAAATTCGATTTCCACATTCAGAAAGAATATATACTAAACTGTTTTTAAATTGTAATATATTTCCGTACAGAAGCCTTAAACAATAGGAAACGTTAAAAATCTATTCCTGACTTCATTACTGTAATTACAAGACAATAGCATTGTATATAGTAAAAATTAAATAAATGATAAATATAATGGTAAAAAACATTTGGTATTTAAAGTTAATTACATTTTCTTTGTATAGTTCACTATATGCATACATAAAGTATTTTAATATATTGCTAGGTTTATCAACTTAATCAACTATAGTCATACCTTTTAACTACATAATAAGAAAGAAAAAAATAGGAAATTTTTGAAATTATAATATTTTTAAAAAATATTGAGAATGTACGTTGAATTATATTACGTACTTTATGACACGGTTTTTATTGTTTATTTCATTTTATCTTTGATCTTTTTTCTCTTATATCTCTCAAGAGTTGAAGCTGTATAATGAATCGCTTGGGAAATGTATCGTAGCGAAAAGGTCTAAAAATACTCTATTCTTCATTATAATGTATTTGGAAAGCTATAGAGTTTTAATATTATTTTTTATTTTATTTTATTTCCTAGCTTATAAGCCACTGCTCCACAATTGTAACCTTTTGAATGATGTTTTATAAATAGTTATATTGTTCTAATTTTTTTTAAAGCTAGTTTACGTAAAAACTGAAAAAAGATGGATTTTTTTTATCCATTTTTATGCATTGAATTTTCTACATCTATAAATATTTTGTAATCAAATTAGGTAATTGTAATAAAATGTCCTGCAAAAAAAAAGGCAAATAAAATAAAGCAATCGTTAGAAAGCCAACATTTAATAAAATGATATTGTTTGACACTGTAAAGATTTGAGGTGACATATATTTCACAATTAGCACTTGTAACTTGGCGTGTGTTTTCACTTTTACTTGTCTGAGCTTTAATCAAACCGAGATCCTAATTACGGTGTATCTTACGTGAATAGTGAGAAGGAACGCAAGGTTTTGTTTCTTTACTCGCACTTTTCTTTGGCTTCAATATTTTTCTGCTCTCTTCTTAGAATTCAACGATTAAATTTTGAAATTCTGCAGATGTTTTATGATTCGTTAGTTAATAGTTTTTTAATCATTTACAATTTTTTTATTTTTATTTTTGGTATTCGAATTGAATTATATAGCTGGAATTGAATTTTATAAAAGCAAGTCTTTAAAACCGCACTACATTTTATTGGCTGTAAATAGTGTAGATAGTGTGTAAGTAAATTTAAGGCCTTATTAATATTTATATATATTATAATTTATATTACAAGAAGTTGCATACTAAAATTAATATGGAGTTCATATTCATTGAAATGCTCATTCGATGCATTACCTCGAATTAGGTTGCTTGCGCAGAAGTGATTTTGACATTAGTACAATTATAATTAATAACAAATTTCTAATACGCTAATACTCTGTAGGAAAGCGTGTGCGAACTTGTCTGTAGAGAACACAAGTGCCGCTCGTTAGAGTAAGACCGGTGAAGAGGGAACAATAATTTGGATTTCCTTTACGATTTCAATGAGTGAGGAGGTCGCAGTGCTTAAATTGCGAAACGGGATGTGCCACCATTCTCAACCAGCACGTCCTTAATCCTTTTAAGAAGTATTGTTTCCTTAGAACATAGTTACTGTGATGCACTCGTGATAAGGGCTCATAATAGGATATGGCTGGCGAAATCAATGGGGGAAAATGTCACATCGGCCAACGATAAATGCACGTACGTGCTAGGTGTGTGTAATCCACAATTACGTACACTTTCTGTGGTCATCCGTAGGTATGGCCGCGGTAAATAAGGAAGCGTCTCGGGTTTCAAGCTGCTTACGACTCACCCACGCCACCTGCACTCCTAAGGACGCCTTCCGATTCCCCTTTGTAGTGCGTCTTTTATTCTAAGCCTGCTTTCTTTGCCATGAATTACCGAATCGTGCCCCTCTTTCAATACGCTTTTGCTCTTTGTTATCTTTCTCCTAATTAGTTTTTAAAGGTATTCGTCATGATCAACATTTTATGCCACGCTAAGCGTGTTTGCATAATTTAAGCTTAAGTCGCCGTGAAAAGTCCTTGTAAGATAAATTTTAAAGTGAATTGGAAAACGGTTATTCATTGATCGCTTTATTATCAATTTCGAGTAGCCACAATGAGGAAATTTTGAAAATTGTCCTTCGCGAAAAAATATTCACTTCTCAGCAGATTTATTGTAAATCCTTTTAAATGGACGTGCAGGTAATTATTATTATTTTATGTCACGTTACCGCGGATTTTTTTACTCGAAAATCTATTTTGAGATAATTTATTAAATAAAGACCTAAATTTCAATCTTTATAGCCTTTATAAATGTTGTTACTCTGTACTTTAATAATACATAAGTAGATATTTTTTATTTTAATACAATGCTTCCGAACCAGATTTTTTTACTTTAAAATAATCTTACCTATTTTTTCTGCTTTTGAGTCGTAAATTGCACACATTTTAGTCTGTTCTCACGCTTCTGGATTACTTCACATGTGTCAGTATGCTCGATGCCCATAAATTTTCTGCATACTTGTGATTCTTTTGCAAAATCATGGCAATCGTTGTTACTTGCGACTTTTCTCAATAGTTGGTCCTTTCGCAATTTATTTTTTATTCCTTTTCCATAGTTTTCTAAGGATCTCAATTTTTAGAGCAAATCTGTAGAATTACTTACACTTGGCAAAAAAAAAAGTTTCCCCAACATAATAAAATACTCTATAAATAAAAGCATCGAGTGTATTCTAACATTTATACATTATAGGGATAAAAAGTTTGAAAGATTGAAAGCTTTTTCATTCAACTTTTATATAATATAAGTTTGTTCATTGCGCTAATACTATACTGTATTTATAATTTATAATTGAGTATAAGTAGGAATCAGCATCAGTTGAATTAAAAATAATACCAATGCTGACACATGTATATGCAGATTTCTTAAATGTAGGAGTAACTATTGTTTTTTTACAAAATAACTTAGTAGATAGTGCAATCTTTGATTAATCATAATAATAAAACAAGCACGATCACCACAATAGCAGCCCTCGTAAAATATTTAAGGAAGAGTCGATATAATTCATATCTGTCACAAAAGACGGGAGATCCGAGATTGATACTCATTTTATCGGCAATCAGCGAATATCGTTTCAAAATATTTTTATAAGCGAGATGATTTTTTATTCGTAAAACAAAATCTTTGGAGAATAACGTGATCGTTATATAATGTATAATGGCATATAAAAATCCAAGGATCATAAAATTAGTCTTTTAATCGAAGAAGGTGATTCGTCAGATTTTCGACAGACGAAAGATACAATCCATCTCTCCTTACATCTTCCGAGCGGTCAATTGCATTGAAATATCATTGAGACGGCCCCTTTAGCCAAGGCACGCCGAAAAAAAAAAAAAAAAAAAATGAGAGGGAGGTCCTCCCAATTAAAAAATGCGCACTCGATAATAAAGCTCCCTCCTAAAGATTGGAAGGAATCGTCGCGCGGTCCCCGGCCATTGTATGGGGCACAATTGTTACAATGGCCTGGCCTCGGCATCGAAACGAATAAGTTAAGTCCCGTGCGCGTACGCCTGCCTCGAATAAGCGCAGCAAAGTTCAAAGTCCGGCTTGTGTCCCCCGTCCCCGAGAATTCCCGGCTCCCCGTTTTCCGGCCCTCGTGAAGCGTAGCCAGGCCATTCACGGGACCTGCTCTCGACATTTTTCAGGATCTAGCCCCTTCCGAGAAAAGCCCCTCGAGCGAGCCCAGGGCCCAGGATTCACACGCACGGCCGAAAATGGAGGGCACGTGACACTCGTCCTCGAGCCCTCCCATTGTCGACTCGACCCCAGTCCCGGCCGAATGCTCGTGCCCCGTTCGGAGCCCCTCCGCCCACCCAATACCCCTTGTACACCCGATGTACCTACGGGCCCTCTCGGCGGCTCAGGCTTCGGCCGTCCTCGGAACCGAGCAGGAGACCGATACCGCGCGGTCCCCGCCAAGAGCCTCGTTTGCCGAATCCAAGCAGGCGGTCCTTCCTCGTCGTTGTCCGTGGCTTTTCGGCTTTATTCACCGCCTGTCACGCGGACTCATTAGCACCGTGGCCCGGCGAAGGGCCTCTCCCCCCCTGGCCGGGGTGCGATCCTGCGGAGCCGCGGACAGATAAGAGCCGCCGCACACGACGATCTCACTGGCCTTTCTGGAAAAGGCTCCTCCTCGTAAATGTTTGTTGGCTCTGTCTCGTCTCCCGCCCGGCCCCTACCCGTCCCCCTAGTAGCCAGGGCAGGAGCGACCGGCTGCTCTCGAGTGCTGGCACTCGAGCACGGGTCTCTCGTGTTTCCGAAATTTATGCACCACGACGCTGCCGGAGTCTCTCCGAGCGCCGGCCGTGCTTTGGCGCGCGCGCAAATGCGCACACCTGGCCATTGTTTTTGCAATGCCGATCGTTGGCAAATTGCGGCCCCGACCGCATTTCCCCTGCCCTCGGATTCGCCGTACGAAAGTACGTTCACGTGGAACGGCGATGGGCGGCCGGCCGGACTTCGGAGGCCGGAGGGAAGCGCGCCGGCGGGGCGGAGGAGGAGGAGGAGGTAGAGCTTCCGCAGCGCAGTGCCCTACCTGCCCCTTCGGTCGCAGGGGCACGGGGGAGAATCGGGAGGTGAGAAAGATTGAAGATCACCGAGTGCGGGCGGGCTACGGGGGCTGCTCAGCTGGAGCATATATCAAAGTTGGGTAGGTTCTGCGAGCTCGGTTGGGTCAACACCCGAGGGCCAAATGCCCGGCAAACATTTCCAACCAATAATCTTTATCTTGATTACCGGGGCTTGATCTTTATGCCCGGTTAACGGAAAATTAATGCTAACTTTTCCCTTTATCTCGAATCTAACGGGTCTCGCTTCCTCGTCTCTCGAGCCCCACTGCCCATAAAGCAAAGTATATTGATGACTTATTCCGATGTTTAAATTGACGCACAGCTGGGCAATTACGAGTAAGGCAAATACAACGTTTCCAGTGTGTGTACGTTTATTTCGGCGAACGATTCATTGATAAAGGCTTGTGAGCTCGAAGCGTTTGCACGGCAGAGTATCGATCGATGTAAAATTACATCGAGCGTCGTAGAAGAGGTGCCGTGATATATATACATATATATATATATATGAAATCATCAACCGTGACAATAGCTTAACGCTAGGTGTTGCCTTTATGAAAATAACACACGATACCGCACATTCTCATTTGTTGCCGTTGCTGTCGTAGAGGGCTGTACCTTGTATTTTATTGCGCGGCAGTAAATCACGAGCCGTTCGTTATTACTCGCCTGCACGCAGTTTATTTGAACATCGATGCAAGGGCCCAAGCCCAGAGCTGCGACCTCGCAGATCCAGAAATCCCTCCCGAGGGCCAGTCCCTTCTTTATTAAACGAGGCTCGGACTTTTTATTGGCGATTGGCAGCGGGCACTGAGCGCGGGTGCGAAGCCGAGAGCGGCCCAACCCCGTAGCCACGATGGCGTTAAGTTAGGAAGGGGCTCGCTCCGCTTTTTCAGCCGACCATTCGAAATTGTAATCGTCGGGTCGAGAGCACGAGCCTAAATTACGAGATGCTTGATAAACACATGGCCTAGGTGTGGGCACGAAATTTCGTTGGCGATGCCTGTTGGCTGTCGGCGGCTCAAGCGGTAACCGCGGGCGAGGTACAGGCGCGGAGAGGGGCTGCGATGCGCCCAACGGTGTGCCTTTGCGCTCCCCGGGACTCTTCGAGCGCAGCCGTGCGCCCTCGTGTGTCTGCGCGCGTTGGGTACGCGCTTAAGCGCGCACAGGTTACGCGGCGGAGCTTACCCGCGGTCTTTTGCATTCACCTGCGCCTGGCCCGGCATCAGGTGTTTTTTAGGCGGCGCAGCGAAGCTCGAGTTCGTAATAGGGGGCCAAGCTGCGCTCGCGCCGAGTTGAGAAACGATTGCGCGGCCGGACGTTGGGGAAAGCGAGTAAGTGGTCTTGGGCAGCGGCACTCGGTGCATCCAGGGAGAGGCCCGGGGGATCGCCTTAATTGGATCGGGGGCTTAGACTCGGGTACGAGGCTCCTTTCGCTTGCCCGCTTTAAAAAAATTAGGGGACGAAATCGCCTTTCGATCATTGGCCTCCGCCCCCCACCCTATACAAAACGGGACTCACCGTAAGCGATGCGGATTCTCCATTCCGGACAGTGGCGACGCAATGAATTCCCTTGCACTATCAATTAGGCTTAGAGACCGGGGCTCGGGTATTCGCGCCGAGGCCTTTTAAAGTAATGCCTAGACTTTGTTTGTAAAAAGGCTGCAACGGAGCCATCCGGAATCGGAATACCCGTGGGATCAATCGGGATGGATAGAAGGAGGCACTCGCAGCTGCATTGTCTCCGAATTTATAAATCACGGGAAAGCAGCGTCCCGACGGCGCATCTGCGTGCGTAAGTGAGAATTGTAACCGAGCCCCCTTCCTCGTGGCCCAATTCGCGACCTCCTCCCCGAGTCCCTTCCACAGCGAGACTCACAGCTGCTGCAGCGCACGAGAAGTCGGGCGCTTTCTACGCGCACAATGGCCGGCGGCCGAGGTAAGACACCCGTAGTCACAGAGGCAAGATGAAGAAAGAATTGAACGGGGAAAAAAGACGAAGGGGATGAGGCCGAGAGAGGAGGAAAAGCGAGACGGAGACGAATGGGCCGAAGGGGGAGGCCAGAGGCGTCGTGGCGAGAGCGAAGGCTTCGATGGAATCGGGCGCGGCGCCGCGCCGGTGCACGAATTCCGACGCGCGGCGTCCTTTGGCCTGCACCGCGGCGCTTCGAGCGGCGGCGGCGGCTAAGGCGCGGGGCGGTGCTCGGGGTCCGAGAGGGTAGGAGCGAGAGAGCGCAAGAGAAGGAGGGAGACGGACACGGAGAGAGAGAGAGAGCGAGAAGGTGTGCGAGCGATTGTCGCGGGAGCGGGGCGGGGGGGCGCGCAGCGGCGGCCCAGAGGAGCAGGGAGAAGGAGACGGAGAAGGTAGAAGAGGCAGTGCGGGTCGGTCGCAGTCGGGGCGACCGGAGGAGGAAGGACGTGTGCGGTGTGCGTGTGCGCCGGCAACGGCGGACAGTCGGTGCGGAAACGCGCGCACGGGCAGATGTGTTCGGTTCCTTCGCTCGTCCGATGACGCGCTTGTGGTGGTGGTGAATGCTCGCGGAGACGAGCTCCCGGGGCCGCGATCGAGCGATGGTCAGCTTCAAGACGAACAACGTGCCGAGGTACCTGCTTTAGCACGCGGCATCCTCGATGTGCCGTTTTTTACATTTTCTTCTTTTTTTTTTTTTTCTCTTTGCATATATACGTACACACACGCTCGCGTGCGGGCGCGTGTGCTCGAGTTGTTTTTTGCCTCCGTGCGTGTGCGAGGGTCGGGGCGGGCCGGGGGGAGCCACGCTTGAGGAAGGATACGAAGAAAGAGAAGGAGAGAGAAAAGGAGCTCCGTCACTTTCCTCCGTTCCCCGCCTCCGGAGAGCCATTTTCTCTCTTGTTTTTTCCCTTTCCTCGTACCTGCGCCGTGTATTTGCATTGGCCTTTCATGGCCGTTCGTCGCTTGTGCCCTGCGAGCCTCGCCTCCTTATCCCCGTGGTGGATCGAACTTTCTACAGGGAAGCTATACTATCCAGGTGTTTACGTAAGGCTGGCCACCGGTAAAAGGTAGGCGCGTATCTCGGGGCACACGTGTGCCGCGCCAATATCACCGGAAAAGTCCTCGGCGCCCAATGGCTCGGGCACGTGAGTCCTGGCCCGTTAGGTGGGCCGAGGACCAGCGCGCAACAGCTGAGAGCCGCCGCCGCCGCCGCGCGTCGGAATCGCGAGGCGCCCTAAGCCTCACGGCAAGCGAGCCCCCGGGGACGAGTCTTAGGGCCGGCCTCCTCGTGGATTAGGCCTCCTCGCGGGCACCGCTCAGCTGCGGAGCGGCTCGAGCGACCGGGAACCTCGCTGGCGCTGGCTCGGCGCTGGAGGGCCTTCTCGGGGACGTTACCACCGGGGAGAGCCTCTTTATATATTTTCTCCCGTTACTTCGAGCCTCGCACTCGGGCCTCGTCGAATTCCTGCGGTCCGCCGGCAAGGAGCCTACGTCACGGGCTCGCGTTACCGGCCGAAGCCTCGCTCCTCCCCCCGATCGGCAGAAACCACGTTTTTGCACGATAAAGATACACTGGGCCTTTATTTGCTCATCGATTGCTTTTGGGCGAAAGTGTGGCTCGTAACGAGGGCATTCGTGTTGGGGTAAGGTATCGAGGGTAATAATAGCTTCGATCTTCCTTCGGAAGTGGGTATAATGCGCAGTACTTTGACCAGGTTTTATTGTTGAAGTTCGAAATTTCAGCCCCCTTCAAATTATATATTAAATTTCATTATTTCGATGTTTTATTACTTAATACTAATATTACAACGTCGTATCATTAAACCGAAATACGTATACTTTGAGTCTTGTTATCTTTTTGCGTTTTCAATATTATGGTCTAAAACAATAATGCGGCAGATGTGAGGGCTTTGAAACAATGGATATCCGTTGCTTGCACAAATAAAAAGCCGATGATACAGTTAACCTTGTATGCCGCGCTACAAATATTTTAAAACCGATTGTATTATCTTCCGAATATAATACTGTTAACGAATATCTTTAGAAACCTGGGCATTCAAAGTCATTGATTTTCAGACTGTAGATTCGTCAAGATGCCAACAAATGAATTACTGTAACAAGACGATTCATTTTCATTTCGAAATATTTGTAATTAGACAAAATTTACCGTAAAATGTTTGTACAACAATAATGATCTCCTTCTAACTGAACTGGGTATTTACTAATGAATCAAACACATTTTGTGTAGATTCTATTTCACCCTATATTTTTTTCAAACTAAACAGTATCGTGTTTTCCTTGTAATTTAATTTCAAAGCTTTCCTTAAGATTTATATAATAAAAATTAGATTCCGGTTGCAGTGAGTAATTGTTGTACATGATAAAAAGTGATTCTTTGAATCCCATGACAGACATACAGTAGTAAATATATCTAATATCGATATTATTTCGGAAACCAATTAATTTTTCCTTTATACTTAATAAACAATTTTCTGTATTAATAATATGCTTATATATAAATATAATGTTTTTATTTTGTACAAGCTGTGCTCGTTTGTTTAATTGATTTGTGATTATATTTGCGATAAAGAGTTTTAAATTAAATATTTTTTACACGAATACTTTTATATAGTCGTGTTCGTGATTTCGATTACATAATTTTGAAATGTTTTGTAGGCACTGTATTTGCACTGCATTAACGTCTAACGATAAACCTACTTTCTTTTTTTTTTACTGTGGAAACTACTTATGAATCCAAAAGTATAAACCTAAAATAAAATGTGAACGTTTTACATGCTATCTATGTATACGGGGATGTTAACTCGGAAAGTTCTTTTCCGTTCCTGCATAGAACTTCAAATTGAACTCTTAATTTCATTACAGCACTCGTGTTTGCTTTGTATCCATTTATCTCATTACACTATTCTCTGCCTTTCACGCACTTTCATCATCTTGTCCAAACTTACTACTTTTGCTGGGCACCCTTTTACACCCTTTTCACAGGAAGTTGAAAGCGGGTGCGGATCGCTCAAAGTTCTGAGAGCTATTCCATACTTGCAAGGCTGAAATTCTGCTTGGTTCGAAGCAAAAAGAGAAAATTATAAATTAGGTGTATACCATAAAATTAAGGGAGCTGAAATCGAAACATTACAGACAGATTGTTTATTTTTAGTTACTTTTTCAATACCTTTGCTTGACGACAAGACATCCTTCACGATAATGACGTTGGTCAACCGCTGCGCTTCCTTGTTATTTCGATAAAGACTTCGGGTAGGCTTAGCGACCTCCCGATACTTTGGCAATTTTGCCCCATCATGCAAAGTCGACCGAAGTCTCCTGCGGAGTTCACTCTCTACAAAGGTAGAAAGTCCAAGGAGACTCGCAGCAGCAATAACCTTTTCACTCGAGATATTTCAGCCTTTGATCGGGTGTCTTACATTCTTGAGTGAGGGGTAATAACATAGGATACAAGATGACGTTTTACGTTTCTTCTCCTGCAGGAACGACTCGAGTGAATCGCTTCCAACTTTGGTAAAGCGTTTGCGGTAACGGAGGCTCGCAGTGTCAGTTAAAACTTCCGCGGCTTTTATTTGTATTGACAATCTCAATTATTGGATTTGGATTTAATTACTGGTCTTTTTATCGATAATTTCGGGATAAATAAGAATGAAATATCAATCTTTAAGTGTTTTACCGACAGGGTACGAACTTACACAAAGAGCCATGATGTAACACGTATGGCACAAATTTGTTTATTGGAGGAAATTGAGGTGTTCAAATTCCCTTTCAACCGGGTCTATTTGAGTAAAATGTTGGCAGTGCACAACGTTACTAAAGCATCAGTTGAAAATATATGTATATATTATACAAACAATTTAAATCAAATCGAATTATCAAGTTATGGTTGCCAAATCATTCGGTTATACGTGAGTTAAATATTCCGAAGCCCAAGTACACGTACATTTGTACAGTTATTGAATATTCAATTGCTTGGTTTCTGAATCAGACGAATTTAGGTTCCCAATTCTTGTAAGATACAGAGAAACGTTCGAAAGAGAAAAAAAAATGGATCGCGTGAACGATATTAGTTACGTAGATGAATAAATATGGCTATATCGGGGACTGGGAAAACGATAACAAATCTTCTCAAAGTAAAACAAATGATTCTCCAAGTTTGTCCTTCATTTGTCTATCAGCTGTCTCATCGTCTTTTCACGCTACGAGTAAGGCTCATATCAGCGGCCCGTTATCTCGGCTCACTCTTCCATACACAAGCACCCCGTCGCTTCTTTATATATATATATATATACTTTCACTCCCTGTTCCCCTCGATCCCCATTAGAAACACAAGCAAACCTCGGCGGCTTGCCTCGCCCCCCCCCCAGCCATCGTCATTAAGCTCTACACGCGATGGTGGCCGGCTAGTGATTTTCGCGAATAATCGTAGGGATAACGACGGGCCGCGTCGAGTGATAGATCCAAGAAAGGGGAAGAAGTCGCAAGTCAAAGGCGCGCGCACAACCCGGTGAACACCCCCAGCCCCCCACCCCCAAGGTCGTGGGGAACCGGAAGTAGCGGCCTCGAGCGTGCGTGCACGATTTCGATACGCGTCGTCGTTGCGAGGTACCTCGGCTCTACCTCGATTGTACAAAAAAAAAACTGGCGTGTATAGATGTACACGTGGTCAATTCATTCATCGGCCGAGTCACGCATTTCGCTCTCGCGCACTTTTTATCCAACAGGACGGCGGGCGGCCCCCTTTGCGGTAGCTTTCCGGTGCATTGTCGACACTCGATAGCTGGGAGAGCAAACAATCGTCACTAGTGCTGGGCGCACTTTTAAACATTTGACGGGCCTTTCGCCTCGGCGACGTTGCTTTATCAATCCCCGCACTTCTTTAAAGTGACATTAATGGAGATTGATACGAGTCGTGTTAAATCGTTCAATTATAATTAATTTACTGATTTAAATGGCGAGAGGCACACTGCGCTTGTTTCCCTATAGGCGAGTGCGCTACAACGATCCGCCCGTCTCGCGTTTTCGAGGCTTTTGATTCTTTCTTTGCATAAACTGGTGTTGTGAATGACATTACGCAAGCTTTTAATAATCGGGCACTTTGTAATATATAACGTATTATATATGATAATATTTCACCATTACGGTAATGGTAGGAGCCGTTCTGAAAGATACTACCGATACCTGTTTGTAAGGAGGAAGAAAATTGTAATAATCGGCTTGTTCCACGGGATTGATTTCAACAATTGAGCGAATAATGGCTCGCATTATATAAAACAGCCGCATCATCGAAAATAATACGTAAAACTTTAAATAGTGGACCATCAGGCACGGCTTAATAAAGCTACCAACAATTTTAAACATCTTCCGTGGTATAAATTTATTAGGAATGCAACTCGAGTAAATAAATTGTTAAATCATTAAATAGTGTGTACATTACGAGGTTTGTAAAACACGATATTTCATTAGCTTTATTATTTTTTATTAAAAAAAATTTTTTTTTTTTCTTTCTCGTTTTGAAATCGCCGGCACCGGGACTTTTGTAAACCCTGCAGCGGAACTAGTGTCCGAAAGTAGTGTTAGCCTCGACCTTCGTTTTCTCATGGCCAGATGAGCAGCGAGATTGCGTTAAAGCCGACGCCCCTGCCTGGGCATCATTTCGGTAAAAATTGCCGGGGCTCATCAACGCGTCAAGAGCCGGAAGCGGACGACAGGAAAAAGACCCTTCAGCGCATGGAGCGCGAAACGTGGCGTAGTTGCGCGCGTATCCTAAAAAAGCACACACGGCTTGGTCCAAAACTCACAGTGAAAGAGAAAGACGGAGGGAAAGAGCGAGAGACAGAGCGAGAGGAGGAAAGAAGGAGACGGAGTGGCTTGCTCGACGGGACTGCCGAGGCCACATTTGCAATCACGCTCCCTTTCTCGTTGGCTGAAAACAGCTCGGGAAGCGTCTTCTTCCTGCGCGTACCTTAGTGAAGCAAAGAGAGAGAGAGAGAGAGAGAGAGAGAGAAGAGTCAGTATTCGCACATCGGCGAGACGCATCTGCGTGCTGCACGGGTTCATCGTACCGAAGAAACTTCGTAATCTCGTTCGCCGCTGGCCGTGGCTGCTTTTTATTTGCCCAGCTTCTTGTCTCTCTCTCTCTCTCTCTCTCTCTCTAGCTCCTTCGCTATCTCTCTTTCTCTTTTGCTCACGCTACTGCGCGCCTATTGTAAATCTATCGTTCGTCCCGATGCTTTGAGGAACTCGCGCATTATGGACACTTCAATGCCCATGTTTTTATTGCTCTGTGCCCTTATGCTCTCGCAATCTTGATCGTTGTGATAAATATG
Organism: Kradibia gibbosae; assembly: GCA_018907135.1. Taxonomy (NCBI): domain Eukaryota; kingdom Metazoa; phylum Arthropoda; class Insecta; order Hymenoptera; family Agaonidae; genus Kradibia; species Kradibia gibbosae. The sequence continues at coordinate 4,726,354 of JACCHX010000003.1, forward strand.
CCGAACGAATAATGCAAACCTTCGGCGAATTTCCACTTTCCTACAACGCTTCCATTTGATGCTTAGAATTCGTTTCTAGCATAATTAAGCATTCTGTAGCGAAATTAGACTGTAAGCATGAATCGTTAAACTGATTTTTATGAATACCGGCTTCATTTTAATGCAACATTTTAAATTAGCTATTATAAATATCTTAATTATCAAGCCAGCTATTAAGATTTGTTCAATTTTTCTTACGCCAGATCAAAAGAAATTGATGCAGACTACGCATACATACGAGCAAGCAATTCATTAATTATTATGACAAATTAATACTATTAGCACAAAATTTAAGTATGTAATTATAGCTGTTGATAAAGTAGATTGATAGTGTGTAATTTTTAAAATTTTGAAATTCATATTTGTGAAAGCCAATATAATATTCATTTATGACAATTAATTCTTGAATAAAGGATTTGTTAAAATTAATTTTAGCTTATTAATTATTAGATTACGATTGTAAATTAATCTCATATGTATTTCTTTATTATTAAATCATCAATTCGCCGTTGCTTAAAGACCTTAACAAAATGTAAACAAGATACGCATATTTTAAAATAAAACTATTTAACGTCTTTACTCTTATGCCGCCTCAGAAACATTATTTTTGAAATCAATTAATTATTAATTTATTTACTTTTATTTTAATTTAAGATGATGGATTGGGTATTTAATCAAATTCTTCATAGTAGATGCGTTATGAATAAGACGTTTTTGAAGACTATGATTTCCGCATGTCTCATTCAACTCGGATCTAGCAGGTTGATAAATCTCATGAAATCAAATTCCGTCGTGATTATTTGTTCAATTTCATTTTTCTACGAATTAACACACATTCATGTGTAACAATCAGCAAACAAATGTAGGGTGAGAGAAAGAATGGATCGTTTATAATGGGAAAAAACCGTTTTCAGTGACAGCTGCTGAACGACGACCGGAAGTCGTTTGCAGTACTCCGTTCGTATTATAATTTTCAGCAGGTGAGCTGTTAATAATATGAAAAACTAAAATATCGCATGTTTGCGAGAATATGGGTTTAAAGAGCGGGGGTGGTATTTTCTTACGTAGCACTTGTACAAATGGGTAATTACTATGACCGTTAAAATTCACGTTCTCGATGTTATGTCCCATTAGAATGATTATACTTCAATTGTAAACTTCTTATAGGAAATATGTTAATAGCTAGCCTCGAAAGCTTGATATATTTTTGTTTATACCTGTAAGTACAGAAACACTGACGCGATTACTAATTTTCTGTACAAATCTGTTTTTATCAATACATCAGACGATACTGTAGTGGAATGAGAGCGCGTAAATTATTTGCATTTTTAATTACAGCAATTATTATATCCGTAATATTTTGAAAAGTGTTGGTGTCATTTCCGAATGATTAATATTAATCATTGAAAATGAATACCCTCTTAATGCGATACGTCAATTTATCGTTTCGTCAAGCTAGACAGGGAATTTATTGCGTTTGTGCCGCGATTCAAATTAATGCTAACATATGCAAAACCGTGCGGTCGTTTAAAATGCCGCTTTAACAATAAAAATGAAAACGCGCTAGAAATACGTAGCTGCTTGTTCGCGCGAGTGTCCCCCCGTAGCTCCGATTAGGGACCGACCGACCGACGACTCGGCGTTATAATTATCAATCGTGTACATCGGCTGTCTCCCCCGGCAGAGAATTTTTGATAATCGCGCGCGGCAATCCACTTGACGGCGTCGAAAGGATTGAAAACGGTACAGGGGGAAAAAAAGGGGGCCGGCACGCCAAGGATGAGGAGAGGAGTCGTTGATCCGTGGCCGGCGCTGCGCAAGAGGAGGATGCGGTATGTCGTGAACTAAAGGGCCAACCCTCCTTTATTGTTTCAGCGAGCAGCTGACGGCCCATCGCCATCTACCGGGGAGCTTACGTAGCTCCCTGCACTTTGCGCGCAGCCCCCAGCAGCAGCAAAACCATCCCCACAGACATGAGCCAATTGGCCCCGGTTGCCAGCCGCCACCCCCGACGAGCAACAATTGCCGTACAGTGTCGCATAGCTGCGCTCTACATCCGCGGTAAGTAACGTCGCTGCCTACATTATCATGCGCCCCAAGCCTTTTTACCCTCTGCTGAGCGATCCACGATGATTTACACGCACTCGCCTACACGTATCTGTATTCCGACAACCCCTTGGGCTTTCATTGTAGTTACGGTAGCATAGATTTTTTGCCTGCCTCGATGCCCGCCGCCTTGACTTTCTCATCAATTGACAGAGTGCAATCGTGTTATTGAGTCCCCGAGTTTGACGTTCGCTTTCCATCAAATAAAGTTAAACTTATACTGAGTTCATTATAGTTTGACAGTATAAGAAGTTGCGTCGTATATATACACGGGAGCTCGTTTATCGTGAAATGTAAAGATAAACAAATACAAAAACTTAGCACCACTTAAATATCTATTAAATACTTACCACACTTAACTTGAAAAATTACTGCCCTTCACCTGTAATTACGAAGCCCTTAAATTAATTTGCGGCGTTAATTATTATTTTATATATTTCATTAAATACAAGATTTTTTTTTTTTAATCTATTACCCAGAATTTTTGTAAATATTCATGTTATTTTTTATAAAAAAAATACCTTTATCAAAAGCGTAGTAAATTCCTTACGTCAGCTGTTTCATTAATATTTTTTAAAGTAAATGTTAATATTTTTTTTATATATTTGTGAAGAGCCTTTTTGAAAAATTTTACATGAATTTAAATTCAAAGTAACAAGCTGTCTATTGAAAGTTTAACTTAATAAAAATTTGAAAAATCGTTTAAATTTATGCCTTATTCAAATTTAGAATTTAATCTTCATTTCAGCGAATAATCAAAGCTTTTGAATTTTTTAAAGGTGATCAGTAAATTTAAACGTAAAACGAAACTACTTAATTAAAGTAATTAGATTTCAAAAGCACCTTATGATTAATGTTTTATAAACATCAATTAATTATTATTGCTTATTATCTAGATACATATAAAGTGCATAATAAAGTTATTAAATTCATAAAAGTATTTAAACATTTTTAATAAATACTGTAATTTTGAAATTAATTACAAAACAAAACTAATAATTATTTTTAACGCATACTTGTTATCATTGCTTGATTTATATATATCTATCGGTTAATTTAATGATATATTAAAAATTTTCAAAATATACGTACTAGTCTTTTATGTACATTGGTTTGTTTTCGTTACATTTATATTATTAGATTTATACAGGGTTTTCGATAATTGAGTTTATTGAAATTACTGAATCAATGTAGACATTCAATCTAAATATATGAGTATTGTTGATAATATTTGTTCTTAGTTTTAACATCGGATGTATATATTTTGGTTGATAAATTTAAAACTTATAAAATATATTTATTTTAAATCGTATTGTTTGGAAATATAAAAAAATATAATTAGCTTACAATTTAAGGTAAATCCAAGTATTATTATTCTGTATTTATGATTTTAATTAAATGTTAATTTTTAGTTCATACGAAATTCAGATCAGTATGTAAACTGATGAATCATCTGCAATTATACTTTAAGAAATAAATTTATATAGATTATATATGTACATAACATGTAGCAAAAAGTTAATAAACAAATGTAATAAAAATATTATAAAATAGTTTTTACTGATTTCATAATTAATCATATAACGATGCTTTTTTATAATCTATTATTAATTATTTTAAAAGTTTGTATCTATTTGCAATATTAATATAAAAATATATTTTTGAGAGGAATGAATAAACTATTTGAAATAGCTTATTTTGAAACAATTGATTTTTATATAATCGAGAATATTGATTATTTTTAATTATTAAAAAAACATTAAATCGACTAAAAATATTATATATTCAATGAAATATAGTTTATTTAAAAATTTTTATTATTAAATAAAACGAAACTGCTTATTTATATTTATATTTAAATAAATAGTAGGTCGATATTGATTCATTTTACTCCAGTTTTTAGCATGATCTTGCCAACTTCATTAAAATAATACACTATTGTATATGTATAAAATAATTGGTTTAATGCATAGATAATACATAATAGAAATGGATGTTTTGACAAAATATATTTTATTTATTATTGTTGACGAAAAATAATTAATTATCTTTCGACAACCGTTACGAATTGTTTACGCAAATTGTGCTTACTAAAATTGTTTTTTATTAATATATAGTTTTTATGAAAAAAAGCATTAAGTTTTCACGTAAAATCTATTAAATAATATAGGTTTAATAAGTTTTAAATACTTTTGCTTTTTTATTACGAGTTTTTTAAAATATAACATTAATTTTGGTATGTGTTTTATTAACTTAAAATTACAGATTTTGTATTGGTCAAAGTCTTTCGAATACCATCGAGTAGCCCTAATAGCCCTTCTGTATTAAGTATCTCTAATCAATTTTTATATAGAAACTTGTTCGTTAACCGATCAATATTATTTATTTCAATTCAAATACCTGTACTATTCTCTTTAAATTTTACCTGACTTTTCTGATTAAAACTAAAAACTCTACAGATTTAGGATTTAATTACTAGAAACCTTAGGAGTTCTGATTATTTATACAAGTTAGTTTTTTCAATTTGTATATATCTTCTTATCAATTTTCCTTTCCTACAATGTAATTTTAGATCCATAAAATCTAGTAGTATACGTTTTTTAAACTTATTCAATGATTCTGATTTAATATTATTGTACGTAAGAGAAACCTTAGATCTCTATGAATAAAATAATAGAAGTGAATGACTTGAATATATTGACATATCGTGTCAATGTAAAAAATTTGTCGATTAGCGTCCGACTTTCCCGATATTTTAGCCTTTGGTATGGAGGGATTGCCAGAACCAATTAAAAAACTTTTTTCACAAGGGAATTATGAGAGTCACTCAGCTAATTCGAAGCTTGTGGTTAACGAGGGTAAGAACAGAAATTCGAAATTTTTTTCGTAGCTGGACCTCGAAGTTTTTTCTAATACTTTAAAAATTCTCCGAAGCGCGTCTTTTCATTCACCCGTGATGTTCGCAAGTCTTTTTTTGGTAAAAAAAAATTAAACATGATCCATATATTATAATTCCTCCCTGTATGCCATTGACGATTTTCTGCGAGTATCCGATCTTTAGACTTCAGCCCCTTCGCAGAATTCTGCATACTAATAGTTAAATTAAATTTTCTTTTGGAGAATCACTGCATTATGTGTGAAGGATTAGAGTCGAAATAAGAGTGAAGATTCATTTTCAAATGCTGGGGCATCGAAATATTGGGTATAGTATGGATGTTCGTTATTGATATTGCTGTTGGGCTTTTGGAATATATCATCATGTGCTGCTGAAACTATGTAATTTATTCAAAAATTTTAATACTATTGGTGCAACTCAGTATCATTTATTTATTGTTTAAATCCGTATAAGTTATTTAAACTGAATTTAAGCTCTTGAAATAAATTTTGAGTCTGATTGATTCATATTTGTAAACTTTTAGGTTAGGCACTAATTTTATATTTTTTACTATTTTTTATTACTTGTATGCTTTTTCTTGCATTAATGTAACGTAATGGGTTACATATAACTGTAAACAAAGTTCAGCTATAACTATAATGTAAAAAAAAAGTTGAATATTTTCATTATTCTATTAGGATGATCACACGTACATTTTTGGTGCGTATAAAAGTAGATGAAAAGAATGAAGCTACAGCGATGAGAGTATGAGTAACATTAAACAAAATAATTCAATTATTTTTTTTAATTTTAAGGGATTATAAAATAATTGAATTGTTAGGATGTCTACTATTTTAATTCAGTTTTCATAAAAAGAAAGCACAAAATCAATCTTAGGTATCTTCGTGTTACCATGGTTATGGATCATTGTTAAATGGATATAAATTTAAAATTATTATGTACTCAGGGGAGCAGGAGGGCATATGTATAAGTAAAGAGATAAAATCAAAAAAGTTTTCGTAGTTTTATTTATAGCTGAAAGTATAAGAATACTCTATGAATTTTGTCAACAAACTTTATAATAAGCAGGCAAATCTTGACAATGCTGAACTTTGAAACCTGTTATCTAGATTCATTTCTTGTAGTTCTGCCTTCTTCGTGAATCGAGTTTAAAAAGTGAAATAAAATAAACATCATTCGAAATATTTTTTACGAAATGATGAATGTGTTGAATGTAAGCTTATGTGAAATTAATTTTAAATGTAAAATGTAAACTATCATTTTGCCGTCCTTTTCGATCAAATAAATCACGCATCATTTTCAATTAATCCAAAAGTTCCAGATTAATATATATATATATATATATAAATAAGCTAAGGGACCTGCTCGTTATTACTGATAATGCTATAGTAGTGTGTAGACTGAGCGATGAACATTGTATTAACTAAGTGCACGGGGGGGGGTATGTTAATAAGCGCGACACGAAGTCCGGCGGGACGTTTTGTTATCAGTGTTTTCGAAGGGTCGAGCAGCCTTTCATGTAATTGCCATGCGTGGCGCAACTCACGCGAACAGGGCACAATTAATCGAGAAAAAGTGTTGGCCACTCAATGAGTTCGAGAGCGGTGCTGCTCGAAGGCGACGACGAGTGACGTCGAGCCGCGCGGGGCCGAGCTCCTGATTTATTACATCTTTATCCACGATTTTTAGCCCCCTTGCATTTACTGGCGACGCGATGTCTGCACCGGTGCTCGACCACAGTCTTATCCCCGAGTCTCGATCTGCATCACGAGTTTCCCTTTTTTTTTTAATATTTAAGGCGAGCCCCGCGTGCGACAGTTTCGTCGCGTCGATAATCCAGTCGGCTTTCCTTCTCTCTTTGCCTCTAAAATAATAATTAAGGGGCCACCAGCGCCGTGGCACTGGGACGAAGGGATGCGTGGCACTGGGCTTGTTTCGTTAAGCCAACTTTCTCGAACTTTAATTGAAAATTAATTTAACGTTGTTATTATTGTTTCGACGACTTTTACCCCTCGATCGACCAGGTTTATCTCGTTCAACGGTCGTCTTTACAACTACCACTAAGCGTAAATTGTTTTTTAAATAAACGTATTCGTTGAATGCTTTCATTGTGCTTCGATAATAATGGAATCAAATACGTGAATATTAATTATTATTCATTATACAATTTTCGTTAGTTATAAGATAATAATTCGATAAATATTTCGCTTTTAAAGGCACTTTCTAATCAATAATTTCGTTAATATTTAGGTGTAAACTGCTTATCGAACTTGCGAAACTTGCAATATTAGAAAATTTTAAAATATATTGTAATAAGAGCACATATACCTACTGTAATTTGTTATATTTTTTTATTAAAAATATTGATTAATTTGTTGAAAAAAGGGTTTCTTAAAAATTAAAATGCATTTTTTTTATAATGTTATACAATAATGCTGTACAATATTATATTTCTTAGCACGTACTTTCTGATTAAAAGTATTTTCATTGCCTATGAAAATTTAATTATTAATAATTATTAATAAACTCTAAAGGTCTATAAAAAATTTATATGTGAATTTAAAAAAAAGGAATTTAACTACGAAACCATAAATATTCAAATATCATTAAAAGGATTTAAGATTGTGCACAACATACTATAGTGCTATTGAATTGTAATTTCTACGGATCGTATAAGTATTTTCAAAAGTATTCAATTTGTAGTGATGCATTAATATCACAATTTTAAAACCTTTAATTTATGATATATTTAAGTTCTATTACTTATATAAGCATATAATTATTTTTAATAGAAAAAGAAACAAATATGCTAAGCGATGTTTTATATAATATTAACGTATTTTATTTATGTGCATCTTAGCAAGCCGAACTTAATCCTCTTTGTAATTATATATATATATATATATATATATATATATATATTATTAAAATAATTAATTTAATTTTAAAAGTTTACTGTAGTTACGAAAATATATTAATATTTATTTATTGTTATTTTTTTATTATTCATATTGTATATTTTACGTGAATTTAACTAATGTGCAACATATAAATATGATTTATAAAAAACTCACCAGCAATAAATGTTTTAATTATTTCAAATTTTTTATTTTGTTCATTATGCAGATCATGTATTTACAAAAAGAAATATCTTATCTTTGATTTGGTTTTAAAAACACATTGAAATTTATGTGAAGAATTAAAAATAATTTTTGATTGTTTAAGTTGGCGTATAATTATATTATTGTGATTAAAAAGATAGAATGGTATAAGTTAATGGCATTGCATCAGCCTCGATGAAGGATTAGCCGTAATTCTACTAAGTAAATTTTGAAAATAAATTAGGAACATATCTACTTAACGGTGGTCTAGACTAGACGTCCAAGTATTTTATAAGGTATAGGGTATGAAGATCATAACGGTCTATGTCGTTCAATTTCAAGAAAGGATAATTATAATGCAGATAATTTTCAGCTCATATCACGACGATGTGATGTTTTATAGCTTTATCAATAGTGAAAATTACAATTTATCCTCCATAAATTGTATGAGAATCGATATAATTATTTTTCGATTCGTAAATACAAATTAATCTCATTAAAAAATAAGCAAAAAAAAGCCATGACACATACTTACGTCCTATCTCTCCAATCCGTTAGGTGGTATTTTACTATTCGCTAGTCATAAATTGCAAATTATCCCGAACACAGTTTTATGAGCACGGAATGTCTCGCGATATAAAAGTAAAATTAAAGAGCCTTCAAAAACTTACTGCCGGCACTACAACGGCAGTCCCTGCGGGACTTTGCGAAAGCCTGTCGTGAAAATTCTCTCACTTTGTCCCTTTGCCGATGCGCAGTTTATTTAAACAGGACTCCATTTCCCAACTGCAGGTGTCATGGTGGTCGAGCAAACGACTAAGACGCACGACTATTACCTAGGACTTTAATTGGGCCATTATCGGTATATACTCATTCACGCGAAAAAGAGAGATAGAGACTCAAGAGAGCGAGTTTCGGTACCTCGGAGAATGCGAGTTTCTCTAGCCGTAAGAGCGACTAACTCGGTAATATCAACTAGGATATCGTTGTTATACGTATCTTGGCCGCTTTACGATTACTAATATCCGTGAATTACTGTTTTTGCTTGCATCTTGCCTTTTTGCCCGCCTGATTAATCGCTTGCTACCATACATCCTTGTTAGATTCTACTAAAAATAGCATTAAGATAAATTGTGCTTCGGGAGCGTTTGATAATTTATATATTAATTAAAAATTTTGATTACAAAAATTTATTTCTTATTACAAAAATTCTACTTACAATTTTCTTATTATTTTCACCGACACTGAATTTGCACTACTGTATTAATGGTAGTCATGACTTAAGCCAGCTCGAAAATTTGTTATTCAAATAAAATTTAAATACATACAAAGAAAGGACGGACGTATAGAAAAACCATTTAGAATAAATACATTTTTTTCTACATTGTCTGCATTTCGATTTTAAAATGTTCAAATATTTTTACTAAAGTTCGAAACTAAAGAAGAATTTACACAAGCTTCAAATTATTTTGGACTAAATAAATTTATCATAATGTGATTTTTTATAATAATTTTTATAATTAATTTTTAATTTAATGGATTCTAGCATTGATATATTTTTTAAATATTGAAAATATATATTATAAAAATATTTTCATCGTGTAACAATTATTATATTAATAACGAATATAATTTGAATTTGATAATCAATATCAAGCCTTGTTGCTATTATTAATAAATGCTCTTAATATCACCGATGGCTCTGTTTTTATTGATATCCCCATGCAATCAATATTCAGCATTTAGCTTTTATCGTAATTTATTAATTGTTAGATAATATTCATAGGTAAAAGCTTAATTTAAAATATTAATTCACTTTTTACGTTGTCATATATCGAATATTTAATTTAAAAAAACTAAAAAATAGTTAGTAACGAGGAAAGAAACGTTTGTAGGTACATTTTAAATCCCGACTTGTAGCTCTTTATTATTTTACTCGTACAGAGCAAGTGCAAAAACCTTGTTTGAAAATCAATGAATTTTATAATATTAAAGTATTTAAAAATATTACTTACCGACTATGTATTATCTATAATTTTTCGACAACAGGGATAAACAATATTTTTAAATTAACCTTTTTAATTATTAAACTTATAAATTAGCAATAAATTTTTTACGTACGTAAATAATATTACGTGATATGGGTATAGAAAACATTTAATTAGATGGTAAACATGCTTACAGTGGTAAGAAACTCACAAATCATTCTTAGGTAATTTGCAATAAAGGGTTTATAAAAAAGATTGAATATAACGAAAAAAATTTTATATTAAAATGAAACAAGATTATGTAAAGTGAAAATATTGAAAAGTACGTAATACTGATTAAGAGGAAGTTCAGACTTTATAAAAAATTGTGCAGGCTTATTAAATCTAAGTAGTATAAATATACAAGGTACCAGTGTAAGATATAAAAATAAAAAAGTGTGGTATAAAATTTGAGTTTGAGAACCTGAAATAAAGTTGACGTTGATCAAGGAGGAATATAATGGTAATATCAATTAAGGGTTTGATAACGGGTAAGATATGACTGCGTTATATGTAGCGCAATGCAAAGTATGAAGTTAGACTCTGCATTTAAATGATAAATAATTACATCTCCCTCGGAAAGCATCACTTAATTATTCGGTTTGTCTTTTCAAAATGTTATATTGTTTTTTAAATCACATTTAATTGACTGCAGTATTATAACTTTATAGAAGCTTCTCTGATATAGCATACATTCTCTTCCACACACGAACACAGTTGTATTATTTGGTGTACAGAATAAAATATTTCCGCGTTTATTATTGGTTGTAAAATTGAAGTATCGTGCATATACGTGGAAAATCTAAATAGTAAATTTTTGTAAAGTATAAAAAGTACATGCCGTGGAAAGAAGCAATAAAAAAGAAAGAGAGTGAGCAAGAGTGGGAAAGTGAAGAGCGAAGCGGGGGGGGGGAGGGAGCAAAAGTTAAAGTTGGAAGCACACCAAATGTAAAAGCTTCTTAGTCCTCGAAGCTACTACTGCTGCTGCTGCGTGTGACCTCTTTTTTTCACTACCGTCATTTATCCTGACTTCTTATCGTTATAAACTGTAGCGGCTAACGCAGTACGTATCCTTAAGCTTTTAGGGGTTTTCAAAGTGATGATGCTCCTCAATGATATAAAGAGAGACATTCTTTACTTTCATTATTTAGGGGGACCGTACGTACGGCTTCCAATTAAGCTGTAGTTAAGTCAAATACACATATGAAAAAAAATGAATAATGGTACACAAATGAAAAATTGTCCTTCGATGTAATAAAGTCCTTTATAAAGATCACAATAAAGAATAAAATATGTTCGGAAAAAAGTGCCAATTTTCTGAGGTATAAGAGTTATTTGTTTGAATGTTCGCCTTGCGTCGCGTTGGTCACATTAAGTATAAAGTAAGCAAGTACAATTATGTTCGGGGAAATATCATTTTCCGAGATAAAGGGGTTGTTTGTAGCTGAAGGTCCGCGTTGTATAGTCGCTGGACCCATATTTCGTTCGTGTCGAGTTTACGCGACGAAAGAAATATACTTCGATGTTATCGGTCATTTTCCGAGGATGTAAAATGATTTTTCAAGCTGCACGAGCTAATATAACCCGAAAAAGAGCACATTATCGACGCTCAGCTTTTTCTTTGTTGTTTTGAGCCTCCCCCCCCTCCCCATGTAGAATTCATCTACGTCTAAGCGTCCGAATTTGTAATAATAAGATTAGAGTAACGTACGGTCGAATCATTAACTATTGAAAATTTGTAAGACTCGGGCCAGTTCCACCCACAAGTTCCACCGACGAGTTCCATCGAAATGTTCCACCCATAAGTTCCATCGTATGAGGCTGACAGAGGAAGTTTAAATAAAATACTTATTACGCACAAGGTTGTTTCGAGTCCGTTAATTTTTCCTTAAAATTGGATCTCTTTGCCTACAGGAAAGAGGTAAATACGCAGAAAATATTCAGCATCTTATATTATATTCGATAAAAAAATTTGTTTAAATAATGAATAAAATATATTGACAAGACAAATAAGTAAAATTTTTACGGAAAAAAGAAGAAATTACATAATATTTTTACGATTAATGTAAATCCTTTTCTAAAAAAATTAATTTAACGAATAATACGCAATCATAGTCTATTAAGAATGCATAATAACAGCTTAAACATTTTACATTATTTATAAAACAAATTTAATAAATCGTAAAAACATGTAACGCACTTGAAAATTATATTTCTTAATTAATAGTTTATATTTCAATACACAGTTTATGATAAATTATTACTATAGAATGGAAGAAATTCGATGCACACCTTGTTAAAATTTATTTCAAATTTGAATAAAGGGAATTATATGGAAAACATTGAAGGTTGTTTTTTTTAATTAAACATAACATTTTACTAATATTACAGTAGTATACATTACACAGGTAGATATATTAAATTTAATTGATTGTTATACGTAATGTATATTCGTTTATTTAGTAACATTGATTAAGTATATTGCAATAAATTTATAACAGATTTATTTTCAGTAGATTAAGTTGATAAATAAGTTAATATTAATTATTTGAATTTGAATTTACATGAGCTTTTATAATTTTTAATTTTTTATAATTTCATACAATACAAGAATTTTTATAATTTCAATTAAAATTTGGAGATGTAAAATTTGGAGTGTCCAGAAGAAAAATATCTGCTTCTTTGTATTCTTTCTTTTCTATTTAATTATTATACTTTATGCAATAAAATCATATATATATATACACATACATGTATATATATATATATACATTGGGAATCAAAGGAGAGTTTTGTAATGTAATGTATTTAAAATACTTGTATTCACTTTGAAAAACGAAACTTTTTCAGAGGTTTAAAAGTGTTTGCAGATTCGTACGTGGATGATGCTTCTTACAAGTTGTTGTGTAACTCAAATCTTATATATATATATATATGTAAGTTTCTCTGTTTTTGAGAAAATAGGCAAAGACATATAAAAGTATTTTTTAGAACAGGAAAAGCTACGAATATAGTTATCATTTCACCTTGTCAGTACATTTTAGAGTTTAATGTGCGTCGTTAAAATTTGAGAATGCTTTTCACCCGCATTTTTTCATCCGTACTCGTAGTATATTTTCTACACAGCTTCTGCTACCCCTTGATACCTCAACTGCATCCCTTCTTGTACCCTTCACTATTCTCGTCGTGCTTTCCCCGTCATGGCGTTAATGTACGACAGAGCGTAAAGCCGTGGATCTTGGGAGTGGCTATACGTGGCCGAAAGTTAGTAAAACAAAGGGAGGGCATGAGATTTGTTAAACTAGAAACGTATGGTGAAACGAACTTGTAAAGCGATAAGAAAGCCACTTTATTTCGTGTAGAATTGCTAATTTGAATGGAATGCGATGCTAATATAATAACATAAATTTAGAAAAGATATATTTCTATAATAATTGTATAAACGAAGACGTTATTTTAATTAACAATTGGAAATGGACCGATGTTATTAAAGCTTTTCGGGTGTCCCATAACTTTTTACCAAGAATAAATTACATTCCTTATTATAAAATACATTTTTATGATAATTTAGAAGTTTTCAAGATTGCCGTTGCTGGCTATAATTTGCAGTAGAAAATTCAGCTCTCTATTAAATGTAATCACTTTGTTAACGATTTACATATGTAAATTTATAGTTTAAACAAAAAAATTTAAATAATTTTAAATAATAGAAGGCATTAATAGAAACTATGTAGAGAATGAAATACAAAAATGATATTTATATTATTCTGTTTCGTAAGAATAGTTCGGAAGGTAATTTTTTCAAAATAGCAGGCCAAATTTATAAGATTGCTTATAATATATTATTCTAAGAATATACAAATTTAAATGCAAAACATGGTCATTTACATGCGGCAAAATATTGATGCAGCAAGAATCAAAATCTACGAAAGTTGTGTTCACAGAGAATTTTTTAGCTTTGTTCGAATGTACTGTAAACTAGCTTATCTAGTATCTTGGTAAAAAAAAAAAAAAAAATACATAGGGTTTCGCATAGAGAAGGAAGCAGCGTGTAAAAGACTGGATGCATTTACTGAAAAATATACGCGCGCGTATTATAAGCAGAAATAAGAGGTGTGAAATTTTGCGGTGCGCTGATTTAGCTTCATTAACGTATACGGCTTATTAAAGCAAGAGCTTGTTAAACAAGGGAAAATGTATAATTCAAAGAATCAAATAAAGCTCCCTTGGGCGGAAAAATAATTTAGCAACGTTCAAAATTTGATATGCGTGTATTACAATTACGAGCTTTTGCTTTAATATGGGTAAATAAAGAGCGCAAACGAATAGCGAAGCGATACTCATTACAATGATACCATGCGAGTCTCGCGTTATTCAAGCCTACGTAATATTCGACGAGTTTGGCTTCTATCCAGTTCGCAGAGAGACGACAATTTTTCCGAAAAGCGCTCCAGTAAAATAAAAGAAACGGTAAAATCAGGAAGGACGGGAGAGAGGAGCTGCTTCGGAGGAATCAATCAAATCTCCAGCTATGCGAAATCCGCTCCTAAGAAAAATCTATCGGCAGGTCTGGCGGGGTCGTCGGCCTCGAGCCTGCCGAGGCAATCGCTCGGCCTATCCCAAGGAATGGGGGCCCCGGGAAGGAGGGGTGGGGGGGGGAGGGACTCGGATCCTTGGGTCCTCGGAGCCCAAGAGCGCAGCCCCCGCGGGGAGTAGTCGGGCCAGGGTTGCGGGTTGGGCGGGGCAGAGCTCAGGGGTGGCGGCGCTCGAGGAGGCCACGGGATCCATATCCCGGCGGCGCACTCGCGCAAAAGGGTCGAGAGCGCGGGCGCGAGCCTCCGGGGCGGTACGTAGGAGCGCCGGCGCCCCGACGTCGGCAGGGTGGATAAAGGAGCCGCGGCCAGTCGTGCCCTCGCCGCGCTCCAGGCTGGGAAAGCAGCCCCGTGCGGCCAACCGGCGAGTGAAACCCGGCTAAAAGTGTGTCGTAGCCTCCTCGGGAGGCGCCGGTCTCGAGTCGCCGGCTCTCGCCGAAGCTCAGACTTGGGACACTGGAGGCCGACAGACTGTCCCCGGCGATTGGCGACCTACGCTGATCCGGGGCTCGCCGATACTCGGTCGCACCCTTCGTTCGGCCGCTACGCGATTAGCCTTCATTAGCGCGAGTATCTCTTACGCTCCCGTTACCTACTGCGACTTGTGCTATGTTCGCTTCGGCGATTCTATCAAAGCCGAACGATTGATTAATCGGAATTCAAGTACGCCTGTATGTGCTCATTCGCTCGATACAATCGCCTTTATTTATCAGCCAAGTTATTACGACTTTTTAATTTGGCGTTTTTTTTTTTTATCGTTCTCTATCTATGTTAAAATGTATTTGGTCAGGTGTAATCGTCATCGCAGGCTCAATATAGAGATTGTGTCACGTGCGATGAATGGCATGTATATCACATGGACATAACTCGTAAAGGAGGTTACACTTATTCTTATACTTATTCCAATTATAAGATATTGCAATTCAAAGGTACCATTGTTTTGGTAAAGAAACTAAACTGGCGATACTCTTCGCCCTTATTCGTTTAAAATGATCGACTGAAAATAATCATTTAGTACATTCGGTAATCAATATCAAACATTACCCGCATAGATTAGTTATACTTTAGTCAATCTAATTATCTATTTACACTTCACTAATGCAAAAATATTGTTCTTATTAGTTAATTATTATCGGTTTTTAAATATTTGTTTCATTGAAATTGGATTAATTTTAATAAGAAAATTTATCCATATTTTGCTGTTGCATCATAATTTAATGTCCTATCCTCTGCCTTCCTAAATATTTATTATTTTCCTGTTTTCCTACAAAATTCTTATATGCCTCTCTCTTATTTTTCACTCTAGTTACCTACCCCACTAATCTTAATCTGTGTGATTTAATTATCCTTACCATGTTAGGTAAAGTATATAGTATCTATTTTATGATTATGTAATTCTACTGAATAGCATTTTTTTATATACAGTTTTGAGCATTTATTTTTTTTACTTAACCAACGTTTCCTTGGTAAACTCTTTATTTAGTAGTTGGTCCTTATCCTCCAATAAGTTAAAATTGTGTTATGTAATTCTTTATTGGATAATATACACCTACGCCAACTTTTTGAAAAAAAATTTGTAAAATACTGCATGTGTTGATCAAATAAATTATACGAAATCGTTTTCTTATAATCCATCGAGAATTTTTAAATTGATATTAATTGTCTATTATTTAGGTGCTTTAAAGGTGTTTTAAACAGTTTTAAACTCGTTGAATCAGAATGACCTTTTTAAGTTTAATAATAATAATATCAACTCTTAATCATTCCATATATAAATCATTAATCATATTATAATATTTCAAGTCTTAATTTTGGTGTATTTTATTTAATAATATCGTAAATAAATATACCTTTGGATGTTCTATCATATTTTATATTTTTTATAAGATTCAATTCTGTTGTTCATGTACGCATCGTAATGTATGCGAATAGCTTCTTCAACTTTTATAGAAAACCATTTGTATCCATTCTGTAAAATTACCATCCTTATATTGTATTATATTTGATATTTTTCGAAAACATTTTTTTATCGAGTTTATTCCTTTGTTTTTTTTTCATTCTATATTATAATGTTGAAAATTTCCTTTTATCCTCCTGTTTTGGATATTTTTTATTTTCCGCTATCAAATCCTTGTACAACAATTAAACATGCATCGTATGCATTGCAATTTAATCGTAATACGAATATTCTATGTATTTTAATATAACATAAAGTTATTAGTTTACCTTTGTTAAAATATGTATTCACCATAGTTATAAATTCTATGCTCTGTAAATTATTCGTAATCATACAAATTATGATATGCTTTAAATTTCTTCGATATTTTAAGTAGATATTTTATATATTCTGCCTGTCAGATTTATTTTATATTTTTCATATTTTTATTAAATTCATATAATTGTAGATATTTTATAATTCCATAAATTAGGGTTTGATCAAAATATAATTCAGATTGTAATTTATATGCCCAGAAATATTGAATTTAATAAATAATTATCCATAGAATAATTTTTGATTATTAGAAAATAATCCATATGATTAGATATAAGGTTTTCGATTCAAACCATTTTCTATATACTTGAACATTACAAATATGATTAAAATAAGAAAATTTTCATATCTGTAGAATTCACTCTTAACGTACATTTAATATGTGTACTTTACGAATTTATAAAATTTCTTCTTTTACTATTAATCTGAAAAATATGTGTTTTTAAAAATAATTTTACTTGCAAGTCTGTTAATAAAATTAGCAAAAAGAATATAGAACTTAAGAATTTACGATAAGAGAAATTTATATTAAATTTCTTCTTCATTGTCATCTATAATAATAAATCATTTTGATAAATTTTGTATAACATTTATTGATATTTATTTCTTTAGTGAAAAGAAAGATTGACTTTGAGTAGAGTTTATTCTTTGAAAATGCTTTTCAATTTAATATTAATAAAAAGTAATTGTGATATTTCAAATTCGTTTAGTAGTAAAAAGTGTTATTTCAGTTTTATATTTTGAACGTTTGTCTATTATTTTCTTCATATTTCATATGAAGACACTTTTTTAGGCCAATATAGGGTTATGCATGTATTGTCATTCTAATGACTATAGTTTAATAGCCTAATCTCATAAATCTAAGCACAGCATCAATCGATTACTTACAGATATACATTTTCAAAGTTGCAACTCCTCTTCAAACTTTAAAAAATCGCATCTTCTATACGTATTTCGAGAAATGCTATGCATATACAAATAACTGACGTAAATTGAATTGTTACTGGAATTATTTACTATAATAAACAAATGAAATCTATTTAATAATAATATTGTCAACATTTAAACTAAGTAATTATACACAGATGTTTCCATAACAGATTTTCTCTGTACTAATGGTTAGTTATCACGTTATTTACTATATCTGTATACTTACGTGTACGAAAATCGCCTAATTAATAGGAATTTATAATAAATGTTGATTTAAAATAAATTGGATTTATTATCATCAATTTTAAGGAATCATTTCTAATTGATGTGATATATTAATTACCTGTATTACCTACTTAAACAATTATAGACTATGAACGATCATAGGAACAAAGGAAATTTTTTAATTTCAATTAGAAATTAGTTCTTTCAACTCGAAAATTATAACATAACCATATTTTTTGTTTTGATTTGATTATTTTGAAAATTAGCAGCAAGTTTTAATAAAATTTTTGGTTTTTTTTTAAGACGAATATTAACATATTCACAGAGTTCACGTGTGTTCACACGCTCTTAAAAAGTAAGATTCGTAGTGTAATACAATCTTTAACTATTAAATATATTAGTCAATATACGTATAAATATTGCTAATTATATTTTAACTAGTAAAAGTAAATGCCAGACAATCTTTTCTGTTTAAAAATTAGCGGAATATTGTTAATATGTGTATTCATTAGAGAATGAGCCCACATATAATCTTAGTTTCCGACAATAGTTTTATCAGTGGGAAACAAATAAAAATTTATGTATAGTAAATTTCATGTTTGAAATCACGTTTGACTATTAATTATGGCGTTTCATAATTATACTTTTTAACAATAGGAAGTTTTTTTGCGTAGACACGTGACGTAAATGATTCAATTTTGATAAATGATACATATATGATTGAATTCGCAAAGAAAACATTTTTTTTGAAAAGCATATGAGTTATTTGTTATCATGTTTTAAAATTGAAGCTTTTATTAGACATAAATTACGAATTTGTTTCGTTCTTAAAAGTAGAATGGACATAAATAGATTACATACATAAATAACAACTAGAAAAGCTCCATTTTTGCATAAGAGATTTTTACATTAGACATTATTAAATAATAATATGTTTCTTACTAAGCATTAAATATTGTTTAGTAAAAGAAAAATTAAATTAATGATACATTCAGAAGCAAAAAATTTCGAATTTTATTAACAGTACAGGGTTTTGATAACGTATTTTAAATATATTTTAAACAATTATCCTTTTAAATTCTATTATACAAAGTTACAGGTTTCAAGAGTCATGAAAATTCCAAAAAGTTATTCGATTTAAACAGTTAATCGATTTTTAGTAGTTGCGTCGTAGTTCATTTGTATTTGCAAAGCATCAAAAAATTTTTGATTCCCTGATTGGGCTATTTGACATGTATTTATTTTCCGAGCGTTGACGGATGTTCAGGACGAGGGAAATCCTTCGTTGCAGTTGTGTTGATTTATAGCACAGATGCATTCGTAAAATACCCAACGGCAAGTCTTTCGAAACGCGCCTATGTGAATTTGTCAGAAATTTTCTGCTATTCTTCTCTAGGCCCATCCACCCATTGTATTCACTCCTTCCTCGCCCTTCTCATCAACCACCTATGTACAATACTCTTTTCCATTGATGCGATTTTTTTTTTATTTTTACTGCAAAAAGATCCAAAAAGTCCAGACGCTGCTATTTTGAATAAAGCTTTTGACTCTTTTCTCACTTTTTTTTTTTTTTTTTTATAATTGTCCTTTTATCAGCTTTTGTTGGTCAATGCAAGAATTGAAGTGGTAAAGACTTAAGTAATTATATATTGAATGGGTGCCAACATTACACATGAAGAAAAATAAAAGAAAATCATGGCAATTTAAACATTTCAATGATGCGTTTTATGCAAGTTTTGCTATCAATTGTTTTGAACTTGAGATTAATTACAATGCCGAATAGGCAGAATATAACAGCTTCTGATTTAAAGTATTGCATTTAGATAACATGCTGAATATTTTCATCATAATAGCCCTTTTTGATTAAATTTTTTTCTTCCTATTATTTACTAGCATGTACTGGAATTTTTTTTTTTGATCAGGGAATGTACTTAATAAAAAAGATCCGACGCTAAGAAATTGTAAGACATAATTTAATAAATCGAACAAAATTTATTAAATGGAAATATTTCTGAGGTATTGTTTCGGATCAAAAATGATTTCCAATGCAATAAAATTGTACAATTAAACATACATGTTCTATATATGTTTAATTTTATATACCTTTCAGTATATTCGTAGTCTTCAATAAGTAACACAACTGGAGAGTATTCTAAAAGTACAATACCATAGAATTAATTCTATGCTTAATATAGAAGTTGTAAAGTTAATTCATTTTATTTGCTTCGAAAAGAGTTGTACGTATTTCCTGGAGTTCAAAAATAATTGAAGTACGGCTATATCAGATAAGTGGATTATCTAAAACCTATTATGGTTTTGTTTTCAAACAACTTGGCAATAAAGAGGGGAATAAAATGTACAATTTAGAATTACACCAAGCTAGGATTAGAGCAGCTATAACGCCCTCGAATATCAGTTATTACTTGGAAGTCCATCGGCCAAGTATTTATTAGGCGTTGACAAGGGGGGAAAAATCTGTGAAAAATCCCCCCAACGCAATAAATTACCGAACGACCAAATACATTTTTACGGTAGAGCGATCAGCGCCAAAGTCTTACAGATTTATTCAGTATTTTTGCATTATGATCTTTAGAATATTCGTCGGCTAAGCTCGCGCGACAAGTTCGATCGAATCGCCGCTCGCCCCGAGCAGGAGGTCACAGCCAAGTGGAATACGAGGAGAGGGCCATCTTCCGTTGCGAACCGCAGCGATCGAGTTCGGCGGCTCGGGGCGGGGGGACGAAGGGCTGCCGGCCCTGCGGAAGACTTTCGGCGACTGCGAATCCCGGGGCGAAGGAAGTTGAGAAAAAGAGTTCGCGTCGGATGGGCGGCGATCGATGGGTGGGTCGCACGCGAGACATGAGCAAGTCGGAGCCCGCGGCGGCCGTCTGGGCTCTAGGGCCCGTCGCTGAGGGAGTCGTCGTCGCCCATCGATCGCGGGCAGCTGCACTACTCGGCCGACGTTAAGGCGCCTCTGCTTCACGGACGACCCACGACCCGCTACTATGTTCACCTGCCTTTGGAACTTCCTCGACTGGTAAGATATCGGCATCCTCCGGTCCCTTGACCCCGCTTGCTTATCTTGTGTGCGGGGGATTGGGGGGGGGGAGGGAGATCGACCGTTTCGAAGCCGGTTCGGCACTGGCGCCTCCGACAAAAGTGAAAGGAAAATCAGAAATGCGTTTGGATTGCCGGGCCCTCGTGGGCTGCGTCATTGCATAGCGCGGAAAATGCGACTTGCAGTCGCCGATGAATTTAAAGATTCGGCTCATGCACTTAATCGATACTCTGCCTATATCTATATAACCTGAAAGCTAATATTTATACACGCAATTCAGTATCTTTGTTCTTGGATTATTTGAATGCTTTGTATTATTATCGGATAGATGGCAATTAGAGTTAATACTACTTTTGAGTCTGCAGTACCAAGTTATACCAGTTATACGTAGAAGACTCGCTACTCGACTTGTTATCTGACTTATTATCAATGCTTGTATGGTAATTCGAATATTATATCATAGCTGCGTACATTATTTACGTTTATTCATTAAATACGTAAATCAATGGTGATTCATTCTGTTGTGTATTAGCCAAATATGACATTGTTATAAATGCATTTTCACTTCATTGTTTTGGCATTTAGCGAATAATGTTTTTCAATTAGGTTTCGTAAATGGAATAATGTAGCATTTGCATTCAAACATGACAAATATAATTGTATAATGTTATAACTCTATAGCTATTTCTATTTATTATAACTATTTAGTTATCATATATAACGTGTACTTGCAGTAATATTTTCAATTTTTTTTTTATTACCTTAAAATACCTTAAAACTTTACCCGATCGGTATTAAAATACATATCAATAATATAATTCCATTTTATTTTTAAGTGATGTAGCTACGCAGAAAATTTTGAATTGTTTTTCCAAACTAAACGATTTGAAATGGTAAATAATAGAAAAGTATATTTTTTTGAAAGGACATATTTTTTTAAATTCATTTTTAGCTCATTTAAGAATATTTTCCAGTGCTAGAACTTTATGGAATTAAATTTCAGTCCTTAATATTTATAAATGTGGTTAGAATTTTTTATTTTTCAAGTAAAAACATGTGTTGGTAATGTTAAAATTGTAACTTCTAAAGCATATGCGCAAATTTTTCAATCAATACTTAAAAAAAATATTGAAGATTAAGATAATAAACATTCACATTTGCATCCAACATATTGTATAAGAATTCTGTACTTCAAACTCATTTTCACAACTTCAATCTTTGAAATTCGTAAATTAAGAGGCTAGTTCGTAAAGAAACTACTTGTCGATTTAGAAATATCTGTTAGTCATTATTGTCGTTATGTGTGATTATAAACATCCTATTTGCTGACAATAATAATCATGAAAGTGTAATTTTTAAAAAAATTTATTTTCTTTTAAAATATCTAAATTAATATATATAACCTGCATTATCTTGGATTGTACCAAAATCTTTATTTCATCAATATATAGTATTCAATATATCTTTAACGAGTAATTATCAGAAAAAAAATATTATGAAATGAGATAAGAAGCCTTTACATCATAAAGACCTTTAATTTTTTAAGTGCATGAATAAAAAAATCACTGTTACATTTGTGGACAAATTAAAAAAATTTTTCCAAGACAACCCTCGTCGACTAGATAACATTATCAACATCATAATACTGGCCTTCCCATTAACAAATATAATTTTGTTAATAATCTATAAAAACAGCGTGATAATATATAACTCCATATTAATGATCACAAAAGGTTTTTAATTAACAGTACATTAATTATTATTTTCTTTTCAATATGGGACTTATCAAATTTTAACAAATAAAATTTGTACATAATTTATTCAGAAGAATTTTTTCTGCCAACGATGTACCTATCCTGTAATGAGCTTGTTAACGTTTAAAGCTTCTGTTTAAAATTCAATGAAAGATTTTGAATTTTCTCATGCATAAAGGTGGCATACATTTTAATATAAAATGAATTTCAAAAAGTTTTAGAAACAATTGTATCTCATTCAAAAATTTCCAAAAAGATCTGAAAACATTCAATATTTTTCTATTTAAAAAAAGATAAATTATATTTAATAACTGAATTTTGTGTAGATTAATTAGATAAATCTTAATCGTTTGTGAATTAGTTATATTAAAAAAACGAACATCGAAAATCTCGATTTAAGCTGCTTAAACTTACTGGTAGAATTCGAATTTAAAAGTATAATTTATTCTACAGCAAACATATTTCATTATAAACATCTGATTTATTTAGTGGTTTACAGATCAGACTTCATAAAAGTAAGTAAAAATGTAAAAACATGATTTATCGTGTCAACTTTCAAAACAACGGAAATAGACTTTTAAAAATGCATACTTTCATTGAAAAAAGTCCAATATTTATAAAATTCATTTTATGCATAAGCTTTCAGTTTATAATATCAATGAAAGTAACCTTGTATAGCATTACTTTGTCATTGTAGCAATAAATGTATTTTCACAGAAGTATTTATAAATGTTTAATTTCAAATCTACGGAATAATTATAGTAATAATATATTAAAAAATTAAAGGAAGATTATTAAATAAAAAATGAGACAGATAGTTAATGATGTACATGACTTAGGACTATTCATAAGATTGAAGCCTATAAAGTATTAATTTTACAGCTAAATCTTTATCGAGTACCCAGAAAAAATACTTATAATTTTTACATAATTTAAAAAGAAAGAATAAATTAGTTTTTTTTATAAAAAATTCAAATAGTAGTTGAAAAATTATAAAGGTTGTAGTCAGACAAAACTCATTTAGTGATTTTAAATTATTTCTTAAATCATACATCATCTTAAAAGCTTATTCCTCGCTAAAAAATGGTGTTCGTATTATAAATTTTAAATGATTAGTAAAACATTTTTATTACTATGACTTCTAAGTATTGCTTGCAATTTTTATAAATATAATTTTATAATATAATACAGTTATATCTAAGACCATTTTCATAAGTACGTACAATTCTTAAAAAACGAATGTATTTTATTTGCTTAATTTATTGTTGAACAACTAATTTAATACATACGATTAATAAACAAATATAGTATCATACTGACAAATATCGGCCATTAAACTTCTGGGCTTAATATTTTTTCTTTCATTCATTCAGTTTCGATGAAAGTTTTATAAATATAGAATATTACAATATTTTAATGCACTAGACACAATCAATTCTCTTAAAAACTAGTCAGTTTTCTGTATATCTGATGTCTCATATATACTTTCTGTATTTCTACGGCACTCCATCATCCCTTCTTTTTTCAGGAAATACAGTTTAATACTAGTAACTTATAAATAATTTCATTTCACTGTGCTTGTAACCCTGATGGGCTTGTTTGTGACTTATTATTGTGTTTTTCGTTAGTATTGTGGTCGACTTAACTGACTCTTGTCAAGATTGTCCATTTTGTGAATGAGACACACGGCGAACACTAACAGTTTAACTCCAGAACGATAGTGATATCTGTTACTAATTTGCAAATTCGCGAAAACAGCTGAATTTGGTAACATTCAGTGAATAATTCCTTATAATTATTATCAGTAGCAGACTATCTAATTAGCTATGTTTTCGTCAAAAACCTGTACCTGATGCCTATTTAACTAAATTTACAAAAATTCATCATATATTTACCTTCATATGCTTAATACAATTTATCAGTTACTATCTACCACGAGTGAGCTGGAATTTATAAAAATGCAATCAAAATTTTTATTTGTTAAGGATTTTTGATATTGAAAAATTATTGCTTTTGTCACCGCCACTATTTTCATTAAATACTGCTATCAAAATATTCAAAACTTGTTCTAAGAACTTTGTATTCTAAATAGTAAATACACAAAAGCAAAATTGAATTCAACACTCCTAAGTTAATTATTCTTAAAGTAATAAAAATAAGACGCTTAGAAATAAAAGCAGAGACAATTACAATATTACATGAACAGTGATTTATACATTTCAAGTAAAAAGTAAATTTTCTTTTATATCTCAAATTTTTAATTTTAATTTTCAATACACTAGAATTATAATAAATTCTCAGAACGAAAAGAAACCGTGATAAAAATTAGATTGCTAAAAAAATTCGTATCAATTTTATTTATTGACCAATTTATACACTAATTTAATATTAATATTAACATCATTGAAATTCAATATTTTTTTCAAATTTTGCATATAGTAATTGGTAATATTTTTAATGAATACTGGTCTCTATAAGATTAGACTTTATAAGCAATGTGTAAGTAAATATAAACATCTTAAAATATAGTAATAAATATTAACAGACATAGCAAACTCGTATTCTCTTACGTAATCAAAGTCTATTATTATTGATTTTTTTAATTGTATGCGTAAATACTTTTTTTATATTTACAACAAAATTTATTGAAAAATGTCTTTATTTATTTAAAGATGTATATTTAACTACAACACATGTTTAAATTATAAAAATATTTTAATTGTAAATTAAATTAAATATATTTTAGATTTTTTCTAAAAGATTATTATTTCCTTTGACGTTTTTAAGTTCTCATTAATACTATGTCATAAGTAACTAATAATCTTGTTAATAGAATAAGTTTGTAAAATAATTTAATGCAACGTTGTTCCAGCGTATCTAAATCTAATATAAGCCTACGTATGCAAATTTGTGTAACCTTTTTACTTTAAAAATAATCATTTTTCTATTAAAAATTCTTAATATAATGCCATATACAATAAAAAGAAAGCAAAAAATTTCATATAAAATTAATTTATATATCTCTAGCTCTGTTATTTTTTATGCCTTTAATAATCGTTAATATAATAGTATATAATTAACGATTCCCATAGTACACTAATATGTAAAATATCTCGTAAATTCTCATAACGCATAATAATTAATGAAATACTAATGTTTAAATTTGTCAATGGTTAAAGGAAGATATAAACAAAGATACTAATACATAAATGCCAATCATTATATTTACGGCTTTCTTCATATTTATACTCTGCAAAAGTATAGAATTAGTACATAAATAATCTCTTAACTAAAATAACACAGTGTGGTCGTAACTTATTGAACTAAAGCAAGGATTTTATTGCGATATTGTAGATAAAAGTATATGGGTTTTATGAATATAGTTTTAAATTATTATTTTAAAATCATGATTCTAAAGCAGTATGTGTAGTATTAGAATATTGTGGTCATGTATTATATTTATTTATAATACTTAAGTATTGTATTGATCATTGTAGGTAAATAAAAACGAGAGTCTTGTCATAAGTTTCTTTGTAGGGCTTATTTAATTTTCTCATAATATCGTTATGAAAATGATTGAATCGGCGAACCAATACGTACGCTAGTGTTTGTATATAAATTTATATACATATACATCGAATGAGCTTAAAAATTATTTCTCAATAACCTGAAAGATTAATAGAATAGCTAAGGATGCATTGAATGTCGTTACTAAAGTTGGTTTTGGCCTTTTCAACTTCCTTTTAATGTAGCTTTTCTTCTTTCTTTTAAGAAAATATTTTACAAAAATGTTAGAACAATATTTTATGTATAATCATTATTGTCGTTATTTATTACTTCTATTTATCTACAAGTAACAACTATACATAATGTGTTGCAAAATGTGCACAATTCACCTTAGTATTTAACATTGAAACGGTACCGGATAACACAAATCTCAGCGAGAAAATATAAAATGCTCCATTCCAAGCCAAAATACTCTATCATCATAAAGTATCCTAATGTCTATTTAGCTAAAGAGCTCTTGAAGGAGTGGTGGTAAAGGATGTAGGGCCAAAAGTAACTGTGCGTCTAAGGAAGTTTTTTGGAGAACTTCTTACAGTAATGGGATCGTCTGTTCGTGACGTCGCCATCACTGCTCAATGACTCGACAGTTCGAAACTTAGCTGCAAAATCGCTCGTCAAATTTCTATGCAAATTAACTGCATTGAGGCTTGTAGTTTTCGGGGCACGTGCTCATATAATGGCAAGACGCTACCTTTTACAGTATAGTTTTTAATCGCGAAGTTGCTGCGGCTTCCCTCTCATCGATCCTCGGCTAATCACAACAGAATATCCGTTCAATGGCTACGTTCTTATACCCCTTTACCCTTCATAAATAATTTCTTAGCAGCTTGTTTATGAAATTCAGATAATAAAAATCTTCAGTGTGCATTTAATCATGTGTTGTTTAATTTGATCTGTGCCAATGGTTCTATTCGGTTAAATATTATACCAATTATGCTCGTGCGTTTATTGTGTCCTCAATTTTTTATTAAAATGAATTTTTATACAGTTTATCTTATTGATTAAATTTCAGTTAAAAATAAACATGAAAATATTTTACACCAGATTTTTTTCTATAAAATAGAGCTTAATAGTGAGTATCTTCGCGGTATTCTTACAACATAAGAGTGAAAAATATTGCCCATTTCAATAATCTTTTTGATCGCTTATAAATCAATTTTGTAGTACTTTTACATAGTATAGTCTCATTTTTATTATTAATGCATTAATATTTTTCTTTTTTTTGAATTTTTTCGAAATGTTTTCGTTTATACGTGTGTGCCTGCATTCCTTTGCCTTTGTGTGGGTATGTTTCAAAATTTTTGACAACTACAAATTATGTTTACATTGTAATTATAAAATACAGGCATAAACTAACGTTAAATATCGATTAAAAGAGAATTCCAGTTACTGTTTTACTGCTGCTATTACGCTAATGTGATTTTCCAGATAAACAAAAAAGGCTTAGCTACGTTATTTTGTATTGTTTTTATATTAAAAAAAAAGTTTTTTAAATATACGAGTTTAGGGAAATTTATTTTTTACTTTTTTTAAAAAAAAGATTATTTTTATTTCTTTAAAAATATGTTCTTAAGGTTGTTGGAAAAACTCCAATAGCTTACAATTATTTCAACAGTAGCAAAAAATGTACTGACTTGACGTCGTTAACCTTTTTATTTAAAATAACCTTTTCTCATCTAACGATGTTCTTACTTACGACGAATTTAATTTATCAACTAATAATATTCCAAGTCTACATGTGAGAAATGAATAGTTTGATAGGTAATAAACTTCAGAATTCATATTTGTATACATTATTTACTCTCAGTACATTCAGCAGTAAAGCTAAATAATTTTTTTAATGTTTTAAAAAACAATACAATCACTAGTTCATTCGAAGAAATGTAATTTACTTTTGTTGTTCTTTGATGAATTATTGCATTAATAACTTATTCGTTTTGCATTTATTTTTTGTATAAGACCACGATTCATATTAAAAGCAACATCATTTGAAATTACAAATCACAAAAGCATTTCCAAAATGTTTCTTCATTTTTAATATTATTTAACAATCACTGGTTGCGGTACCAATTGCGTGTCGCCTCTTCGCGTGCAGAATATTACTTATTCTTTCAATTAGGACCTTTTTCGTTGAATGAAAATTCCATGCATTTTCAGTTTAAACTTTTCGCAAACGATATTGTCGTTGCTATTAAACGAATTGATTATTTATGTAGAAAATTTTTTTTGTGTTTAATCGTAATAAAATTAAAATTTTTCACCTTTTTATTCTAAAAATAAGTTTGCAAAAATATTTTTAACATAGATTGTTATTTTTGTTATCTTAAAAGCGTAGCTTATTCGTGTTTTAAAATAATTATAATAGTTAAAGTGAATATAATATAACAAAAATGTATCTACTAAAGATGCATGATATATAACACCATTATGAAAATACATTTTACATAAAAAACTGGCTACTTAAGACCTATAATTATATATGCTTATTATATATTAATAATTTTATGTAAATAATACTCTTCTTGACGTATGCTTTTAAATATCAGACTTACTTAAAAATAATCTTTTGCAGGCTCGACCAGCCGGTGACCAATTCAACTTCCGGCATGGACAGCAAAAAGGTAACGATAATAAGATTACATATTTAATATTAAAAATTTAATATACTTACCATTGTATTTAACGATACTAATGATGGATTAAAAAAATGAGTGTTATAACTATGTTAAGATAATTTTACAATGAATTATAAAAATTTGTGTTGTACTAAAGAATGATTTTAAAAAAAATTAAAATATTTTTCAATAAAATATAATAAATACTTCTATATGCATATTGAAATATTCGCTGCTTAAAATTTTATGATTAAAGTAAAATACTGGTGATAATAAATATTAAAACCCATTAAGTTACATAAATGGGTAAGAAATTTATCTTACCCTACATGTGTTTAATTGCCTGGTATCACCCATACCGGTCAAATAAATAAATATTGAATAAGAATATACTAAAAATATACAGGAAAATACTGTATTAAATACAAAAACATTAAAATTGTTTTTAAGTAGCTCATTTTATTATAGCCGAAATATTGTTATAAATGTACGATTAGTTTATATCTGCTGCATGCTTTAATTGTATTTAGTTTGAAGAGTAGCGTTTATCTGCATTACAACACAATTTCTTTCAAGTCACTACTGCAATCGCAATAAATTTCAGCAGCTTCTTGTTCTGCAGATGCTGCGAACGTAAAAAATATTAATACAAATAGTGGAGCCATAGCGGGCAATGAGGTGAAAAGATATGTTTTTCTAGAAAAAAAAAGAAAATATCTTGGAGATAGAAGTCGTTGGACAAAAGAAAACTTCTTCGCTCAAACATTTTATTTTATTTTTAAAATTGCTGAAATACTTACATTATCTGCAGCGCCCAGGTAATATATGGGGCAAAAGAAGGATAATGGTGTGATATTTTTACATGTAAAAAAAAAAAAAAAAAAAAAAAAAAAAACAGTTACGCAAAAGCTAATAAGAGTCTACTTGTAGGAGGATGCAGTTAACGCATGTCTTTATACAGTGTAGACGTATAAGCTCACAAGAAATGGAAACCGTGGCTCTCGAGGGCTTAGCCCAAGTACACTCAAGGGCTTTAGAGGGTCAATTATGGAATCTTGCTCTAGTTGCCGAAAGGCCGTACGGCGACTGGAATTACGTGTGCACCTTTACTAGGAAATCATTTTCGAAATTCGCCGGCCAAAGTCATTTTACATTGAGATCTGCGTTTATCCACTTCGGCGTTAGAGGGGCGGCCAGCCTTTTAAAAGTACAGTTTATAATCGGTTCCGGTGACTGACAAAACCAACTTATCTGTATTTTCGAGAAAGTCGGAGCCTTCGTAGCGCAGCGATGTTTTATTTATCGTGACACGAGGCTTTCCATAATCTTAACTTAACCTCGTTATGAGCATCTTATGAGCCAAAAGGACGAGGAACTTTTTTTTATTATAAATTTATCGTCATGAATAGGTGCACTGTATTAACAATTTCGAATTTCTGTAGATTTCAGTAGAAAGTCCTGTCGCTAGCGTGGAAATAAACACATTGCATTAAAAATCATATAAAATATTGCATCAGAACAGTAAATTTGAATTTCATTGAAAACGCAGATATTTTACTGGAAATGCTAGAATTTCGCGGTCTAGTTGATACTTGGGCGCCTCGATAAAACATCGTAGTTTCCCATTGCAAGCACTGGCTCGTGTCTACTGCCGCGAAGCTACGTTACGTAACGAGAATTCATATCCTAGCGGATTAGCCATTTGTCGGAAGTGAAACGTAAAAATAAAAAGCACGTATTACTAATCTTTGTCGTATATCGTGTTTCCAACGCGTAGCTTTAATGCGCTCAGACGTCGCAAGAGGCGACGGCGGCCTCTTACCCCCGGATCAAGGACTCCCGAGACACGTTGTCACCAGCACCCGAAGTCCGATCTTTTAAGGCGCGGATTCTGGCGCTGCACACGTCGGCTATATCGAAATTATTAGGTGAAAAGTAGTGAGGGGTAGGGTGGGGGGGGGAAGAAGAGGAGATTGTAGCCCCGGATGAGAGACGGAAAATTTGAGTCTACTCGAGGACCCGTCCGTTGGCTCTCTCTGTTTTCTCTGCCTGTTACTCGGATCCTTTTTCTCTTATTCGACGTGTTCTTCATTTCTACTGGCGTCGGCGTCACCATTTTACTCACTCTTATATCGCTCAAGTGGAAATGTCCGCACTTCTCGCGGACTGTCGAAACTCTGAGGACCGCGAGGATGAATCTCGTGAAGACCACTTGTAACAATTTCTACTTATTTCGTTATATTTTACATTTGTTAGCTTCTTCGAGATACACAGCTATGCAAACACTGAGATATTTATTTTATACAAAAGTATTTCAGAATAACGAAATTTAATTGCTCTTTACTATCTCCAAATGATTTTTTAATTATCTTTTTCTATTAAGTAACTATTTCTCTAATAACTAAACGATGCATCGTTATCAATTATTAAATAGTGTCATATATAGGGAAAAATTATTATTAAAACAAAACTAGAAGTAAAATCGAAATTTTATTTGCAATTTAATTAAAAATATTTCAAGTAAAAATTTATCATACATTTATAATCAAAGAAAATCATTCCAAAATTTATAATCTGCGATCCCAGAAATTAATATTTATGCTTTCATAAAACGTACCACATTGTTTTTCCATACATTTTTTGACTGGCATTATCTTATAAATTCACAAAATCGATATTATATAAAGCATTATATTTTTTATTATACGTACTTGTATAGAAATTTTCATTAACATGTTTTAAAAATCAATTTATTATAATACTAAATTAATAATTTTATATGTCTAAATAAACATAAACAATTACAAATAAACATTGATATTTATTTTATTTACAGTAAATTATTTTCTTTGGCGCGATTATATCCATGATTTCAAGTAATGTTTTAGGAAAATAAAACATTGATGTCATAAGTGAAAATTATTTTGATCATTGATTGAAAATGAGGACTTGTTTTTGTCAATAACATTAAAACTATATTATAACTAAAAATATACTCTACATGTAATACTATTATATAATAGTCTGATTAAATTAATTGTGAGTTTCATAATAACCTTTTTAGATAAATTCTAAATATTTAAAACTATTTTTAAACCCCGTAATATAAACATATTGTTGAAATTTCTCATATTTTATATTCATATTTAAAGAAAAATTGCTTTTATAAAATATGACGAAGCATAAAAGTTAATGAAATAATTCAGAATATATATATATATATATATATATATATATATTTTTTTTATTTATATATATTTGAATAAAGATAATCACGTACAATAAATTTACGAATGAAATTATGGGCATGAAATAAATTTTAAATAACTAAACATGAAAAGATTTCTGAATTATTTCAAAAATTTTTTTTCAAGAGATGTATTTGAAATCTTATCAAATCTGATGAATATAATTAATATGTTTTACTTCGTATCTATTAGCGATATAGTAATAATTATTAAAGCTTTCTTTATGCATTAGGTAAATAATAAAAAAATAAAATAAATACAATTTATTCTAAAAATATTTTAAGAATTTTTTCTTAAACTTATTTTATATATAAACTACAAAACATGTTTTCAATACAATAATATGTTTATTATATTAAATTTGTATTTAATATATTCAAAACAATAATATATACGATAATAAATATTTAAAATAATGCAGGAATTCAAATGATTATTAGAATGTTTCATTTAAATAATCATGAAAGTAAAAATAGAATGCTTCTTAAAGTAAATATATATTTAATTAGGTAGTAATAAAGAACGGTTTCAAAAAGTATTCGTTAAAAATCTACCAAAATTGAACTAATTTTAAATAAACTTACATAAACAATATAATTTTTTAAATAAAGTCATTGTGAAATAAATGGAAATAGTTTTTTATAGGACTAACAGCAGTATTTCAATCGAAAAGTAATAAATTAAAAATAAAAATCGTTTTTAACAAAGATCAGAAGTAAAAAACGCTACTGTACATAAAAATAAGATAACTAAGTCAAAATCTAAAAATGAGGTGTAAAAATGAAAAAAAAGTAATGTAAGAATTACAAACGACAGAAACAGTAGAAAATCGAAAACGATTCTATATTTAATAAATTTAAATAAAGTAGTACATTAAATATTCGCTACATTTATTTAATCGTTAAGTTATTAATAACGATTTTCGCATAACTAATATTTATCTAAAAATGTATTAATAACTTAAATTATAGTCATTAATATTGAAGAAAAGTAAAATTAATCAACCTTAATTGAATTTTTAAGCATGCAATCAAATTTTATATTAATAATATTCGAATATGTATTTTAATATTGTTTGGATGTATTAGTTTAGAATTTCTTAATTACATGGATTTAGCCAAATATTCAGATGATGTATATTGTAATTTTTAATTTACAAAGTACCGAGAACGAAGAGCTTTGACCAAGTAGTTAACTTTGATTGCTTTAATATGATGTTTTAGAAATAGGATGAGAACATTAAGATTTTATGGAGAATAGATATTTTAAACACATATATCATTTGTTGAGGTAGAAATAAAAAAAAATTTTAATCGTGAGCTGCTAAAATTAAACACTATTAAACACGCGGTCTTTTAAACACGCCATGTCTTCCAATTATAATACATTTAAGAAATTAATGTCAAAATAAAACAACTTTCCTATAGCAACACTTTTTTAATAACTATTTTCTTTCGAGATTGAAACATTTTAAAGGAAGCTAAGGTGTTCCATAATGCTATGTTGTAAGGGATGAAATGATGAAATATGTTTCTACAAATAAAATAAAAATAAAAAAATATGCACTTTTTTAATGTAAATTCTTTACTATTACGCAGAGTCTCGCGAAATTTGAAATATTTTCATCCAATATGATTATACAAGAGCACAGTATCGTCAATTATGACAAAAGAGCACAGGGTGTGAAAACGACAATATCGCGAAATTGCAAAATTGCGAAACAAGTACATAGAAATTCACTGAAGCCGAACTAGGACTAAAATGAAAATTCTCGCACACACCATGGAAATAGCAATCGAGTTTAAAAGCTGCAATTACTCAGGGTTTCCTCGACTCCAATACCTTGATACGACAACTACATTGGTCCACATTTTAACTATCACATCACATTCTTAATTAAATTTCATTAGCGTCTTATATTATTGTTTTTTATTATATTTTTATTACACGATAAATTACACCAAGTATCATAGCTGCAAACCGAAACGAGAACACAGGAAGTTAGAGGAATTTGATTCATTCGACTTAAAAATCGATATAAAAAATTCGTTCAAATAACTTTGAAATTATTGTAAGATTATTTTAATACTCGAGTTTGAAAATATTTATGACTCGTTTAAATTACAATTATTGATATTTTTAATAATGTTTAGGTATTTGAACTCGCAAATATATATATATCGAATAATATGTATAAGGCTTTGCTAGATTTTGATTAAATGAAATTATTAATAAAAAATAATAATGGATGAAGCCTTTTATTAGAATTTATATATTTCCTTCAGTCGGTCAACTAATATTCGTAGTAGTAAAGCTTTTTGAATATTTGGAATTTAGATGTTTCAAATAATTCCCAATAATTTCTTACCAAAATCACAGGGAAATCTCTGGCTTCCCTTCCGGTTAACACCGGTGCGAATTATTTGCGAAAGTGGAAGATGAATCTAATTCCAACGCTTCGCGAAAATCTAAGTTTCCGGCCCGCAAAGGGGGAGGGGAGGGTCATCAGCGACTCGCGGTATGCGAAATTAACGCTAACCCCGAGCTCCTTAACGACAG
Organism: Kradibia gibbosae; assembly: GCA_018907135.1. Classification (NCBI taxonomy): domain Eukaryota; kingdom Metazoa; phylum Arthropoda; class Insecta; order Hymenoptera; family Agaonidae; genus Kradibia; species Kradibia gibbosae. Next base: position 4,761,343 of record JACCHX010000003.1, read on the forward strand.
CATCCACTTGCGTCATTGGTCCTCCCCTTCCCCATCCAACATATCTTTGCTCAGTATCATCCGTGCCAAACGTTTAGCCAAGTGCAATTTTCCTCGTCGGTGTGCACGCGTTTCTACCCTAGACAGCGTTTTTCTATATAGACGCCTCGTTAAGTATTTAATAACGGATTTAAGAGCTCAGGCGTGAATTTTTTGGAAGCCTTGACATGCACGCTAAACCTGACCTTATATTTTTATATTCTTGTCGTTAAAATTTTATCGCATATTTACTTTAAAATCGCATGAACTTGTACAAAATATTTAGCGCTAGAGCTTAATAATTCCTAGTAGCTCTTTATTACGATAACGCAAAAATCGTAAAAATGAATAGACTTTTTGATAATATTCTTTGGGATTTAATGAAGTAGAATTCTGAAAATTGCAAGGCAAATATAATTTGGAAATTTTTAATTCCGTATATATTATGAAACTGCAATTGAAGATTTTTTCATAAGCAGAACTTATTTAAAACTCTGTTGGCTCGAGATTGATAATCATATCCGTTAACAGGCTATCGTTGGAGCCTGGAAGAAAATCAATAAGCAGTAGGAAATAAGAATACGTCGATTGAGCGATTGCATAAAGAGTACCGTATTTCATTTTGTTCGAGAATGAAGATCGAAGAAAAGAAGAGGAAGGAAGAGCGTAAAAATCGTAAGCAAGTAGTAATTTTACTAGGCAGATACTGTGAGTGCATAAAACGCGTTGGCGAACTCTTGCCGAACTAAGAAATATCTCGCGCATAATTTCCAGGGAATATTATTTTTCAATTCGCGGAAGTGAGTGGCGAATTTATTAGCCTCCGGGGATGTTATAAGGAAATGTAAAGCAACAAGCGATCTCACCTCTAATATTTGAGGGCCCTCCTCCTCAATAATAATGGGCCTCTTCATATCAAATTCGCCCATTGTTATTCTGATTGTTCCCAAGCTGTTATTATATTCCATATTACCTTTTAGGCCTTTTTTATAAGCATCTCTTCGCATGAAACTCGTGAGATTAGCTCTTGAATTTCTCATAATACGATATGGCGTCAGTCAGGCGGAAGCTTTATTCCAACCTCCATCGATCCCATTAATCCAGGAAGAAGACAGAGACGCACTTGGCGCTGAAAAGAGAAAATATCTTAGAGAATAATTAAAGTAAATTGGAATTATTGATAAAAAATTGCAAATTTAAGTATTGGGATAGTTTGTTTTTTGTTACTGCTTCATGTAATGGTAGTGATGAGTTTCAATTAAGGATTGATTTCTGGCACATTCGTCAAATAATTTTCCTCTAAATAATTTGTAATTCTTTTGTCGATTCTTTTGTAATATTTGATCGCTATTTAGTAATATTATCAGACTGCGGTATCAATTAAAGAATGTTCAAAAAGAGTTTTAGCATTTTTTGCACATACGAATGCATAGTGCTGATTTTTTTTATACATGTAATTTTGACACAATGCGCAAACTTTTTAATTTTAAAAAATAACGTAAGAAATTTTTTTATTTGACTTTTGCTATGCGGATTTAGGACAGTCGGATACAGATAAGCAAAAAATATGAGTTAATGATTTTATGCTAACCTGCTTTCCAACCTTTCTCCATGCGAAACAAAGCATTATCACATGCCATCGGTAGACATCACGAAAAAGAAATTCGACTCGTGTTTTACACGTGACAATTAACTTTTTAAAATTGATCGTTTGAAACTTTTTCGATTGTCTTTGTTTCAACGATCGACTAATAATCTCGTATTAAAAAACATTAAATGCTACATTAACGAAATCGATTATATTTATCATTTATTTAGAATGTTGAGCCATCCACGAAGGAATTCACAATATCCCCAATCTCAGAAAAATACTAAAATCACAGCTGTAAAACGAATACAGAGTCGCATAATGCCTTCCCCAACCAATAATCGTGCTTCCGCATTTTAAATTCCTCTGTTTAATACGCCGATGAGAAATGAAAGGCAAATGAAAGGCGACGGGGCGAGTTTCGACATTTTGCCTCGGTCTTTTTCCCTGCCTCTGGTTTTTCCGGTGCATCATAACAAGAGAGATGCTCCGAGCGCAGCTCCGCGAAGCGAATCCGGGAAACGCGAGAGAAAGAAGGAGCGAGCGGGGCAAGCAGGGGAAAGAGGAGAGAAGGAGGCAACCGCGCAAGCAAGTTATTGGCATATGCGGTGATCGTTGCACCGGATCGGCAAACAGCCGAGGATCTGCTAGGATAGAGCGAGGCTGGGAAGCGGTTGTATTTGTCGCGTGACTCTAGTCGCTTCGCGTGCATCTTGGTTATTTCCCTGGATTACCCGTGTATATATTTGCGCAATTTATCGGGTCTACGTGTATGGTGCGCGCGACGTGAATTCTTCGAGCGATGCTTATGCATCGGTTTTGAATGACAGATGATTCTCGTTGTGCATATAATTAGTTGACGGAAGGGAGCACACGAGTCCATCGATTATTTTTAAATAATGAACAGCTTTACATCTGTACGCCGGACTATGAGAAGAGAATCAGCCAAGGTTTATATTAAAAGCAAATTGAATGCTTATCCGACAAGAATTAAATGACACCCGATCGTTTTTTTTTTATTTTTTTATTATATCGCAATTTAAAAAGCGTTTTGAGTTTCAATTAGCCAGAATACTAAAATTTCTAATCAAATTTAATTTTATTGGCCCAACAATTAAGATATTTATTAAACGCAAAATCATTATAATACAATGTATAGTACGATAAATTTAAAGCTTTCACGATGCTCGAATATCAAATATTATTTAATTATTTATATTAAACTTGTTGAACAATTACTCTAGCATAAGATTGCATTATATTTTAGTTAAATTCGACATCGGTCAACTACGTTCTAAAAATATCACTGGTTATTGATTAAATTATTTTTTTAATTTACAGATGAATTTTTTTTACTAAAGTAAGGATCTAATTTCCAGTTTTTTATATATGTAGAGATAGATTTTTCATCAAACAACCTAGAAAGTAAAAGGCAATTTTTTTTTATAGAGAAATATCTTATTTTTAGTGAAAATTTATGTGACATTTATCATCGCATTAAATTAACCATTTGATTTTTGTAGAAAATGTATGATTAAATTTATGATACAAACATGATGATTTTATTTTACAGTGAGTGTTTATAATTTTTTTTTATATTAATTTTATATAATTTTATATTTAATAATAAAAAATGTGAAAAATATTAATTACTATGAAGCATTCGTTAGTTGTAATATAAAAGCATAAAATAAATCTTATGAACTTTTTTTTTAATTTAATGTTAGATACGCAATGAAGGCAGTAAATTAATATTTATTTGTTTAATTTGAATTCTACACATAGCCACACGAACTTGATTATACAGTTGTATTGAAGTATAGTTGTATACTAAATTAGAATGCTTCACCATGTTCGATTTTAATAACTTTTTGGATCCATATATTATAGAATAAATTACTAGTTCTTTGAAATAGCTGGATTGCAGTTTCAATAAGAAATATTAATCTTCTACTTTTTATTTAGTCATTTACACTAAGTATAATGCATTGTATAAAAGAAATAAAATTTATTAAGCGCATTATCAAATTACTTCAAGCTATGTAATAGTACATAAATCAAATCACGACCCCGTAATAGTTTGGAAATACAATTTCTGCTCTTCATAACGAGTTTTAAAAAGAAAAAAGATGGTTAAAATATGTAACAGTTTATGACAGTCTTCAAGGAGAAAACGAATTCTAATACGTATTTAAACTGGTACAACATTCGAGGAAAATATACAAAAAGCAGCTTTCATTCGAATAATATAAGATTAGTCGGGTCAACGTATTTAACAAATTCCTTGAATTATAGCTAATGCCTATGGCATCGGATCAGCGTCTTCTATTAACTCTCCATCCAACATAGAAAATCCTTTTAATGGGCAACGTAGCATAGGCATTCATATCTGTTCTTAATGCCCGAGTGAGATAATAATGACTTGTACTCCGTCAGGTGGCAGAATAGGAAACGCGCTTGAATAATGTCAGTATTTGGCGGGGAAACGGTTTTTCAGATCACTCCGGCTAAAAACGGCCAAAATTTGCGGTCCACTCGTTGATAACTGAACAATGGTTAGTACTTAGTTCAGTTGGGTCCAAGTCGCGGTTTTGGAAGGTCAGGTATCGTAATCTGGTAACTCCGAATCTCCAAATGTGCAAATTAGCCATTTGCATCAATTATCTAGAAGTTAATCATTCAAGAGCCGAACCAAAGTGAAATTTATTATCTCAAGTAATAAAAAGGCCCCTTCCTTTTCTATCCCTGTTCCAGTATCTCTTTTCTACTCTATCCATCTCTCTCTCTCTCTTTCTCTCTCTCTTTCGAACATTGATACGATAAATGAAGCAAAATCTAAAGAGCGCACGAGATACTAATTAGTTGCAGAATGGTAATTAATGAGGACGCCTCGTAGAAGTAAGAGGCTTTCAATTCCAATTTATTCGCTTTGTTTTTCTAATTCAACAAAGTATTAATTAACTGTCAAAGAGTTCTAAAACATTGCTTTTACTGCCTACATTTATTAAGCTGTTCAAATTCTTGTTAATAATACTTGGGAAGGGTCTGTTTTGATTTTTGCTAAAAATTTTTATTCTTACTTGCTCCTGCCAATAATAATTCCGGATAATTAATTAACTAAATTGTAAAATAAAAATGCAATAGGATAAATATTTAATTAAAAAAGTTGATTCGTCTTTAGAGCATCGTATCAGATAATACCAACGTTCGGGAAAAACCTTATTTATGACTCATTTAATTTCAGTTTTTCATCACAAAGGCTAATAAAATTGTGTATTTAAGGTACTTCAGCTGATAATTAATTTTAAAGATAGGACGATATATTTTTAAAAATATTGAAGTAAAATTTATCAACTTTAATAATCTGTATGGGAATTAGCTTTCAGTTTCGCATTAAGGGTCTTGTAAACATCATTTAGCCCCTGTATTTTCTGTTTATTAAATAAGGTCATAAATTAAATTAAATAGCAAAATACATGGACAGTCTTGCATGCATTAATACGTAATATTGTTTACTTAGCATAACAGTGATGACATCATCACTCCGGAGGATCCGAAAGAGATAACGAAATAAAGAATATTGTATACGCTTATGAGAATGTTAATTCATTTGACTTGGTGTATACCTGATCGAGAAAATAGCTCCAACAAGGAGAAGAATGTATATTCGACTAATACCAACGAGTATTTAACAACGCGGCACAGGAATCCAAAGTCAGGCTGAAAGTCCACTCGAAGCAACAATATACCTGAAACGCACGCGCGGAGTGTCATTTAACGTTAGCCCGCTAAAAACGGGTAAATAAACGGTTTGTTAAAAGCCTTCCTAAGCTGTACAAGCACAGATCCCAGCCAAAACGACATTCCCGACTTGGAGCGGTCCGAACACGTCAGAATAGCGTGGATCGAAGGCAAGGTACCGGATAGCGACAACGCGTACAAATGTTGGCTACAGGAGTGCGAGCACTCCGACAATCCGATCACGTTTTGCGGGCCCGAAGTCAGAGTCGCGGCTCCGAGGACGCGAGTGGAGGCGACGAATGACCCGGTGTTCGTTTTACTTCTCGGGTGAACCGAGGCGAAACTCGGCTAAAGTCCATTGACCCGCTTCTGCCTCGGCCGCGTCCTTAGCGCCGGTAGTAATTTTGCTTGTAGGGCTTCCTGATCCGGACTCCCCTGCCATCGACCCTTCCACCCCTTGACTCTTCCTACGGTCGGGGCGTAGTGACACGAGGACGGCGTACGTGTATCCGCGGCAACGGAAATCCGCGGCCGTCGTTGAGCAGACCGTGAAATGCACGAGACGCTCGAGACGAGAGTCCATTTCATTTCTAAATCATGCTCGTCAATTTATCTTCGACGTCCCGTGTATTCCTGGAGCCTGTCGCTGTTTTTAATTATACAAATTTCCTGTTCTGAAAGAACTCGCAATCGCGTGTCTGTGAGTGAACATCTTTTTGCATTATTACTTATTGTGCGCATTTATCCCGTATGTAGTATCGTTCGCTATAAATAAATTTACGTATATCCTTAACATTGATTTATTATTATAATGTAAATTTTCCGTAAAATAATATAAATTATTCATGATTAAAATAAAAAAAAAATTCACAAAAATCATGATCAATGTTGTTGTTTTTACGTGTAATTACAGTACTATCATTTTTATTAAATCCTCGTTAAAAGTAGGAATTTATATATAACGTTAAAATGTTTTTGTTCTTTTAATATAATTTAATTTTTCTGGCGCTTAAATTTTACGGTTTTACATGAAAATGATTTACATTTTAGAGGGAAATCTAAGTAAATTTTTCAAATAAAAAATTTTCTCAATAAAAATGTTGTTAAAAATATCAACGCTTAAAAATAAATAATATGAAATCAATTTTTATTACTATACGTCGGAGTGTTCGCTTGTGCGTGTGTGCGTGCGCACGCATTTTTTTGCGAATGACTGGAAGTATTTCATAATAAAACTTAAATGTCTATTTGAATTAGCAGAATTAATTAGTTTTAAACTATGTGTCTAAAATCAATTGTATAAATGAAAATGTAAAATCGATAAATTTTTCGAAATAAAATTTTTATTATAAAGTAATTGAATAGGATATGTTTATATTAGCAATTTAAAAACTTATTTATCTTTTATTATTTATATTAAAAAAATTATCTAAATTTTATTAACAATAAATTTCTTTTGCAATTGAGTCCTGCACAAAATGCTCCGTTAGACCGAAATAACGTGCACGTAAAAAATCGCATAGCACCTCTTGTCTTGAGTTTAAAGCACACATTGGGCCTGATTTAAACGATTTAATTCTTAATAAGCAAATTGTATTTATTAATTTATCGTAAAATGATAGTAATAGCAAATTAAATAATAACCAATTTTCTATGAGGAGACGTAGGAGCGAGCGCTCGGCAAAAATTTATCTAACAGTTCGGTGAAAAACGGACGACCTGCGACGCATAAAAAAGTCCCGATTCCCTGCGTTATCAGTATTCAACGATGCGTAAAAGAGTTTTCAGGGTGGTTTGAGTACTAGTGCCCACCATTGATAATCCTTGCTGGCACGAGAAAAAATCCCGTCTTCGGTCTCTCCCTCCCTCCCTCCCTCCCTCCCTCTCTCTCTCTCTCTCTCTCTCTCTATTCCTCTATTTCTAGAACGATGAATCACGCAAACCGCGAGCAGCGCACCTCTTGTCATCGTAGGTCACGTTGATAGACGGTCGCTCGAAGCCGAAGGAAGGCGATCGATTTTGTCATCGACTCGTTCGATATTATCCCGATGCCCGGATTTCACCCTTCCCACCGATGCACCGGCGAAATGCGGACTTAATCAACCGCGTCGGTTGCACTCGGCGACTCCTCGTTTGACCCATTATGAGCAGAGGCCTGCAAATGTAGCCTGTGTGCTTAGAACTGAACGCGAGCGGTGATTTATTATTCGCTGTACTTTCTCTCGCATTCCCTTACGGCCCAGTTTGTCTCATCCCATTGTTCTAACTTGTTTGGCAGCTAATGCTCGGCATTGGATTGGACGAATTTCATTGGAATGATGCAACGGTTCTTCGCTCGCGTGTACTAACGCGGTAAAATGGATTTAATTCTGAGTGGAAAAATCGGCCCCGTTACATGGATTCAGGAAATTCAGCACTGATTATTGGTTAATCGGCCCCTAGCGGCAATTATACGTTTGAAATTCAAGTCTTGCAATAATTTTTAATTCACATGGTTGAGCCGCAGAACATCGTGTTTAAGCTTAAAATAGGTACATACTTATATGTCGATATACATTTTTATAAAAATTTTTTCCTCATTTTGTGATAGTACAACTCTATATATCGATATTACTATATTGAAATATTTACAAGCTACATTCATTAACGGATAATGGAGTGCAATTCATTCGCTGATTTATCTGTGTGAAATAAAGTTTTCAGTAATTAATTGTACAAGAATATGTTCGTTGATACATACACTTAAAATTAACTAATAGACTACTTAAATTCGAAAATTATCTAAAACCTTTTCTTTCAAGTAGAAAGTATCGAAATCTGAGAGAAGACCTAAATAAAAGATAAAAATGAAATTAAATGTATATTCTAAGTAAAGAATACTACATTAACATATGTTGAAAATCATTTTTTTTTCAATTATAATATTATTCACTTAAATCTTTTGATTTTTTTTTAATAATCTCACTTCAAAATTTTCGCATAATCATTCGAAAACTTGTATTATTTAAGTAAAACTAATTATTCACTTTTAAACAAAATATTAAACTTTTATAACTAGAATAGTGTTGGATATTTACAATGTTATATTGTTAAACGATAAAATAAAATAAATTGTTTACAGGGCTTACTTTTGCTTCTGTATAAAATTGTAAATTTTTTTCATATAAAATGTTTATATTCGTATATGAATAAGATTGTAGCATTACGAGTGGTCTAAGACCACAAAAGCATATCAGGATCAAAAACGTCTTTGTGTGCTTTCTTCTTATTATATACTTATAAAATATGTAATTGATCAATAGCTTTATATAATTTTATCGCTGTTTTGTTCGGTCAAGCTTCATTTTATTATATGCTTCCTGTTGTCTAATATAAAGAATATTTTATTATTCAATTTTTAGTAACGCAGATATTTTTCTAACTGATCAAGAAAATAATCAACTGGCATTACTCTAAGCTACGAAAGCCTCTTGCATTTCTCATCCTTATTGTGCGCCATTTCAAATTCAAAGACTTTCGAGTATGAGTCATTCTTTTGAAAACCTTTTGATCCGTAAAAGAGAATCGTGTAATGGAGTTTTTACGTTTTCCCAATAAAACATGTGTATTTATGAAACAATACAGTCGCAGTAGCCTGGAGTTTTAATTTTTAATTTGAAAAATAATAAAGAAACGCTAGAAGGTTTTAATAGCGAATGGCTCGTGTTACGAAGGGAGCTTAATAATTTCTTATAAAATATGTAGGTTCTAAATATCACAACACAAAAGCGCATTAAATTAAATGAAAATCTTTTGTATGACTTTATACTTAATAGTAAGTCCATGTGTTGTTTTGTCCTTTGTAAGAAATTTCATTTTATATTATTATTTATATTTACATTATAAGTACTAAAACTTTTAAAAGTGCAATATCCTTTTTAAATAATCCAACTATAATAATTACAAAAATATCAAACCACCGAAAAAAATGTTGAGTCAGAATCAACATTACACATTTTTTAAAGGCCTTTTTAATATTTGGTTTATGAGTTTGACGGGTTAAAACTCTTTGGGGTCGTAGCAAACTTCAGATTTATATTAATCATAAATATTAATTGTCGTGCTTATTGATTTCTTGATTGTCTTGAAATTTTAAAAAGTTTGTTAAAACTTTAATTTTAATAATTGTATACATATTATATCTAGTCAACACGATTAAATCCCAAATAAACAAGAATATCACGAAGGTTTTAAAAATATTTCCCTTTAAATTAAATCCTTTATTAAGCCGTAACATTTGTAAATTTATTAGATATATTCATATAATAGTTTTGAAAGCAGTCGTTAGGAGAATTTAAGCCCTTGAATTACCGAAGGAAAAGCGTAACTTTTGTAGCAGTATAAAATTTGTAAAGCTAATCGTACTATTTCGCTATCAGGTATTATGAGGGAGTTTCATCTTTTCAGCAAATTTCGGTACATTGATATTGGAACATTATGATTATTCATAATATTAAGCTGAGCTGCTTAATTTTCAGTAAGGTATTGTGAGTGAGAAATTTGTCTGGCTATTGTAATTTGTTAATTATTCTCCCGATTCAAATGCGTTTCCAAGGAAAAAGAGGTAATAGGTAATAGAGGTAATAATGACATTATTGTCAAAAGGAGCCGTTTATTCGACGCGAATAATTAACTTTCGAATCATTAATCCAATTATAATCGCCAATTATAAGCTTCATCGTGGCCCATTTAATCTATCATTGGGCTGTTTTGAATCGTAGGTTATCCAGGCGACGGCCTCGGTGACTGGCGCACCTCCGCAGCCGCAATTGCAGCCACAAGCTCAGCCACAGCAGCAGCAGCAGCTGCTGCAACAACAACAACAACAACAACAGCAACAACAGCAACAGCACCAGAATCAAAATCAGCAGCAGCAGCCACGAGTCAAAGGCGTCCCGGACGGCGCTCCGTCGATATCTGGAGTGCGGCGCAGGAGCGGACCCCAGCAGGGCCTGAGGTCGCCGGCGGCCAAGAGGCCAGTATCCGCCCCCGTGGCCCTCCAAGGATGGCTGCACAAGCAGGGCTCCGAGGGCCTCATGCTCTGGAAGAAGCGCTGGTTCGTCCTCTCCGAGTACTGCCTTTTCTACTACAAGGGTGAGTCCGACGTAGTTTTGCCGGTGGGGGGGGGGGTGTGCATTAGCGAAATTGCACAACGGCGCAATCGCGCCTCGGCCTCTCGATTAATGCGCTTTGGCTTTGCCTGCCAGAGCGGCATTTGCCTTTGTCTTAAGCTCATAATTATCGAATGCCCCGGGGGTGTATGTGGTGCAGCCGTTGGTCTGAGAGGGAACGCACCTCCCTTCAATATCGCATTTTTACTTCTAAGTCTTCTGTGCGCTTTTCCGTAAACAGAGACTCGTTCCGTGTATTACAAGGTGTATTTTTTACCCGGATAGCAGGGCTCTTTGGACCGGTAAAGGAGGCTAATTGTAAATTTGAAAACATTTTAAATATTGATAGGGAGAGGGAGAGAGAGAGTGTGTGTGTGTGTGTGGCTATACACTGACAGCTCTACTTGAATATCAATTTATAATTGTTTGTAATTTTAGTTAGCATAGAATATTAGAAATTTATCATATATTAAATTATGCCTCTCGAAATTCATGAATATCATTTGACAATTCTATGCAGTGAACGTGAAACCGAATCTAAGGAAAAGTGTATTAAAATTAAAGACCGAATGGTAAATTATAAAAGAAATCTTTTTCATAAAAATCTATCTCTGTCAATGAAAGATAAAATGTATAATCAAAATGAATAAAAGGCACAAAGATCCGAATGATGCATTAAGGAAAAATTGTTCTGCAGAAAAATTTAGTTAAAAAAAATATATATATGATAAAAAGCTTTTCAGTCACACGGCAAAGTTTCATGCGTATTTCTCTCGTTACGTCCTATTCTTTCATTATTTTTGCATTTAAATGATAAATTATATTCGCTTAATTATTGTAAGGATTCTAATTAAATTTAAGCTATATGTATATAAACATTTTTTTTTTTTTTTAAATAGAAGCTCCCATTAAATTCATTCATTTTCATTTTCATAATTGCTTCAAACTTAAATGTAAAGCCACAGATTTTTGAAATATCAATAGATTTGTAATTACTTTTTTTTATAATTCAATGGTTAATTGTCGATTTATAATTTTTATTCTTATAAAATTGAAGAAAATTAAAAAAATGCCAAAACACTTAATTCTATACATATTATTCATTATTCTTATTCATTACATGATTGTATCCATTAACGGTCCTTTTTGAATATAAAATATTGCTTGTGTAACAATATAATTCGCATTTAATAATTTACTTAAATTTAGTTATAAAGAATATTATACGTATACATACAAATAAAATTATAATACTCGTCAACCTCATTTTTACTTAGAGAGGATTTTCAGAGATTTGGAATTAAAAATAGAAAAAATATATGTAAATACAATTATCGTCCTTCATTAATGAAGAATTCGATTAAAGATCATTAAAATCAAGGGTGTTACCTTGTTGGTGTTAACAAATTTTATGGCTTTGTAATTTATCGACAAGTAGGTAGTAGCAAAAAGAAATGTTTCGCACAACTGTTATATAAGTAAACTTTAGAATTTTTATTCAATTTACAGATATTGTTGCCTTATTAGTTTTATTCAATATAGCAAGTAAATTATTTTAATCTCTCTGTATCGAGTAAATTGAAATTTTTTTTTATTAAATTGAGTATAATTACATAATGCCTGGAATAAAATTGTCGTTAAAATTCTAAACACAGTTTTCATATACGACCCGTGTCCTGTAATAATGAGATTAATTTAAACTAATCATTTCATAACAAACACGATCAGAAAATCCTCAATACAAGATTGAGCGCTTGTAAGGTCGGAGTAAATGTCGATTGATAGTAAAACAGAGGTGAATTACCCAACACGAGCAGAGTATTTAACACACTCATACAGCATTTAAAAGGATCTGAAGTATAAGGAACTTCCTCTGCAAAACTCGCGATAACCCCGGCTCAAAGGCAATAAGACTGCGCAAGGGGGGGGGGGGGGCCGTGGTTCCCATAGCGTGGCCGATACCTCGGCCCATCGAGCGGTCGATACGATTAAAACTGGTTTCCCCTACGGCATTCTGGCACAGGTCCCGAGGAGGAAAAGCTTCTCGGATCGATTCTGCTTCCGTCCTACCGAGTCACGGCCTGTAGACCCGAAGACAAGATCAACAAGAAGTTTGCCTTCAAGGCCGAGCACGCGAACATGAGGACGTACCACTTCGCCGCCGACACGCGCGAGAGCATGAATCAGTGGGTGAACGCCTTGACTCTCGCTTCTCTCCTCCAGGATCCCAACCCGTAAGTATGCGCGAGCGATCGAGCGAGCACAAGGCGTAAGGCTACATATGGCCGATCCCCTCGACTCTCAATTTATAACGTCGCGACTGGCGAACTTAGCGTTCACCGATACCGCAAGGTGGTATTGGATTACCGGCGGACCGATAATAACGTTCGATACAGCTTTTACGCGAAACCTATACTGTTTTGCACGCTCGAGTGGATTCTTTTTTTTTTTTATTGGTCTTTTTCCTCCAGAGAATACATAACTTACAATTGTAGATTTCTCTTATTGTGGTTGATAATTGTTATTTTTGGCCTATGACAACTTTGACGTTTGAAAGGCAATACATAAATGGCAAATGAATAAATAAATAGTACTCGGCTGGGCTCTTTAAATTGTTTTCAATATTTTTAGGCATATTTTCGGAGTGAGGTAACTGAAAATTTTAATTTGAATAGCGATTCATAATTATTCGCAGTGATTTTAATCAGCTTGTAAAATGCTTTGGACTTTTTTCACGCTTACGTTGTCTTTTTACAGTAAACTATTGTAACGTAAAAGAATACGATGGATCTCGCTAGTTCCCGAACAATTTTATAATTTAAACGTATCTATTAAACTAGCTGGTTACAATTTTCGTCTGATTTCATCAAAGGCTTTACCTTAGCATCAAGTCCTTAACATTTGAAAACAATCAATGATTCATCTATTCTATTTCTTTTCAATTGTTCAATATTTTTACACGAGAGTGCGATAAATTTGTTCAACGAAATCAATAAGATCCAATAAGACTTTTAATGTTTAATTGAAATTTAAAAGTTAAGTAGCTTTTACAAGTTTTAAGTTATTTATTAATTTAATTTTAACATAATATTAGGTGGCAGATATTCCAAGTGCTCGTAATTATAAATTTTTAAAAAGCTTCATTAATTATGTTATTTGTCTTTAATTTGTATGATCGAAGTTCCTTTTTGACAGTAAGATAATTATTTTAAAATAATATGACACGTATAATGGAATAATTCATTTAATTGTAAAAATGAAATTTTGATCGCGATATTTGTCGGAATATTATGAATTAGTTACGTGAATTATAATGTACATATCGTTAATCAAAATATTATAAATATATTTGATATTAAAATTACGTATGTAATAAAAACCTCATAAAATGCTAGTTAAGGAAGACGTAAACGTTCAATCTATAAATAAAAAAGTGATGATACAAAAATATAATTTACCGTAATATAATACAAATGTAAATACAAAAATAATATGTAAAATGTAATATAATACACGTAAAGTTGCAAAATTTTATTTGAATATCGAATTTGAATGATCGATGAGTTAATTTTCACGGTGTAATCTCGATTTTTTTATCGAATGATCTTACACTTAGTAGAAAAAATATATTATGTCTCTCTAGACCATTAGATATGATTATCAAGGGAGTTCTCGTTGAAGTTTCTATATCCAAGGATTTGCAGGGATGAAGAACACTTAATAACGATCATTAATTTTGAATGTTGCCAGTGGAGGAGGAGAAATGGTGATGGCAGCGGATGGGGCTGGACCGGTAGGTGACGAGGGCGATCGCAGTGCCCGCCCGAGTGTTTCATCGATTTCCTCTATCATGAACCAGAGCGCAGACGACAGCGACTCCGGTTTTCACGGGTTTCAGTCGCGCGACGACCCAAGCCACGCGTCCAATAATAATTCGAGCCCGAACAGCGTTAACACGGGCTCCTTTCCCGGGAGCAGCGGCAATAACAGTAACGGCAACAACCCCAACATTAACAGCGTTAACAATAACAACAATCTGTACAATAGCAATGGGACGGGCGGCAATAATAACAATAACAACAATGTCAATAATATTGTTGGCCCGCACGAGGTCCAGCAGCAGCAGCAGCAGCCGCCTCCGCTGATCAACGGTTGGATGCAGCAACAGTCACCGCAGTATAGGCATCACACCGAACCCGCCATCATCAATCAGCAGAGTCCTGTTCAGTATAATCACCAGCTCGTGCAGGGAGCGAAGCAGCAGCAGCAGCAGCCTGTCAATCACTCCCATCAGCATCAAGTAATATACCAGCAGCATCCTCACCTATCGCAGCAGCAACTCATCCACGCGCATCAGCATAAGCACGGTATGATGCCCCAGCAGCAACAGCAACAGCAACAGCAGCAGCAGCAGCAGCAGCAGCAACAGCAGGTGCAGCAGCAACAAATGCCGTCCCACGTTGTTAGCGCGGGCTCTAACGTGCAATCTGTCCAACCGATGCCGCGCAATTACGGGCAGCCGGTGTACGCCAACGCCCCGCCGAAACCCAGAAGACTGAACGAGAATCCGAACGACTACTCGACGCCTTCCCCCGACCCGGATTACCGCAAGTCACCGGTTTCCCCGGATGTTCGGTTGCACAGCAAAAGTCCGATATCCGTTGAATACGTGGATGCCAGGAACGCGAACAGCATATACGGCCAAAGGCTTCCCCTGAAAATGACGCCCCAGCAACAGGAGCAGCAGCAGCAGCAGCAGCAGCATCAGCAGCAGCAGCAGCAGCAGCAACCGCAACAGCACAGTTTAAGGACAAACAAGTCGGGCTTGAATTACGGATTCAGTCAAGCAGTGGGTCAACCCGCGGAGAGGAGAACCCCGGATACTTATGGCAGGAGCAATGCCAAGCCAACGAGTAGGCAGCAGCTCGTGAAGGCGGCAAATGGTGCCGATTAC
This sequence comes from Kradibia gibbosae, assembly GCA_018907135.1. NCBI lineage: Eukaryota > Metazoa > Arthropoda > Insecta > Hymenoptera > Agaonidae > Kradibia > Kradibia gibbosae. Next base: position 4,776,794 of record JACCHX010000003.1, read on the forward strand.
GAGGACGTTTACGGGGCTCCGCCACCTCAGCTCTACCAAAGACCCGCGGGCCCTGTCGGCTACACCAAGGGCCCGGGCCCTGCGCCCATTCCCATTCCACTGTATGCGCAGCAGCAGCAACAGCATCATCATCAACAGCAGCAACAGCAGCAGCAGCAGCAGCATCATCAACAACAGCAACAACAGCAGCAGCAGCAGCTGCAGCAGCAACAAATGCCCCCGCAATATTATATCGTCGCCGGATCGCTGACCAATGGTACGTTTAATTAGGACGGTGAAAAAATGCGATCGTAACTAACTAATTTAAGCGCGTCATTTTATTTCTTGCTCCCTCATTACCATCTCCATGCAATGTTCGAAGACGAAAAATGCCATTTTTCAAAGTAGAACTATTTTGACTAAACGACCGTCACATTTATCTTGCAATAGATTTAATCCTTTGTAAAATGGTAGGGCATTTCTTATTTTATAATACTAACGATGATCAAGCACAGGCTTTTACAGAGATTTCAAGTATTGTATATTTTATATGTATCATTTGCGTATTTACTGGTTTAAAGTGCTTTTTAAAATATCCTGAAGGCATAACAGGGTTAAGTAAAATATTAAACGATTAATACTCAAAATACTCTAGCAGTTACATTAGCAAATAACTTGTACGCACAGAATACGTAAACTTGACATTTACCAGGCTATTCTTCCATTTTATAAACATTGTATATTAAATTTGCTATAAATTTAATTCTTAAATGGTGAAGCGTACACACACACACACACACACACACCCTGCAGACACAGCTGAAGAAAGCAGTAGACAAGAAATTGTCGATCAAGTTGTCCGAACTATACAAATAGTTGGCATAAATGATAAAAACTATGGTCAAATGGTACTTTTTTATTGGAATAGCCCCCGTAATGAGACAACAGCACCAGCAACAACAGCAGCATCAGCAACAACAACAACAACAACTGCACCAGCAGCATCAACCGGTGAGAGGTCAACCGCCGAGGCCACACAGCGCCGACTTCCTGGAGTACGAGGCAACGCGGAGGCCGAGCCAACAGTTGCCAGCGCAAGTCGGAAGCATCGCCGGTCAGCTCAGGTGTCCCCAGAGACCGAAGTCCAGCCTCGACGTCGTCAATCCTTCGGACGCTGTCTCTACGGGGGATAATTATTTTTATTCAGAAGAGAGGTCAACATTCATTTTTGTTGCTAAATTCCGATAGTGGGCCCTTGGAATAGCGATGCTAATTTCATGATTGGTCGTAGAGTTTCGCAAATTATTTGTTTAATATTGATCGATGCGCTGTTTTAAAAACATTTCCAACAAATTAAATAAGAGGATAATGTTGTATACAAATTTCGGCTTCAATCTATAGGTTTATTTTTAAATTAATTGCTTAACGTATTTTCCAAATTAAAAGCATACACCTTTGAACTGTCCAGATAGGCAGAAAACGAATATAAAATGTTTTTTCGAATCAAAATTTACAGATTAGTTAGATAACGCAAGATTTTTTTATATTACACTATAAAGCTCATAATAGCTTGTGAGCAATATAAAAACAGGTAAAAAGAATATAAAATCTACAAATTTGATGATAACGTAAGCATATTTTTTATCCTATTCTCTGACGATACGAGTAGAGGTAATAAAACATTGATCGCAAAATTTCTCGGCTTAATAATTCCTTCTGATAATAAACAAGAAATTAAATATTTAAAAACTACAAGTTAAGTAAAAATACAAGTTGCATCTCTCTTGAAAAAAATCGAACTATTGGTGCATATTGACATAATGCTGAAATAAGTTATGAGTAACTGACAGTTTATGTCCTTAGATATGCTGCACAAATGCGTCAGAGTTCGGTTTACATTCACCAAAGCCCCCAAAATCTGCAACAGCAACAGCAACAACAGCCAAGAAATTCGTCCTTGTCACGAGCCACGACGCCGTCGAAATCCAGCGCATCACGGGACACTGAATCAAGCATCGGTACATTATCAGAAATGTCCTGTCCGTCAATTCGTCGATCTCAAAGAGAGCACACTCATCATCCGCATTCCTTACAAAGGCATAACGAGTGAGATTCCTTTTTATTATAATATTCCTTCACTGCCCGTTCTAGGTTTATAAAGTTGGGAACTTTTTATTGCTCGTTAATAATCAGAAGAAATGTTTGCCCACAATATATGTACATACATGTATATTAGTTACATCTCCTTCATTTGCTCATATTTGAGATGTATCATTATTTCCTATATTTTGATTACACCTTGCTATAGCAGAAACTTTAGAAATTCAATCGTGTGTATAATTGAAATATATTGCGAGATATTTATTTGATTTTTATTTTATATAATTACAGGTAATTTCATAAATTTTGAAATTCTTATGGAATTTTATATTAGATCCTTACTGCCAGAATTATAAATCGTTAGAATATCCTAAGAAATATATATATATATATATATATCATTATCATTACTTTATGTTATTTTAACGAAAGTTTATGCCAATGCAGCTGAATAGATTTAAAAGTAAATAATCCTTCTATTGACTAAATTACTCGATAAATAAATATTTGCTTTGGCGCGAAAGTCCGTAGTGCATGAAAAGGGTAAAAGTCATACAGATACCTCTGCACATCGAGCATCGAAACGGATCTCCCAGAAGAAACAAACGCCCCTCAACGAGGAATGCAAAACAAAACAACCTCCCAACTTTCCGCGGCTAGAAAGCAACGTCAATTAAAACACTAGGCGACGATAATAGCTTTTGATAAGGGGCGTAAAAATGTCCGTCCCCCCTCCCGAAGTAATCAACGGCTGATTCTGCGACAGGATGAGCGTCACCGAAGCGGCGCACATGCGACGCTCGTTGCGCGAGACCCGGGGCTCGCTCTCTTCCTCCGGCCAATCTCCGGGGCGCTCCCTGCCGCGGGAGTACCTCGGGCAATCCGGGCAAGGCTCGGGGCTCCGCCGCTGGCCCGAGCACCAGCAGCAGCAGCAGCAGCAGTTTTCCCGCTCGGCGAGTGCGAGGCTGCCGCGAAGTCGACACCCCGCCGCGATCATCGATTACGACGACGACGACGAGGACGAGGACGACGACTACGCGGAGAAGTCATCGGGACAGGACTCCAGGGACGGCGAGCGCAACATACAGCAGGTGAGAGCCTTAAACTCGATATCGTATCGGCTTCGGTTTAATATTGGCCGACTGCGACAAGGATGGTCTCGAGCAAATTTCTCTCCGCGGCTGCGCTCCCCCCTACGAGCCCCCCCACCCCCCCGAGGCCCTCCGCTTGCCAGGGACTTCGTGCCCTGCCGCGCAGCTACTTTCCAAGATGCAATTATAATTTATCTTCTATTATGTAAATTTTAAGCGTACCGGCTTTACTTTGTTAATTTTATGGCGGACGGCAGTTACCACGAGCAACACCACCACTGGCCTTGTACGCACGCGTAAATTACTGCTTTTGTATAAAAGTTTTCACGGGCAGGCGCTTTTTCAAATTGCCGCTTATAAATTTTAAGCAGCGCGACTTCTTTATTTCCAAGCCAATGAGCCATACGTGTGGTTTTATCGTTGCGACGTTATCGCCGCACGAGGAAGCAACCTCCAGTAAATACATTAGCCGGCGTGTACGCGCTCATGCATATGGATTTTCCTTCGAAGCAGCACTTATTCGAAACAATTTGAAAAGCGAGGTCCTCGCGAGAGCTCCCAGGAGCAGCCGGCCTTTGAGGTTACTCGTGAGAGTAGAGGCGTTGGAGCCGTCGGCAAAGTCCCTTAAGCGGTTTGCAGAATCACGAGTCCGTCGGTGCGCAGGGCGAGCCGTTGGCGGGAACCCGGAGGAGAGGCCCGAGGAGGCCGAGGAGAGGAGAGCGAGAAACTCGCGGCGCTCCTCCGGCGTGAATCACTCTGATACGCTCGTCGGATAAGTGTAGTGCGTAGTGCCTTCCAACCGAGCGGCGGCCCTCCTCGGCCCATTAGCGCGGCCACGAGGACACGCGACTTTCACCTCTGCTCGTGTCTTCGGCTCTGTGACCCGGCGACGACGATGGCGGCGGCGGCGGCGGCCCCGGCGGCCACGTGACTCATCGGCATTTCTCCGCGGGATTTTTCCCGGGCGCTTTTCCTCGACTCCCCGTCCGGCCGAGTCGCGGCCGCCAGTCCCCGAGGGTCCGTTAGTTCCTCGGCCGTCTGGCTCCGTAGCAGCACGCGACGAGCCGCGAGGTCGGCGAGTCTTGGCTCCTCTCCTCCCGACCATCCGCGATTCCGCGAAGGGCCTTTGAAACGCTAACGAGAGGCTGAGCCTCTCTCCACTGTTGCGAATACCATTTTCCAGTGGATCGATCATCTCGGACGTCAAAAGGTCGGTTCGATTGTTTGCGGTACGTTGTTGTTGTTGTTGTTTTTTGTTCTTTTTTTTTATCCCGGCATTCCGACGCGCGTCCTCGAGCTCACGAGTGTCCTCGAATAATTTAACTCCGCTTCGTCCGTCGCTGCGGACCCGTTCGACTAACGATCCGGCCAGCGAACAGCCCTGAGATCTGCGAGAGAGAGAGACTCCTCGTCTGAGGGGGGCTAATGTGCCAGAGCCGAGGTCGTGAAGCCGATCACGGTGCAGACCTCGCTCGAGGCAAGGGGGATCCCGCCGGCCGGGCTTGACGAAACCGCGCCCTCTTGTGCTTGCAGCGCGAGGAGTCCATGAAGCGGCTGCTCGAGTGGAAGCAGCGCATGCTGCAGTCGCCCCTGACGAGGAAGCCGACGCCCGGGGGCGGGCCGCGGAGTCAGCAGGCCAGCGCGGACCTCGCGAGCTGCTACAAGCAGCAGGCGCTCCTGGAGTTGGCCGCCCAGGAGGCCTCCCTCGCCGAGCAGCAGCAGCAGCAGCAGCAGCGCCACTCCTCCCGGCGCCGCGAGGAGCCCCACCACCACCGGGCCTACCATCCGCGCAGCAAGAGCACCGACGGGAGGCGCACCGGGCCCACGGGCCCGAGCCCCGCCTCGGCCCACCACGGCGGCGCCCTACCGAGGTACAACAGCTACAGCAGCGACGACGAAGGTAGGCACAGCCGATCGCCCGAGCTCCTCGTCTGACCGAGGACGAGCCGAGACGAGCCGCCCGGGCCTCGCGACCCCGCCAACACTCTTGGACACACCCGACACGCCCAAGCTCCACTACCGCACCGCGATCAACGGCCGCTATTCCTACGCTTGGCTACCTACCATTAACTCTACCCGCGCCTTGGTGGCTCCGGCTCGACCCCTCGAACCCTCCGAGAATCGGATAAACGCCCCCTTGTCCAATTAACTAACTGCAAAAAAGTTGACCTGGCTAACCATTATAAATACTCATACAACATTTTATCATCTAGTAAACATTACTTGTCTCTCTTCCCCCCCGCCCCTCTCTCACTTATCTATCTAACTATTCCCCTCTCTCGCTCCTGCTCTCACTCTCTCTCTCTCTCTCTCACTGTCGAAATTCCCGTCTTGACTGAATTATGCAATCAATAAATAAATTATGTTTTTACCGTTGCTTTTAACACCGAAATGACAATTTATTATAAACGTAACATTTTAACATCTTTTACCTCCTTTAAAATTGTAAAACCTAATATACTTCAACAAAAATACATCAAAATGTTATAAATGCCTATCTTAAGATGCATTAATATTTAAATGGTTTTTTTTAAACTTTGAATCTACTCGTAAAAAGTTACGAGTAGTTTTTTTTTATGATATTTTACATATAATAATGTTTTAATACAAACAAACTTGCAACAACGACTAATATTTCCCATTCATGTTGAACATAGAATATTTGACACTTCTTAAATTAAACTAATAATATTTTAAAATATTTTATGCATATTTTTGTATGCAATAATAAAACTTATTCGAAAAAGTATCCTCCATATTTTTCCATATTAATAATGGGGCTTTCAGCAATGCTAATTGTAATATAGTTATGTAGAAATAAGTGTTTGGTGATAATTATTAATAAATAAATATAATTTAATTGTAGATAATATAACCATATAATTGCGTACACTAGAGAACCTCTAATTTTTAACGTATGTGTTAAATGTATTATTATTCATTTAAATATTTATAATTATTCTCATTATACTTTTAATTTTGGTAGTTCTAATAATAATGATTGATTAATGTAAGTCAATATATTCTTGCAACTTCTTCACTAGTATAAACCATATCATTACATGCAATTATATAAATCTTCATTCTTATTTGCATTCGAACAAGAAGAAGTTAATGGAATCGTTCATTTACATTAATTATATATCATTGAAATATGCATTATTTTTTAAAATATTTAATTGTATAATTTTCGAGTTTATAATTTTTATATTGTTTGTGAAATTGGATCAATTAATATTATTTGAATGTAATATACTATCTTATTATTGGGAAATTGTTAAACAAGAGGGACTCTGGTCTAGGTATGTGACTTGGAAGTATACCGTCCATCTATCATAATCTTCCGACTAATACTATTGTGAATTAACGCATTATTTATATATATATATATATGCATTTAACAAAGCGAATAGCCAACTAACTTGAGGAGCTAACTAAATCTACCTGCGAAAATGTTTACAATAATTCCAAATTTGTTTCAATATTGACTTCATTCATATTATGTTTGAATACATTCTATTGCTTTCTATTGTAATCTTATCTTTACAAACGTTTGCAGTGAGTATCGATAGAAATAGTATCGACTTTGTAAAATTGTAAATCGCTGTAAGTAAGGTGTAAAATACAGTGTCTCGCTTTCTCCGAAATCTTCGAGGGATTTCTTCTCTCCTTTGTGCGTATGTTATAATTATGGGCCTAAACTCTGGGCTTTTTGGTGACTGGAAATATATTTTAATTAACACTTTTGTACTTAACGAATGCATCCTCGTATTTTATCCGCCATTCGATTCTTGCTTTATCATCTTAGTACCCAAATTATGTATCATTTGCTTTCCTAAATTTTATAAAATGTGATTCAATATTTTATTGCTTAGAATATTAGTCGTTAATCTGTTAAATTATTTTGTCAATAATTTAAATTTAAAATAAATAATAAATAAATAACCAATCGCAAACAACTATTTTATCAATCGCATATAAAACTGTTTACCAGGATGAAATAAAAAATAAAAAACTAAAAGATATATTCAAATACGACTGCTTTATTCAAGGCTCATAAAATGTGATTATAGTTTATAAAGTTTTTTATTAAACAAAATGTAATTTGTATGCTTAAATTTAATAAAAAAAATTAATTTTCCTGCATGATGCATGTGGTTAAAAAAAAGAGAAAACCTTCAAAAATATTTTTAGAAATCAAATTCTTTTCCTTTGCTTAATAATTATTGCAAAATTTGTTTTCTTTACAATATTACGGATTATTTCTTTATACTTATTGTTTCTCCTTTCGACAACTATATTTTTTCTTTCTGCTTCAGGTACGCTCCCTCACCTCTCCCTTGATCTTCCTGTCCTTTCTGAGTATCCTTTTCGCTCTTTGTTTTTCTTGCCTCTTTTGTGGCTTGTGGTCCTTTATATTCAATCCTGAATTAAAGGGATTCATATTCGTTGGTGTCGTTTTCACCTGGATAAACAGGTTACCCGAAACAAGATTTTGAAGTCAGGATACGTCAAAGGCAGACAAAGATACATATTTACAGTAAAGTCTTACTCCGATCATATTTCGACTTTAAATTGTGCATAAATTTTCATTGGGAAAACAACTATAAGGTTCATTTGTGATTATTGTACAACAATAATATAAATACTGCCTTAAGAGTATTAGAATTAAAATAAATAAAAGAAAAACTTTTTTGCAATATTATGAATACGTTTTTTTTTTTTTTTTTTTTTTAAATTTTTTCACGTATTCATTAATGACTCGTTTAAAATCATTGTTGAAAATTGTTTCAAAATCTTGTCGATTCCTACCCCCGTAATGCTAATATATACAATTGGGTACTAAAGCGTAACTGACACATGCCTTTGTTTGAACAAATCAAAAAATCCAGAGCTGAGCGACGTCCGGCGGAAACGTACGCGCAGGCCCTCGCACACAGGCAGAAGTCCTCGGAGTTTCGAGAAGGAGCAGACACCGATGCAGTCGCCTTTACCGGCTTACGGTCAGAGAATCTCCGTGAGGCAGCATCAGGCGCCAGCAGGGATCCGCTCGTCTCCCGCGACCCGACCGCCTTCTGTGATAAGCGATTTTGCGAATTCAGTTGCGCTCGACACCGGTTACGAGGACATGTCATTTTCAGGCTCCGCGGCCGCGATCGCTGGCTCTCGGCTTTCGCCGCAGGCAAAAACGGAGAGCTCCCCCGCGAGGGAGACCAAGGCCAGCGCTCAGGTGCAGCCGACGCGATCGTTGCCCTCCGCTGAAAAAGTCCCAGCCCCGAAAAAGCTTCCCGGCATCCTGAAGACTGCCCCGGTCTGCCCGACCAATCACCCGAGCACGCGTAACGAGCCCGGAAGACTGAGCAGCCCCGCGACCGGTTACGCTGCCGGGGAAACTGCCTGGACCGCGCAGAAGAACGTTCAATGGAACTCCGAGAAGGACGAGGAGAAGGAGGACTGGGACTCGAAGATCGACGAGAGCAAAGTCATCAAGGAGTTCTCTTATCAATACATAAGGCAGGAGGAGCCGACGCAGGAGGACGATGCCGAGGCTACGACGGAGGAGTACACGGAGTCTGGAAACCTCGTGCAGAATAGAATACGGTCTTTCGAATCCAACATCGACCATCAGTCCAGTCCGGAGAAGGAATCCTCCATTATGCAGGAGCCTCTAAAGATGTCCCCACCCCAGACGACGACGGAGGCTCATGTCTCTCGCATCCTGGACTCACCTCGGAAGCAAACCGCCGCGGGAATCCGAGAATTCGCCCTTGGGGATCCGACGGCCCAGGAGGCTGCCCCGGCCAAGGGCAGGGGGCCCAGCGACGCGGACCAAGAGGAGAGACAGCCAACGGATAGAAACAAGTCGGTGAAGGATCTACTCGCGGACTTCGAGAGGAAGTCCCAGCAGGTGCGACAGCAAGAGCACGACAAGCAGCAAAGAGAAGCTAAGCACCGCGGAGTGTTCAGCGACACGGAGACGCTGCTTTACGATACGGGCAGCGACTTTGATTTGCAAGGGAAGAGTTGCGACGAGGAGGAGGCCGAACAAATTGTACCAAAGTATAAAGAACAGCTGGAGGAGAAATCTTGCCAGGTGCAGCGGAAAGCGAACGAGTGCGAAAAGCCTTCGCAGGACGCATCGAGTATTCACTCCCATGAGGTGAACATTGACGAAAATATAAATCCTGCGTACACAAGGCTGAGCGTTACCGAGTCTCTTGTTACTCACGGCGATCGATTGTCCAGCGAGAGTAACAATGGAAGTCCGATACCAAAACAGCCGGAGGATTCGAATTTGGAAGAGCACTACTTGCCAATGACACCGCGGAAGGCGATTCTCGATCCAAGTAGCGACGAACGACCGATGCCAAAAATGATGGAGAGCTTGTTCGCGAATCTACGAGAAGAAAGCTCCTATGTAGAAATGACGCAAAACAGCACGACGCGATCGCTCCTAGCTCCCGATTGCGCAAACGACAAGCAAGATTACAGCGATTACTCGACCCTTGATAATAATCCGCACTACGAGTTCGTCTGCGTAGCAAACAATAAAATGGAGCCCGTTTATATGGAGGTCAGCCAATTAGCCGACAAAGATGAGAACTCATCCGTATTGAAGAATTCGGCAAAGCAAAACGAGACAATCGGGGATTCAAAAAATTCAAGGGGCGACCTGCCCGACATCCTAACGGCATTGAAATCCGATAGCTCCGACGCCGATGACGAATCATCCAAAGATTTGGACTCCATCGACGCTCCTCGGCATCCTCGATTCAGTTTATCCGACACCTTTAGACCGGCCTCGTACTACCTGGGAGCGAGTCAGACGTTGATACCCGAACTCCACGACTCGTCGGACAGCGAGCTCGTTTCACCCCCGCCAATTCCGACCTCGCCCCCGCCGATGGACGAACTAGATTCCTTGGAAATGCAGGATTCCTTGGAAATAAAAAAGACCTGTCCCCAGGTAGCTTTAGCTCGAGACTACAGCAGCCAACGAGATTCTCCCAAGTCGTGGAATAAGCCCGCGCCTCAGATGGAAATGCGCAACTCGCCGTCTCGCTTTTCCGATGCTACGCTGAGCTCGACGTTTCGCGATAGTAGAATTTCACTGGAAAGCGCATCGGGAAGCGACTCCGTCGAGTTGCGGAATTCGGAAGAGGAGGCTCGGCATCGACAGTTAAAAAGACGACCGGTGAGCGACGACATGTGCGAGGTACTCGACAGCTTGGACGAATTGAAGTCCTTGGGTAGTCGCTTCGACGGCACCAGCATCGACTTGGACCAATATTTAGAGGAGCTCCAAGCCAGGGATGCGTTCAACGTCGACCTCTACGCGAAGGATCTCAGTTACAACAGCATTTACGGCCTCAACGAAAATATGCTGGTAGCGGACAAGTTGCACAAGTCCACCTATCCGGACATCGGTGGCAAGCCACCTGGGGCCGCGGACTCGAGCAACAGCTTGGACCAGCCCTTCCACTACGGGAACAGAAGTAAAACGAGCTCCGCGAGTAGCCTGCCGTCGATGAGGGTGAGCGAGGTACCGCCGAAGGCGAGTCACCAGCACTCGCAATCGTTCACCGGCGACGCGCATTACGAGAACATCACCAAGTTCTCGCCCCTGCGAGGCTCACCAGCCGTCGCGGCGATGAGCCAAGAGCTCGAGCCCATTCAGCACAATCTGCGCGAAGATTATGGTTACAGGCTCAACCGAAAGGTCCCATCGCCACTGACCTCCTCCCAGGCGTCGCACAGCCGGGACTCGAGCTACTCCTTCGTCTCGGGAACCGCGTCGGTCGCGAATTTCTCAGCCCAGAGGCCGGCCAGTGCCCAATCCTCGCTACTCCAATCCCCCATCACGACCATACAGACGAGCAATACTTACGTGGATCAGCGAGCGCTGCAGCAGCAGCAGCCCTATCACTCGAGATCCGTGAGCCAGGACTCGGCGCGCTACTCGCTGTCGCCGAATCATCGATCCTCGTCGAGCCAGGATTCCAGTCAGTACCCCCCGTCCACTTCGACGGTCGTGCGAACGGGCCCGAACGGCCCTCACGCTCCCCACACTCGGGACGACCAGAGCGGCGCCCCTTATTATTACTCGGACCTCCAGGCAAGCGCGAGCTCGGAGGCCCATCACCAGAGGGCCGAGACCCACCTCCAGCAGCGGGCCTGCGCCGTGGCCCACACCTCGAGGCTGCCCCAATTGAACAATCAGCGGGGCGACGCCTCGGCTCTTAACAAGCGCAACGACATCGGCAGAATGGTCAATCCGATATCGCGGCAGATGCCCCGGCAGATCCAAGTCGACGACATACAAGAGGCGAGGCGGATCGCCGTTGAGCTTAGGAGGACGACTTGCCAGCTGTTGGCCGAGGACAAGGCCGCCCTGGTGGACCGGCGAAACTTCTACGAGGCGGACACGTTGAGGAGAGTCAAGTCGACGGATCCGCTGCCCGAGGTCTCGTCCACGGACTTGAACGCGAGGAATCTCTATCCCCAGGGCTTGAGGGACAAGTCCGGCAGCCAGACGCAGCTCAACGCGGAGAACGGGCCCGGCGGCTTTACCAGCACCGGCCAAGCCTCGCACAGGCGATCGAGGTCCCTCGAGGGCCTCCTCGACGACGCCAGCCTCCAGAGTCTCGTCGAGCAGAGGAACAGGGAGAACAGGCAACAGATTGCAATGGCGGCTCAGCAAGCCCAGCAGCAGCCCCAGCTGGAGGGGGCGAGGCTTAATCGGGATAGCGCCATTGCCAGAAGCGAGACCGTTAACAACGAGAGCTTCGAGGGGGAGGACCCTTGGGAGCAGGATAGCCTGTGGCGCGAAAGCCTCAGGAGAGTGAGCATACGCCACGCGAGGTCCTTGGACAATCTCGATACGCCGGCGACGACTCCGAGGAACGCGAGCTGCGAGACCGGCAAGGCCCGGGGTAAGATAACGCGGGGCGTGACCTACGTTAACGACAGCGTCGCCAACTCCTTGGAGCGCTCGAGGATAAAGAGGCGCTCGGACGAGAGCAGCAACGGCGCCGAGAGCGGCAATCATCAGATGTGCAACCGGAGCTCCCACGGGCCCCAACGGAACGAGCAGGAGGAGGAGGACGACGCCTACGAGAGCTTGGCCATGGACAGAATCGGGGCGGGCGGTTACATTTGGGACCCGGAGAACGAGGCTTACAGGAAGCCGGAGGTCGGCCTCCGCGCCGAGGGCTCCCACCGCGAAGGCAGCCGGCATTTTTTAGCGGAAGGCAACCCTGCCCCGGTTCGCGATCAGCAACCGTTGGCCACGAGCAACGCCACCAACAGCTTCGAGCTCGACCGCGAGAAGCTCCGCCAGTGGGATCTATTGTCGAGCGCTTGCTTGCTCCAGGAACAGCAGCGAAACTCGATGTCACTGGCAGATGGATGCCCGGGGCGAGGGTTGCCAGCCGTAACAGTGCCGTTAGCAGCAGTTACCGGCTTAGGGAGCGCCGACGACGCTTCGTCGAGGCAGCGGGAAATCACCGCGATCACGAAGATGACCGCGAAAATGATAATAGCCGAGGGCGAGGGGATGAAGGAGGCTCGGCTGCAGCAGCGAGAGGACGAGGAGGTGAAGAAGTTTGTCGCGGCAGGACGTAACAACGGCGCAGGTGAGTGGCTCTACCGGGCTGGTGCTGGGCTCGCTTACAGAAAGTGAGATGGGAGACGAACAAAGGAGCCTCGGCCATTGTAATGCCCTGTTTAAAGTCCTCGTCGTCGTCGTCGTCGTCCTCGTCCTCGTCGCCTTCGTCCTCGTCGCCTTTTAAAAAGTATACGCTCTCAGCGAATTGCTTTTATCTCTACCGCTACTACCTCTTCTTCTTGCGTTCCGAAGATACCTGGCTGCTTTTCATCTTTGAGGATCGATCGAGAAGAAGAGTCGCCAACACGTGGGCGATAGACACACAGACAGAAACAAAAAGAAGCGAGAGAGAGAGAGAGAGACGGTTAGTGAGTGAAAGGGAGAGATTCGGAAAAATCATATGAGAGAGAGAGAGAGAGAGAGAGAGAGAGAGAGAGAGAGAAAATGAATGCAACAAAAAAAAAAAAAAAACAGACTGACAAAGAGAGCAAGAGAGACACTACATACACCTTACCAAAGTACCTGCGTGCAGCCGAGAGCTTTCGTTTTTATTTACATTAACGATTTGCGTGCATTGTATACATACACTGGAGAGACGATTCTTATTTTATATTAGTATATTAACGATTGTGAATAACTCAACATTGCTAAGATTTTTGTGAAATATTCTTACATTAATCTAAAACGTTTATTTATAAGGACTGTATGTAATGTACAATGCTTCCTGTAAGTTTTTTATTTTGATTTATAATTTTCATGACATTGTTCTATATTGTGTTTCGCATTCAATTACATTTATAATGTTTTTATAATTGCAAATACATAATTCATTAGAATTTTCATTTAATATTAAATTATAAAGCATATATAAGTGTAAAAGAGAACGTAAAAAATTTCAAATGTGAAATGTTAATCTAATTATTTATTAATTTGTAATCAAAATTAAAATCTCGTATTATTTATGAGGATGTATTTGGTTTTTAAATAAACTCGTAATATCATACTACAAATCCTAACATGTACATCAATGTATTAAAAAAATTTACTAAATACTCCTTTTTTTTTAAGTACGCTATGAAGTTAAAGAATATTTTTTATTTAAATTGTTAATGCATACTTCACAAAAATAATAGTACTGTTCAGTTATATCCCGAGAGTTTACATACAGCTCTTTATTCCATGTACAATTCTTTAATCGTATCAATATACTTATTGTTTTGTTTAGTTTATACTTTGTCATTAGTAAGCTATTAAAATTTCGTAAGCGTGTTTCTACTATATATATACATATATATATATTATATAAATTCCAGGTTACGTGTTTTCCAACTTGCAACGAAATTATTGCTCTAGATACGTTTTATTTAAATGTTTCTCTTTTGGTCATCTAATAATTGCCTCTCTTTCTCCGTTGCGGATCATTAGTTAATTCACAAGTGATCTATTTATTATGTTTTCTCATTGTACTTCTTTCTTCTCTCTCATTATCTCTCAATTTTTTTTCCGCAACTCTGTCCTTCATTGTTGATATTCTTCGTTGGCGCGTAACGAAAGCGTTGCGAGTTGGAAAGACGACGACGAGCTGGGCTTTATTCTGGCGTGTACACATGTGTGCGTGTGGTTCTCCATATATCTTATATACAAATTCTTGAATTGTAAGCTTGAAAAATGCGTTTTACGCTGATTGAGAAGTTAAGGCATTGATTGGAAAAAGACCAATCTTGAGACAAAGGAGAGCGCGTCCACATTCCTTCGTATGTTAATATCATTTCTAACTAACTTCTTTTTTCGAGACGATCTTAAATATAGCTGGCACGTACTTGATAAAAATCGAACTATTTATTTAAAAGTGCTATAATAATAGCATATTAGCAGAAAAGAAGAAACATTGTAAATATTATTGTATATTTATCGTTACATTTGATAAAAGAATATTTTTAATGACGATTATCCTGGCGATGTTTATATACGAAACGGAGTTACTACAAATAGACAATAACTAATAACCCAAAAACAATAAAAATTATATACGTCCTGCAATTGCATAAAATGTGATGGCGATCACATCATAATTCTTGGTTCTCACCTAGTAAGTTTTATCATTGCTCGCGTAACTTATTAGTTACAGAGTAAAATAAAGTTATTTTCTAAGCATTTATAAGACATACTAATTACCATACTTTCTTTCTTAATCACGATTAATTCATACTTCAGACCATTAATGTACACGTTACACATTAAGTACATGGCATGAACGCTGAGGTCAGTATAACTTTCTCGTTCCTCATCTACGGGAACACGTTTATTATACGAACACATTATCCACCAGAGTTTTAAATTAGTTTCACAGACACACAAGGGAACTTTTAATGATAAGGGGTGAATTTGTCGAGTACAGAATCGCAAAGAATAAAGGATTGTTCCTGTGGTTTGATCATCAGACCACAAAAGCTGTCAGTCGGAGTCAGAAGCGTCGAAAACCGCTGACTGTCCGTCGGATGTTTAACAAAAAAAAAAATCTACGAGTTTACCTTTAGAATTCCGAATATTTTTCCCTCTTTCGGTTCAATTGCTCATTTTTCATCTGATATACGAATTTTATTGTAAAAAATGTTTAATTCGTGGGTTCGGGTTCGTGGTTATGACTAGCTTGATAATTTTTGAAAGAAAAAAACACTACACGAATACCAGTACAACATAACTTCAATCGGACTTTCTAATGTCGTCGAAATGTTTTCGCACTAATTCCTTCAGTATTCATATGCGTGTGAGCAAATTAGCTTAAGCTTTTAATATATAGTAAATGTCTCTACAATGAAAAAAAGGAAATATACAATACATAAATTATGTTGTCACATAAAAATGTGTGATTACGTATACTGATTCTCGTTGTTTTAAGAAGTATAAATTCAAATTTTCAGCTATTAATAATGGAATTAGAGAAATCCAAGGGCCCAAACAGTATTGTCAAAAAGTGAAAAATGTTTTGATTTAATTTTAAGTAGTTACAAAGATACCGAAATTAATAAAGGTGTGTGTGCGTGTGCGTGTGTGAGCGTGTGTGTGCGTGTGTGTGTGTGTGTGTACGCACGTGCGTGTATGTATTATTTTAAATAGTGAAAATTAAAGGAACTAAAGTTCAATAGGTTAAGTTTTATGAAAAAATTGTTGGATTAATGTTAATGTTTTGATAAAAAAATTTACAAAATAATATAATATTTAATCAACATTAATAACTGTAAATGATACAACATTATCGTTTCCCAATTTAGATGGATTAACAATAAGTAACTAATCTTAATTTCGTACTTTTTATTCTCCTTTACATGTAATCGTATAACATCAAAGAAGAATATAAATGCATAAAGTTAAAAATAATATTTTGTGTTCGATAAATAGACACTAGTACTAAAACTATTAAATAAAAAATTGTATATAGATATCAGTATTAATTTCTTTAATTAAGTTTTGAAACTCTTTTGATAAGCGTTTTTAGTCAATCAATATTAGGCTATGATACTTTATGACAACGAGGATTTTCACAAAGAGAATGAATTCGACTGCACCTAGATATTTTTATTAGTAGCTACATCTCGTTTAGTATGATTAAATGATTGATGGTTTATATGAAACATAATCATTGCAATAAACATTTATTTGATACAATGGAATGATCATAACTGTAGATACATCAATCGATAATTATTGATAAAACTAAAAATTGTTATGCGAGTAAAAAATCAATAGAGTAACACGTACTTTAAATTCTTTCTCTAGATCATAGATATCAATGATGTTGATCTGAAATCCGTTGAAGAATTAAAAAGTTTAATACTAGTACTTATATAATAAAAATATGTATACAAAAATATCATGACTCTATTGTGTAACAATATATTTACAAAATAATATGATTTTATTTCCTATCATTCTTCGATTTATTTTACTTCAGGTGAATTGAAAATTTTGAAATGCAGTTCTATGAATTATAGCTAAAACAATTTTCGACCAAGTTAGAATAAAAAATAGTTAAAGCTAAAAGTTAGAGTAATACCTCTTGCGCCGATGATTATTATATTAAATACGACTATAAATTTTTTTGTCATTAAAAAAAATTTATAACAAGGTTAACAAAATGCATAAACGCAGTGTAAGCGATAATCATGATTGTTAGAATTTTTTATTAGAAATATTGTGTAGTTTTCTAGCTTCGATGATTTGAAATAGTCAAAAAGGTTTGAAAGTAAGTCCGGGCCCCAGCCCACTTTCACTTACATTTCTTCCTATTTAACATAACGATTCTAAGACGATGCATAAGAGATCCACTAATATAATATTAACATAATAGTATGGCGATGAAGAAACACGTTGCATACTATTATGATAGAACCTGTCCTCGCCCACTAATTTTCTATTTTACCACTTTTTAATTGTCCATTCACCTGTATTACGTAAATTACAGCTGATTCAGGTGTTCTACGTATTTTTAAATAAAGTTATATTTTAAAAATTAAAATCTATATTCTATAGATTAAAATTATTAACAAATATTAAAATTCATCAGTATCAAAAGTTCCAAGTACAGGCAGTCGCAATCTATTTATATTCATTCTATTTAACTATTTAAAAAAAATTTTTTAATAAAAAATGTTTGATTAACGTTTGCCGATTTTAAAGCTATCCACATAAATTTCCCTTTTAAAAGTACAAACATCATATAATTATTTAAAAAGTCCAAGAACCAACATTTAATTTAAAGAAACATATAGCAAATATTGAAGTAAATGTGTTGAAAATTGAAGATAAAATTTTGTAATCTTTATTAACAAATAAGAATGCATAATATTCATGATTACATAATATCGGAAACGTTTTAGCTTTTGACCAATAATATATTTTGACCATATTAAAAATAATTTCAATCAATTTAAAACTTTAATGTAATACAAAATTTATACATTTATATATAAATTTTTATTTATAACAATATAATAAACAATTGCTTACCACAATCAATATCAATAAGGTAATATACATATACCGTGCGTAATACCGTGTATATTATAGACTAATAATAAATTTTTTTTTTGGTTTTTTAAATATAATCTTATCATTTTTTTAATCAATGTCAATGTTGTTTTAATGAGCGCACAGACCATACAAAATTTGGACACTAAAATATAGTATAGCAATAATAAAGGTATTATTACTGTAATTAATTATGTTACGCTTTTACAATGGTATACTACTAATCATAATTGTCTACCTACACTGGGATAATTTGTAAAAGCATTACGAGGGTTAATAATTGCAAGACGCGTTATTCGAGACCACATTAGAATACACGATCGCGATGTGAAAAAATAAAGACAATAAAACTGAAATGATTAAGCTGGTGCGTAATTTCAAGCGAACGCTTGAAATGCAGAGGAAAAAAGGCAAGGAGGAGGGGGGGCGGCAGAAGGACCTCTCCCTCGCTTTTCGCGAATCACAGTCATCCGGTTAGTATAGGTGCAAAGGAGAAAAGTTGCCCATGCGTCGAAGGGACATTGCATACGAAGTATGAAAGAGAAATAACGAGATCCAGAGGCGATGTGGCACCGATGGCCGGACGACGCGCACCAGCGCACCTCAAGTTGAATGGCATTAGTTGCGCTCGATGTATTGCAGGTATAACGCGGAGACGACGCGAGAGACGAGCAGTCTCGTCGCTCGCAGACGATCTATAGATCCGTCGCGCGCATAATGTCTCCCCAAGACCCGGACTACTGCGGACGGGAGCTTCGATCCGCGGTATTGCCCCGTCGGCTGTCCGTAATTGAGTTCACGCGCGAGCTTTACGATGTCTTTCCTTTCGCTCGCCCTGCTTCGCTGTCCTCGTGCTCGAGCCATTCGTTTCATGGCGAACTCCGGGTTCATCGGATCACCGGGGAAATAGAGCTTCCCGCGACGCGGCCTTTTACGAGCAGTAGTTTGTAATTCGGTTTTACGGTTACTTACTTTTTTTTGGCGGTATTTGCGATGCCGGGCGTTTTTATTCGACCAAGGCTTCCAAATCCAAGTCTCGTAATCTTATTATCACTGCCCGTTGATATTTTTATTCACACTAAGAGGAGTGACGATTTTTCGCGGCTAAAGAAGAGCCCGACTTGACTTTCTCGATAACTCACTGCTATCTGCACGATTATCATTATTAAAACACTTATCAGTAGCATAAAATTTTTTGCTATATAAATATGCACCTTGAATTTATTTTTAAAAGTACCCAGTGAGTCGTAATTAAATATTATTGTTGCGATGCATCAGTACATTAATTGATACACACACACACACACACGTATATATATACATACATGTATACACTAATAATAAGCTTTTCGGAGATGTATATTAAATTGTGTATATACGTCACTAATTATTTGCAATACAATTTTGTAAATTTGTATTTTTTATTTAAAATAATTTTATTTAAAAATTAGTTTCACAGTTACTAAATAAGTAACTTGCTTCCACGTTTTGAAAAAGCAATCGATCCTATTATTTTTTATATGTTAGAAAAGTTAAGCGTGTAAGTCACGATGTGTATCATTAATAGAAAATATTAAAATTAGCTTTACGGAGGAAGTACCAGATTTCGAGTTCCACTTTGAACCGAGTATAATTATGCATTAAGTTCATTATTATTCAATTCAATAAGTTTCCTGAGCGGTGCTTTTGTAATAAATAATATATGTACATATTCTTCGCGTATAACATTTTTTACACATTACCATATTGATTTGACCTATTCGTAACAGATTAGCGACTAAATTCTTGTGAATCCTAATTAAAATAATTTAACGCTTCTTCACAAGGAATTTTATTATACAATGTTAATTTTTTTTTTATTAAACTAATTAATATTATACTTTTTTTTATTTAAATTTAATATTAAAAAAGCAAAAGTATATTACTCGTTCAAATGATAACCCAACGTTTTCATCAAATTTTTCTTTGGTACTTTTATCTACTAAAGTTTTCATAAAACATAATAAACTTCATTTCTTTTACTTATCATTACGTTATCTATAATATACATTTCATCTGTTTTATGAGTTACTTTAGTTTTTCTAATTTTTCGCTTTTAGTCTATTCAAGAGCTCTTATCAACTTACGTTGTAATTGGTAAGATTTGAGAGTCTATCCAGCATATTCTGATAATGTAGCTCTTTCTCCTCGAAACTTTTTTTTACATTTCTCTGTTTTCCTGTGCTTTCTAATACTACTATAATTTAATTTTTTACTAGAGAGTTTAATATGTCGTAAGTAATATGTTCATTACTTTCTTTTATATACAGTAAATAGCCTTCCACATTTTTATTTTATCTTATAAGCTAACTAATAAGATAGTAAAAAATTTTATAACACACTCTCTACCTCAATTTCGTACTTCATTTCCTCCTCGAATAGAATTATTGTAGGTGTGGAGGCAATTACAATCGTAGCGCAATATTTTCAAATTCGGAAAACTAGTTACGCGATTCTTAAAATCGATGCGCAGGTAATGCAACATGAATGGGCAAAACACTTATTTAACAATCACCAGTTACAAACAATAAGCGGGCAACTGACGCAAGCGACATGTGGACGCCAATGCTTTGAAACGCGCAAAGAGTTGAGGGCGTTGCAATGAAAGCCCGTGATCCACACAATGCAGCGCTACGAATCATTAAAGGTCAGCGGGAAAACTGGGGAGTGACGTTAAAACGAAAAAAAAGAGAGAGAGAGAGAGAGAGAGAAAATCTCCCGCAATCACCGATCGTTCTCGCAAACTCGTAATAGATCCATAAAAACACAGCGTTGACCACTGCCCCTCGATGTCCCCTCGAAGGCCGAGAGTCCGCGCGCACGGAAAGATACGCGCTCAAAAAAATACTTAGACGCAGGCACGGGACGACGGACCTCGCCCTGGCCGGGTACAAGAGGCGAAAACCTTTTCCACGGGCGTTCTCAGCGAGTTCGGCGGGTGGGAACGAGCTCCCTGCCGGATCCCCCCCCCCCGTTTCGCGGCCAAACTTTCAAAGCCCATCGCGCGCGCTCATCAAGGTAATTCCAGGCAGCGGCAATCGCCGCAGGCCGCGCGTGGCTGCGACGCCTCGAGGCTTTTCTCTCCTACAGGACGAAGCGTGGCGCGGACCGATTCGACGGGAAGTTCCCCCCGCCTGTCCTTCAGCCCCTCCCACGCCCCGGAGCCCGGACATCGTTCTTATTACTGTAAAACCCGCGTTCCCGGGCTTTAATCCAGGACGCGCGAATTTTGACCACCGATGGAGGTTCCATAATTGGATCGGTCGGTCGGAGCGGCGGCGGCGGTGACGGGGGGTGGGAGGCAAAGCCGATGTTTATTTGGAATAATTTGGACGGACTTTTATTCCTGTTTTTATATAATGCCTTTGATATTTTTTCGTACTGATAACTGCATTGTCTTAAAATTTAAGCATTTCGATGAAAAATACTTCCAGTTATGCTTTTTTTTTATGCATGAACTCCTAATAGCAAAATGTTTGCAAAAAAAAAACTTTCAATTTTCATCTCTATAAATGTGTCCTATTCTTTTTAATGAATCGATTTTGTGTGGCCTCACACCGAAGCCGTACTAAATTTGTACATTTTCATTTGGCAGTTTAAGAAATAAAAGAAATAAAGTCAAAATTACGTTTTAAAAGCTTTAGTTTATACAAAACTCCATCAGACACGGTACAGTACCTACACAAAATTAATGTAACTTATTATGCTTAGAATTTTAACATCACTGTATTGATGTTAAGTTGTTTAACATGATTGATGTTGATATTAATTTCCGTATCGTAAATAATATTTCTCTTTAAACATTTTGATGTATAGTTTTTCGATAAGAGCCTGTGACTTTTTTTAGTTCGACGTTAAATTGATTCGATGATTTATTAATTACTCGTAGGAATTATTCTGAAAGGAAGATTTTTTTTAAAATTAAATTTCTTCTTAAATTAACTTTTATATCTGTATCGATTCAAAGATACAAAGAAGATAATGTTTTATGCATTAGAAAAATGTAAAATCGTATCAAAGTAAATAAATTTAAACACATGGTTACAAATAATATTTTCAAATATGACTTAAAGTGACATAATTAAAAATCAAAACAAAAAATAAATGATTTAAAGGCATATCATAAGTGAGTTATCATTATATACAAATGTGATATATATATATATATATATATAATAAAGTCATCAATATAATTATCATTGATTGCTGGAGTATTTTTATACAAATTCTCTTTAATTATGATGTTTTTTTTTAATCATTCATTCCATTTTTGTATGCTTGATATAATATCATTTTATTTATTTATACTTATATTAGCTCTTTTCAAGTTAGCTGACCGGAAAATACCAGATTTCTGTTTATGTTTGAACCCCCTTTCAAATATTTATCAAATGTTACTTATGATATAATTAATTTGCTCAGTTTTTAAAAACATATTAAAGGTTTTCATTATTTTATTAGAAAAATAAATAAAAGGTATATGACGTTTTTTGCTGATAAATTGATTCTATAAGTTTTAAATTATAGGTTAATTCTACATTAATATCGTTTACTTTTTCAAATATTTTGTTACTTTTCTGAGTAACGTGTGATATATAAATGACAATATTGAAATTGTTACACATATTGACCACATAAAGATTTTTATAAAGACTGTAGAAAACTACGATAATTTAAAGATAAATAATAAAAAAAAGACTTAAAAAAGTCTATTACTGCTTAAATTAGTCAAAATATAAATTTTTTTATTTACTATTTTAAAATTTTTTATAAAAAAAGTAAATGATTATAAATTTGGTTTTAAATATCTTGTTTAAAAATATGTATTTTATAGTTTTTCTTATGATTGTACATTTTATGATAATTATTTAATGTGTTTAATAAATTAAATATGTTAAAACGTCATTAATAAAAAAACATTTAATATTTAATGAGTTAATATTTATTTGATGCAATTATAAATTAATTTTTTTTTATTTTAATGTTCTTTTTTTAAATCACATTTGTATTATCAGTACTTGTCTTTTATGTTAACTATTACATTATGAATTTTTTTTTGCGTGAAACCTGAAATCCATAAAATAATATGTGAAACATAAAATTTTCTTTTTGTCCTATTTTCGATTTCTATATACAACTGTATACAATCAATGCATGAATATGAGTCATCATTCCAATTCATTTAAATAATCAATAAACTTAATAATTGTTATAAACAATTTCGGGTTTCTATTAATGAAAATTGGTCTAAAATTGAAAATTTAAAAAACTTTTTACAATTTTTTATAGATTAAAATAATATTGAAAATAAAATTTACACTTAAAATAATTCAAATTTGAGAGATGGAATTTGATATGGAGAGAAATGGGTTAAAAAATGGTATATATTTTTAGGATTATTGATTTGAAGAATTATCTTGATTGGTACCTTGTAACGAAATTCGTTTAGTAATTTGCTTAAATATATATATATATATATATTTCGTATTATAATAATATTATCAAATGTACTATATACTTAAATGAAGGATATAATATTATTACATATTGAAATATTTGAATCTGTTTTATACAACTAATAAAAAAATTTAGGAAATTATTATATATTAAAAATTAAAAATTAAAAAGGCAATAAAGTTAATGAAACTTTATTAAAAAATTCAATCAGATAATGTGCGGAACTTTAATTTAATTTTTTTAGAAAGTAGATGAAAGCTTATGTATAAATGAATATAAGCAGTCCGATTTTTACACTATAAATTGATTAATAGTCATAAGCCTTACACGATAAAATTTAAGAAATACGCCTTTAAACTGTACGCAAATACAGTTTAAAGTGGATTTTCATTTTTTTTTTGTTTTTTTATTAAAATCAATATAGAACTGGACATTTTTCATTAAAATCAATGTTTTTTCGACACACGTGGCCATGAACGCAAGCTAATAAAATTCGTAAGCTTTAAAATATCGTATTGAACCATAAGACGTATTTGTAGGGAACTTTGAAATAAAAGGGATTTATTTTTGTACTCGCCAGATAATGTTGCCTATAAATTTTAAATTTATTGTATTTTCATCGAACCGAATGAACCTGACCTGCGCACGAAATTTCTGAATTACACAAGATAATAAAACGTCTATAAAAAGACATTCTAGTTGTTTTTTTTTTCTTTCTCGGCGTGTAAAATATATCTTTGAAATGTCGAAATGTAATATTTAGGTCAAGACGACTCAAATTAATATCGTTCTTAGAAAAGCTTTCGAAAAACAACCAGATACTTATCTCTTTAAATTTGCACATTTAAACAAGAGCGACGTTGTTTCAGCTACAATTGGAGCGTGCACACACAAGAGGTGCGAGTGCGAGGGCACTATTATGACACTCGGCGCGCTTATCCGCGATTGAAAATTTCGCATTTAAAAAATGCTTGCTTCGATACAAGGCCAAGTCCCACGACGAGTTGTTGGGCATTTGCTCGATGGGGGGATGATCGCAAGTATCAGGGATCGGTCGAGACCGCCGGCCAATCGTCGAGCGATGCATACGCGAGCCCTCGAGGGCGGCAAAAGTGCGCTCGGGACGACGCGGCGTTCGCTACTCTCTAGATAAACCAAGAGAGAGAGAGAGAGAGTCCGTATCGGCTCGCGCGGCGGTAGAGGCATTTGGCTAAGGGGGCGAATGAAAGTGTTTGCCCGCTGATGATTTAGCTTTCCGAAAGCTACCGGAGAGGCCGTCGGAAGCGTAAGCTCGAGCGCCTCCGGTCGGCGTCGGGCCTCGACGCAGCCTCCTCGTGGACCGCCGTCGGCGAGTCCGGCGGAGCGAGCGAGCTCAGGCAGTTCCGCCCCGGGGTTGACGCGGTCCTCCAGGGGGGTTGTCCCGAGGCAGCGCTGGCAACGCCGCAGCGTCGGCAGCGGCTGCGGCGCTCGTCGGGGAGGCCGGGGTGGTGTGCGTGCGCGCGCGAGCCGGACGAGGAGCGATCGCGGCCGGGCGGGAAGCGGGGGCAGAGCCGGCGAGAAAAAGGCGCGTGTAGCGTCGTACATCGCGGCCGGCGCTCGCCGGGGGGGGGGGCGGAGCCGGCGGTGGTGGGGCCGAGGGAAGGACCCGCAGGAGGAGGCCTAGGCTCTTGGTGCTCCTACACAGTCGGCCGGTGGCTACAGCCGCGAGAGAACGCCGCTGACGGCGATCGCCGCTACTGGAGTTCGGTCCCCTCGCGCCCGGTCCTAAGGCCGGAGTCCCGACGACGCCCAATCGCCGATCCCCGAGGGCCGCCGAGCGACGGCTGGGGAGGGCCCCGACAAGGAGACTCCAAGGCGCACAGGGGGGAGCCGCGATGGCCTAGGGCCGCCCGAGTCGGCGATCAGGGTTGGAGCGGATCCGACCAGGTGTTAGTGCGCGAGGATGGGCGGGAAGGTGGGACTGATATGCGGCAGCTGCTGGTCCGGCAAGTACAGTACGTATCAGTCTGGCTTTTGTCCCTGTATCGCCTCGTTGTTATTATCGTTCTTACTGCTACCGCTGCTACGCTTTCGGTCCACGGCTGCTGATCGGCCCTCTGGCCTCTACCATCAGTCGCGTTTCTGAATGGCCTCGTTCCTCTGCCGACGCGCGGATTCGCGGCTCCCGTTGGTGGCTGGGCGACCGCTGAGATCGCGACGAGATGCCACTTTTAGAGTGGGGTCACCTTCGATATTGCCGATAATACTCGAACGGCGACACTCGCACTGGCGAGATTCATTCTTAGCTGGCTTTTCTTCCTTCTCCTTCCTTTTTGTTTACCTTCCTCTTCGTTCTCCTGCCGGCCGCCGATACTATTTTTACCGTTATATTCCTTCCCGAGCAAATGACATTCTGGGATGCCGAATCTCTTATACGCGCTCCAGCTGGTTTTCGTTTATTAACGCAGCCCCGGTTGATTTTCGCGCCTCGCCTTATCCGCAATCTTCAACCTGGAATACGCGATAGTGACCGCTGCACGGAATTTATCCTCCTCCATTTAAAGTTTGCCCTGTCCTTAGCGTTTACGTTCGCGGCTTGCTTTAATACATTGCTACGATATATCGACACGATTGTAATTCTACTATTGACTTGCTCCCACCATATTACCCGACAATAGTAACAACTGTGTCATATCACCGTTTAAAATGCTCTTGCTAGCCACGCTGACGTTGACACTATTATCAAGGAATATAATTTTATGTCTCTCTAGACGTACGTTGAACTACCTTCATTAGACTTTACGCTCGTACTAACATTGGCTGTGTAGCGCATGAACTGAACGAGAACGATAAAACTATGTCATTTGGTTTACTAAGTTTATTTTATTTATCACGTCAACAAAGGCTTACTTTTTGTACATTTTGCCTTTTTTTTTTTTTATTAAATTAATTATCATGCTCGGTAGGTTTGATTCATTTATCTATTCTACACACCCGTACGGAAAACGCCTAGAATATAAATAAAAAAAAAAGTTCATTTATAACACGGGAGCTGTAATTTATTGTAGCGATTCTCACAGTTCTGATTTGTATTTATACCTTGCAAGTATTAATATTTTGCTCTGCGCATGATTTATAACAAAGTTACCTAATATTTCATATTTATGACTTATAAATTCTTATAAATTGGTATGTTCTGTTTTTTTCTGGAGAATGCTTTATTAAAGAACTTAATCTAAAGTCAATATAGGTTTGAAAATAATGGCATAAAAATGAACATTTTTATTTTACGTGAATCCGTTGATCAACTAAATTCGAATACATTGATAACAAAATAAATATCGAACAGTTCTTTGAATAAATAAGAAATATAAAATTGCTAATATTTTATATGTCTATTTATTAATATTTTAAGGCAGCTGCTTAAGATCAATGGTAAAATGACCTTAATACTAAATAATAATCAGTAATAAAGAAAACAACTCAATAAAAAGTGTTAGATTTACGATGTTTTCTTGTTTCGGGTTACTGGAATTTAACGAGAAAAGACTATCTTACAAAATAAATCGAGATAAGCATTTTCCAATTTTTGCAAAATAATTGATGATCGTCATGATGCTTAAAAATACATTCAATCGGTATTTAAATCAAATTCTGGATGTAAATGTCTTTACGTCTCGGTTTAAATAGCGTCGTATATAATAAAGTTGCCAACGTTAAATTAAGGAAACTTTTGTAGTTATGCGCATGAAAATGAAAGGGAATAAAGTAAATCTTTCGTTTTCCTCGTGGAACGAAGTGCAGCGAAGTCACGGTGAAATTCGTATACCAGAGTGACGTCATAGCCGTAACACTTTCGGCACTGTCGCATTACGCGAGTCTGAGACTTCTCCGCCAGACTAGGGAAACGTTGGGGCTGGCGGGGGCAGGGGGAGGGGGTGTCAACATTAAAACGGTAGCGTAGTCAATAGCAGTCGCCGTGAAAAGGGAGAGGCGAGGTGACGGCGGCTGCGATAGCGTATTTAAAACCAGCGACTCGCCGAAAGAAACGAAAGGAGAGAGAATGCCGATGATGCCAGCGGCTCGTCATCTTGGCGGAGATGCACCTACCGACATTAGGAAAGTCGCGCAGCGACGTTTGAGCGGCCGATTTGGAAAGCAATCGAGAGGAGCTTACACCTGTCGGTGCGACCAGATGCACGCGATTGCTCCTTTCTCTCTCTCTCTCTCTCTCTCTCTCTCTCTCTCTCCCTCTCTATACACACACACATATATATACACACACCCACACACACACACACACACTATATATATATATATCCTCCGCTGGAGTACCGTTCGCTTATCGAAATGCGGAGAGCGGCGGAGAATCGGATGCGCGCGCATACCAATACTTACCATCAAGCCCATGCACGTACACATTACGGTTGTTTGCCTCTGCCCACGCGGTTGGCTCCACGTGTTCCCGCCAAGGTGCGTACATGCACACATGCATACGCCGCTGCATCTCCGAGAAGCAAAGACCTGCGCACGAGAGAGAGAGAGAGAGAGAGAGAGAGAGAGAGAGAGAGACGAGACGAGAATGGCAGCATGTGTAAATCTTGTTCGCGTGAACGCAAGAGAAGCTGCGGCAGCCACAGCGGCGCGTTTCTTTGACCTTGTTCTTGGCGCGGATTCCACTCCAACGAAGAAGATAAATTTTTAGACGGAAGGCGGGAAACGAAGCGAACTGATACGAAGAGAGAGAGGGAGAGAGAGGGAGAGAGTGTAAGGATGAAGGAGGACGAGGGCTCGAGGAGTGTAGAACTCGAATTATCTCGAGAATATCCGGGAGTCGCTTGCCGTTCTCTCATTGGCCATTCGTGAATATAAATGTTCATATTTCTATTAATATGGGTAGAAAATAAAAGTGTAATGTATTGAAAAAAAAAAAAAATTGCTGCAATGTGCTTACGTACCTTTAAGATTCCAGTATTATGAAAATAAATTGTTACTCTGGCATCTAGATTGCATTCATTTAAAAGTTATTCGACTTTACATATTCGTATAAAGAGTGAAAGTAACTTAATAACGAGGACTCATTATCAATTTGCCACGACCACTATTATTAACAAAATCAGAGAGTATCAATTTTACAATGCCGAATGGCAACAACAGAGTATTCGTAATCCTGTGGATTCGAGCAATGCATACATTAGTAAAAATGTCGTAATTATGGAATGCCGCCGACTGTAATAAGCAGTTTTCCCTCTCGCAAAGAGATTTTTACACACAAAAGCATGCGACTCCATTCATCGATGTCGTAAAAGTCGGAGCTGGCGCGCCGAACAGAAGGTGCAGAAATATCTAACGCTGCGCCCGTCCTCGGGCACACACGCACACACACACACACACACACACACACCAACAGCATCCCATTGGCTTCTTTGGCCTGCAGAGGCGCAAATTCTCCGCTACCTTTCTAAATATTGAGCTACGCGCTCGACAATCAAATAAGGGCGGTGCACGTGTGTGCGCGCACGTATGCAAACCTGGTCGGTAATACGGGCCCCCGGACGGCGTGGGGGGGGGGGACAAGCAGGAAGGAGAAGACGATCGGGATTATTGACTGATCCCGCCGAGGGCGAGTTACCTCATCATTTTCATACCTTCGGGATCAAGGACACTGGTGAAGGTCGCATTGTCTAATAGTGAAATTCGTTCGAAATTCATTTTAACTCAATAGGGGCATCCTTTTCATAAAGGATCCGAGACCCCAATACGTACTATATCTTGCACTATATTAAGATGACATTATATCCTTCGTCCTTTTTGTAATTCAATCATGATCCATATCGTCGGCTTTGTAAAGTTGCTTCTTGGCTCATTTTATCATTTACATTTACCTAATAAATTTTCGTTTTTAATCAGAGAATTTTATAATTTTGAAAAGTATTTATTTTTTTAATACGGTCGATGCGTGACCTTATAATATATACTATCAATTGTAAAATAGTGTACATGTAGGTACAGTCAAATCTTTACATTTACCATATTTAGTTTATATTTAAAAAAGACACGAACGCAAAAAATATTGCAGAATATTATCCTTAAACTTTGTACTATCTATGCCACTTCACTATCATAACTGTTTTTTCCCGACTTTCTCTGACGACTCGCATGAAGCGTTGACTTTCAAATTTAAATTGTTTGTCCTCTAAACATTAATATTAATAAAATAAAATTTCCAATAGGTATGCAAGCTTAAGAGTCAAAAATCAAATCGTGTAACGAATTTTCCATAAACACACGAAACAATAAAATAGTATTTCTGACCACCAAATGCATTATTAGAACGAAAATATTTTTGACAATCAAATCATTAATTATAATTTTATATAACTAATTTTAACCAATCGTCAATTTTAACTAACACTAGGATTTTTGTATTTGTGTATTAAAAAATGTCAATCATACTGTAAAAGCTATTTTTTAAAGAGGATTGATCAGTATTGATTAATTTAATGTCATACAACATAAAAATATAATAGTATATCTTTTTCATGGCTTTTACACCGTTAAATCCTGAATGTACTAAATGGAGGTCTTCCTCCTTTCATTACAGCTAAGAAAAAATTGACTATACGCTCGATTTATCAAATCAAAAGTTCTGTAATAACATTCAGTGAACCGTTTTCATTCGATTTTTCTTATTCTTGTTTCGCACAATTACTACTTATCGTACCGACTTTTACATGTACAAAAAAGAAAAAGCCGATGACGCGTTTCTATAAAAGCCATACATGTGCACTACTTAGTTGACCTGACCATGTTCTAATGAAAAAAATAAGAAAAAACCAACAACGGAACTCACCGATGTAAAAGGAAGAATTGACGCGTGCAAAGGAAAAATTTAACTTACCGTAATTTTTTTTAATGCAATTTAATATATTAAGATATTTGATATTGGAATCGTGAAAAACGGATGGTTGTCTTTTAATAATAAGAACAAAAAATGTAGAATATAAAGATTACAATTGTGACAAAAAGAGAATAATTTTAATAAAAACATTTTCTTAGGATTCATCCACAATCATTTAAAATTTATTTTTAATAATTAAGACTGAAGATTTTATACGCAAAATAATCTACAAAATGAATGAAAAAGGTTGAAAATATCGAGAAAAAAAAACGTTTTTTACGTTATTTACGTAATTTGTTATTTACGTTAAATACAAGATAATTAAGTAATTATTAGTGAAGATGGAAGAGAAATAGAAGTTTTACAATATTGACAGGGTGTAGTATTATACAGTTTTAAATACAGATATTTTTGTAGTAAAGAACATTTTATACTTTTTCACTTCAGTGCAACGGTATATGAACTCGTATAACGTAAGCCACAAAAAAGTAAAAGAGCCGAAGGATTACAAAAATATGATGAAAAACGATTGAAAATGATAAAAAATGAAACAAATGATGTTTACACATACATTTAAAGCTTATAATTTTTCCTAACGTTTTGCTCATTAATATTTTCAAAAATAACATTTCTAATACACTGAAAAAATATAATACTTGACTGTTACTACTGAAAGGTCTTTTTTACGAGAAATAATTAAATAAGAAAATATTAATTAGCGCATTATTTATTACATGAAATTCGTATTAAGCAATAGGTCTCTTAATACTGTTCCCAAGTTTGTAGAAATTCAATTTTAATTTATTCTTTATTATATTTATTATAATATATTATTTATTATTATACTTTATTTTTACAATAATATTTTTATAAGAATATAATAATTTATATATATAGGAGTGTAAGTGCAGTCAAGTGCAATCTTGTCAATATAAAAAGGGCGATAATATTAGTATAAAAGGGTCATTGTACAATTTTCTGGTTTTAACAAACTAAAAAACGTTTATATTTGATTAAAAAACACTTTTAACGTATTTATTTGTCAAATTAATTTTTTTTTTTTTTTTAAATTAAAACTTCAAGGATCTCGTTGAAACAAAAAATTACGAAAAAAGCATGTCCATATTGGAGTGGATTTTGTGTCATTAAAAACTACTCGACTTCAGCAAAGTTTGTCTTTGTTTGATCGAGAAGAAAATTGTACAATGACCCAGCATTTTTTTAGTTGAGACCAATTTCTATCAATTAAGAAGATTCAAATATTTATTTTTGATTTTAAAATAAAATGGTCCGTATATCAAGTGGCAACAAAATATATTGAAAATCTTTTCCGTCTGACAATTAGATGGTATTTTTTTATTTTCGGCAAGGAAAGAATTTTCTTTTGAGCATAATATATAAACGTGTTGAATGTTAATGAAACTTATTACACCGCTTTTTTTTTCTCTTCTATCGTAAAAACGGTGGACAGAATAATTGTGATTTAATTACTACGATACACGATGTAAGAAAGTTAATTACTGGCGTATGAGAATATTTCTGTTGAGAAATGCAAGAGAGATCCTATATTGACATATTATCCCTTTACAGATGGTATCAAGCGCTTAAAGCGATTCACTATTTTTAACGAAAATCCATTCCCACGTACCTTGGAATTATTTCGTTTGAACGACTCGGAGGCTGTTGAATGTGTCCCGGCTATCGGCCAGGATATGTAAATACGTCGTTTGTCCCGATACTTTTTCGACCAGAAACCCCCCTCCGCCTCTCCATTACCCTGTAAAGCATAACATTTCCATAGCTCCTAGGAGCCGGCACAGGGCTCATCGCGTCCGCATTCGATGTCGCGTAAGAATTACAACAATAATGGAAGATGACAGCCGAGAGTCTAAAATGATTTTTCTCCGGAGACGAGGTGGTGGTTCGAGGCCCGGTTCTGAGTTCGCAGGAATCTAGCTCCCGGAATTTCCCATCGGGCTAAGGGACTCGGCTCGAGAGTTACATGCGCGAGATGATCGATCGCGGAAAGGGGGTCGACACTGCCAATGGACCGACGAGTCTCTCTCTCCTCCTCTAAGTCAGTGGACTACTAATAGTACCGTTAGGAAAGAGCGAGTGCGGCTCGCGACCGTTGCCGGATGTGTGGATAGTCGCGGCCGCCGCTGCACTCGGCGATATATCGATGTGTTGGCTCACGACGCCTCCTTTTGCCCGGAGTGGCTTTGCCAGCCTCCGAGCGCACACTTGGGTTAGAAGCCGCGACTGGGCCGCCTACGATATTGGCATCACTTTTTTTCTTTTTTTCTTTTTTTTTTTTTTTTTTTGTAATCGTCCGTTTCGGATTATTGGATTCCGGGCGGCTCTCCTCGCTCTGCTGCGACGAGCCTCCCTCGATTACATCCGCGAATTTCTCCCGCGTGTCTGAATAGTCGGTTTGCCGACCGCTATATCTCCACGCTTAGGTAGGAATAGCTGTACATCAGGCTTTTGATGCTCCGCGGAATGCGTAGAGGCACACACTATGAATATCCATCAAGCTGCGGATGCTAAGCCAACATTACGACGCTTGCACACATCGACGAAACAATGTCGCTCGTTAGCTATTATTTCATGCATTCCATTACCGGGGCCCGTAGTTCGGTTATCTCGCCACTGACTATTTCCTTTTGTCGCCCTCTCTCTCTCTCTCTCTCTCTCTCCCTCCCTTTTTCTCTTTTTTTCTGAATAAGGGCGACGAAAATAGAAGCGAAAAACACATTAATCAATTATGAAAAGCTAAGCAAGAGGCTCGATTGAACGGCTCCTACGCACAATTTTAGAAAAGTAATGAGAAGTTACTGGTTTTATGAGTACTATTGTTAATACTTTAGATTAGCGAAGCAAAGTTTGGCGATTATCTTACGATTCTTGTACTGATAAACTCTATCACGAAAAGAAACTAATTTACACGTACGTAATTTTTAAGCTTAGAAAACATTTAGTTAATATAAATTAATGCACACACACATATATATATGTGCATGTGTGTGTAATATTTAATTAATTTAATTAATATGTATTAAAACTTTATAATAATAATGTAAATTTAAATATTGTATACAATTTCTATCGAAAAAAACATAAACATATGTTGCAAGATCTAAATGGACATTTATGTATTTAAAAATATGAATATTTGAAGCGCAACTGTGTTCAATATTAAAAAAAAAACATTAAGAAAAGAAAGTGTTTAAAGTTTACATGTATTGTAATATTTGATTTCTATTAGCATTGATTTATTTGTGCATATTTTAAAAATTAACTGGCACAAGTTTATATAAACACAAAATATTCAACGCAAACTTTCTTATCAATAAGATCAAAATCTATGCAACATTCATAATTTCAAAACGATTTTATTCCCTTTAAAGCTCTCATTGTGAAAAATATAACAATGCGATAAAGAAGTAACAGAGATCGGTGCGGCTAATCAAATAAAATTTTTTATCTGCAATCAAATCAGCTACCTGGAATGCTTTGCTATTCGAACTTTGAAAATACTTGGCAATATTTTTCGAACGTAACAAAAAGTAATCGCTCCCGCGTACTTCTTCACTACACTAAGCCAAAAAGAGAGATGCTATTGAGAAAATTAACTGGAATTTCAGGCACAAAAAATACATCCAGCGCGACAACGGCACTTTCCTATTTTCCGAACTTGTAAGAAATATCTGAGAAGCGTCGTTTAGAACTATGAAAATAGAATTAAGGGTAATTTTTACCTCACCGCTAAGTTTTATTTTACCGTGATTTGTACAAGTACAAAAATAACCAATAATCTATGCTTTGAATTTATATTTCCAAGCGATGCTAATTTATGAATTTCTAAAGCGTCCACCAAGAACATAATAAGACACTCTATGTCTGAGAATTCCTTTATTTTACACGCAGTACGTTATAACTAATCTAGTTGTAGGATGTGACAAAATTCTATACAAAAGTAATAATCGTGTTTAAGTAAGTAGATGAATACAATTAAAAAAATATGAGTAAAAAACGTTAAAGTGTATTTGTTATTTTGGAAGCTATGTGATGTAATTTAAGGAATGGAACCATTGAACCCACGTGCCTAAGGCCTTATTTTAGTAACGAGGATCATTAAAATTAGTCCTATGGCAGTTTGGAGTAACGGGGACGATTAGACTCGAATAAAAACTATAAGGCACTTCACACGATGAAAATCCGACAGTTTCGTTCAGCTTCTAAACATTGGAGATAAGTGCACCGGAAGAGAGAAGTAAACAAAATCTCCAAGCCATAAAAATACAAAACTCGCAAAGAAGGTTGTTATGACAGTAGCGCGTAGGGCATCGGCGTTTTCCATTTTGTCGGGCTAAGTTCAGAGAATACATAAATGATATTTGATCGACGGGCTTAAAAAGGTTATATGTAATTCCCCCAAACCCATTTTCATCCTCGATTATTCTATTTTTGGCTCGACGCTCAGGATATAATTGATTACACCTACAAGTTGTGCGCGAATTCGACGTAGAATCATAAATTTTTCGCTAATGATTCGCGAGGTCGGCAATAGTAGTACTATTTCGCGAAGATTTTTCTTTGCCTTGAGCGTGTAATTAATTTTCTAATTGAAAACTTATGGGAGCCACTCGGTTTTCGTAAAAGTGAATAAGTTTAGTGATGCGAGAGCTTAGAAAGTTTCAATTACTTGTGTTGGGTATTGCTTTCATCTCACTTTCAGGTTTAGTTTAAAAAATAAAAAGATCGACTTTTCACCAAAGGCTTATTCAGATTTTTCTTTAAATACTTTGCCAATAATTTTAAATTACAAATAGACTTTACGAAAATTTTCGCTCTAAATTCAAAGCTTATCCTAACATTGTGAACCTGAAATAAAAAATTTTAATTTTGACAAATAAATAAATCAACCATTTGTTAGATTTAGAAAAATTATATTATTTATGTTTTTATATTACTTCTTGTAAATACAAATTTGGGTTGTTTAAAAATAAATTCCTTTGAGAAAGTAGTACTAGGAGACAAAGATCAGAAACACGTCATGTCAAAATCCGGAGACTAAAATAAATAAATGAAGTTAGATATATAACGCAATATGAAATATATATATATATATATATATACCTATAAGTTAACCATAAGTCCATAATTAAATTATTAAAGTAGAAATGTTGTAATGAGTAGCTAATGTTATGGAAAACCACTAAAAAATCGTACTAAAACCTATGAATTTTCATTCATTAACTATTTTAACGAATTTAAAAAACTAATTATAACTAATTATCATTTATATAAATTAGAAAAAAATCTTACTTAATGCATTATACATTTCAATGATAATCAAATTTTTAATTAGATATTTATATTACATTAAAGATATAAGTGAAAACCAAAAAAAAAAGAACTATGAAACAAAAATGAATCTGGATGTTGTAATGCTATAAAATTTTATAGTCTCGTGACAAAAGCGAATAAAATTTTTTAAATTTTCAAGAATTTAGATGAAAAGTATTTAATTTATGAAGAATGATTCTACATAAGTATATTCATAATTTTTGAAAAATAACAGTGTGTAATATTTTTGTAACTATTATGAATGATGTAAAATTGTTCTGAATTTACGATTACAACTAGCCTGTAAGAATTTGTATTTTACTAGTTTTTACCTATGATCACGCGAATTTTCCACATACTTCTAGCTTTTTAATAAAAAAAAAAAAAAAGAAAGTTGCTTCGATTCGAATAAAATCAATCCTTCAAAAAGTTTTGATTCCTCCATTACTTAACTGAATACATTGATAAGTAAGTCATTTCGCTCTAACTGTGTGATTGACTATTTTATTATTAGTAAAATTTGTAATAAAGTAAACGTTTTCATCTGTTCCTTTTAAATTTTTAATAGCCTTATAAAGGTATCATATTGAATATATCTTACAAGTTATGAAAAAATCATTTTACAATATACATTAGTTTGGCATTGTCAATAAATTAAACGTTAAAAATGTACACATGTTATAAACTTTAAGTGTTAAGAAATATTTTTTAATTGTTTTTGTTTTCATTCAAATTCATCCAGATTAATTGTAAGAAAAGTGTATTATAATATTCTTGGCTGCACAAAAACGTTATTTATATAAGATTTTTTAAAATAATGCTTTTCCAATATTTATTACAGCCATTCACATTTTATACGAAAACTCCATGATTATAATAATTCAAAAAAATATCGAAATTTTTAAGACGTGACGCGTACAAAAATTCAAATCGAATATTAAAATTTGATTTATTGTCAGATGTAATATCTAATCTTTATTACGTGAAGCCGATTTAATTGTGACTATTATTTTCGATATCTGATGGTTTTTATTTTAAAAATTCATTTTCAGAAATACTGTTCATATTTTAAGTAAAAAGGGAAGAGCCGCTTAGTACAAATTGCGGGTACTTTACACGATCCTTGCCAAATGGAACAATTTTATTTATATCACGCACGTAAAATTCGAATAAAGGAATGTGTTACAGACATTTCAATTTCAGGTTCACGTCCTCATTTCATGTGTTCTTTCCTTTGATTTTGCATTTTAGACAATAAATGATCTTACTGTTTCATCATTACATTTATTTAAAAAAAAAAAAAAAACATATATTAAGTCATATTTTATATTATATAATAATAATAAACAATTTTAAAGCGGTAGGATAGAATTGTATTATTTCTAGGAATAAAGTAATAACTTTTAAAAGTAGGTTGTATTTCCTAGAGATTATAGTAAGCGAGTTATAGAAGTATCAAACATTGTTTTAATTCAATTTCCATTTATTTTAGTTTCATAAAAAATGTTTGTCCTAAAACCATAATATTTCAACAAAGAAATTTTTTTAACAATACAATCTTTAATAAACGCTTAAATTGAATACTTTATTTGTTTGTTGTCTATTATGTATCATATATATTATACATTATTTTTATTAGTAGATATAATAATTTTTAAATATTACTTTTTAAAAGTTTTTGGTACCACAATTTTGTACTTAAACTATTTAAAATTGCTTTATTAATAATTTGTATTTAATTTTAATAAGTTAGCATTATAAAGTGCTGTAGTAGAATAATTGCTTGAATAATAATATAGTTGCTTTCGAATTCAAATTGTTTAAATGTTTTATACAATTATTATTTGCAGTACAAAATTTACTTGAACTTTATTTGAAGAACAAAATGTCACAACACGTAAATTTTGATAGATTCATAAAGCTTTAATCGCTCTAAGCATACAATTTCGTTTGAATGCTTATAATATTTTTAACTATGCATAAACAGTAATTATTCATTCACAGAAAATTTTAGTACTATTGCTGGTAATTATAACAGGTAATGAAGGTAAAGTCCAGTTTAATTAATTTAAGTACATTCAATAATAATTTAAAATAGTTTTTTGAATTTCTATTGCGCGTTCAGAACTAATCTATTTATTTTCATTAGCTACATCAGTAAGTGTGTGTTTTTGAAGCCCTTAAAATACTATTACTTTTTGTTTTACGAAAACACTTGCGACAAAATTTAATTTTAATTTTTTTTAATTTCCTTAATTTCTGTGTAATTTTAAATTATAAGGGACAATGTAATATCGTTAAAATTGTAAATTGAAACAAAGCTATACAGGGATCGCTTTTATTAAATTTTCAGTAAATATTATGTATATATTGAAGCATCTTTGTGAAAATGTTTTGTTTGGTTTTCCATTTAGAAGGAAATCATAAAAGTAAAAATAATGAAATTTCTCGTATCAGAAATTAGAGTACAGTGCAAATTAAAATTATCTACTATTTCATTGCTACGGTATAAAGTTTTCCTTCTAACCAGCACAAGAAAATTCTTTGAAACTTAATCACACTCCACAACCTTATTAATAAAATTTTCTCCAATTATTGTACTATGGTTTGACTTTTTACGACGGAATCGAGTATTGAATTACTGCTCTCAATATACGGTTTAATTTTCACGACACTATTTGCTACAATAAGAAGTTCGGGGTTTAATTTTCAGGCCTTGCGAAGGCCGATAAACTTATAAAAACAATTTAGGTGAACTGTAATTCCAATTTCAGTTTCCACTTAGGTAATGTTCTTTTAAACTTACATCCTCGCTTTACGATTGAGTAATTAAGAAAATTTGCTTTGCGTAAAATTATAATTAATTTTAGATTATAGCATCAACGCTTGTTATTAAAGCACGATCTCCGAGATGAATAATTTTTATCCATGGAAGTATCATTTAAATAACGCGGATGCAAATACATGAAAAAACGAAGCTGATTCTCAACATCCGTAACAATTACGAGCAGGCGGTAAAGTAAACAGAATCATTGAGAGCCACGCAGAGCGTCCGAAGTCACGCGATTTTTTCCCACACGAGAGGTTACGGTCTATGCTATTCTCTCCCTTGGCCAACAGTAGTCGGATCCACCCCCTGTCGCAACTGACTGGCTTATAATAGGGCTCGATAAATCAGACTTTCCGGCTGGCAAAACGAAACGCTTCCCGTGCACGCATCAAAGTCCAATCCATTACAACACCTCTGGCTCTCGCGACTTTTAACGACGCTCGCCCATCCGTAGTCCCGATCGCGAGTACAATAACCACGGAGGGATTACCGGCTGCTCCTGAGATCGCCTATCGGTTGATTAATCGGAGCCGCCGCCGCCGCTCCCTTTCATCTTTACGAGTCGCGCGGATAAGGTCTCGCACGGAGGGGAATCTCGTAATGGGAAAAGCCACTGGAAAGCCCGGCTCGAGCTCGCTCGGAAGTACGAAGGCCCCAGGACTGGGGCCTCGCCATCGCTCGTTTGTTCCGCCGTGTTCCGTCGCGCCAGGGCCACTTTCAATCGTCAGACCCTCGGGGCTAAGGGGATCCCGAGGGAGACGCTTCTCCTCCCGGATGCGCACCGGACACGCGAGCCCGACAACTTCAGGGCGGCTGGGCGCGAGTCGCCAACGGCCTTTTGCCGCTCGCGCTCTCGAGTAGTATTGATATGATTACGAGGCGGTGGTCAAGCGCGGGAAAGTCACCGAGTCAACCAGTTCACACTTCGGATCATGGCCATCGGTTTCCATCCACTCGAGTTTACGGGCATCCGGAAAACTAATGCGCACTTGAGAATAGCCCGGACTTTCTTTTTCCTTTCATTTTTGCTTTGGCGTACACTCGGTATAATTAGAATCCGATAGAAATCGCGCAGTAGCGAGCAGCGGCAAGCGGCCTTAATCCTTGAATAGTTTGGCCAAAATCCTTAAGACCCTCGCTCTTTAATAGCATTCATAGTAGTAATTGCGTGTACTTTAACAATGGGAAAAATCGGTTGCGCCGAGAGTGGCTTCGTAAATATTGTATTTTTATTTATAATGCCTTTAATGCCAGCGATAAAATAAAGTGGCAGCTGACAATATTTGTCGATGAAGAGCAGTAAACTGAAATACATGGTTTACCCGAGCATCGTTAATAATAAAAATGTGACCGCGCTATAACATTTCAGGTTGCAGCGAAAATTTGTCACTCGACCTGAAATCGTAGCGGTGTCGCGTTACGTTGGTAAAAGCCGCAAAATTGTCTGCCGCAAGAAGCTCGAAAAGTTATAAAAGATGCTTACTACACGCACTTGACTTATTAGTAATAAAAATAAGATTCTCGGTCGTTCTCCGAGTTTTCGGTTACCTTGCAAAAAAACGGATCGCCCGCAAAACTCCGGCATTGAAACAAGTATATCCTTGGCATCAAAAAATCAAGTGTTCTCGATTATAATACTTCAACACTGATCATATTAACGCATCTTTCAGCGATTTATTCGCAGATTTGCACATATTTTCGTTAAATGTTGACAGTCGGTCAGTTCGACAAGCCTGTCTCAATAAACTACCATTCAATGCAGTTCTTTATAATCTTCTTGATACTAAAGTGAATTTCTTATGCAATATTTCTATAATTATTAATCGCACAATTGGGTTAAAGATCCTTCCTTAAACAATTAATTGCTCAGTTAATACGTTTCGACCAACGATATCAAGTTTCTTTATCGCAGCATATCCATCTAGGACACATTTACTTATTTGAGAACATTCTGTCACGATATTACAGCAGAGATTAATGCCCTAAGCTCGAATTCATCAAATTGGATATTCAAGCGATCATAAACGATACGAGAGGGATTTAAAGAGGAAGGAAAAAGGCGAGCGACGCTCGCCATAGACAGAGGAATGCAGTTTTCAAAAAACGCGTCGGTACGTTCGGCCTCCGGGGACGACGGGGCTCCTATCCGTCTCGTACTTAATAATAAACAGACGAAAAACAGTGGAAAAATCCGAGAGACTTTTGACTCTTCCGCGAGAGCGGATCCTCCCTCAGTTCTAATTCACTCTCATCGCCACCACTGCCACCGACGACGCCCACAATCGGTTAAAGAGGTCTCGTAGGAGAGGAGGATTGTCGCAACGCAGGGGTATTAAAAACTGAAAGCCTTCCCGTCGATGCGAATAGTCAAGATTTTGTAGAGCGGAAAGCTCTAACGAATGCTCGAAACTTAGTTTCTTCATTTCACATTATTTATTTTTAATGCATTTTTTGTTTTGGCTAGAGTAGAAGTCGGTGAGAAGTTAGCGATGGCTACTGATTAGCTGCTTTTTTTTTTTTTTTTTTTTTTTTTTAAAGCGATGATACACGAAGGAGTTACCGATGAAATGCAATCTCACTTGCGATGCTTGCGTGGTGAATTTTTGTTGCCCGATGCTACACGGCTTTTATTAGATTTGGCCAACGCTTAATCTTCTATTTTTCCTGCATGCTTGATCCCATAATACTTTACAAAGTTAGTTTTATAAATTCTAATATAAGATTAATCTTAAATTAATTTTAGCTTGCCTTTTGACGTACAAATCAATTTAACTGCAGCCTCTGTATGAGACAGTATATGAAATGAATTCATTTTAAGATATTTGATGTAAATATGGCAGTCTTATATACCGCTTGTGCTCCATCAAAATTAATAGTAAAATGCTTCTCATAAGAAATATTATTTTCCCGGCAATTTAAATATACTTTAACGTCATTTGCAGTTACTAATACAAACATTTTCCTTGAAACTAAATAGTCTATTAGATATTAATTTTGTACATTAAATTGATCGTACGTATGCACGTCGCGTCTCCAGTACTTATTGCAATGTGAGGCATAAATCAAATGCTTGTTAAATTTTTGAGCTTTGCAAGAGATTGTACGTGCATAATTCATTTGGTTCAATTTTAAAAATGTAGCTGGCTCACGTAATTGTCGCAACGTGATAAACTGCTCCAAGGCATCATAATTGATGAACAAGGTTTCACGCAATGCACCTTTTATTCGTCTCGTTATGTTGGCACAGTAAAACAAGAATTTAACGTGACTACGTTAATCAAAGTTGGCAACTGCTTCGCTTAGTATCTGTAACGAAACAGCCTTCTCTGCTTCTATTCGGCATATCGAAATAAGACAAAAATTTAATCCTATATATACAATCTACGTGTTCCCACGTAAATTTGTGAAACAAATAAAAAGTAAATTATACGCGACCCTGTATTACAATTACGATAAGACCCTGTAATTAGCTCCTATATATTTCAGTTAGAAAAACATTAATTTTTTCTTTAAAAAAAAAAAAAAAAAAAATAGTTTCCTTGGTGACAATAGGATTTTAAATATACATATTTGATATCAGATATACATGATTGAATAAATATGGTTATGTGTTCATCAGTTCGCTTTATGATAAAATGTAATAATCAATTTTATTTATTGCAATATTCCTTTCCATTGCCAATTTAATTATAAATTTCGTTAAAACAATGCCCCATTTAGTAAAATTTTACAAATTTAGATCAATTACAAAATCGAGGAAACATTAAAGTGTTATTTCCGTGTGACAAAATTAGATCTCTGCAAGTCATAGCTAATTAACTTCCGATTTTAGTTTCTCAATTTTAAGTGTTCGGTGCAAAGAATTATTATAGTTATTATGCAAGACGCAATAAAAGTTCAACTAAAAAGTATAAAAACAGTACTGAATTAACACCAGCCCACAAATTATATTTTGTCGGCCCATTCATTCTCGTGCGACTCGAAAATCGCGAATATCCGTAACATGGAGACGGTTTTCCGTTCCCACGGATAACGACATTTCCCAAACTTAACGCGTACTACGAGTGACAAGGAACATTGAGAAATCCTCGAGCTGGGAATTGGGCTGAACAACAGGGCTCGTGGGTGTGGACCTCAGGTAGACTCGCGTGTCATGACTTGAATGACGAGTGGCACTCGACGTCTTCCTTCACCGTTTGCTGCTTTCTTATCAACTCATTTAACCGAAATAAGAGCGTGCAAAATCAAATGGTCGCATTGTAAATAATTATATGAATACCAGAACTAAATGCAGTTTGTGCGAACATTACGAGGTTCAAAAGCATAAGATCTTCAGTCATTCCCTTGGATATCTATCGCGAATCTAGCAATATTTGATTTTATCATAAATTCATTTGAATCAATTTCAAGTCTACAAAATCTGAGGGACGAAAAATGCAAAAATTTCGTATGTCAATTTATAATAATTCTAACAATGGCATTGAATAATTGTTAGCCATTATACGTAATTTCTCTATCGACGCGCAAGACTAAAAGCTTTTATTGATTGATGAATACGCTTCAAAGTTAAATTAGAGTATAATATAATAGTAGAAAAGCCACTTAAGCATCTAAATACTCTGTGAACAATGTTTAATTTCTTTTGAGCATTCGTCCCAGTCTTGCCTCAACGAGCATTTATATGTACACACGCAAGCTTTAATTTTTTATAACCATCACTTCACAACATTGATACCGATGCAGATGCAAACACTTTTATACTTTGTTTAGAATGAAACAAAAAATAATTATGAATATGTAGAAGCCCACGAAAATTATAATATCTTATATTCGCAATAAAAATATAACATATACAATACCAATATAGAATATTTTGATTTGTCTTAGTTGTTTTTAAAAAGTTTTTTCATTTTTAAATGGTACTTAAATTGGAAGAAATTAAATAAGCTTTGCTGCACCTTCTAACTACAAATGAGCAGTATATGGAATATTTAATTATCAGTGTACTACCTTTAACTCAGTACATAAATTTAAATGATAAAGTTAAGCGCGACTGGTGTTGAGTTTATGATTTTTTAAATTAACCCTTTACAGCGATGTCATTAAAAAAAAAAAAAAAAAAAAGTAATTTACACTACGCAATTCAGTTAACGATTATTCTTTTGGCCTAGTGGTGCCCCATCAAAGAAATTTACAATCTTTTTGATAAAACCAAACATTCCGAAAAATGAGGGAGAGCCCCCTCAATAAACGTCAAGGGGTTTACTTCCCCGCACGCGAAAGTTCGCAGACTCAAAATGATTTGTGCGTCCGACGAGGAAGCGCAGCCTCGCATAAGCGAACAGAAGAATTTGGGCTATAATGCGTCCTCGCGGCAATTTATTCGCGGACAGAAGGCGATAAGGACACGCGCGAATTAGTGCACTTGTTATTTCCGGTGCCGCGTGAGCGCGCGCCAGGAAAAAGGCGTGCGACGTCGGAGGCGAACGGGAAAATTATATCGGGGCGTCGTTTTTTTTTTTTTTTTTCAAGTGGAATCACAACCGCAGCGGGCAACT
This sequence comes from Kradibia gibbosae, assembly GCA_018907135.1. Classification (NCBI taxonomy): domain Eukaryota; kingdom Metazoa; phylum Arthropoda; class Insecta; order Hymenoptera; family Agaonidae; genus Kradibia; species Kradibia gibbosae. The sequence continues at coordinate 4,820,715 of JACCHX010000003.1, forward strand.
TGTTATTTCCATATAGGAAGTGCGCACAAGGTATATCATTAAACCCGTGCTTCTCTCTAGTCCCCCATGAAAGTCCTTCGGAGTCGCTTGGCCGCCTCCTTACGCCCTCCCATTCTCTTCTTTTTTTTTTTTTGCATGAATTTTTCCGACCTGCAAATTGAGAGAAATTACGATGGTTAAAATTATTACTGCGTTCGAATCGAGTATTTCTCTCTGCGCTCTGTTCCCCTTTACTGCACAAAGGTGCGACTTTAATTTACTCTTAAAGAATCATTTCTTAAAAGACCAATGTCACCGCTCTGCTGGAAAAAAAATGCCGATTATTTTAATAACGACTTAGAGCGACACATCGCTGTGAGAAATTTTCATACAACTTTAACCGAAGCAGGAAATTTTCAGGACCCGTCCATGATAAATGCGGAGTCCCAGTTAGCTTGCGACGATAATTCTTATTCAAATTTAAGCGTATGATTCTAATCAAATGAACTCTCGCAAGTAATATAACAACGATGTACTCCGACGTGACCTTTAAATTTCGGCAGCATTTTCTTCTTGAATTGATCAATCAAGTTAGCTCCCCTCCTTCAAACAAGATCCGTGGCTCAATATTTGCTATACCAGTGGACTTCGCGGAGATGCTCTGCTCGATCGAGGGGTCGCGTATCTCGTACAGATTTTGCTCGCTGGAGCGGCAGTAGACGGTACTATGCGAAATTCGGGAGAAATTAACGAGCAATTCATCAACGAGCGTAGCCAATGCCAATAGTCCTTACGTTTCTATTCCCGAGGCTCGTAATCTCGCACTGGCAAGAATTTGCGCGCGAATCTGTGAGCGACGGCACCGCGGCTAATCCTCTTAATTTAGAAATGCCTTTAACTTCGACTACGATTCAGGCTCGAGCGACGAGGATGAGCCGTAATTTCATGTCTGAGTCAATGGTCCTCGAGTCGAATGCGTTTTTACCCCTTCCCCGAGTTCTCGTATGTGCATACAAGCGGGACGAACAGGAGACATTTGGCAGAGATTTCGTAATCGATGTAATAAACGCATTATTTACGCCGCGCGGATGAATACTTTAACCATCGATCTTAGGCGATTCCTACTGCAACTATAATGGGCCCGTGCACGTTAATGTTGAAGGACAACGGAGTTTCTAATGCTTACGAATAAAGAAAATTGATTTTCCAAATAAAGTTTGCAAGATATATATATATATATATATATATTTTGCAATTTCAAAAACTCCTATCAGTTTCTTTTCTGAATAGTTTTAAGGGAGTTGCCCTGCCATAAACAATAACAACAACGCGTCCATTTTTTATATGTCGTTAGAAAGTATTCAAACAAAATTTAAGTAGATATAAAAACGAAATGAACGCTCAACCATACCATTCCCTTTCAATTATAGTTTCCTTTTCGTAACTGCATAATTATTCGAATTCTTATACTCATCGTCAAACCATATTATTTAGAATATAATAATCTAATATTAGGATATTTTAAAAACAATACATTGGTTATTATAATTTAAAGACAATCGTATGCAAATTTGCCTTTTGATATGCTTTCACGTCAGTTTTTATTTCTATCATTCTTTTATATATTATTTTTATATAATTAAAAAGATGTTTTTTTTTTAAGTTTTCGTTTATAGATAAAAATTGAAAATCGTAGAATTCGTAGGGATGGTTAAAAAAGTTTTAAGTGAAGAAAATTCGTGCTAATTGTAGGTTTTATGTCGCTATTCAATCTTAGCATATTAAGCTAGCAATGCATTTTTGAGTTTGTATTCATGTACATAAAATTTTTCCCCCATTCATTCGTTAGTGCGCATACAATATATATATATATATGTGTGTGTGTATACAAATACCAAATAGCTGTATTCAATGTCCGGCTTTGTAAATAAATAAAGGACGTTAATTGGGTTGGCGGTGGTTTGTGCGGGCGAGGAGGGAGAAAGGTCCGGGTGGCAAGGGGATGCGCGTTACATGGTGAAAATCCTTATGCAATGCACACATACGCCGATAGCGATTCTATTTCCGTTGATTTACCATAAGCTGTAATTAATGTTCAGGAGATTAAAGCGTCCTTCTTCCTATACGGGCACGCATTCTTCCGATGATGTATAATGCGATTGTTGGCAAAGAGATGAGTGAAATGTCGAAGGGAATATACAAGTAAGAAAAGAAAAAAAAGAAAAAAAAATGGGGCCGCGCACGAATCTGAAATCTTAAAGCTCGAATAGAAAAGAGGGTGCAAAAGCAATCGTCGAATGCGTTCTTGCAGAGGGAGAAAGTTACGTCCCCTATGCGACATCCCTTCGGGCATTTGTTTCAACACGGATCGATGCACTTGGAAATTATTTACCACCCGCGCACGTACATTTTCTTCTCTGTAATCCTTTATCCGATCGCCGGGCTGCATTCATCCCCGGTCATACGTGCCAGAGATACGTGATAGCTTTTTCGAAAATCTCGAAATGGAAGGGGGTGAGGAGGCCAATGGTCAAAAATAGTATGAAGATCCGGGAAAACCCGAATAAGTAAGAAATGGTGTAGGGGTGAAAGAGTAAGAAAAATTGGAATGAGAAGGGGGTGGGAGAAAACGCGAAAATTGGAAAAGACATGCAAGAAGGAGATAAAAAGGAATTATGATCGATAGTTGAAATTGAAAACGTATTCCGGATTGACTAATATGAATACTTTTCTCTACGGTTATTCGCTTAATTCGATTTAAAATGCGTTTTTCTCATCGTCATTAAGGGAAGGGTAGTATTTTTTCTGTGATATTTCTTAATTATTTATGAAATGTTATTAATTGCTAATGTACGTGGATTAAATATAAAAACAACAAAAGAAGGGGGTGGGCAACATATTAGTCTAAGCAATTTTTATTTGTAATATTTATAAAAAGTGTATAATATATATATATATAATTAATATTAAACATTGGAAAAAATCAGAGATATTTAATTATCTAGATTGAGTAATTACTTTAAAGTATAGCTTTTACAAAATTGCTAATTTCAAAGAACCGTTAACAATGTTTAACTTATTGCTTAACATGACAATGGGATAGAGCAAAATAATAGGTAAATAAGGTCCCTCATCAACATAACAAGGGGGAAAGAATACGCGACAAGGAAACAAGATCAAGAACATCCCATACAAATTTTCCCATCGATTCATGCCTGCGACGAAAAGTTACAAACGTGAATAGACGTAGAATGCGACGCCAACTGAATAATTCAGAATGGCGTCATTCGGAACGTATTCCGGTCTTGAAAAACATAAGCGCCATTAGCGTTTTTCAATGCTCAAATGAAAACAATATGAGAAACGGAGAGTTTAGCAGGGGAGAAACGCGAACCGCGTGAATAAAGGATGATACGTCAGTGGGCTTTTCAATCAAGTAATAAATAAATGGCACGGTGATTCACTCCGATACTTGCGATGGTATTTTAAGTACGCACACGTGCTCCATACGTACACTTGTACAGTGTGATAGCAAAAACTTCCGCAATTAAGCATAGCCATGATTTATGTTACTTTCGTAAATTACCGAGCTTCGACGATTAATGTAAAATTAATAAATGTTCCAAATTTAGTGCCCCCGACGCTGATCGACTGCTCTCCGAGGGTCAATGATTTAATCCTGATAGATATTTTATAAAGGCGCGTATTTGTCGAAGTGTTTCTTACTACTATTATATACGGACGTCGCACTGAGCCAAATATGATTTCAAAATAATTTAACGAGCCTCGCCATTTACAGAGATAATTTTTGCTTTTCTATATTATCAGATAGGCGAACAATAGGGACTTATCTTGATACCTGTTATATAGATAATAATGTTCCCTAAATAGAGCGCTAGAATAATATTAGTTATTATCTTAATGCGCTACATCCGAGATTATTTTCTCCTCCTTAATTAATAACACTGCTATTCATCTCAGGGATATTTTGCTTTTAATATAAGAAGCGAAACATCACAATCGGCACATTATTCAATTCTAATGAAAAGATTTCTGGAAAAGTCATTAATTCTCAAAATAAAACGAATACGCGAGCTAAAATTTAAACGAGAGCCGTGGGAGATAAGTTTCATTGCTGGCATATCGAAATTTAGCATGCACACGTCCATCGATTCATTAGGAAGGATAAAGAGTGTTAAAAAGTCAACGCACACTGTCTCGATTGTCCAATTCACGAGCTCGAGAGCCAATAATTCGGCGGGCAAAGTCGTTCAACGTAAGAACGTTAATTCCGGGCATCGCTCGCGGTCCAAGTCCCTCGTCGTGGCCGAACAATCAGTTCTTTCAGAGCGACCGAAGGCGTCCGTCCGCTCGACTCTCTGACATCGGGAGCAGCTCCCGAGTATGCTTTCGAGTGGTGTCCTGCCTTACGACAGAGCCGATACTTGGCGCCCGGCCAATACCGTAATCCGTGAGACTCGGGCTTGCCGAGTGACCCGGAGTCTCCTCGAGCCTCTCGACTTTTTCGGGAGCGCCCCGTCACTCCTCCGAGTGCGGCTCTCCGGAGGCCGCGAGATCGTTAATAACATCCCGACGGCTCGATCCGTTCGCGATGCGTTGATTAGGCCGATCGCGTTGATGGCCTGCGGGACCACCGCCTTTCACTGCGCACTGCGGGTGAAAGTCGGATATCGAGTGCTCGAGCAATGGTACATTTAGGTGCGAGATGGAGGAGCTCGCGTCACTTCTGTATTTAACGATCGGACTAGGTAGGAAAAAATTTTCCTCCACCGTCGCCCGTTCGGCTCTCGCCCATAACTTGTCGAAACTCTCGCGTTAGCTCGATGCGTATCAACGTACGAGCCGCTGAATGCGTAATTATAATCGATTTAAAAGCCGGATTACGTACACCTGCCGGCATTCTGTAGCGCCCGGTAATTACAGGCGATAACGATTGCTTCATAAGCGCGATGTAAAATTGATGAACTTGAGCATGGCACTTGATCGGACGCGATTAAAACACGAAGGAAAATAGCGCTCGAAAGAGCCGCCAACGCGTTAAAATGTGACGCTCCCGTCGCGGTTGAGTTCCGCCTCACGAGCTCAAAGGGCGGCTCGAGACGTTCCCTCGATTAAAGCCGAGGAGAAGGTCGATCGACTATTTTCGCTGTCGCTGGGGGGAAAAGGTCGCTTAAGGTCAGCCCGATTAGCCGCGGCGCTTCCGGCTTAGTTGACCGTGTCCAAGAGCTGCTAAATCACGGTCAAGAGCTTGTGCATTCTCGTGTGCACCAGCGCCCCCCTTCTTCCCCCGTCCCCTCAAAAAAGTTCTTTGTAGATCGTTCGTTAGCTTTCTTTTTATCCGCTGATCGTGCGGTCGACTGGCCAAGGAAAAGCGCAACACGAGCGATATACTTTTCCAGATGCCGAGAGACGCACACCGACTCGTTTTCGCTTCGAAATACGAGTGGAGCTACGCAATCGGGCGCACCAATTATTTGTGACTGTGGAAATCGAGAAGTGATATGGAAAAGTTTACGCTTTTCCTTTTTCGTAGCGATGCTAGGGAGAGTTTGCGCTATTCACTTGCTCGGTACGATTTAATCGTGCGATTCTTTGGACATATTCTAAACCTAGACTGAATTTAGTTAATTATGTTGATTATTTTATAGAAATACAGCGTTGTAAAATAAAATATTACGATCCTCAAATACAAAACCGTTCAGAGTATTGCAAATTAATCGTAAGTAATGCGAGGATTTTTAATTGACAATTTTTAATATAAAAACATTGATACAATAATTAGTAAAGGGGAAGAAAATAATAGAAATTTGTAATTGTGCAAGAATAAATTCCATCGGTACATTCTCGATCTTTGTATTAAAAATGAAATTTCTAAATTGAAGTTAAATCGTAAAATACATTAATTAATCCTTACACTAGATAATAATGACAACAACATAAATTTTGCTTATAAAATAAAATAGTATTTGCTAATACTTGAAATATATAATAGTAAAAAAAACGATCTCTCACAATTGTGCTCATAAAAACTAAAGTATTTTAATACCCGCTATTATGAAAGATTACACGATTAATTAAGGGATTAATTTTTCCTTGGATAGTTTTTCTCAATAATCTTACTTAGTTACCAGATAATAGAGAAAAATTTAGAGATAAATATAAACATTAAAAAATCTTTTTAAGAGAAAAAAAAAACTCTTTTTAAAGCAATAGTTAAATAATACATATATAGAATATCAAATTATTTAATATTATTGATACATTTAATTTATTTAGTATATAATACATTATAATAATTTTCTTTTCGCAATATTGAATTTTTAACTAAAATTACTTCGAATGTTATTTTTGAAAATTCAAAAAAATCAAGTAAGTTGAAATATATGTTTACATTTTTTTCTTTCGATTCAATTCAAATCTGGTTTATAAAAATTGTGAATAAATTTAAAAAATTTTTTTCATCAATTTTGGCTTACCGACAGCATGATATATTAAACGAAATTAATGAATAAATATGGCTAGTATAAGTATCTATACATATAGCTTTGAATGAACATTGATTAATTTAAATTATAAAAGTTTACCAAAATAATAGAAACATTTTGAATTGTATTTTTAGAATTCAATCCGTGACAATACAAACATATCATCATACTTAAAAAAAAAATAATAGTCATTAAATAATAGTAATAATAATAGTTAAATACTATAAATTGATATCTTATAATAATAATTTCTATAATACTATTATATTATTATATTTATCAGTGAAGATTTATTGATAAAATTGTGCCTCAAGAAATATTAAATGCTTTGTATTGTAACTTTTGTCAATAGTTAAAGTTCTGCAACAAATATTTAAAAATATTTTTAACTAATTTTACAAACGTGAATATATGCTACAGCTTCTTCGAAGATTGAAAGAATCATTGAAATTACTATATATATATATTTTTAGGAGTAATGTACTGAAGGCATTTCTCCGTTGAAATAAATTTTTTCTCCTCTCAAAATTAAAACCTTTAAAAAACTTTTTGACAACAGTACGAAAATATGTAAAATCTAATGTAAAGCACTTATTATATTAATCAAGTTAGATTAATCAAAAGCCGCATAATACTATCTAATACCATCGTTGCATATGACTAGCTGAGAATGCGAAATGAAAATTCAGAAATTCCTCAGTTCTAACGGTCGTGACAGTAGATCTCAATTTATAAGATGAGGCAAAGTTAGCGTGGGCCCACAAAGATTGTACGAAATGAAATGGTGGCAAGTCGTGTAATGAAGTTAAATTAATTATTTTACATGACCCCTAGCTGTCTCAGCATAAATTATGCAAGGCGTCTTAGTCGGGCTTCGCAACGCAGCCGAGATTAATCGCGCTCCCTTCAATTAGGCTTCAAGGTTCTTCCAAGGGACGTGACACTTATCGACGAAGGTAATTCAATTATGCAAAGGTACAGCATGAACGATTTTTTTTTTATATAATTATGCAAATTCTACAAATCATGTTCTGTCCTATATTTCGGTGCCTGTCGATCATTTTATACATTCTATACATTCGGTTTCATTCAATAATTAATTATTTATTTATTTTCTTATTCAACGGTGCCCAATATTCAAAAAATCTGAAATAATTGAAGAAGCTATTCTTGGACTTTCTTTTCTCGTCGATACTATTCAATTACTAAGGAAAAAAAAAATTAAGGTCACGCCTGAAATGCTTAATTAACTTTAAATTAAGGATGAAAAAACCCAGGACCATGCAGTGATTTCAGTATTAAAGACTTTTAAGCCGTATTACAAACAATTTTTAAATAGTGCGATATTTTCCGATGCAATTAACAAAATATAGTAATGGTGGATTAAGATATAAATTACGACAGTTTAAAAGGAAAGGTAAATTCCAAACAATCGATCGGATAATTAAATCTAGCTTAGCACGATACGATGGATCAACCTTCTTATCTATTTCTCGACATATACTCCGCAGCATTTTCTTTCCGTGGAATGAAAATTGCTCTGTGCCCGAGGACACCTGCATTTACAGGACTGCAATTTGCTAAATTTGTAAATGCATACCATTGCATTTAAGTCGGTCACAACTTCACAAATGACGATTACGTTGACAACTATGTTGACTGTGGCATCCAGTTAGAATCACAATCCAATTCATATACGCACGTAACTATTAAATGTAATGCACTCGACGGTCCAATTAACTTTAACATTTATAATAAGCTTCTCCATTTCCTCGATCTTTTATTAAATGTATTTCCTACTTTTACACCTTCACTATTCAATATACCAACTAATTGATATAAACGCAGTATTATTTTAGTAGTTCTTCTTGTAATACGTGAATAATACATTTGGTCACTACATGAAAACAGTTTAGAATATTTGTATTGAAATACAGCATTTTTAAGTCTAACGAACATAAACGCTTTTAATTAACGATATAATCAACATTGACATATTTCATTTATTCTTTCATTTTCCTGCAGTTTTATTAAAAAAGCACATCAATTATATTTAATTTAAAGTATATTTTAGTCGTTTTATTGAGTATTATAGTAATATTAATGTATAAGCTTTCAGAAAATTTTATTTATGAAATTTTTTAACGGCTTTTAAAAATACTATTTGTAAGTAAATTATCGAGTCAGGAAATAATGTACACTTTTTCAATACAGAATTATTTTATTATGTGATTATTTTTATACCTGAATTTGATGTATTGTTATTCAATTAATTAATATAACGATTATTCAAAATGCAACGACAAAGATAAAATGCAAAATCCTTAAGACCTACGGCTACTTGAAATTTATGAGACAAAATTATTAAAATGGATATTTGAAATATATATGAATGCCTTGATGAGTAAAGATACAATGAAAAGGAGACTTGAAAAAAATTTGTTTTTGTGGATTTTACGCAACGCGTTATAAATTAATTTTTTTTTCTTTAATTTTATCTTTAATCTTTATTTATTTTTAAGCATATCTTTGACATTTATAAAATCAACTTAATTTATATCTTTGAATGAATGTGTCAGAAAGAAACAATTATAAACAGAAGTCTGTTGTTCACAATGTACGAATATTTTTTACCTCACTCTAGAATCTAATACTTCATTTGTATATCATAGAATAATAATTAGATATAATTACAAATTTAGCATCCTATTTACATAAATTACCTAGCGTGAAATAAGGCCATTTTTATTTTCAACCATTTCTAACGAATATTAGTAATGCATACCAAGTAATGATTATTAGAAATATAATAATACATAAAAAAGACTTTTAAACGATATCTTAATCCGTATTTTAAGAAAGTGTTTTCTATTAAATATTTAAGATGTGATTTTACTTTAAAACCACTAGTGGTTAAATTTCAATAAACCTGTCTTAACTTTCTACAAATTTTAATATAATAAACTTATTGAAAAAGATAATAAATAATTGAAATCTAGTCGAAATAAATTTTTTCCATCTTTTCTTATAGCTATTGGATACAGAAGCAATCAATGAAACCTGACAAATCTCATTAAAATCTTTATCGATATCCAAATACACTCATCAACGTTGCACTTTCTTCTTTATCTGAGTAAAATACTCGTTTATAAACAGACACTCTTTTTATAAGAAGAACAGCCAAATTTCGCAAACCGCAATTACTTTAAAAAAAAGAGACATTGTCATGACTCGGTGCTCCTATTTTCTCTTTCAATTTAAGCCATAATAACTTTCTTCGATTCCTGAAAACCGATTCAGTGGTGTACTAAGTTTTTATATATACATGAGATTTTGCCAGTCAATTTTATAAAGAAATCAATAATGCAAGATTGCATAACACCAAATACAAATAAATTATACTAGAACGTGATAGTAAGACTATCAGAGATCAAGACGTGATAGTTGAGTTTTTTCCATTTTTACCGCCGGTCTTCTATAAATATTTGTTTAAAAGAGATTCTAAATAATTGCTGTGCTTACAGATTTCATGTTCCAATTAAGAATTTCCTAAGTGTTTAATCAATTCATAAAAAAACCTAGTATCATATCTACAAAAGCTGCCTTTTAAAAATATTAGATATTTTACTACAAAAGTAAAAAAAATTTGTTATCATATTTTTACAACCATCATTGTGATTGATGAAATGAATGATACAATACTTTAAACAAATTGCAAATTAACAAAGATTTGGTTTGAATTGAAATAAATGTAAGCATTTTAATCATAAAAGTGAAAAAGTTTTAATCATAAAGTCGAATGAATGCAAAACTCTGTTGTAACATACGGACGTGTAAAAGCAAATTAATAAATACCCGTGCAAAGTTTGTCATTTTTTCCTACATTTTAATAAAACGGCAAGTACTATTTTTCTTTTATCGAGCGCAATTTTTGTAAGACAAATAGTTGTATTATTATCATAAATATTGTATGAGCAACATTGCATCAGCTATTTCACCGAAGGTGAATTGGTTTTTGAATTTAATATAAATTAATTTCAATATCAGTGAGACTGAATGGGGGCGTATCGAAGGGCCAATTGTCGTGACAATTTTGTTCGAATAACATACCTACTGTATTCTTCATCAGCAGCATTCAAGCTTTTAGTCGCGTCGAAAATCCCACACCCCGAGGTTCCATCATTGTGCGTATTGAAGCGACAGTTGGTTGTTAAAGAAAATTGACCCTTGCTTGTGGAATCGCTCCGGGGTATCGAGCCGATGAAACCTGCAGGGACGAAAAATACAAGCGTGGAATCCCGATCGCGAAACTGCGTCTCTATGCAATTTCGGAACGAAATTTTAATTAAAGGATCTCATACTCATGATTTTGTCATGGCTCTGAGTTCCTTCCGCAATCGTTTTACACTCTTGACCGTGTCTCTGTATGCGTACTAGTAAATACGGTCTTTTTTGCTGTAGGCTTATCCAACGTCGATTACATTTTTTCATTTACTTTCACAGCGCGATAAATGCAAAGTCTTCGGTATAATTATCAAAGAAACAAAAATGTGCTAGATAAAAGTGTAGATTTTCTAAATAAACGGGAATTTTCGTTTGAGAAACATCCGCTATTTGAACATTTAAAAGAAGAAGTAATTAGATTCTTAATTAAAAGTGATTTTATTGAGTGCGAATTGAATTCAGTCTTAAAAGAATCTTTATTTCTTTTCTTTTTTTTTTCTTTCTATTCTAATGAATTCAGTATTTAAAAAACAACTATTACCGGCACCAGTAGAAAATTCCGTTACAAGAAAAAATATTAAATTAATTATATTTTCCATTGACGGTATATCATTATTATTACACGACAAATTACATTTTATAAAAATAATATTAATTAAAAATACATAATCAAAATTTTTTCTGGCTTATTTGAAATCGATGGAACTTTTCTGTAAACGAATAACAACAATGGATTTATTAAATATCTAATAATAATTATAGGTCATTTATTTAAAAATCATTCACGTTTCCTTCAAAAATGATAAATTCAGATTATCGAAATGAAATATTGAAATACGAAGTATTGAAAACGAACCATTTAATATTGCTCTTATTAATCAACTTGAAGGGAAACATTCTTTTTCAACTATATGAATACTTTTATGTAACCTACAAAAAAATTGCATGACAGTTCATATTCCGCTTTGTTGTTGTCAATATTTGTAAATATTATTATTTTGAAATAAATAAAAAAATTAAAGCTTATTTTCTAAATAAATGCTGCCTAGTGTCAGACTCAATTAGCCGTTATAGTAAATGAAGTTAGATATTAAATCAAGGGTAAGAGCGCAAATCATAGATATCAGGAGTGAAAATCAAATAACAAGAAGTATAAAGAGAGTCTCATGGGTGACAAAACTTGGCTAAAAGAGATTGAATAAAAAGGATTTGAAGCATAAAAATAATGTAACAGTGGATGTCCGTTTCAAAATTTCAGGTCGCCTGTCTGGTTGGGAATTAGGATTGAGCGAGAATTTGTTGAGACTCTCGAGACCGCGAAAGCCGTCGTTTGCATGGCACAGGGGAGGCCGATTAATGGCCACCGAGGACATTATTTTGACGCTCTTCTTCTCTCGCCACGCTATGGCATTTCCTCGCCTATGGACAGCAGCTATTAATTTCCCGGGAAATTTTCAGTTGATACTCTTTCTTCATTTGCACCCACGGCTCAAGCATCTTCAAATAGAGGACGATTCTCCTTTTTTACTTTTCATCCGCGATACTTCCTCGAAATTGCATTACCCTCTCCATTGGTTTAATACACCCTCGTATTTTATAAAGATGCATTAGTGTTGTAAATTTATGTATATAAATTTATAATGCCAAATTAAGATGGACGCTTCCCCATTAGTTAGTACATTTAAGCTTCCATATTTACTCGAGTAAATATATATTGACCTGTATAAACTAAAACAAATTACGCACTATATTTCATTGAGGTTTCATTACATGTTCATGTTTACAATATATAGTAATTCAACATGCAAATTATAAAGTTTTGAAACTCATAGCTTTTATTATGATTATTCAAACAGAATGCAATCTCCCAAGAGCCAATAAGATTTAGACAAATATTACTGTTTTATTTAAATTTTACTAGAGGAAATGTATTTTGAGGGAAGAACGGAGTTTATTGGCTAAATAAATTACATTTTATTATTTAAAGCGCGTTTAAGTAAAATACCTTAAGAAATGAACGCTCTTAAAGATAGTAATAATAGTTTTGTTTCACATAATCTCTAGGCATGCTTATTATATCATTAGAACAATATTAATTTCGTGCACAGAAGTTATTTTTTAATAATTCTGTATCTGTATGAATGCATTTTACACGAGATTTTTTACCTGTATTACACAAGCCTGTTTTTATTTACTTTTATAACCGTGTTCAAGATGAAAACACTAATACGCAAGCATTATTTACTTCTTTTCATAAATATTATGTAGGTAAAACTAAATTTATAAGTATGGCTAAATAGGCTTTTGTAGTAATAAGCCTTGCTAGTAACAAAAATCGCAAAATTAAAATTTCATATTGAGGGAACATTACCCAATGTATTTTTTATTGAAATACTTTTTAATTTTTACAACCATCTAACTCAAATTTAAAATTTAAAATATATATATATATATATATATATATATAACGTTAATAGTTGTCAATGTTAAAACATACTATTTTTACAATTACTCACCTCGAAAAGGTCGACAATGTCATTCTTACTTTAATTTAATTAAGTTTCGAAGGGAATGTATACTATCAAAGAAGGATTTTTTATCATAAAATATTTAGAAATGTTAACATTAGTATTGTAATAATTTCAATAACTATTTGAAGGTTGCTTATTTCAATTTATAAATGACATTTTTATGTATATCTTATAATGACTTCTGAATGGATCAGTTTAAAAAAAAAAAGATTTTTTATATTTTAAGAAACATTTTCAAAAAAATTTACTGAATTATGTAGAAAATTTTGTATAATATATATATTTTAATTCTATAACTCCGTTTACGACTTATCAACAAAAGTTATAATTTAAAATTGAAGCATATTATGTATTTACAACTACTAATTAAAGTGGATTCAATTAAAACATGTAAGACAGAAGTCGATTATTTTATTAATTTGGATATCACCTATAAAAGTAATATTCATACTAAAGTTAATTTAAACTTGTTGTATTAAATTATTTAAGTCTATGTAAGCTTTAATATTAAGAAATTAAATCGTTTTTAAAAAAGTAAACAACAATGTATAATTATCGTCTTCAGTAATTACAGAATATAAAATAAGCAATCGTACTCTACAAAATTTGAAAAGCAATTTAGCCCTTAAAATTTTTTTAAAAAAATTCAAAATAAGAGCCAGAACGAATGAAAGCCTGAATTAATTTAAAGCTAGAAAACAAAATTTTACAAACTTACGTATAGGTTATAATTATAAATACATTATAAATAATTTAGTGTTTCAGCTCTGAAAATTTTCATACTGGAAAAATAATTTACTTCAAGTGTATATACTGAAATATTAATACTACGCGTATACCAAAATACTAATATTTAAGCAATCTTTTTTTATTATCGCTTATAACATTCGCAGTCCATTCGCGAGAGAAATTTAAACTTTAGTAATGTTGGGTATCTATGCTTCTATGCATCAGTCATAACCACGAGCAGGCCATTACATTGGAAACCTTCACATACCGCAATTACTTTTAGTGAGAGCATTTGAGGTATTCGTAGCGCTATAAAAACCTCCACAAGGTTAGACATCCGTATCGAGAGCCACAGGAGGATAGCGAGTCCAGCGAAACGATTCATGAAAAAAAAAAAGAAAGAAGGAAAGAAAGAAAGAAAGAAAGAAAAGAATACGTGGCCCGCTGTACTTCCGCTTATTCTGCTTCAACGTAGGAAATGCGCTCTGCGATTGGATTCCCAGGATTCGCGGGTTTCGCGAGGCGCAAATACCAGGGGAAGGGCCCTTCGACCGCGTTACAATTGTCAGCCATATGTTTCCTCTAGGTCTAGTCCTATCGCCGCTTGATTAGTCCCACAATGGAGGGGCGCGCGAATGGAGATTGTGGGCTCGTGCAAATTTTCCTTCGCGCGAGTAGTCTCTCTCGCACTCCCCCCCCCCCCACTCCCCATTCACCCTACAATTATTAGCGCGTCAATGGAATCGCCGTGAAACGGCATCGGAGTTGTCGCCTGCATAATGCGAAGGCATCGCCGACTCTTTTCCTACGAGGCTTGGCGCCCCCCCCCCTTCGATCTGGGACTCGATTGCAATGATGCGCGACTCCTCGCGTATATTCCTTACGTTCCAGCCAACGTCACGACTCGGGAGTCGATCGTGATTCGATTGCGTCCCCATTGTAATAGAATATAATATTATCAGGTAACTGGTTGGAAAATATAAATTTTTAATCGTGAATTACGATAAAGTATGCTCGAAATCCTGTTTTGGACCGTGTTTCAAAATTTTATTTTCATGCCGCAGCCCGCATAATTTAAATACAGGAGCATCTGAAAATTAGGAAAGAGTAATCATACCGGCATCCCTATGACTAATAATCTAATAATAATATCTTATATTCGTGCATTGCTTAGGGTATTATTACCTCATAAAGTAATGCTGAAAATTGGAAAAAAAAACATCATTAACGTTCCTGAATTTATTATAAATTTAACGAATTGAAGCATAACTTTGAACAACAGAAGAATCCAGATGAATGTATTTAAAAACAAAAAAAAAAACCAATTAGCACTGCAAGAAAGTCAAGCGATTGACAAAAATGCACATCTCGAGTAATACGTAACGTTAATGATATATCTTGCGCAAAGCAAAATATAAAAAGGGGGCTTGAATATTCGATTGAGTCACGAATTCTGAAGGATTGAGTTATAGGGGGGAAAAGCCGAGCGTTGAGGACGAGTTGTAATAAATTAGCGCGACTCCGTTGTCGTTCCTGCAGGACGACTCGCTCTACCAACAGATTTTATTTAAAATGCATGAGCTCGACGCGCTCTCGCACCCCCTCGGCATTCGACTTCCTCTCCCGGCGCACTGATAGTGCCCCCCGGCCCGCCACCCTTCGTCCCTTTTGCCTTACCACTAGTCATAAATTTGCATGGAGCGTGACAGAAAACGCTTCAGAGGCCTCTCGGCAAGTGGGGCGACAAAAGATAGGGATGTAGACTTTTTTCGATTGAGCAAGTGGTGCGATTGATTTGCAAGCCATGTGATGCGGCACTCGTACATGCCACCTTACAGCCGTTGTAAAAGAAATTTCTGATATGAGAATAACTAAGGTGTGCTAATGTTGCAACCGATCGTTTCGCATTAAAATAATAGATATGCATGGAAAATACATTTAAGGCGTCCTTCTCACTTTTATTTTACGCTCCTGCTTTTTAATTCATTATTCAATTTTCCAGCGCACACAGTGGATAACATAAATTGAATTAAGAGCTGCGCAATTGTCGAGATAGTCGAACATCAAAGTATATTTTAACTTATGAATGTTAATTTACGTCTCTTTTAAGTTTTGTAATTTATTTACGCTGTAGAAGGAAAAAAATTCATTGCACTATGTGCGGAAATAATTAAAAGAGACTCCTAATACAATACAATTAATTCTATTGTACGGGGGACGCTGGTACGAAAATAGTCGAAAAAATAATTATTGTTGTATAATTTTTAATAATTGTTATTTTAAGAGTTAACAGTTGTTAGTTGGAAACAACCTCATGTTAGTACCGTAATAAAATCAGTTAACATCCGTAAAAATAAAAGACAATACAGTTACTATAAGATTCAGTTTCCCCTATAATTTAGAAATGTATTTCATGAATAAAAAAGGAACGGATAATTTCAACAGCTTTATTACTACAGAAACATTTAGCATTAATTATTTGCATTGATTTTTTTTGTAACTTGTCGTTCCAGTTGGATGCGCTATAATTCATACGATATGTATTCAGATATTCGTAATGTAAGAAAAAATGTTAACCGTTCAATTCTATAAATATTAATGCTTAAGAAAACAAAGAACGTTATACTATGTAATTTGAATTAATGGTATAGAACTAATTCTTTCCATGCTGTATTAACAGATATTCTTTTTTAATTTTTGAAAAGTTATACATAATTTAAACAAACTATATCTAATGTTCAAGACGTGATGAATATAAAACAAAAAAGATTGTTTGGTAATATTTTTAAAAATAAAGCAGTTACTTTTTATCATTTGTAATAAAATACTTAAAAAAAATTAATAATAAAAACACTTTTTCTTATGTAATTATATGAATTTTACGGTCATTATTGATTTATTTCATTTATATTATTAGTAGTTTTTTTTTTATTGAATTAGTAATTTAAACTATATATGTCATATTAGGAAGATAATTTTTTCGTGTATATTATTACTAATGTAGCTTAACATAAATCGATCATAAATTAATTTTGTTATTTTTTAATTAAAAACTTTCACTTATGATATTAAAATAATGAGACCAAAATAGATTACATCGATAATTCTAGAGTTGCTTTCTAGTGCTATAGAAATACTTGTCCCAATACTTGTAGTCAACATTCAAATAAACCAAGAGAAATTTCATTACTATTTCATATTATACTTTTATATTTTATTGAATAATGATACCAATATAAAGTGTAAAACTTTATTATGCAACTAATAATATAATTTTAAAACAAAAATCACATGAAAAATATCCTTATAAAACAGAAGTAAAAATTTTTTTTAATTAAAACTTCTATAAATAAAACAAATGACTAGTAGAAATATTGTAAAAATTGCAATAATTTTATTTAAATAAATACAATGAAAAATGTGGACGTAATATGTTTTTTAAATAGTTATTCAGATGATGAATTTATTAATAATGTACGTATACGACTTTATCTAGTTCATAACCGAGTGAAGCGTTGAATCATAAAAAGCCAGAATAACGAGTATATAATAGTCGGATATCACGAAGTGTGAAGGCTTATAAGATGCCAAAGGGCACAAGAGTTTTAACGAGTCATCGGTAAATGGTTACCGAAACCATCAATCCCAGAGCTTCACACTAATATTCAAAGTCATTCATTCGAAAGTGTCTGAAAAAGCCTGACCAAGATTGCTTTTCTATTCCCAGCTTCCGGTTCTGGTTCGGTCATCGGCCGAGATCCACTTCCGCCACGAGCAGTCAGTACCTCGCAATTGTCCAGTCAGCGTCAACAACTGCAGCAGCAGCAGCAGCAGCAGCAACAACAACAACAACAACAACAACAACAACAACAACAACAACAACAACAGCAGCAGCAGCAGCATCAGCAACAACACCAACACCAACAATCACCGGTGATTTCTGGAAACGGGTCACAGCAAGTGTCGACGCTTCCGCGTTCCTGCGGAGTCGGGGCATCGGCTTCGACCAATTACCATCGTCAACAAAATCTACCGGTCCATCAGCAGCCAGGATCGCAGTCCGGTTCGATGATGACGATGGTGGGTCAGGATCATGAGCTCGTTGATTACGCCACGCAGATACTCAGGGCTGCCAGCAGTGGCGACGTCAGGATGTAAGTAGTATCTTCCTCAGCCTTAGTAGCTCCGTAGCCTTTCCCTAAAGGAGTATCGGAGAACTTTTTGACGTGACTTTAAAACAGTCTCTATATTATTTGAAAAGTTAGCGCGATAATGCGCTTAGAAAAGTACGTGAGCACTTGTGCTACTTGTAGCTCAATTCAATTTTTACTTATCGAAACTGCTAATTTTGCGTTATATCAAAGAATCTACAGAACAAAAAAAAAAAAAAAAAAAAAAAAGAAACAGCCATTTAAATAAGTAGATTTTTTCGATTGGTATATCATTGTGCTCAAACTTTATTGTATCGCTCAAGCAAACATTAAATGTGTAAAATAATTAAATTTATAAGCTAATTTATTAAAAGTTCGCAGCTCCCTAGGGATTATATATCGGGATTATATTATTAAAATATTGCTTAATAATTTCGGGGTAGAATGAAATTATTTTTGTACAGCATAGGCACTTGTACTTCATACTAAACACTCACGTTCTAAGGCATCAAACTAAATTCGGCCAAAGGTTAAGCACTGGAGAATAGGTGCGCAAAATAATTCGCAAAATTTAGATACGAAAGCAACATGATGTTGGGATCTTTCGTATTTTCGGGCAGAGTAACCCAGTGAAAGAATTAGGGAAGCCGCGGCAAGCGCGCGTCTATAATTGCGGCCGCGTTACCAAAGTCAAATTGTGCCATTTATAAATTCGTCGGACCCTCGAGCGCCGCGCGTTTCCTTACTCCGCGAGTGGGGGATAATCCGGTTGCGGACAGCGGCTTCGTTAATTGAGCTGGAGAACCGAAAATATTTAACGACCTCGTGGCACGGCATCCGATATCGTCTCGAGATGTTTGGACTCGGTCCGCCGACCGCCTCGGTAATGCAGCGATGCCTCGAGCGGGGCTTTGAATTACACTCGCCCCTGGCCTTTCTCCAGCTGTAGAAATCCTCGTAAATTGGCTACTTTAAATGAAACTCGCGGGGGGATGATAATAGGCCTCTTCTGCGATGTATTGCAGATGCATTGTTAGGAGCGTCGATGACGTGATGGCGGAGCGAATTAGTTTTAAATGCAGATTCACTCGAAAACGTATATTTTACCAGTTGGGAATGCACTCGAGCCTGTAAATTTTTATCATTTGCATTTTTTTTTTTTTTTTTTTTTTTTTTTTTCACTCTTTGGAAAATTTTTACTTCGAAATTTCATCGTGACTCATTTATGCAAAAATCCCTTCTATGCATGGATGACGGCAATTCATCAGCCTATTGAACAAACACGAATCATGACATTCTATATTTTTGAAAACAAAAACATTCGGCGAGTGTATTAATTTATATCGGCCCCGGAAAAATCATTTTTCAAATTAAATTTCTGAAAAGTTTTTCGCATGATTAAAATACTTATGCACAACGTTTACAAATAGGCATTAGAAATTAAAAAAAAAAAAGAAAAAAAAAAAAAAAACAAAGGAAAAAATGATAAAATTAAAAAAAAATTTGAAATGATTTTTTTTTTTTTTTTTTTTTATAATAATAAAATTATAGTCCCTTGTCAACGCAAGACGCTCACGCGCATTAATAATAATAGGACTACAATATGCCTCAATTAATAATTGACAATCAACTATGTTGTGCGCTAAACAAGAGGGCAGCAATGTACGGCAAAGCCATTGTAAAATTGCTCCAAAAAGCACAGGAAACGCTATTTAAAAAAAAAAAAAAAAAAAAAAAAAATGATGCTATACAACGACCTAATCTGTCATCTCGTTACCAGTAGCGAAAATAAATTCGGATAAAAAGTGACAGGGCAAAGCCTCGACCAAACCTCACCCCATTAATTTTAAAGCCCAAGACCTCTAGACACTTAAGAATCTCTCTGTTTCTGACAATAGGTTGAGCAACGATGCCAGGGATCCGAGAATAGCATCGCCTTGTTCTGGGCAGCGTCTCGTCAGCCCTACGAGCCACTTGAGAGTCATTTCACCAATCGACCATCGTATCTCGAGCCCGAGCGATAGCGAGAGACACGCGTACAGTCAAAGTGAGTGTGCAGCAGTGTGCATTATTAAAAGAAGTTGCGGAGTGCGTGAATATGGCCGGGCCCAAGGACCATTACTATATTATATGCCGAGTGGCGAATCGCTTATTAATGCGAGCTACTGACCATCGTTGGCGCCTTCTGGGATGTGCGCGCTATGAGCCTTTTTTATCCCTCGATTATTCCGATAATATGTATCGATAGCCATTAGCTATGAATACTTTAGATTTCAACTGACCGATACATTGGTAAAATTCACCAAAGGATGGCGATCATTTTATTTTGATATCTTGTTAAATCTTTTCGTTTATTATACAAACAAATTAGGAATCAGAAAGGAGTCCTACGATCGATGGGTTAATGCATCGCTAATTGGGCTTCTTTTTTTTTTTTTTTTTTAAAGAAAAAGCATTAATTTATTACAAAAACTTACATTTAACACAGCGACTATTTTCTTCCTATTGATCCATTTTTAATTTTTTTTTTTTACTAAATTTAACTTGCCATTCTAGGGATTAAAAAAATATGAAGAATATCAAATTAATTTCGGAGACTAACGATATCACATATTCGTTATAAAGTTAATTTTCAGGAACTTGTATAATGTAAAGTATAAATGTAAAATTCTATCTGTTTTAAAATTGTCATTTTTTTTGTGACGACGTGAAAATTTACAATTTTTTAAAAAATAGCAACTTCTTGTTTCACTTTGTTTTTAAATGAACCTCTATTATTTTATAAAAATGTCTTATTAATTCTCTTTTTTTCTCAAGTACACTAGTATTTAGTGCTCGGTCAAAAAATTCTCGTAAGGAGTATTATAAATTTACTGATATGTATGATCATAGTTTTTTATTTTTAATATCTGTTTTTTAATTATCGCTAAATTATACCTAATAACTGGCCTGGACATTAGTATTAGAGCATCGTCCTGAGCATCGCCGTGCATATTAGAGTCTAGTAAAAAGTACGAAAGTATTTTTAATAATCTGGTCTTATCGGCGATTCGTATAATCTCCATGAAATATGGGTATTAGCACGATGGAGCGCATTTGCGTGCGATATTAAGCATCGATGCGTAAATTCGATTCCCTCTTCCGAATGACAGGCAAACGAAATGGCCGGAGGGGTCGGCAATCACCTGTGCATTCGCTCGCTTAGCCTCTCTCCTCTTAATTCAGCGTTCATCGGCGATAAGCCGGCGACACAATGTAAAATCCGCTTAACAACCAAAACACAAGGTGGCGGTTACACCATAAACGAGGAGAGGTCCGAGGCGGTCAGCGGTTAAGAAGCCCCCCAAAGCAACGAGGCTCCCTCCAATGCCGCGAACTCGAGCCGAGAATATTGCGGAGCGCTCGTTCGGCGCTTATCAGCCGACGCTTATCAAGCCCGGCAATTGGCGAGGCCGCTGCTTTCAAAGCCACGGGGGACAATGCGACACCCCGGCAGCTAAATTACCAAAGGACACGCAGGAGGGCCACGCCAAGGGATCCTCGGGAGTATAAATCCGGTAGCCTGTGAATGCGTGCAAATCTCGTTCCCGTCGGGGCCGATTGACCGCCGCGGCGTTGGCTACGAACGGGAAACTCCTTGGTTTACGATATAGCCCGCGTTAGCGAAGCCCCTTAGGACTTTACCTTTGTAACCCGCTTGCCCGCACCCCCTCCCCGAACCGACGCGTTTCTTACGGCTTGCGCGTCGGAGATGCTCGAGATCCTAGGGTAATAACGTACGCGCGAGATGCTGTGTTACCCCGGTTATTCCAACGAGAGCTAAGTGATCGAGTATCCAGTCGTTTCAAGGATTATACTAAAACTCTTGGGGCCTCCTTACAATGGGGCTTTTCTTACCGACACTTATAAGGTCGAAGATTCGCAAGCAATTTATGGCTTAGTAAATCATCCACGTAAACGCGCGTAATATTGTCCTGTTACCTACGGTAGCCTTATATACCGAAATTATAAACATTTTGCTGAGTGTAACGATTCACGTGTATTATTTTCGTAATCATTAATACTGTGCTACTAATGCATGCATACGCGCGTGTTTTACACATATGAGTTGTTCAATGGATGAGTGTGCCTTAAAACTTACAGAGGTTTACTTTCGTGTAAAACATTAAGGTTTTTTATATCGCATTTATATGATTCATATTTTTCAGGGATGCAATTTTAACGTTGCCATTTAAAACAAAACGTTGTATTTTGATACGTGTAGAACTTCACTAAAATATTTTTTCTATAGTTTAAAATAAGAAATCGGCTTAAAGAATTTATAAATGATAATATTATTATTGAAATTGAAATTCTACTTAACCGATCGCAAATTGTTTTTATGATTTTTATTATATTTTCAACGTTTTATTTATGTTTACAATAATTAAAGGCAACTTTACAATTAATCAAGTTTATACTGCTCTTAATGTTTAAATAAAATTGACCGAGAGAACAAAACTTATTAGAATCAACTTCCAAGACTCTGGTCGATCAATCTTTTAGCTACTTCATGTTACAATTCATCGAATTATAAAAAATGCTTTCAAAATTGTAAATTTACGGGAAGGATTTGGAAAGGAAATGAAAGTTCTTGGAAGGAAAGTGGGAAAGGGTAAAGAGAGAACTGTAATCGAATAAGTAACGAAAAAGTCGACAAATCGAGATGCAAAAGTGAGAAAGAACCGTCGCTCCATAGAATAGGGTTTCAAAACAAAAATAGGAGCATAGGGTATTTATCCGTAATCTTGTTTCATATCCAATGAAACAATATCATAATTCGTGATTTTTTCATTACATAATCATAAAAAAAAACTCATACTTGGATCATGATTTGTTTACATCTTTATTTTACTTTTAAGAAAATTTGACTTTAGTATCCGAATTACGTAACTCTTCTTTACTTTAAGCGCAAGGTGCCCTTTAACATAGGAGCTATATGCAAAGGAACGATTTACATAACGGCGAGGGCAGGATCCATTCGACGTTATTAAGAGTAAAGAGACTGGCCATGTTTCATAAATTGTCCCAGATGTTCATTTCTGAAAATGGAGCAATATCGCATACTTGGATGAAAGGCGAATCTCATATTCCCCCGCGTTACACGATCTTTGTAGCCATAAAATATTTGCGCCCCCAGCGCACGATGAATAATTCTTATGAAGAGGGAAGCTCGTAATTCAGGGAGAAGGGCGAAACGCGGTAAATTAGAAATATTTCGCTCACGCGATCCCAATCGCGGTTCGCAGGAGCCCCATCTGATTCTAATGCTCGCCAAAGCTCCTGTCGAGCTCCTGTCGCAAAAGACGCGAGTATTTCCCCACTCATGGGGGGACGCTTGTTGTTTCAGGTGACAGAGGAATGTCGAGTCCAAATAGCAGGGATTCGGAGCGCGACGGCAGCGTCACTCTGAGGCACCTCCAGCGCGGCTCCGGCTCTCGTCAATCCGGGGAGCTTTTGCATAAGAGGGTGAGTACTCGGCACCGTCCCGATGCCTCGGAATCCAAACTCCTGGGCCCGCTCCTCCCATTCGCCTGGAGTCACTCCGCTTCGCGTGCCTCTTGCTCGCGCTAGTGAGCAATGAGATAAAAGAAAAAAAGAGGTTGGGATGGAAGGAGAGAGAGAGAGAGAGAGAGAGAGAGATAGAGGGGCGGGGGGGGCGAAGAAAAATGGAAAGACGGATAGAGGAGAAGCGAGGGAGAGAAAGGAAAAAGAGAGTACGTACGGACCTACGGGTTTTGCTCGATCGATTGAAGTTGATGATGAGAAAACACGTGATAATGATTTTTTTATTTAATTGCAGTATCAGAAATAAAATGTGTATTAATTGCATTACGTGTCACTTTGGAAACACCATAAAAGTATTTACGAATTTGAAAAGTCACTCCGTTTTATACTTAAAGCAAGATTAGTATTGGTATTAATTTCCAATTACGTTATACAAGAATTTTTACAGGTGATTCGTTTCTCCATTAATAAATATCACATTGATATGATCGCATTTATTTTATAATCTAATAGAATAGTGTAGACAGTAGAATATAAATGGCTTTTAAGCGCCAATATTGACATTAATATAAATTAGCTCCCAGGGTTAATTATAAGTATTTACAAACTGTCATTGTGCGCGTAGTGTTTTTTTTAAATTAAATCTAACAATAATGCAAAAAGTTTTACCAAATGAATGAGAAATTTTTAAAATCGCAATAACAATACCGTCAACAATGAAAATCTACGGCAAATATTTAAAGGGTATCCGTGTGTATAGAACCTTTTATTTACACTGCGATTAATTATAAATTAGCATCATCTGAAAAGACTTTTTGGCAGTAATTAACGAAAAGAAATATATTTAATTTAACAAACTATTAGGAAATTATGAAACCCTTGATATTTTAATAGCTGCTCAAAACTAAAAAACTGATTTAAAAACACTTACTTGGATTATGATACGAGAATTAAAAATAATTACGGTCGAACCTATATATATACTCTTATCCGTATTAGTCATTGATGCAATGGTGTATGTGTGCGCTGAGCTCTCAACCGGTTTACAGCTTTGAATTTGAGTCTTCGAGATCCATCGAATTGGCGCCTCTTTCTCGAGAATAATGTTCAAGTGTGCGCGGAGTGTGGAGTAAGAGAGGAATACACACGTAAGCTTGAGACGGAGCAAAATGTATGGAAGAAAGGGGAAAAAGTAGGACAGGCAGATAATAATGGAGGAACAGCGAGCAAAACACGAAAAGAATGGAATGGATGTAAAGAAAGAAAGGTTCTACAGTTGAAATGTAGCCAGAGTTTAAAATTTTGCAGTCAGCAAAGATAAGACATTACAAACTTACATTTAAAAAATCGAAGAACGTTATGTACTTAAAGCTTCAGTTGCATTTATAAAGCTATTATAAGCGTTTGAATTTTAATGACTATATTAGCTACACAAGGTGTTATATAACTATATGTAAATTTTAAATCACTTTAAAAATAGGTTTATAAATAGTTTATATGTACAATATAACAATTAAAGTTAAATGTCACCAATGAATGGATATTAAAAAAAAATAATAATAATAAGATAAAAACAAAAACAAATTATAAAATTATTTTTTAGCATTAAAAATCGCGTACAAGTTCGAATGTTTTTTTAGGATTTCCTATACAACATTACATTCTCGAATTTTTTAAAAAATATTACTTTTATGAATGCGCTTTTTAAACCAGTTTTAATTTTATAATTATGATTTATTTATTTTACCTAAACATTAAAAACGACATGATTTAAAGAAAACGTTTGCTTAAAAAATGCAAATGCCATTAATTTTTAAGTACAATTTAATGTTTACTTAAACAAATGCACATTGTTAGGCTTTTAAATAATACTCGCGAATATTCGAATGCATGAATTTACATTTGAATTTAAAGGAGTAATAATGAATAAATAATAGGAGTGTACTCAAAACGTACGTTATGCTATCTGCTTTGCTTGAGTTTCGATTTATCCAGAGGATGGGTAATCTTGGTTAAAGTTTATATTTGCAACAACCAAAAAAGAAACAAGGAAGAATAATTAAAAAAAAAAAAAAAAAAAAGAGGAAAAGAATTCCTTCAGCTGAGTAGCCTTTAAAAACACCGGGTAAAACACCAGAGCCCGGCTACGGACTGAAAAAGCCTTTAATGGCGCGTTTCCGGGAATGATTATGACCACTTTATGAGCCCTATCGCATAGAGAATTAGTTGCGCGGTATTTCGACGGCTGGCATTTCGAAAAGTGCCTTTTAATTTCGAGTAACTTTTGGCCTTGCAAAGCCGTCGACGACGCACGTGGACACGCGAGGACTTCCTCGTCTTCGCGGCTTACGCGTTCAACCCGCGCCGTTGTTCTGTATCCGTTGTTGCGAATTCACCGCGGATTCATTAGACAATGACCTCGAACTGTCATCCCTTCGCAGAGCCGAGAACGACAATTAACGCGCTTCTCGAAGGTTGGATAGGAATTTCACGACGAACCCTGGGGAATCCAATTTCCGAGATATTTCGGAGTACAATCTCGGGCCCCGTTGCTGCACTTAACACGTCAGTAACATTATATGATGAGCTAATCGCACGATCGTCTTGTCTACGAACAAAAATTACCACTTATATTGCGTTTCAGGAGTGAGATCATCTTATCCTGATATCGCTTTAATTTTTGTATTAATTGCAGTTACCGATTGAGGACAATTTTAAACAAGCTTTTTTTCTGAAAATTCGTAGTAATGTCAGAGCCGAGAGGGAATAATAATTTCAGATCGACTGAATTTATTTCGTAATTGATTGCAATCGGATTTCAGATCACCTGCAATTAAGCTTCTAAGACATTAGAGAAATGTTGGGAAAGCGAAGAAAAACTCTATCTCGGATTTCTCAATATTCGAGTTGTAACTAGTTTGAGCTAAGGCACTCGCTACCGTAAAAAAAAAACTGCGAGTATCAAAACAGGGATGCGAATTAGGCAACAGAAAATTATGAAGAACGAAGCAGAAGTAATGCAAAAGTCTAATGTAAGGATTTTGGGAAATAAGGTATTTGATTGTAAAACGGGCCATTACTGGACAAATAAGTCGCAAAGTCGTAATTAGGGCAACTAGGGCGAGGGCCGAAAGGTTTCTCGGAGTATAACGAGGCTTGACCCATATTGAATCGTGTAAGCTAAAGTCGAGGGCACACATCTACGCTTTGCCAATAATCGCAGCTCGTGTGGGCGAACTGCAGACGAGGTCGAATAGGGGAGAATTGATCCGATCCGCTCCACGTAAAATGCCAAGGATGTCACGGAAGCGCGAAGTTCCGGAGCCAATAGCCGAGCCGAGCGCAGCCTTAATCCGGGAGATCCAAAGGGCTCCGACCCTTGGACTGGTTTTTACTGGTGACCAGCGTCGTATCAATGAGCGGCGGGGCCCCGCGCTCCGACGGGGCGTCCCGGACAATCGGTATTCCTTGCCTCCGGGGTACGACGCGCCTCGCGTTTCCGCGTTGCGTCCGTGTGCGTTAATGGGGACGCGGAGCTCTCCTTTAGTTGAGACCTACGAGGATTTAAAGTAACGCGTTGGCGCTACACGAGATCGTCGAATCTCTTCGCTAAGGCCTCGCCGGTGATCGCGAACCTCCCCGGCCGTGGGGATTTTTCGTTCGCTCCGTTTGTCAAACTGGGTGCTATCCGATATCAAAAGTGAAATGTGCGTTCACTCAAAGGATGGATACTCCATCGGTTGACCACTCTGAATTTGACGCAGAAAAATTTATCCCCTACTCTTTGCGCGGACCTCGAGATTTCTCCATGCATTTGCTTCAAATGCGTTCTTTCGTGCAGCAACTACAATGGAGTTTGTGAAAATTCCTTTATACTTTTTATGCTGAACAATTTACATATTGCTTATTCGTTCCCGTTCCAATTAAAACCTACTTTTCAGTACTCGGTCTGTGATCCGTAAAAAGCATCAAGCTAAAAATATACACCATTTATTTATAATAAAAGGAGTTATTACTTTTGTTGCATTTCAAAAAGGCTGACCTTGATTCAATAGATGCAGAGGAGATTTGCAACCGGAGTACAAGTAAGAAATGATTACGGGTCATTTGATCTCGTTGATCGTTGATCCATGCGGTTGGATGCTAGTTTCAATTAGCTTTGCCACTCTTGTCTTATATTTCACGTACATAAATAATAATTAACCGACTTTTTGACATTTTAGCAGTAAAAGCCATCGTTTCAGATTGTGATGTATCAGCTTAAACATGCATGGTTACTAATTAACTTTTACGAACCGTTGCGTAAATTATATATAATTGAAATGTTATAATGGGTCACTTTACAGAGTACAATACAATTATAGGAGGCTTGATTTTCATCTTTATTTATCTACGATAATATCAAAATTCTATTGTATGGATAAATAAGTTTTTCATAAGAATGTTTATTTTTATACATCATATATTAAAAAAAAGAATAATTAAGATATTCTTCAAAAGATTTAATTTTACTTTTCATCAACTTTAAAAAAGAAAGAGTATAATTTTACAGTTAATCCATGTAAATGTCGTTTACGTAATTTGAATTTGAATTAATAATTTTCAAAAATGACCAATTTATTAGTGTGCGTGGAAAGTTTGTAGCCGCTACATATAAAATTATAAATTTAAAGTTATAACTTTTGCGAGAAGTAAATTTTCAATTTGAATAATTCTATCAACAAATCCGTATAGAATTGCAGTGCGAGCGCAAGGAATAAAGAAACGAAAGTGAGTCAAGGAAAAGCGTGGCAGAGTTGAAAAAGTATAGGAGCAAAAGAGGAAGAGAAAGTTAAAGTTCAACTTGTAAAGGGATAAAAAGGGAGGAGGAGGCAGTCGAGGAAGAGGGAGAGGGGCAAAATAAGCAATGAAAAAGGGAAGAGATCAGATATTGGGATCTAAGCTTTGCTCAATGGTAAAAATACACAAAACAATGGGTTGGTATATTGCTTGAGCTGTGTTGGATATTACAGAGACAGTGTGACGGTCATGGAGACTTAACGGATAGAGATCCAAAGGCAAAGGGAATAAAGGTTGATAAGAAGGAAATGCAGAGTAAATAAGCAGGGGGAAAAGAATTTGCTAAAAATCCTTGCCTCTGGCTGGAGAACCTATTCTACTTTATTTCCGCGGCAAATGTTAAAGAATGACTTTGGCATAATCCACGGGAGGATGTGTTCCGCGAATGCGAGAAAGGAGCAATGCCGAACGTCAACCGAGAGCTCGGCTCACCGCGTAACCGCAATAATAGATACACACCGGGCGAGCATCGGAGGCATCTTGATTGATGCTAAATCACAGACGGAAGAGGTAAGGCAGAACGAAAGTCAGAGGAGGAGAGGCTCGGATGGTAGGGAATCGGGCGATCGGCGCGTCAGACAGGGAGACGCGGAGGTCCGCCGCGAAAACTGGTGAACAAAGAAGATAGCGAAAGACACGCGAAGACGGGCATGAGGGAATAAAGCGAGGCAGATCGGCGAGTAGGAAGCGCGACTGGGCTGCACGGCTAAATGACTAAACCCGATTGCGAACTGACCCTCTCTCGGCATCTCTGTACGTGTGTTTGCGTGCGTGCGCGCGCGCCAGAGGAGATCGAGAGAGAGCGAGAGAGAGAGAGAGAGAGAGAGCACGGTGGGAGAGGGTGGCGATGTCGAGCAGCGACGAGGCGAGGGAGGAACTGGTCGGGCCAGGGCTCCGCATCGCCTCGGTGCCGCGCCTGTCGGTAGATCTTCGCGTGTAAGAGAGAGAGAGAGCAGAGAGAAGGAGAGAGAGAGAGAGAGAGAGAGCAGAGAAGAAGAAAAGGAGAAAGAGAGCAGCGGCGTCCCGGCGGCTCGAGCTTCTTACACATGCGAAGCCGAGAGGAAGCCGAGGCCCCCGAGCGACTCCGCGGAGTCCGGGACTCGGCAGTGCCGCGCGATACCGCGTCACCTCACCCACGCCGACCTCTCGCCACCGAAACGACGCAGTCCACTGGGCGCGCACGCGAACCCGAAGATGATACCAGTCAGGACCGCCGCCGCCGCCGCCGTTACCGAGGCTTCCTGTGAGTAAAGCGTCTTCCGCCGCAAAGCCGGCTGCGATCCCAGGGACCGATCGACATTACCTCGCGGCTCCTCTGATTAACCGTAAACGACACTCGGACGCTTGTCCTCCTCGGATCGGGCCCTCCGCAGCCACCTCCCATCCCGTACCCTTCGCCCCCCGCTGATTCCGTTTGCGCTTGCACGAGCTCGAGACGTGGGCGTGAGCCTTCGCCGAGGCAACGCGCAGCAGCGGCAGCTTTCTCATTTTGGACAATGGTAGTGGAGGAGGCCCTGGCCGATAACCTACTAATTTCATTACAGGGCATCCGGCGATTGCGTCTCCCTGTGCCCGGACCCTGTCCGATTCATCGCCATCCAAAGCTCTCGAGCCTAGCGTACTGAATGCTTTCTTTTGTTGCGTAAACCGATACCTCCGATGCCCTGACTCTGCTCCTAATTATTCGGGCAAAAGCGTTTCCGTTTAATGTATGCTGCCTTTCGAAGAATAGTCGGCGGCAGCTCGCGGCTCGTAACTTTGGGACTCGCTGCTCGAATATCACCCGATGACAGCTTTACAAAGGAGATGACGGGAAATATTATTCGCTCTAATTGTGCAGCTGCATTTCCATGTATCGCGTATTTAATTAATACGCGTTCTCCAGATTTAATGTACTTTATTGCCGCAATATTACATATTGCTATATAGTGCTCGCATTTAAATTGCAACTAACACACTGGTAAAACAAAACATTTATGCGTCGTAAATTACAGTGAAATATAATAGTCGAATTCTTTTCATTTGCATAAATTAAAATGCCCTTGCATTCGCCTAGCATTGATTTTGTTAAATGCTTTCAAATGCAAATCTGTGGCAAAAAAAAAATTAGAAATTTTTTTCTCATTTTAACCGTAAAACACATTACGTTTTTTTTTTTTTTTTTTTTTTTTTGTATAAACGTTTTACGAAAATTTGTATTTAATTTATGATTTTGATTTTTTGCATTGTATCCTTGTCCAAAAAGGACGTTACGAAGATAAGCTTACCTGGCATGCAATAACTTATCGTAAGCAATAATTTTTATTTATGAAACATATTTAAAATAAATCAACTCGTATGAGTACCTTGACTATTATATTATATTACCGACAATTGAAAAGCTTACAAGACAAGCATTCGGTTAAGAAGCTACGTCTCGCAAAGTTTTTGTAATTTCGGAGAAGTAAAGAAATATTTTTAAGCAAAGGAAAAATTTAATATTAACGAAGCTTCCACAGAATCGCTTTCGTGCTCCATTGACTAGAGTAGTGAAATCAAAGGACATCTTAAGGGCTTGGAGTTAAATATTGTTAAAATTAACAATTGAATATAATATTCGGCGCTTCGAATTGCGAACTAAAGCAGACTCATTTTTACCATAGACTTTTCTAAACGCTGATTTGAAAAATGCTAAATCTCGTATATTTCCGTAAAAGAGTTGCACACCGTGCGGCTCGCTTATAGCGAAAAGTCAATGTTAATACAATTGCTCCCACGCAGTATCGGCTACATGGCAAATTGAGTGAGCTGAGCATCCAGTAATAATGCCGGACTGGCCGGAAAAATTTGACTTGCACGATGGTGTTTACAAGCTTCTGCTCGACTGAACTCGTACACAAAGTACTTTTCTTCGCGTAAAGGGCAAAGGCGCGTAGTTTATTTTTTAATGGCTTTTCGGTTTTATTGCGTTCTGCAGGTGCTGGTGCCGTTTTCAGACATTTGATGACTGCATAATGTTCACGGTTTCCGCAGTATCCATTTTTCTTGCATGCCCAGTTTTGTGCAATGACAAATTTCAACATACTTCGGTACAACCATTCAAATTATCGACCTTATTGTTTCATATTTCATTCTATTTATATACAACGAATAAGTGCTTAAAAAAGTTACTTCAACGAGGAATGGACAATTGGAATGTTAAAAATTTATTGGCACAATTAGTAATACCAATGGTCGAGTAAACAACAGAGTCGTTTAACAATTTGTTCAAAGTTGTTTTTATTTGCACTAGCATTCGTATTTATATAATTTTTATTTCTTTTGATAGGATTCCATAGTATTTGGTCTCTATAGAGCATTGCTAAACAATCATCAAGTAGTTTTACATTTTTTTTTTTTTATGTCAATGATGGTAAATTTTCCGCGCGATCATTTGAACATTTATGTTTTCGTTCCAATATGTTTAAATGTTTTTTGAAATATATCAAAACATATAAGCAAATAAAAGCCAATTGCGCGCAATTTTATTTTATAAAATTATGATAATTACGTGATCATTAAATAAATATATATATATAACGAATTACGTACATTGCTGCAATATTCTCATACAGGCCTATTAATCTAATTATTTTTGATATTTTTGGCAAATATCTCCGTCATCTCCCACAATATACTTTCATCTTGACTTGTACACAATCATGGTTTCACATCGTGGCTTGTCCCACTGAATCCCACTCTGATTTTGAAAGCTTCCACATTTTACCGTATCTTAAATACGCTGCGCGAAATTCATTCCGAGAACCGTATTTTCTGCACTGCCCGGAAAATATTCCTGACGTGAGATTTCTCATCGCAGTGCCTTTAATATTATTCGTAATTTTTAATTCATAATCAACGACGTCGTGCATTGGTTTTCAAAAAGATTTTTTAAATCCGTTTCATTTTATTTTATAAATAAAACATAGAGATTCCTTTCGAATTATCCTATCGATTAGGGTGATATATATGCACCTATCATTAATTACAGCATTCTAAATAAGAGAAAAGTATAACCTAATTAGTTACACGGCATATCCATAAAATTTATGTAACAATTCATTGAAATCGCTAATTATTCTTATGTAATGAAAGTTTAATTCGTAAGCATTAAAAAAGACAAAATTACGTTTTTATGATATACCGCCTACAGATATAAAGCTTGAGTCTTCAAATTTCAAAAGATTCTAAAGAATACACATTTTATTGGGATATTTAATGCTGATAAGCTTTAAAACTGAACAGCTAATAAAATTGTATATATATATGCACTACGTATATATCTTCTAGGTAAAAAATCTTATCCATATTTTTTTCATTAAATTGAAATATATTATCAAGTACAATGTTTATGACTAAATATCATAACGTATTAAAGCTTTACTAATACATGAAATTTAATGCTTTTGTATTTTTAATTAAATTTTATAAATTATGAATTATATGTTTTTGATTTTACCACACATAATGAAAATATCAAAAATTTAAGCAATAAATGATGTATTTAATTATTACAGTATTTACATTTATATATTTTAATATAAATTTTAAATAGAATTACGGTTATTAAATTGATCATATATGATAATTTTCGTAATAAAAATGTTTGCATTCGCTGTTACCTCAGTAAAAATCTTATTCTTGTAAAACATTTTGAAACGTCAAAAAATGTTTATAATGAATTTAATTAAGTTTTTGCATGAAGAAATTTAGAAAATGAAAATTGTCCAGATGACAAATTTTAAGTATAAAGAGAATTTTATCTATTTAATAATGCAGTAAAAATTATTTATTTATAATTTTATTTATTTTAAATTTTAAATTTTAAATGAGGAAGTATTTAATAGTTTATTATTATTATATAAATACATCATTTTTTTTTTAAATATATAAAATTGTTTTAGATGACACAAAAAAAAGAAAAATTAAATCTTAGTGGAAAATACCTATAAAATTTGTTCAGAAAAATAATCCATGTTGATTCGATTATAGTTCAAAATAATTATCGAAAATGATTTGTTTTCTGAATATCTAGGTACAAAATAATCCATTTTGATTTATAATAATATATAATGTATAATGCGAGGAAATATGAATTGTCGAGCTTTATCGTACGATTTGCATTACCGTCGACATTGCTTTAATAGGCTTTCCATAAAATCCTTTTTTCGATTAAAGGAATATTATTATAAAATCAATTGGGCTTATATTGTCTAATTATTTTTTTTAATATTGTATTAGGAAATGATTCAGATATTGAAGGATCATAAATATACGCTAAAAATTGAAAGGTAATAAATTTACTGTATATTATTATTGATATATATATATATATATTACTGAAATTTCAAACACTCATTGATTGTAAAGAAGAAGGTAATACTTTAATTGATAGAAGAATATTTTTAGTGGCGCACTTTTTTTGGTAAGCCTTCTATTAACGTATCTTCTTAACTAAGATAATAAAACTTGAAATAAAAACATACAAAAGAAGCTTGAAAAGCTCATAAGCAGGTCTGTTCTTATCTAAACATGGCTGAGAACGAAGTCCTCGTTTTTCATAAAGCAACGTACCTTTAGCCCCTTTTGTTCACGCAATCACAACAAAAAAAATGACCAAAGACGCACTTGATTTACACCGAGCCAGTCGTTTTTTCACTTCTTTTGCGTCCTGATAGTGGTTGAAAAAGACCTTTTTGGATTTGCAGACGGACTTATCGTTAAATTAGGTATACTACGACTCGCTTCATTTATCCGCATTCTTTCACTCGCACCTAAGTTTCAAAATCAATTGAAAAAATATATGAAAAATGCCGCAGCAAGAGGTTCTGCTGAAAGAAACCCCCTTTTTTTTGTGGTGTACCATTACTAATTTTTTTATCACGAGTAATAGCGTTATACTTGATATTTAAACCAGGTGGATTTGTTTCTCTTAGAGCATATTTATTATCAAGATAAATGTTTGGTGGAAAACTTTTTTATGCTCTGACTCATTTTAGAGGGAAAACGAGGGAACGCGTTTAAGAGGGCATTATTTACCATTTGGAGGTATTTTTCTGCCTGAAATACGTTTGAAGGATAAATTTCAATTTTCTACCTTATAAAAATGATACTTAGAGAAAAAGAGGACATTGCTTTGAATTAAATACCGAGGCATACCGTCGAATTTAACAATTCATCTCCCTGTAATTATAAGTAATACATTTTAACGTAAGAATTGAGCAAAGACACATACTCTCGCTCTCTCTCTCTCTCTCTCTCTCGCTCGCTCGCTCTCCCCTCCCCCCCCCTGTTCAATCGTTCAACGTATCCGCCTCTTTGGCTCCGTATCCGCTCGAGGGTCAGAGTCACAGGCGCAGCGTTAGGAGGGCCGGGTAGAGCCGGAGCGAGCCGCTCCGGAGGGGAAAAGATGCAGCATCATCCCCGAGCAGCTCGTTAGCAGAGCGTGGCTTTGGCGTTAACTAAGTGGAAACGTTTGCACGAAACCCCCAGAGTCAATCGAGCAGCCGAAGGAGCAGCGTCCGTCCCTCGAGCAGCAGCGGCGACCTGGTCCAGGTGTCGGCTGGGGAGCTGCTGGGCAGGACCCACGAGGAGCTCGTGCTGCTGCTCATTCAACTGCGCAGGCAGAGCGCGACCCTCTGCAAGGCCATGGAAACCTGTCACATGGAGATCGAGGCACAGGTCCTGAGACAGACGTCCTCGCTTCTTCTTTTTTTTTTTTTTTTGCACCTTCCTTTCGGGGGCCTCTTTACCGCGCCTTTCTTGGATGTTTTTTTGTCGGTGGCGGCGGCGGCGGCGGCGGCGGCGGCGGGCGGGAGGCGGGGGGAGACTCCGATGGCAGTGCCGTCGCTCCCTCGCCCCCCGCTCATTAAAGCAGCGTAGGATCCATTGCTTAGAGCTTGCTCGAGGAAATCAAGCCGTACACTCGTGCTTAAAACCCGACAATTGGTCAAGTCCTGCATATGTAGTTTCACTGAAAAGCTCAAAGCTTGAAAAACGCATTCCTTTTAATGTTAAAATGTTTTTTCGTACGCGCTGTACGACCTTACACTCGTTAGAATTGTTTGAAACTTAAATACTACTAGAAGTTCCACTTGTTTGAAACTTAAATACTAAATTGAATGACTTTTCATTTTTCTTCTTTTTAAGTATAGCATCACATGCAAAATAAATAATTATTCGATGAACCGTCTAGTTAATCATTTGTTTTTATTTCATTGATTTTAGCAAGCATTTTGATTAATTTTTTTACTTAATTCGTGAACGAATGTTTAGGCAAATAAAATATTCATATGTATTTTGTATCGCTTTTTTAAAGATGCTTTTAGACATTTTTCATCCTTTTTATATTTGGAATGATACTGTTTTTAGAATTAAAGTATGAACTTAGAAAGCAGTGTTTAATTTTAACTGAATATAGGGAACTTGACTGTTTTGTGCAACTTATAGTTTAATACTTTTTTGAATAAATTTTTTATTGTTCAATATGCATGCACGAATTTGTCTTTGAATACATATATTTTATACAATGATTATATACATAATTAATTAATTTGATTTTATTGTATTGCTCAATTCTATCTCATATTGGCCTTAATCATAATTAATTTTTTGAGTCATATACTGTGATCAAACATTTAATTATGTACCATGATAATTATCATATTAATTTTTTTCATTATAATTTCAATAAAATGGTTTTTTTTATTTTGAGTACAAGTACAATATTTTTTTAATAAAATTTTATTGACATAAATGTGATACAATGGATTTTACACTGTTTTTACCTGAAGATATTACTTATTTATTACATTTATTCATTTGTAATGCTCTAATTTAAAAATGCTTCTTAAACGTTATAAATTATAGCTACTACACATCTTTTGCTTTTTTTTCTTTTTAACAGGTATTTATCAGTGGGGATAAAAAATGCTTTGGTGAAGGCTCCAGATATATTTAGCTCTCGTCTGGTCTTTCTAAATTAAAATTACTCCTTTTTTTATTGATAAGTTAAAATATTACTAATTTTAAGTAGTTTAAAATCTTAATGTCTTCTTTTTTTAACAGGTTGTAGGTTTATTATATATATATATATATATTATGTATATATTTTGGATTGTAATAACAGGTTAAGCGCTTAATGAATAAATAATTGCATGTGAAAGACTGTAGGCTTAAATATAATGAAATTGCCTATTATTATATTTATATATACACATGAATGTATGAAATTATAATGTTGATTCATAATCATTTAGAATTATTCTGATAGTTATTTTCTTTAGTCCAAAATCTCATTTGCTAAAAAAGACGTAATACGGATAATAATCAAGCCTCTAATCAATTACAATTCTATTTAATCATCAATTATTTTCTACTTATTCTAATGAGTATTTATATGCACCTTTTTCTCCGTTCTTAACGATGCATTTTATTATTGCAACACAGTACATTAGCAATACATTGCAATTAATTTTACCCACTTTTATTAAATTAATGGATACTAAGACTATCCTTAAGCATAGGATTTTTTTCAAGGCTAATCTCCGACTAAGCAGATTCGTAAATAGCATTCACTCCGACCGTATTATCACAATCGATTAACCCCACGATAACCCATGGGTTTTCTGGTTTGATTAACGATAAAAAACGTCTCTAATGTACAGCTTACCACCATGGCAAAACCGCACTCGATTAATCCTGCCTGGTCGCGCACAGGTTGACGAAAGCAAATTTCAGACAACGCAGGAATAGCAAGAACAACAGTAATAACAATAACAATAATTACAATGGTGTCTGCTATAGCGGTAGCTCCGTTGCTACTAATTATTCGCGATACTGCGTCGGTCCGTCCCCACCTCCATCAAAGCGTGCCTCGATAAAGCCACGAGCTTCGGGTGCTGGAGCTAAGGGAGGAAGAAAAAATTTGATTAATTCGCGGCTTCGTCCGAGACGAAATTGGCCGAGGCCTCGACCGCTGAAAATCGTCCGGCGCTACGAACTTGTTATCTTTCTCTAACCCCCACCGGCCCATGTTTTGCCTTCCGTTCTGGCGTAACTCGAATACTGGTAAGGAGTCACGTGTAGAAGGGCCGCCGACTACTTTTCGGTCTCCGACCTCTCCTCGACGTTATTTATAGATACGACGTCGCGCTCTCGGTCAGTCCGTCGTCGCTTTGGCGAGGTTCCGCTCCCTGGGTGCCCGGCATTGGCCTTGGGGATCGACGCAACTCGATTCGCGATCGGTATCGGCTGCCGGTCTCGGTTGGCGAGGTTGCCTCTGCACCGGGACTCGCAAAAATCGCAGGGCCGCTCGCGCGCGCGGAGGCCTCGTAGCCACGGGAGCGCGTCGGTGTAACAGTAGCCGAACGGCCCCGATGACATTCAGCTGAGCACGCGAAAACGCCTCCCGCGGTAATAATGGCGGGGCCGCGCGCTCGCTCACCCCCCCCCCCTTTCCGCGTGGCCACCTTCTACGTCGGTGGGATAGAAGCGCGATCTCCGGTCCCGCCTTGGCAGTCCTCGCGCTAATCTCCGACACGCGACAGCTCGAGCCTCCGAGGCAGCTTCGGAGCTTTCTTCATTTGAGTCTCGTTTTAGTCCCCTTATCCGAACCTTCGGTATGGACTCTAGCTCGAACCTCTCGCACCCCTGTGCGAAACCTCTTTATTCTTCCGTTCTTCGATTTCTTCGCTCTCCTTTTCTCTTTGTCGACCTCCTACTCTTCGGCCGGGTATCGATGTTCACTTGATTCACACTTCTTAGATCTATTCCACTATAAATACACGATATTGCTAAGAGAACAGCACTTTCTTAACTGTAGAACAAGAGAATCTAATTTCCCAGGAAAAATTAAAGCTTCTTTTTCTATATAAAAATCAAAATTTACCATCTATCCGAATAGAGAGAGTTTAATGACGGTACTATTTGCATTTACAAAGTTTTAAGCTAGTTGCAATGGCAAGATAATGGAAAATATCTTTATAAATGGAAAAAGATCTTAATAAATACGTGCATGCTTATTATCACTAACAGTATACGTCGGCATATGTGTGTGTCTGTGCGTGTGTTTGTGCGCGCGTGTATGCATTTGCATACAGATACACAAACACACCGAAATTAGTCGACGTCGCTACGTTTATTCGCGAGCTCACGGTAGTTCCTACGCGAGCTTCAAGCGTTCAGGCACTGCGGTTTTAAACGGGGAGCCATGGCTTAAGCTCATTTTCTTTGGCTTCGCAGGCTAGATTGGTCGAGCTGGACACGCCGAGACGATTGGAAAACTTACAGAAACTGGAGGAACTCAAGAAGCACCTTATGGACCTGGAAAAACAGGTACGCCCACAGATTTCTCCCCTGCATCAAGTACTAAAACTTATTAGCTATTTACTTGAAAGAGAAAAAAAAATAATAACTTGTTTATTCGTACAGTTCGGTTTCTCACTAAGATAGAGTAAAATTCAATTTCAAATATGATTTTTCGTATATACCCTTTTGTGTATTTTAATAGATAATAAATTTTCGAATGCCATTGTGGAACTTCAATTTTTGCTGCAAGAACAAGGGGTATTAAAATTCAATGTTTTTTTAAAATAATTTTATTGCAAGCAACGGTATTTCATTTATTGGTTATTCGTATTAATGATTGTAAAAAATTGTTCAAGCCTATTATCATTTAATCAAATTATTATAATAATGAATGAAAAATTGATACAATTAATTTAGCATTTAGACGGAATTTAATTACTAGCATTATTAAATAGCGAGATTTAATTGTTCTTAACTTGAAAATAAAAACAGTTACAAAATTATTAATATTACAAAACACGGAAATCTATTATTTTTGTCATCGAAATTCTTTTCTATTAAAACAAAAAATAATTACAAATTATTAATTTTATACTCATTGTGTGTATTAATGGACCACGTGATTAAGTATTGAATTGAAATTATTAACAGCAACTTTCCAATTATAGCATATTATTTTATCTGTATCACCAATAAAAGTTTATTGCATCAAAAACAGTCAATTAAGGTCATTAATTAAGTATTTTAATGACATATTATTCTCTTTTGAAAACAATTAAAGCGAAATTTCCTTCTAATTTCTTTTATTAATTTTTTATTTATAAAATTGAAATTTTTACGTCATGACAATTTTTTCTAAATGTCTTTTAATTTTTTAATTATAACTTAATTTAAAAATTTAATATCTCAAAAAAAAAATTGTTTTCAGTTATTAATATATTTTCTGACTGTCATTTTATTTCATTTGTATATTTTTTAATTCACATTGACATGATTTATAATTAAAGTAACTACAAAAAAAGTTGATGAAACTTAAATCTATAGAAATACGAATATCAAACAAAACATTTTATAAGCTTCAGTTTAGAAGTTTCTTTTGAAATTGTGTAAATAATTTTTCTACATTATTATTTGGAACATATATATATAATTCCTACAAAATATTGCATTCATATATAACTACAGAAATTTATAATAATCCAGGTGGACGCCACATATAAATATATTGTTTTTGAGCTTTAAATACTGCATATTATTTGTTTAATTAGCGTCATATGTACTTAATGAAAAAAACGGTAATTCAAACATATTTTATAAGACCCAAAAGCCAAAAGTTAGAAAATTTAACAAGAATATTAGTTTCTTCATTAATAATGAAAACTTATTTAAATTATGTTATTCTCTAAATCTCTGGAAAACTTATATAAAAATCAATTGTTAGCAAATTAATGAAGGATAATATATTGATAATTCTTTCCGTATTTGAATAATTCTCGATTTAATTAAATTTTATTAAAATTAATTTATTGAACTGTATTCTTATTTGCATTG
The DNA here is from genome assembly GCA_018907135.1 of Kradibia gibbosae. NCBI lineage: Eukaryota > Metazoa > Arthropoda > Insecta > Hymenoptera > Agaonidae > Kradibia > Kradibia gibbosae. The sequence goes on from JACCHX010000003.1 coordinate 4,861,098, forward strand.
AATTAAATACAATTGTGATTTTACATATTAAGTCTTTTCATTAAAACTAAGCACAAAATTTAATTAGATACATACTTTGTTTTCAAAATTAAAAAGTGACAAAGAATATTACATTTTTGTATACTATTTTTCTTTAACTGAAGATTTGGAGTGCTGATTGACTTTTCAATAAATGTGCGGTAATATTACGGTTTCTGATGTTTTATCCTGACACTTATATGATATTTATTACATAAAAAACTTAATGAACGAGTACGCAAAATTCCAGACGACGTGTTTTTATTATTAGAGTATTTCAGAGTATTTTCTGAATTAGAGAAATAAAATTTCTTGAACTACAAGCACTTCATTCATATATTTTGGAATGAAATGAGGCCCCCAACTAAAATCGAAACAGTGTTTTAGCAGCTTAAAAAAAAAAGTAATCAATATAATCGTTTCATTCAACATAAAAGCAAAACTTTTATCATCCCATCCGTTTGCAATATATACGAAGTATGTAAATAAAAGTATAATTCTCATGGCATAAAAGAAGGCTTCAAGCCCATGGCCGAAAGCGATGGGGAGGTTGGCCTAAAGTAAATAAAGATCGAATGGAAAAAAACCCCGACACAGGATAGGATAAAAAGTTGTAACACGGATCGCACTTGTCTGCTTCCAGTACGAGAAGGGCAAGCCCCTCGTCAACCTCGTTGACAATATGGTGAAGCTGGGCTCGCTGTACAACTGCAACAAGGCCAACGGCTTGAGCACCGGGAATCTCTTCACAAGTTCTCGATACGATATCATGCCGGAGAGGTCGAGGGATTACCGGGACCACCGGGACCACCGGGACCGACTCGAATTCAACCAGCGGGTCCAGGAGCAGCGACTCCTTGCCGAGGAGCGCCGCGACTGGGACAGGCTGAGCCCCGATCACGGCCAACTCCAGGTGAGCTCAATAATTTCATAATTGAATGGACAAAACAAATTTAGAGGAAATTTGGAGGAAATTTGGAGGAAATTTGGAGGAAATTTGGAGGAAATTTAAGGGAAAGAACGTGCCTTTAAAAGATACTAGATTTTTTCTCCATCTAGATTTGTTGTGGTATACATTTTTATGTACTCTGGGTAACACTTTGAAGTGGTTTTAAAATCGAGGACTAGCCGTGAAAACGTTGATAGTAAACTAAAGCGAGTTTTATCGATTGGTGTGGAATAGAATTACTTGACTTATATCATAAATTATAAATCTGTCCAAAGCAGTGTTGAATCTAATATTTAATAATTTCAAATGCATCTATCGCTTATCAATTACATTTGAATTCAGGTAAAAGGTTTTCCAAAATAGTTATAAAATCAAATTTTTCAACTTCAATTTCATTTGTAAGTTTCGTACAATCAACTTTGCTTAAATTGCCGAAAAACAATTAATGACACTTGTAATTTAACTTCAAAACATACCAGAACAATATAAATTTCGAGAATCTGTAATTTAGAGAGAGAGAGAGAGAGAGAGATCTTAAGAGCAATTGAGACGAACTTTTAATGTTTGATTTTAAGTATGGTATAAGAGTGTAAAATTTTTCACAAAAAATAAAAAAACTTTCGACTAAATTATCGTCGCTTAATTGCATTCTGTACAAATGTAAGAATGGAATATAGCACTGATTATGGATAAGAACAATCTTTCATATATTAAAAATGATAAAATTTCAGTTTTTGCATTTGCCTCTTATGGGTTGAATTTTCAATGGAGGGGGGGGGGCTAAGAAATTAACGGATATTATTTAAAAAAAAAAAAAAAAACAAAACAAATCGCCATGTCATTAAAGCAAAACAATCGACAACTGCTCGACGCGAAAAGGGGGTGCAATTTTAGCATTCGTGCAATTCACTTGATAAGCTCGTTCTCACAACCGTAATACTATATTCTTCCGAGCGCAAGGGGAGACTAATTCCCTCGGGATCTCGTGTCCTTCTGGCCCATCCCACGCATTCCTCTTTATCAAACAGTGGCACCGATAAGAGCTATCGTTTTTCCTTAGCCTTCCCGCGAAAACGGTAAAGTCGAAGGCTCGATTGTTCCGTCCCGTTAATCCGCGGTCATTTCTTGTTCATTATCTCCTCCTCCCGCCCCCCCCCACAATTTCTCGCCATTTCTCGCCATTTCTCTCCGACTGTCGCGTTATATAGACGTGCAGTTGGAAATATATTACTCCTAGACGCGCACGACTAGGCAGCGGTGAGTGTCGGGTGCCACTGTCCAACATTGGAGTGTGGGCTCACGGGAAGGAGAGGGAAAGGAGAGCCAAGACTAGTTATGTGTCGTCGGTGTATCGTCTTAACCGGATCTACTCGCGGTTGTAATGCAATATAGAATTAGATACATAGATATAGAATTGCCGAGCGCAACTTTTCGCCACTTCTTTCAACCGCTGGTCATCGCCGTAATTCACCCTGAGTTTCTCCCACCAGGGATTTTTGCCGTATGCACAAGAATCCTGGAAGAGCTTTATGTAAATTTCCTATACCACACTGCTCTAGCGTAATGCCTAGAAAATTGCACGTACAACTTTTCTTAAGCTGCTGTTGTTCTGGGTGAATTAAAATATTTATAATATTGCCCATACGGTATTTATTCACATTAAATTTTAATATTTAATTTAAATTTTACATTTTTCAAACAGCTTTGATATTGAAAGCATAAGGTATTTTACGTAAATACTTTTTAATCCGTTTATGGGTTGCTTAAGCAATGAAAATTTCATCATTGCCTTGTAAATTATTTAATAGTAATCACAATTAAACATAATTTAAAACGCTTAACTTTGACTTAAGCCAATAACGTTTTAAGACCTTAAAAAAATAAAAGCTTTAATAAAAACAACGTCGTCGATCTTTTACATCAGTCATTAAACTATACAACGTTTAATACTATAATTAAATACCGTTCTCTTTTGTTATTATGTTTTATCACGTCAGCACTACAAAATTTATAAGCCACTAAATTACTTTTTTAATAAAATTATTAATGCAAGACTTTTGACTTAATAAAAACGTAATTATTAATTTTCATGTATATTATATATGACTAACGCAGTACTAAGCTTATATCATTATTCATCTTCAAATTTTCTGAAAACCTCATTTTTTATTCTGTACTAAATTCTTTGCTGCATAAATTTGTTTTTTTTTTTATGCTTTTCTTCTGATTAAAATCTGATTTATGATTTGCCTTTTAAAATATTTATTGAAAAAAAATGTTGTGCAAAGTGTAAAAAGATAATATCATTTGCAGGGATCTTTTGATCCTATTATGAATTAACATTATTTTATTTATGTGTATATTCGTGTTAACATATTTATTAAAATTAAAATTTACATTATTCTTATAGAGCAATCTGTATTTGAACAAAAATTATTCATGTTCATATAATAGAATTTAATAATATTTTTCTGTTGTATTTAATTAAAAATACTTAATATTTTACTTTTAATTCTCCATCATCCTTTTTATACAAGTTTTTCAAGAATCGTAAATTAAGCATACCTAGAACGTTTATGTTACTATTCAAATAAAAAAAAACATTTAATTTAAAGATTTTTAAGAAATTTCAAATTGAAAGGAAAGATTAATATTTTATTACTATGAATATTTGTTTCTTACAGTAAATTAAACGTTTAAAAGAAAAAAAATTAAAATGATCTAAGTGGTAATTACTACGATTTTAAACAAACTTGTTTATTATAGATTAAACTTATAAATCGAATTACATAGAATTTTGAACAGTTTTAGAATTTCTATTTATGTTGTGCAAAACAATTGAATTAATATAGTCATTTTAACTTATTTACATGGAAATTTATAAGTTAAAATTTCGAAAAACAGTAAGAAATATGCCAAGGATTTAGGGTTTACTCTACAATTTTTTTTATAAGCTAACTCGGATCTTACGTATTTCAAAATAGAGCTATAAACGTATAGAGACGTTGACGACATAAATATTACACTGAGTATTTAAGTATAACGTTAAGTCAACATTATAAAATGTTTCTCAAAGAAATTTATCAATAATAGCATTGTTTAAAGTATTAACTAACAAAAAAGTCTTTAGCGGCAAACCACCTTGAAAATATTCTGCATCTGCTACTTTAAAACGATCAACTTATTGTTAAACATACTTTACCGCTACTTCCTTCTCGAAATGCCACAGCTTACGCAATTTTGCAATTATATAGTCAACAGAATTTTTAATTAAGGTATATTATCTTTCATTTTGTATTATTTACGAAACATTTAATGTACTATGCAGTACAAAGCATAGCATCTCGTATCGTAGTTTTCCTAGCTATTATAAACAGTGATGAGGTAGAGGCAATGTATATTTAATTATAATTAATATAATTATAATATCAAATACTATGTTAGCATATACGCATTTAAGCAGGGAATTATTATAGCCAAGCATCGAAACATAATCCTTAAACTTAGTTGCGGTTACTTTACTTCAAGCACAGGAATGCATAATACTTGCCGAGCAATAAATAAATGTTAAAAGTATAAAATGGTCAAATAGTTATTTTCTGAATCCCTATGAGGACAACGTTAAGTGAATTTTCTCTTTAATCATGGCAGGCTAAAGTGCAACAACTGTACAAGCTGGACCAATTACTTCAGGAGGAATCTGGAACTCTTCACAGTCTACAGCAAAACAAGGTTTGTCACTTACATACTTGCAATTTCTACACCTACTTACGTATGAAGGGGGTCTCGCGTAATTGCACTTGGCTGTTTATTATTTCCTTCCAGTGTTTGTAAAAATTGTATTTTTATCCGATGCCTTTGTGCGCGCGCGCGCTAGCAAAAACCTACAGACACCGGGTGAATCGTTTATTGCGAGTATCGGCAAGTTAAGCCGCACTCGTTCCCTGAGTCGGGGCTCAAATTTTTTCGACGCACTCGATCAATCGAGCATCGATAGAGCCAAAAAAGTAATGGAAAAATCAATAGCAGACAGCCCTTAGGGCTGCCCTTAAAGAGCGACCGACCGACCTCCCGAAGGCGCACACCGTGGCAATTGTTCGGCCCGCGCCGAGCTCTATTAACAACCCCTCGCCGGTTTAATTTTGCCGCAGGAGCTGCTGGAGAAGGCCTTGGGAGGCCTCAGGCACAAAATGCAGGGCTGCGGACGCAACAATCCGGCGGAGGCCGAGCGCTACAGGGAACAGCAGCTGCTCCTCGAGCGGGAGCTCAGTCGCGTGCGTCTGCTCCTCGCCCATAACTCCAAGGTAAGGACATACCCTGAAAAAGGGCGTATTTTCGGCGCTATGGGCGGACAGGACCTAACCGGCGATCCTGGCTCCGGCATATTCGGCACAGGGGCGGGATCGGTTTCCTCATTTGGCCTCGCATTATTGAGACAATTGTTTTCTTTTCGTTTTACCTCGTCTTACTCGCGCCAATTTTCGACTCTGCCCAAGTGAATCGCAGTCTAGCCATTCAATGCCGTCGTTATTGATGGCTTTAACGAAAAACTTTTTATCAATAGAGAGCTATTTACGTTTGAGATGAAACATGATACTGCGAGGAGAAGCGCGGTTTGTAATACTGGCTTCCTTATTTTGCAGGTCAAGCCCGTTTTCTTCCAGGTAAAATGTCGATTAGAGCAATGTTAATCGTTTATAAATTTCCTTTTATGTCTTTGCCTTTATTAATTTTTGACTTGTTATTTCTTCACTCTGTACCATTGCATGATACTGAAAATCAATGATTTTCGTACAGATTTATGTTCATCGTTATAAAAGGAATTTCGAATATATACTTTAATATAATAATAATTTTTTTATTTATCAACTGTTTTATGAATTAGTTTAAGGCATATTTTATTAATTTCAATGATCATATTTTTGCATACTCAAACAATATATTTTATTTACAATGTTCTATTAATATTAATGACGCACGATAATTTAGCTTAAATCTTATTATTTCATGCGGTCGCAAACCGAAATTCTTAACCTGTCTAATAACTGCGTTTAATATCAATCGCTGCAATAAAATAATTCTAATTAGATTTATAATACTTGAGATACTTATCAACATGGATATTTGCGAAATCTTCGTACAAAATCATAGAGGGTAACTAACCGTATTTTAACGTAGTATAAAGTTATTGACCAGCACAAATAAAATGTCGATCAATCTTGGAAAAATATTTTTTGAGTCGAGAGACTGATTTTATTGTCTGTGACTGCTGATTTATACGTTGATTTATATTGTGCTACTCAATTGAAGTATTTATTCGCACATATTTAATAAAAAAGACTTTTGCAAGTAATTGGATTTTCATTTTAATTTAATGTACATTTATTAAGATATGTATCATGTTATCGAAATAATTGCAAACGATTAAGATTTATTATAATAAACTATTTTAAATAACTTCTGGCTTGTTATTAACAAGGAAAAAAATATTTATTTGAAAACTTAAAATTTAATTTTGACTTTGTACGAAAAAGTATTACATCTATATTGGTATAAAAAAAAGGCTTTCTCAATTAATTTTTCGAAATTTAAAGCTGCGCAGTTAATTAAATAAAAATGTAGCTCTCAAAGGTTCTCAAGTCACTAACAAATTTGCCTAAAAATCTAATTAAATTTAATCTCGGGATTACATTAAAATTTGGCCATCCCCTCGGTGGCATCTCTTCAAAGAGCGCGTATCATAAATGTAAACACGAGCGATTCGGGAAAAAATTGGCCAGGCGCTTTGAACAAATATCCTCGGGGGCAGCGCTTGCCTCGACCAAAATCGAAGCAAGCGGGGGCAACCGACGGACGAAACGAGCAGCGCGTAGGATTTCGATTGGCGACCTTACTTATTACCCCCCCGATGGTCGATGGCTCCCGCTTACGGCTCGCATCCGGCTCTCGCTTGCAGAAGCTCGAGGAGACGGTGGCGGAGAACGCGCGCTTGGAGCAGGACCTCGTGGTGCTGCGCCAGAAGCTCCAGGCCTCGCGTAGGTACGCGGGCAACGTCCAGAGCCGCGACTCCAGCGGCACCACGGCCGCCCTCGAGAAGGAGCTACGCCGCGTCCAGCAGCTCGTCGGGGACCTGCAGCGCCAGCGCCAGGAGCTCAGCGTACAAGTCAGGCAGCTAACCGAGAAGTCCCACAGCCTCGTCCAGCAGATCAGACCCCAGGCCGCCTCGAGTAAGGAGAGAGTCCCCTGTCGCGGTGTCCAACGCCCCCCTAGTTCAACGATAATGGAAAACCTCTCTCGGTGCCTCGGCATTCGACGGGGCAATCGGTTTTCTAGCAAAACCGCGCGCGCCTCCTCTTTCCGAAATCGCTGCATTGCCTCGGACTCGGCTCCTGACTCGTTAACGAATGCTGAGTCTACTACCCCGCGTAGTCGGTCTTTTATAACTTTTGATTCAATTTCAATCGCGGCCGCTAATTTCGTCGATCGATCCTACTATTTATCGTTAAATACGTAATAGCCTGGCATTTAAGCTTAAGATGTATGCAAACATAATTAACCAATGAAAAGTAGGCGTGATTTGGATTTTTAACAAATTCAACTGTTAATAGCGCCAAAAGGTTCCCGTCGAACGTTACCAAGATACCCAGTGATATTTTTCTCCCCGTTGTTCAAGAAAATAACGCGCCATCCCGACATCGTAAATTCCGAGATAAAAAATACTTGCCCTAACGATGAAAAAGCCTTTGTACGTCGTTATTTTATCGCTGAATAAATTTCCAAATACAAATTCGCCCAAATCTCTCCGGCAAAATCCTTTCCAACGGATCCCTGGCTCTCCCGATGCTTGGCTCTAATCTGTAATGAAAATCGCGAGTCCCGAAAATCGGATTGTCCCAAGAGAGAGAGAGAGAGAAAGAGGAGAGTTCTCGAAATCGAACGTCCGTTCCAGCGCCGCAAGTCCACCAGCCGAAGATCCGGACCCCGAGCTCCTGGCTGGAGACCGACCTGGACACGGGCTTGACGCAGGAGCACGGACTCGAGCTGTCGTCGAGCCCGGCGCCCTCGGGCTCCCCGCACGCGAGGCTCAACGGGAGCCTCCAGCAGGTCCAGGGCTCGCCCCAGTATGCCAAGGACTTGTCCTGCCAGTCGCGCTCCTCGGCCTCGACCTCCTCCTCCTCCTCGTCGCAGTACTGCAGGCAGCCCCAGGGCCAGGGCAACTCGCCCCAGAGCGGCGCCTCCGGCTTCACCTCCCAGATGCGCGAGCAGATCCACCAGCACCAGCTGAAGCAGCAGCTGCTTAAGGACCAAATGCAGGGCAAGAACGGCAGCCCCGTGCAGCAGCCCAACCCCGTGCCCCTCTACGTCAACACCCTCATTCAAGATCCGAGGAGACACGGTAAGTTATTAAACGCTCTCTCTCTCTCTTTATATATATATATATAATGTGCCTATGTCTCGTTTTATCATCCGGCGAGATTCACATTGCAGCATTACGAATATTCCATACTGTCGTTTTACATTTCTAGGCCATGTCAAATGTGCATTATATTTTATGAAATTATACTACCGTAGCTTTTACCTTATATTATAGTAAAGCACATTTCATACTTTTGCACATTTACGCGAAAAAATATGCGTGACTTGCCGTTTTTCTTCTAAGCGTAAGAACCCACGAATACGGAATTGATAGTCGGAACATTTTCGGGATTTTGAAATAGATTGATTTATCTTTTATCGTGACTTTCCATATTAAATTCGAAAGTGATTTTCGCACTTTTTAAGCCAACGACGCTAACAGTTATGAACTATGATGACATGCAATTGTCTACAGTTATTTTACACTCTCTCAAAACTTTTAAAGAGAATACCTTAAAGAATGGAATCGATTTTCACAAATTTTCTTCCTGCTGTTTTCTAAGATCGAAGCCCCTTCTTCCCAACCCACAGATGTTTTTACATACTCATTATTTTTAATATATAACGTTATGTATTATAACAGACCCATGTTTATAAACAAGGCACCCGAGTATCGACTAACATTTACTGTAAATTATGAAACGGATAAATAATGCATATTTAATGTATTGGTTTTTTATAGACACACACAAAATTTTCATAATTATAAAATAAGTTTTATTGTTAATATTAACAGCATTCTAAGAGTTGCCTTTATTCTTAAACAAATTTAATAACAGGTTCTTAATAAACAAATATTTACATAAATTTTTTTATATTTAAAAACTGTATTTATTTTTTCAAGAGTTACAAATGCTTAAAACATGTAATATGAACACTAATGAAATTATTTTTGACTATGCGTGAAAATTTTTTTAATAAAAATTAAAAAGAAATCATCTCTTACAAACAACAATAATCAACTTGAGTAATTCTTAAGAAATCCTCTCATTGTTGAAATATTTATTGTGCCTTTTTGTAAACTACATTAGTGTTAGATTACTTAATTAAAAAATAATATGCATACATGTAGTGCTTATAAATTTAAATTTTATTTAAATTTTGTAAAAAAAATATTAAAAAAAATACAATTAATAAATTTTCTTAAACAACTTGATTGCCTACACACGAACGAACTTACTGCATTCATGTTGAAAGTGCAATCACTTGGATAATTTTCAATTTAACTAAGAACTTGGTCACGATAAATCGCTAACTAATTATAACAGCGACAAGTAGTTTCAATAATTGTTCAGTATCTTAAGAAGCACTAATTTATGCATAATCATAATTCAATATTCGCATCATCAATGTTCATTTTAAGAATCATTATCATAAAATATAATAACGCTAATACAGTTATATTAAGACCTACTTAATTATTTGGAAACTAGAATTTGGTGACTTTCACGCAGTAGGCACTACAGTGTAGTTGCGTTGCAAAAGGGGGACCGCGTTAGGTAAGAATCGAGATTACTGAGCTAGAAAAGAAAATAATTAGACAATGTCGATCATCGAACCAATGCATTATATTGGATTATTAAAGTTTGGAAAATTTGAGCAATGATCGTCTATCGTCTAATTATTTATTTTTGTGCAATAAATTTTAAAATTTGTTCTCCGACTAGTTGCAACGTTATTGAGTTTATTTAAGTAGAGAAATATGTTTGCGCATGGATTCGTAGAATGTTTCTTCTCTATTTTTGTTAAGAAACTGAGCTATTTTTAATACTCTATTACGTGACATTGTTGAAGCATCGTCACAGCCAATGTTTTATCTCACGGCTTCGTTGATCGTTTGCAGAAAGTGTGACGCACTACGACCAAATAATCAGCGGCGGTCCTATTCTTCCCCCGGAATACATCCCACCACCTCCTCCACCCTTGAACGATGAATTTATAATGATGAACAGCGGCTATGGACACGATGAAGGTAAATTTTCCGGTGAGTGAACAATACCATGGATAATTATTGCTTAGGGCACTTGGACCGCCGACCGCTTTTAAGCGTCGCGTTTGTCCGTCCTGATTATAAGAAGAGAAAGTCGATTTCGATCGCTCGTCGCTCACTCGGAGCTCTGCCCTCTGTAACAACCGAAGTCACCAGCTGCCGAAGATTATCGCATTTCGTCCGCGCGTCGCCTATCAACGTGTGCTCAGACGCAAAACGGAGAGGCCTGAATTCCGGGCAAGGGCCGCTCCCGCGACTCCTTGTGGTGCGCCACTCGGTCGCTCCTTCGAGCGACGCCGAGAACTACGTGTCCCGGTGCCATCGGTCGAGCTCTCGCAGACTTCCCCAGCAGTTGGGAGCCGCCGCTTTCTTCCTCGACCCCACGGGCCCTGTTATCGGTCGCTCGGCTTGTTTTCTCCCCTCGGGAGCATCGCGAGCGCGCTTCATTTTAGCGCTTTTTTTTTTTTTTTTTTGCTTTTTGCTCCTCCCTAGCTTTCGCACCTGGCGTTTGGTCCCAACGAAGAGCACGACTTTCTTCGCCTGGCTCTGCTGCACTCACCGTCCACCCCACTGCTCGCATCTCCATTTGCCTACCGCGCGTTCGGACACCCAAGCCTGCGTGTCCTCCCCTCTGTCCCTCCGTTCTTACCTGCACCTCGTGCTCGGAGCGCGTTCTTCGACGCTTAAATTGTTTTCAGCCTGACCGAAGATACATCGCGTGCTCGCTCTAGCCTGGGATATTGGCGACGAAGCTCCTTGCTTTCAATTACACGACTTCGTCCCTGTATTAAAATTATTGGCACCCGTCGTTTACGTTATCAATCGGCTACTTCGAGAGCCTCCCGAATCCTTTACGCATCGTACTTTGATAAATTATGCATCGACTGCACCGTGATTTCTACGAATTTATAGATATTGCTCGAAGACCTATTTTTTTTTTTTTTTTTTTTTTTTTATTCCTAATGCTCGCCATCCGACAGCAATAATCTGGCAACTTCCTTTTTAAATATGCAGGCTTGATGCACAACCGCGAAAAACAAGAGATCAAAACCGTTAGGATAGTGAAGCGCGAATCAGAGAGACGCCAAAGAGATCGAGGCGATAGAACCGGGAATATTGGCATTCCCCTGACGAATGGACTTCAAGCTCCAGGAGGGGCTAAGAGACTCGGAGAGGACGAATTCAATGGCTTACAGCAATTCGAGGTGAGAATCGTACCATTACAAATTTTATTAATTTCAAAATTATCGTGTTAATTATTCATAATGATAATTATTACTCTTATTATCATTGTATCATTGCTATTAAATTCATCGGCACCTTCTATATGTTAAGAAATTAAAATTTTAAATTTGTGAAGAACTTTATTGTATGCACGTATCGAAGAGTAAGGCATCATCCTTAATAAATACGAATATTCCACGTCAAATTATGTTTACAGTTTTTACGCTGTTTTGTTTTAAGTATTTTAAGCTTTCAATATAATGCTTAAAGCAAGTTAGCTTGTACTTTATGAATTAGAGTAACCTTAAGATCTTTGAAAAGGCATTTAAGCAAATATTGTTATTTGTTAAAAAATTAATAAACTCAAAAAGAAAACGTAAAAATGTTTGTTCATTAGCCAACAAGGGCTTTGGCGCATAAAGTTTTCAAGCGAATTTAATAATACAAATTCATAATACTCCATGTCTGCGCAAACACGTGAAATTGAATCTTTTAATAAAGAGAAGAGAAAAGAAAGAAAGTGCAATCGCATTCGCGTCCTGCAGAAGTAGGCGAAAATTAAATTTGCGGTTTCTACGAGTATCCGCGTCGACTCACCGAGCTACGCAATGCAAGTTTAATTTTAAAAGCAAAAAAAAGCAGTAAACTTGGCGTCGCGTGGAAAATATACGAAGCGCGCCTCGTGAGCTCACGAGGTTCGACGCGAGTCGAGGCGGCAAAGAGTCCCGAAAAAACTCAGGGCGCAAACGGAATGATACGGCAATGGCACAATGTCCGAGGGCCACGAGGTATACAGTGAATCGGAGGCTAAGGGGTCGCGAGTGCAAATAACAAGATGTCCCTCGTGTCCAAGGGCCCGCTGGACAGCGTCGTCGAGGAGGCGCCGATGATCCAGCCCCAGGGCAACGGGCAGCTGGCGGAGCTCAGCGACGCGCACTTCCAGCGCAGCATGTCGCTACCCCGTGGCTTCGGTGGCCAGAAGCCGAGCCCCAGCGTGCACCAGGGCCCGGTGCCGCCGCCCCCGCGCAGCGACAGCATGACCACCCTAAGGAACATGATGGCCAGGAGGCAGCGAGTCAGGGTAAGCGGAATGATACTTGCCTTGTGCCCCCACCCCCTTGCAATTGGCTACGCTCTTGGTTACCTGCTCGACCCTTGCGAGCTCATGCGTTTCATAATAATCACTCCTCTCTCGATATTCGTTTTTTGTTGTTTTTTTCTTGTTTTTTTTTTATCGACTCGCCCAACAAGCGTTTATATGCGATTTCATTTATGCTTGTCTAAGTGCTTACGAATGGCTGCGTAAGCATACTTTAGAAAAACGCTGAATGAAATGTTATTTGGCTATTAATGTCACTTCATTAACATTACGAAAAATTTTCAAAACTCAACATACTCCACAACGCATTTGTGTTTAGCTCATCGGGGTTGCCGACGGATATTTCCAAAATAAGTTTATCTGGCCTCTTATCTCGGCTCTACTTTATAAAAATGCCTGCATTTAGTTTGGGCTTTTCTAACGATTGCAAAATGATTGGCTGTGGGTAAAATTTTTCTTGACTGTATTAAATTATTCATCGGTTTACTAAAGCTTAAAAAAAAAAACGAAAAGAAAGCAACGATATAATGCAGGTATGAAAAATTGCAAGTAAGCCGCGCCACATTTATTTGCCCGAGAAGGGGTTAAAGCAAAGAATATTCTGTACATAAGTCCCAACGGTGTATTTTAATGTCGGGGAGAGAGAGAGAGAGAGAGAGAGAGAGAGAGAGAGAGAGCAAAATAAACCTGTACAAAGCACGACACAATGGCAAAATGAAAAGATGAATGATCAGCAAGACGACTAACCTTAGAGCATAATATCGGAGCAAGTAGCGCAAGCGGCATCCGAGAAAAGAGTTCGGCCAGGCTCATTTGTACATTCGTTCGTTCTTTCTTTTTTTATTCGTCGCCACCTCTCGTCCCATCCACGCCTCGCCACATCACCATTAAACGAACAAACATACAAACAAACGCACAAAAACGACCCAACCGCACAATCGCACGCGCGGCCCGAAACCCGAACGGGGAGCAGTTCGAGAGCCAAGACCCGGGCAGCTCGGATAGTACCTTATCGCCGTACACGGCCGAGAGCCCGAGCTACTCCTCGCCGAGGGGCCCGACCACGGGCCTCGGCGCCCCCAACGGCCACTACTGCCAGTCGACGAGTCCGCCTTACAGCCCGAGCCAGGCCTACCAGCAGCGAGCCTGGGCCCCCCCGGGCCAGTTGGAGGCCCAGCAGCAGCAGCAGCGGCGCAGGGCCCCGGCCGAGGAGCCCGGGGGCCTCCTCTCGCCGAGCGGCAGCGTCCAGTGCCTGGGCCCTGAGCTCTCGCCCCAGCTCTCGCCGGTCTTCAAGAGCGAGGCCGCCAAGCAGATCATCAAGGAGATGACCGAGAGGAGACCGGAGACAGGCGGGGCCCGACGCCGGCAGGTCCCCAAGGAGAAGAGGCGGCACTACACCGTATCCAGTAGCAAGCCCCTCCTCGATTTGGGGGACGCTCTCACGAAGATGGTAGACGACTTTTATCTTCATCTGGGCCCTTTGCCGCGAGCTTTTGCGTTTTTCTTCCTTCTCTTCATATCTTTGCCGCCTTATCTTCGCTCGGCCTCGGCCGCGAGCCTCAACTTTGTCTACTTCGACCCTCTCAGCAGCGCCTATTCTTTTACACGCTTATACAAATTATCATCCTCGGAGGAGAAGCTTTCAAATTTTTATTTCTTCAATTTAGCTCTCCGATATCGCGGACAAATCTAATTTACAGTTCCCTTAACCAACACTAATGTTTTCTCTTGTTCAAGCGAGCTCTACGAATTGCTCTTATAAAGTGCAAAAAATTAATGTTTCAACGGTAAGCAGCCTCGATTTTCATTTCATTTCCTATATTCGTCCATTGTGTATTATAACCTTATCCTCCTATCCTGTCATTTTATATCTATTCTACGGAAAACTTTATATATATATATCTGTAAACATGAACAACTAAGAATGGACACTTTCATGGCTTTCACATTTTCTTATTTCATACTATTAATTTTTCATCTATACATACTACTTGCATTTACGCCGTCCAGCCTTTCAACTATACAACAGCTATCATTTTTTATTATAATTTACTTAAACATTTTAAATGCTGTAAATTGAATTTGTATTCATAATACCAGTAGAATATAACTTCAATTTATTTGTTTCGGTTAACTATTATTTTCAATTGATTGTTTTTTAAAACCCTATGATGCTTATTCAACTTTTATTATAAATGCCATTGATAAACTAGGATAAAATTTGGCTGAATTAATATTAAAAATGGCTGAATCTATTTTATTAATCTAAACTTTGCTTCATAATAATAATACTAGTTTTTTTTTTAACAATGATTAATTTTTAAAAGTAAGAAATGTATATATTTACATATAATAGTATCATTTGATTTAACAATTTCAAAGAATTGGGTATACTAATAAAATAAGAACATTAAATACAATGTAATATAAAATAAATAATATAGTGTATAATTCTATTAATAAGGTAGTCTAAACTAACAAATAATGATTTCTGTAAGTCTTATACATCTATACAGAAATTCAAATGTAGATAGAATTATAAAAGAAAATAGCTAAATATATAAAGACTATAAAGTTTTTAACTTCTTGTAATATCTGCATTTATAACGGATTTATTGCTTTAAAAAAGAGTTCAAAAGTTCAAAAAATTCACACCTGACAAACTGTAAACATTATAATATTAATACAAATTTTTAGGGTATGGGAAGGGCAAGAGACGATTTAGATATGGAAAGAGCCTTAAGACCACGAATCAATGCACCCGACGTAGTTCGATCGACGTTAAGTCATAAAGAGCTGAAGTATAATGAGAGCACGATCGATCAGCTCTTGGGCACTCCGAATAAGATCATTATTCCGGAACGTTACGTACCAGAAAAGGTAAAAATACATTTTCACTTTCTTCGTTGGTCGTTACTTTTTTTTTTTGCTTTGGTTTCTTATAATTTTATGAAAAGTCCTGTCACCTACGACGTCTAACTTTATATTACTGTATCTATTACAATGATCACTAAATATGGTGGCGTTGGTTTTGAATTTGTAGTTGTTTATACATGTAAATAATAACAATAATAATAGTACTTTGGGACAAATATAATATGGACGTGTATACCGACGGAAATTCATTAACACAAGTACACAGTAAGCAAAGTATGTGATTTATGTTTGCTTTGCAGACTCCAGAGCTGACGGCCGAGGAACAGGAGCATCGATTAAAGAAAGCAGAGTCAATTAGGAAAATGTTATCAGAAACTACTGTTACTGCGTCAGATGGCACAGGTACTATTTATTAAAATTAATTTCCAACTTGTTGTGTATGAAAACTATTGAAAAAACTTGTGCTTTGGAAAGCTGCTGTTTTAGTTTACAAGCATTACAATATCATAATGAATTCAAGATTTTAAAAGCCTTTGAAAGTTTTAAGGGAGCATGAAAATGTATGTACGTGCTTAAGTTGTAATTTGAATTAATTAAATATTGTATAATATTTATAATATTGAATAATACAGTACAAGCAACTGCGTGGACTAACGTTAGTAACCCTTTCATTTTATCCGATCAAGTAAATTAAATATAATGTAAGTTAATTAAATGTACTTTGCAGCTTTGCTTTTTTATATTCATCTACTTAACGAAGTTTCAAAATTAAATAAAGTGACTGATAGATTACTTACAGAATTCCTATTTAACGTATTTATTCGTATTTTTAAACGAACCAGCTTTTCATAATAATAAAAACTTCAACGCAATTTAGAAAATATCACACAATTTTACCGTTTACGTTTCAGAAGATGATATAAATACTGAGAAATCCCATTCTTTAAAGAAGAAAGTGGCCGAGGAGAAACGTCAAAGGGATCATATTCTTCAACTCAATCAAATATTGGCTAAGCAGGTTATGGAAAAAAGCAAAATGGTGGCTGGTACGAAATGAAATTTACTCGTTTGTAATTTTGTAGATTTTTCGGAGTTTCACTCGTTACGCATGATATATCAGTGTTTTAAAACTTCAATGTTTGTTTTATTCTTATATGTGTGACAAGCATGTTTAAAATTATTTTATTTTTTTTTTTTTCAAAAAGTTTTGTTTAATATATATACATTTTCAGTTTCTATGTTTAATTGTTATCCAATTCATTGTATCTTATCCTTAAGCTCATTTTATGTCTCACTGTATCATTTCGAGTGTTTGCTCTGAAACACTTTAGATTTGCTTTGGCAAATTTTCATTTCATAGTCAATGTCATTGTAAGCTATTGCTTGAGCTAAAGCTAAACCTTTAAAAAAAAATCCACGAAAGCTGGATACAATTGCGCTTCATTGCTGTTTTATCGAGTGAATGACTGTTCTATAAATATACTTATATATTAGTTGGTAATATTACAATATACGTGTATACATATACACACATATGTATATATATATATATATGTGTGTGTGCACGTGTGCCTGCGTGTATTATTAACAGTGTTCACTATGGTGGACATTTAAATGATTCCAAATAAGAAAGTAATGGTATAAAAGTCTTTTGCGGCCAATTCCAAAAATTGCCAAGAGACGAAAATAAAGCAAATTAATCGTGTTTATAAATTTAGCATTTATGGTGTATGTTCCACACTATTCTTGCAGAGCGCTCTGTACGACTGTTCTAATTTATTGATAAGCCAATGGCATACAGCTTCTCTGCATTGACGATGACGATGAACCTAATATCTTGCCAACTAGTAGAGTGTTGTTTGGAACGTTTGTGCTGTGTGTAGGTAACCAGGCACACTGACCGATATGCTTCCTCCATCTCCCCATATAGGAAATACACATCATATAACTGTTTGTCAGGTTTGTTTCTTTTTTTTTTCTCTCCTTTAGTCGCATAATATACATTTATGTTGCGTCTCATAAGTTCTTTGTTTGCCTTTAATACATAACTTTCACTGTGACCTTTGTTTTTAATATCACTGTCGATAAAAAAATTTTTATTCTCCGTTCCAATAATAAATCACCAATTCTTATACAACGTTAGTGCAAAGGTACTCGCTGCTTTGAAAACATTGCATAATTCAAGTTAATTCGTACATTTGAACTATTTGTTTCGTAGCCTTCGTTTTATTTTACTATTCGCCGAAATAATGTAAATTGAGAAGGTTTTAAACGCTTTTTGACAACTTTGGAAAAAAAAAATTTTCCATATTAAAAATTGCTCCGTATCTTTTGTACGATCTGCTAAATAAAATATTTGGAAATATTTAGAAATTGTCTTGCATCGACAGACACACTCGTTTTCCATTCATAATAATCGTTTCTCTGAAATTCAATTAATTTTCTTTGCATTAATATTTTATAGCCTTCTGAATTTATTTAAAGCTCATTTCCTCGAATAATGAAATTGATTTTCGTGCGATTTAAATATTTGAAATTTTTGGAAATTCGTGACTTCTTTATTTATTTATTTATTAATTTGTGTATTTATTTATTTATAAAGTGCCGATGAAGTTCAGTAATTAATTAAGGCCTTAATTTATTCATAATTGCTTTAATAACTAGAATTGCATTCAATCGTCTTTGCAAGTTAAGTCATAGAGTAAAATCATTATCGTTCGATCGAAGCAGCGATGCAGATAGAAACGCAAAAGTTGTCATCGATAGAGCTGAAAGGTCACTCGTGCATTTTAACGATATTAATAATAACGGCCCGACCGCCCGTAACCGGGTTGGGGGGGGGGGTTTCCACCGGGGTAAAATCCATTTCTAACGGAGGCTATTATTTGTATTAAATAACTGCCGCGCTCCGGTAACCGTGTCGGACGCGCGTTTTATCCGAGCAGGTGTGCGCGCGCCTCTGCCAACCCCAAGCTAACCCTTAGTAAATGCCCTTTAGTGAGCGCGCTCGCGAGTCTTCCCCTCAACGCCGAATCCAGCCTCGACGATGACGATCTCTCGCCCGTCACGCCCCTGCCCCTCTATCAGCAAAGGGAAAACTTCTACTCGTAAGCCGAGAGCGGCCGCTTGCATCGGAGGAGTGGCTCTCTCTTCCGCACGGGGCATCGACGAGAGGAGCAGAGGGAGGAGGAGGAGGAGGAGGCCTGCGACCGCCGTGGACTCTGATTGTACATAGTGAAAAGGGAGTGGTTACCAGTGTTTGCGCGCGATCCTTCGCTTAAGAGTTTACGTTACGGCACTTTGATTAATGGCGTTTTACCTTCGCGGGTATTGGACCGAGTCATCGGGTGGAGGAGAAGTCATGCGATAAGCGAATAATCGGGAATATCCAACAAAGCGTTAAGATTTGTTGAGTTCGTCCAGTTGAAGGACGTTATTGAGAGACAGTTTCGATTGATTGATTAGAAATCGATTTGATAGCTTAGCATCTTTAAGATAAACTAGAAAATAATTATGTATAGTATTACTCGTTATGCGTTAAGTATGGAAACAAAGTTTCATTTTTATTCGCACGAATATGTAAAAATTGTACACGTGCGGCAAACTTCATTGTCATATCAGAAATTATCAACAAATTTTTAGAATTCTGCCAATTTAAATAATTTTAAGTTTAAATACACAATTATAATTATATATATATATATATATATATATATATATATATATTGTATATTAAATATGTTTTTTAATCTTTACTAAGATATTATTGGACTATTTGTAATATTTTGTATAAACGTATTATGACCTCATGTAACATATGCTTCATTGTCATTACAGTATATACCTCGTTAAAGTAATTGTTAATTACTTTTAAATGCATGATATCGATAATAAACATAGCCCAATACGTGTTGAATTTTTATCCCGTAAATGTTGTTATTTTATATCGATTTTGTCGTGCACAATTTTTTTGTTATTGTTTCCATTTATATATACCATTAAGTATGAAAATTTATTGAAATTTTGACATTTTTTAAAAACTTCAAAGTATATGGATTTTTTTTTAATTCTCATATCAAATAAATTATATAATTATTTTTAATAATTAAATCCATTTAAATTTTTTCTTTTTATAAAACATGGTTTATATTAAATATTTTTTAACAAAAAGAATTTCACCCAATTTTCCGATATACCTTGAATAATAATAAAATTGGAAATATAAATATTTAGTTAAATCTGTCAAAATTATAACTATTTTAAAACAAAAAACGGTTAATTTTAAAAAATGTATATTTAACACATTTCTTTAGTTTGTATCAGATGGTATCGTAATAAATTAAAGTTTCAAAAACCGTTGTGTATGATTATATAAAATAAAATAAAATAATATACACGTATTACACAATTTCGATACTTTCGAAACATACACGATTTCGTGACGCTAATGTTACATAAAATTATGATACGATTATGATAAGATGATTATTCAAGATAATTGAGTGCAGATAAGAGTTTGCAGCTGTGTGGAGAGGAAAAATAAAAACTGTATGTATTGAGAAAAAACTCTAATGAAGTAGATCAAGCACATGCTTTCTTAAATTCATCTTTTTGCAAAATTTATTACAGTGTCAAATATTTATTGTTATACAGAAGGGCGTAATAAAACTAGTTTTATCATTTGAATAGGCCCTGCTCTTTCATATATTCTTTTTTCCTTCTATTATTTCCTTTGTTTACTCTTTATTAACGTTATTTCGATACATCAGTTATTCTTAATTGCTTACTCTTAAAGTGCTTTTAAGCACGCATAAGCTTTCGTGATGTTTCATTTAATTTGAAAGCCAATTAAGCACCCAATCGATTCGATTTAAATTATCGAAAGAATTTTTTGATTATGTTATTACCATTAGGATAATTAAATAAGCTATCTAACAAAAGTTCATAAACTTCCTTACAATAATTATTGAATAATGTCAATTGTTCATTTTGTTCAACTAAGGGTTCACATATGCACTTAATTACCATTAATCGCAATCATATTACGATCGTAGTACTCAACTTGACCTAGCAGTACATTACGCATACGCAATACTACTTTCAAATGTTTATTAGGTCAAGAATACGTATTGAAGTTACAGAAATATGTTTCATAATTATTTACTAGATATTTGAAAATATTCGAATTCATCCTTTTGTTTAGTTTTATTATTCGATTATCCGATAATTCGATTTGATTACTAAAACTCGGTTATTGTAAAAAATGATATCTTTCAAGAAATAAAAATAAATTTCAGGATAAACTTTAAAAATTTCTAATAGTGCTGCAGGACCATCTTTCGTAAACTTTTCAGTTTTTTTAAGAATTAATTATTAAATGATTCAATATGTTTTTATCGGTATTTTTGTAAAAAAAAAACACGCAATATAATTGTAGAATATACAATTTAAAAAGTTAAAAAAATTAAAATTTCTAGTAAAAAAATTATGAAATTAAAAATGAAACTAATTCTACAAATGCATTATTAATAAACAAATTAGTGCCAAATATTTTCAAATACCCAAGTCAGGCAATATCCTAAGTAAAGAGAAGACTATATTGTCAATTAATTAATATATTACAATCTATATTAGATTGAATGTTTATTTGCTTTCAAATCGTGATTCTATGAAATGGAAATTTTAGGAACTAAGAAAATTGTTGAAGGTATGAATTTCGTTTAAAATTTTGCACTTGATATTATCATCTTATGCTTTATTTCTTTATTTTCTGTTCACCCATTGGTTGTTAAATTCCAATGACTTCGGTACAGCTTTAAAGAAACGAAAAGCTCGTAATTATAATAGCGTTTGTACAAATCATATAACAATACTAATAACGAACAATAATAGTTCTTTACATATAATACCCCTGCGTAATAATATTTAATAAAACAAAATGAAAACAAACTGAAATAATAACGAATGAAATCACGATAATCCTATGATGAATAGGATGAATATAATGAAGCCTATGATCTTGTGTAGGAAGAAAAAAATTTTGGGCTTAGATTACATTTCATTTTTATTAATGATGAATTCAATTAGTTTTTAAATAATTTTGAAGTTATAAATATGTGTTTTATTTATCGTTATTACTAAGAGTTCGTACGATCAATTCATAGTTCAATATAATCAACCAGTAATATTTATATCAATTTATTACGTATTAAGCTCAACTTTTTAAATCTCATATTTTCATTGTAATTTAAAGAAATGTATTTTATCGAATAAAGTTCAACCGATTTATAAGATGATTTATGAAAATAGGCTTCAATTTAATATATTGATCTTCTGAACTCTTTAGTATATTTTACGACAACTAATTTTTGTACGTATATTCAATGTATCCACTATGGCGAATAAATTATTTATTTGTTAACATACAAATAAAACTTTCGTAAGGTTCGTTAGTAATAACATTAGTAAAACTACAGAAAGTATATTCTACTTGCATATATGTATGCATACATTTGTAGATATATTTTTTTTATAAATGTATAGCATATATCTGGATGATAATCTATATAAGCATTCGATCTCGGCATTTAACGAATCTTAATTACCACTTCTTTTGAAAGCTATTTTATGCACATTTATTGTAGACAATAAATACTTATTAAAACAGCATATTATAAATATACGATAATAATGTAATTATAAATACGACTTGAAATTTTATTCAAATTTCTGAGAAAATATGTTGAATAATTAGTTAGTAATAATAAGATGTATGTTGATAAAATTTCTCATGTTATCTGTTATTATGTTATAATGTATTCAGGAACATATGATTCATATATAGGTTGTTTTTTAATTTAAATATTCTGCAATAAAAGAACAGCATTTTAATGTCTAATGCACTTGATATATTTATCAGCTGCTTTATGATTTATTTTCATTATTAAAAAAAAAGCAACATTTAAAAGAATGTTTTTTTACTATATACATAATAGTCGTTCTTATTAGAAATTTTTATATGATAGAAGATTTGAATCTTTTTCAATTAAAAATGATTTACAAGAATACGATTTGTAAAAAATTTTTGTATATTCTTTAATAATTTAAAAGATTAATTATTAGGTTTTAAGCAATTCAATCGAATTATTTACAGGGGGAATACCTTGCGACTTCTTCCTCACATGAAATCCCACAATAATGTAGATACGTATAATCCTGTATTCGCGATATTTATATAGCGCCAATCACATATACAATTAATTTATAAGTAAACAATATAAAAAGAAGAAAAAAAGATACAAAATAAATTTTATATGCGCCTATATTATGCACAACTTCGGTTTGCTGAGCTCCGGAACATTTTATGTGACACTAGTTGTTTTATTAATGTTTATGTATAAGCAGCCATCTAATTACCATATATAATGATACTAAAATTACATAAAAAGAAATTCTGTATCTAAAGTTATATTTAGATTACTGTATAACATAATACCGATAATAAAACGTCGCTCGCTCGCGAATGTAAACAGTATATAGGAGTTCGATTCTCATATTGTTTTTGGCATTGTATACTGAGTGTTTGTTATGTTGTATTAAAAGTTCATAGTTACTGTTTAAATATTGTTTTTTATTATTATTTATACTAACATAATTTTAAAAAGATTTTTAAGAATAACATAATACTTTTAAAAACTATTAAATGCAACAATGGTAGCAATGTTGATATTATTTTAAACTTACATGTGCTGATTTTATTACATAGTTTGAGACTCTAAAAATTTAGTAAGAAACTATAATATTTGTATTTAGCAAAATGTAGTTGTTTTAAAAATAATCAACATTTTCATACTGCCATTGAATTTCTATTTTTACAATCATAAAATAATCTTGGTATTTTATCCAATTTTGTTTCAAAATAACTATAACATCATTAAATTCACTTATTGATTATAATAATGGATTGTATAGTAATTTAAATTTTAGAGAAAAATGAAACATTTATTTATATCTAATTTAAAACTTGGAAAGATTTAAAAGATGTTACAAAATAAGACAACATTTAATTATTTAGCGATTTAAAACATACAAATAATTTTTATTATTGCGTAAGTATTAACAAAATTTAAAGATATATATATATATATATATATATCCAACTGTAAATGTTACAATTATATTTAATACCTTTGAACAAAATAAATTGTACAATTTATTCAGTTAATATGCACTAAGCATTAAAGAAAAAGCTTTACGTATAAAACTTTACATTTTCATAAAAAATTTCATAGTCGATAGAAAATGAATAGTTAAAATTTACGTTTGTAAAAAGCCCTTTGTTAACAATTTAATGTATATCTCAAATTATGTAATGTTTAGTTACTATTATTTACATTTTCATTCAAATGAAAAGCAACCCAAACACTCTGTGTATAACAATTGTTGATTATTATATAGTATATTATCCTTAATAATGGATTAAAAGGTTCATTTAACAACATCATATTTTTAAAATAGAATAGATAGGTAGAAAAGAATATGTACAATGTGTAATAAGTACATTCAAATCATTCAATTTGTTTATATATATATATATATATATATATAGAATAAATTAAAACAGTAAAAATTTTTGATGAAACTCATGATATATCAAGAAAAAATGTTATAAAAGAAGCAATCGCTTTAGAATTTTAAAACCATTATTTTAAATTCATTCTTTAGTCTAGAAAATAAAAAATATTGTATAATGGATAACTGGATAACATTATTCGTGAATGATAATAAACACACACACAGACATATTTCGTTATTTTTTCGATAACTACCTCTTCAATATCAAATATAGATTGCTTTTATTCTTCAAAGGTTTTTATCTACAAAAGAACACATTTAAATAATATTTAAACAAAAGCAATCTTCAATTCCATTGTATTATCTGAGAGCAGTAATGGAACGCTTTGTTAATGTCGATCGTGCAAGAAAATCTGTTGTAGTTATAAATATACAGATTTAATTTTATGTTAATAACGTTTCATGAGAAATAAAATTTAACTGGTTTTTATAATTATAATGACTTTTTATTTTATTTTCCTGACATTTAAATGATAAACGAATTCCGCAACTTTTTTACTATTTTTTTTATTTATATTTTGTCCTTATCATTAGTAGTTGGATTCAAATTACTTATATCTAGTGGATTTTTTTATATATTTACAAATTGTTCGGATGCGATTTGCCGAACGAAGAAACTGCCACTGCCCCTCAAAAGAGGCAAGTCTGGACCGGAAAAGGGCCGGATGGGGAGGGGTTAAACAACCTCGACGACGTTGTGAAGGTAAACGAAAAACCCCTCGGCGAGCATTAACGAAATTACCCCCCCCCCTTCCCTCTGTCTTCCACAAGAAAGCGCGTGACTACGCTGCCGAACTGCCAGACCTGGTGGTCTAGGCGTAAGCTCCAGGAGTTCGGCGTTGCTCACAGGGGACCAAGATCCCAACTTCGAGCTTGGAATCTGCGCACCAGATTACTTGGGCGACGAATACCACCACAAATTGAGTAAGAGATTTCTTTTTTTAAAAGGTGCACAAGGTGCAGAAGAGGATTTTCCTGTGCCAAGCTTTTGTACAACTAAAAAAAAGAGCGCTTTATTTGTTGAAATCAAATACATTGCGTTTCCCTTATTGATTCCCCAGATGCCTCATCATCTTCGTCCAGACCTTATCCCCTATTTTCTTCTACAGTAGATAAATTCTCTTTCGGGTAAAGCGTTGCTGGGACAGAATTTGGTGGGATGTAAGATATCGGAGTGAGGCAAGGAGGAGGAAAAGTCGTAATTAAAATAAGAAGCAGTTTTACTTTAGATTCAAGACCTCGGGGTGCCAAGCCGTTTATCACTTATAAGGCAACATACAAAGGAAAGTAATATTAAACATTGAAAGAGTCAAAACAATCGATCGATCGATCGCTTCGTCAGCGCGCGCGGCGAGGTAGAGGGGAAGGAGTCTCCGCTCGGTCTTGGAGGCAGCAGATTTTACTGCTCAAAAGGCTTAATAACTATAAAAGGTATAGGCGAAGGCGAGAAAAAGACGCGACCAAAAAAAAGAGACAAGCCCGAAAGGGAGGAAAACATTAGTTGGAGCGATTGAAAACAAAATACCGGCGCCAACGCAGTACACCTTTGGCCTCCACTAGGCTTCGGCAGCAGGATTTCGCTCCTCCTGAGATGCTGCGGATCCCGCTACCGATTCGGATTACTTTTTCGCATCGTCCATGACACTGAAGGGACAAGGAGGGTCTTTATCGCCGATACCGTCCGCGCTCGCCTTATTCTCTCGCATTTTCCTAACAGTGGCCTCACCTTGTCATTGGTTTGTCATTGCGTTTCAATAAATCGATGGCCCTCCCATCGGGGAGCCGTTACCAACCAACCCGCTGGTCTTTAAATTGTAGCACTGCGAACCGAATGTATAAGTAGTACGAGGATCGTTGAACAGTTGGCGCACTTAAAAAGTTACTACGTTACAAGTGGAATACGCAATTTGAGTACGCATCCGAAGAATACAATAAGCGGTAGCGGATAGTATCGATCTTTCTTTTCTTACTTCAACACCGACAATATCATATGTGTGAAAGAAAATCCCTTTACCGAATTCACGGAATTCAACGCTCCTTATATCAAATCTAAGGTTTTAGAAATCAGATTTTGTACCATGAACCGTAATTCATGAGAAGTTACACGTAAAACACACTACCGTTACTACTGGCACACTTTATACTATAACCATAATATATACGAAAAACCATAGTATATTGTTGTATATCGTCTTCTTAATATTGTCGTCTGTCCACGCTAAATATTGGCAGAAAATCCCTCCATACGCTTACTCGTCCCTTTATTGACTTATGTTATCTTTTTCCTGATACTGCGTTCAAAGATTGAGAACCATCTACCTTCAGTTCTTGCTCCATTGTGTAGGAAGGGAAGTGATTATTAAATAATAGTCTTACAGCATCCAACGCTGCGAAAAATATGGCGTTGGATGCGGGATGAAAAGTGAATATGGACGCTACCAGCGTAGCTTGACCAAGAGCTCCGACATCTTCTACAACCGAGGCCATGCCAACGGATGGCGTGCCGTTGGCTTGCGACCTGCTGACGCCTTTCCCGAATGGGGATGGCGACTGCTCGATCGCACCTGAAAAGCTCCGCTTGAAATAAACGTCCGGTCGTCAGGTGCAATGCGAGACCGACAAATTGTGACCGGCGATTCGTCCAGACTCGTATTCTTCCGCTTCCTCCTCCCGACAATCAAATCGATTCCATCCCCTCGCTGCGCCCCGACCC
This sequence comes from Kradibia gibbosae, assembly GCA_018907135.1. Classification (NCBI taxonomy): domain Eukaryota; kingdom Metazoa; phylum Arthropoda; class Insecta; order Hymenoptera; family Agaonidae; genus Kradibia; species Kradibia gibbosae. Next base: position 4,888,018 of record JACCHX010000003.1, read on the forward strand.
CATGCAGCGATGGACCACTTCCATGCAAACGCTCCATGCCCCGGATGAACAATTCTCGAACAACCGTCGGAATTTATTATACGCAACAAGAATCTCCTTCTTTCGCTAACGAGAGCCTTCGGCTGAGAAAGGGTCGTCAATCTTTCTGTAAGATAATATCTGTAATAGCCTGGCAACTCAGTTTCCCCGTCCAGTGAAAAACCCGAGGCTTCAATGGCGGCTCTACAACAGTGCTTGGGTCACCGAAGCTCTCTTGAGCATTTTTAGCTTCCGCAAAAGGTAGTCTCTTTCCTCCCTCGTCGGGTCGCCCTCGAGGTTAATGGAGCCGTTACGCAATTGATAATTTTCAGAAGAGGATCGGATGATTTTCTGGAGAGTACTCCTTCTTTAGAAGATGGCTTAGAAACTACTACTGTTTTGTCGCGAATTTTCGGGCGGCGCTTCGTGCCCTTAGAATCTGAATTACGAATGGTGTTCCGAAGTAAGTTCTTAGGATTTAATTCTTAGGATCTGCATTGCGAATAGTATTCGGAAGTAAATTCTAGAGATAAATGGGAGCCAGTCGTCCTGTTGTCTAGTTGAGTAATTGTTTCTGCGAATTATATCGTCCATTAGGCGAATGACGTGGTCTGATCGTTACTTCACGAGGGAGCTTCTAAGCTGAAGGACTGAGAACAATATGAAAGGATAAGCTTGTACTTCTGGGGCTGAAGTTCTTTTTTCTTTGTTTTTTTTATTGATTTCGAAGGCAGGAGTCGGGGCTTAGAGGATCCTTTGTCTAAATCTCTAGCCCGTCATTAATTTATGAAGTTACAATTTTCACTGTGGCACTGTTGCTCAGTGAATATTATTTATCGACGTAAGTTTTTAATTTTAGAAAGCTTGTTCACTAGGATGCGGTAGAGGTAAACTATTCCCTGGAGGAATGGGAAATATTCAATATTGTGATCTCAAGGATCAATGTAATCCTTTTATTCATTATTGTAAATGTATACTTCATTAGAAGATAAAAGAGACGTATAATTTTCACAAAAATATTTAAATGCAGGTCAAATATAACGATTCGAATTACTATAATTTCCCCTTCCTCTTTCAATAATCTTACTCTCGTAATATATATTTTGTATAAATCAATATTGTGTAAATCATTCATACTAAACACTTTTTGGGTAGGTAATATCAAGGGCTTATTATAATACGATTTAACTGTCAGAGGTAATTTGTTTTTAATTTACTGTATAGGAAATTTAATAGCATTGAAACATTATCAACTAAAACTTCCCGTTAATATATTAATAAATAAGTATCTTCACTGAGATTTAAAAGTTACATGATACAGATAACAAATTTTTATTTTGTGTGTGTGTGTGTGTGTGTGTACGTCGCATTTGTTTTCACGTTTACTTTATAAAATTGTATTGCCTGTTAAAGCACAGTTTTTTTTAAAAGTTTACAAATTAACGTAACTTTCACTAAGATACTATTATACAAATAAAGTAAAATTTTTACTCCAAATGAAATTATATGTTATTACTAAAATTCAATGTAACTAAATAATATTAATTCACTTTACAATTAAACATTAATTGCAATATTAGTCATACAATATATATATGTATGTGTTTTTAATTCAATATATTCTAATATTTTGATTTATACTTATTAACAAATATTATTACTATATGTACATTAAGTATCATAAACTTTTAAAATAACACGTATTGTATTCGTGAGTATGAATTAATTCTATTTTAAAATCATACTGCTAGTTTTGTATATCTTTGTAAAATATTGCTATTAATGAGATAAAAAATTGTTTATATTAATTTACTATATTAATTTGTTAAATTATTAATTAATGTACCTGTATTTTTTTCTCGTCGTAAATGAAAATAATTATTTTTTCGGAATAATTTGAATATTATAATTTAATATATATATATATATATATATTTATTTTTTTGTCATGTTTATACATATTAAAAACCGATACACTATTAAATTGGTTCTCGTATATTGATCAAAAGCTTTTAATATTGACAAGCCATATTAATTATTCAAACGAAAATTTCATTTCAATTGATGCTGCTGCCATTAAAAGAAGCGTTGTACAATCAATTCTCGATAGCATAAATTAATTACCATATTTTCATCAATATGTATTTACAAAATCTGCTTAATTTCATACATTCGAATATTGATTTTAGTTCTACTTAGTTTAGAATTTCGTAGACATTCATAGATGAATAATTAAATATTAACACTCCGATCGGACGGATCTTTTTATTTCTCTAGTTTTTTTCAGTTTTAGCCTAACATTTTGGCGCCCTCCACAATCATGTTTGTAGTTAGTGAGTAACGATGTTCGCTGTGACTTTTCATTTTTTTTTGCTTCTTAGTTTAGCTTGGAACCTTAGAAAGCTGAAATCTCTTGCGCGAAAATTATCCTAGACCACGTTAGCGAGGAAGAATATTAGGTGAAATAAAAAGAAGATTAAAAGTGACTTCCAGTCTTTTTCTATACGAGCGCGTGCTTGAATACTGGATGAAAGTATGTACAAAGATAAGAAACAATGCTTGTTTTTAACATAAGCTTTATCGATTGCTTGCAAATTATGATAAAACGAACTTGGCGGTCATTAACGCAACGAACCTTTTTCGTTCCAGTTTCCTACTATACTCGCACTATTGATATTTTATGAATTCGAGAGGCGAATTAGTAATGGAGAAATTCCGACAAGCCTCCTGGGTCCACTTCCTCCATAAATTCTTCCACAACTGTCTCTCGTAATTTACCTCTACCCGGACATTCGATTGCCGCTGAGCTGCCAGGGGGGGGGCGAGAGGGGGAGCGGATAAAGAATTTGCACGTCGCCGTAAAAGACTCGCACCGGTGCGCCCGAGTCCCGAAGAATCTCCTTCCCGAGCTCGCCTCCCCGCCTCCTGGGGCAACGGTCGAATTTCGGGGGCCTAGTCGACGCCCACGCGAGCTTGGATCACGCTCTCGGACCACGTTTCCCGGACCTCTCCCGCTCTCTCTCTCTCTCTCTCTCTCTCTCCCTCTCTCTCTTCCTACCAGCCTCTCGAGCTTTTTGCAATGCCCCGAGCGACCGCCGCCGATACGCTCTGCCGCCGAGGAGGAGAAAAAGGGTCGTAAGAAGGAAGAGCGCCGCTCGGCTCCGGACGGGAGGCGCGGGTCGACGAACTGGCCAATCCCGGCCCGAGGCCCTGGATCCCCTAGAGGCCCACCGCGCGGGGGGGGGGCAGCCGTCCAGGGTGAATATATAGCCGCCTGATCTCGCGGCTCTCGGCTCCGATTTTCAGCCCCCGGTTCTCGACGGACCTCGATCCTAGTCTCCGGTCGCCGGTGCGGACGAATCCCGGGGACTTTGACTCCTCCCTGCCTCCCTGCCTCCCTGCCCGCAGGGCCAAGCCGACGTTTCCCAGGAGGCTTCATCGGTTAAGCCTAGCATTGTTAACGGAGGCTCGCTTCTTCGCGACTTTAGGCATCCGTAAGTTTCAACAATGATTGCTATATTATTTGTGGAGTGTAAGATCTTAGGGTTGACTCGATTCTACGGATCCATTGTATTTTTTGGCACTGGAATTGCTTTTGAAATTGTTTTACCCTTTTCGTTATTGCTATGAAAATGTCTGACAGCTTACGTAGCGACAGCCGTAATTTATGCAGCTATGATAAAGCTATATCCTTTTATTCTCTACCTGTCACATTTATATCATATTTTTCACTCACTGTATTTATGTATTACTGGTGTTTTGACCTCTTCATTGATAATTGATATTTACCATTAAAAAATGTTTATAAATAGATACATGAATCTTCTGTAATTGTTTATAAGTATTGCTTAAATTATACTCGCTACCAAAAGGAATTATATTTTTCATCAAAATTTGAAATAGAAATATTTGAAATATTGAAATTTATTGAATTCATAACTAGCACAGCGTAATATTTATCAATATTATATTGCATGAACAGCAACCAACGTTAATATCTTTGCTTTAATTCACACTTATAATATATATATGAAATAGTCTTTAAAACATGTTTGAAAGTAAGCAAGTTTAAAATTACATATAATTTTAAAATTAAAAAATAAACGTTAATAAGTATTGTCTTAATATTACATCTCATTAAAGTTTGTGATACTACCCTCCGTAATAATTAGTAGGTAATTTAATGAACTAAACTATTGTAATTCACAATTTTACTATAGTTTTGGTATATATTAAATTAAGTCGATGATTTTATGACGAATGTGTGACCGAAGTTAAATAGTGTATGCATATATTATATCAAGTAGTGAGCATTGTACAATTTCATTTTTTAGACAAAGAAATGTTTTTAAGACCTTTCAAATCACAGTTTTTAAATTCATTAGTATTAAACACGATAAATCAATGCTCAATGTTTTAGTGACAATAAAAAAATCATCTATTCAGTAGATTAAATTATTTATTAGTAGATATTGTATAAAATAAAATCTAAGGTGATAATGTTCATTATTAATAAATTAGTCGGATCGAATGTTGAGGACTTGACTGACAATTTTTTGAGTACATATGAAATATTTTTATAAGAGACAAAGTTACGAAGTGGCAGCAATTAAAGAGAAAAAAATATTTTTTACTCTTTTTTAATTATTAAAGAATTGTTGGAAAATTACCGTATAAAAATTTATGTAAAAGTGTACGAAATTAAACACAAATGGCCTAAATGATTTTCAAATTACTTTACTGAAAAATTTAAAATAAAAAAAATAAATAGCTAAAGAATACATTTTATCTCAATCGTTTTATTATTGGTTTACTAAAATAGGAGGAACAGATTACTCCTCGAAATTTATCAAGACATAAAATGTAAATACAGACAATAAATTGGAAAAGAAATATTTTTAAAAAGAAGATACAGTAATAATTTTAATGGAATAGCTTAAATTTCAAAATTAAATATTAAAATAGAAAACTTTTTAAAATAATTTTATGACGATTCAATGTATTGAAAATAAAGTTATTGAGTTTGAATTAGTTAGTATGGTTGGTAAAGTATTTGTAATATATATCCATAAATAGTATTTATGGATTTGTAATATAAATCCATAAATTTCAAGATAAGTAAGGTTGAGACCTATTAACAGTAATAACAATATGTAAGCATTGAGTTTTTGGACGATTGTCAGTCATACGATATAATGTAAAATTTTGAATTTATCATATCAATAGCGATGTAAATTATTTATTGCTGTGCATAAAGTTAAACATTGTCAATAAATTCGTAACATCGAATCAGGATCGAATCTATTGCTCCACTAAATTGAAAGTAATTTTAGAACTGATCAATGGTAATTTAGAAATGCATAGCAGTGGAATAATAATTACTGATGGTAACTCGAAAATTATGCATGCAGATAAAATAATTCAGTTGGTGTTAATTACCAGTAATTGGTAACGCAAATATGCAGAAGACAATTATGCAATTTTAAGAACCGTGGCATAAATTATTAAAAGCCTCGGAAGTAAATCCTGATAAAATCGTGCCCACAAAATAATATCGCACTGTACAGTGTACAAGAGTCCGGAGTGTATTTTACCCATGAGACCAATAACGGGCTGAATTTCGCCTAAATACGAATGGCAGTCCTTGGACGGATGGCTCTATCAGAAGTGTCCTGGTTAAAATTAAAAAAAAAGCGAAGATCTCTTTGTTAATCCAGGCTTCCGACAGGGACCCTCTCGCGGGCCTCGGTCTCGTGGACTGAATTTGGCATTCGGGGTACGGACGGACGTTGCGAGGGACGGGGAGGGAGGGAGAGGAGAGGTCAGCTCTCGGGCAGCATCGCGCATTTTAATAGCACCGGGGCTCGCCCTCCCCCACCCCCCGCGACTTAAAAGGCCCCCGTGCACCGAGAACGAGGCGCTCATTCGTAATCTAGTTGTGCGGCGTTCGAGGCGAGGATCGGAATCCAGCCGCGTTCCTCCCCGGTACGAGAAGTTCTTTCCACGGCGGCCCCGGTGCACTCGTATGGGGATCAAAGCGCCCTCGAATACTCCGGATTCTGCCTCAATGATAATTTAGGTGACACTCTTAATCCGTCGTTATATCATAAAAAGCCGGGATTTTAATACCGACTGGCAAGGGCCGCGAATTTTATCGGCGAAATTGCGGAAAGTCCATTGTCATTATCCGGATAAATGTAACGCTCGCGGTTCGTAATGCGCGACTCGAATAAAGCCTGATGCTCCAGTCACTTGGCAAATTCAATGTCGATTCATTTGGATTCTGATGCCTCTATTTGGGCCTAACCAACGTGGCTGTATTTTAAAAGATGCAATTAAGATTACTTTACTTTACAATGTTAATAATCAAGGGTCAATGCGAAATAGAAGGATTTTAATAGAGGAGGAAATTAATTTTATGACTCTTAAGATAGAAATGTCGCTCCTCGATTTCAACGACTTAGGCAAAATTTAGAATTAAACGTGATCGAAACCTACCGGTCATCTAGTTGCGTAAGACTTATGAGTCCAAATTGTTCAGTGACAAATTCGTTAAAGTAAAAAGTTTTACCATACGAAGTGCATTTACACCTGATTCAACTGGAACTTAGTTTTACATTTAGTAGACATATCCCGAAAAACAAGTTTTATGCGGAACAATTATTTATTACTTTTTTTTTGATATTGTAATACAAATGCTTTTTTTGCCTTTTTTTTTAGTTTTATTCATGAAATAAATTAAATATACGATTGTTTAAATTTGCGCTGTACAGTGTGCGTAATAGAGTCATTCTAAATAGTGTTGTGTTTTTAATTTAATTTACAAGCTATTGATTGTAACGAAAAGAGGGATTATTACAGTAAATAATACCCCTTATACGACAATGGAATATTAATATTGTCATTTATTGCCGTTCGAGTGAAGTATGAAAAGCACATTGACTGCTAAAATTAGTCTTAAATATTCCAGTCGAGCCTCGAAATCCCATTATAGGTAAAGATCGCTCCTGGCGAGCGGACAAACAGGGGGCCAGCCTTATTCACAATGTATGAGCAAAAAGCTGTGGAAAATCGGAAGCGCAGACGCGAACAAATCACGAATGATAGGCGACACATTGTATCGCAGGTCACGCGATAGTCACGGTATAATATGCATGGGGTTTACTTGGAGGGGATTTACTTTTCATCGTGGGGTTATATTGTAATAAGCGTAACATCGTGGAGGCTACGCTTCGCGTGGGCAGGCGAAAGCATTTGCATGCAGTGCCGGCATTAGAGGGGCCGTGGGCGGGCGTATATCTATTTATGAATAAAAATTGTACGAAGACTTATCGCGTCGAGAATCGTTAATTTTTCATTCTCTCTTCACGACGCCTTGCAGCCTTGGTATTATTATTTATAATTGATTTCAAAAGCTTAGCCTTCGACACGGGAAACGAAAGCAGCTTTTATTCGCAACGATTGGCGTGCCTACAGCTGCTTTTTATGCTTGTTGCCTTGCGTATGGGAGAAATTACGATGCCACGTAAAATCTTTCAGCGCGTGGAGCTTTGTTTTACCCTGTATTCGAATGCTGTGGTATTTTTTTTTTCACATTGCAAGTAATTAATCAGTGCACTCGATATAAAATGCAATTTAAATATAAATATTGCATTCGGTAAATTGTACACGAGTACTTGTGCAAAATGTTTGCTCTTAATTAGGATCGTTTCCACTGTCGCATGTCATCCTCGTTACGCTGATAATAACCGAACGCCAATTAGTAATGGTTTAGGCATGATTTTTATTCGCATTCTTGAGTAATCGGCAAATGACACAATTGATAATATCTTTAGCTTGTTCGTGGTTTCGGTTTTTGAAAAAGCGATGAACCACTATTACGATACTCGACAATGAGAAAAAGAAAGAGAGAAAGAGAATGAAAAATTTTTTACGAGACTCTTACCTTTTCATTAGTTTTTGTGTTCTCGCGCTGTTCGACGTTCGTAGTCAACTTCCTGCACCTGATTTAAAAACTGTAAGCATTCAGTTGAATCCTCGAATTTCATCGATATAAATTATTACTTCACAGATATAATCGTATTGTATAAGCTGTGCTTAGTATATTTTTTTAATTTTCGTCCAATACACAGTTATAATGTCGGTTACCCTGACAATTTTATAAATAAGAGTAATTTCACAACGAGCTTGAATAAACTTTCGGAATAGTTTCCTAAACATAGCCTACTTTATAATGAACATATTTCTGTTTAATGTCTTATTTAAGAATTAATAAGGAAAAATGACTATAACTGTTTTTCTAAAACAAAATAGAAATTACTAGAAGAAAAGCTTATAACAAGTTTTGCTTTTAGTCAAAAACAATTTAGCTATGTATTTATTTATTATGCGATAAAAGTGCAATACTATTTCGTTTTACTCAAAATCGATGGGACACCCTTTTAAAAATGGCGTTTTAATCAAATTTGAATATATAGTCCGCATAAATATAAATGTCAAGCTGTTAAATGATACTTGGTAGATTAAAATTTATAAGCCTCTTACAAAGACCAACCGAACTTTAAAAGTCAAGTTGAAAGATGTCTATACTACATTTTATGCTATAAATTACGTTATTAAATTTTAAAGCCTACCGCAAAGATTTAATATACTTCATTGTACGGTCGCGATAATTATGAATATAAGAAACACTATGGAAACAAGGGTCAATAACCTGACGCGCTTAGTTGAATATAATTTATACAGTAATTTAGCGGACGTCAAAATGTTTTCGAACGAGTGATATGAAGTCATTAAATTGATAATCAATTCGACAGAAAAATATTAGAACTTGTAAAAACTTGTTTTTAAGCATAAGATTTCAATGGGTTGCTAAATATGCAAAAAAACAATACCATAAATCTCGCATAAAAAAGATCATTAATTTAATACTGTCTTAGTACCGATCGCTTAAAAATTTCAGTCCGGTAGTTCAATTACAATAATTTTCATATTTATCAGAAGTATTTCAAAAATGCTCGAGGATACATTAAAGGAGGTGATTTTTATTCCATAGTGATCGATCAATTGAATTCAAAGAATAATCCATCCGAGCCCGAGCGCGAGAATGACTCCTCTAGAGGAGACATTTATAAAAAAAAAGATGCGCATAAATTGTAAAATGCAGGAGCAATCCAAGAGTCCCAACGATGGAAGCCGTTGTGAAAATCGACGCTGACAAAGGACAGCGACAATACGCCGGAGATGCAAATCCTCCGGTAAAACTCGCCTTCGGCGCGCTAGAAACTCTTGACGCATCGACACAAAAGGCTTTCAGCTTTGCATACAAAAAAATAGCCGGTCGTCATCTTCGGAGACGCGCCGGGAGCGATAAAAGCCGGTAGAGGATTGGCGGGAGGCTCTAGAGGGAGGGCAAACTTCGCCTTCGCGAGGCCTGGCCGTCAACCGAGAGTCGCCCGCCCGCTTCCAGATCCCCGCGAGAGATGCAAATTAGGAAAAGGGTCAGGGGACAGGTTCCGACGGAAGCCGAGACGAATTTCCGCGGCGCGCCGGCACCGACGACTCGCGGCCGGGAGGAGGCGGCGGCGGAGGAGGAGCTGCGGAAAACCGGTCGCGGAACCTCCAGGCGCTGCCGCTGCCGACGTCGTGTGCCGAGGCCGCCTTGAAAAGAGATCGACTCGCCCGCGCGGAGGAGCCGAGGACGGGACCTCGCAGCTCCGGCCAGAGTGGCTTTGGGCTCGCGCGCGGGGAATCGGCCTTCGGCTCTTCGGCTAACGCGATCGCGAGTCAGCGAACGGTTTGTCGAGTCCTCGGGCGTGGGAGGCCATCGGGCCCCGGAGGCCCGATTGTTCGGCGTCGATTCTCGGGCGCTGAAGTTTCAGCGAGTCCTTGCGCGTCTTGGCTCTCGGTCAGAGCCTCGCCGGACGTAAGAGCGTCGACACCCTGGACTTTGGCTAAACGGGGGCTCGATTTTTTAACTTCTCCAGTGTCTGGATCTTTATTCCATTCTCCGATTAATATTTCAAGGATGCGGAATTGTATCGATCATTACTTAACTATTTTAGAAAACTGACGCGGAAACGGATGCACGCCCAAACGAATCTTTAAACGTTATCGTTTCCTTCGTTTCGACTGATTAACATTTCGTCTTTATCCTAGGAACCTCAAGGATGAATCTGTATTTAAGAAAGCTCTCGCCTTCCCTCGGCATCATCGTCGCTGCTCTCGCTCATATCTTGACAGGTAAATTTGCTTTATGGGTACAATTATTTCGACTATCCAGCCGCAAGGAAGTACAATTTTCAATTGATAATTAAATTTTTTCAATTCCATCGAACTCCAACGCGATTCCTTCGAATCAACGATGCCTTTTAACTTCGGCCTTTTATAATCACGGTGTAAGCGACATTATAGGATGCATAGATGTGCCGATCGAAGTACCTCGCGATCAGATCCACACTCCTGAAGCCTCGCGTTTAAAAATTGCGACCGAACAATGCCCCCCTCGAGGAGGCCGAATCGCAATAATCGTAATAACAAAGAGAGGCAGCGCAGGGGCTCGCGAAAGCTCGGCCACGTAACGAACTAAGCTAAGGCTTATCCCTCGGTAACGGGCGCAGGTGCGGAGGCAAAGGAACAGAGCGGCCGAGTGGTCTGCTACTTCAGCAACTGGGCGATCTACCGGCCGGGAGTCGGGAGGTACGGGGTCGAGGATGTGCCCGCGGACCTCTGCACCCACCTGATCTACTCGTTCGTCGGGGTGAGCAACGTCACCTGGGAGCTCCTCGTCCTCGACCCGGAGCTCGACCTCGAGCAGGGAGGCTTCGCCAAGTTCAACGCCCTCAAGGACAAGCACCCCCAGCTAAGGACGGCCGTGGCCCTTGGGGGCTGGGGCGAGGGCGGCAGGAAGTACAGCGCCCTCGTCGGCCTCAAGAAGCGACGCGACGTCTTCATCAGGAGCGCCGTCCGTGAGTCGCCCCCGGCCTCGGCCAAATTACCCCCGACGATCGAGGAGTTTCTCTCGCGGGTCCGCGTTCGCGCTGGGCGTCGAGGTCGCCGGCAAGGTTGGCACGCGCCCGGGAAAGGCTTCGGCGGGCTCCGGCAGTCCTCTGCCTCTTCTTCGGGCAGCCGAGCTTCGGCCCGGAAAGTGGCCCTTGCCGGTGACAGTCGCGCCAGGAAATTAGAGAAGCTCAGGACCACGAGTACTGTTTTTTGTAAACGTGACCAATGCAATGGTTCTGATTCCTTGGGAAAAGAGATAGAGGGGACACCGAAATAGGGATAGAGGGAGGAAGGAGAGGGCGGGGCGGGGGGAGGGGGGGAGAAAATTAAAAATCCGTAACGAGCAATTGCCCAATTTTTAGAATTCATGAAGAAATACAACTTCGACGGCTTCGATCTCGATTGGGAATATCCAGGCGCGGCTGATCGCGGTGGCAAATTTTCCGACAAAGACGTATTCTTTTATTTCGTCGAGGAGCTTAGAAGGGCTTTCGATAAAGAGAAAAGAGGCTGGGAAATCACGATGGCGGTGCCACTAGCGAAGTTCCGGCTCCAAGAAGGTTACCACGTGCCCGAGCTCTGCGAGTGAGTTTACACTTAAGTTTTATATCCAAGCGCACCTTTTTTTTTTTGCTTTTGCTTTCGCTAAATGCCTGCTTAATCCTTAGACATCAAAACTCATTGTTCTATTACGATACATTGTTTTAATTTTAAACTAATCGTTCTCGTGAAATATGCTTATTACAAGGTATTGATTTTGCATACCTACTTGCCTTAAAATTGCGGAGTATCTTGAATCGTTATTCAACCAAAGAACTATAACTTTCTTAAGCAACGATTTCTATCGATGCGATATTTAATTTAATCTTATCAGCAAAATGCAGAACAAATTAAATTATATCGATCTATTCCTTTATTCCTTTCCTAAACATCTGCTGTGGCTTGCGCAACTATTACACCTGAAATTGAATAATGCGGACAAAACCCTTTTTCGCCAAAACAGAGTGTGAAAGTTTATTGTCGAACTGTTACACGAGCACGACCAATCGATAACTTCCTTCTTCTTTTTCCTTATTGGAATTGTAGGGGTATTGCTTAAAAACTCATTGCGCGTAGCTTAAATTATGCAATAACGAAGCAACGGTCGGTATTTCTCACAGTCGATAAGATGTACGTCATTATCGAGGATGCGAGGAGGGCGGTAATTTTAAAAACAAGGCAAAAGGTCTCTCGGCTGTAAATTATAGATCGATTAAAGGGCGATCTCGGTCTTATTTTGTAATTGCAAGCAGCAGTGCTCGGATCATTCGAGCCCTCTCGATGAAAGAAATATTTTCCAAACGCAAGGAGTAGACGGCAGAGGCCGAGCCTCGATCGGCCTAGGCTGCGAGTAAAAACCAATAAGAGTAAAGCACTCGAAGCTCGGCTAACTCCTTCGCTCGGGCTACGATAATAACGGCCGCTTGCGATTTCAGGAACGTCGACGCGATCCACGTTATGTCCTACGACCTGCGGGGCAACTGGGCAGGCTTCGCCGACGTCCACAGTCCCCTGTACAAGCGCAGCCACGACCAGTGGGCCTACGAGAAGCTCAACGTGGTGAGAGAAGTATTCCCTGGTGCCCTTCCACCACCCCACCCACCCCCACCCAGGCCCAGTGCCGAAGCGGTGAGCGCGGCCGAGCTCGGCCTCCATCTCTCTATCTCTCTCTCTCTCTCTCTGTCCGTAGAACGACGGCCTCCAGCTCTGGGAGGACATGGGCTGCCCGTCCAACAAGCTCGTGGTCGGCATCCCCTTCTACGGGCGCACCTTCACCCTCAGCAAGAGCAACCACAACTACGATCCCGGCACCTACATAAACAAGGAGGCCGGCGGCGGGGACCCCGGCAAGTACACCGGCGCCAAGGGCTTCCTGGCCTATTACGAGGTGAGCCCTTCCTTCCTGCCGTCGACTCCTCCGCCTCCCGTACCTCCCGCCGCCCCGCGAGCCGACCGCGCTCTTGCCGGATCTGCCGGGGCGATCCTCGTACGCGAGTCCGCTTGGTTTTGATTTACGACTCGCTTACGAGTGACGCCCGTTGGCCTCGTCCCGGCCACCCGGTGACTTACTCTCCGCGGATAACGACCCTTTCTTCATTCGCTTGATTCTACCCTCCGATCGATTGAGAGGCTGTCGCCTTTTTTCATCTTCTAATAACTCGTTTAGTTCGTAATTTAAAGCGCGCAAACTCTTTTTTAATACTCCTTTTTTACTGGCTTTCCTTTCGATATTGCATTATCTTTATGGATAAGAAAAATTTTACCCATGATCGGTCCATTTCTACCGTCCCTATTGCTAACGTATCCTCTTTTTCGCAAGCTCCGAATGGTATAATTTGAGCAGCGATATCCGGCAAATTCAAAAGTTTCCCAATCAATTTGCATACTAGCGTTTTCATTCGTAGATTTGTACCGAAGTCATGAATCCCGATTCTGGTTGGACTCAAAAGTGGGACGAAGGTGGAAGAGTTCCCTATGCCTTTAAAGGTGAGAGAGGCTTAGGCGTCTTGACTTTTTTTTTTTTTTTTTGTTTTCTTTGCTTGTAAAAAAAAAAAACCACGGATATCGACCTTACCTGCAAAAACGTCGGGCACTAAGTCGGTAAGGATTGCCAAGCAATCGAGGACCATTAGGAGCACAATGAAAACATTATTGTCGGTCTCGTGTTATTTTAGTATTGAAGCGTATTGGAAGCATACACGCCACGAGAGCATATTGCAAATAAGCCAAGGCGCTAAAAATTACACGTAAAATCTTTAAGCACCGGGGGCCATTATCACAAGAGCGAGCTCGTGTCCCGAGTGCCGACTCCGGTTAACTAAGCCCGAGCCGTCGTCGAATCTGCATACAATGCCGCACCGGGGAATGCCAGCGTACTTTGGAGAGACCGAGATATTATTCGCTTCCCACTCGAAAGAACAGCCTTTCAATAAAAATCATCCTTGTGGATTACTGCGCGCGTTCGCGCGAAGACGTCGCGAGCCGTTGCTCGTGACTCGAGCTGCGGGGCTAAATTTGAATATTCCGTGAATGGGAAATAAAGAGCCGGCGAGCGGAGGAGAGTGATTCATAAGCCGGAGACGAAAATTGAGTGCTCGCTGTAAATAACCGGAGAGGCGAGAGCTCGGAAGAGGCAAAATGCAATTGTTCGGCAGACGTCGGGAAGGTATTCGCTGGGGGTTCGTTGCACGGCTAAAAATACCGGCGTTGTGTCATTGCTCGAAGGATTCATCGATCATCGGCCAAGAATTCTGGGTAATTTATAATCGCGCTTTTGATATATATATATATATATATATCGAGGCACTCGGACGCAGCAGCGTGCCGGTGAAATAACGGCGCTTCCACGATGACAAAGCAACGGTAGTGCGCCCGACTCGAGGCTAAAATATAACGATCCAGTCGAATTTTCCACCCTGCGATGTTCTCCGTTACAAGCGACTCTGAGCCCGATATAACTAGAGAGAGAGAGAGAGAGAGAGAGAATTCAGGGCATTCGCGGGAATAATCATAATGGAGGATGTTGATTCCTTCGTCGTCAATGTGTCCGCTTGAACGAGGTGCGCAGGAACCCAGTGGGTGGGCTACGAGGACCCGCGAAGCGTCCAAATCAAGATGGATTGGATAAGGTCCAAGGGGTACGCGGGCGCCATGACCTGGGCCATCGACATGGACGACTTCCGAGGACTCTGCGGTCGGAGAAACGACCTCTCGCTCATCCTCTACGAGAGCATGTACGATTACGTGGTGCCGAAGCCGCAACGCGACACGACCCCAAGGGTAAGCTCGTCGGCGATGACCGCGATACGCTTTGGATGGGATCGGCCTCTAAGCCGGGGCCGAGTCCCCCTGAGCGCGAGCCTCCGAGCCGATCTCGGTCGACGAGGCGAGCGCGGGGCTCGGGCTCGGGGGGGTGGAGAGACTCGTTGACCCGGAGACTCTGTGCCCAGCCGGAGTGGTCGCGACCGAAGAGCACGACCCCGGAGCCCTCGGAGGAAGCCGAGACGGGATCGCGCGAGACCGAGGAGACGACGCGGCCCACCCGGCCGACCTGGAGCTCGACCGAGGCGCCTACGAAGAGGCCGAGCACCGGCCCGACCGCGGCCCCGACAACGACGACGACGACGACCGAGGCTGTCCTCCCGCCCCAGCCGGAGGTCGACGTAGCCGACAACGAGATCAAGTGCGCCGACCAGGACTTCATGCCCGCCAGGGATTGTGGCTCGGTGAGTGACCCTCGCGCCCCTCCCTCTCTATTCTCGTCTCATCTGCCCGCTGCCTCGCTCGCTCCCTCGGGGCTCACTTCCTGCTTTGCCACTCCAAGTTTGCCCTCTGCCTCGCCACACTTGAATCGTTTCGCTCCGTCTAATCTTAACGAGCCTCCCTCGACGCACTTTCCGACTTATCCCACCTCGGCAATTGCCACAGTCATTTTTTAATCTGTCACAAGCTACGAGCTCCCTTACACTTGTGCTTAATTTAACGGATGCTTGCAGTATTACAGATGCGTTTACGGCAAGCCACTGAAGTTCCAGTGTCGCAACGGTCTCTTGTACAATACTGATAAATTCATCTGCGACTGGCCACAAAACGTCGATCGTCCAGAATGTAAATAGACCATGACAATGGGCCACCTGGAACCTTCGAGACTTATCTGCGACGGGATTTCCTCTCGCGGAATATTCTAGCTAAAAAGCTGATCGCTTATGGTCTACAGACCAGTACCGAATAAAATGACGATACGTGAGACTCACTTGTTAAAATAAGAATTTGTTCAATAATGTGCTTTCTTTTGTGTTCAGCGGTAGCTTTTAGTACTTAATATTTAATCACGTTCATTTGATTCAATTCAAGCAGTTATTATGCCTTCGTCTAAACGGACAATATTATTTTTTTTTTTTTTTTTTGAAGTATTTTGTAACTGTTAAAGGATCTTACGTTAAGCCACTCTATCTATAATAAATTTCTGCCTTGGAAATCATTACTGTTTTTTTTTTTTTTTTTTTTTTATCCCGCACGCTTATTTGGAATGAGTATGAGAAAATCATCGGCTCTTGTATAAGCCCAGCAAGAACCGAATTTATTCTTATGCTTTAGTTTACATTTATTATCGCTCGCTGACCCTGGCGGACTCGTTCTTTGTCGTGGCATGAAAAACAAATAATACGGAAGGTGTTCGTAATACAATGGCAAATACACATTTATAAAAACAATTTGCAACGATGGTAAGAAAAAATACTTGCATACTCTGCGTGAGCATGTGACAGAAAATGAAGATTTGTTGTCTTTGCCGACACAATTATTTACACTAATACAAATAACTATAAATTACTGTATAAATAAAAAAAAGTATTTTAATCCTGCAATATCATTTTATTTTCCATGACATGCGTGAATTTTTAATAAGAAAAAAAATGTATCGATTGTAATACTTAATATTTACTGGGGTTAGAATTGAATGACCACGTGAATGCGTTTTAAATATATGCTTTATTCGATGCCGGATGCGTTTCACGCGAAATTTCGCTTGCGTCTGACTTATAATTTCTCTCGCGTATATTTAAAATATTTTGAACTATTTTTATGTGCCACTGCGAGGCAGTCGAAGAAGGATAAATTATGTTTCCATCAATTAAGTTGCGAACTCAGATTTGTACATGATACACTTTTATTGCATATAATACTCATTGAATTTCTTATTCTGATAATAAATTTATATTACGAGGGGGATAGAACGGCAATTCGCAAGGACAATACGTTAAATCTATGCACAATTATGCTTTCGCTAATCCAAAATAATCCGTGATTTTATTGCTTCTGTAATTCTTGGTCGTATTTGGAGTTTCGGGAAAAGCCGACTGCCCTCGCATTAACGCTACACCAATTCTAAGTAAGAGTCAATGTATTAGGCGGAGTGGACAATAGTGGTTGCAATGGAATTGAAGTAGTAAAAAAAGTAAGCAGCATTAAAAACCTTTGAAGGATGTTTAACGAGCCGAGGTACGAGACCGAAACGCGTTAACAAAACGCTATGGCCAAAGCGATCTTAATAATGCGACCACCGGCTAATGTTCGATCGATCGTAGGTCGTAAACGGGAAGGGCCGCAATTAAGCCTGGGCTCAAGGATTTGCCCCGATGAAGAGTCCAAGCAACCGATTATTCCGCAACAAAATCGTAGGGCTCTCGGAGGCGACAGAGCCGTGGCAAAGTCAGGCCCAAGCTAACGAAGTCCAAGGACTTCGGATGGGCGACTCGGGATTCTCCCCTGCGAGGGACGAGACTCGGCCTACCTCGGGAGTCGCCTCGCCTCGTTAGCGCGTAGCCGGATTCTCCATGGATCACGATCAAGGCGGGGGTGGCCGTCTAGTTGCGGAGAGGAGGGCGTGGACCGTCAGGAGACGGGAGCGCAAAGGGAGCCGGTCTCGAGGAAGTGCGCTCGTCTGGAGGAAAAGTCGCGCTGGCGCTTTGTATGCCTCTAGAAATACTCGCCGCCCTCGCCGCCGACGCGGCTTCATTAAAATTTCAATGCCTGTACGGACTTGCGTCACATGGCACGTAGCCTACGTCCGAGTCAGCTTATTATCCGACCTCCTACCTAGACGAGTTTCGTTAACTTTCCGGTCTGCGGTCCTGTGGCTTCCGAGGTACGACGATCACGACTTTGTTTTCCAATCGGTCGCGCCCTTTTTCCTCGCCGCTCCTTCTATCCACATTTTATCGTCGGTACATTTGTCATTATCCAATAAGACTTTAACGTAAGGGCGTTGTCACTGTTTTCCGATTTCTTGGCAATTCTTCCTTCCTTGTCGAACAATCCATACCGTGGATCATTTTTACGCGCTTTTTACTTTGTACAAATTCACCGTAAAAGTTGCGACGTCTTCTAAACGAGTTCAACGATTAGATCGGCACTTTGAATTATTTCTTACAATGTACACAAGATCGATTTTCATCATCGTATTCTGAAGTTGTTACGGCATTTATTTTTATTATATATTCATTTTGCGATGTTCTTTCACCGCTAAATCTACGTAAAATAATTGACTTTTTTCGCGTTCAATTATTATTTATACCTTGCATCGAAAAATTTTACATAAAAAAGACGGTTACTTTTTTTAATGTGAATATTTATTTAGGACTTATTATGAAGAAAAATGATTTCAAAGTTCATAAAAATGTTTGATTTATTTCCTTTCCACAAACGTATTATACATACTTATAATGTTTCTAATATTATAATATTCTAAGTTCAATATGATTTTAATATGTAAATATATATATAAATATGTATGTGCATGCATTTTAATTTAGAATTTACAAGTTTCATAACAATCATAAAACAATCATTTATAAACTCCTTTTTCATCTTAGATTACAAGTTTTTACTATGTATGCATTTTATACATTCGTACTGACATTTATATTTTAAACATTCTAAGCAGGTGAAAGAAGGCTCATATAAATCGGGCATCATTGAAAAAAAAATCAGTTGCAACATTTTATATAGTTAAAAATTAAAGATTAGTTAAAAGTATAGCTTTAAAGCGGTTATAAACAAAATTTAATATGAAATAAAGGAAGTCTAAATACTTAAAAATTAAGTAAAAAAAAATGTAAAAATATTTAAATAATACTTTGTGAATAGTGCGCTATTACTTATTGATACGTTAAGGTATTTTTACATTTATTAATCGGTCATGAAATAAAATTTAAATGTATCGTTAATTTTTAATGTAAATATTAATCATCTAACTTTAGCTAGAAAGGTTTTATTATTCTATTCTTTTTATATAAATAATCAATAATTTTTTAATGCATTACTAAATACATAAGCTATATATTAAAAACTTCAATAGAATTACTATTCATGTGAAAGATATTTAATTTATCTTAAAAATATTAGTATTTTTGCTTAACTTTTATAATAGTGTAATTGTTTATTGTTTGCTTTTATGTCTAATACCAATCTTCAATGAAATGCAACATAATGAAAATATGAAAAAAATTGTTAAACTTATTTAAAATATCATGTAGATATAATATTTATATGGTTAAAAATATAATACAATATAATGAAGTGTTGCATAAGTAATAAATATATAAAAGTTATCCATCAACATCGTAGAAAAAAAGATACAAGTAATCGTCTTACGGTAAATGATTTAATAAATTGAGATTTATAAATACAGTATGAGTACAGCTTATAAGTACACTAGTACATTATTGCTCGCATAATTAAAATATTTAAAAAAATATTATAAATTGCACACTCGCGTTCCAAATAAACTTAGCGAAGTTTTCTTTTGTTCGCGAGAGCTTAGGAAATTAAAAGTGTGCCGCAAAATGTAAAGCAAAAATGAAAATACACGAAAAAAGGCAGTTGTATTATGAAAAAATGTATTCAATTCAAAACCATCACCAAAAATATTTCTATCCCCAAAAATGGGGAAGCCATAACGTAGCACTGAGCCGTATTTAGTTGGTCGCGTGGACAATGCAATTGCAATTCTAGAACAAGTAGAAGAGCCGTGCATGGACTGAGGCTGCGATAAAGGCGAGGCGGGCCGGGAGAGGCTTTCCGAGGGCGTCGACGAAAATCCAATCTCGGCACCGAGCAAGGCGCATCACCGGAGAGCCGTAAGAAGCCCTCGGTAGTCGCGAGCAGACACGCGACCGGTCCCGACGAGAGCTAGTAACCTTGGGATGGGGATTCGCGAGCCCCCGTTGGGGGGGGGGGGGCGAGTGGCCAAAGTCCTCTCGGCGAATACGCGGATCGAGGGCCGAGGTCGCCCGAGGGATCGGTCATCGCGAGGCTCGTCGGAGCGCGGCCCGGGGCGGAGGAGGGGTGCGGCTGGCGGGGTAGGCGCAGCGGCGGCGGCAGCGGAAGGGGCGAGAGGGAAGGCCCTCGCCGGCGTCGCGCGGGGCTGGAGTCTGCGCGCGAGAGGCGCCGGTTGGGAGGCCGCTGGACCGCGTCTAATTCACCGGGGAGGGGAGGGGTAGGCAGCGGCACCTCGAGTGCGCGAGGATCCGGGATAGAAGTAGTCTGCTGCTGCATTGCGGACGGGCTCGCGGGGGCCGTCGAGTCGGGCCGAAGCTGAGGCTTCCTCCTCCTCTGCCTCCTCTGTTCTTCTCGAGCACTTGGCCCCGAGCTCCGCACTCGGCGGAATGACGCGGAGCTGCTGCGGAGCGCGAGGCGTCGAGGCCCGGGTTCCTGGCGGAGCTCCCCGAGGACGGGACCGAGAGGTGAGCGCGACTACTGCCCGCTCCCCAGCCCCAACCCCCTCCTGCCTCGATCATCCATCGCTAAGACCCCCTACGGGCTCGACGGCCGTAGGTCCGCACTCTACTCACCCCCGCTCCCCCCGCCCGCTTATCCCGCGTTCCCCTTCCCGCTCAATGGAAGCGTCCGGACACGGAGACTCCTTGTGATCGCGCGCCTCCCTCGCGACGCGTTTCTTTCGCGCTTTTCCTTGGGTCCCGTCCTCGTTGCTTTATTTCCCTCGGCTCGGCTCGACTTCTCCGGTTAATCGCACGCATCCGCGAGGTGCGAGAGGCTCCTTCGAGACACCGCCTTTACTTTCCAGCGACTTCTTTGTTTTTTCCCCCTTTCTTAGCCCCTCTTTCGGCTCCTCATTTTTATTCTTCGGCGAGGGCGCACCAGCTCCCCTTCCAACAAGTTTATCAATGCTGCTGCTCATTGAAAAATTCAGCCCGGAACTGCCTGTCTGAAAAAAAAATGGCTCTGTTGATCAACGGTTACGTAATCGCAGGTGCGCCCTTTGTTTTCTCCACGCCTGGTTACGACGCTTTTAAAAACTGCGAACCCACGAGGACGACGATATCCGATCGGTTAAATTCTAAGCTCGACGGTCGTTCAAGGAGCTTAGATTTTTATTTAACTTCAATGCGCTGACCCTCGCTTACCATTTACCTGAGAAACATCGATAAAAATATAAGCTTCCGTTATCCGAATTCTTGGATTCTTGCCTATCCAATGCCAAAAGCAATAGAAACTATTCAATGCTGAATGAATAATTTAATCTATTGTATAGTTTATTTTACAGTATATGTATATATATATATATATTTTAGAGATTAATTTGAATGTAAATACATTTTGAGAGGTTTTTTTTTTTAAGTGATAAACTAAGCCAATAGTTAAAGACTCAAATAATTATTCACGCATTAACAATATCGCTATTAACAAGGACTAAAATAAACAAGAACAGCGTTCACAATTGAGCCTAATTATAATAACGGTCACCTTCGTTTTTTACAGACGATTAAAAGCTTTTTTTAGTACAATGAAAATTCAACTAGGAAGAGTATAATCATGGTGCTAAATCGAAAGCTTGACAACATTACGCTAAATGTATTGAACAAAGGATGTCTGGATTTTTATGACAATGTGGCTTGCGGTCGAATCGGCCTATTGGTTTTCCTTAACGTAATCACCCTGCTTTTTATAATTTTAAGAATCGTCAAGTACCATAGCTACAAGCATTCCCAAGTCCACCATTATGCCATATTTTACATATCTGCAATTCAATGCACCGTCAGGTAATTCAATTACTTCTCGTAAGCTGCACTTCTGAAAAAAAAAACCAATAAGCTTGTTTTTAACTTCCATTAGTGCACCGCTTGTTTTTTTGTTTAAATAATTAACATTATCGCACTGTTCAGAATGTTTCGCAATAAAATTCTTGCAATTATTACAGCAATTATTAATTACATAAGCCTTGAGCCATCGATCGCTTGAAACATTATAAATGCCCTTTAATATTCTCAGTGCTGCAGGCTTCATATTTGGAGACCGACATCCTCAGCTAAATTTCGTAACAAACTTCTTCAAGCTTTACCAATTCATTATAATTTGTCACCTGCACTGGTCAGTGGCAGCACGATTCCGGAGCAGAGACGAGGTTGTGCAGCGCGTCATTAATCCAATCCTTTGTTTGTACGCGCTTTATTCTATTGCCGTTGTCTCAATGGGAATGGTCGACATTGGTGGCAGCTGGATTGAATGTTTTAGTGAGTACCTTATATAAGATTGATGTTTTTTTGTTCTTTTATAACTTAAATCATGCAAGGGTAAATAATTAAAAGAACGAAAACTTAACAGTGTATTTGATTGATCATTCGGAGCATTTGACTACCTTTTAATTTGATCGACTTGCGCATAATATTTCACTGTTATATAAATATTCTAATACGAAGTATATTTAATCCGAAGCCCAACAACTTTTCACTATTTTTAAACTCGCAGTACTTGATTTCGGACGTTTGATTCGTAATTTTGCTTTACGTCGCGGAAGATTAAATTTTCCTGCCACTCGAACCATAAGAAATGATATGGAACAGAGCAAATATTAAATATTATAAGCTTCTATTCGGTTCACGTTTTATTGCAGGACCTTATTGGCTAATGTTATCCGGTGCAGACTTCATTGCAGTTCAGTTATTCGCTGCTGTTGCACTCTACATCACTCATAGTAATAGGCAATTAGTTGTATCAGCTTTAATGATGCCTGGAGCTTCATCTCACACAAGGGACTTGTGGCTTGTAACTGCAGTTTATGAAGTTTCAGCAACTGTTTCGGTAGTTTTTGACGCAGTCCTGATTATCAGTAAGGATTTACTATAATAGAAGTGTTAAAGTGCATTAATTTCAAATTAAAAAAAATACACATAACAAATATATATATATATATTTCTTTGCTTTTAGTGGGTAAAGATGAAAGCGGATGCAGTGGCATTTATAACCATTCGCAGTTGTATTATAGCTCACTTTTAATAGTCGTTACAGTACTTAAATATTTTCTGCCAACTTGGTCACTTCTTTGTGTCTTTCAACCAAGTAGAGTAAAATCAAGGCCTTCCGAAGTAGCTCTGACTTCGCATTATAATAGGGTGCATTAAAACTTTAATTATTTAAAGCTACAAAGGTACATAAGGTTATATAAAAGTTTTACTTTAATTTAATGCTCTAGGATGGATCCTGTTATAATCAACACCATAGAATATTCTTGCCAAATTTTGATTGCTTTGGATCGGCTCCGTATCCAGCTCTTTCTTATCCAACGAACTCACCAATCTTTGGCGCTATAGCAGACTTCTCGGATAGTTCACCAGATACGTCGCCAACTATTAATCGATACGGGACTAGCTTAGATGATGATTTTTACTGTGCTTTTGAGAAGGACTTTATAAATGTTAATCAACGAATGGAAGTATTAGATAATCAGTATAGAATGGAACAAAATCGAGAAAATCTTGAAAAAAGTCTGCGACTTAATTTAGTCGAGAGAGAAACTGGAAAAAACTCCCCCGACAATAATAGATTTTTGACGACTATCAGCGAAGAGAGTCCAAACTTCATTGAAAATCTAACGGAATAAAATATTTTCCCTAAGATATAAGCACAGGTATTGAAGCTAGTCGAGGAAGGTTCTTTACCTTAAATTGGTTTCTTAAAAAAACCCTTTTTAACAATTAATACGTTGAAAAAAGAGATGGAAAAAAGAGAAAAAAAAAAGACTTTCAATCTTGCAATTCTAAAGTACAATTTAAGGCGGTATTTGCAACCATCCTTCCAAGTGCTGTGATTTATTGACATTCAAGGTCACTTAAGCACGTAACAATCGTAACTTCGTATTATCTATTTCGGTCAGACTTCGTCTTTATTCATTTTTGAAGTTCTTTTTCATATTACTAAGAGTTACGTTACATTATACTCGTAAATTTATACCAATGCATAATTAATGTATTAGAAATTAAAATGAACATTACTGTTTCTTACATTTTAATGATGCTTTATAAATAATTTAGAAAACTCTAGTCCCACTAGAATATAAAAATTAATTTCAAAATTCATTTCTAAAGCGGTCTACTGTTACAGGAAAATAAGTGAAAATGATAATTGACGAATCCTCTTAAAATTCTATACACAAATTTAATTTTAAGTATAATTATACTTTGAATTTTCGAGTGTATTCGTATATTTCGGTTTTTTAATTTGAGTACAGATTCCTAATTTACTCGTATTACAATGAAAATAATTGATATAATTTTACTGCATTGAACTGTTCGACAATCCTTATTTTATCATTATAAAAATTTTTTTAATTTTAACCGCATTATGGAAGTATATGTATTTTCAATGAAGGTAATTTTGCAATTTCGTGTTAGACGAAAAATTGTGTGCTTAAAAGTGAGGATATATAAAAGGAAAATATATATGCATCAGTGACTCGCATTTTAAAATAAATTCTACTAGTTAAATTTATTTCAAGATCTCCAAACGAATCAAATAATGTATGATATATGTCAGTTTATAAATTGTGGTAAAACTTTAGCATTGAATAATGATGATCTCTGGCGATTTTAATTTTTACGTTTTAATACAAATTTATTAAGACATAATAATTAAATATAACTCTTGTATTAACACCGTTAACTAACTATAAATTGTGAACGTCGTCTATCGTGTCAATATTTCAAATTTTAATAATTCTGTATTGCAGCATATAATACTGTCTGTGATGGATAGTTACCGTAATGAAAAAATTACGTCGTTTGCACAATCTTAATAATCATCTATGCTATTTAATCATTAGAAACAAGTTTACATCTTTGGCAGTATTTAAGCTTTTGAAATTTTATCAGAAGGGCAGAAAAATTATCACTCTTTTCAATCGATTTAAAACACGTTTATTCGACATGCCCATCATTCCTGAGCCGATGTCTGCTCTGTCGCCTCATAAATTTGTGATTTTTATAGCTGACTATTGCTGATACAAAGATATTGAAAAAATAAATCTTGCATCGTTGAGTTACAGTCCCGGTGAGTAATTATCAATAGTAAGTGAACTGATAACTCGCACCTATACTATTATATTAATAAGCAGTCGTACAATTTTTAACGATCGTTCACCACTTTTATCGACAACTTTCATCGATATTGCGTCTTTCGGCCCTTATCACCTCGCCTCCCATGAATATTATACTCTCTTAGGTAAATTATAAGCACCACAAAAATTAGAGTGTGATCCATACTCCAAGTCGGATGTTCAAAATAAACGTACTTGGTTCACACTCAAACTATTAAAATATAGAAAAAATAATTCACCTTTTATAAATCATAAATATCGCTTATTGTACGCTGTATATCATCTATATATAAAAAAAAATTTCCAATAATGCTTTCAATTCGTTTAATATCATACATGTAATTTATTGTGAAATATTATGTAAATATGTTTTTCAAAACACTAATTTATATTACAATTTTATAATTTTATAATTTTATACTAAATAAATAAATAAGTAAAATAATCCATTCAACTTTTTGTATTTTATACTTAAATAATCCTGTTGGCAATTAATAAAAGCAGATTATGATGCTTTTTTAACTAATAGTAACATGACTGCATTTACAAAAATGCGTAACTAGTACGATTTTTTTTATATCTTTAAGGACATTTCATTAAATAAAATGTAACCATTAAATTAAATTATCGCAATTACGTTATCAAATAATGAAATGTTACAATATCATTTAATTCAAAACGTTTCGATCTGTATTAATAATATTACATATTAAAAATTTGTTCGAGTGAAAAAAAATTACATACAAAAAATTATTTATATTTTTGTATTATTATTTTTTTTAATCAAGAACACTTTACTTAAATTCAAGTTCAATTATCAAGTTGTGATTAAATTAATTTAAAATAATGATTATTGTTTTAAATAATGGTGCTTGCACATAACTTTACTATTTCTTATAAATTGAAATAGCTGTTTTATAAGATTCTATTTTATAATGTACCCAAAGGCTATTAATTATTACAATCGTTTTTAATAAACTTAAAAAAAAACTAAAAATATTACACTTCTGTAATGATTTTAAAAATAATTGCTTAAACAAGCAATATTTTGTTCTTATGCGTGATTAATGTCCATAATTACTAAGTAATAATAAATTGTATAAAAACGTAACTATTTTCCAACTATAAGATCAGCAAACTACAAATTAATATTTTTATTACATTTTTTTTATAAACTTTCTTATATCTTTGATTTACAATGCTTGTAAAAGTTGGGTAAAAAATAAAATTTAGAGGAATACGCAATTATTTTCTACAAAAAAATTTTTGGCTACATTTAATTATATCTAATCAATATTTCTCTCGATTAAATCTAAATTGATAAATTTATTGATAGAATAAAATACTTTTATTGCCTTTAAAAATAGATTTCAAAGAACCCAGTTTTATGGACATATTTTAATATTTATTTATGAAAACACTGGTAAAAAAATAAATGCAATTACGTGTGTTGCTTTTTATAGAGATAATTATTTCAATAACAAACTTTCATTTAAATATTCTTGTTAAGAACTAACATTCGTGTTAATGTAAAGCAAATAGTCTGACTATGTGAGCGCAATTTAAAAATTTGTTTACAATTCAACGCTTCAAATGCTACCAATAAAATGTAGTATTATACACCACTAGTTAATGATTATATTTTACATTGCGACGACTTTGTGCTTGAAATGTATCATCCTAACGCGTAAGCTTATATTTTAAATCGATCTTGAATACATATTGCATTCATTAAAACATATTACTGATAAAGCAATATTTTGATTTTAATACAAATAATAAATTTATGCCAATCAAATTTAATAACAACTCAAAACTCAAAGTTTCAAAAATACAAAACAGTACAAGTCAATTCTAAATATTTAACAAATTTAATCACACTCTTCGTAATATTTTAGTAGTTTGCAAAATAAAAAAATTAAAAAGGCAAACATCGATAATTTTTGAAACCTCTGAACCGAATAAACTACGTAGAGAATTACGCATTTGAAGTAGACACCACATATTTGCCAATGAGGATATACGTAATGTTGATACCTCATCGAGTGAAAAAAAACATTTACTAACTCTGAGATAAACTGTTATGATTATACTTGTTATTTAATACGAGAATGTAATCTTTTTCTCTAATGAATACACTACTTCATAATTAGGCGAAAAATTACTTGCATTTTGAAATAAGATAAAATGCTTATTATTTATTTTGGTAGCGTAAAAACTTATGCGCAACTCTACAAGACTTAGTCTTTAAATTACATTTATATTGTCAAAAAAATATGTTTATCACACGTGCAAAGCCGATGCTAATCTCAAGATTCTCAAGTGGCGCACGCCGAGATTCTCCCGCCGCGCGAAACAATTCCACCCGCACCAACTCTAATTTTCTTATCTTCTTAGCTGCAATAACGTTTAATGTAGAATTCCCATAGTCATTATAAAATGAATAATCCGATGCTGACATTATTGGTAAGGGTCAATCGATTCGAGTTTATTAAGTCTTGCTTGCCAACTGAATTATCAATTGTATTAGAATGTTTATAGCTTTTGAAAATTAGACTGAATTTTACTTAATATTACTTCGTTTTTTTTATATCTATTGTAGGGATCTTTTTATTCATTACTATTTTAAAAAGTAGAATTGCTTCTGAAAATATTCTTTCCAATGCTATTTATAAAAGAAACAATTAACTAAGATCAATGGTTATAGGAATAATTGTCTTTGCTTTTTTGTAACAAATTTATATTTATTGTTAATAAGTAACAGGTAAAATAGTTAGCAATTATTAAAACCGAAAAAATAATAGCAGTAAGAACTATTTATTTCACTAACGTCGTAAATTTGATCTTTTCAACTAAAAAACGTTTCATTACATAAATAAAATTTACATTAACCTAATTGATTTACTAAATATTAGTTCGGATATATTCGATATAATTAAATTCAAAGGGTTTCCTCTCTCAAAATATCGATTTTCCATTCGAAGTAATACAAGTTTTAGTTTCTAATTCAATTTTTTTAGGATTAATCGTAAAAAATCTTTTTTTATAAGTACAGTTCATTCATAAATTAAAAAAAAAAAAAATAAATTTTCTGAAAAGCTGGATTTTTCATATTTTCATACCAATTCATACTATAATCTTTTCATGAATAATAATAATGTTTTGAGTGTAGAATTACTTTTAAAACATGTATAGTTAAAGAGTATTTGACATTCTTGAACAAATTTTGCAAATAAAACATTAAAAAATAGTTAACATTATTTGTATTCTTAATAAATCATTAATTTGAATTTATACTTTTTATTTAATACTGCAATTAAAATCAAATTTGTACTGCAGAAATTTTATGTTT
Source organism: Kradibia gibbosae (assembly GCA_018907135.1). Lineage (NCBI taxonomy): Eukaryota > Metazoa > Arthropoda > Insecta > Hymenoptera > Agaonidae > Kradibia > Kradibia gibbosae. Next base: position 4,916,319 of record JACCHX010000003.1, read on the forward strand.
TTATTTGCTTTAAAGTTAAATAGTTAAGATCACGTAAATATCTTTAATCAGCTTTGCATCTATGAGTAATGAATTTTTAAATTAATCTTTTTAAGACTTACTGGATAGAGGTACCTTCAATATGATATTTATTTATTTTTTCTTCGTGTGTTCCGTTTCAATAATAATTACATAGGAAGAATTACGTATACAATGTCGAAATATACCCAATGATAAGTTCTTGATAAATATAATCGTATGAGTAGTGCTCTCTTGAAACAAGATTTTTATCACAAAATCCAATCATTAATAATCACGTTACGACGGCAGCTACATTTTCAGTCATTAGAAGTACATCAAATAATAGATTTTCAAAGCGTTGAAATAATAATATTTCTATATGATAGAAAATTTTGATAAGACGGTTACCAAATATTTGTCGGTAACCTCGTTCTTCAATCCGAACGAATAACAAAATTTTTGAAATATTGACTGTAAAAAAAAAGCAGTTGAGTTAGAATCATAAAGTGCTGTTTAACATTTGAAACAATTTTAATCGAAAGAATCAAATAGATTTATTAAAATCATAATTAATATAAAATTATCTCTCTGTTTCTTTATTGTTAATATTGAAAGAATACTTTAAACTACCTTATAAAGATGTTTTTATTCGCTAAAAAACATTGATTTTGTATTCACAAAAATTAAAAGTCTACACTATGTTTATAGGTGAGCGTATTGGAAAAGGTGAAAGAAACATTAATTACTGTATAAAAATGACGAGTTTTTCCACAAAAATTTGACATTCCTTTGCTCGAATTAATTTCCTCGATTTATGTCTTTAAACTTATTATTCTTTCTTGGTGTCTATGAATATGCGAATGAGAAGGAAGCGTGGATTCGATGGATAGATTTTGCATGATTATATTTATGAATACATTTATAATATTGTACAATGACTACATATTCTACGGTCTTTCATTGCTCCGTGAAAAAAAAACATCAAATGTCCTAAATCCTGAAACTGTAATGTCGGGTACTCCATAAGTTCATCTGTTCAGCACATGGTCATTATATTTACGCTAGATCCAGCGCAGATTTGACAGTGACAGTAATAATGACAAGGGTTCGGCTCAAAACTAACAATTTCCCCCGTTGTTCTCGAAGTGATGCTTCTTCCATCTATGCGATCCGACTATTCGTTTTTTGTATTTTCAATAAATGCGATAGTATATTTGCTTGTTAATATATCCCTTGCTTGCACGAGACATGGCATTGTTAAAATTTGAATTTATTAATAATTATTGATTTTACAAAAGAGCCGAATTGATTCTCTGAATTGCAGGGACAATTTAAGGCTTGTCGCTACACAGGCCTAAGTTCTTTATTAAATGAATAGTATTTGTTCATTAAGAGTACTCGCAAAAGAAATTAATTCTAGCTTTACATTACTTACTTATTATGCTAAGATTATTAATTAATTATAACAATTATCTTATCCATCATTTTTGTACGCAGTTCTTTGTGGTACGCGCTTTATAATATGTAAATATAAATATATATATATAAAATAATACAATACTTTAATAAGTATTGTTTACGTAAACCAAAATTTGAAAAAGTATTTTCAGAATTCAGTGAATGTAAAAATTTTTTTAAGCAAATACTGAAACTCGTTAAAAGTAAGAGAATACAGCCTTAAATTATCAATATCAATCAATCAGTGCACGTAATGATAAGTAAAAAGAGGAAATGAAATCACTTACAATGAATTATTTACATAGCAATTAAATCAAAAGAAGTAAAATGTATCATTGAATTAAGCCACATCGTTAAATTCTGGATGAGTTAATTAAGAAATTCATTTATTATACACGAATTCTTGAATTTGTGCAAAAAATGACATAACGTCTAAGGAAAAGCTGTATAAATCACTATTTCAGGGAGTAATTAGTAAAGTTTATATGACTTTGACTGGATTACTATGAAACTGAATAATTAAATGTTTCAATTATAAATTAAATTGTCAACAAGCAATGAGGAAATTCAATGAATGGCAGAATTACTGGATTTTAATGTGCGACAATAACCAACGAGACAAAACAAATCGAAGAGTATTAAGATTAAAATTGATTTCAAATGCACCTGCCAAATAAGCTCATCGATAGTAATAATGCAACACGTGTTATTATTCACAGACAAAGAAGTTTTCCTTCTGAGTGAGAGAGAGAGAGAGAGAGAAAAAAAAAGCGGCTTTCAAACGAGCAAAAGCTTGAGAAATCATTGTAGCAAACTAGAGGAGATTAATGGGCCTCAGCAGCATCTCTGCTCAAGCCCTCGAGTTAGTCGCAATTTACAACTTCCAAGTATCGAGCCGAAGACAAAGTCTGGGATCCTAGTCAGGCCGTCGAGTAACTCGAAACGCTTGCGACAGGAGCATTTTCTCGTCGGGTGTCCTATGGCCAGGGCATGTGGGCCAGGGAGGGGCCCACTATCGACGGGCCGCAGTTCCCCTTCGACTGTACTCGGTGTTGCATCGTTGCTTTAACCGATTTAGCATAAATTGAAACTCGGAGAGGGCCGAGTTGGCGCCAGTGGGGCCCGAGGGGAGCGCAGTCCGCCAGGATAATGAGAGCCAGCGAGGATCAGCGGAGGAATCGGTGCCGATCGCGTTCCTTGAATTCCCAATTGCTCGAGAAGCTCTCCCAGAAGCCCAAGACCGGGCCCTGCCGGAATCCCAACGGCCGCCAGGACGAGCGGGGAACGAGGGGCCGCGGGAAAGAAGGACCCGGAGCCGAGGGTGAGCTCGTGCCGAGCCCGAGGGATCCGCTCTTCCTCCAGGAGGGTGAGAGCCTACTCTAAGGCCAGATCCATTGCCAGCGCATAGATGCCGCGAGCTGTAGGCTCGATCTCGATCTGCCCGGGCGATAACCGGAGAGAAATCACGTTGGTCCGCAGGTGCCGGGGAGAGCCGGCCTCTGGAGCTCGCCATTGACGGGAGAAGGATCCGGGCGTGCGTCGGAATCCCGGGGAGGGCGGACTGCGGCGTCATCGAAGCCTACCTCGCTCCCGGCCCGATGCTCCAGATCTCGGTTTCCTTGCCCCGGAGACTCGGGCTCTGGGTCCAAAATTCCCCGGCAGGCAACTACACGGGGCAGGGATTATCAGCGAGGAGGAGCGGCCGACCGGGAGTCCGGAGCAGAGCCGAATTCGTCACACCCCCCGGCGAGACTCGTAATGACAAGGTGATTCATCGGGCCCGTAATGCACGTAATTATCAATTTATCTCTCTTAAACTTTAATCTATACTTTGGCTGTTTACTGGCAGCTTATTTTTCTCCGCGACGCGAAGATAAACGACGATCCCTAAGCATTCGGTATCGTAACTCTTCATCTTTTACGGCTGCCTGCATTTTCATTTTCTTGCGATCCCGTCTTCCTGGTTGCGATCTCACTTTCCGGCAGATTTTCTTTTACAGATAAATCGACGATCGTTACGAAACTATCAGGCTGTCTCAATAATATTGCATTAGTAAAAACAAAACGTTAATCATCCTTGTTATCAGAATTAATTACGTTATTTACACAGTTTTTACACTATTTCTTCAAAATCAATGTATTGAAATTAACCGAGCATTTGTATATTAGCTTGCTAGTACAAATTCTATGCAATTACTTTTTGAGCCTCAGTTCTTGCTCTATTCGATTGTGCGCTAATCATTTTTAATGATTAATATAGTTGATATATTTTGAATGCGCATTAATAAAAATAACGATTTTTGACAACACTCGCGTTTAGTATATTTCTTCAATTTTCAAATGTATTAAATACTTACTCGTTAAAGTGGGAACATGTTTCTGTAGTTCTTAATAATACGTCGATAAATTTACATTTCTTCTATTCGACTATTTTTCAATCGGCATTAACATTTTCGACCAATCGAAAGATCAATCAAGAATAATTATAATCATAAATAAAATTAATAATTTAAAAAAATGAACTCGTCAATGCGCATAAAGCTTTATATATATATATATATTCAAATAAGGAAAAAACAATTTCTCTCAAGTTTAGAAAATAATTTCTATCACCATTGAATTGTATTCGTCGATTTACTAATCGAGTTGTATTAAAATTCATTCAAGCCAACAACGTTTACATCTTAGTATAGTAAACAATTTCAAGAGTTTCCTTAAAGTTAAAAAAAAAAATGAACGCTATTGATTTCAAATATATGGTGCAGCAAAGTGGTCGGGAAAATTGGAGAAAAACTTTTACAGTAAAAATTTGTTAATCCGATACCTTGTCAAATAAGCGAGAGAAATACAATATCTTTAGTCTGGCTGAATTGCATCATATTGAAAATCGAAATAATCTATTACCACGTCGTAAATAAAGCTTTCGAAAGCCTTTATCGAGCACCGCGAATCTCATTGCTGCCAATATTAATAGGTAATTCTTAAATTTTGGCAATGATATAAAACATATCTGAATTCAAATAAGCGAGGAATGAAGACTGATTAAGAATTCGCACGGGTCGCGCGGTTTCGACATTGAACCGGGGGCCGGGCACGCAGATTCACTCGTACGGCCAGATATTCGTCATAGATTTGAAAGAAAAAAAAAGAAAAAAAAAAGGAAAAGTACAGCTCCAATAGCTGCGAGGGTGAGAGTCGCAGCAGTGGCTCTCGCGCACCGATGCAGGTACGCGAAAAGCGATCTCGGGGGGTTGGAGATCCCGAACGGTTTCACGCTCCGGAAGACGAGGGGGGAAAAAATTACGCAAGCACGTGGGGGGGGGGAGTCTCGGTAGGTTGAAAAGCGAGCGAATGGGGCCAGTTGAGAGACGCCAAGAAGTCAATCGGGTAAGAGCTTACGAAGCCCCGGCGAGAAGAGGAGAAGAAGAGGAAGGCGCGGCTTCCTTCCTCCCTCTGCCTGTGCGCGGCATCCCCTCCCGGCAAGCGCAGTCCCGGCTCGGGCTCGGCCGAATAAAACATTAGCCGGAGCCCTCGTTCGAATCCATTGCTCGGTAATAATCGAGGAGAGCCGGCCGTCCGATAGCCGCGCGAGCCCGACTCCCCGACTCCGCTCCCGGCGAGAGCCGCGCGCGCGCGTTCCCCGGTCCGGGCCCAGAGAGCCGAAGGGCCCGCGCCCCCTCCCCATGGCATCGACGAGGTGACTCAGTCCCGGGGTGTCGTCCGTGTGGTCGGAGCCTTGCGATGGAGTAGCGGCGGCCCGATTCGTCGTCGGCGGGGGGCTCCTTCGGGGGAGGCGCCCTGAGGAAGGCTCGAGCCAGGCTCCTCGTACAATGTTTGCATCGCTCGGCGATCAGTAGCACCGCCAGAGCCGATCGATCAGCGACGGGGATCTCTGCCGCTCAGCCCGAGGACGCGGGGAAAATGGTTCACCCGAGGGCCAAGGTAGGCTTCCCTTGCCGAGGCTCCCGCGCCTCCTCCTCCTCCTTCGCCCTTTCGAATTTTAACCTTTGCGCGGGCTTTCCTACTAACCTCACCCGTGGCCGCCTCCATTGGCCTCTGCACGTGCACGACTCTCGGCTCTCCTCTTGGCTCCAAAACGGTTGATTTTTTTTCCTCTCTCTCTCGCGAAGGCAGTGCTCGAGGGAAGGAAGATCTCTCGGCTTCGGGAGTGAAAACATCTGGGCCGATAAGAGCCAAGCCGGTTACGTGAATTCCGCGAAGCCCATTGTTATCGTACTTATGAATTAGCTCGGCGTTCAAAAATACTTGAATTTGAAGCTCTTCTATGCATGATTATTTCTCTTACGCAACCGCGCGCACGACAACGATTATTTGGGAAGAATTTCAAGATATATGCACTCCCTTTGAGGAATTGTATTTTTAAATAAAGCCTCGATTTGGTAGTTAATGAAGTCCGCAGAATTTTTTTCCATAACTTAACGCGTGTGAATATTAAAAGCGCAAGAAAAATGACATTTTGGAACTTTTTCAAAATGAAAGTCTACTAGTGTGGTTATTTCTTTTATGTTTCTTTTTTTTTCTTTTTTTTTTTTAAATATTATCGCTTATTGTTTATGCCCGTCGTTTAATAAGCAGAACAAAAAAACTACTGTACTCAATTACTCGCGTTAATTTGACACTTAAAAATGATTAAGCTTGCTATTAATTAAACAAATATCACCTTTGTCTGTACACAACTAGAATTCAAATACTCTATACAATCATGAAAAATATTGCCAATCATCCTGTAGATAAAAGTGAATTATTTAATGAAATAAATACATAAATTTCTCATTCTTTTGATTAAGAATTTTATTTACTTCTAATAATTTTTAATAATTTTATAATTATTGAAATATCAGAATTCCTTATCATTGGTATAATAGTATAGAAAGTTTTTTGTTAAATAAAAATATGATAAATCAATGTAAAAGGGTAGGTTATTCGTTCATAATTTTCCAATTATCGTATTAGCTTTTAAAAGTGAAACTAATTCTATGTTGGGTTACAGATTTTATCGTTTAGTGGTCTTTTAAATCAGCTTCAGCCAAATGTACGATGGAGTTCATCTTTAAAAATAAGAGATAAGGAGACTGTGCAACCAGACAGAACATTTAAGGTAAGCGAGATAAGGGGTAATGGAAAAATTTATAAATTAATTAACGGTTAAAGTGATTAAACACTAAATGCAAAAATTTATTCCAGTATTCCGATCTGTCGGTTCGTTTGGCAGCACCTCACCAATTACAACCAAAACCTAATGTGAGCGAATTAGGATTTGGAAAATATTTTACAGATCACATGCTGAAAGTATTTTATTATGAAGCTCTCGGTGGGTGGCAAATGCCAGAAATCACTCCATTTGAAAATTTAGTTCTACATCCAGCTGCTAAAGTTCTTCATTATGCTGTTGAGGTAAATATTTGTACAAGCGTTTCCATTTAATAATATTCATCGTATTTGTCGATTAAATGTTTTAAATATTGAAAAGAATTTTTATAAAAAAATTAGCCATTCAAGATAAACAATATAGTATAAATAATCTAAGATGTTTGTAAAAATAATAATTTCTTAATTAATTGCAGCTACTTTTCAGCTTGGCCTTTTTAAAATTCAATAATTGTGTAAAGTTCTCTTGTATTCAAATAAAGTCTGAAAAATGCATAAACAAATATGCTATAAAACAGTTCAGTATTGAATATATATCAATAGAAGCGTGCAATCTCTTTTCAATTTAAAATTACAAGAATTGAAAAACGTATACTTTCTTAATTAGTCTTATAAATTTTGAACGATAAAGATGCGAGTCTCTGTTAATTAAGTATGCTAAATTACTAAATACGGAAATCGTATAATTGCAATTTAAATTTGAAACATTTAACATAAATCTTTCTAATAACTAATCTTGCAAATTTTGAATAGTAAAGATGCAAGTCTCTTTATATAAGTATGCTGAATTTCTAAATATGAAAATTGCATAATTGCAATTTAAATAAAAAATATTTAACATTATAAATCTTTGTAGTAAGTAACTTATTACTAAATGCTGGAATGACATAATAACTTTTTCAGCTTTTCGAAGGTATGAAAGCGTATCGAGGAATAGATGGGAAAATACGAGTATTCAGGCCTGAAATGAATATGGATAGAATGAATGCCTCGGCACTAAGATCAGGCTTGCCGACTTTCAATGGAATGGAACTGATTAAATGCATAAATAGACTTATTAGTATAGATCAAGAGTGGGTACCACATTTGGAAGCCTCTAGTTTATACATAAGGCCGACATTAATAGGAATCGACGTAAGTAAAAAAATGAATTAAGGTAAAGACATTAATAATTTTATTCCAAAGAATTTATATTTCTATCCTAGATCTTATTTTCATTGCAAAGCTCCTGATAATCAAAGTCGCTTATGTCATCAGCGTCATTGACTTCGCATCATTTTGCTCGGGGTTTAATCAGTTAATTTCTCAATACCGATAACCCTATGTGGGAATTCGTGGCGTGATGTTTCATTTCCCAGGGGCGGATCTCTGTCTTTTACTAACGTAGAGCCAAGTCAACATGTCAGACTCATGATGCTCCCTTTATCATGTCATAAGGAAATCGACCATATTGTGTGACGTACGTTATAACGAACAAGAGCGATAAGCATTCAACAGGAATACTTTGACTAGTTTTTGCGTTGACTAAAAATAAACAAAGTAGTATTTTTCATTGATCGAGCATACGCTCGTTTCTTTATTCTTAAGCTGTATGCTAATAACAATACTGTCGATAACTGATCATTTATATTCATTTTTTTGTTTTTTTTGTTTATTTAAATTTTTCTTCAAATCCATGTAATGCTAATTTTAAGTCTACGTTATCTTTATTAATGTTTAAGCTACTACATATATCAAAGTAGACGAATGCACTTTTGCACTGATGCCCTAAAACCTTTTATTGCCATTGTTATTATTTAACATAATATAACGATGCATATTATCGAATTCTTCGACGAATACAGGCAACGCAGTCCATCACTTATCATTTGTACGTTTCATTATAACAACAGTTCAGTAGCGAGTTATCAGACTTGCAGCTTCAGTATTGATAGTTGCCGCTTATTACAAACATTGTACTTTCCGTTTTTTACAATTCAATTATATTATACTTATTAAGATATTTGATGCAAGTAAATTACCTACGAATCGCTTAGATATTTACGGCAATTCTCGATTGAACAGTTAGCATCATTATTACAAACTATATTATTTTATAATTCGTGCTTGTTTCGTACTTATATTACTGCTAGGCCTGTAATATTAACGGCTTTAAACGTACATGCAAAAATTTTCCATTCAAATTCAAATTGTACCATTCTAAATATTAGGCTCTTACGAGTTTTATCCGCGTACATTCTTGAAAAATTAATAATAGAAAAAAACACTCAACAATAATACACGTGAATGTATTTATTAGAACTTGATTTAGCTGTACTAGATTTATGGCAAATGACCTTTCATAAATTTTACAACATGTCAAGGACTAACATTTATTACCCAAAGTTCGGAATTACCTTTATGAATGCTATGGATTTGGAGAATTCTTCTTTTTTATATACATATAGAATGTGTAATAAAGGATCATTAATTTATTAAATATACGAGTAATACATGTAAATACGATATAATGCGTTAAAATAATAATCGCATAATTAAGTTCTTGTAAAAACAATAGATCTCGATTCGCGAACGTAGGCGAAGGCAACTGTAAGTCAATTATTCGCTAAAATTAAGTGCTTATGCTCGAAAGAAAGGAAAAAAAAAAGAAAAAAAAAGCAGAAGGCGTTATAATAAGTGCGAAGATAAAGTAAACGATAAGATTGTTGGTAATAGAGAAGAGCTCGGTAAAACTGTGCCGCAAGAATTGTAAAAGCTAAAGGACCGAAAGTCACAGGGGTCTCGGTCGGAGGAAAAGTAATGGGCCGGTCCGCGTTAAGGATACGCAGTCGGGATGAGGAAAGGGAGGCGCGATTAACGTAATGAAAATCGCTCGCGCAGGTGCCTCACAAAACCAGGCCTTCAACCAGTTTTAAATTTTAATCCGTAGCCGACCTTAGGAGTGGCTACGTCGGACTCGGCGATGCTCTACGTTATCCTCAGCCCCGTAGGTTCCTATTTCAAGCACCGTGAGGTCGATCGGGGCGTGTCCTTGCTCGCGGATCCCCGGTACACGAGGGCTTGGCCCGGAGGCTGCGGCGACCGGAAAATGGGGAGCAACTACGGGCCGACGATCCACGTGCAGAAGGAGGCGACCGAGAAGGGACTCCAGCAGGTCCTTTGGCTATACGGGGAGGATCGCCAGATAACCGAGGCAGGCACCATGAACGTCTTTCTCTTCTGCGTCAACGACCAAGGAGGTGATTAATTTCGTACCGGCTCCAAGCCCCTCCGACCCATCCCTCCCACCAACTCTCGCTGCTCCACTTTTACGGCTCGGGAATCTCGGATTCTCGGCTTCATTTTTCATTGCACGCTGGACTTCTGGCGCTTGACGCTTATTAATCATCTTGTTTATTGCGAATGTACGCGCACTTCGCGACCCATTGTAACGTCCAAATTATAAAAAAAAAAACTCATCTACGATCATTCCATTTATGATCGTTGCGCCACGAGGGCAGGACAGCGATCGGCTCTCCTTTCCTACGTGCTGAGCTTTTCGTGCAGAGATCCAGTTGATAAATTGAATTCCAAGTGTACGGCAATATTGCAGGAGACGTTGAGATTGACTTTTGCTTCTGCTTTTAGAGAAAGAACTGATAACACCGCCGTTAAATGGACTCATTCTGCCCGGAATAACTAGGAATTCGATTTTAGCCCTCGCAAAAGAGTGGAAGCAATTTAAAGTGTCCGAAAGAAAAATCACAATGGCCGAAGTTTGCCGGCTGTTATCGGAAAACAGAGTAAGAGTATACGATATATATATATATTTTTTTTTAAATTATCCATGATTAGATAAATGCGTATAAATTAATCAAATCACTCATGACCGCATTATCGACATGACACAATAATGTCCTTGAATCTTGCGAAGAATAGAGTATTTAAAGTGCCATCGATAACTTTATTGCCCTCGCGTCAAAAGTAGTAATTATGATTTTTCAATTTTACCAATCTCCATATTGTATTTTGCTTCTAAGAGAGAGAGAGAGAGAGAGAGATATGAAAAAGAAAAAGAAAAACAATTTCTTCAAACGAGGCTCGCTCTCACCGCTCGCAAGCCGCGAACGAATAATTTTCAGTGCAAGAGCGATTTTCGTTTAAAGTCGATATAACCAACAGCGATGGGCTTAGGGTCCCGCTCGGAAGCGTCCCAAAGGTTAATTGGCTAAATCTTGAATCTTGAAACGCACCTTTAGCTTTTGGAGCTTTTCGGGGCCGGCACGGCCTGCATCGTCAGTCCGATATCGTTCATCGAATACATGGGCCAAAGCTTTTACCTGCCGACCCTGGATCACGCGGAGCCGGTTTACAGGAGCCTCCTGAAGAAGCTCACGGAGATTCAGTACGGCTACGTCGATCACCCCTGGGCCTTTCCCATAGAATGAAGCGAAGCCCATTGGCCCTCGAGCTGCAGACACCTGACTTCCGTTCATCGATTGAAGACTTACCTCGAAGAATTGGCAAGCATTTTTAAATTCGTGATATAAATTTTAAATACAACCAAGGTTCCTGCGGTTGCCGTGTGCTTCCCTTTTCCTTTTTTTTTTTTTTTTTTATTTATTTATAATCGTATGCTGGTCATCCTATCTGTGGTTTTAGATCACTCGGAAGCGTTATTGCTTGGCGAAGCCTAGGATAGAAGTGTATTATATCGTCAGAGGACGCGCGTCCAATGTTGAGAGGGACACGGATTTGCCCGTTCTCTCGTCCAATCGTTACCGAACAATGTTGTAAGCGTGCGCTGATTATTAAGAGAGTCGTCTCGAGTCGGGCCTCCTGCGCTCAGAGACGATAACAACAATTGTTAATTCCTTGTGCTTGCTAAGCGAACTCAGGTTTCCGTTAAAAAAAAAAAAATGAAAAAAAGAAACCCCCCCCCCCTACCCCCGCCGCCGCCGCCGCCCCAAGCTATAAGGCGATGATACACGGTATTGGGAATTAATCAACAACTGTGCTGCTGGGACGTGGCCTCCCACCACTCGCCGTTATATCTTTAACGTCAACAAGGTTGTAAAACCGATTTTGTATATAAACACGTCATTCGCCTACGCAAAGTGAGATTCTCTTGAACTGTCGGGCGATACACACTCATTTTTGCATTTTACTTTTGTAGTATATTGTATATAATATATATATTTTTTTAAAGCACAGAGTTCACGGTTTACTTTATTCTCTATCTATCACATAAATATACGCTCGCGATTAAAATTCACGTGTTCGGGGGGAGCTTATCGACGAGTTTATTTTCAACTGAATATCGATGAAAATTCAGCACACGATTGAACACGATTAAGCTAAATATATGTATCAATTTATCGTCAGAGGTTATTGAGTGCTTTAAAGGAACTTTGATTTTTCGTGTGTAGATTTGCGATTAACTTACCGAATTTCATGACAGATAAGACTTTAATGATTATGCGCGTTGAACGTTTTTATATTATAATAATCGAGTTACTATTTAATAAAATTTATCGAATTCAAGCGTCAATGTATTGGCGTCCCAATCAAAAATTATTCTTGAAAGAAAATTTTCGTATCCCTGCTTGTTGTTATTTTATAAATGTTAGATGTTTAATATGTTACATGGTTATATGTTACCCAGTAAAAACTGAAATGTAGTTTTTCTGAATAAAGGTCACACTCATGAAAGTTTGGCACAAGCGATAGATAACATTAGTGCAGTTTAATTTATTTTACAAAGACCAACAAATAAACGAACTGCCAATTCTTTCCAAGCCTTTCCCATGTTCAGCCAATTCACGGTATTACAGATTAGACGGTAGTGCTTTTTTTTTTTTTTTATTTATTTGAAATGCCGATAAGAATTGCACGATTGGGCAAAATTCAATTATAAAATCGTTCTTTAATAAACGAACAATCTTATACTTTACTTCAATGTTTGATTGAAATAAAATAAAAATATTCACCTATTATACTTTCAAGTGTTATAATTGCTTACTGTCCTCGTAAATAATACGAATGTTTATATTTAAAACGGAAGAATACTGCGGACGACCAGTCAATAATTTGTCTGGCTATTTTTCAGAATTGGAATTTGAACGACAGACATTAAATTAACTTTTTTTTCTTATAAAGCATTTGGATTAAAGCTAATGAAATGGCCAATTTTTATTTATAATTGAAGTGGGGTTATTGCGTCATCACCTGATTATTGCGGCATCCAACTTAACGATTTAATATTTGAATTTAACGTGATATCAACTCATTGCTCGCTCTCTCTCTCTCTCTCTCTATCTATATTTTTATTTTCAATTTCTCTATCTGGGTAATTTTCTCGATAACTGAATTTTATTAAAATATAAAAATATATAATCCTACTGTTTATATTAGTAAATTTTTGTTAAATACCGTAATTATTCCGAAATAATTAAATTCTCAATTTTTTAACTCTTGAAACATATTTCTATTACGATCGGCATAGACATACTTATTATAAGTAATATAAGTATATAAGCCTCTATTTAAAAACAAGGAAATTTTAATTTTATGAGTTTGTTTTTGTATTTTGTTTTGTACATAGTATTAGCGACGTGGTACGTTTAAAGCATCAGAGCTTAATGTTGATTTAACATGAATTCAGTTTCATTATTTGCACAAACGAGTAGAGTCAATATTGGTCCGTGACATTTATCAATGGCCCAAAATGACTTTCGCATCCTCGACAGGCTGCCGCTATTCGAGGACTCGTTATAAGATCGCCGTTTTGTAGACCATTTCTCTTCACAGTCTTCGCAAAGAGAATGAGATAATCGCCGGGAGATCGGGGCGGTAAATAAATAAAAGTTTCCAAATAATTTGCAACGGCTTCCGTGGCCCCGGTATTTGCGAAATTATAAGAAGGGTACGGCTTTTATACAAGGAGCCGAATGCGACGCTCGCCGGCAGCAGGGCACCTCGTAATCAATGAGAATCCGATACTCGGCGATGCTCAGCCAATGGGCAATTGGGGCCGCTCGCGTGGTCAGGATTCCGGAGCACGTCGAGTGTAGGTCGGAGGCAGCCGTCGCTAATTATAATCAAAGGCGGGAGACCGCCCCGTCGTCGTCGTCGTCGTCGTCGTCGTCGTCGTCGTGGCTCCGCAGCAGAAGGCCGGAGCCGGTGGCGAGCGCCCGATGAAGAACGTCGGGTGCGAGGCGGCCCGTGACCTTGGCTGGGCGCGCCCCCCGCGGGTAGGCTGCCCCCGAGACGCGTCCGCAGAGGTCGAGGATCCTCCGCTGGCTCGGCCCCCACCCTGCGGATGCTGCCTGCCTGCGGGTCTACGGCGTCACGTGTCTGCCCCCGCCCCCCGCCGCCCTGCCGCCCGCGGGCGCGCTTGCGTGCTGCGAGAGGCGCGAGGCCGAGGCGGGGCTCCCCCCCACCCCCTCTCGGCGCCCTGCCGTCGCGCTCGGCTCGATCTCGGGATCCCGAATGGGATTTGGATTTCGTCAGTTCCCCTGCGGGCCGCCACCAGTCGCCGAGACAGGTCTCGCAACATGGTCGTGATGTGCGGCGTGAGGTTCCTAAAGGTCAAGCCGATGAAGCACGTGGTGCCGCGCATCCTCCTGCCCAGGAGGTACCAGCGGCTCTCCTTCCACACGAGCTGGATCCTCGAAGGTGAGCCACCCCCGGGGTGATCCTGCCCGCGCCCGGCGCCCGACCTTTGCCGTCCTTCTAGGTTAGCCCCCGCCGCCGCTCGAGAGATTCCCTCTCGAAGTCACCTGCGCCCGCTCTTCCCCTCCCGACCCCGTCCCGGGAACGGCACTTTTGCGCTCGGCCTCTCTCTCTCTCTCTCTCTCTCCTCCGGGGTCCGCTCCTCGAGCGCCGAGCTTTCATTGGTCCCTCGGGAGGGTGGCCAGGGTGGATCAGCGCGGTTTTGAAACTGAACGAAGGCCAATTGTCGCGCATAATTTTGACATCCTCTTGATGTTTTTAATTTGGCCGAAAAACGCCTTTATTCTTAAGGCCTTTAGTTCGGCGCGAGGTACGTTCCATCGCCAAGACTTCAGTTTACGAAACTTTGATCATTCGATATTTAACCATTCGATATACACTTACTCCCAAGCTTTTTATTCTGCATTCTGATGTGTTTGCCTTAGAATACAGCAAACCTTATAATACTGACCTAATGTTGCAATATCACACACCTTTGTAATTTTACTACAGTGAAAGGTAAACATTTGCTTATGCCTGCTCTTTCACCAACGATGGAAAGTGGCACCATTATTAAATGGTTTAAAAGAGAAGGTGAGACGATAAGCGCTGGAGATGCTGTTGCTGATATTCAGACCGATAAGGCTGTAATGTCTTTTGAAATTGACGATGATAGCATACTTGCTAAGATCATTGTAAGTCAAATTATTTTACTTATTTTTAAATACAATTTTTCAAACCTTATTATTATTAGTTGTTTAATTTTTTGTTTCTGTTTTTTTTCCTTAGAAATTCTCGTGTAAATTTATAATTTGTCAAATATTACAAATACATGCTATGTTTTTTCTAATTTGAAGAGAATAATTTTATAGATTGAAACGTATTTTTAAAGGTCGCAGAAGGAAATAAAGCAAAAGTTGGAGATTTAATAGCTCTCACTTGTGAAACTGACGAAGATTGGAAATCTGTAGAGTTACCAGCTAAAACTTCTGCTGCTTCGTTTGAAAGTCTAGTACAAAAGGAAAAGTCTCCTGCTTTATCTGGAACATCGTCACCCGCTGAAGAAATGCCTAAAGAACAGTGGGTATTAATAGTACATTAGATCCACAATGGTTGTATACATTTTTCATTTATAAGATGTTTACATTGTGAATTAAATTTAGCAATTTCTTCTGAGTGAAATTTCTTTGCTCGGAGCATAATAGATAGTATTATTTATTGATATTACAATTTCTTTCTTTTGATATACTTATAACGCTTAATTAAACTACAGAACGATTATTTCCATGCCATCTCTTTCTCCAACGATGACTACTGGAACGATTGTGAAATGGCTTAAAAAGGAAGGGGATACCATTGAACCTGGTGACACAATCGCTGAAATTCAAACGGATAAAGCTATTATGACATTTGAAATAGAGGACGAAGTCGTATTGGCTAAGATTTTGGTAAATTTATCGTAATATTGTTAAATATTACAATTTTTATTTCATCTCTTTCGATAGTTTAAAAGACAAAGTAATTTTAACGTTTCTAGGCTCCTGAAGGTGTGCAAATAGAAATCGGCCATCCTGTGGCAATCGTTGTGGAAAAAGGATTTGACGTTTCAAAAATTGTCATTCCTACAATGAAAAAAGCTAAAACAAGTTCTCCTGCTGATGTAGTTTCATTTGAAAGTAGAGAAGAAGATTCGTGTAAAGAGCAAACGCCACAAAATGGACAGTGAGTGTCCCTGATAAATTTCCATTGTATATTTAATATAAAGCACTGTTGCCTAAATCAGTTGAATCAAAGCTTTCGCCCTAAAAAAAATAAGCCCTCGCTTTGTATAATAAAATTCTAGATTTTCCATTCTAGATCTTTCATGGTAATATATTTTGATAATTATAGGGTGTACGGATTAGCGGTTAAAAGATTATTAGAAGAGTATGGATTAAAATCTGGCTCAATCAAAGGTACTGGCCGTCCCAATCGCCTTTTAAAAGAGGATGTTTTAGCTCATATTAATTCTAAGCGCGTAGAAAAAGTTATACGAAAAACTAGTTAGTATGAGTGAAAATTATTTTTAATTTTTTAAAGGATTAATTTGTCTTGGAAAGCACGGGGAGCGCAATTATTCTTAACCTCCTTTTAATATAATGCCATCAGCCCAATCTCCGCCTCCGGTCAAGTCTACGCCACCGCAGAGTTCAAATGTTTCGCAGGCCCCGACGCCGTGGCCAGCCACTGGCTCTTCCACATTCACGGACATTCCAGTGTCTGGGATCCGTGCGGTTATCGCCAAGCGGCTCACCGAATCCAAGGTAAATTTAAGGCTCCGAGCAATCCCAAGGATCCAAGGCTTAAAATGTTTCAATTGCTGCTCGTATTTTTAATAACGAAGCGTTAATTACATTTCCAAATTACGAGCGATCAACCTTTCCTTGTCCTCCCTCCAACGAGCGCAAATGCCTTTCGCGATTTTGAGACATTATTTTTTTTTTGCCATTTTTAGAGTAGTATTCCGCACTCTTACGCCAGCACCGATATTAATATACAGAAGATCATGGCAATACGTAAGCAAATAAACGCCGCCGATAGCAAGGTATCGATAAACGACTTCATCGTGAAGGCCGTGGCTCATGTGCTTCTGGAATGTCCCGTGATTAATTCCTCGTATCAAAATGGCCAGGTAATGACGATAAGTGCATAAGTTGCCAGCAGTTGGGAGCTTCGTTATAATTATCTAAGCATCTCGGTACAACGTCACTTAGGTAATCCCCGAATCGAAAGTGGATCTATCGTTCGCCGTGTCCACCCCGACCGGTCTTATAACGCCTATTATTTTCAACGCTACGGCCAAGTCGCTAATGGAAATATCCGATGAAATTAAAGATCTGTCTCGGAAAGCTCGAGAAGGCAAGCTTCAGCCACAGGAATTTCAAGGAGGAACCTTCACGTATATTTCACTTTTTTTCTTCTTTTTTTTTCACTTAATCATAATACGACGTGCTCGTTTGAGTTTCCTTTTAAGAGAACATTGTTACACTTGAGAAGAAGAAGAAGATAAAAAAAAAAAAACAACAGACGCTTAAATCCACCCAGCCTGAAAGTATTTTAATAGCCTTATGACGTATTTACTTGTTTTAGAATCTCGAATCTTGGTATGATGAGCATCAACAGCTTCTCAGCCATCATCAATCCACCACAGACGGCAATTCTCGCAGTTGGAGCCGGTCGTCAGATAATGGGTAATTTCGAGATTCTTTTGAAGATGAAATTTAAAAGACTTTCAATGTCTTACTAATTTCAGATTCGTGTCTAAACGTAACTTCATCGCTAAACGTGACTCTGTCCTACAATAGAAGGGCGATAGACGAAGAGCAAGCCTCTAATTTTCTTGTATTGTTGAAAGCACTTTTACAAGATCCATCGATTTTAATTGCAGGAAGCACCAAGTTACAAAGACAAGAGCTTTAGTAAGTTAAATGTCTATAGGTTCAAATAAGCTTTAAATACATTATGAATAATCGCTCTCTCTCTCTCTCTCTCTAAAAAATTAATCGATGCCTTTACAAATATTTAACAGTTGGGCATCGATTTGTACTTTTTTATGTCGCATTGATAACTTTTTCTTTTTTTTTTACATTTTCTTTTAAATATGAATGATATCGGTGCGTTTGTACTTTTTTTTTGCCAAGATCAATCGCTCGGATTAAATAACAATCAATGTAGTACTCATAAGAGTATAGAAATTCTTCAAATAACAATGTAAAACGTATTTTTAAAAGTACGTAAAAGTAGTAAACTGCTTCACAGTATTTAAAGGATTACATACACGTTATGTGTCGATTTATAATTTAACCGATTGACCGGATAAGTTAATGTTCAAGGTTACAATTAATGCTTTTTGTTTCAGAAATTAAAATCTTACGACCTGTCTCAGTACAATTGATTATACAACGAGCACGACAAGTTTAAATAACGCTGGAACCAGGAACAAACGAGGCTATTACTGTTACAAACGAATTTATCAAAGATAATTTAATTTATTATATTTCAATTAACGCAAACCGACTTCTCTTGTTGTAATTTAAAAAGGTTTATATTTGCATCGATCTTCGGTCATAAAAAAAGAAAGATTTTACCGTCTATTTATTATCAGAAGGTAACCTCTGTATACCGTGAAATACATAAGATATCTAAGCTTGTGATATTGACTTGTAAAAATAATAATTAACGAGATGTTTTATAGATTATTAAATATTATAATTAAATTTTAATTGCAAAATGGTATGGAGGTGTTAATTTAATTGTAGCACACGATTGCATCGGTTGCTAATATTGTTAGTGAAATTAGAGTAAATTATAAATCCGATAATTTATTATGTAAATGATTGAATATATATGGAACAAAACGAAAAGATTGGTATGCACTATCAATCACGTAAGAAATAATATAATGTCTAATCAAGGATACATGTTGTAAATAAAGTATTTATAGAAAAATAAAAAGACGAGATGATTATTTGTTAAAATTGAATATTGTTTTATGAAGTATTTTTAAATATACATATTTATATACATTATACTATTTATCTTATAATAGTATTGTGGTTTAAATATCATTGAGCAATTATATGCTCTTAGGCACATTACAACGTACAAGTATAACTCTCTAAAATGACAAGTACACACATAAAATCTGTATAAAATTTGGTAAATTCGTATGAAAAATATTTTCTAAAAAAATATACAAAAATTGACGCTCACGCATTGGCCTTTTCTCTGTACCATATAATACTTCTATTAATACATGCGTTTTAATGCTAAAACATGAATCTCAATATTAAGAATATCCTTTTAAATTTATCTTGTATTTTTTTATATCAATGGTCAACCGATAAAGTGCACTTGCTTACAAATTATATTAAATAACTCGCTGCATTGCATTGGCTTCAATTTTTAAAAATACACGTGCCTTTTTTTTTTATTGCTATGATAAGGGTAGATATACTTCTTTATCGAGATAGATCAGTCGAATGACACTTGTTTTTATAAAATGTACACAATTGCACTCGCAAACCCGACGAGGTTTTGCAATATAATCACCGACTTTTTCCTTCAAGGTCGCTAACATTAAAATGAATTTTACAAATTGACTACAGGCTTTTTTGATAAGACAATTGAGAATACTTTTTTCGTACGGTCAAATATTTTTCAATATTTAAGAAGTACACGAGCTGCTGAAGGTAAATTAAGAGAAAGTAAATTAAGAATTCATAATCGATGGAAATAATAATGGGACCCTGTGCAGTCCGTTAAATGCAACATTTGGAATGAACGTGGTAGGAAACTGAAGTAGAATACGATGGGCGGTCGAAAACATTTCTTCCAGTCGAGCCGTAGGCCGGACGCTCAAAAGACTTTGTGGAGAATTTTTTGGGCCGCTCGAATCAGCGGACTAAGGGTGCCGAGCTCGGCACAGTTATCGAGAAAGGGATGGACGAGCAGCTCCTCCGCGGATGCCCTTTCGTCGACTTCCACGGCCAGGCATCTCTCTAAGAAATTTTGGAACTGTGCACTGAGAGTACTCCAGCTGGGTATCTGTGGCTTGCCGATGGCTGCTATTAAATACAAAGCTCTCAATGGCGTCTCTTTCATGTAAGGAGGCTCACCTTCGATCATCTCAATGGCCATTATTCCCAAGGACCAAATGTCTACCTTCTTTCCGTACTGCTTTCTCGTGACGACCTCTGGGGCCATCCAGTAGGGGGTTCCCACCATAGTCTGTCGCTTCTCGTCACCAACAATATTCGCACAAAAACCAAAGTCCGTCACTTTGACCGCCCCATTCATTCCCAGGAGGACGTTGTCCGACTTGATGTCTCTGTGAATGATGCCCTTGGAGTGCAGGAAGCTCACCGCTTTGAGAACCTCTCGACAAACGGCGGCTATTTGGGCCTCCTTCATCACCGTCTCGGTCACGACGTCGGTCAGAGGTCCGCCTTCCAATAATTCCATTATCACCCAAAGATGATCGTCGACTAGATAAGAGTTTAAGAAATTCACTAAATTCGGATGACGGAATTCCTTCAGGACTTTGATCTCGGTCAGCATGAGCTCCTTCTTCGGCTGCTTCGACAAATCGATATCTTTAATAGCTACTCTTTGATTAGTGGATAAATCAGTTGCTATGAAGACTGTGCCCGAAGAGCCTGCGCCAACCTCTTTACTCCTTTCGAATCTCAATTGCGGATCGTCGCTTTGACAAATGCTCTTGAGCTCTTCGTAGACCTCCTCGTCGCTTAAATTTGGTATAGAGCTGTTAGTCTTCCTTCGCAGCACAGGACTCTCTTCGTGGGGCTCGACGTTGTTCTCCTTAAGCTGGGTATTGCCGTTGCTGTCCTCCGGCAACTGATTGGAATCATCCAATTGATAGTTGTTGAGATCCTCGAGAATTTCCGTCAGCGTCTTCTCTTTGCGCTCTATGAATTTCCTGGGCGCAGGCTTCGGTGGCTTTTTGATTTTAGGAGGCAGATCAGGCGGTAAGCTTGGAAGCTGACTCTCCGTCGAGCTGGCAGAGGTCGATCCGTCCGAGTCTCTGTGGGCCTTGTTGCACTTCTTGGCCAGGATTTTGTCTATCTCTATGGATTCCTCTTCGATGACATCCTCCGTGACGAAGGGCTTGAACACCTCCTCCTGAGGCGTTGGCTTCTTCTTTATGGAATAATTATAGAACTTAATGGCCTGGAGAGCAGCCGCTGGATGCTCATTTTGCTCCGACTTTGTTATTTGTGTGTTGAGCAAACGTATCCACGAGTCGGGCAAGCCTTCCAACTGACCAGTCTGAGCATTCTTTATGACGTGAAACTGATGGGAGACGTTGGTGGGCAGTCCGATTTCTCCCACGGTATCAATAACCTGTGAGCTTTGGTGTTTTTTTTTCGAGAAGAACTTGACGATATTCAGACTCATTTTTACGAAGAGTAGCGTCCATTCAAACAATCCAAGTGAAATGGAAGCCGATGCGGAGGGTAAAGCTCCACCTTACGTGTACGCGAATACAAAGGAGTCTCGGTAGGCGTTAAAAGTCGCTCAATAAGAATATTCGTGAAAATTCGTCGAAGCCATTAAGACACTCATCCTTTGTTGGCTTCCCTCATCAAGGTGATACTCAGCGCTCTCCTATACCCAGGTGTCATTTACAAGCAGCTCCTTCATTGTTTTCTTCGATCGGACGCATCAGAGTCGAATCCCCGCCAACTCTGCAATGAAAAATATATTTGTAAAGGAGTCCAAAGCCAGTGCCGCGAACGCGATGAATTTGCACGCGCGTGCACGCACAAGAAGCACAAGCTCGCGCAAAACGCAGACTTGCGGGAGATAAAAAGATTTTGCTTTCAGGTTAGATTCGGGTGGGTAAGGGAGCAGAGAAGCGGGAGAGGCGAGGAAGCATCGAACGTGTCGCGAGCCCGTCCCGTTTACCTTTCCTTATCACTGCAATCGACGCTAAGTACCCAAGTGATCGTGGCTCGTTGCATTGGTCGAGTGCGATTAAAAGGAAAATGACGGCGAGCAGGGTTCGGGATAGGGCGGCGGGGGGGCGGAGAGCGCGGGTGTGGGTGAGAATGCGTGCCGTTGATAGCCAGAGGAGACTAGAGCATTACGATGCTTCACCGTCTGACACTGACAGCAGCACTTGAGAAACAGTTAGCGCACTACGACCGATAGGGACACTGTCCGAGAGGCCGAGACTGCCTCGAGACTCTCTCCCTCTCTCTTTTCCTTTCTCCTCCGCTCCCCGCAATCGGCTTGCGAGCGATATATATATACATACATACATATAGATATGCGTTTGCGTGTGAATCCCGAGGACGGCGGGGAAGAAGAGAGGCACGAGCGGCGGCTCAATTGCGTGTGCCGACCGACCGACGATTGATACGGCGAAGGAGGAGGAGGAGGAGGAGGAGGATCAGGAGGGAAAATGACGTCAAGGGTTGGGTTAGTGCTGTCTCATGCATGCCAACGTAATACCACTGAAACGACGTTGTGTCACTCGTACCTTTATTTATTATTATGCCCGGGTCTTTAAGATGATTGGTTGAGGCTATTGACGACGGTCGCCTAAGTTACGACTGAGGAAAAAAAAAACTTTTAAAATGCAATCCTTCGAGCGTTTAGCACCACCTCCAACGCCACTGGATTTTCATACCTAACTCTAAACAATGCCGCTTTTTATTATTATTTCTTGGACTTTTGTCCTTGGCTTTACAACTTTTGTCTAAGCCAAGCACTGGAGATTATTTCCGGCCAATTGATTTTCTTAAATACAAGGGCACACACAGTCCAACTTCTAGCAGGGATACGCAATACTTATGTCAATTTTTAAACACTCTATTTTAATCGCCATTCCATAGCCACTCACTTCCTTGGCAAACGTTTCGTCCAAGCTTTATCTCGCTCTCATCTAATTCCACTTCACCGTAAGCGCTTCAATAATGCTATTTATAATTCATTATTTTCTTTATTCAAGGCAAACAATTTACGTAGAGTCGATAAGCGCGTAAGAAAGGCTGAGGGTGGGAGGAGAAAGATTAAGAGAGAGAGAGAGAGAAAGAGAGAAGCGACTAATAATTTTCTTGTATTTCGCGCATGCTTTTCTAAAATAATACAAACACGTTCGGCTAATAACAAATATTGTGAGATCTTTGAGATAATATTTTATTGATAAAAACAATAAATGCGACTCAGATTAGAAACAAGCACATCTTTTTTAATATATCATTAATAATTGAAACTAAATATTATACATAGTCTTTGCAGTATATTAACAATGCCTTCACTATTTCCAATCTTCGCAATGATTCAACATTAATTCCAAGTTCGTTGCTTATAATGAAATATAATTCCAAATTACGAACACAAGAATTTCATAAAATAATTTGTTTTGCAGTTTATTTACAAAATTTGTTTAGCTAAACGAATATTAAATACTCTGTCAAACAATCTTAAGTCAAATAATCCTTTTTCATTATTTACATGAACAAGTTTAAATTAATGTTGTAAAATACTTTAGTTTTAACTGCCTAAAATTCAATATATTGATAATAAAACATAGTAATAATACGTAGAATTCAAAAAGTTATTTAACGTACATAAGTTATCTTTATTTTTAAACGACTTATGGCGATTATTTGTCTTTGTCTATAAAATTCATAGAAAAGAAACTCAACTTCTAAACAAAATAATATGTAAGAATGAAAAAATAATATTATTTATTCAAATACGTTTAATCTTACAAGACAAAATGACCAGTTTTAATCAAAGTCTTAAACTTATGTTAATTGTTTGGCAATGATATTCAATTTTACAAATGTTGATTCATTCATAATTGATAAAAACAAATTTTTTTTTAATTTTCTTTAATTATGCTACAATATTAACATTGTTTAAATGATAAAAAAATTAATAGTCATAAAATAGAAAATGTTAAAAAAACTATTAACAATTATTACAATATATTTTGATAAATCTTTAATATTTGATATTTTACGAAACATGTACATCAAACATTAGTTTAAGTTTATTTGCTAATAAAACCATAAAAATTAATCAATGTCTGATTTATAAGCTAAATATTTAAAAACTGAAGATTCCATTAATAATTAAATTATAACAAACTCATGTTTACGTTAATTTAATAGAAAAAAATTTGACACAATATTATACTTGGTTGCCGTATTAAAGTTAATACGAAATAGCAGTAAGTTTTGTATATTTATTTTTGTATTTTTTATTACAATTTTAACATGTTTGTAAATAAAAAGAATTGATATATATTAAATAATGTACGGGTGACTTTCAAGGCGACATTCAATAGCTTTTTGAATGTCTACTGTAACAATAATATTAAACAATAAAAAAGATAAAATTGAAACAGAAACATAAATGAATCGCAACCAACACAATAAAAAAAATAGCTTAAATAGTTTTAGCTGTACCATTAAAAAAATTTACGATTGAAATCCAATAAAATGACGTTGCATAAAATACAATCGAAGCATACTTATGATTATATTAAAAATGTGTACTTCTTATAAAAATAGTACGTCTTATTTTCTTAATATTTCAAAAAATAGTCGATAACAGGACTTACTGTACTAACAAAGTGTAACAAATTTGTTTTGTACAAAATATTACTTTGTAAAAAAATTTTTTTTTACAGTAGAAATAACATTATGCAAAAGTATCTTACAATTATTACCTAAATCGCTAACCAATTTGGATGTAGTAATTATATATATATATATATCGTTCACAGGTAAGCTACTTGTCCATCGATATTTAGTCGTAATCCTCCAATGTAGAATAAATGGTACTAATTCTTGGCAAGCCCGTGAATTCGCACACAAAGGAAGGGAAGTCACTGCAGTCTTCCTTTAACTAATTTAATACTAGCTTCCAGTCTTTTTGAAAAAAATCTCATTTACGACGACGACGACGACAACGACGACGACAACGACGACGACAACGACGACGACGAGGAGGCACACCTTCGCACACTTTGCACGATCAACTGGTGTTTTCCTTCTGCTTAATCGAGCTAACGTCGCTCTGTTCCCCTATCGTCGCTCCCTCATTGTCCACCGGCGTCTCGGTGCTTTTTACCACATCGACATTCACGGTGCTAAGTTCCTTCGCATCGCCTTTGCTCGGCTCGGCCCTGGAGTCGTCGCGGGCACTCGTCGAATTCAAGGCCGGCCGAGCCCCGACCGCGGCACGGCAGGTCTCGTTCACCTCCGTGACCTTAATTGTGAATTTCGTCAGGTCTATGCCCGTTGGGGCGGGGAGGATTTCCTTGGATCCGAATTTTTTGTTGAACATCGGCTTCTGCGGGCAATCGTCGTCCGGATCGCCTCTAGAGCAGCACGTGGAGGCACTGCAGTGTTTACTTTGGCATCGTATCAAGCAGTCGGTGTGCGGCCCAGAGTGCGGTTTCATCTGTAATCAGGTTTCTCTTGTACGTGCGTGCACACGCGTGCGTATTGAAAGAAGAAGAAAAAAAAATAAAAATAGAAGCATAACTTTTGCTCAGCCACGCTCGACGGATAGTTCGCAATATACTTGCGTTGCTCCTGCCGGTATTAAATAATAATAAGTTGCGGAACGTAACGAAGCATTGATTAGCTTTCGAGTCTAATGCTCGATTGTTATCTTTTGGTAATTAGCTAAATTTACGAGCGCGATCTATTTGGGAGGGACTGTTAACGATCCTCTACCGAGAATGGTAATTTTATATGAAGCTTAAGAAATTAAATTATTCCTACAAAATTAATGAAGATCTTTTTTGAACTTTTTTATTGTCATAATAATACTTCTAAGCGAAAACAAAAAACAATTTTTTAGACAACAAAAAAATAAAAAAAAAATGTTCGAAATTTTTCGGCTGTTCTAAATTTCAGACAATATTTCACATTTTGCATTTTAAACCACTTACTTAGTGTACTGTTAATTTAACGATAAGAACTGTAACAAAAGTACTATTAAATTTAAATATAAAGAAGAATTATTATTTGATAAAAATTATTCAATTCGAGAATTGAATAAATTTGTTATTAAAAGTGATAAATTTTAGGTATCGTATTGACATATTAGAATTTGAGATTTAGTTGTTTAAAAAACGTAATTAATAATTGATAATAAGTATTTTTCAAAAAAAAAAAATATTTTTCCTTTGACTTAATAAGTGAGCTTGAATGCTTTTAGATAATCGAGTATGCTATTTTCCTCACGTCAGTTTAGATTATAAATACAAGATAATAATAGAAACGATCTCCTAGAGAGATTCACCGATGGCACGCAAGCTTCTAAAATTTCACGAAACCTTTGGTCGCGCTTGGTGCTTGCTAAAAATTAAAAATTAACCATCACTGGTAATTATCCATTTTCGAACAATAGCAATTATTAGATTTTTTAACCGTATCAACATAAACGCAAAAATCGTTAATCGGTGGGGCTTTTATGGAAAATTGACATTAAACATTGTTACGCGTATAATCGAGCAATTGCCGGAAAAATGTTTTAAAATCAAAACGAAACACTGTTAAATCGTCAGTTCTATTTTGGATTGTTACCTTGCAAAATTCTGGCTGAATGGTAACATGTGTTATACCCATTTCGATAAAAAAGGCTGTTATTTGGTCAGTGATTCTCGCGCACACCTGCAATTAAAAACAATTGAGATAGCAATTAACGAGATGCTATTGTTGTAAAAAAACGCATTGCTCGTACCGTTGGATCTGCGTAAATTATATGAACGGTAGACACGACTTTCTCTCCATTGAGCTGCCAAACGTGCAAGTCATGTACGCTCACAATATCCGGAAATGCCATTAAAAGCTCTTTCTGCAATGAGTCTATATTTATGTGATTTGGAATGGTCTGCAGAAGAATCAAGCCGGATTCTTTCACTAAAAGGAAATAAATATTCTATTGTATTAGCTTCGAAGGAGACGCTAGAGAGCCTGTGGTAATGTGTGTTGTAGTGATTGCTTAATTTCTATAATGAATTTCATTTTTCAGCGCCAATTAAGACTAAAATGAGATACAGGATAAGTAATTGAATGCACAAATTGTATTAATGTTTTTGTATAATACTGCATTGTATACAAATTGATGCGTATGATCTAATGATGACTTTGGCTGAAAATATCGCTGAATGTATTGAACAAAAATGCCTCTCGTTTACTTTTATACGCAATATTGCAAAGTTGCTTATTTTTTAGCCCGAATATCATTTTATGAATAAATGCATGTAAATATCTGTACGTTATAATTTAACCTTTATTATCCAGATAAACAGAAAAATATCGCCAAGAAATTTTAGAAAGATAAAAATTCTCATTTCATTGTAAAAACTTGTGCGACCGAGTTTTTCTATCCAAGATTTCATTTCTATACTGGTTCAACTCTTGGAATGAAACAGAAAGAGAATCATCGAGGAAAAGAGAGGCGCAGGCAGATGAAAGTACTTTTAATTTGTTGTCAAATTTGAAGTATTGTTGCCCGCAGCCCCAAAAGGACATCCTGATAATTGCCAAGGGCTGAAAAATATTCTTCGGGAACGTTAAACATTTACCACGGTTGGCCAATAATCACAAGAGTCGCTCGTTAGGCCCGAAAGGCCCTGCACTCCGATATTTCATATCTCGCGACAGAAGCGATCTTCTTAAGCGAAGCACAGGATGATTGTTTTTTTTTTTTTTTTTTATCCGATACGCGGGCCTCGAGCATAATTACATTGGCTTGACTTAATAATAATAGACGCCGTAGGAAAGGCTTTTTTTAACCCCAACTCGGTCTTCCGATTGTAGGCCCACTTGTCTCTGGCTATTCCGCTGCTCAGACATTGGCTTTGGAACTTTAGAGGGAATAAGCGGGGGGGGGGCCGGCGGTAGGAAGAGGCGGACGAGGAGGCTTTACCGCGTCCGAGGACAGCCGTATCTTAACGAGCCTTATCTGGACGGCTTCCAGTTACGGCACGACGAGGGTAACGATAGCTCGCATTCTATGATTTCGCGGACTGGGCGCCGTTGCTGCTGCGGTCGAACGGAGCCCCGAGGCGCTTCGAGGTGATTTTCCTTTGAGGGGCCCATCGGCCCGAGGCTAGACTTACTGTAAGGATAGCTGAGGAGGAGGAGCGACACCGCCGAGATTATGGCGAATGCAGGATCGATGTATTTGGCGATGTGGCTGTCGGTAAAATAGACCATGCAGGAGGCAATCATTACTAGCATACAGCCGAGGACGTCGCGACACATTTCCCGCACTCCCTGGTTCATCGGCAAGGCTACATGACTCCGGCAGCTCTGCTCTACCTGATTATCCCTCGTCGACTGCGAATCAACGTTCCTGAAATTAAGCATTGCGGCATTTCTTACGAACTGGCATTCCGACGCATAAATAATATCGTTTTTTTTTTCCCTGTCGCAGCTTTAATTTCTTTTCTCTCTCTCTCTCTCTCTCTTTTTTTTTCTGTAATAAAAATCAACTGCGAAAGTTGATGCTATCGTAAATCTAAATATATAATATATATACATGTATAAATTTATACCTGACGTATCAATTAGTAATTACAACATAACCCCTGTTAAACTATTTATTGACAAAATATTAATTTTAAACTAACTTAGAATTTGAAAATACATTTATTGTTTTCATTTTACGAAACTGAACAGTCTTCCATTTTATAACCTGTTTGGTTTATTTATTAGAGTACGATGACTAACGGCGAAAAAATTTAGCTCCGCACGTTTTTTTATCTTTTGAATGTTTTAAGTATTGTCACAATCCTATTCTCATAAATTTAAATGAAGAATTTTTTCTTTATAAAAATCAATGTTATCTATTAATTTGATTATTATTAAAGACGATATTATGTACAATCACGTAATTGTTTATTAAAGTAACCTTTTTTTGAAAAACATAATTACTTAGGCATTAATTTTTGTATGTGAAAACTTTTGCCGGCTAATAATTCAATACTTACTATGAAAATTCTTGGAGTGTTATTTTATCGATAACAATATGTCTTTATAAATAAATATCTTACAATTCATATAACTTTAACTAGTATAATAAATTAATTAAAGCTTTATACATTGGCGGAAAAATAATACGTTGTTAAAAGAATCGTTTTTACCAATTTAATTAGCTTAACAGTTCGATTTGAAAATTTTCAACAATTCCGACGTAACATAATTTATATATATATATTATCAAAATTCAATAACAGACCTATAAAAATTATGTTCTATCATTGGGTTTTTTTCTCTTGGAGTATTAAATAGTAATTATCAGATTACAATTAAATAAATTACAGTATTAAAAAAAAAACATTAGTTCTATAAAACTTTTGTTAGTATATGTTTCTTTGTCAACGCCATTATTTTTATAATATTTAAGCAAATAAAGATACACTTGATTACTGATCCATTATTGAAATTTCAAAACTTGATCTATATGAAAAAAGATAAGCGACTATTCAAATATTTTCCATGTTGTGTGTTTTTTTTCTGGAATCACGAATCTCTTATATTTATTATTGGTTTTATATTGTACGCTATTAATATAGCAATTGCTATTTTTAACATTTTTAAAATCAAACCTTCTGCTACCGAGCCACGAATCAAAATTCAATATTATTGTGTAAAATTTCGATTCATTCGTTTTAACAAAATTAAATAGCAGTTTCCCCCTTGTAATTGAAATTGAATTTAGAATTGCAATATTTTTGATTGCAAGCGAAGCCGATCACTTTGTAATAAAAGTATATAAAGCCACCGCAAAGTCAATAAATAACTTGGAAAGGCAATTTGGATTCCTAGACGCCTACAGGAAGCTTTGCGGATATTCTCGTAATTTCTCTCATTTATCCGACCTCCCGAAAGACTCCTCTCGATAAGAAATCGCCTTGCAAGAGCAGGAGAATAGACACGGTGAGTCAGCTGGGATAATTACCTCTTGAGGACGACGTCGCCGTCCTGAGTAAAGTGCAAGAAGATGCCCTGATTGAAAGTGTAGCCACCGATGAGAAAGTAACAAAAGGCATTGAGCAGTATCCCGGAGGCGCCGATGCTCATAACCGGCAGCGGATGGTGCATCTCGTCCAGGTGGTCGATGTGCACCAGAGTTTGCAGGGCCTCGACGACGAGGGAGAAGCAGAAGGAGGCGAGCAGGACGCAACAAACGAGCATCGTCACTATGTCGATCCGCGCCCATCCGAATGTATTTTTCATTCGCTTTTCCGAGCGCGCTTGCTGAAACTTTCATCATAATTGTGAGTGCGCGTGTCGCGGCTCTGCGGCTCTCATTTTATCAATAAATTGTCGAGCTCCGCTCAACGGTTATTGGCATTATGAGGCGTAACGTTGACTTCGGATGAATTGATTACCTTCGACTTCTTAATAGCTGGCATATCGATAGCTTTCTCGCTCAAGCTATTCGTCGATATCTTCAAAGAGCTCAATGAATTCTGGTGGCTTTTAGTACTATCGTCTTTGTACTGAAATGATAGAAATAACATTTTTTTTCCTTTTTATTTTTGCCACGCGAGTTTAAGGATTTAATAGCTGTCCTTAAAAATTAATAATTTTACGAAATAAATTGAATTTAATGCAATTTAGATAATGTAAAAATTAATACGTCATATCTTCTAACGAGTTAAAAATTATAATTAGTGTAAGAATTTTAAAATACCGAGGAAAGAGTTTAATGACAGGCACGAATTTCATTCATGATTGATTAGTGAAAGTGCGTATAACGGAAACATTAAAACATGCGAATCTCGTCGTTTTACGCTCGCATCGTAATACAGCAGAAAGAAATTGAATAGCAAAACGAACGCGGCGATAGTTTTAAAATGATACAAATAAGTAGTTTTGTATTTTACTACTAAAAAAAGGCCTTTTCATTCATACGGCTTTGTAAGTTTTTGAATGGATAAATTAATTTTTACCTTTCAATTACGTATTTTATTAATGCAAATACAAAAATTATATCAACGCATATCAAAGTACATTCATTAAAATGTATTGCGATCATAATCTTCGTACAAAATAATATATGACTCATTGGTATACTTGGTTAAATATGTATATTTAAAATTTTTTTAATAATTGTAAACATTAACCAAGTAATTGATAGTTGTAGAACAATTAAACGTATTGTTAAAACGAAAAAGAAAAAAAAGCGAAAGCAAGAGAAGATATTTTACGTTATTGGTTTATTAATAAAAATGCTTCAACAAAGTCTTTTATTAAGTCTTGTACAAAAATGTTGCGCCAAAATAAATTTTATATAACAGTTACGTGTTAAGTTTGGAAACGTTTGGAGCAGTTATCTCATTCTTAAGATAAGACAACGTCGGTTCATGTCAACCAAATTTAAACGATTATCTTGCTTTTCTCGAAAATCTGAACGACTGAAAAATAATCCAAGTCATTTTACGAGAGCGTAAGCTCATTTATTGCCAACATTATTGCGTTAGTACACAATAATAAGTGAAAAAAAAACGAGCGGTTAAACGGGCGTTGGGAGAAGAACTCCTATTTTGTAATGCCTCAGAGACGAGAGTACGGCTAATAAAGGCTCTCGGGTGATTAAGCGGCCGAGATAAGTAGTCGGGAGGAGGAGGAGGAGGAGGAGAAGGAGGAGGCCGAGCCGAGGGGTAGAGCAGCCCTCGGCTGCCGGACTCGAGAGGGCCATTGACTTAGTCGGCCGTACCTTAATGGAGGCGATGCACCCCACGAGGGCGATGATGTTGCAGAGCATGTGGTAGGCGTTCATCAAGAGGGTGAGCGCGTGGGTGATGTAACTGGCGACTATCTCGACGACGAAGAAGGCTACCGTGAAGAAGAGCACGAGGTAGAGCTGCACCGGCTGAAGCCTCCTGAACCACTCCTTGACGGCCATCCTGGAGGGCGGGAGGGCCCCGCGAGGCTCCCCTTACTCCTCGGCTCGCTCCTCGTCGGCGACCAAAGCGGCTACTACTGCTCCTGTCGGGGACAAGCGGACCGTTTGTACTGATGGCGCCTCCCCTCGCCTCGCATCATTACCCCTTATTCTCTCTCGGACTCCCTCCGGGGGCGCACCACCCGCCTTTTCACGGGCCGCCTCGTACTTCCCGATCGCCGCTGGGACCCTCCCAGCCGCGATATCCCTGTGAGGTGCTCACGGCTGCGCCACCCCTACGAAATACCCCTTCTTATCGGGGAGAATTACGCGCGGGTTGCATCGCTCGTGGATCTTTGTGATGCCGAGTACGCGCGAGTCCGGCTCAATGAAATTTTGCCCGTACTTTTGATTAGCCGAATCGCCCCGGGAGTCGCCTCAGCGATCGCAGAGCGTCGCTGTTGTCCCTGGCTTGGTGCGAAAGCTGCCTGGGAGGGTGGGGGGTGGAATATCCTCGAGGAAAATCTAAGACGCGGGCGCAACTGAATTACTCCTCGGCTCTCCCGCCTTCGAACTGCTCGAACTTTCGACTGCGGGAGCGGAAGAAGTTTGTCCTCTATTTGGGTCTCGTTGTGACTATTGTGGCTATACTAATCGGAACCCACCTTTAGAGGTGTATATTATTAATGTGCTATTTGGTAATACACATGCACACGGATGAAGTGGGGTACGTTCCTTTGGTTATCAACACACGATCTTGGTATTTTTTATCTCGACTCTCAAAGTTTATCGTTCACGTTTTAAAAAGCTGTAAGCGCTTACGCGAATGGCTACTCTTGGTTGATTTTCTTTTCATCTTCTTCTTTTTTTTTTTTATCGTTCGTTATTGAAGCAATTTTGACTTACTGTGCGCTAAGCCTTATTGAGCAAACTCGTAATGTTTAAATAAATTTTAATCTTCACTGAAATGTTATTTACTTTACATCTTGACTTCAAAATTTAAAGACAAATGATTTACATTTTTTTTTAAATTAAGCTACACACCAATCTTACGTTAAATTTTGCTACATTTTTGCTTAATTGTTTATGTCATATTTAAAAAAAAAAAAGCAACCTATGGGTGCACTTTAAAATTGATAACATTGAATGTACAATGTTAAAAATTAATTTGATAAGTGTTCACATTTTTTTCCAATTAAAATTGACAATTGTAATAATAATATTAGCAATTGTTTAATGCTAGAAATTACAGTCTCACAGTCTAGAAATAATAGCTTCCGGAAAAATAATCGTAACTTATCTAACTGCAATTTCTTTTCGTCGACAGCAACGATTGCTAGTTCATATTATACAATTGTCTTAATATTTCAAATACCTGAAGTGTGAAATAAATAAGTTTTATAAATTACTTCAAGTACATTTTAGCAGCATGAAAATGATTAATTATTTTGACAGTAATTTTTAATTATAGTATAGACTTCATATGATTTTTCAAAATTATTCTTTATATTTTAATTATCTGTAAGACTATTAAAAGATGTGTATAAATTATGAGAAACTAATATTTTTTATAAAGAATTTAATTAAAAAGTGAAAACTAAAATGCTGTCAAATCAAACTTTTAATTAATACTTAATAATTATATTTATGCTGTATAATTTATATACAATTTAACGGGAAAATTAATTAATATTATCAAAAAGTTTACATAATTTCGCAAATAAACTTATTTATCGTCTTCTATCATTAATTAAAATTATTTCTTCATATTTAGATATCATGTTATGAGGAAAGAAATTATTTACCACTATTAAAAGTTCTAATAAAAAATTATTTTTTTAATATTTACATAATAAATTATTTTTATGATAAATATTAAATAGTACTAATTAAAATATTGATATTTTTTAATGCATTTATAGTACGATTTTAACTATTTTCATAATCATATATTCATATTTAATTAAAATACAATTATTAAAATTTAGTCTTCGTACAAATAATTTTAAATTAAAAATAAATTTTTTTTCTTCGTGCCTTCAAAAATTTAATCGTTTATACCATCTTAGAGCAGATCAACAGAGCATAATTTATTGGTATTTTATAGCTTCAATGTCTTAATTACAATATTAAATATTGACGGAATTCAAGCGATTAGGTTGTAACCACTAAAATGTACAAACAAGGTCTTTAGTCAGAATACAAAAATATTTTTTTGCTATAATGATTGGCACTATTGTATTTATTTTACAATAAACCACAAACTGCTATTTAAAATGTACTTAGATTAACTTTGAAGTTGTAAATAAATATCGTCAATCAACGATTTCATCTATTTAATATATTTGGAAAAAAGTCATTTGAATTTCTAATATTTAATAACAAAACAATGCCTTCACTCACATTTTCTTAACCAATCATAATTATCAGTAATTTACGACTTCGGCAAGGCGTAATATCGATTATTCATTATTAATTTCAGCAATATTTCTAACAATACATGATGATATTCTGGACACTGAACCTTGCAATATAAGAAAACATATTATTTCTATATGACATCGAAATATTTTTTGTACTTCCTTCATATATTAAGTATATTCATTGTGATACTGTTACTATCATTACGGATAACAATACATATTAGGACTATAAATGTAACTTACATGTGTATCTAGTTGAATTTATTCGACTATATTTCGATAATAAAAACTCGCGTTGAATCAATTTCTAGCCGAGTAATTACATTGATTTTTCACCGTTAAACCTGCTCAAAAATATTTGTTTTTCAGACAAAATCGGTAAATGAAATAAGATTATGTAAAACTCTTATTAGTCATAATACTAAAGTGTATTAGTTGATAACATTTTTTTTTAATGTTTATTCAACTTTCTATTTTGTTGTAACATCAATTCGGTCAAATATGGATGTTAAAAAATAATTTGTGGAACTTCTGTTTTGCTTATAAATTATAAATCTGTATCGTTGCAGATTAAAATTTACTTTAGCTTTTGATTTTTCGCTGAACATAACGATAGGTTTTTTTTTTTTTTCGTATAAAATCAGATGCAATTTATCTATATTATTTCATTGAGAAGTTATACATGCATGAATGGTAAATAGTACGTCAAATTTTTTTGTTCCATAAAATTCTAGATAATCAAGCTAGCAATTTTACTATGATTATAAATGTATTAATTATCGATGACTGATTTTGAATTTTAAACACGAATGAAACTTACCTAATATAACCATTGCCAACATAATGTCGTTCCATACGTTATGTATATCTGCCTTTTATTTATATAATTTTTTTTTATGTTTTACAGTCATGATGTTTTAACATCATTGCAAGTCTTACATAGTTATAAACATTTAATCGGATAAAGCATTAACTATTTTCAACGTATGCGAAGTTAATTTTAATTTTATTTTTTTAATTTCCTATCCAAAATTATTATTATATTCACAGAAATTGTTTTAATTGAAACTTAGAAATAAGTTTATCTTTGAAATCCAATAATAATTCCTTTTTGTTTGCATTAATAATTCAAGAAAAAAATGTAATAAGAGCATTTATAGGCATTATAATCTATTACAATTAAGTAATAATTGATAAACCAATTATTTCACATTAGCATTATATCATTATGTTAAAAAAAATTAATGTTTTTCCACAAGTTAAAAAATAATTAGTAAAAATATTGATCAAATATTAAAGTTATTAAAACAAAAGTAATTATGAACTTTTATTAATTTATTCTATACAATTTAGATGAAAGTGACTATAAGATTTCTGCTGCAGAATTATTTCTACAAGTAGACTGATAAATAATTATAAATAGATTTCAATTAATTTTTTAAGTAATAATAATCATATGTAACAGTGGAAAATAGTAAACACACATTCTACGCGTGCGATAATTTCTTATAAAATTGTGTTCGTAGGCGGCTATAATATCTAGTAATCTAAAAATATTCTCAGCACTAAAATTTTACCCAAACATCACAAAATTAAATTATATAAAATCGACGAATAGCCATGAAGATGAAAGCGTTTACATTCATATTTATTTGTTACATTTTTATATCACGAGATCATTAATGCATGGATCACATAAAAAAAATATGCAAAAAAGCTGTTGTTTACATTTACAATATTCACAATATTGAATTAAAAAGATTGTTCTCTTGCAATGTATTACATATCCAAAACTAATGTACAATTATTGATAAAGATTATTGATTAATAAAGATTATTACTTATATGAAAGTATAAAATACACGTGGAGCATTGCAAAAATAAAATATTAATTATAATCTTATATGATATTTTATATGCAAATGCTTTTCAAAAATGAAAATTTCTTAAATCAGGTAATTATATTTTTTGTAAATATTTAATTTGCGCAGAGTTAAAAAATAATTAATGACTAGCAGGGAAAAAATCAATAATGTCCTAATTATTAATTAAAAAACTAATTTCCAGAGATAATTGCTCAAGATTGTTAAAATATCAGGTGAAACGCTATTTTATATACATTTAAGAGGTTGTATTTAATTACGGCTTTTAAACGTATGCTATTATGCGACAATCTTTACAACCAATGTTTACAATGAGAAGTTATAAAATCGAATATCGCAGGACAATAATGACGTTAAAATAACGCGAGCGAGTATCGACGTGAGAATAAATGTAAAATCCGCTAAAATTGCCAATGCGACGTTAGGGTAAAATATGATTAGCATACAATGGTCAAGGAATGTTCGGAGTATCGTAATTAGGCTTTCATCGAGCTCAACCTCGAGGCGCATGTGGATTGCGATTGCGGAGTCGCATTTGCACACGCGGGACGGGGGGTCGCTTTAAGCCAAGGAGAGCTCGATTCGTCCGAGCAGCTCCTCGAGGGGCTCAACTCACTAGCATCCGATGCCTGCAGCAGACCAACGGTCGAGGAGACCCCAGTCCCCGGCCCTTTCCACTGCTCCTGTGTCCTCGCCCTCCGCGCAACGAGCATCGGCGGTAGCGCGAGTAGCGCGATCAACGTCCGGCCGCACGCCCGATCCTCCGAGTCCTCATCACGGGGGGTGGGGCTGACGAAGCTGCTGCCGCTGGAGGATGCGCCGGGGCGAGCTCGGCTCCACTCGGGGACGCGCGCGCGCGCTCACACCCGAGGCCCGGGCCTCGCGGAGCTTTGCCCGGCTCGCGTTCGACCGTCGGACCGGAGTCCCAGCGCTCGCGATCCGAGCATCCCGACCGCGGCGAGTCGCTCTCCACGTCGCCGCTAGTCAACTACTGAGCCTCTGCGCGGAGGCGCGCCGAGCGGAGCTCGAGCGGCCGCCGGCGGCATCCCGATCGGTCCGCTGCCGTCGGGCCCGCCGCTCCCCTCGGCGCCGGCGATGAGCCGCCCCCGGCTTCCTCTCGGCCCCCCAGCGGCTACGGCCACCTTCCCTCGACTTTGCCCCGTCGGGCGCGACTCGCCGCCGCCGCCGCCGCTTATTTCGGACTCGAGCGAGCAGCGCCGCGCCCGACTCCCCGGCCTTGGTTCGACCCTGCCCCCCCCGCGGGCCTGGAGCTCTCGGCCTTCGGGGGACGCTCCTGGAGCCGAGACCTGCAGCCGGAGGAGTCCCGCGCAGCCCCGATGGCTCGCCTCGGGAGTCCGAGAGCGACGAACCCGGACGAGGGGGTTGACGATGGCCGCGAGTAGATTCCGTCGCGGGGCCCCTCCGAGCGCCTCTTCTATTGGGCCCCGATAGCCCAGGAGCGGCCGGTAATCGCGGCGCTCGATCTCCGCCGAGTTGGCCAAGCCACGCGGGAATCGACCGCGAGCTCGGCGCTTGACCACCGATTGTTCTGGCCCCTTGCTCCCGCCCACCCCCCGCCCGGCTCGGCACCCTCGCTCCATCCTGCTGTGCCTCTTGCTCTCGCGCACGCGCCTTATCGGCCTCGCTGCTTATCAGTCAAAAATGTATTACGTCGATTGTGCGTTGACTTAACACCTAACAACCGATAATTCCGATGATGTGTCACACTTAAAATTTCTGAGCCATTGGACAATGGATCGTTAAAATTTATTCCCTAAGGCCATACTGCATCGGTTTATTTGTCATTCGAATACTTTCTTCTTGTTCTTTCCGCACGAATCCTCCTCGTCCTGATGGCAAATATGTTTTTCCGTTATTGCTCACTCACCTTTTTACGACTATCATTCAATTTATTGCTGTTTTCATTACTACTGCTACTGTTACTTTTTCAGTATTATTGTTATTGATGGGACCGTCATAAGCTTGCGGCTTATAAATTATCAAATTATCATTAAAAATTGTATTCTTTTTATTTATGGCATTCCTTATTGGCACTCGCGTATTGTCTTACATTTACCTATGAAAAAAAAAATCCAAAAAATCGAGTTCTGTAGTTGTTACGATTAAATATTCTTTCGAACATTTTGATGAAATAAAAATTTCAAATACTTCCTTTCTCTTGCTCTATAGGTTTTCAAAAGTTATGCTTATATAGTATTGTACATGATATTAATCACGAAATATAGGAGAAAAACCATAAAACTATGTCTGCATTCTACATGACTTTAGTATAGCATTTACTTTTCGGTTTTGTTTATTCCGTATCTATACTTACTAGCTGTGCGTATTTTATTCATATATTCTGTTTCGCGTTCCATTTCAATTCACTTGCCTTATGCAACTTTTAAGCAAAACTTTTAAAATTGTATTAAATATTTAATTAATTGGTTCTCCAAAAATATTTGTTCATGATGTTCTACAATACTTCTTTTATATGAAAACAATGATAAAAACATGTTATTAGAGTATCTTAGCAATTCTTATTTAAAACCAGGTCAACTCAAAACTCTCGCCAAGACTTTACAGTCCAGTGTTTAAATATTTAAATCAACAGTTCAGTCCAGCAATTTAATTCACCAGTTTAATTTAATAATCGTACGTAGTGTTATTATTTATAATTTTGGAAATTATTTGAAATATCATTATATCTTTAAGTACTATTCAATTGTAAATATTTTTACGATATGAGTGAAAACGCTTTAATTATATACTTTCAGAAATATTATGTTTTCATTTTTTAAAAATTTTTAACTCTTTCTATATAACCTTATCATTACTTAATTTACCTAAATTACCTATTTATTATATTAGTTTGCTCCGTGTTTTCATGTAATACGAACTTAATTGGATTGACTTTTTTGAATAGAAACATGAAATTTTGCTTATGATGAGATTGCTTGATGAGATTTTTATTGATTAAGAGGAAATGTAGAATTATCAACTCATATATGAATAATACTTTGATATTAGCTAATACAAAATTAAGCTTTTATTATAAATGCTATACGTTCATTAGCAGTTGAATGATTTTGTTAATCTCTCTAAATAATTAAATTTTCTAATAGTTATAGAATAATCATGTTTTAAACATAACGTATATAGTGTACTAATACGCCTATTAATATATGAAATAAAATAAAATTAAAAAAGTCAAAAGATTTAGATCTCTGAAAAAAACAATAGTAAACGTGCTTAAACTAATTTTATATCGACATCAATTGTAAATGCACGTTTACTCTAAATTAAATTAGAAAAAGATTAAGAATAACTCGCAATATAATTGCTATTAGGTGAATTGAAAGCTAAAATTATAATTATTACATCTGCGAAGTTCGAACGTAAAAATTAAAAATAAAATTGTATAATGAATCAAATTTAATTACCATGAATTATAAAAATGTTAGTGCATTAAAGTAGTTTTGTTTGGACTTTTAAATTGTATTTTAATGAAGAATTTACCGTAATATAGATTGGTAATGAGCTAAAGTATATTGAGATTTTTGTTATTGTGCAATTTTGTTTTTGTACTCATTTATCGGTAAAACATTCAACTACTAATTATAATGTAGATATTAGATCAAACTGAATTACATTGTATTAAAAAATTCATGTTTTCACGTGATTAAGTTATTTAAGTTATTCAATATTAGGCGTAAAAACTCGATTAATGAATTAAAGGACATTTTTAATTTTTTACAGGCAGAAAACGTTGCATTAAATGATTGTTATAAAATGAAAAAAAAAACTCGTAACGACAAATTAGTAATGTAATTATGATTTAAGGACATTTGTATCAATTTTGTAATATCAGTTAATTTTCTCCACAATTACTATTTATAATCGGATCTAGTGTAGCATTAAATGAATTATTACCTTGACAAAAAAAAAAAAAAAAAAAAAAATAGAAAATATTTTCATAAGGAATTCTTACACAATACTCGTCCTTCCTCGGCAAAGCGATAAAAAATGAAAAGTTTCGGCTTAAATAAGGAATGCCAAGTTCACGAATACACCACAAGTGGTTGAACGTATTCTCGTTTATCGACAAAGTATTGCGAGTCCGTATTCGAGACGACCTGCATTATGTAAATTGCTTTGTCAAGGAGGAAATCAAAGGAGTTAGAGATAGTCGAGCCTCCAATCGAGTGAATAAGCGACGCTACGTTCAGAGGGTCTTCGTCGGGCTCGCGAATTTTAATACAGCAGGAGGAGAGGAGAGTCTAAAGTTGTCCGAGCACAAAGATAGAATACCGACAATTTTGCGCCGAGTCCCTATGCTTGTCGTGAAAGTGGATTCGGCATTGTAGAATGGCGATCCGTGAGAACAAAAAAAAAAGTGTTGGAGGGCTGGGGGGGAAACAACAACCAAGTAACGATAAATCAAAAAAAAAAAAAAAGAAAAAGAAAACCAACGAGTCGGAACAAACAAAGCTCAAGGAGAGACGTAAAAGCTCGATAGCGAGAGCCAGCGATTATTGATTTACGAGCAGCGATCAACGATCGGGCATAAGAGCAGCGGGGGACTCACCGAATACGCCGAGTTGCGTTCGCAGCTCCGTAGAGCCAGTGGTTTTCCTCGCGGCCGCTCGAGGACTCCGCTAAGACGAGGCTAAGGGGCGCCCGGAGATCGGCGCTGGGCCCAGCATCGGGGGTCTCGGGGCTCCGGGGGCGGCCCCGCGGGAGGCCAGGAGGCCCGAGTCAGTTGCACTCGGCGCTGCGAGCTTTCCTTCGCCCTGCGAGCCAACGCGGGCCGCGGCTTCCGGGAGCGGGCGGGGGCGGGCTTCTCCGATAGGCCTCGATCGGCCCGAGTGGCTCGGGCTTTCCTTGCGAGTGCCGAGGCTCCCCCGGCACCGGCCGTTTCGCTTCCAGTCTAATCAACGCGCCTGTTTCAATGTCGATCCGCTAATCGCTGCTAATTCGCAAACTTGTTTCAGCGTAGCCGAGTAGGCGCGGGCGGAGCCTCGCGATCGCGGCACCGGCGCGACGACGACGGCTTAGCCTCTCTCGTATTTCGATAAAGCGCAATTATATTACGGGCAAGGCTGGTGATGCTCCTTTTATCGGTCCATTCGTATCGCCGCTATTGCCCTCGTATCGCGCAGGCTTACATTTGTTAGGCCTCCGTGAGATTCGCCTGTTACGAGCTTAATGTCCCACGGGGTTGTCGAGTTTTAACCCGAAGCAATTTTCCTTATATTTTGCCGGGATAAGGCTAATGAAAGCGATACGATTAAACGAAACGATCAATGTCGTTTATCGATATACCGTTCGATAGTACTGATCGATATGCTCATTGTCTTTCGTTAAGAATGCTTGAAAGTACGACTAAATAATATGATTTACACTGGATACGTCCTTAAATGTCTTGCAACGTTTTTAATCAAAGTGGCTAAGTTTTAGGAAATTAACAGGTGTACACTTTTTTGCTTCGTGCCAACTTTACGAGTTGTATAAATACCTACTTAGTCGGTCCAACGTAGCTTTATTCGAGTAATGTTCATTATAATGAGATTGGAAGCGCAGGAAGTATAAACGGTAATAATTTATCGGTATTTCAAACGGTTGTAATATATATAATAAAAGTGTTTGGATTGCAGCAACAGGTGATTTTAGAATATATTTGTGTTCATAGGTTCTGCTACTTGCGACATTGACCCTGTCATCGTGTAAATTCATAAATTTCAACGACCACGTTCAAGCATTTGACATCTGGCTCTCATTATCTAAATACTGCAAAATTACTTTTTTTTTTCTTACGAAATAATAACAGTGATAAAATATGTCACATATCTATGGAATACGTGTTTCTTGTATCGGAACCCGATCGACTGGCAATCTAATCGTTACTCT
Organism: Kradibia gibbosae; assembly: GCA_018907135.1. Taxonomy (NCBI): domain Eukaryota; kingdom Metazoa; phylum Arthropoda; class Insecta; order Hymenoptera; family Agaonidae; genus Kradibia; species Kradibia gibbosae. The sequence goes on from JACCHX010000003.1 coordinate 4,958,287, forward strand.
CAACTTTTCGATAACGATCAACGAGGCACAATTAAAAAATTGATTATTTCAATAATCCATAATTCCATTAGCGCCTATTTATCATAATTGGCAAGAGCGTATCCCCGTTAAGAATCTCACAACTACTGGCGTCTCCTTGAAATTTGGCCCGCAGTCCACCGGTGGCATTGATCACAGCTCCAAGCCCGGAGAAACTCTCCCGATGTATAATCCGGAATCGACGATTCCCAGTCGCCGAAGGGGACCGACCGAGCGTAATCGGCTCGCATCCGGCCGAGCGCAATAAATAATAGACATCCGCGGGAGAAGTACAGTTAAGTGCCGCGCGTCCTCGAGCTCCCGGCCAGGAGCCGAAGCCCACACCCGGGGTAAGCGGGGGGAGAGCCCTTTGCCCGCGGCGGCGATCGTTACCTTTTCTCTCGGAGTCGGCCGGGCCTCGACCGATCGAGGGGCCCCGGAGCTTCGGCGGCGCCCAGGCTAACTCCTGGGGGCTCCGTCGGCCTCCCTCGGCAGCTCCTCTCGACGGCCGCTCGGGGATCCCGGAGCCCGACGCTCGGCGCTCGCGAGGGACTCCCACACAGCGCGGATTTACGCCGACGTCCGATGAGCGACTGTCCTCTACGAGCGCGGCCCTCCTCCCGGGCGCAGACGCGCGCCAGTGCGCGACGCTCGTAGCGAGGCCGGGGATATCCCCTTGTGCCTGCGCTCGGCTCCGTCTGTGCCCAAGCGCTTTTCTTGCCTTTGGGCCCGTGTGCCGTTGCGCCTCCTTATCTCCGGCCAACTTGGATCGTACGCTCGCGGTGGGAAAAATCTATATCTCCTCGGATCGGCGGGGACGCCGTTATTTACCGACGATTTTTTTCTCCTACTTGCACTCCTCTGCCCGCCGCCGCCGCCGCCCGCCCCTCCCTCCCGCTTATTTAGACCGATTTCTCGCTCTCTCTCTCTCTCTCTCTCGGGTCTACGGAGGATTTTCCATTTCGCCCGACCGACGCTGACACTCGCCTATGCACGGACAGTTAATATTCTCCTCCGACGATTGTAACCTATCTCCCTTTTTTCAATGCATCTTATCCGACTAGGCGCTTTCCTTCCTTACGATCGGCGGCTTGTTTACGTTTTAAAAACGCGTTATCGCTTCTGATTGATTCAAAGTTTCTTCTGCATTTTTAAACTCCTTTCTCCGATCTAATCAATTCATTGAAGCGCGTTAAACTCGCTCGGACATTTCTCAAATTCGTCTTTTTAATATAATATTCTAATCTGCGCAGCGTCGCTTTTTAACAAACATTTTATAAATATCCCGCTAAATTAAATGTATCATCAGTGTATATGTAAATATATGCAAATACAAATAATAAATGAGATGTAAATTTTTAATTTAGCATCTGAACGCAAATCATTTATTATTTTTTAAATAATAATAAATAACAATATTATAGATGTTGTTGTAACATTTTTTATATATTGTACATTGTTTTAATAAAAATACACATGACTTGTAAAGAAAAGACTACTTGATCTTCGGTCACGTTCGTAAAAAATTTATGCTTTCAGTACAACTCATTACGTTTCAGAAGTAATTTCTCTACGGAATACCTAACTTTTACTGAATAACCAGATTAACTCGTTACATTCTACCTTTGATATTTTATTTTTTACATCTATTCATTTACATATGTCTTTTCAAAAATTTTAAATTCCTTACACAATATCTACGTAACTAATTAAATGCGCAGATAAAAATTTAATCATTAGTATTGTAATCATATTGCTCATCCAAAATCATTAGAAAATAATTAAAGATATGCCTTGTAAATAACGACTTCTATTTATTGGAGCTAAAAATATTGTACATAACGTCGATGCATATTTAGATCATATGACGATATATTGATAGTATAAAATAACAATATAACTAATAAATCATTTATCGTGCGTGTGTTCAAATCCATTTATTTAATAAACAACGTTAACGTGTTTATGTAAAATCAATTCTCTGTCTATAAAGTTTAAATAATAATATAGTTCAACTCAAGTTCTCATTATTGTAAAATAAGATTTAAATATTTAGTGCTTTGTATTATTATGTAATGTAATTAATAAAATACAAAAAACATACAAAATGATAATGATTAAGAATTTAAAAATCAATTGTAAAAATTTATAAAAACCCGTTAATCGTATATCCTAAAAGAAGAAATTTAATCGTTTAATGCAAAATTTATAGAATGTTTATACTATTTTTTAATAAATGAGATCGATTGTTCTCGAATTTTTCAATTTAAAAATCATCCTTATTCACTAATTTAAATATATATTTTTTAATTTACTAACAAAAAATTAAAATTTATTTACATTTTCCAATTCATCCAGCTGAGGCTTTTGTATACGTGTAAATGAGCAATTTTAATGTAAAAAACATCGTTTTTAAGTAGTTATTATTAAACGTGGCTTTTTCTATGACTTAATTATTAATTTCTTATTCATGCAAAGAAGTCCAACAATATTCATTCAGGAGATATCATAATTCACGTGATATAAAATCTTGCTGTGTGTCGTGTTTCAGAAAATAAGCAGGGGCTTCGTAAGAATTATTTTCGGAGAAAAGTATTATAATAATTTGTTACTTATGTTTTGATGATTTATGTAGAGGTCAAAGCATCCGTTTCAAATTGTTTATAGAGAGTGGTTACATTTATAGAATGGCTGTGACTGTTTTTTTAACTTGAGGCATTATGCAAATGTAGGGTATAAAATAAACATATATTTTTTTAAATATTTTTTTTGAATTCTTACATATTACTATTGCCGTACATTTTCAATTAATAGACAGGATATTATTTATCGATAGAGATAGTCTTTAGTATCGCTTACATACTTCTATTGAAAAGTAAGGCGTGTGTGATAACTCATTGATATTGAATAAAAAAACCTGCTTAAAAAATTAGTTTATGAATATAATTTTAATATAATACTTTAAACAATTATAAGTCCGGAATAAAAGCTCAATCGAGATTTTTGTACTACTCGGTAAGATTTATTTTTCCGAAAAACTAATAAATACAGTTGTTACGGAATCCTCCCACGCGTCTCGTCCACTTCGACAGATAGATTAATTTGCCTCGCTGAACATAGAGTCAACAGCGGCACCGAACGAATTGCAAGACAATTAATCGAAGGGGAAGAATTTTCACCAGAAGACAAGCAATACGTACCACCAAGTATATCGGATACTTAAAAATAGCGTCCCTTGCAATTTGCAATCTCTCGCAAACTTTATGAATTGTCACATCTTATAAGATTTAGTCATTTTAATAATGAGCAGGGCGCTCTTAATCCGGAACGTCTTTTAATCAATACAATTTAAAATGCATAATACGATTTGAAGAAATTAAGGCCCACAACATTAACCGTTGATCGAAGTGTAATTTTAAGCTGATTAAAAATATTTAATATTGAAAATCTTAATAGTAAGTTTTTTTAAAATCGTTTTATAATGCATAAGAAGCAGCTCTTTAAGATATAAAATGTTACGTAAAGATAAAATAATAATAAAATTATTATATAAAAAACACGGCAGTATCGAACGCAGAGTAAAGCGTTTACAGCCAAGCATAATGAGGTTAAAGAAACACAGCCATTCAACAACGCAAAGCAATAATTGCATTACAATAAAATACAAATGATATAATTTTATAATGCTTTATTAAATCTAAAATTAGGCGTCGTCATACCTGAGATGAGTTAATGGAGAAATAAATGAATTTAAATACTCACGAATGCTGGTCGATAACGACAAAGGATTCCCAAAAATGTTTGCTATTAAAAGGCCGGTATTATACGTGGCAAAGACCTCAATCTTGATGCTTCATGAAGCGAGTGGATGGGAAAAGGTGTCAGGCTACGATTTGCTGATCCTCGGCAAGAGATTCGCCAATCCGAATACTGACACGGATTTGCCTTATGCTTTTGAATGCCCTTGGGTGGAATCGTCGGGTCGATGCGGGGGAGGCCCAATAAGAATAAATGATTGCCTCCTGTCGCTGTCGGAGATCGCGATCAGGTCTTGGACAGAAAGTCATTAAACTATTCGTTTGCTCTTTTGGCTCAATCTTTTCGGTTATTTGGATTTCGTTGTCCTATACGAGTCAACTGCTGTATCATTATTTTATTCACTTGTTTTTTTTTTTTTTTTTGTTGCGATTGTAATGAGTTTTCGATTGTGAATATTGATCCTATTTTTTTTTTATCAATCGTTTTCAACGATAATCTTCAGCATAGATTAGGACAGAAGAGGAAAGATAGATTCTCAAGATATTAGAATTATAATAAATAATGTAATTTGCTACGTTCTTAATTAATGAAATCCAAAAATTATAATTAAAACTATAATGATTGACAAGCTTCTTCATAATTTATCATACATCAATATAATTTGTACACCTTTTTAAATTTAAAATTTTTTACCAATTGATCCACGTGCATTAGACATTAATTTATGAAATTTAAAATGGTATTTGGTCGATTGATAATAAATTGAAAGCTTTAAATCAATAATAATAAAAACAATTGTTAGTCAGGTATTTTAAAATGATAACAGACAAGATAAGATCTTAAAAGTACAAAACTCATTGTTAGAATCTTTAGCAGACTGATAGAAACAATAAGATTGCGATGAAAAATACTTTACGATAGAATTAACCGAATCGTGCGATTGTAGTTTTTCAAAATCAAGTCACATCACCATTTCGTAAATTCGTACAGAATTCAATATTTTCATAAAAACATTTTTCAAACTTGATTGGTTATCTTGATCCTGAAGAAATTGGCATCGATAATGAACATTAAATTCAAAACCTGTACGTGAAACTCTTTTGAAGTGCTTTTCGTATTATAAATTTTCTAACGTTGCTTTATGGAATTATTCAACCTGCTTGAGTAGTGGTTAAAAATATTTAAAAAAAAAAATGATGATTTTGTAATTAATTTGTACATAAATTTCCTCTTGCGCGACTGTAAATATTAATATTGCTTATATAATCGGCATCGCAGATCTGAATATTCCCTGTGAAATTGAATTAGAGCCAGGCTCCCCATCAATTATACATTTAAAAACGTGGTATTCGCAAGGTGAGTGGAGGTGTCGTCAATGATGAGCTGACGTGCTTCTTTAAAACTGCTTACTGGCAAAAAATTTAGATACACATAACTATGCGTTCATATTAGAGTAAATTTTTAATGTTACGTCATATTATTTATATAAATTAAAGGGACAATAAATTTGGAATTTACAACGATATGCGTATATAATAATATTATTTGTAACTAATTTACAATAATGTACATATATACATATTGTTTAACACTATATTATTTTAGTACGTGAATGTTACTTGTAAATGAAAAAAGTGATTAACAAACTATTCTTATAAATTTAATTATTTCAGTTACTTTTTTTTAATTGAAATTAAAAGAATCACGGAAAATGTAAGTTTTATAAGAGAAGAACAGGTAGTTAGAAATCAATCATTTTTTCTTATATCATAGTAGGCATTTTTTAAAATTCAATATAAGTTTTTCACCTTCAGAAATTGATTTTAAAAATGTAGTATAAATATGTTAAGTTTAAATACAAAACGTGCTCAAGTTCCTATTTTTTCACTACTTGTATATCTAATACATTTAAATTTCTTGCTTAAAAAGTTTTTGTTTTCACCAACATAATTTATATGCTACTGCGATAAATCTTAAACCATATCTTTTAAATTGTTAACAACTATTAAATTATTTATATATATATATATATATTGAATATTTTATTCACGATTTGCTTCATAAATAAGAAACATAGATTTGTTGTTTTAATTGCATCTATTGTACAAATATAGGCAATTTCAAAATATTCTATTCTGAAAAACCGCAATGTTATTGCTATTCAACGATTCTAATACCTGGCCTTATCTGGCCTAAGTAACCATTCCTCGTGCATAAATTTCTAATTTTATTTTTTCGATGTTTCTCAAACAATGTACTCGAATACGGGAAATAATTTTTTTATATGCCGTTTGGGCATGCACATGAATAAATATAATATATATGTAAGTACTTGAATAATTAATAATATTCAGAAAGTTCTCCTTGTATTATTTATAAACGATTATGATGCATGATAAAAAGAATAATACCAATATTATTATCAAGGATGAAAACATCAATAACAACAATGTTATTGAGTGTTCAAGTAAATAAAATTGACAAATGTTAAGAGACGAAATACACTATAAAAGTTTATACGTTGTTACGTTTTGTTCGCAAGCTAAAATAATTAAAATATATTCTTTTTATTTATAATTAAAATGAATTATGTTAAATAATTATCATACCTCAAATGTTAATCAAAATCATTTTTGATATACATACACACACACACACACACACACACACACATATATATATATAGATTGATAGATATGAATCAAAATTGAAGTACAGTGACAGTGATGCGATATTAACGACGTTAATTTAAATGCCACGCATGCATCGATAATGTGTAATGTGCTTTCGTAAAACAACACGAGGCCACTTTGGAAAAGGTGAAGGTCAAATGGCCCATGAGTTTAGTCGTTTAATAAATATATTTCATTAAAAGAGAGGACAAGCAATGGCTAGTTTTACTAATCGACACAAATCAAATCACCATTTCTATAATTTATTTTATGTTGCGGTATTTTCCATTTTCAGTTTTACGAAACGAAGATTACTTGAAAAGCGCGCCTTCCTCATGCCGTTGTTTCGAGTCCCGTAATATAATTTATGCAGATAGTGACTGTGAAAGTTGAACGAAAACAGCACACCCTAAATCTACTTTACTAGATTACGTTGTTTGGCTCGTGCTTACGATTTCAGATACGTGACCGATAGTAGTTATCTGTGTTAAAGTGGTTTTTCCTTACCAGAGGATGTTTTGCCGAATAAAAATCAAATAAACAAAAGAACTTTTCATGTGTCACTCCACGCCTTAATGTAGTTATTTTCGTATAACGCAAGAGCATTGACGACCTTTTCCGAGGAAGAGCGCGAAAGAAGCGTTTAAATTTACAGGTCTCTGTTTATTATTCATAACAAGATCTTGTTTTCTTTTAAAAATATTTATGATGTACTGCAGGCGTTTATAATTTTTTTTCAAGCAATTTTGACTAGTTAGAAATACAATTATTTTAAATAGGAAAGTAACCCGTTGGATTGGAAAATCATTTGAAATTTGATTTTTTCACTTATACATTAAGTATTTCATTTTTTATTTATTTAAACCTTAACGTTTATTTAATCTACGTGCTTCATTCTTCAAGAGAGGTTTGAAAATGTGTCAAAAAAATATCATATACATACATACGTATATATAAATAATTAAACATATATATATATAAATAAATAAAATTATTAAAATTGTGAGATTTTATGTAAATTAAAAAAAAAGAATTAATAAATCATATTTGAGTTTTTGTTTTTTGATATTTTAGACTGATACTTCAGTACGTAATGGTAATAAATTAAGAATCAAATTTGCTGATAAAAATTTAGAATTATCGAAGGTTTTGAAAGGTTAGTGGATTATTATAAAAACTTTTATGATTAATAACAAATGTAATAAAAAACCCTTTTTGCGTGTTCTTAAAAATTATATACAAGGCCAGACACGAAAACATAGGCATAAAAAAAGTGCAAGTTACCTGTGCATCATTATTAATAATATATTAATCTGATGCATACATCTTCAAGTTTGTATATATATATATAAATGCACAATGCAGCGTGTGAGTCATAATATACTTCCTAATAATCTAATATAAGTATTATTGGCATTGATATTCATGTGTGAATTCGGTGACAAAATAAAAACATAAAATTATATCCATTAAAAGATTAATATGAATTACGCCCAACCTTTCATTAATGAATTTCAAGGTGTAACCTTAAACAAGGAGTTTTCTTATACTATCTTTTATACATAAATCCTTTGTATCTACATTAAACATTATTTTTTCCTCAACTTAATGACTGTTCCTTCTGTTAATCAAGCAGCCGAGTCATAAAGTTTAAGGCGATTAGTCTCTCATGTCTCAATTTGTTAACGTCTTAGGACAGTATATTTTGTATTAAGTAAGATATGATAAAAAAATTGACGTTAAAAATATAAAAAAAATTGCTACCGAAACAACAATCAATAATGACTCACTTGAATGCGAAAGGTAAAAATGCATTTATCGCACGAGTGTGGTTTTTTTTATCATAGATAGTTTCAAACGTTCCTATCTCGTCTAGCTTACTCATTTTCTGATTTAATTGTGGTATTCGTATAACTGGATGAGAAAATAAATCATGGTGAACAGAAAGAGGGAGAGATAGAGAGAATAATGTGAGAATAGAGGAGCTTATTTTACTGGACAGAACATATGGTTCTTGGCACCGATTATAAATACTACGAGGAAGTACACAAATATGCACCTGTATTTTAAGAAAAGTAGATCGTCACGAAATATGGTGTACGAAGTATGTATTTAAAAATTACGTTTGCACCTTGAGAATCAGTTTTAGATTAGCAAATCGAAAGTCAAATAATATATATATTATAAGATTTTTGCTCCCTTTAATAAAATCCATTTTTAATAACAAAAGTACGAAAAAATGCTTAATCTAAAAGAACTCCTTACTCCTCTTATTTAATAAACTTTAGTACAATTGAATTATTTCATATCAGTATTAAGATCCACCTTTTGATAAATAAATGGTAAGACTCGACCGAATGCTCTAATTGTCTATTATTGTCGCCGATGCTCTTATCAGCAAAATGCGTCCTATCAATTAATGTACAATGCATAAAAGGCTCTTCCCCTTGATCGGACATCGCGCACATCGTTCGATACGAAATTCGCTCATTCGCCAATCCCATGGAGTATCGGAATCATGACCGACAAATACGAGGGAACGTTACGTCTCGGCCAACAAAACGCCCCCCCCCCCGAGTTTGCCAATGCCATTAAACTCGAATTTAAGACTTTGCCCCCAAGAAAGCCATTACGGGCTTCGATGCACCCAGACGCCACTCCGCCCTCCTTCGACTCGCCCGCGATTCCATCACGACGACCGAATATAATCGACGGCATCGAATCTCGGCCTTTCGATTGGAAAATGGCTCACGAATTATCGAGGTAGATCACTCGTCCACCCTGGCTCGACTCCCCGTCGGAGCCTCGCACTTTCTCGTCAAAGCCGAGACTCGCTCGAGGAATTGAGTACTTCCGGAGCGATTTAGTCGTTAAGCCGTCGCGCCTCGGCATTCGTATTATATTATAATAAGCGTAGATTTATGAGCTGAAGTATGAGAGTAAATTTTTTTTTAAAAAAGTACCGCCATTGTCTGGCGGTGAAGCATTCATTGTTTATTTGAAAAATTCTATTCAGGGATTGTCTGTCAAATGGGCGAATTTGAGGATAGGATGAGTGAGCGATTGAGTTGTTAATGAAATTAATTCAATTGCAATATTAATACACGTATGTAGATACGTGGTATTGATTTGATAAAAGGATAAGCGCTCTATGAACAATTCCAAATTTTTAATTAAAAATGCAGCAACCTTGAGATTGGTACGCGGCTGAATCGTATAACGTCTTAAAGGATGTTAGAAGAATTTCTGAGTCACCCTCGTTCTATAAAAAGTTGTTACCGTAAAGAAAGAAGTGTAGACCTATTACGGGAATAATTTATACAGATATATATATATATAGATAAATATATGTATACATTTTTTACCCCTTAGCACCGACACTATCGGTTCCGAATATTCTTATCCAAAAAAATAACGGAAAAAGCAATTGGTTGCACTCTTAAGGAATACGAGCCCGTGACCGCCGATATTCGCAAAAAATAACGAATTTAAAGTCAGTGCACTGTGATATTAACGTAGTATACAACAAAGCATAATGCCGGCAGTTTTTTTAACTCAAGGAAGTTAAGAATTCAACCATATGCTTTAAGGCCCCATTTCTTCAAATTTTATCTTATAATATATATCCTAAATTTTTGTGTATTTAAAAATTACTTCTCGAGCATTTATTAAATGTTCGTTTTGTACTAAGTTCACTATTAAAAATTTTTATAATCTAGAGTAATTCATAATTGTACACATAAAAGTAATTAATCAAACCTAATTCTTAAACAATTTTTAATTTTTCGAAAATCATGAAAACAATTAAAAAATTAATATACATTTATTCTTGATTTATGTTCATTAATTCTTTATGATTCAGACGCAATCGCCTATGTTATAATCATGATTTAAAACCGTTTTTTTTCCATATAATTGAACAATTGCTAATTATTACGTTTTACATGAATTAAATATATTATACTGAATGAATAAAAATTTTCAAAAATAAAAAATTTTTTAAATAAATAACTAATACATTAATAATATATTTTATAAAAAGTATATTTTCACCACTTAAGAATATTTTATTATTTTACTACTTTATTGCTGATATACATGAAATGATCTTTATCTAATTTTAATTAGTAAAAAGGAGCGACACATCCGAAAAAACGTTTTATAATATTTGTCAATGTAAATGTCTTTTAAGTTTGTTGAAATTTTGAACTAGTATAACGTATAATTAAGGATAATTCAGTTATTATGAGTATTAAATTATGTTTCGTAAATCTATATGAAAAATTAAAATAAAATTTTTCCACTGCAGCGTGTTTGACGGGCTTAAAAAAATAGAATGTTCAATATAAGTATAAAATATCAAATTTATTGTAAGTAAACTAAAAATTAAAATGGTATCACAGAAAAAAATCGGGCGTATATTGCAACTTAAATAGCTTATAAATAATAAGTATGGAAACTACAGTATAGTGTGACTGCAATCTCAAGGGGAGGGATAAATTAATTCTTAATTTTTACACTGCATCTTGAATTCATTTATCCATAAGAATATTATAGTTCTATTGCTTCTCTCGTGTGATGCGAATGTCGATCAATATTCCAAATCTTTTTTGAAATTTTCATTTCATACAAATTCGTACATTAATACAAATTAACTGTATTTAAAGCAAAATCTGTTTTATAAGAAAATTTTTTTAGAGGAGAACAAAAAAAGTATATAACACTATATTAATTAAAGTTATGCAATGTGATTAGACAGGAAAATTAAAATGGTCCATATAAAAAAGTCTTTTTTTTTTTTTTTTAATGTTGAATTAACTTTGCAAATATAAAGTAATTACAATCACGATATCATATACACCGTAAAATAAAACAAATAATTCTAATAAGAAAATAAGTAGAAAAAGTCGAATGAAATATTAATAGAACAATAATTTATATAAATATTTTGAAATGAAAGTTATAAACGAAAAAAGCTAATATTTATTATAAATGAACGTATTTTTTTTTAATTTAGTATTATCGAATATGTTGTAAGCCTTGAATATTACATAATTTGTACATCCAATGATTTATAGTTAAAGATTAATATTTATGATTGTTTTCTTAACATAAACATAATAAAGTGTATTGCTTTAGTTATTATTTTTCTAAAAATAAGGAAAAATTTATTGTTTGTTATAAAAAAAATCAGCATGAAAAAGATTAAATGACTTTTATTGCAATTTCAGATACATGAGGTCATATACACTTGAAATTAAATGTCGATATTGTTAATTTATAATGATTAGTTTTAAAAACATATAGTACATAATATTATTTTTTCATGTGTAAAAAAACTTTCGATATTTTAATCTAAATTCACAATATTAGTAATAAAAGTAATCTTAAATAGTTGTGAAATTCTTGTCAAGCAGCTGAAATATTGCGAGTAGCGTTTAATTGCCATTTATAAAAAAAAAACTATAAAATAATATTTTTAAAATTATATTTTTAATTAAAAAATACCTTTTTAGTGTTATTGTTATAGCATAGCTATAAAATTTTCAGGAACTCAATACGTTTATTACACTAATTGATATTAAAATTAACGATTAATTTAGTTTTAATTAAGTAGATATTATGGTTGTCCAAAAACGATTTTTTTTTAAAAATAATATGGTTAAGTTAAAAATAAAAGATTAAAATCTATTAAAAAAAAAGATCAAAAGATTGGCAGCTTTAATTGTATGATGATTTATGGACGAATTGACCATATTATAAAATATTCACGGTATTCAATGTTGTGTGTGTTTTTTTTATGAAAACTCTTTTAAAAAGAATTTGCCATTCGAAGAGAATAAAAAAAAAAAACCCACCACTTAATTCGCCAACACAGGAGGACCGAAAGTCTTCAATTATTTGCTAGAGCATACTTGTGCGGCGTAAAGGCGAGCAGAGTGAGTTTTTAGCATCCTACAAAAGCTGATTACTCGTTCACAATACTTAACCAAAGCAAGTAGCTCTTTAAAAGGTAAAAAATTTCCTCCCTTTTTTCGAACGAAAGTTCAACGAGAGCGAGAAAGTTGCATTCCACGAGTTTCACGAAGCGGCGGCTGCGGCCGCGATCGGTCGAAGCTACAAGTGCACGGAGCGGTGCACGCGAAGTGTAAATTGCCGAAGTTCGGCAGGAGGTCGAGGCGCCCCCCGTAGTTTTTCACGGTCCAGCGGAAGCAGGGCCGAGCTACAGAGCGGGGCGAGAGAGAGAGAGAGAGGCGCCGGAGCATCGGGAAGGGCGGATCGGGGACAAACGCGCGGCCGCCACTCTGGGACACCCGGGGCTCGAGGTCGGCGGCTAATCTAGCCTACTAGGAGGACTGCCGTCCTCCGGCGCCAGGGCCAATGCCAGGGGGCCAACTGGGCCCCACCCACCGGTAAGCCTCCGCTCGGTATCGATCCGCTGGCAAGGGCCGGCCTCGGCGAGGAGCTCAGCGGGGGCGTATTTTCATCAGCGGTCAGCTCGGGGAGTGCCTCCCGCGGCTTTGCCTGTCTTCTTGCCTATCCCGGAAGCTCGGCTCCCGGGGCTGAACTGCCGTCGTCCGAAATACGCGGGTGCGCCTATTTTCGCAGCTGATTATTACCGGCGCTCCGATGCCTCTCCTGCGTCTCTGCTTCGCCGCGTAAACGGGCTCTATGAGTCCTGAGAGAGAGAGAGAGAGAGAGGCGGTAGTGCGATGCTATTGTTATCACGTGAGATAGCGACAGCGTTTGGCATTTTGCGCGGAAGAATCGTATCTCGAGCTGGCTTAATAAGCTTCCTACTCGCGACACTTCCTAAAAAAACAATTATCCCTTGAAAACTCATGGATAGTCTCGTTGTATCGATGCGACCGGCATCTCTCTCTCTCTCTCTCTCTCAATTCTCTCCGTTCAAAACTGTGATTAAGCGCACGCTCTTTGGTTATGCAAGCAGTTGACCTCGGAGAACCGGAGACAAATAAGCGAAGACCCGTCCGTCCGTGTATAACGCGTTCCTCTATGTTTCACCCACGTCACGTTCGCTACCTCTAAAACTGACATTTACAAATCTTTGTAAGATCGTACGATTTAATTTCTAATTATCTCGCAGGACCATTGGAAGTACTTTTTTGTTGAAACTTTGAACGCGTGAATCCCTTTGCGAGTGAATTATGCCAATTTAATTTTTATAGCATTTGAAATATTTTTATAAAATAATACGCTTCTTAATTCTATGCAAAGTTATCTTTTCTTACACAGCTCGTAGCTCAAAACTGTCTGTAAAATTACCTTGGGAAGAATTTTCAATTTGTCATGTATGATGCGTATACATTTCTTGAATCTTATTAGTGACAATTGCCACACTATTGTATCCTTTTTATAATGAATGTAATGACCTTTACAATCATTATTATTTTCAATTCAGACGATATTAATAATGAACGATGTACTGAAATAGATACTCGCATGTAAAATAGTTTTAAACACTCATAATTAAATAATAATTAAAGCATAAAAATCTCTCCCCCCCCATTTGTTGAGAATTTAATTGCTTATAGTTTCTTCGAAATTCACTTTAAATATTTAAATAGTTATGGTTCAAATTGCACAGGGTAATAATACTTTTAGGAAATCTGTAAAATTAAAATTTAATCAGAATAAATATATTTTTAATGTCCTTACTTTTTATAAATAATATGTAGGTATTTATTTTTCATAGTCATTGAATTTATGGGTCTTTTATTTTTATGAGTACAAAGATAACGAATGCAAAATTGCATTCGAATGGTCTTATAATATTGAGGATTTTGTTATCAGCTATTTTTTTAACATTTATTATGATATATAGTGTAATTTATTTATTTGATTATTATGTTTAGGTCAATATATTTCACGTAATTGTTGTTTGTTTTTAGAGCAGAAAAATTATAGTGAATACTTAACATAAGTTGTTGAGCATTAGATATTAATTAAATTAATGATCGGTTTAAAATTAATATAAAATTTTTTATTAATATAATAAGTTTTCAAGAATTAATAATGAATACCTTAAACTTTTATTTGTGCATTTTAAACAATTAATTTTGAGAGATATTTGATTTTACATAAATTTGATTTCTCATACTTATTTTATAAAAGAAATTTAATTATTGAGCTTATAAAGTTGAATCAACAATATTACAGTAAAACGTATAGAAGAATTATAAAGTAAATCGAAATAGAATATATTTATGGTAAAATTACGGTATTAATGGAGAAATTACGGATGTAAGTAATCAGTACGAAAATATAGGAGTAGAATTGGAGAAGAAATAAAAGTCTAAAACTTCGAGGATGAAATGCTTATATGTCGTACATGTATAATATTTTGATGACCTTACGGTCACGGTTTATGCACTATACACCTGCTCGAATATTCAATGGGTCCCCATCATACGTTTGTCGCACATATTCAGCTTGTAAATGTACACTACGACTTCGCTTGTAAAAAATTTATAAGTTTACGTACACAAGTATCCTGAAAGTAATTTGCTAACAGTTTTTAGTGCATCGAAGATAGATATTGTAAATCATTTCTTGAATAAATGAACATTTACTGTTTTTCTTTTTAAACATTTTTGAGCTACAATCATGCATAAAGCAATATTAATGAATTGAATTATTACATAAAATTCATTAGTGTTTTTAAAGTAAATATATTTTGATGATTCGTAATGGAAATAATGTTTCTAACATCATTAAAATTCAAAAAATTAATTATAAAATAAATAAATCACATCTGTCCGCGGAATTATTATCACATCATCAAGGGTAATGTAAACTACAAAATAATAGTAAGACGTGACCTCCGAATTTTTAATTTGTTATCTAAATAAGGCACAAATTTTAAAACATATAAATGATTTTTTTTTAATTAATTCTATCCACTCAAGGAAGATGTAAATTCTGTATAACATTCAGAAATAAATTAAATTTTTTTTTAAAAGAATGCATTAGAAAATATTTGAAATCGAAGAAAGTTTACTAAGGAAGTTCAATAAGAACAATATAAAAAAATTCATGCTTGCGTTCAAACAATGAAAATAAAAAAAAATAGTGCAAGGAATTGCGTGAATTGAAAATAATCAAGAGTTGCACTTAGGTATTAATGAAAGACTGAAAAGTAAAAGTTCAGCTAAATGAAAATGAAAAGATTACATTAGAAACACTTCAGAAGACAAATTTACAATTAAATACTTAATACGTATTAAATGATAAAAATAATCCTTTTCTTATTCATAATGCGAAGAAAGCCGAAGTTCTGAAAGTGAATTAGATAATAGGCCTTATGCCTATGCTTAACGTCCACGGAAGTAATTAAATTAATTTGTCTTACACCTAAAGCACTACTCTACTGAATACAAACGGTATATTTATAATTCAATACGGAATAATTGCGAATGTTTGTACTTTAATTGATACATTTTTTTGTAGCGTTTACTTACTTTAATAACTTTGATAAATTAACGTAAGGAAAATTCTTGTATTTTACAATCTCTGGTTTTAGAATATATATATATATATATATATGTATTTGTACACAAATTTATTTGCGCAAGTAAGTAATATTTATGGCGTGTACCAGCGTCATGATATTAAACAGATAATAATGCTTCAGGGCATAATAACAGTTTCGTGAACCGTAATTTCAATTTCATCAGAATCGCAAGTTCCAAAAATATACTTTCAAAGGCACTGAAATCAAAGAGACTCTCATTTTTCGTATGTCATCGACCGTAAGCGCAGACTACCGCCGATACGCCAAGGCGAGGAGTCGCTCTTTATCATTTACAGCCGGAGGTCGAGTATTAGTTAGCGCCCACAGCTGAGTTACGAAGATTATATCCGGTACTACCGCACCGCAAGGTTATTTGGTAAGGACAAGTATTTCAAACGCATCATTAATTTAAATTACGGTATAACACTACATAACCAGTACTTTAGCTCGTAGGTATCGAGGATAGACGCCTCTCGTATTACGAATTTAACGAACGTTCGGTATTTTAATATCGGCTCGTTGATTATTGCGCATATCCCTCGATGCTCATTGGGAGGGAGTTTATACCCCTTCAGCGTGAAACGGAGTTCCTCTAGCCAGGTGCATGTTTAGTGCGTTTGATAAGATTCGATTGTCGCTTCGTCCTCCTCGCGCGAAGCCGGCCAATGCGATATTATCCAACTGGATTTATCCGAAAAATCGATTTTTAATCGATCGTCGCTTACGTTACAAGTACAGGCGAAAGTAGAGTACAACGCAAAGGAAATTATCGTCCCTTACGCATTGACGGTAGAATCGACACCTGTGGCCGAATAATTTATTCGTGCTTATGCAGATGTTAATAGGAACAAAGTGTCAGAGCTTAGTTCGTAGTTCAGCTGCGACCCTTCCCTGCGATATAATTCCTTTTCGCTTACAGGCGCACGAATAATTGAATTCAATCGTGAGTTCTGCATTTATCGGATCTGCTCTTCGATTCCATATTGTCAAGGCATTAGTAAGTAGTTCGTTGACTCCTTATCGCTGGATATAATGAATCTCCAATAATAAAAGAATTTCCTCTCCTGGGTTTGGAAAGCCTATGGCCGTTAGCTTAGTAATCATTGATCTTAAAATTACCCGATAAAGACAAATGACATTAATTTGCAATTCAAGCAAATACTTTTGAATATCTTTACATATCGCGCATCATCATCATCATCATCTACTTATGATTCCTCAATATAGCAAAAATATTCATCGGCGCTGTAACTCTTATCATGGCATCACCATTTCTACGACCTCAATTAGTTTCCACGATAAATAAGCCACAGTTGGCAATTTCGTTTTCCACTGAATTGCAATAGTTAAGGATTCTTTTGTCCCTCCTCAAATGCTCCCTTCCTTAAACGTCGACTTCCTTAGACGGCGAGTAATGTAAATTTTCTATCATTCTAATGTTATCCAAAGGAAGCGATGTTTTGATAAATTCGCGCACGACGGCGCCGCCTGTCGTCCATCGCTGGAAGTACCCGCAAAATCGTTTCGCAAGATCGGATTTCGCAAAATACGATAGCGACGTGTCGCGACGCGCGCCCGGCCATCGATTGGGATCGATGACGAGGCCAGGGCGAATAGCGGAGAGGCGCGTTGGGCCTTAGGCGAGGGTAAAGTCGTAGGGAGGGCACCGACCCGCGAGGGTAGTTCGGTCGACGGGAGTCTCGAGAATCGGCGAGGGAAGACCGTCGGCCCCTCGGCAAGCCGGCCTCCCTCCGATGATAAGAGGCCCGTCGAGGTCCCCGGCGCGCACCGATCGAGCCTCGAAGCCCCGCAGCCTCCGGGAAGCCGCGGCGCTGGCCCGACCGAGAGCCGGCCGCTTATCCGCGGAGTCGAGGGGCGCTGAGTCGCGCGAGAGAGAGCCAACGAGTCTCGCCCACCGCGACCACCGGAGGTGCGGGCGCGTTCGCAACGAGGAGCCGTGGAGTGCGCAATCGTGAGCCGCCGCGCGGTCGCCGATAATCCCTCCGCGGATCCGTCCGCCGATTCAGTCTGCGCGCGGCTCGTGCGCGCGCCTCCGCCAGTCCGAGTCTACCTCGCCTCCTCCTCCTTCTCCTCCTCGTTCTCCAGCCCCCCCCCCGCGCGCGCGCGCCCAGCCCTGGATGCCTCCGCTGCTCGGGCCGAGAGGAAGCTTGATCCCCGGAGGTCGGGCGAGGTGGCAGCTGTCGCCGGGGCGGTTGGGCCCTCGAGCCACTGGCGAGGCTCCCGGGCACGTGCGACTCCCTCCGCCGCCCGCCCCACGTGCCCCTTGCTCGAGGAGCATCGGCCACCCACGTGAAGGAGCGAGCAGCTCTTCCCGAGGAGGAGTCGCGCGGACTCCTCCCGCCCGAGGTTGAAGGTCGCCGAGCTCTCTCTCTCTCTCTCTCTCCCTGGCCCGAGGTAAGCACGACTTTAACCTAGACGGGCGCCAGGCATATGCGTGCACGCGTCCGGGGGCAGGAGGGCTTATTGCGTATCGCTTTAGCTTCCGCGGAAGGCGCGAACGGAGGAGACGCGTACGCCGAGATACGCGACGGTCCGATAGGCCGAGATAAATAGGCGGGCGGCCCGTGGGCGGGAGGAGGAGGAGGAGGAGGCGAGCGGATCGATGCGGGCGCGCAGGTGTCGCCCCGCGTGCCACGAGTGCACAGCAGACGCCAGGGGCGACAATTTCTCCGCGCTCTCGAGTTGCCCTTCTGCTACGAGTCCTCCCGTGACCGGGGAGCCCTCGCCCCTGGCCGTGGCTGATGCTCTTCTTTCCACCAGTGCAGGAGCAGCCGAGGGAGCAGCCGAGGGAGCGTCGGGGGGGCCTCGCATGTCTTACCCCCCCCCAACCCGCCAGGAGCCTGCGCCAACGTTGAGACGAGAGCCAGCCGCGGCGGTCGAGGAAGGCCCTGCCCTCGCTCCTCGTCGACATGGACTTCGGCACCCTGCTGAGCGTCGCTCAGAAGAACGAGCACAGGCAGACCTCCAAGGCCTGCTACAGGACCAAGTTCACGCCCCCCAAGAAGGAATCCAAGCAGTCCAAGTCCCTCTCCGACAATATCAAGAGGTTCCTCGCCAGGAAGGAGGAGGAGGAGCGACGCAAGGCTTTCGAGGAGAAGAAGAAGAAGGAGGTATCCAGCCGATGCTGCTTCTTTCCCATAGCTCTCCGTCCACGTTTTCCACCTGCGATCACTACTACCTACTCGTTCTTATTGTTTTAGAATCTCTTGGCTTTGCGCGATCATAAGGCACAGAGTCGCATTAATAAGCACTTGAAGGTCTGTAAAGCAGCCAATAAGTCTGTTTTGGCCGATGCCATCGATAATGAAAACACAGCTGTTACCATTGCAGGTTTGTCTACTTCCTTCCTCCAACCTTATTTTACCTCGATTAATGATATTTAGAAGTGACGAAGCTCTTATTCAGCTTCTGTGCCCTCTCTTACGTCTTTGACATTTTAATTGAAATAATGATTCGTACAAAAATCTTGTCAGTTTTGCTATTTTTTGCTTTTTCTTTAATAACTAATTCTTTAAATATAGTATTCTCCTTTAATGCTTTCTGCATAATTAAGTATCCAAAGCACAATAGAGGATTCTCAATAATTGAATCATGAATTAAGGTTAGGTGCTATTTTTAAAGCTTTTATTTAAAATTACTCGAAGACCATTTTTGGCAGTTGAGCTAATTTTTTTGTATTTTTATAGCGAGATGATTTTGAAGGACACAATTGTGCAGATCTTACCTCGTTGTATCGTTTAATTTTCAATTCTTCTCCATCGCTATTTTAATGCAATCTTTTCTTTAAAATCAATTACAGTTATAAAGTGGAAAATTAATATTATTTTGCCTACAGGTCCATCGCAATGCGATGAAGATGATTACGGATACGTTTCTCAAGAGGCTTCTGCATTCTATAATAAGTTAATGAACAAATATAGTAGTCTACCTCCCGAAAAGCCTTTGTTTAGCGACGATGGAAAAAAGACTGTGAAAGATATTGCATCGACAAAAGTATGGCTTTATTAATGAATCGTAATTTCCTATTACCAGTTTCACACATTTGTTAACATTTTATTTTTATTGGCACAGGATAGGGTTAGACAGGCATTGAAGCAGCAGGAAATAGAAGAATCTCTCCCGCACAGGCGAAAAAGAAAATGCAAAGACTCAGAGTCCGATAATAAACGTATAAAGGAAAATGATGATTCGGAAAGATACAGGGACGATAGGGAAAGGGATAGGGAGAGAGAAAGAGAAACAGAAAGTGATGAAAAACCACGAATAAAAAAAAAACCAATGCCTCCACCGCTTGATTTTTCAGATCTACTGAAATTAGCGGAAAAGAAACAATATGAACCTATAAAAATTGAGCCGAAGCCCAAGCCAAAGGAGGAACCCGAAAGATTGATGACAAAAAAACAAATGAAAGAGTATGCGAAAGAAAAAGATTGGCGGGAGAGGAAAGAACAGCGCAGTCGAAATCCGGAAGCTGCAAGATCAGTGCAATCTCCAAATGATAGTAGTAAGTCTGCGAAGCCTACAGTAACAAAAAGTGTAAAGTTATCGAGTGCAAGGCCCACAAGTGATACAGGCCATGATAAAAATGCCAAGCCATTATCAAATATTACTAAGAAACCAAGTGATCGACTTATAGAAAAAAGTAATACACTTAATAAGTCAGTAGAAAGAACTAGTAATGTCGCAAAACCTATAGAAAAAAGTAACGGTGTAAATAAAAGTCATGTTCCAAAAATATCAGAAAAAGATGCCATAGCACAAGAGCGTAGACAATTAGAAGAAGAGAAAAGGCGATTGGCAGAAATGCGCCGGAGCATTGAAGAAGAAAAAAAAAAGCTATTAATAAGTAAAAGTAAGAAAGTTGAAGAAAATAAAGTCAATGGTTCAATTAGTCACAAGCCAATGGGAAGTAGTAAAGTGAAAGATTCAATAAAGCCATCGTCTTCGTTATCTAAAAATATTCCTTCGAAACAAAGTTTAACAAACAGTGTTAAATCTAAATTATCAACATCTGATATTAAATCCCGACAGCTTTCAGATGTAAAACCAAGACAGTTTCCTCCATCAGATGTTAAACCGAGACAATTCCCTCCTCCAGATGTCAGATCGAAACAAAATTCTTCAGATGTTAAGCCCAGACAATTTCCTCCTCCAGATGTTAGAACATCTAAATTAAAATCAAATTCATCAAAATCTCTAAAGGTATCTAAAGGTAAGTTTTCAATTTTATAACATTACTATTTTAACCTGAATTTTAATCTTTAATTTGTTTATAATTACTTTTAAATACGAAAAATTGAAAATCAATTAATATTGTAAAGAATCATTTGCTAATGTTGATTTAACATACCATATATTTATATTTTAATTAACAATTAAAAAACACGTTGTCTTAATACAATATTTGCAGGACGTATTTATGACGAAGATGACGATGAATATGATTCAGACTTTGATGATTTTATTGATGATGGACCTGTTGAAGAGGGTGAAGATTATAGTAAATATATTAGTCAAATATTCGGCTATGATAAGAACAAGTACATTCAAGAAGACGATGAAGATGATGCAGGTATGGAAAGTAATTTTGCCCAACAATTGAAAGAAGAATTCGTATCTACAAAAATAGGTGTGTACAGTTTTCTGACATGTGTGTAATTTACAATTTTTACTGCGTAACTTATTTTGGTAATCGTCCCATTACAGGTATCATGGAAGATTTAGAAGATATTCGTCAGGAGGCATATGAAAAGAAAAAAAAAGCACTTTTAAAAAAAAAACGCAAAACATAGTAATTACAGCCAAAAGTTAATACTAATTGGAAAGTATCTGAATATAAGTATCTAAGGAAAAATTTTTCTATTAATTGCACAATTTTTGTCTTTGCAATTGCGTTACTTTAGATACTTTTGACAATATGTAATATAATATTTGTATTATACGTTGTACAGAAGCTTTTTTCGTATTATTAACATCTACGAATATACTGGCAAATGGTAAATTTGCATTTAGTAAAAAACGTACTATGAAAAGTTGTTAGTTCACAGATTGTACAAATTTTATTTTGTAGCTGTATCAAATTAATTTCAAGCAGTATATTTGTTCATCTAAAACTAATTGATTATAAGTATATTACAATATTGCATTAATCTGTAAAACAACATTTATTTAAAAGAATTTTTTTATTTAATTTTTTAATTTTTGAAAGTATACATTAAAAATTACTTAAGTTAAATAAAGTATAGTTATAAAGTTATGCTATACGTCAATTTTCATAATGATTTTGTTTTAAAACATTATTGAGCAACCTTAAACTTGATTCATATTATTCTGATGGATAATAGATATTTCCTAATAAAAGGACACTGTCAATAATGTCACTAAAATTGAATGTACGTATAGGTTGCAGATCAATTTCAATTATTTATAGAGTTATACAATTTTTACAAAGAATCGATCCTCGTATAAATATTAATGACAGCGATTTTATTTTATTAGTACTTATAATAACGTAATACTTGTATTGTTACACATTTTATAATTTTTACAATTTTCGACATTTACCACTATTACTGAAAAAAGTTTGCTTTTTTGTTTTTTTTTCTTAAAATACGTAATTCTTAATAATATGATCAAGTATAAATTTTAACTTTTCATGAATAACGAAGGGTTTTTAGCTCATCTTAATTTTTAATATCTTCATTACTTTACTATTAAATTAGTTTTTTTCTACAAAAATACTTATTTTATAAAAAATGAATGCTTTTTGTATTAGTTCGATAATATTTCACATATGTATATAATGTAATTATCAAAATTGATAGCTTAATTAATATAAGTTAGACAATTTTGTATTAAACAATTTATAACAAAATACAAATTCAGAACATGTATTAATTAATATGAAATTATGATTAATTTTTACATGTGATATATTCTTATAATACTTATAAGTCAACTATTAGGAAGGCATTTTGTACTTTGTACATATCATAAATGTTTTATAATATTTCTTATTGAAATAAATATAAAAAAAAATATATATATAAATAAAATTGTATTTTTTTTAAACTTATTTTTAATTATGAAAACAAATACTTTATACAAAATCTGTATTAATGTATTAATCAAATAAAACTATCATTTTTTGTAGTATTGATTTAAGCAAAACCAAATTAACTTTTAAATTCGATTTTATCTTTATTTAATCAAGGAAATTAATATTAATTGATTAAATGTTTAAAAAAGGTTTTTATTTTTTAAGTAATGACAACCTGCTCTTACATATCATTTAGAGTGTTAATTAATTCCTCTCACGTTTATATATTTAGCGAATCTTGACATTTAAAATGTTGAATTTTTAGAAAACAGCGATACATAGAAAGCTTTGGAAAGGCACGGTTTTTTTACATCGAACGATTATACAATCACACTTAAAAATGCTTGAGAATCTTTTAAAATGCGAGGATATCAGAGATTGTATGTTGTCAGTTATTAAATCTCCGCTACATATAAATAATTGATAACTTTTACATGAATGGCTTTACACGAATTGCCAATGTAGAGTAGTAGAATTTATTTTTCAAGCGTTACCCGACGTTTTTTTAAACACATTGATTTTATACTTGTTTACTCTCTCTCTCTAAAATCTGACAATGAACTTTAATTCATCCATAGGTGGCAAAACTCAAAAATTGCTTTTATACAAACGAATGTACATTTACGTCCACTAGTAGTACTCGCTCTTTTTTAAGCACCAGACTTTAATGAACATATTGAAAAAGGTACGCCGAGGATGTTCTTATGGGTATTAAACGTCGATTGCCGTTCTCTTCGTTAATTATATAGTAATCCCGGCCATTGATTGAGTAAATTTTTCGAGGCATAACCTCGGACAATTGGTACAAGGGAGGCGGCGTTCTTATCCAGAAATTTGAGTCATCCTTGCTTACTGAGGACCAGGGATTCGACAAACCATCGACACTCTTAACTTTGGCGGAAGTGTATTTAAGCAATTCATTTGATTCGACGTACTTGCGCATTAATCTGCAATTCGATCAATCGCTATTAATTTCTCTACAGCTGATTAAATTTATTCGTAATATTATTATGAATCAGAGCACAATAGCGAACAAAGAGATAAGCATTGATTTATTGCCTTCAAATTTCACAAATGAAAACGGTTGAAAATATTCTTTTTTAACAAGACAAGAGAAGGAAAAAAAAAACTTTTTTCGTCCTTACCTTGAAAGTAATTCTAAAATGAAGATTATTATAGATACGCCCATACCGGCAAATACAACTTTATACGTCATCCAAAGATCTGAAATTTTTAAGCGTCTTTCTTTTGATTTTAGGTTCAAGGGGCAAATTTGAGCGTCTGGTAGCTTTGCTAACTTAAAATGCTTTACTAATCCACCTTCCACAGCAGCAATCATTCTGCGAAAACATACAATGTTTTTGTAATATTTAAATGAATTGCATAAAATATCAAAATATACATGTTCAGTTATATTTGAGCAAATAAGATAAAAAATTAAATTACACATTTTCCGTAATCTGTAAATAAATCAAATGAAACATTAAAATTTTAAAAAATTTATGTTTAAAATGCTGTTTAATGTAGGTTTTTCTTTGATAATTATTTTTATCAAAAAGTCAAAAAATGCTTGTAAACTTTCAAACGATTTACGTTGAAAAAGCTTTTTTAAAATGTCTATTTTAACGTTTAATTTTTTTTTTTTCAATAATACTAATTAAATTTGTAACTTATCGTATTACATATTCATTCACGTATCTTTTCTTATAATTTTTATTATTTCCTTCGACTTAAGTTCAACAGTACATCATGAAAAAACGAATACATGCAGTACTTCGTGAAATATAGCTTCATGTAGTACAATCATAAAGAATTTTTCATATTTTCTTTCAATTAATAAATGTTTTTAGCGGACTCCAACCACATAATAAACGAAGGCAAATATTTCTTTTAATGTTGTTTAAGCGTGTACACTAAATTTACAAGAAATTTAAAACGCATAATAAATTTTAGATTTGTTGTTTATTTTACATACATAAGTTTTATAAATTAACGTACTAGATCAAGATCATTTTAATATTCATTATTATTAGCTTATACTTAGATTAAAATTAAGCTACTTAATGCTTCTCTTTAATAATATTCAACTAAAATATATTAACAAAAATATATTATTATAAGTGATGCGGATCGGGAGACTTAAAGTTTCAGACTTCAGCAGAAATATTTTAATAATAATAATATATTTATACAATATTTTCCTAACTATATATTGTTGTTATATATATATATCTAATAATAAACACACAAAAATTTCTTCTTTAGAACCTTTAAAGTGTTTAAAAAAGTAAATATTACCAAAAAATACAGAAAACATTTTAAATATAAAATTTTGAAAAGAATTTCTTAAACTTAGTAGTTAAATTTTAATAACGGTACTTTTTGTGAAAAAATAAAATATACCCTTTGTATTAATATAAAAAATATGGCTTTTCAATGGCATCTTTCGTTTCTAGTAAAATGATTATTATCCTGGTGAATACTTTGAGTTGAATTTATCACGATTGATTAAGCTACAATTGTAAGATCAACAAAGTCCCTAATAATCGATAAATTTACACAAGGCCTTGTGGACAAAGTCTTACAAGATGGATGTGTAAATTTAGTTTAAGTAAACATTCGTAAAAATTCACATGAGAGTTCATATGAAGTATTGTCGACAGATGCCATAAATGGTATGCTTAATGGTAAAAAAGTTCGATCTATTTAAAATAAAGGTATTTTTTTTTAAATTATCAATTAACTACTTAGGAAAAAGTTAGTTGCGCCGGTGCTTCGAAATCAGTAGAAAACTGCAAGGCAAAGCTTTAACATGTAGTGCGAATACATGTAGAGTAATAGATACATCAATCTCTATAGGATATCAGTAGCCGAGGGTAGAGTTTGCAAGAGTTTACGACTACTAGTCAGTTATCCGCAATTGTATTAGTGTATTCTAACCCAGTTTCGTTAACATGAGTAACAGAAAATAGTACTAAATCTGCGTTTAAAATAACTTGAAAGTCTACAGAGAAGAAAGATCAATTAGTTTCAGTTTACTTCCTAAACAAAATATGCACTGGTTCAATTTACATGGCGAACCGTTGATGTAACGAATTCATACGTGATATTATTGCGCGCATCAAAACTGTTTGTGGCTCCGAAGCATCCATTTTTACGTCCTGCTCCTTTCTCGGAATTGGGAGCGAGTTTTGTCAAACAAGCATTTGGAATTTTATTAATCAGTTTAAGAGATTAGAACAGTGAAGGGCGCCAA
Organism: Kradibia gibbosae; assembly: GCA_018907135.1. NCBI lineage: Eukaryota > Metazoa > Arthropoda > Insecta > Hymenoptera > Agaonidae > Kradibia > Kradibia gibbosae. The sequence goes on from JACCHX010000003.1 coordinate 4,984,647, forward strand.
CCGATGCATTCGTGACCGCACAGTCAAAAACGGATTTTCGTACTCGAGAGCGGAACCTCGGAAAAGTTGAGGGAGGATTATGGAGGAACTTTTTTACTTCGATACCGTGCAAAACAACTATCTGGGCGGGTTTTCGCGATTACAGTGAAAAGTATCATAAGCTGAATATTTTTACAACAGGATAGTGCTTGCAGTGAGGTCAGAAGTAGCTAAAGTGAAAAGGAATTCTTCCGGCAAATGTTCGAAGTTATTTTCGCTTATCGATGAAAATCAATGCTAATCATCCTAGATAAATATTAGACTGTATTATTAAAATAATACAGTCCTCGGATAATTGCTTGCAAATGTTTGCTTTTTTGCACAGCTCACCGCTTGACACATTCATAAACAATTGGGAGACAATATCATCTCTGCTTACGTACATCGGAGACGCTTGTTAATATCAGATTTATAGATTTTGATATTTAATTTCTGTTTACACAATGGACTAGCGGTATAATGATCTGTTGTCTTAAACTTTTAGGTATTGCGCTTCTGTTTTTGCATTGTCTTACAATTTACAATTATTAATGAGTTTAATGATGCCTTATTATAATATTTTACAATGTTAATATGCTTGCTGGAACTCCACTGTGCAATTTCGAATCCTTAAATTTGTCTCGACTATCGATCGCCTTGCGTTGCATGGAGATGAGTCTGAAATCATATCCTAGAGTATCTACCTTAAATTCCACCAAATCCCAAAGTACATCTTAACGTTATATTCATCTATCTATTTTATCTCGTGTTATTCTTACTAGCTTATTCTTATTATTTAAGTTTGTGTGCCCTCGTTCTCAAACTTATCATTAAGCATAATTTTTTCATTTGCTCATTTTAGAATCCGTTAAAGCCACGCTATCGCTTTGTTTACATATAATTGTACCAATTTTTTCTGCTATATCAATAAGAATTTTAATACAGCTGTATTATTTATAACGATATAATATTAAAATTAAAGTCTTCATTTTGTTCCAACTAACTTATATATATATATATATATATATATATATATATTTATATGTATATAATGTATACTTACTCATTATTAATAAACCTTCTAATGTTTGACTCCCTAGGAAATCCAAATCCTCTTCTTTTTGACAGTACATTTGAATCGCTTATTACGTAAGAACATCGTTTTTCTTCGTTTACTCCTGCCAATGTTTTATTTTTATAATCCTCGAAAATTGCCATTTGAGCGAAAATTCGATCAGTTATAAATACCTTACCCTCTGAAAAGAAATAATGCTTATTTAACAAAAACTTCAGAATATAAATGAAAGACTTTAATTTAAAATGTTTTTCTTTGAGAATTCCATAAAGCAGATTATAAAAATGAAATTGAAGAAATATTTTTAAATATAAAGAAGAGTCTATAATTGTAATGCACAGTATATACGAATACTACTAATATTAGGTACATTTAAATGATGAAATTTTTTTGCGTTTGAAGCACAAATTTTTTATTTATAACAAAAAAATCCTTGTTATTCAATCAATAGAAATATGTTTTAGAGAAAAAGTAAAAATACCTCATACTTTCAAAAGTAAAATGTGCTATTCCAAATATCAATTTACCTTTAGCATACTTAAGCATGTTTTGGTACGGCATATAATAATCATAGTATAAGTAACCATATCCCCATTTTTTTGATTTCGTAAGTGCCGCCACTTCTGGATCATTCTAAAACAGGCATTCAATGAGTATTATTTATTCGAAATAATTCTTTCTACTACTACACCGTTATTAAAATAAAAAAGGTTTTTTTCATTCCTGAATGAGATATATTCGCGAGACTTGTAATAATTGATCGTATTTATAAATAAATTTAAATTATATTAATCATTGCTTACGTATTGTAAAAGCGTCTGTATAGATCGGCCATTAATTATGAACCAAGAGTATCTATAATTCACTAAATCTTCCAATGAGTTTATAGCCAGTGTAAATTTGGATAAGGTTAGAAATGCTGTTAAATTTGCCGTATAATAAGACGTTAAAATCGTAATGAAAATCCACCAGGTAGCAAAAATCAAACGTGTAGAATCTAAATTAATATTTTTAATTTATTTTTAATATGTCTTAAGGACTAATATAGGTTATATAAATTAAATATTAGTATAATTTATTAAAGGCTATTTCAAAATTTATATTTTTTTCTATTTTTAATAAGACTGATATTTTGTTATTACTGATCAAGAATTCGACTATTGAATCATTAAAACATTCTTATGTATTGTAAGAAAGGGAGTTGTATTTATTTTGTTAACTTGCTTCTCCTTTTCTTGATTTGACATGTCAATTAATTCGACAGAAGGGTATAATACTATACGTTGCCTAGTTAATGATTTTTATATGTATTTTAGGGGAACTGAGTTGTGGTTTCCGATGGAATTTTCTAATAAAACTTCTAATAAAAACGATTTTTAGGCGAACGCATTCAGAATAAAAAAAAAAAAAATTTGATTTAACATCATGAAAAAGCGTGGAAAAATTATTAATTCCATTGATATCTATTAAAATAATTTAAAAGCGATATATTTACCTCCGATTGGAGAAACTGTAGTCCCCTGTTTTAATAATGCTCCATAAACAAACCACATGCAGGTCAAAAAAGTGAATTTTTCAGCACCATCATTTTTTGCAAACTTTGATCTGTTTGATAATTTTTCAAATTTATTTCATGTATTAATTTCCTTTTCTGTTATTGTATTAAAATTCGTATAATTTTAATCGACATCGAAGTTTCGATTGACGTGAAATATTTTTATTGCACATTTGTAATTAAATTGTATGATATTTATTATTATTACTATCGTTACTGCTATGATTATTATTATTATTATTATTATTATTATTATTATTATTATTATTATTATTATTATTACTGTTATTATTACTATTATTATATTAAATATTTTTTCTATTTTCGTAAATATTTATTTAGTTTATATAAAAGTATGTCTTGCATTTATATGCGCATTAATCTTGAAATAATATATATGACAATGCCTCCAAACTTTAACAAATACACTGCTCTTAAGAGAAATTCAATAAATTCAAATTCAATCTACAGTTTTACAAATACACGTGGGTGAGCATGTTTACGTATGCACGTACACGCCCATCAAATTATTATTTTATCAAGACCATTTTACATATTTGTTTAAATATTTTTTATATTTGCTTATTCAGCGTCATACTGTTTACGTATAAATAACACTCTAAGGGTAGAAAAATATTGTGAAATATTATTACGGGCAGGAGTGTACGAAGAGAATTACAGTACCTCAATAAAATCATCCAATAAATGGTTGGCCCAACAATGATTAATGAAATTAAAATCAAAATCCACACTTGTCCGTGGAAGGGCGCCAGAAATCCAGAGCCCGAAGAAGATGTGCCAGGTCTTTTGATCAAAAAAGTTGTGTCCATTTCGTCTAAGGCTGCAGAGAAGTCACAATAATCGCTGAATTCACTCAGCATCGGAATAAAAGCAACTGCCAAATCAACTTCCTGTTACATTTGTTTGAAATCATTCATTTGTTCTATCACTCAACTTTATTAATATTTATATTAATCACCAAATATTGCAGCTATAATAAATACATTTATCGCATAATAAGCTTATATTATAATTAAATTACAATATTTGTACTTACAATAATATTTCCCAATATGCTGTGTAATACATTATTTATAAAAATACTCATTTTTACAGAGAAAAAAATATTAATTTGAATGTGAGTTTAATTTAAAAGTAAGGTACGTTGTGCAAAAAAAAAACAACAAAAATAATATGGAACATTGCTTAATAGTTATAAAATCCTTTATATAAAAAGTTTTATATAAAGGAAAGACTGTGTGCATATATATATACACACGTACTTTGAAAGTAAACGATTTACGCGTATAATAATTATAAAACTTTCAACTCAAATATTTTACGAAAATACAGTTGTTATAGAAACTATGGTTTGTGATATTTTTCAAAAATTACGTAGAATATATTTATACATTAATGGTTCGTTTTTTCATTAAAAGTATTGTAAAATAATATTATACCCGTAATTAACTATATAATATTACAAAATAAATTAACTCTTAATAAGACTAAATATATTCACTAACGAAATATCGTGCATTTTTATTAAAGAAATTTCTTATTCTGTTATTTTATTCAAATATTATACAACCGAAACAATATTATACATTTAAGTAAAAATGAATTGTTATGAAAAAAATTTCCTTTTTATATGGCTAAACTTATTATCAACGTTGTAAAGAAATCTATCAAAATCTACCTTATTATATAGTTGCTTTATCATCCCCGATTTCTGATCTCCAATAATATCTTCTGCTGGCGGTATAATAGTGTATGTGAAATTGAATTTTCGAACGAGAAGCTTCAAAAGTTCAAAAGCAAAACCTTCGCCCTCTATAGTTCCATTTTTGTTTACAAGTATTGAATAAGGCCAATCCTAAAAATTCAGTACGATAATATATTTTCGTAAAATGTTTATATTTCTAAAAATTGGTCAAACAATAGAAATGCCGTGCAAAAGTAAAGCAACTTACGGAATATGATGTAATTTTAATATGCGATGGGAATTTCGCCAAAGTTTGTTCTTGATTCATCATTAAATTCATTTTAATAATATCCTCATTTTTATGGCCTTCAATTATTATTATTATTATTATTATTTCTTTTTGATAAGTACATTATTTTTTCTTCTACCATTTCTGAAAATATATGAACCGCTTATATTTTAAAAGAGACATTTGTTACAATAAAACTGAATTAAAATCGTAGACATTCTTTTATTTACTATTTTTTTTTAATAAAATATTTTAGTATAACTATAAATTGTTCCAAAAATCGTCTATAAAAACGTATCCAAAATATATAATGTGTACAATGTTTTTATACAAAGATTTCTTTTCAACTGCTATCATATTTTCCCTTTAAAGCCATATGTATTAATGTGTATTGTGCATTTAATACAATTATGTAATTGTAATGAAACAGTTGTCTACGTCTGGAAGTTCTAAAAAGTTATATTTCAATTATATATAAATGCACATATGTGTAATATATAATAGGTAGCTAACTAGGTAATGAATTACTCAATTAAGCATATGCTGTTCGAAAACAAATTAGCTTTTAAGATTTGTATAGATGAAATGTATGTTCATATGTTCAATTTCTATTATAATTCAGAAAGGACTTCAAAGAGTAGTTTGTAAACATATTTATGTATAAAACACAAAATTTGTCTTTTATTTTTTATGAAATAATTTTTTCACATGTATTTTATAGGAGAACAATAAATTATAATGTAAAAAGCATTTTTCTTCATTTATTTTTTATTGCTATATTTCTATAGACATATTTCTACATTATATTCAAATTAACATCTAATCGTTTTTTATTAAAAAAAAACATGTTTATAGCTTTAAAAATTTTTTTATATAATATTCTATATTTATAAATAGAAACTTAAATAACCTGCGTACATCTAAAAGCTTTGAAACTATATTATTCGTACTTATATTGAATGAAGTCTAATACTTTTAACTAAGTATGATGAATTATATAAAAATAATTTGAGAACTTCAACAATATATTTTATTCCCTAACACTTTTAAATCTAAAATTTATTATAATGGCAATTTATATAATTGACAGTTATTATACCGATAAAAAACTTTCGTTGGCGTATTTTAGACTTTTATTACAATATTAAAGATACAATATTAGAATATTATTACAATTAATGTAGTATCACGATAAATCATCATAAGTATTCTATCAATCTAAAAAATATGAAATTAATTAAATATCAACTAAGATAAATCATACTATGAATTATATAAATATTAAGAAACGTAATATTATAAATAATAGTATATAAGTTGGATTTTAAATTAAAAATAACACAATAAAATTTCTTTATTTTAAAAAAATTTATAATGATTAATAAATTAAAATTAACATAGCTCTCAATAGATTTATGAAATATGTAGTGAATATTGATTCGATTTTTTATTTTTTTGACAGTATAAACATGTGTATAAGAAAATTATGTTACGAACTATTTATTAAGATTTACGTTTAATTATTTATTAAAGATTATTCGTTAAAAATTACACGATAACCCAAACAGACATACAATTTAATGAACTGAAATGCATCAATTTTTAGGTCAATTAAAACTTCCAACAAAGTTATTTAATTTAAAATTATAACAGTAACGTACAAAGAGAAAACAATCGAAAAGAATCCTTCAAACTTAATGAATTGAAAAAAGCGGCGTGTGCATTTCTTTATTCGCTATTTCATAAACGTTTAAAACAATTATTTTCCAAAACTATCAATTTTTAATACATTTTTGTTTAAAATTTAATATTTGAAAAATTTGCGTTCGCATATAATTTTTATTCAATTTTTTTTGTTAAAAAATTATAAATTCCAAATACATAATATTCATTACAGATAAGAATAAAGAAAAACTAAAAAAATTAAATCAGTTTGACATCGTTAAAAAACTCAATTATATTTATAGTTAAAAAACACTTTTCAAAATAAAAAAATTAACAAGCAATTAGTAGTATAATCTTAATTATTGTGTATGATTGGATGTAAAAGGTAATGTTTTAAAAAAAAAACATAACTTTTCTGGAATAAGAATTTCAATTATTGCAATATTGTTCTTGTAAACAAAAGAATATGAATACAAATATTGACACACACTTTTGTGTTACCCAGTTGAAATGTAATAAAAATTGTACTCTATAAACGTAATGACTATCTACAAATATATATATATATATATATGTGTGTGTGTGTCTGTATATTTGTTTGTGTAAATGACTATAAAATTATAATTTTTGTGTCAATTTATTTATTAAATTAGTACTATAATTTAATGTATGATTTTTTATTTTATATGCTGGTAAAATAAATTTTTTTTTAAATTATGTCAATTTATATGTAAGGAAATAAATTTTGATTTATAGATTATAAACATAAGATTATACGCACAAGAATAATGTTTATAGTATGTAATAAATATATTAAAAAATTAAAAGAGTAACATAATTATATATTATACATGATAAATATGTTTAAGTACATATATTAATAAAAATTACTGCAATATACTGTATCAATAATATAAATATAATAAAAAAACAAAAATGTAAATATTTTTACAATGCTTATATCGAAATGATGCAATGTAATAATTATTTTCTTGAATAAATAGTTTTTATTCACTCTTTTAATTATAATGAAAATTAGATTAAGAAATATTTTAATAAAATAACTAATATTTTAATTGCTGAATTTCTTTCACTGATCATAAAGTAAGACATCGGGTTTTTTCTTATATTTAAAATTACACGTATTGATAAAAGTACCGAACCAAAGAATAATAATAAATTTATGTACTTAAAAAAAGGCTTTCTTTTTTGCATCATAATTATGTTTATATAAAGTAGTCTAATTTTAGATCGAAAGCTTTTAAATCTACATAGAAAAAATATATATAATATTGTTTTTTATAAAACCGAAGACTCCCTGAGTAAAAGCTTTACAATTATTATGACCACATACTAATCGAAGCTTTTGAAAATAGTATGATATAGTAAAATTATGTAGTGTAATAATAATTAACGAAAAAATTAACTTCTAATATACACAATATACGTTAATATTTCTTTAAAAAATATTTAGATTTTTTCACGACCTCGGGTAAAATTAACTGTAAAAAATATTAAGAACTCTTATCACAAAACAAAATACGAAATTAACATTTCATAAAGACAGTAATATTCTAATTCTATTTCCATATATTATCATAAAATATACAGATAAATTCTGTATAGTTCTTAAATAGCAACAATAATAATTTTAGCGGTTTAAATAAATGAATTTAAGTGGTACTTTTGTTACATACATAATTTTAATCTTAAGCGTAAATTAATTTTTTGTAAATAATTTATATTATTAAAACTTCTAATGCAGAATTATTCTACAAATGATATGTTATTATAGACTTGAAAAATGTTTCACGAATACTTATTTATTCATCCAGAAACCGATTGCATTACCAAAAGCATCATAAATCATTGATTACAGAAAATGATATTTCGATGTTACATAAGAAAAAAAAAAAAAAAACAGATTTAAAACTGCTATTTATTTAGAATGAACAATAGATTTTTACGTCAAAAATAAATTTTATTTACGGCTTTTTTCATTTATAATATATATTTTTTTTTAATATTCGCGTCGATTATCCGTAACACAATATAACCGTTATACTTAAAAAAAAAAAAAAAAAAAAAAAAAACAAGCAAAACATATGCATGTATACGCGTGCGCGTGTACGCGTGCGTATAATAAATCATACTTTTAACGATAAACCGAGTAAAAAAATTAAATTCCGTTTCATAACGGCACTCTGCCGTTTATATCGTATCTTCCACCTTCTTTTTTGATGCGAGCGTTTAGCGATCGTATCTTTATCCGCGCATGGACATAAGCATACGCGCCGGGCGGTTTTCCATATAAATGAGGAAAAGCATATAACTTACTTTGATCAGCGGACATCGACATCTTTCACGCGCTTAAGCGCGGCAATGGGGGAGAGGGGAGCGAGATCAAGTCTCCCTTGCCGAAAAGAACATTTAACGAATCGGGCAGCGGTGCTGTATATCGTGACACGCGCGAATCGACACTGACACCTCCATCCACACAATAATTCATTCCCGCCGGCTCCTCCGACCCCGCCCCTCCGCGGCCGCCCCTCGCGCGGCCAACCCCCTTGCGAAGCCAGGCCTTCGCGTGACCGTTTTCACGCGAGTGCTCGCGAGGGCTGGTGTCAAGTCCGGGGGCCGGGGTAGCGTTGGCGGCCGGGTGAGAAATGCCAAGCAGGAGCGCGAGAGTCGGGGGCGAGCGAGCAATATTTCGGATGTCGCACTCGAAAAAAGAAGTTAGGCGCTAGGAGAGACGCCGAAACAAATAAAGAGCTGAAGGACGCGCGCGGCACTTAAAATGTGACGGGCAAGTCGCTACTGAATTCACAAACAATTATGCAGCTCGATCGATCATCCTCGGCTTCGATCGTCCTCTCTTTTTTATATTTTGTTTTATCGATCCTCGGTGCGGTCATTTAACGACATTTAACGGCTTAGCGGCGGCTCCCTTGACTTTCCTCGGTCAGCCTTGAAAATTCTCGTCGGCCGCGTCGCAAAGCTCGTTCCTCTCGCGAGCCTCGTTGTTTTTCCAGTGTTTTTTTTTCCGCGCTTGGGCTCTTTCAGAATCGGCGAAATGTCCGTCGAATCGATCGAGTCATGCTCCGAGCCCATATTGAGCGCCCATTTATGCCTTTGTAATTTAATAAAAATTCCGCTATAATTAGAAAGTGTTATAAAACAGCATTCATTATTATGACCAGTCCTTTATATAATAATGATAATTAATTTTTATCGAATTCGCGCAATTTCAATAAGCCATTACTCTGTGCTCGACGCGAATATTTCACCTTTCTTTTCAATTTTGCTGAATTATAGTTATTATGTCAAATACTTGTGCTTTGGAGTAATTTCAATATTTTATGCCCCACCAAAGTATGCGACACATTTTCGAATTTTTTTTTTAATTACATCACTTATATTTTGTCATAATTCCTTAAGGGTAAACCAAAAAATTATGCAATAATGTTTGTAAAAATTAATTGCAGCACTGAAGGGTAGATTTTTTTTAAAGTAGATTAATTATTTTAGTTTTAAAAATAAAATACTATAATTGTACGTTAGGGATGGATAGATATTTATTTGACATACAAAATTATGTACTTAATACGGCAATATAATTCTAGCCGAAAGGTTCAAAAAAGTTTCTTGTAAAAATAATCTTTATAGGCTATTAAGCTGCCAATTTTATAGCGTTCGGCAAATGTAAAAACGGATTGTGGTTTACACTACTTTTTAACAGTAAGAAAATTTTGAATTAATGGCCTCTGAAAAAATGAGACCTCACAAACTCGCTAATAAAGTTTTTGAATACTAAATGCCCGATAAAATATCGATCGCCAATTAATTTGACTTAAAAAAAAAAAAAAAAAAAAAAAAAACGAGTATATATTGGGAGAGAAGTATTAATGAAATATTTAAATGATTATTAATCATTAAGAATCCTTGGCTAAGGCTTGGCTAAGAATAGTTACTCTCTGAAAATATTAAAATCTGATAACATTATATCTCAACGTAAGTTTCACATAATCGCAGATTATATTGGAAACTGCTTCGTCATATATGAAATAATAATATCTAAGAAGATAAATACGTGTAATCAAGCATCCGAGATTTGGAAATATAATCCGAAACATAAAGCATTTTATATAAAAACTTTAAGTGTATGACTAAGGAGTTCCCTTACCCTTATGCAAATTAGTAAATTTCCATATAAATTATTTTTATACTTCAAATTCAGAGGATAATTTTTTTAATGTAAACACATCTATGCAATTAAACTATATACTAAAATTATTAATATAGAGCATCATTTTTACAATTTAAGTAACAGAAAAGTAAGATGATCGTTCTTCCGATGTTAAGGACAGTAATTTTTTTAAATACTTGCGTTGGGGATATTATTATTAAAGATATTGACATTATACCGGGGGGTCGGAGTTTGAAGGAAAAATAAATTATAATATCTGCCTAGTGATCCGGAATGAAATATTATCAAAATGATAATTTCTACTAAGTAACGCTCCCCAGCTCTGTATGCACTGCAATCATATAAATAAGGTGCTTCCATTACTCTTTCCTTCGCATTTGAATCAATGTAAATATGCCTGTCTTAGCGACAGCAAGAATAAACTAAAAACAAGTAAATAATGCACGATTCGTTTACCCGCCGACACAACACAGGCAAGGCTAGTAGTTCCGTAGAATGATTTTTCTCAATGTTTTCATATCATTATTTATAAGAATTGGGCGTAAAATATTTACGCCGTATACTTTATGTATTAGCCGTTTATCAAAGGGCTTAGACTATGAAACTACGGTTAAATAGATAGTTGGCTAAAATATTTTTTATTCAATGCCGGCGACTGGCGCATTTTAATTTGATTGATAATGCCGGGATTATTTTGATAATTCATTTTAAAACAGTAACCGGTATAGCCAACAAATTCCATTATGCACGAGTCAAAATTATACTTGCATTAAATGTTTAATAGCGCATAATTTATTCCTTTAATATTGGTATTTTTTTCATTAAAATTTTTACATTATATTTTTTGTTATTAATTCTATTTTTTCCCTGTATTTTAAATTTCTATTCCTCATTATGGAAATAAGGCGAATAGCGGTATAATGTAATGAGAGTCAAAATAATGGCGAAGTTACTCGTATGATTATCCTCTTAGAGCGTATAATTGTAGACCGATATTTTGATAAAAATTATATATATATATATTTTTTTTTTTTTTATATTCAGTTTTTCATTACAATTTATACGATTAATATAATAAACGTTATTAAGGATTTTATATTATTGATCGGTATCTCGGTATACTCAATTTTATGGCTACCAACTGGTCATTTCGTCGTACAATATAACTAAGCCCTCAACTTTATGTTAAAAAATAAATTTTTTTACGTTTAAAATTTAATACAAAAATCTGTCTGCTAGGCATTACGTTCATCTACTTGCCCCTTCTTTAATATTGATGTTTTAGTCAAAACGTATGAAATATATTATTGGAAGTATAAGTGAAACAAGGAGGTTTTGAGAGATTGGATTTGGAACCTAAGTGTTATTATGAACAATTCAAAGAAATTCATGACTGGGTTTATACAATTACATTTACGTGCAAACTTAGTCTATTAGATACTTATTTTCAACTTAGATTAGTTGGTTTTGATAGAAAACTTTTAACATTTAAAATAATTAATTAAAACTACTTGCTTTGAAATGCCTTCTATTAATATTCTTACTTAGTTTGGTGATCCCTGTTAGGTAACTTTGTTTCCACGCAGTTTATTATATAACTTACATACTATTGTCTAAATAGTACTTAAATTATATTTATACGTTAGAATCACTTATATTTTTGCGCTTTGTTTCATGTAACAGATAAGAAGGCTTCTTAACTCAACAAAATGAGCAAGAAGATTTAGAGTTTTAAACAATTATTCATTTTTGTTTTAAAATTCCATTTTCTAAGACATTTTCAAAAATTATTCCCTGCCTAAGTCGCCCAAATGCTTGTGATTTCGGGTATGAGCGAATCGCATTTGTATCAAAGTTTTCAACAAGTGTGACTAAGTTAAGAAAAGGATTTTGTAAATATGCGAGTCTAATTTGCGATTGAAAGCGCAAATATACTCATACTGTTTAGTGATATTTACTAGAGACGCTTAATTATACAGCATAAGATTAATGAAATACATACGTATGTTTGTTTTTATTTTGAAATAAAAAACATATTTTCACCCTTGAAATTCCTTTCAACTGATCAACATAATTAAAATTAATAGCAATCCGGATATCAATTGCCTCTGCTAAGTAGTGATAGCAATTAAAAAAATATTCTCTTACGTAATTGTTGGTGAAAATTTTAATTTTTTTCCACTTGACAAACATCATAAAATGGTACCAAAATTATTGCTGTCAGGATTAATCGCACCAAATAATACGTATAACTTTTTTACTTTGAAAAAGTCGTTTATCTTGAATGCACTTTGGCCAGTGATTGACTACGTTTAGAAATTTACACTCGCACTGCTAAATTCTGGTCGGCGGGTCACGCACACCTAAAAAAACTATCATTAATTACTATCAACTATCAAGAAATATTTCATAAAAATATCTCGACAGATCAATGGTTAAGAATGGTGAAACGCTTCAAGGGAACTTTTTTTTTATGCACATGTGTTTTTTGCGTGCAAAATACCGTTATTTTATAAAATATTTCTAGTCCCTGAGATTAATATTTTCCTCTCATAATTATAGTTCGCCGTTTTTGACAGCCGCAGTTAGGATTTTTCCACAATATCAGTCCTAGCGACCAGAATTCAGAGTTTGAAAGACAATTAATTTTTAATTCGTGTTTGGACGCGTTTAAACTCATGCAGCTCGAAGTAAACAGGTTTTAACGAACTTTACGTAACTCGACTTTAATCTGTGCCAGTAGTATTCAACTTTTCAAATAAAAATGTTCAACGGTAGCGCATAACTCATTATTTTTCTTCGTCTTTGTTCCTAATGCTGAAATATTCACTTTCAGCGCTTTTTTTTTCCTCCTCCCCCCCCCCTCTCGACGCTAAGCGACGCATCGCTTTCAACTGAAAACCAAGCCGAATCAATTGCTATCGCTCAATTGTGGAATGGCCGTTATTAGCGACGTAGCCATCGATTCCGCCCGCGAGAATGATAAAGCAAGATGCGATCGTGCGATTCCATTAATAGGCGCCACGGCATGCATTCAGGGGTAAATATTTACCAGGCCAGTAATACACGATCGGGTATTACTCAATTCCGCATAACAACTCCAAATACTGAGTCTCGAGGAGATTCTTTAACGGCGTGCCTCCAATAGTTCCGGCGAGCATTCGCAATCACATTAGCGCATGTGCACGCGAGTTGGGATAAGTCCGAGTATTGGCCGCAGCGGTTGCCAATCGAGTGGCTCGACTCCGCATCCGAAGTTACCTGGGAGCAAAGTAATATTGGCGCAGGGCCACGATCGCACAAACTTCTCGGCTCGTCTCTGTCCTCCGCTTACCCGGAATCGAGCGGACGACCAAATGAACTTGGAGACTCGGGTGGCCTCGGCCAACGGCACGACCCGGTGTAGCCCACGGTGTAGCCTTATTTTTATCAACCACCCTTCGGCACTCGCCGTCCTCGATTATTACATCCTCCGGGGCATGGGCACGAGCCACTGGAGTACGCTCCGCGAGCAATGCGCCCCCACCCCTATCGATCTCTGGGCGAAATCCCGCTGAAATCCCGGTCTAGCGCGCGGCATACGTCGAGCACTTCTAATTTTAAGTCGAGCCAATGGTCATGATGCTGCGATTGAAACTTGAGCGGCGATCGATCGACCGCATCGGATGCCAGCCTAAGTCTTCGATAAAGTCGCTTATTCGGCGAATCAGCGCTTTCGACCCCGGCTACTAGCCTCGGTCCAAATCACAGGGGCGTTTTTTCTCGCCGGCGTTGGGTGTAAAATTCCCATCCGCCCCCGCCCCCCCCCGCCGGCCGACGAGTGCCGAACGGTAGCGGTTTGCGGTGCGCGACGACTCCTTTTTCAAAATCTCGATTCCCTCGCTAAGCTGCGTCGCTGATGTTCTAAGATCTTTGTAAGCTCTTCGCTGAAATGCACTTAAGTACCTCTAGTAGCAGCAACGCGTGCACTCGAGATGTCATGGGGGATCGTGATTTTCCGAGCCTATGGGAATACGAAATTGGTTAATAAAATGTCAAGCGGCTCCTTGATTATTACGCATGTTACAACTCTGTTGACAAGCCGACGTTAAGATAAAGCCATCGCTTCCAAGTGCATTTATTCAAATTGCAATCGCTTATCTTGCCAAGTACAATATATAATTAGAATTAACTTTTTATATTAAAGCATCGTTCGAAATACCAATGCGAGATCAGCCGATTTTACGTTACCATCTTATTGGCATGAATAAATTTTAGGATTTCGAGATCCAAGCAATTATAAAAGCGTTTTTACTTTATGGAAAAATAAATAAAAATTTTTGTTCCAATATGAAAGCAGTTTATTGATTAAATATGTTTTAGCCCGAAGCATGCAATTAAATTATAGGTAATTAATAGTTACAACTTCAAGCATTAGTCAAATTGGTTCTTTACTTCAAGGATTGATTCGTTTTAATGATGAATAGTATTCATGTAAAATAATTTATTCCGTCACATAAAAGCGGTAAAGAGAAAAGCATAACTTATAAATTGTTTCTTTCGTTTACTTACGTAAATGTGTAATTCGAATTAATGAATAAAAACATTAAATAAGTAAAGAAGACTGAAAGTAATTCATAATTCAATTCTTTTTTTACGTCTCACTGTAACAATAGACAATTCATTTTAAAAATTTTTCCCCTTTAATCGATTACATTTATATAATCCAATCAAATTCTAGCATAGACGTTTTAAGTTGGATAAAATAATCATAGAGTAAAATATCATAAAATTGAAATCAATATTCAGAAATATTATAACCATGTTGTAAAATGAATAAATAGAAAATAATAGAAAATAATAAAGTAATAAAAAAACTTTAATGGAATGGAATGTTATGTTATAATTTTAAAAAGTAAATATTTACATTTCATATTCCGTCAAAATTAAGCTGGGTTTACTTTAAATAAATAATAATAAATTTCCCTTATTATTGCATGATTTTCTACAAAATCATTGAAAGAATAACTCGCATCGACATACGTTGTTCTTCGAATAAATATTATAAAATTACGCTTAAAATGTTTTTTAAACAATTTCCATGCAAATAATGATTTTGTAATAGGTCATTAAAAAAAGTTTTAATCAAGCGGTTAAGAAAAGCTAAAGATTTTAATTTTCTTACAACTCTATTTCCTCTTAAAATTTTTTTTTTCAAAAAATTAATTTTACTTTTGAAAAAAAATTAATAGTAATACGGTCTGCATAATGTATTGAATTTAAAACTAGGCGATTGTAATTAAGTAAAAGCATTGCTATCATACGGTTTTTAAAACACCTGGTAAACTTTGTAATATTCTATTAACCTTGATGAAAAAAAAAAAAAAACATGTGTCGATAATATCAGCAATTATAGAGTTATGGCGAACAATTGATTGTTTCCTGATATCGATTTTTCAATGACACATTCATTTGCTCGAAGTAGGTTCGCCATAAAACTTATTTTAAATTATTTTTCTAGTTTTTAATTAAAACATATTTAAATTATATTAGACATATAAATAAAAACCTGAAAGTACTTTCATCGCTAATATGTTTTATATATGTACATATATTTATATTTGTATAAAATAAATTAATAAAAATTATATATTTTAATCTTATAAGGAATATTATTTAAGGTCAGTGAAAATATCTTTTACATTGTTCTTAATTAAAATTATAAATACAATTATTATATAATAACAGTTTTAATGATGATTAAAATATTTACCATTATTTCTTGGAGTAAATTTTATGCGTTATTTCTGTATTTATATTAAATCAATTTTAATTCTTAAATGACAAATAATAAATTATAGATTAAGTGACATAAGTATGAAAGAATAAGTATATTTACTACACATTAACTTTGATGGATTTAAAAAGGCACTTCATTTATCTTACCATAATTCTAGGTGCATACAGTTATTGCTTAGTTTCGTGCATAAATTGCATGCGTTGCAGTAATAAAAGCGTATATCGTTGTATATTGTTGTTTATTTTATTTTTCAACCTTAAATATTATGATGTTGTTGTATAAGATTATATTTTTATATTTTCAATAATGTGCATGAAAATACGCTGATTAGTAGGAGTGACGATAAATTAAAAATTATAAATCATGTAGATTACTTTTTGATATCGAAAATACTAAATGGGGACTCGAAATAAATTCACCATTATAATATTGTAATGATAAAATATATAAATTGTTTATAAATATAAAAGTATAGCTTATTGTGAGTCCCCAAAGGCATAAATAATTTTCATAAAAAATTAATTCGAGATTGTCCTCAACGTATACTGAAAAATATGCTATTTACATTTATAATACATTTTATGGGTATTTTAAGATATATGGCATCAGCGAATATATTCCATGATTTATTTATGCATTTTCAATATAACATAAAAAGAATTGAAATGCTCGAAAGATATGTTTGCAATACTATAGTTTACAATTTAAACTAGGCTAGTCAGAAAATACGTTTTTAAATTTATAGATATTTACAAAATTTATATCTTATTTTGAAATATTTTTATAACTATTTTGACCAAGTGCTATTTAAATCAACAATTTGATGTCTTGTGCAATATTGTTTCGTTTTGTATGTAAGTAAACATTTGTAGAATATAAAATTACAAGACGAAAGCCTTCTTGCTTCTGATTAGTATTTTTAATTTAAGAAATAAACTTTGCTTTTCGAATTATCGATAAAAGTGTTTTAATTATAAAAAAAATTCATACTCTACGAGTAATAAGTCATTGATCCAAATATATAAATCTTTTAGAATTCAGTATTCACGAAATATTATTGCCGAAACTTTGCTATTGCGAGCAACGTAACGTGCGAGAACGGGCAGTATAAGTTTTTGCACGCATGCAAATTTGTTATACGTAAAGTTTAACCACAGTTGCCGTAATTAACGAAACTGCGGTAATATTTGAACTTGAATAATTGTTATAACAGATAAAAAATTATCTTGTGTCATGTACGGAAATCAATAAAATTACATAACTTTGGACGGCTGATTTTTAATTTAATTGCCAAGAAGCTTAAGCGCTCATTAGTTGCAAAATTTTGTTTTAATACATATTGAATTCAGTGCTGAGCGTGGAAGGGGTAATTAATTTTAGTTGATACTTTATGTACTCTTAAATATATATATATATATATATATATATCTCGAGATGAAAGAGCACTAATTTTCGAGTTTCTTCCAAGATGTAGATTTTAAAATTCATAAAGTTGGCTATTGACTCGCAGCAACGTCTATACAATCGGTGTTGATTATATATTTTCAGAAGAATACATTATACAACGAGCAACTAATACGTACCGAAATCTTTGACGAGCAAAAATATTATTCTGATTAAAATAAGTAATCTAATTTCTCGCATTTGTTACGCGACATTAATAATATGGCAATTGACACATGAAATAAAATTATAACATTTATCAAATAAAGCACTTTTTAAAATTTAATAACACAACGGAATACACGATACATTAAAATAATTAATCTTTAATTAAGCATGTCACATTTGAATAATCTTGAATTGGTTTGAATATGTGATTTCAAATTATCAATTGAATATAAACATGATTATATTGAAAAGTACTTTTAATTATTTAAAATATACTTCGAATACAGCTCATTATTATATTTATTAACTAAAATTAATTTAAAAGCACGAAATACGTAAACAGTATTAAATAAGAGTAGAAATTTTAAGATTTTTATACACGGAAACATGTTTTAAAATTACGCATAATCTTAAAATAATACTTAACTGTATTTAAACTAATACCAGTGGTAAAAATGCATTAATTTTATTAATGAAATTTGATATAAATAATACTTTACATTGATATTACTTATTTATTAAAATGGCATAAGAAATAATTAATGTATGCATCTTGTAAATAAAGGGTAAAAACCCTTACTGTTTTTGTATTTCTATATTTGAAATAATTTTTTTTTTGTATATAGAAATATCATTGAGACAAAAATACTTATCAATTTTAATAACTCAGCAACTTTTGCGTGTGAAAAGTTTCACAATCTATAAGCAGAATTCATGTCACGGATCTAAGAAGTCCTTACAATCAGCCGTCGAATTTTTATATAAGGCAATAAATCGGTTCAGGAGTCAAATTATCGATGCATCAAAAGTCTCTGCATCTATTGAATATTATATGATCAACTTTAGTTCATCTTCCCTTCGAGTGTAACATTTGGCTGTAAAGTAAAGAATATGGAAGGAATATTTAAATGTAGCTCTTGTATCAATTAAGGTGAAGAATAAGCAAACGAAAGAACAGATTTTACAAATTGTGCCGTTGGTTAATTGCACCTTTTCGCTTTACACTGATTCTTACATTCCAACAGTAGTAGTCGAGGCTCAATTGTGTCGCGCTTCAAAATACAAGTAGTGGAGGACAATTTTTTTTCCTCGATCGAAGCGACAAAAGAAAAAAAAAATACGAATGTTTCTGCGATTTATTTATTTTATTTTCTATTTTATTTATTTCGATTTGGGGATTTGGCAGCACAACTGAGACAAGACTATACAGGCAACGCTTAGGAATTTGTGATGTGCGATTGGGTTTCGAGTCTCATAGATTTAGAAGAAAAAGAAAATACTTTATGAATTTAATTTGTTAATAATGCCTCGGGAGAATCGAATTGTCAAATGGATCCTTCATATAAATCATGAAAGTAACATTATAAATGTGGCAGAAAAATTTATCAATAAGTATATTATACCATCTTGGAATCTTCCCGTATTTTCATGTAAAGTCATGTTGAAAATGTATCCATTATCTTTGGAGTATATTCTGGCTTACGCAATTAAAGCAATTAAATACTACTTACTGAATTATTCTACATTATTCGCACTGCATTTAATATCGCGCGAATTTTCTTATAGCATTATATTAAATTTCTCATCTCAAATTTCGACTTACACTGTAAAGTTTTTTTTTTATTGAACGACCTCATATATATATATATATATATATATTTAAGAGGAGGAAACGTAACTTTGGAGAGATTTTTTACGGTTGAAATAAAATTCAGTAGTTACACGTTCATTGAAGAGCAGCGTTCGTTAGTGTCGCTGTATTTTTACATAGCGACAATTAATATTCGAACTTTAGTAGACTCATCAAGATTTCGCGAATGAGGGATTACTTTGACAAGCTTTATACGCAAATTCGAGTTAAGTCAACGTTCAGTATAAGTACACGGGGTACATATCTAAATAATAGAAGCTTCTGCATTTCGCTGCGTCAGGTAGTAATTATCCACTTCAATATCGACTTCTCGAGTCGAAAGTTCTCGCGGCATTAAAAGCCCGGGGAAATTTTTACCCGCGGGCTCGGAGCAGATGCAAACGAGCAATCGGACTTTTGAGCGAAGGGCAAGGGTAGAGGAATCTTTCCGGTCGATTTATCCCGCGCGATCCCTGGTTCCGAAGAGGCCATCGGGGTTGGCTCGCACCTCGTGTCCGAGAAAGGTTCGTTACCTCTGTATTCGAGGCTCCTGCGCGAGCAAACGACTAATGCGCAACGACGCATTCGCAAACAGGTCGGGCCGGAGTGGCCGGGGGGGGGGGCGCGAGCGATCGCTATGCTCGGCGACACGAGCCAACGCGAGGATCAAAGCGCTCGGATGGCCGATCGTAGCCCGGGGGTGGAGCGATTTCTCGCGAGAGGAGGCTCGCGCTCGTCCTTAGCGGCGAGGATACGCGCGCCGGGCGGTGACAAGGGCCGACCAATAAAAAAGTGGCAATAACTTTCTCCCCCGGTGGCAGGGTATAACTCGAGCCGACCCCATCTCTCACCTTGAGCCCCGCCGTGTATTTATCGCTCTGCGGCGCTCGCTCGTTAATTCCGCGCACGTGGTGTAATGGCCGCGCTTTCGCTTTGAAGGAATACATAAAACCGGTGGCACAAAGACTCCGCTGTTCGCGCGCCGCTAAAGTATATCACGTATCCCGGTAGCGATCGCCTCTCGGCAGTCGAGCAAGTTTATAGTTCTCAAAGGAGCTCTCGTAAAAAGGGGGACGGAGCGCGCCCAAGGGCTGGGAGCTGGAGCGGCGGGGCGGGGGGCGGGGCGGGGCGGGGACGCCCGCGGATGGCCCTCGTGCGCGCGGGGCCTTCCGCACGGGCGGCGGCGGCGGGGGGGCAGCAGCCCGACGCGGGCCACCTACGCTTTGGTGCCCCTGCTCCCGCTCCTGCCCCTCCCCCGCCGGCGCTAGTCCTCCCGCCCCGCCGGCTTCCGACTTTTTATGCACCGATACGCCGCGACGAGTTATCTTGCCTCGTAAATTAGAAGTAAAATTTGTCCTTCCGCGCCACTGGTTAGCCGGTTTTTATTCGACAAATATCGTCGTCCCACTGGGTACCTCCCGATGCATCTCACCCTCGAGGAGTCGAGTTTTCGGGGGGATATCCTCGACTCCTACTTTAAGTGCACTTTTTCCCAGGCTCGAACAGAACGGGCACTGCTCCATATCTATAGGCTCCGCATATTGAAGCTTACACTTATATAACGTAGACCTCTTTATTCTTAGTATTTAATCGCGCGACAGGAAGTTTGCACACTCGAAATAATGAATCTCTCCTTTGTACTGATGCTCGCATTTGAAATGTTATATGCCAAACGTGGGCATTGTAATTTTCTGAAAATTTAGTTTTACATTTGCAGGGAAAAATCGGAGGAGGGAGATCGTCGCGTGAAAATAAATTATCCCCTTGATTCTTATTATAATTATCCGTGTTGCGGTGAAAATTCTCGTAACAGATTTTATAAACAATAATTTCGTATAATTGTTAGATGTGAAATGGAATAAGAAAATTAAATTTATAATGATCTTTGAGACAAATTCTTATTTCTTATAACTTGATACATAAATTCCAACTTTGATAATAAAGCACCTTAATGCTGGATACGTGTAGTAGTCAAGCATCTTAATAACTCACAGAAGTTGACATCTTAAATATAATAACATTAACTTAGTTTACACCAAATTTCTATACTAAATGTAATAGGAAATTCCCTAAAACATTTTCTAGGCCTTGATGATATCGTAAAATTTTTATGCTTTTTGCTGACATAGAGTAAAATATAAGTGGTACACGTGAAATTCAATAATAATTCAAACACTAATCTACCTAGCATAAGTATAAAAAACTTTCTTTGAAAATTCCTTTGAAAGCTTGAATATATTTGACTAAGCCTCCTTGAGTTTAATTTATGAATATTCATAATAAAATTCGAATTTATAAAAAATGAATACCCATAGATTCGCATGTGGGTAAAAAAAGCATTTTTTGTTGCACAAAAAAGGTTTCTAAAAAATTATCATTTGATGCATGTACACATAGTATTGTAGAAAAATAATTACGTGACTTATTAATTTTTGATATGTAAATCAAGCTCGTGAACCTATTAATCGTGTTTTTATATTTTACATGTATTTAATTTTTAATAAAATTGAATCAGGATACTACTTTATATAAATTAAAAGTAATTTTAAGTGATTGATGCTAATAATTGGATTTATAATTAAAAAATATGTCGTATATTTATAATGATTGTACATATAATATGATACATATCTATTTTTGTGTATATATATATTATAGCAATTATTCATATATATATATATATATAACATTAAAGTAAATAGTAAACATTAAAGTAGTAGTAAGTAGTAAGTTTAAGCATCATTTTTCTGTCTGAGTTCTAGATCTCGACATATTTCTCTTTTTTTTTTATAAGAAAACTGTATTTTGAAGAATTATTTGTTCATTTATATTATATGTTCACATAAAAATTAAAAGAAAATTAATCGCTTAGAGTAATATTTTTAAACAAGTACACACTTTAAGTGAATATTAAAAAAATAAATGATATTTTATTTAATTAGAATATAAATTCTTAAAATAATATTGAGCCTTTAAAATATGCGATCGCTACATTTTTCATTACTTAGCTATTCGCGATGTTTAGTGAGTTAGGAGTTAGATTTCAAAATTTAAATTAAAAAATTCGATACTTTTAACATAATTTTAATACTAGCCCCTGTACATTAAACAATAAAATAAAATTGCTGCCTTTTGGGAAGCGTTACAAAATTATAATATATTAGCATACTATAATAACTTCAAGATTTTAGTATATTGAAATACCTCCTTTATTACTAATATAATTATACTATAAATATAGAAAATTAGTAAATAAATTTTATGAAATTCTTTTTAAAGTAAAAAATTCGTTTGAGATATTATGGCTATCTGGTAAATATTTCAATATTAAAAATTTTTGTCATAAAGTTTTAATTTTACGTTTAATCATATTATTTTATTTAAAATAAAATCCATATAGCTCATACAAGCTGAGCAACAGTTACTTCTCATTTAATATTATTTAATGTTTAATTTAAATTCTAATATATAAAGTAAATTTAAAAAATGCAGGCCCCATTTGTTAATAAATTCTAAATTTTAATTTTAATTAAAAACCCTAATAAATAATACTATTTTAAACTGGCCTTACGTTATTGCTAAGTAAGTTTTTTTCATAAATGAATGCTTAATTAAAATTTTTTCTTCATCTATTCGAAGCTTTAACCGTTTTAATTTTACTTCTATTATTTATGGTTACTTTTTAGATTAATTTTATTATTTTCTTCACGAATCTTTAATCGATTTGAACGAAAACTTTCATTTTTAAATAATATTTGAAGTGGCATTATTAATCTCGATATTAAAACTTTTGGTAGAATGATTTGGCATCCAAGTGCTGTGTATAATATTTATATCACACGATATTATTAGCTTACAAATATAAAAATTGCACTTTTATAATATTCACACGTACAGAATTTTATTCGAAACAGTTGATGCAATATTAGAGATTAATATTTGTTGATTTGTAGAGTCAATTTTTTACTACAGCAATGCCACTGTACTGTGAATGCAGCTCGTAAACCATCTGGATATAATTCTCTATTTCTATATTGTTATGGAAATTATTATAATACATATTCGAGATTGCATGTGCAAGATATTGAAGTATTTTGAATTTGCATTAAATCAAAGAATTGTAATATGTCCGATTGAATACGATTGTATTTTATTCTAAAGTAAATACACATATAAAAAATGTTTTTAATTATAATTGCCTATAATCGTAATTAGTTTAATATTGTTATAAATATTCAGCGGAGTGATTTTGAGCTCGCATTTATTTTTAAAAGCCAGTTAACGTCAATGGGGTCAGAAATTATTCTGACAAATCATTGTCATCTACAAAAACTTATGCACGCATGTATATATTATTATTTTTATTATTTTTTTTTTTTTTTTCAAAGAAAGCATTCATTCGGCAGACAAGTAAATACAGTGCAAATTGTTTGCGTATCGAATAATTCTGTGCAAGGTAGAGTCATTTCCTTGAAGTTGCGATATCCTGAAAAATAATGTTTAGTAGGAAACGAACTCACGAAATTAATACCAGGTTATAAACAGACAGACAAGTGCCAGCAATTCGATGTATTGCATTAATGCTTAAATTCTCGATGATCTTGCGCTTAAAAGCTCAAGCCAAGCTCTTGCGATGCTTTTACTGTCCCGATTCTCCGACTGCGACAGGGGGGGGGCGTATTTCTGACAAGTCCTTGATGCCTACAGCCGATACTTTCCATTCTGCCAACTAATTGCTCGACGCTTCACATTAATTATTCTTATGAAACTTTCTTTATTAATTCCAAAACAGACAACCCCTGCGATAAGCGGATCAATCCCAAAAATTAATTGCCTGCTTTAAGTTATCGATCATTTTTAACGTTGATATTAACTTAATAAATATTGTCGACATGATAAAAACGTAATGCTTTTTTTAAAAAAAAAAAAAAAAAGGGTTAAGTTCATTAATATGAAGCACGTTCTAATGTTAAAGGGATCTATTTGCTTTTAAATTAGAATATGATATATTGTGTAAGCTTGTGAAATCAGATTAATTGTTAAAAGTAGCTTATTTCAGCAAATTACGTAACAATAGGGTCCAAGTACGTTAATTTTTTTTTTTTTTTGCCACGAGACAAATTTGCCAAATGCGACATGGGTTTCATATTTCAATTCCACGTGTTAAAAGCACGGGAGACGGTAGAAGATAAATAAAATGGTTCTAGTTAGAACATTAGCTACGTTAGTTCTCAATTGCTGCATCCGTTTGAGATGAAGGGGAGAGGCGAACAAAGTGGTATGCCAGGTAATACTCATCGCTTTTGTTGAATGTGAAACTACATTGTTTTGAAATTACTTCGCTATCATAACTATTGTTGTTATTATCATCATTATCATTATTGTTGTTATTATTATTATTATTATTGTTCTTATTATTATTATTTTTATTATTATTGTTCTTATTTTTATTATTATCGTTATTACAATTATAATACAATGAAATAAAGATCACAGAAAAATGTCTCTTCGTGAAACCATCAATGTTACATTATTTTTCTAAAACAGTAGTATTATGATTGAATACATATTGACAATGATTATCCGAAAAATTAATCATCTTATAATTTGAATTTCTTCAATTATATACTTATATAAATATGAGATTCTTAATAAATGCAGTTTAATGCCCTTAAAACAATAATATTCGTTTAAAGAACATAAATTAACATATATGAATTGCAAAAAATGTTAATTAACTTACAGCTAATGTTTAGAAAAAACTCATTATAAACAGTCATATTAAAATTGGATCGCTTATTATAATTTTGTAATATACTACGTAATGCATCTTATATAGGTAATCTGATTTTTATCTTGCATTTTTCTGTGCAGATATTCTGTATGAAAAGTATGAAAATCTTTTAATCTGTTTATGGCAAGTTTAAGACCTTAGACATCATAATCTCATGAAATGTATTTTTTTTCAAAGTTATTGTTTAATTATACGAATGTATAGAATATCACGTATATTTATGAATTTCAGATATTTTGTTAACTTGGAATTAAAATAAAAAAAGAAATAACATTACGGAAATAATGTAACTGTTTCTAAAACATTATTATTTAAAGAAGCGTTTTATAAATAAATTTGCATGCAAATATGAAAAAGTTTATTAGTACTCCAAAAATGAAAGCTACTAATTTTTTAATAAATCTAAAATTTTTTCTTTTCATTTTCTTTTTCATTTGTTCTTTATAACTGTTAGTAAAAACTCGACAAATTTAAAAATTCCAGGAGAAAGTTGAAAAAGCAGAAGAAAACTACGAAATAGTATATGAAAGGAGTATTCCTTATACTTTCTATATGAAAAAGATTCTTATTTTTAACTTTTTGATAAATTATAAAACCAATAAAATTTATTGTCCTTCAATATTTCTGGTAGAAGTTTTTCTTTTATTAGAAGAAGAAAAAAAAAACGAAAAATAGATATTTTTAACTTTATCTCGACTAGGATCAATATTTCCTGAGACAAGGAATGAAATTTAAGAGTACTAAATTAATTTGATGCAGTAAGGAGAGGAAAACCAATGGAATAATCGTCGTTTCTCCACGTTAGATAAGCGAGACAAATAGGGAGGAAGCATTGTTCTAGTGGAAGGAGGGAAGGAAATCGTTATCGCGCAAGGGTAACTCGTATTAATAATAACAATTGATTCGGGCGAAGGGCGACCCGAGGTGCATATGCCGAAGTCACTCGAAGGCTCGCGCTCTCAAGGCTGCATCGTAAGTCGGGGAGTTGAACTCCAGTTCCATTTTTGCCAAACTTCCGTCGAGTCTGGAGAAACAGTTCTGACCCCGCCCTGCAAATTTTCGATAGAAGTGCTGGAGCTGCAGTTTCTGCGATCGCGTGCATCTCCTTGCCCACTTGGAAATTGTGATCGGCGAGTGACGACATCGTATAAAAAGATTGTTACGAGCCCTGGATCGATAAGAAGCAGTCGCCAATTTTGTTGTCCCCAGTCGATGCGAGATACTGCAATAACCCAGAAGTATCGGCATCGCGTATTTTACGTGGATAAAGTTTAATTAACTATCCTGTGAATTTGATAACTATCCGAATTCCCCATGACGGCACTAACGAAGTTACACTTTCTGACGTTTATTTATAATTGAGTTGCAATAAATCAATATTCAATTGAGTAAGCATTTATTTACTCTAACGAATCACTAGATAACCACTTTGTTTCATTATAATTTGATAAACGTTTTCTTATTATTTCAGTGGATATGTTGTATTACGGTGGAAATATTTTTTGTGTTATTTTAATTAAATTATACTCGCTTTTTTTTACATTTTAATTGAACTGCTTGGCGACTGTACTGCAAATAATTGAGAGTATTATTGATTTGTGGTTATCAAAATTTATTTTACATTGTGCACTATAACTGTGTAATTTTATTGCCTATTTAGACATTAAATTAACCGATATAGCATTTTTATCAAATACAATATTCTTTCTAGTAAAATACAAAAAAGGTCATTACGGCCGTTATGTCTTTTTTAGGTGCTTCAAAAATTTGATATTTCCACGTAGTATAAAATTTTTTAAAGACAAAAAAAGAAAGGACAGTATTTTAATATAAAAAATGTAACAATAGATTTATTGTAACAGCGAGGATAATAAATAAATATTACCATAACAATTGCCATTATTAGTTTAAACTACTGTAAATGATTCATTTTGAATAATAATAAACTAATCTTGAATACTTGTTACGTTCTTGGTTGGAGCGTAGTTGATACATAATATTTAAAGCGCTTTATGTGGTCTCATAAAAAATGACGGAAAAATTACTATCTACGATAGAAAAAGTTTCATATCCGTTATATTGATTTACCATTTCCTATAATGACGATATACACAACTTGAGTTCTAAGAAAGAAGACTTTCTGTATGGCTCCTATCGCATCATTATGTAAAAAGCTTAAGTCTAATAAAATTACTTGAACTCCTTTTAGAGGTGCAAATTCATTTTATTTTTTACGAATACATTTCTATTGATATAATACTGAAATCTGCTAGTTTTATAAATATTAACTTAATTAGATGATCTAATTGTTTTATTTTAATTGATTGCAATACAGTTTATTGAAACTATAAAGAAAATTTAAAATTTTCTTAAAATACGAAAAAAAATTATTAAATTATGACTCGTTATTGATACGATTATTTAAAATTTGCATAAACCGTATTAAAAAATTTCATTTTGAATTTTGATTATATTTCAGTCCATTTTAGTATGAAAGTAATAGACAAAAATTGTCGATTGCTATTTTATAAAGAATTTTTTACAATTAAAATATTACATTATCAAATCGTTACAAACTAAAGCATTACCTTACAAGCTGATTATAAACCAAATTCATTTATCATTATAATAGAAATCAATTACAAGACTGATTTAATCTGTAGATTATTGAATCTAATTCATACTTCATAAATAAAAAATGCAATCATTCTAATTTTATTACCTTATTTTTCATAACAGCCTAGACAAGAAATTAGGTACAACACAATATCATTTTTCAAATAACATAAAAAAAAATGATATTAAAAAATTTAGATTACATTGGCTAAATTCTAAGCTCTTATTTATATTAAATTCGTGAAATATCATACTGAGAATATAACTTATGTTCACATCGAAAACAAAATTATTTAAATCACAAAATTTTGGGGACTTTTTATTAATATACACAAAAATTTTTTAATTCGTTTTGAAAAAATGTTCTTTTATAATCACGTGGAATGCTTAATTTAAACTATAGAAATAATAAACGTTTGTAATAATAATCAACTCATTTAATTGCAAATTAAAATAAAAAAATTAAAGATGGTGTTATTCTAGTAAACATTCTAAATTATGATAATTCGGAGAATACAAGTGGGTACAATAGGCACGTGCAAAAATTACAGTAACTACCAATTTCTGTAATAATTATATGTTAAGACTCAAAATTGTATAAAGACCAAACCTATTCGGATGCAAAGAAATTGAATCTTCTTTAAAGCCATCATTAATACAGCTGGTGATTCGCAATCATCAATGATTTAAATCGATAAATCAATGTAAATAGACGATTATAAATTTTTATACAAATATTTCTTTAAAAGCACTTTTTTCATCGAATAGTAATAATCATCGTCTTTAATCGTCATAATGTTTAATCCTAGTTAATTAATTGAAATTAAACATTTGACGAACAATATAAATATTATTTATCAAAGTAATTTTATAAATTGATAGAATTTGACTTGTTTGTTATAAATATATGATTTTTTATCTTTAATTTGAATAACCGCGCAAGATTAAAATATCGATTACGTATAACCGACGAGCTTAGAAAATTCTTCGTACATTATTAGATGTTTTTTTTATTTGCTTTTTTTCCAAGCGATTCAAATACTAGACTTGTGTTTTATGTCCTGAAAAATAATACAACTCAAGATTTTATAATAATTACTTAAGATTTTATTAAAATAAATAAAAAAAAAAAAAAAAAAAAAAAAAAAAAAGTAGAAAATAATTAAAAAACACTTCACTTTAAAAATGCGCTGAAAGAGGTTTCAAACGTCGGCTTGCGAGTAAAAGCTTGAAAGTTTAATTAGAATTTAAGTCAAGCGTGCACAGATATCGATCTATTTAATTATGAATTTTCCGCGTGGCGAGGTGAGCCCGAAATCCAAGAAGCCGCTCGATATATAGATACATAGATATATACACACATATATATATATATATATATAGGCACACCCGCACACCCACCTACACCCACCCACACCCACACGCATACATTTCCCAAACGATGGGCTGCTGCGTAGCACCGCTGCAAATGTTACTCGGATCGAGCCAGTCCGACAATCTCAATTATTACAAGCTTCATCGGATAATATCAGTCGCAAGTCGTCTACTCGGAAGAAGCAGCCCGGCGACGAATTGAATATAAAATGGATGGGCATTAAGGACCGGCAGCCGGCGGGGTTGCCGCGTGTTCGTTACTACTGGGCTCGCAAGCTCGGCCCTGGCTGCTAAAGCGGCCGCTGGGCTAATGGAGCGGCGGGGGGAGGAGGAGGAGGAGGAGGAGGAGTAGTGCGCGGGCAGAGACATTAACGGGCCACCAGGAGAAGAAGACACCTTAATGGACCCAGCGGGCAATTACCCTCTAGAATTGTCGGTCTCTCTCTCTCTCTCCCTCTCCCTCCCTCCGACGTCCCGATTACATCGGTCCGCGAGCTCCGGCCGCTTATTAAGGATTCGCCAGGCGGTGAACCGAAGCCGCGGCAGGTCAACGAGCCGCGTATATCGCTCTCGATTTGGCACGAGCCCCGGCTCTCGACTGCCGGCGTCAGGCCTCAATCGGTAAATCGTCCCGAACGAGCTCGAATTAATCGAATCGGGGCTTGGGAAGACTCGCCCGCTGCCGAGGAAGGGATGCGCGCGAGCTCGGCGACGTGCATCGACGCGAGAATCAGAGCCGAGGAGGAGGAGGAGGAAGCTCTTGGCTCGGGGCTCCAGACCCGCGCCTACCCGAAGCCTTGATTTGCCGGCTCTCTTTGAGCCTCGGAGGCGAATTCGGGCTCTCCTTTATCGAGAGCTTCGGCTACGGCTTCGACGACAGCAGCATTCGGGAAGTGGGTGGGGGGGGGGAGAGCCTTTGCAAACTTGGAGCCACTCGATGCCTGATAATGCATTATGGAGCCCTTAAAAACAAATTCTTTTGCGCCTACGCTTCATGCCCCGCTTGATTTACAATCACATTAATTACAGCCATTGTTTGATGCTCGCCAGATTTATGCTAAATTACATTATAATATCGCTTTAGCTTGCCGAAATGCAGTGGCTTAAATTTAAGCGCATTTTCATTTCTATGGCTCATTTGAATTTTCAAATTAAAGTAGCCAAGAAGCATTACATTTATACATGCATATAAATAAATATACAACAATACTATTAATCTCCGACCGCATTATTATTTTTATCATAGCTTTGTTTAGTAACAAAGATTTTGATTTCTTTCTCCTTCTTTTTTTATATTAATCGGTTACAATCTCTTAAAGTACGCATTATCGAATGTAAATAAATCAGCGAGTAGCGTGTATTCGATAAAAAAATAATGTATTTTCAGCGTTAAAAGAGCACGTGTATTAAGGCTTTAATTAAATTTCACAATGTTCGATCAAAACTTTTGTAAGTCTCAATGAGGTTATATAAATAATGCACGTTTAAAAAAAAAAATAATTGATATTTTTCCTTGTTTAATTAATAAAATTAAAACTGAATATTTCAATTAAGTATTTAAACTTCAACCTCATAAAACATGCCTCGAAAGATATATGTTTAATATTATAAGCTTAGATGATTTAAGTCTCATTAGAACTCTCAAAGGAAACTTTAATGCGGAAATTATATTAGAGTGCGTTAATTTAAATTGTTGTCTCATTGATCTTTTCGACATTTTAATAATTGACTTCATTCAATAATATTAAATAATTAAGTACATAAATATGTGACTTATAAATAACTTACTAAAAATTCTAAATAATGTATCTCGTTACGTGTTTTCCGATAGAATTGTTTTAAAACTTTAATACTTTGGTCAAAAATAATATTCTTTGAGGCCACCTGTATTATAGAATATTCTATAAGAGCGGGTCTTTTGTATAATTTTAATTATTTATTTATATAATTTAATTAATAATTAATTTTAATTACTAACAGGATAGCTATCACGAAAAGATGGTAATTTTTTTTTTCATTAATATAATCTAAAAATAATTTCTCTCTCTCTCTCTCTCTCTATATATATATATATATGTGTCTGTGTATATACGCGGCCACATATGATTAAAAAAAATTTTTATGTTATTTCAATTTTAATAAATTTCATTTATTAAATATAATTTATCTACTTAACTCTCTAATTTGTGGACTTATCATCTCTTAAAAGCTTATAATTGTTTTCAACGTGTTTACAATAACAAGTCTTTTATTTTAACTAAATTTAATCATTTATTTAAATTTAAAAATATAAATATTTTAATACACGTATATATCATCTTAATGCATTAACCTAATGATAATTAAAATAAATCTAAATATGTATAAAAATAGAAATACATCGATTGCTAAATACACCTTTCTAATGAATTAAATAATGGATTAAAAGCTCGCCAAATAAAAAAGATATAGATATAATTATTATTGAAAATAGGCCCTGATCTGAGAAGCTTAGAGTAAGCTCAATCAACCGTCAATTGGAGGTAATATTTTTTTTTTTTTGCGCGTGGATTCGATTTTTATCATTAACTTAATTGAAAAGTATTAAATATTTGCCGTGCCGCATTTGTCTTAATTAAGCCAATGGCTGTACAACCGAGGGGTTTTTCTACCCGGTAAAAAGGCCAGCCGTAATTAACATTCAGAAATATTTTTCTCCATAAATTCAACGTCAACCGCTGGTGATTACATTAAACCCGATGCCTCCTCGAGCGCCCGGGGGTCTTATAAAAGCTTACCGCGTCAGCCAATGGCTCGCTCCCTATTTGCCGATTCGATTTCGAAGAATGCGCCTACTTACCGGCTCGTTTTGAGTGGCCACTGAAAGAAGGTACGCCGCACTCCGGGCCGTAGTCAGACGTTACAGGGCCAATCCGATTAACCCCGTGCGCCACTTTCGCCGAGTACCTCATCTCTGCTCTGATTCGAAAGCCACGCCGCGGCGCTCTATCGACTTCGTCCTTTAAAAGCCGACTCTCGAATCGCGCCCTCCCCTACGGCCGAGGGCGCGATTTCAGCCCCGATGCCCAAAGTCCCCTTTCCCAAAGGCGCGCTAAGGCGATCCTTGGCTCGCGATAACATGTTTGCCGGCCCTGTGGTCGTTGTTTTTTTTTTTTTTTTTTTTTTTTTTGACTTTGATCGCTGGTTCGTGCGGTCCTCGGTCCTCGAGATGCATCTGGAGCCGATCGATTGGGGGGCGCCTTTGAGCACTGCTCGTCGGTCATTATCTCCGCGGGACATCGCTGAGCCCGAGTATGCGAGAGTATCCCTTGCCGAGAGGGCCTGGCATCCCGGATTTTCCACGAGCGCGAGCTTCCCGGCTCCCGGTGTCTCCCGTGCTGGTGGGGCCGGTGGATCCCAGCAGGATCCATTGTTAATTTGTAACGTAAGCACTCCGACATTGGCTACTAGGTTATTAGGTACGGAGTTGATTACCAAATAATGCAAGCCCATTATTAATAGTTGTGAATTGACTGATATTTATACATTGGTCTGGCACATTACCGGTAGGTAATTACCGCGCGATAAGCCCGCCGCGCAACTTTTAATATTGATCAAAATTCATAGGGAAGGTATAGAGCCAAAGGAAACATTATAAATAAATGTCGGTCTAGAAGACTTTTAAAAACCCTGTACGAAAATTATTCATTGGATTATATTTAGAAGGTTTTTTTTTTTTTTTTTTTTTTTCTTTCTTCTCTTTTGACAATTTAATCTAAATGTTAAGTTGGACGACTTTCAGTGTATTTATTTCATTTATGTTTATAAATATTCAGATTAACGCGGATAAATTATTTTAAAACAAAAGCAACCCCTTTAACTGGTGGAATGACATAACAAATTACTGTTCTTCGATTAATAAATGAAAAAGCTTTTAGGTTCAATCATATATTATTTTGATATTAAATTATTAACACTACATGACTATCGAATATTAGTGACACGTGATACGATTATGCAATTGGGGGAATGGGTTAAAATTTACCTCCATCGAACAAATTCACGTGTAAATAAAACATTGGCTCCCAGCCGAAAAGAATAAAATTGCACAGGAGTAGAGGAATATTGGATAATCATGAGACAGGATTAAAAGAAGATCAAGAAAGGGTCTCTCATGAACAACACTTTCCGTACACATTTTATTTCTAATTTGAAGTATATCTTAATATAAATCACATCGCCTGTACAATCGTTCACGAAGTGCTTTTTTTAAGGCCCTATAATGCGCTGCTATAAAATCGTCACAGCTTTCGAGTCTTTTCCCCCCAATCCCCCCCTTGAATTACCCTGCGTCGCATATATTTATTTATATATATATATATATATATATATATATATATATATTATTCGATATCGCAACGTAGCGTATCATGTTTACGTATTTTTATATTATAATGACAACTATTTTTTAATAGCTTTGAAAGAAAATATCGAGAGAGGAATGAAAGACGGACATGTTGGGATGGAATTGTAATACAAACATTATTTGACGATTAACAGATTTACTATTAGTCTGGCCCAAGAAGTAGGTTCTTCATATCTGTTAAATTACAAGAAAATATAAATTTTATCAATACGAGAAGCGATACTATATTCATCTAATATAGTTCATATAAAATGGTATAATACAGCTTCTTTTTTTTATGATTCTTATCATCGCAAAAATTGCTAATTTATGAGCTTTTCCATATGATTTCAATACATTATTTATTCGTGCTTATTGATTCGTTGTTTCATTTTCAAGGTGTATAATAGAACAATTTTTTTATGCAGATGTACAAATGTTGTTAATCTGCTGTATGAATATTTAAATCACTTTTAAATAGAATTTTCCACTTTAGCCAATCCAAATATATTTTTTCTGAAACAAGTTTTGGACTACTCTAAACAATAATGCATTAGATTTAATATTTTAAACATTTTTTTCAAATGAATTCTAATATTCAAGGTACAACTGTATTAGTATAAGTATTTTGAAAAAATACCGACCTATTCTTAACAAGAATTGGCAGAAGTTGTAATTAGTTGTAACAACAGTTTTTTTCTTATTATTGAAAATTTAGATTTAAATTAAAAAAAAAAAATTGCCAATGATTCCACATGCATCAATGGCTTATAAATACGATAAATTATATATTGGCTTAATAAATTACTTCATTAAAAAGAACATAGACTTTATTACCTCAGGATAATATTTTAATTTTTAATTTTTGTAACAGCTGCATTCCTATGTTTGAAAACGTGGAGATTGATTATTCGTACAGCCAAATCTCAGTGCAACCGTAATTGCAAGTCCGATTGATTGTTTAATTAATGTTGCATCATATTAGAACACGTATGCACTCCAGTTCTAACATAATAATTTACATGTGCTACACTGATTACTTTGATATATGTAGTTCATAGGGCAATGACAGCTACACATAGTATAAGACTCTAAAGTTTTCAAATGTTTTTGCATGTAAAATATTTATAATCAGTTTTATTATTCAACTATTACTTCAAGGGCTGATTTTCAATGTTTATCAATGATAATCCCGTGTCTCAATTATATAATGGCCTTTAATGTTGTGCTTTTAGAATTTTATGAATTCATATTGATTGCTATTGAGTTTAATTTATATTAAATACAGAAATGTTTTTATTAAGTTTAAATATGGTCTTTCGAATGTCACTACTTGAAAGTAAAAAGCACCTTTAATACTAATTCATAAACTTAATTTTATTTTTATTTCAATAATGTATGACTAATGTACTATTAACTACTAATATTCAAAAATATAATTATTAAGATTTATTATATGCCCTGTATAAAAAAAAATTATGATTACAACCTTTTCAACTCATCCTTTTTTTAGTGAATGTACTACACTTTCATAATGCACATAGAAATATGCTGAATAAAAAATTTTCTATTTGTCGTTAACAAAGAATATGACTTTAGATCATTTTTAAAATATTTCATGCATAAATGAATAAATTACTATATTTTTGCACCATTTAAATAAGATTCTTTATCATTGCTGTTATTGATTAAGCGTATCTTAATTTAGTGCTGGCATATTCATAGTAAAGTTATTTTAAAACAAAGAATAAAAAAAAAATAGCGGAAATTTTTCAATCTAAAATTTAATGGTATATTAATGCCACAACAGTAATAACTTGAGCTAATTTTAAAAATTATTTCGGTGAAATAAGTTACCCTGATATCTTGATTATGTAATTATAAAATTATGAAAATTATTATCAGGTGTCTTATAATATAGTAGTGAAAATGTATCTCCACTAGCAATGTTAAAAGTTAAGTTTCTATTGATAATAAAAAAGGATAAAGAAATTTTTTAATGAATTTTTCCAGAAAAACTACAGTATCTAACCTAATATACATCACTCACATTATTTTTATACACTAAAGTAGGTATTTTTCTCTGAAGCAGAAATCCTTGTCTAGAGAAATACAGTCGTAGGAGAAGAAAATGAAAAATGGCAAACATTAAAATAAGAAATTACGTCTCTTGAAAGATATGTATATTCGTGCTTACAAAAGAAAAAGTCAAAAGTTTGTATATCAATTTTTATGGTAATATAAAAGAATGACATATAATAAGTGTATCTATAATAATATGGTAAAAAAAAAAATTTTATTTTTAGAACAAAAGTGTCGAAAATGGCAGTTTTCATTATCGATTAAGCGACGTAATTTGAAGTGTTTTTGTATAAAAATTTATAAAAGGCAGACAAAATCTGATCATGATCATAATAAACTTTTTTGTAAAGTAGAGAACAAAAATGAATTAAATGTACTTTATCAACAAGCGAAAAATAATCTAATCGACGTAAAAATTGCGTAAGGAAATAATGAATGATCGTTTTTATTAAACAGAGGAATATATCATAAAAACTATTTTAAACATTTACATAAAAAAGATTTCTATAAAGATCAGCTATTACAGGAATAATCAAATGAGATATAAAGAAAAGTTGAAAAGGATCGTATTTCGTATTATTTTACGAGGATACGAAGATTTTTTATTTCATTTTCGTAGCGCTCGCTTACAATATTAAAATCATATCATGGCGCGAGTATAATCGAAGCCCCTTTAATCTTGTCACAGCCTCTGGGAAAAATGATCATAAATCTGAAGTGCTCTAATTGATTAGTCCTAAGTGTATAACCACATTTACCGACCAATATCTTTCCTTCATTCGAGGATCATACATGGAAAAAAATCATTGATATCATTGATATTATCAAAATTGCGTATACATTATTGAAAGTGTAAGGTAAAAAACAAATTAGAAGCATCGTCTTTGATCTTTTTCAATCGCAGGTTGCGCAAAAAAATCATATATATTTATATATTCGTATATTTATATCTATATATGCGTATATATATAAATATTTCTTTTTATATAACAATGTGCTTATACAATCTGAAAGATGACATGCAATACATTTACGCGTAATAATAATATTGGTTTATTGGTAAAAATTATTAAGAATCCTAATGACACTAAAAAATATGGGTATGTACTACGTTTATTATAAAATTGCTGCAACGCAAAAGTGATGTATACACTTATAAATGTAGATAGAGATCCTAAAAGAAGCAACTATTTTTCTATTCATAGGTTTTCTTTCTAAAATCTGCACTGGTTTCTCGTGATTTTTCATAGGAGCACTAAAACTCAATAAAAAATAAAGTTGAAAAAACCGTAAATCAATAAGTGTCCAATAAATAACTTGATTTTAAATGCATTTAATTTAGCAACGATCTTGCTTGCGTTTCTATGATAAAATAATAAGGAATAGAGGAATAACAAGCGTTTGTCATGATGCTTATCTTTGGTGTATGAGATATTTTTTGTAAATATATCATCAAAAAAAAAAAAAAAAAAAAAATTATGCGAATTATCATAACGATGCTCGATATTGCGGCCTTTCAAGGAATCTAATCGCAAGGCAAGCGATCCTTCGTAGAGCATCGGCAATTGTAAGATCGAGGCAGCATCTTATCGATGGCCGGGGCGAAGCGAGAGCGAACCGAGGGCTCCTGAAAATGTATCGGGATTAATTTGCCGGCGGGCTGGGCGTCTTTAAAGGAGTCCGCCACGAGCGTTGCGAAAAGGTAAGTATTATTCGGAAAAGGTCTACGACTCGAGATACGATCGGGAAACAAAAATTGGCATTTTATATATAATTCGAATATCTTAGCTCGCAAGAGCTGCAGCATCTTTGATCCGATTGTTCCTCATCCATGAATATAATACGGGCGCTGCGTTATTTACAAATATCCATCTTCTCGAGTCGAATGCGGCAGCGCAGTTTTGGCTTCGTCGTCGTCGTAGTCGTCGTAGTCGTCGTAGTCGTCGTCGTCGGTGCCGAGAATGAAGGCTTCGAGGGGAGGAGTGGGCTGCTCGACAAAGTTCAATGAAGCCCGCGGCGCGGAGGTCGAGTCCAGGTGCGAGCGGCTGCTCCGGGAGAGTCGAGGATCGGGAAGCGGCCGGGGACCGACTCTGGCCGCGCAAGTGTCTTGGCTCGGGCGTCGGGCCGGCCGGGGACTTCCGGGGCCCGAGCGTCGCAGCGCGCGACGACAGGCCCGGGAGCCCGGGGCCCCCTAGCGCCGGGAGTTGGCGCAGTAGCTGAGCAGCTCGCTGATGGAGCAGGGCTTGACGCAACACTCGTCGTGGACGCCCCGGGTGTTGCGCCGGAAGCGGCCCATCATCGCGTTGGCGCTCGCCCGCGACCTGAAGGGGTACGAGTCCTCGTAGGCGAAGGGGTAGTCCTCGGTCTCCGTATCTGGAACAGCGCAAGGCCGTGCGCGTGCACGTTTGAATTAATCAGGCTCCTCGCTTCGCGCCCCCGCCCCGCCCCCGCCTGGCCCGATCTCCCGAGGAAGGAGAGCTCCGGGGGGCTCGCTCGCTCGCTCCCCCGAATTATCATTCGGCGCACGTTCCTCCGACCCCCGTCGACCCTCGCCGACTCGGGGGGCTGCAGCGCCTTGTCGGGGATCGATCGGCCGAGTTCGCCCACCCACCCCCCTTGCATCGGGGGGCTGATATCAGCGACGCGCCGACCGTCGTCGAGGATTCGCTTACCGGTCCCTGCTCGATTTCCTCGGCTCGATACTCGACTGGCCTCCCCGAGCCGAGAGAGCGAATCGATTATCTGACTTTTTCATTAATTATCAATTTTTATGAAGTGCTTTCCGTAGTTCTCGAATAGCCGCGTGAAATATTAATAGATTCGCTAAGCAACCCTATCCACAACTACGGATGACCGACAATACTGATCGGAACTCCTCAGTCTCTTGACAAAGTTCAGAAAAACAACCTACTTTGTTTCACGTTGATA
The DNA here is from genome assembly GCA_018907135.1 of Kradibia gibbosae. Classification (NCBI taxonomy): domain Eukaryota; kingdom Metazoa; phylum Arthropoda; class Insecta; order Hymenoptera; family Agaonidae; genus Kradibia; species Kradibia gibbosae. The sequence goes on from JACCHX010000003.1 coordinate 5,023,359, forward strand.
AAAATTAATGTAATTGGAAAATACAATTTTTTCTTCTTCCTTATGGTAACACCGCGATACGTACGCGCTTACGCAAATACACGCTTATAGAGGTATATTGATTATCATGTACACAGATATAAGTAGACAGAAATAGCGCATTAAAACAATACTTACGGACAAATTTATATATATATATATAAATTAAGCTAACTGCAGTAAAAGTTTCTTAACTTACTTGTTATTATTCTGAATTTTTCGATTTTTAATAAAAGCAATCTAATATAGAAATCGGTCGGTAGATTAAAAATAAATGCCACTACTTTTAAAAACAGAAACATTGTTCTTAATAGAAAGGATTAAAAAATTACAGATTATACATTTTTATTCATACATTCGTTTAATAATGCATTTATTTAGGTTAATAATAATTATTAAACTAAACGTATTTTAATAACCTTAAGTTAAAGAAAATTTTCAATTTCCCTACATATAACACTGATATATTAGAATGTAATTGAAAATTGCAAATATTTTCATTGATTCATTCTGCAGAATTAAAAAGTATTCTTAATGATGTCTAAGTTAAACTCTGACTAGTAGTACATTATAATTTATAAACTACATGTTTGTTTTTTTTTAAACAAGATTAATGTATATGTAAAGACTATACAATTCAGTTAAGAATGAGTAAATTAGTTTTTCTTTAAGAGTTAGTTTTTCTTAAAGAATTATACTTTAAGAGTTATCCCGATTACAGTCGGGATAAAGACCAGTAAGAAAATATCGCATAAAAACTGCCTTGTAGAATATCTTGTCGTTTTTAATTAATAAAAATTGTAATTAAATACATATAAAACAAGAAGATATTTAGCTGTTTTCTTTACAAATACAGAATTCTCGAGTAAATAAATTTATCTATATTTCAGAAAAGATATAAAATTGAAATGCCTGTTAAAGAAAAAAATATGTTTTATCATTATATTTTTAACTTGAGAATTTTCAAATTCTATGATTCAAATCTTAATGCTTAGCTTTTATAATAAGATTAAACAATGATAGCAGATATTACTTTTTAATTTATTGATAGTATTCGTTTTAAAAATGATTTATAAAGAATTATTTTTTAAAAAAAAGTAATAAATATCAAATATACTTGAATTAATAAAAAAACACAAACGATAAAGTCGTAAAATATAAATAATTATACAAATTGGATACAGAATGATTTGGTGCGTCATCAAAATCGACACTAGTTTTTATTATACTAATTGAAATAGAATGTACGCCTTTTATCAAAAAAATAAAAGAGAATAGTATACTGAATTAAATAAAGCAATTTATTGCTTCAACTAATTTAAGACGCAGCTTGTAGAAATTTATGAAATTCATCAACGAATAACTCCACAATATGGGGAGGAATATTCTATTTCTTTATTCGAAAAAAGCAGAAAACGATATTGTGTTGAATTATGCAATTTTCATATTATAATGTTGAAGTCATTTCTTGAAAGTATTTTTGTTTTTACTGTTGTTGTTATTTTCGATTTTGTTGTAATATACGGCAAGTAATAACAATTCTTAAAGAAAGCTTAATGAAAGATAAGCAATAAATAATTACATATTATAGATTTTTTTTCACTCCCTATATTCTACTATTAATTACGGTACGTTTTTTACTAAACTGGTTATGATGAAATATCAAACCTCTCATTCTAAATGTGAATCATTAATTAATATTGCAACAGTATTTTAATGATTTTATGAAATTTTTTTAATACTTTAGAACAATTCGTGTAAAATTGTATCAAATTATCAATTATATTGTATATTAAATAATTCATTATAAAATCTAATAATGTTTTTTTAATCTTTTTACGGTTATTTTATGGAATAATTATGCCTCAATAGAGTATTATTTACATAAAATATTTTTTAATTGAACTTCGTTTATGAGATATATTCTATAAACTATAAAGGTTGTATTAGTTTCAGATTTTTGCCGATTAATTCTGTGAAATATAATTTGTAATTCTAACTGTAAATCTAACTAATTATAAATGTAATAAAAAGCATAATTATTAAAGACTGTGATTTATTTATTTTTATAACTTATAATAGATACATTGTTTTATTTTTTTAAAATCAATTATCGATTGTAATATTATCAATAAAAAAACTCCTTTATTATTAAAATAGAAATAAAACTTCGTAGTAAAATATGAAAATATTGTAATTTTTTTTAAATACGAGTTAGCTATTAGTAAAAATGTATCCTATCGGTAAATAATGTATTGGTCATATTGTTAAAGATCAAAGTTGATATAACGAATAGTATGTGCAATTCCAATCTTTTTTTATAAACGCCAGAAAATTTATTATGGAATTTTTAAAATATACTATTATTAGGTATTCTATAAAACAATACATAAAACAAAAAATTAAAGAATTATTTGCTTTTCAGCTTTTTTTCAAGTTCTAACAATATCAATGAATCATCAAAAAAATCATTTTTCTAAAAAATTATTGGATAATATTTTTTTACATTCTATTCAAGCATATGTTTTGTTAAATAATGAACTTGATCGAAACATTTTTTATTATTTTTAATTACTATATTTAAGGTAGACTTTACATGAGATACCGTATATTTAAAATTTTTCACATCATTTATTGATTCAATGCTTTTACAATAAAGCAAAAAAACTACACATTGAATTTACTTTTTAAAAAGCATCGACAACATCATGTGATTTATAATAATTACAAAATTGTTATTTAGTTAATCCAATATTTGATAAAAATCATTCCATCAATTTGTTTTATATTTTGATTCATTTTATGTATCCATGTCAATTTTTAGAATGAATATAATTCATTTCTATAATTAAAAATGTTGAAATGAAAAATGAATAATGCTATTACATAATAACAGAATATTTGAATGTTTAATCAAAACAGCAGAATATTATTAAGCCAATATACATAAACAATTATGAAGATAAAATATTTCAAATATAATAATATAACTCGGTAAAAATATTTAGAAAACAAAACAATGTATCAAGTGTTTATCTTGAAAAAAGAAGTAATAAAAAATTTTTTTAATTTATATATACTTGGTATGTAAAATTTATTTTATACATATTTCTTATCTTTTTTTTATGTATTTACTGAGTACTTTTTGTAAACGTCAGTCAAATTAAACGTCAATAACATAAAAATGGAATACGATATATTTTCAAGCTTTCACCGAGTGTAACTAGAAATTCATATTTAGAAAACATATGCGCTTATAATAAGACTAGCTATTAATGAAATCCTAAGAGACAAATTCGTATTAATTAAATGATGTATAACAAGACATTGAAAGGACTTTTAAAGATAGTTTTTAATACAAAATAGGGAAAAAAATAAAATCTAAATTATTAGACATAAATTAATTCATTTTACGCAATAAATATTATTGTTGACTTTTTAAACGCTACATAACATATATATGAAATACGCGAATGGAGGAGCGTTAGTAAACAATAAACAAAGAATCGTAATAATAACATAATAAAATAAATCACTTGTAATTATTAATAATATAAAAAACAAAATGGAAAAAATTACTTTTTAAATATTTGCGATGTGTATTTTTTTTTTTATTGAAGCGAACATGACTCGTTGTTTGTATTGGAATTTTCAAAATGTGACTCGTTTGTATTTTTCGACGTTGAAAATGACAAGTATTGCCGAAATTTCAGAAAAATAATGGAGCCAATAAAATGAAAAACCAATGACACCCCAGGGAATGAGTAGCGCAATATTTCCCACCGATGAAGAAAACAAAGTTAGACGGGAGGACTCGAGGCAATGATTAAAAGCTCAGAAGGGAAGGTAAAACAACGAAAATCATACATTGGCCGCATTAGCAGTGGACAGAGCTCGACGTTCGCTCGGCGATTATTAATCGTTTATCGTTATCGCGAACGACGATAGGACGAAGAAGGACGGACCCCCCCCGCGCGCATTTCGGCAGCTCTCTCGGGTCGTTCGGCTCTAACCGGAGCACGTGGCCGAAAGGCCGAAAGGCCAAATTGCTTTCCGCGATCGGGCCTCGGAGCGAGGGACGAGCCGCGCGTCGCGAGCGGAGATTCCCAAGAGGAGAGGACCTCTGCGGCGCGGTCCTCGCCGCCTTGTTCCCCCCCCCCCGCCGCCGCAGCAGTCCTCCGCGAGCCGCCCTCGCACCGTCCAAGATTCCAGCTTAGCCGGGGTAGTCGCGACCGGTCGGGCGAAAACGCGAGGCCAGATCGCCGCTCTCGGGGCCCTTGGCTCGGGGCGGGGCTGCTCCAAGCCTCCAAGGGGGCGCAAAATTGTCGAGGGCGGCTGGGGGGGGGGCGAAAACCAAATTTGACACGAACCTTGGCCGCTCTTCTTGAACATGGAGTTGTACAGGCCATGGCAGACGAGCTGCAGCGTATTCGACAGATGCTTGCCGCAGTACTTGGAGGCGCCCTGGCGCTTCTGCTCGTACTGGTAGATGTCCGATTGGGCTGTCCCTAATTGCGCGAATAGCAGGCCCACGAGCGCGAGGGTCACCAAATATCTCAGCCGATACGTGGACATCTGAAACAGCAATGACCGTGCGCTATCATTACCTTACTTTTATTTTCAGGGACCCCGCGTGCGCTGCACTCGCTCCGTGTCCGGGCTTTGCCGGGGCGGGGGGGGGGGAGCAGGGGAGTCTCCCCCGCCGCCGCCGCCGCCTCCCCCACGCCGCCGCACAACCGCCTCCTCCTGCTCCACCCTCCTCGCACCCGCAATCCGCCTCTGGCCAAGTGTCCCCCCCCTCCCTCCGCAGACCGTACCTCGCCCCTCCCCGCCCCGCCCCGCCGCCACCTCCAGCCGACCTACCTGCCTGCCTACCCACCTACCTACCTACCTACCTACCTACCTACCTACAATTCTTCATTATGCGCGTATTACTGTTTTTCAAGCGAGTTCTCTTATTTAAGTGCAAACGGCCCGAAAGGGGCACTTTTTTGTACATTGTATTCTTAAAGGCTTCTTCGAAAATCATCGATTCCATGATACTCCTAAAGATCCAACGTCTCATATATTTAAAAGCTTTCGTACAGCGTAGTTTTATTCATGCGCTTAATAATTGTAAATCTTAATGCGATTTTAATACGTTACGTCAGTCTCAACGACTCTTGATAAACAGGAAAAACATTTAAACGTACAATAGAAAAACATTGAATAACATTATTTTTATGTAAGTATTCGATGGAGCAGGCATAAAATTGAAATTAGCCGTACTGGTATTTTCGTATAAACTGTTATGCGAAAATAATCTCAATCCTCTTATTCAACCGTTTGCTGGACATTAAGTCCTATTCCCCTGCCTACACTTTGGCCGCTTATGCTCTCCCAAGATATCGCATTCCTCCTGCATTACAATACACTCTTCCGAGCATACGTTTAAATACACTTTTACAGTGCCCTCGTATTTTACGATACCGTTAATTACGTAAAAATAAAGCCAACAAATGCACCAAGATCTTTTCCCGAATCAGCCAAGTAGACGGAATTTCGATAATGGTCCTGTATAGTCCTGTGGTCGTGTATACTTTAATTAAACTTTATCCATTATAAACGGTATAGGGAAATATTAATGAAATTGGACTTTTATGTACACTTCTATAAACGTACACTTATGAGTACTTTTTTCAAAATAAATTTCGAATTCAGAATATTGTCAAATATTTGAGATACGAATTATGTTTGATCAATTAATTAAAATATACAGAAATACAGAAGCATTGAGGTATTTAAATTGCGCTTAAGTAGTAAAGAGTATCATAGAAAAATGTTCGGTTCTTCTTTGTTTATTCTTCTTCGGCTATTTAATAAAATATCTTCATCCGAAATTGAGATATTAAGCACTGGTATAATTGCGAACAAAACAGCGAACGATCGTTTCGACCTTATCAAAGTTTGCAGATATTGATTTTGTGCCCATACGCGAAGAGTTGCGTAACACCCTGTAACTTTCGCACTAAAGTTTCTCGTTACTCGAAGACCGGCACTTTGATTTTTCGGCCGTCTCGGGCAATTACGAACTATTTTAATTCAAATTTATATCCATTACCTGGAATAATCGAATGGCAAATAGCTGCTCGCCGATAAAAGGACCGATGCTCCCAAGGCAGAATCTCTCCCGGAAGCTCCCCGATTCACAATGGGCGGGGGGATTCCCTATCGGCAGCAGTCGCTTGGCCGACCCAGGCGCACTGCGTTATATGCCCCCCCCGACCCCCAGGGGGCCGCCAAGATCTCAGGTCGGCGCACTTGCAAGGGGACTCGCGCCTCCGAGCTACAGAACTCCCGGTGAGTCCGGGCTCTGTGGAGGGCCGCAGGCGCCTGTCGCCGCGACGCCCGTCCGCCAAGGCTCGGGGCTCCCGCTCGTATCGGGGGCTCTTCCCCGGTCGAGAGCCCGTGGACAGCTCGCGCAGGCCCCTGCTACCCCTTGCCCTGCCTCGGAGGCCTCCGATCTCCCCGATCGACGGCTCGAGGCGATTCGAGGCCGCGAGCGAGCGGCCGATCGAGTCACGCCCGACTGGCCCTGGCGTCTCCGTCCGGAAGGATCCCGTCCTCGCGCCCCTCTCGCGACACCCGTCCGCCACCTGAGCCGCGGGGCGGCGCGCCTCCCTTTTTTTACCTTTCGTTGATTATTTACCCCCCTTGCTGCGTGATTTCGAATGCCGCTCTCTTAGGCTAATGGGACGGCCGCTGAGCCGCCGCTACCGTGAGCTCGGCGCCAAGGACTCGGAGCTTTCGTGGCTATACATACATATACATATATATATATATATATATTTGTTTACGCGTTGGACACCGGGTGACCATGGAATTCACAATGAATACACACGAATTACCGATACGCTCTTAAGCAGCTCCCTATTATTATTCATAGTAGTAAAAGCTTTGCTTAAGGTCGTACCGGCCGGTAACCCTTTGCTCTCGGTCAGCATTAGTCCGACTGGCGCACACCCGTAGAATTTATGGATTGGCGAATAATTGCCGACCATCGAAATTACCTTCAATAGAGATGTTCTTCGTACTGTTTATTCAAATGTCCGACCGAAAAAAAAGTCCCGAATATATCGAATTATTCGTAAAAAAAACAACAATTAATAATGGAATCTATTTTGTCATGTATACATTAGCATGATTATAATTTTATAAATGTAGACGCACGAGCCCTTCAAAGTATATTCAATATATTCAATATATTCAATATATTCAATATTCAATATATATTTGTATTTAAATAAGAAGCTTCCTTGTTACGAAGATTTATCATAATATTCGTTATCGCGACACTACCAACTTTAATGATTAATATTCCCATATCAATTATTTATATGTGTATATAAATATATATATATATATATTTTTTTTTTATTTCTGATTTATGCAGCTGAACTTTAAAAATAGTATATTTAATTATAACACTAAAACTGAATGATAGTTGCGCAAAGATAATTCAAAACTTCAAATATAATAATCATTAAGACGAAAATTTCGCAACAAATTATATCGATAACGAATATTCTTTATTTATAGATATTAAATACAAAACTAAGTAAGGACGTAATATTTACAATGCGAACTATTAATTTGCTATGTGAATTATGCCAGTAAACCAAGTTAATGACTGTTATTTGATTGGCTTAGATATAAAGATTCATTAATGATAACGCCATGTAATTTTCAACATGAGGATACATTTGTATTCTTGGACGCATTAATCATGAAATAATACCCCTGATTTTTCAAAACAATACCGATCTACAATTTCATACAGTTCTTATGGTATAGTGGGTAAAATATAGCGACTGCATTACTTCAATAGAATAGCTGGTAAAAATAAGTAGTTTTACTTAAGGACTTCACTGCGTAACTGTTAAAAACAATGTCGATTGAAATATCATTAAATCAGTTAAAATTATTCAACTAATGTTTGTGAAATAATGCTAGGTTAATCGATTATTTCACGATAAAGGCAAAAGTAAATCTATCAAAATAAAATATTTATAACAAACTTATGTGAAAGTCAATTTTTATTTACCAATTGTAAGTCATTGCGTTTTATATAGTTTCACGCGTATGATCTTATTTCAATACTAAAAAACGTATTTTATCAATTATAATATTTTTATAAGCTCACTAGATGAGTTTTTTTTTTTAAAGTTAGCGTATTAAATAAATATGAAGAAAATTTATCATTTATTGTAAAGTAAGCAATTACAAAGGAATATGTTTGTTCAAAAAAAAAAATAGACAATAAAACAACAATGAATAATTTTTTTGCCCTCAAAGCTTTAGAAGAAAAAAAAACTCATTAGCAGCGAAGGTAATAAAATAATTTTTTTAATTTTAATATAAATATACATTGACCACTGTTTTCTCTACATAAATATAGTTTTCATTAAAATTAGAATAGTAACTAACCGTAGTGTAACGACCGTATATTAATAACTCCTACTTATCAAGGATGTCTAATAAATTATTCATTGTATTAGTAATATATGAATATTGTAAAATTACGATATTATAATATCAATAATTGATTGTTAAAGTAATATTATATTCTACTATATGTAAATTCATGGATTTTTATTAGATTACTATTAATGCAATCTCTAATACAAATTTATTGTATTAAATATAACGTGCCTCCAATAGTTCGTTAATTAATTTATTAATGTGTATTGCGCAAGATATCGAAAAAGTAACACATTGTATGTTACTGCATAATTTACTAGATAGTTTTTAATTATAAGTAAGCGATTCCATCGAGTAACTTTATTGATTGCTATGTTAAAATTACGTATAATTAATATGATAATTTGAAATGCACAAAGCAACTAAGTACCCCTCATTCATTGTGTGTAATATAATTTTTTCATTAAAATGGCCCATCATATTTCGGTAATTTGGATTATATAGGATTAAATCTATTAGATCAAAACGTCGAAATACTGAAATTACGTGAAAGCTTACGTGAGCGCGCGAGTTATCTAACATTTAATATTCCGGTCCGAATGATTACAAATTACAACCGATCGAATTAGAAGCTATCGCTTTTAATGAATTCGCCGGCGAAATAATAATGCAGCCGAGGCAGCGTTGGAAAATAAAGCGACGGCGCGAGCTCGCATAATCCGCGTTGCGACAGTACGCGACAACTTTCGATAATCGTCCCGGGCACCTGCAGCAATTTCCCCAAGACGAATTTCCGGGATAATGCGTAAGTCGAACCGAGGCGAAGGAGGGCCGAGCGGGCAGGGAGGGAGATCCGTAAAGGAGGGGGGGGGCCGACAAGCGCATCCCGGTTATCCGCGATTATTGCGACGCTGTACTTTCAGGGGGCGGGAGCGGAGAGGCCCGTCGACGGATTGCAAAAGCAGGCCGAAAGCCCCGGCGAGGCTCGCGTAATCGCCCGTAATGGGGCTCTAACGCATCGGTCGGCGCTTCGGCGGAGGTGCGCGAGGAGCCAACCAGTGTCGGAAGTGCCGGTCGATCGGCTGGCTCGTGGTCGGGCTCGGTGGGGGGTGGGGCCCGGGGGTGGTTCGGGAGAAGTTCCGAGCCGGTCATTAAGCAAAGCGATTCCGAGCGGCCAAGTCTCGCTACGCCGTAATGTAATACGAATGGAAGGGACTTAACGATGCGGGGGCATTTACGCGTGGCAGGGGGGTCGAGTGCCGTCGTCGGAGCCTCCGCCCGGTTGACGGAGGGCGCGGACTTTTTAAGGGATCGTCGATCGCTCGCCGGCCGATCGAACGGGCGCTCGGTTCTTTTCCCGGCGCTTGGCTTCTCGCTGGCCTCCTCCCCCATCGCCGTCGATTCTTATCGCCTTAGCCGGAGTACTCGATACCCCGACTGTTGGCCAAGATGCGCTTCACGCGGATAAGAGCACTGGAAATGCACACAGGCGGTCTGATTTAGACGCGAGCTCGTCGAGCGCTGAGCTATGGAAAATTGCTTTGCCTTTATTCTCTTTTTTTTCTTCTTTTTTTTTTTTTTTTTCTTTTCACCCGACCGAGCATCGTCCATTCCCTCGCTCATTCTTTATTGTGCCATTGGCTCGATTCTTTAGAGGAAAATATCGGAGTAGAAACGTTACGCGACGCCCCTGCCCCTTGATTAAGGAATAATCAATCGATAATTAGACGAAGTTTATGAGGTGGAAGGAGGAAGGAAAGGGGCTGCCCTCGGTAGATCACAGAAACCCCCTGTAATAAGATAAAACAACGATGGTTTACTTTCTGTTCCGTTGAAAATGTCAATCGCGAGATAAGCTTACTGCTCTCGTACTATCTCGGCGTATTGATAATTTCAGCGGAGTACAAATAATATCGATGCTCCATAGCTCGAAACTTACAAATAGCATATCTCTAGACTTAAAATTCAATCGGAACGACAGGCCGTTGTTTAATGCTGTTACGTGTTAAATACAATAATTTTCAATATTACAAACCAGTTTATCAATATAACAAACGAACTTCTGTGCATGACAAAGTATGTTCGACAGTCTGGAAGGAATGGAAAATTATTAACTATTCATCGTACCATTCGATAAATTCTAATAAATGTAATACGATGTATTACAAAATTAATTTCCTGCATATTGTTAAAAATTTAGGTCTTGACTTTACTCTTTAATGTATCTTGAGCAAGAATTTAATTAACATTTCACTGGTTTTGACAGTTTTCGTTTACGTTTAAAGAAACAATTGAGTTAGACGATAAAACTCATTTATATATAATCAAATTAAAAATCACACTTTTCTCTAAAGAGTGTATTTTCAAACTTTTACAATGCTGAAAATATTTTTAAATTTGGAAGTATACGTATTAATAAAAATATAAAACTAAGATTAATTCTTTGGTATTATTTTGTTGTTTGTTTTGTTTTCAGTTTGTTTGAAACATTACATATGTGATTATAAAAAGAGAAAATTTAATTATTTAAAAAAAAAAAAAAGTTAAACATTCTGTTAAACAAGTGTAATAGCCTTAACTGAGTTTTTCTACAATAATGTTAAACGTGCTCTGTTGAATTATATAATGTAGGAAAAAATTTCAAATAACCGTACATAACGTAGTGCATTAATAATTCATCATAATATTATAATACGAAAACTGTGTTATTGTTCGAATCTATTTCCATGTCTATTCTAATTCTAACACGAGTTTTTGAACATTTTTAATATATTATTTTACAAATAAAAATACGAAGCGAAACGGTACTGAAACGAGTGGGTTAAAACCAATAGACATGTGTCAAAAAGACAAAAACAAAATTTAGGAATGGAGGTTTACGATCATTGTCTTTTGAAACTTCCACGAAATGATCCTCTTTGACTTCTCAAGCAGTCACAAAACAATATATGTACATATATATATATATATATATATATATATACATACAAACGTGTATTTGTATACGCATATGTATATACGTACACGTTATGCGTATGTGTGCTCATGCATGTAAATACGTATATTTATATATTATAACAATTTTATTAAAACGACTAAAACAAAGGCAGAATTGTTAAAGTGAGAGAAATGATCGTTTCTCATTAGAACAATGCTCTATCCCACTTTTGCATAATACAGAATCGACAATTAAAAGTATCAACAAGCGTCGAGAACCGAAAAAAAAAAAAAAAAAAAAAAAAAAAAAAAAAAAAAAATAATTTTTAACCGAATTTCAAATTCGTAAAATGATTACAATAACGAAGTTGAATGATACTCCGTTGGAGTACTTTTATATCGTTGTGCTCGCAAAATGAATAATTACGGTCCTTTCGAAAGTTACCTATAAAGCAAGAATCCAAGTAAAATTTTAACAAATTATTGACTGTACTATGAAACTTGAATTTTTTTGTTAAGCAGCTCTTTAAATGTTTCCATGCGCATAATTGAATAAAATAGATAGCTGTAATGCATTCGAAATGCCGTAATTTATACTTAAAAGACCATAAATTATCCCCCGGACATCTTTTGTAATTTGTATTGTGCGCCCAGCTTTCATTTCAGAGAGTCCGAGTGAAAAGCGCCACGATTAGCATCGATGCCTCTCCATTCTTATCGTGCGAAGGAAGTGCCTCCCGATTAAAAGAGTCCCTTTCGTACAAGGACCAGAGGGCCGCGCCCTTTCGCGTTCGAGGGAGAATTATCAAGGGGACGCGATTGCGACGCTGGGAGCCGATCGAGGCTCGTTAAACGGCTGAATAAATGGAGAGGCGACTCGCGATATTTCGGCGGCCGCCAAGGCCCGTGGGCCCGCGCGGGCCCGAATCCCCAATACCGAGAGCCACTAATGTCGCGGGCCAACGAAACGAAAACGGAAGACGAATTGCGCGCGGTGGGCAATCAAGGAAGCGCGCGGAGGCCGTGCGCCCGTACCCGAGAGTGCCGTTCTCCCGCGGTACCGTTGAGAGCCGGGGGGTCGGCGGGGGGCGAGCGGGCGGGCGGGGAGGACCGACCGACCCCCGTGGGTCCCACTGCTCCGGGGAACTCGAGTGTCGGGTGCCCCGGGTGGGAGTCCAAAGCAAGGACGACTGGGCGGCGGCGGCGGCGGCGGAAGTTGCCCGCGCGGAGGTGGGAGGCGGAGCGGCTCTCGTTGCGGCGTTAGTGGGACGAGGAGGCCGTGGCAGGGCGGCGGCGGCGGCGGGGGCGTGGGAGGAGGCTGTTGGCGCTCGTGTCAGCGTCACCATGGGCCCGGTATTCTATTAATAGCCCGTGTTCAAAAATAAACCGACTCCATCCTTATACCAGCCTCCTCTCTATCTCTCACTCACTCTCTCTCTCTCTCTCTCGCTCTCTCTCTCTCTCTCTCTCTGCCTCGTCCTCTCTCTCCCTCGCACCCGTGCGAACGGCCGGAGGCAAACGCAGTCCCACTCGTCGACGCTTCCTCCAGCCCGTCTCTACACCTTCCGCGTCCTTCGTCCCTTCCCGCCCCCTCGACCATCCCCCGGTGTATTTTTGTATCATTGACATCACTCCAGGCTCATTGTCTCTACTCTGGCATTCCGCGTGAATCGACGGGCGCCTCGTTATAAATAGCGCCGCGCCCACTACAGATGATGCTGGAATTCCTCCGTGATAACCCCAATGGCGCTCTCGGGTAATGTTGCCGGGATTACGAGAGAGAGAGAGAGAGAGAGACGGCTTTTATTTTCGTGTACGCCAAGGGAACGATCCCATCCCGATCAGTGGACCCGCCGGAGTCTAGGACCCACATTGACGATGTTGACGACGACGTCGACGGCGACGACGACGACGATGACAAGGGCAACGGCTAATCTTACCCGCACCCACATGCCGCTCGTACCGAATATAACGTCTTTGTTCAATTTTAGGCCGCGGCCACCGTCTCCCCGACTCCGCCTGGATTATCGTCCACCAGATAAGCCCTAGTACGCACTCCTTATTTTAAACGCCACCCGTTAACTTTAGCTACGCTTCGTGTTTTCCCCGCTATTTTCGTCTACAAGCGTTTAAACCACGGGCTTCCTACTCCAAATACTCTTGCCGATTGTTTGTTACTTTCGATCGAGGAAAAATAGTGGCGCAATCATTCCTTCTCTAACTATTACGATTTATTTTTTTTCCTCCTTCTCCCCCGCCTCCTCCACCCACGCCTCCTCCCCCTATTCCTCCTCCTCTTTCGTTCTCCTTTTCCTCTGCTTATTAATCGCAACGATAAAAATCTCTTTATTACTCGCTTTATTTAAAGCGGAGCATCCAAACTCTTCCTCGTGTATTAATGCGTACACCACATGCATAGGCACATAAATAATACACACGTGCATATGTTATACTTAAATAACAGTTGTTATTCATGTAATGACGTTCCTCGCAAATCGTGTTATGCAAATATATATTATTCAGACTCCACTAGGAATTATCCATCTCATCACCTCATTCGTTTAAGTGTGACTTATTGGATCGCATCCTGTAATTTCATTGTACACACACGCGCGCGCGCACACCTATACGTGCATATTTATCATGTGTGTGCGTGCGCGTGTGTGCGTGTTTGTGTTTGTGTGCGAGTCGCACAGATTCGATTTCATGTACCAACTTCAAAATTATTATTATCACGTGCTTGAAAGTATAGGACAAAGTTTCGATTTAATAAATCTTGTGTGTTTTCGCGTAGCATATATTTTAGTCTTCAATGTCTTCTTTTGCATTAAAAAAAACTTCGTCTAATTTACTATTGGACTTCAATCGTAAAGGGAGTCTTAAGTTTCTTAACAAAAAATGTTTGCGTACGACTAACTTGGCAATAATCAATAGCGATTAGATCTGTTATGAAATTTTCATTCAGCTGTCATAGAGTGTTGAAAGTATAACGTTTTGTTTAAAATGAGTTATGTGTTTACAAATACGTTCTAAAATAATAAAATGAACAACATTTTATTGACGCAATTAAATTTTAAGAAAATCAGCGATAATCCTATGTTACAATGTAGCAACGGAATAAAATTGACTGTGTTTCAAAATTAACTTCTATGCCGTAAAAAAGTGAATAAAATAAGAATGTCATCCTTGAGTTTATAATTCATTAAAGCACTTTTAAGCCCTGATTAGTGTATAAACTCCTTCATTCCTTTATAGTGTCCTTTTGTTTTCAGGATGTCGTTATGAATTTTAGACGAACATGACTCGCAAAAACTTCTTTGTGTGTGCGCATATCGAAAACTACACCAAGAATTACCTACAGTACTTTAGATAATAATGTTGAATTTTATTTTTGCTATATCTTATCACTAATGCACAGAAAAAGGTGGACCAAATATGTTAATTCTTAAATTACAGTTCGTAAAGCTTCATTGTTTATTTATTCACAGGAAAACAATACTTACACACGCAGACTCACATCATGCAACTTTCTAAACTTAAATTTAAAGAACGATTTTTACTCTGCCCTTTACCTTAAAGCAAAATCTGAAAGCTGTATGTTTTTTTTTATCCACTTATTCGTATAATAAATAATTTTTTTATCTCTTTTATGTTGACATAGCTTTGGATGAATAATTTTTACATATACTTATTTTGAATTTCTTTGGAAACTGTTATTTTAGTATTTGCATACAATGTTTAATACGAAGATTCCATTGAATAGATTGTTGAAAAAATATGTAAACTTCGGATTGACTTACTTAAAAAACTGATCTATTATAAATTAACGCTTCATTCGATAAGAAAAAATTTATAATACGACTACGAAACTGGCAAAATGGAAAAAATGTGAACAAGAGAAGTAGTAGAATAGCTTTTCATGTCAGCGAATCGCGACGCAACTGAGTAATGAAGAGTCGGTTAAATAAATAGTAATGCTTGATCTCAAAGTACCGATTATTTATCGAAAACAAGTTACATAAATATGCGCACTATATCATTTATACCATATTACAATCAAATCGACGAGTATTTTGCGCACATTATGTGCCTAATGTTAGAAATCATTGGCGGCATGCAATGCGAGCCAGCAAGTTATGTAAACAAGATAATTTTGTTCCTATTTCGCGATTATACATACAGATAATTGCGATAAGTAATTAATTAGAATAATTAAAATTAATATTCCTGCGGAGACTTATTTCTTAACAAAACAATATCACTTACTTACTGTTATTATAAAGAAAATTAATAAAATACACATTAATGTGGTTCTTGTTCATAAATTAATCTTACCTGAACTATATATATATATATATATATATTTTTTTTTAATTAACGCCACTATTTGTATCTTAAAAAATGGCACTTTTTAGATTGAATTAAAGGAATTTGTTGGAGAGAAAACTAAAATTAGCAATGACTTAAATTAAGAATAAAAATCTGATAAACATATTTACTAATAAATTTTTTTTTGTTTAAGAGAATTAATAATATGCTTCTTACATTAAAAAATATCTTTACGCGGATAATAAATTTTGAAGTGCTAAAAAAATGTTCATACGAATATTATTTGCCCATTAAAGAAATTTATTGTGTTTTTTAACAGAATTTCAAAATAAAATCGATTGCAAATTACTGCTATTATTGCAAAATCGTTACATTTGTTTTAGTATAAACATTAAAAAAATTTTAAATATATAAAAAATATTTTAACTCGAATACAATATCTACGTAACATCAAAGCTTAATTGTACTACACATTGTCAAAAAATGCAAATGCAAAGAATTAAATGCATTTGGCTAGACTATCCTTCGTTAATTTTAATGTTTTGCCAAACATGTACATTTTCAATGCTGCTAAAATTATTTACCAATGAGTTGATTGTTCAATATTTAAAAGTAACGTTAATTATCACCATTTGCATTGAAGAACAGTTAGCCTACAATAAAATGTTCGATCATATGAATTATTTACATGTGAATTGTGAAAATATTACAACATTACACGATGATTTTTAATGAATTCAATAAAGAAAGTTGAATTCGTAACGAAAACCACAAACAGCTTATTTATAATGGCATGTGTGTCGCGCTGCTTACATTATTAGGGGGAAAAAATCAAAATTAAATTAAAATAATGCAGATTTTTCTCACGTAATGTAAAAATGTACGGATGCAAGGAGGTACGTGAAAAAGTGAAAAGTCTGGTAACGTTAGAGCGGGCGAGGATCAGGAAAAAGTAGTTGTGTATTTGGACAAGGTTGGTCCTTCGCAAGGACGTGAAAGATTGGCAAGGACTTTTAATTAGTAGGTAGCTTTGAGATGGGGGGGGGGAGTCGGCAAAAGATCGTGGATCGACGAAATTAAATAAAAATAAAAGGAAACTTACTTAGTATCACCGAGTTAAATCCGTTCTTCGAGGAAGAAAATAATTCAGCATGCGCTGCGTATCTGGTTGTAAGGAGCGATCGTACGAAGAGCCACGAAGTCGAGCGCAGATAAGAAGAACGAAGGTAAATAATGAATATTGTAACGAAACTAGGAGTAAAACCAGCGAACAAAGAAATAATGAAAGAAAGAAAGAAACAAGCGAAAAAAGGGAACGGGTTGGTTTGGGAAAGTAATCAAACGGTAAGCGAAAAAACAAGGAGAGAGAGAGAGAGAGAGAGAGAACGAGGATTATATCACTTATAAATATCACAGTTGGGCACGTTGTTATGGGACTGCACGGAGCTCCGAAGGATCTCCCACATCAGGCAGGAAAGAGCAGACCTTATGTGCATGTACACGTCTTCGCTCCGTCCGGAGGATACGTCGTTTCGTAGGGGAGAGAGAGATGAAATCCAGAGGAAGAAAGAGAGAGGGGGCGAGGGGGAGAGGGGGAGAGAGAGAGAGAGAGAGAGAGAGCGAGAGAGCGAGGGAGAGCGAGAGCATGGAGCTGAGAGTAAAGGAAAGAGGATGTCGCTGGCCCGTTTCTCCGTCTCCGTTCCACGTCCGCAACTCGCTCGGGTGACGAGGGACGCAAGGCGAGCGAAGGGGAAGTCCTTACGATCAGCTGTGACTGACTTTACCGTACAGAGTTCTCAGCCCTTGTGAGCGCCGGGGATGCATTTATGCTCCTTGTCGCCGGTTCCTTTTCCACATCCAAACACGTGTATCGCTTTCTGGGCCGTACCTCTCCCCCACCCCCACCCCCACACACTTCCTCTGCCGCTCCTTCCCTCTCTACTCGCACTCTCTCTCTCTCTCTCTCTCTCTCTCTCTCTCTCTCTTAGTCCGTCTCTTAGGCGCACGCACACACGACTGACCTTCCCACTAATCCCTCTTCCTTCCGTCCACGCTTGTCGCCGGGCGCTGTCAAGCGCCTCCAGGACCCTGGCCCTCTCCTGCTCGGCCGAAAGCCGCCTCCTCCTCCTCCTCCCCCGCCCCCCGACCACGACCCCGCCCCACCCCAAAGCCAAAGGCCGGGCCAGCTCAAAACTATCCCCACCGTGGCTCACTCACTTTCTCTCGTCCTTCCGCTCCTTCTTGAATCCCGCATTCCCGGCCCGGCGTCCTCGGTCCCCGAGTTAGGACCCGCTGCCGCCGGCGTCGTCGACCCCGCAGCGAGCAGCGATCCACCGGCCCGCCCGCCCGCCTCCCCGCAAGCGAGGCGATGCCGCGTTCGCCCGGGGGACCGGGGACCGCGACCCCGGATGCCCAGAGGTGGACGTACTCGGCGGGCTCGCGCGCGCACTCCGGCGATTCCGCGGACGAGAGCCGGGGAGAAGGCGCGCGAGCCTCGGCCGTGAGAGTCGGCGGTGCCGCGCGTTATGGCCAGGAGGAGAGGAGCCCGGCGAAATCGAGCGCGATGACGCGGCACCGCAGGAGTCGAGGTGGTGGGCGACGGCCGCGGCCGTAGGCTGCCGAGGAGCGCGGCGGCCGAGGGGAGGGCGGGCACGCGCGGGGCCCGAGGGACGTCGTCGCCGAAGGCGCGCGCGCGCGCCCGCGCCCCCCAATACCTTTGACCCCCGTTGCGACGCTTCGAAATTTCGCCTTCCCGTCCGCTCGTAACCGGACTGTCGGCTCGAGTCGGGGATCGGGCCCGTGGCTCCGTTGCGCGAGCGGCCGACCTTGCGACGACTCCCGGACACCCTCACCTGCGCCGAGGTCTATTCTCGGCCGCCTCGGGCGATTTATTGGACAAACGGATTTGATATCGCCGCCGTTCGCTCCGCAGGCTCGTCCTCCCGCTCCCGGTCCCGCCGCCACGCACACGCGCGCCTTTTGTCGAGGCCCGTCACCGAGCGGGTAAAAAACCGCTGCTATATTTGAAAAGGCTTTCGGGGGATATACCAGGGTATCGGGATGCGCTGTAACTGAATTCTCGATAAAACTAATACGACGCCTAAATAATACTCCCCACGTTTGTCTCGGTGGAGAGCAAAGTTCAACTGTTCGCTCGCTCCTCTCGCCTTCTCAATAAGTATCGGCCGACTCTGCTTGGCGCCGCGTTTTCTGCTAACCCACGCCGCGTTTTCTGCTTCATTGTTAAACGGAATAAATCAACAACAAATTCGATTTGTTGAATCGTAGTGGCCTAATCCGTATTGATAATGGCCGAGCGACGTAGCCAGAGAAATATTAACAACTGGTGCACGGAGTTGGGAGAACGGTTAAGTTTTCCCCGGGCCCAAATCAGCTGCAAGTTGCTATTTATGACATTAGATGCGCATCGATGACTAAACAAATATAACGCATGCATTGCCTTGTATTATCATCGGATTTTAAATACAAAGTCTTGGCTTTACTACGATTCGAGAAAAGGTCCGTTTGATATTTTTTTCGTAAAAAATTTAACGACGTTTCCACTTTACGTTCGACTGAAGAATGGGCTCTTTTTTCGAAAACAAAACTATAGATTAAATGGAAATTAATATTTATGTTACCCAAGAGACAAATAGATATTTTTTTTTTTTTTTTTTTTTTTTTTTGAGCTCCCATCATCCAATGCACTACACTAATAGACGATCAACTATTTTTTGAAGGGATTACAGCCTTTAAAATGTTTTGCACGAGGCTCTAGCAATACCATAATATTTATAAACATCTAAATGGAGAACTATTTGTTGTCAAGGAGCAACAATGTATTGTTGTTGAATGACTGTGATTATGAAAAGACGGAAGCTTGTCTGAAGAGAATTATTATTCACAGGATTCTATATGTTTGTCAAGCGTACGTTTTCAAAAAAGTAATAACTTTAATTGTTACTAAAATAGAGCTTAGATACAAATTGTTTACGTGTAGCGAAATGATGAATAAATTCATAACAACGATATGAATATATTGCAATAAAAGGTGGTTAAAAGGCATTTTTTTATAATTCACACAAGATGTAGGAGTTTTTATAATTGGTATGGCGAAAAACAAGGATTTTAATGATTTTTACATAAAGGGAAATTATTATAGATATGCACCGTCTCTCTTTTATTACAGTGAGTCTGCGTCTACATTCGATATAGCTTTTGAAAGTTAATAGCTTTTGAAGCTTATATTTACAATGCAAAGATTATACGCACCACTGCACTTTTTTATGTCAATTCAACAATTTTTAAATTTTTTCTGTGATTCTATCCAGTATAGCTTACTACGGAAGAGTTTCTCTTTCAAAAATTCCAATAAAAAAAGCTCCATTTGTCGAACGTTCAGTACTTAAGAGGGGAGTCTCAATTAGGAGGCCAAAAAAAGCCCTTTTTCGAGAATTGTTTTGAGGCGGAAGATAACGTAAAAAAGAAAAGAAATTTTTTCGGCGTGTTTTTCTATTTTTCAATTTCAAAAAAAAAAAAAAAAATAATTTGTTTATTAAAAAATAATGATTATTGTGACCATTGCGCTCCGTCTAAATGTACTTGCTAATTGGCACCGTTAATGTAGGTCGTATTTTTTTATCTTAAACGTTCCAAACAAAAATATAATAATAAATAATATAAGTTTCTTTATTGTATGAGCTGTAACGTAACTGCAATAGCTGTAAATATTTTATTACATGAAATTATTTAAGCTATACTTTTTTGAAATTCTCTTATTACATATAGAGGACAGTTTAATTATAAAGAAAAATCACTTTGATTTGTTTTGATCGGATTTTTAGGTTTTTTTTTTTTTTTTTTTCATCAGCGGCGCCAATTTGTAAAAATCGTAAAAACAAAACCTCGAGAAAATGCGCTTCAGTGTTTTGATTCAAAATAAATATAGGCTTATTCGCACTTACCTGTCGACGCTCGGCCACTAAAACTGCTATAACATCAAAAATATTTGTAATTTGCCCTCTAAAACTTTTACCAAGTATTATTGAATTGTTTTAGAGCAGATTAAGCCAAAAAATCAATTTTTCGAAGCCTCTAAATGATACTTCTCCCCCCCCCCCCATAATGTATCATGACTCTTAATATTTTTATTCGCGAATTATCTTCTACGTGAAAACTCATGAATAAAATTCATGTAATTATTAAATTCATTATTTCAAACGTAAATTATTTTAAGTTTTTAAAGTGAACCGAAATTGCCATTTAAATAATAATCATGCATATATACACTTGACTAGACAAATTTTAATACATTGTTATTGTATTCGTAGTGGCTAAGATATCAAGTAAATAACAAATATTTACTTCTATATAAATAGAAGTAGCACAAAAATCAAAACTAAAGTCAAAGATTATTTAATAATGAATACACATGGTTAAACTTGATACAAGCTTTCAAATATCTATTTTAAGTCTATCTAATAATATTTTTATATTTTTTGTATACTTATATCATCGTGTGATATTATGTCTTACTTTATTATTTCTTCGCCTCTTTCTTTCTCGGGACATTTCATTACTAGCCGTATGAATTATTTTATCTATCGGCTATTTCAAAAAATTGAGTATTGGGAACGACCAGGAGTTCATTGGCTATGCTTTCTTATCAGCACTCAATAATGCCATTCATATCCATTTCTTTTTTAGACTGTTGCAAAAAAAATACACATATGTTCAATATGCTATATTTTAACGAAATCCAACGTTTATTTTAGACCCATGCCGCGATAAAGAATATGTTTGATTACTTTGACCGTTAAAATACTGATTATAAAAAACAACATATGATTTTTATGTACATGATATGAATGTCAGGCCTTTATGGTTATTACTATTATTATTATTGTTATTGTTACTATTATTGTTATTTTTATGATTTTTATTTTTTAGTATTATTTATTATTATTAGTTATTACTAGATTTTTGTTCAAACAATGAATATGTGTAATTCTTTATAAAGAAAATGTCTAAGATATTAAAAAACAGAATTTCGAAATTTTTTTTTCAAATAAGATAAGCTCATACGTTACATTACGTATCATAAATTTCTTATAAAATTTATTATTGTAACATATCTTTGAAAACAAAACTCGACGCTGTTAACAAGTTCAGCTTACCAATAAAGAAATATAGGAAACCGATATTAATAATTTAAAATGAGCTTTATTTATGATAAATAAACTGCAAGCATGTTCGATAAATTAAAGGGATGAGCTAAGCTGCAATGGAAATCGAATTGGAGGTCACGAGAAATGAATTGTACCGAAAGTCAATTGCTAAAAAAAATAATGTACAATAATAACGTCGACTCTGCCAAATCTTTGAATGGACACCCAATGTAGCCATACTGTATTCATCAGAGAATCGGTACACAGTCCTGAAAAAGTATTTTAAACTAACTTTTAATATAAATTACCTAACGTGCCTTAGATAAAGCCTTTATTGCATTCGCTTTTATTGAAATACAGCGTTGCTTCAAAAACTGTTTAATAATAGTGTTTCGTTATGATCTATCTAGCATAAACGATTTAAAAAGCCAACACTGTCCAATTGTATTATGTAAATTAATGGCCCGATGGGTTATATTTAATATTATATAGGTTAAAGAACTAAAATTAAAATTCTAGATATCGTTTTTGAAGGGAGACCGTAGTTTTGTTGCTATAATTGTTAAAAATTGATTAATTGAGACAATTTGCGCGGGGCGATTTCAGGTCTCCCTATTCTGCGCCTCAACTGTTCATTCGTTGTAGCTTAACATTGATTGGTTCAATTAATCAATTCTCAACAATTAACTGCAATAGAAATACATGGTTTGGCTAAAAAAAATTTTTTACTGTGTTTTTTACGATTCTTTCAAATTCATAATAGATTCTATTGGCAAGAATTATTACGTATACGTGAGACCGAATGATGAGGTACTACTGGATATTTAATTATAAGTTTTGTATTGCGTTTTGGTTAAATAGTTGCATGAATTTTTGTTAACGTCAATTTTGTACGTTTGTCATTACAGTTGAGCAAAAATTTGATAATTTTAGGCCTAGAGTTTCGAGAATTTGGATCAGGCGAGGAAGGCAAAATTCAAAATTTGTAAATTGAAGATGAAAATTGAGAAAGAAGCGCTTAAACGAGGCACAAATATACTGCATTACCGTAAACCTAATGTTAAGATTTGAAATAATTATTGCAGACAGTAAACTATATCTTGAGGTGTATTTTGTCAATTAAAAAAAACTTACGGCTACAGCAATTTCATAATTAATGTTATATTTTCTATCTTAATGTCTTTGACGTGCGAGTAAATAACTCTTTAAAATGCAGGCAGAGTAAAAAATAGAGCGAAATGGGAGAATATTTCAAATATTCTTCAATGCGCCAAGACAGTAGTACATTATTCGAAATTCCGAGGGGAGTGTTGCAAATGAAAGAGAGTAAGAGAGTAAGAGAGTAAGAGACTGAGAGAGAGAGAGAGAGAGAGAGAGAGAGAGGTGATTTATCACGTGCGTGGATACGCTAATGGGCTCGCGGCAAGAGAATCGTCACGGGTTGCGAGAATAATCCGGCCGATGTCATCCGGTGCCTGATAAGCCAAGGAGAAATGGGAGCGGCTGCCGCCTCCGCCTCAGCCGCCGCCGCCGCCGCCGCCGCCGCCGCCCCACCGAGACTCGGTCCAGAATCCTATCAATCAATGGCAAAACAAAGGAAGAGAGCGTGCCGGGGGGGGGGAGGCCGGAGAGGAACGAGTGCGGCCGCACTCGAGCCAGGGAGAGGAATCCGCCGGCTGTCCTGGTGCGCGTGCACCGCGGGCCGCGTCGAGCCCGAGAGAGCTCATTAAGTCGTTACGCTGGCCGTTACTGGGTCGCTATTATACTACTCGGCCGCTGCCGGCAATGAAGCCGAGGCAGACGACGCGTTCCTCCTCCTCCTTCTCCCCGCCCCCTCGTCGGGCTCCCTCGTCGTTGTCGCATCTCCCGCTCCTCGCCGCTCCTCCGCTGAGACTCGTCGACCGAACTCGCGGACCCTCGCCCTCCGGTCCCGGCCGCGTTCCTCGCCGGCGACGAGGGCGGCGGTGCACCTCGAGCGGAGCCTCCGGCCGGGGCGCGGTTCCCGCGAAATTCCGAGCCCGAGGGAGGCTCGGGTCCGAGCCCTTCCTACCCGCGCGACCTTTTCAAGGAGTCTCGCTCCTTGGCTCCCTTCCTATTACCGACTTTCCTCCTCATCCCCCGTTCCCGGTCCTGACCCTGCGCTCGATCGCGGATCGACGGCTTCGCTCGGCCTCGGCAGCCAAGATTGCTTCCAATCCTCTCCTACGAGGATTCGGAAAACTCCGCTCTCGAGACTCTCGTCGAAGTCTTGTAATTACTATCGAACAGCGAAGCAGCTCAAGTTTTTTAATGAGCCCTTGATGAGTAAATATTTAAAACGATGTAAAAGCAATCGAGTTATTTTATCCGAGTTACGGCCCATTATTTAACAGTAAGCAATTAAAGTTGCGCACATCTGTTGCCTTTCTATCGAATAATACCCGGTAAAAGTTAATTACATTACACTTTGCCGCATTATTCGTAAGTTAAATATTTTCAAGTATCTTAGCTTCGTTCATATACTCGACAAGAATTACAATTGCAAAGAACTTTCGCGAAAAATCGATGCACCAAGAACGTTATAAAATAATTTAATTACATTCGCTACTTTATAATCAGATTTTCTTTCTATGAGTTTATTAAAGAACTTAAATACTTTTACACATTAGTCAGGATAGCTACTAAGTACACTGTATGCAAATTAAAGTAACCGAGTCATATGTTACGTATACGTATGCACACACACGTACATACACGTATGTACGTATAATTTTTGCATGAATATGAAATTATACACACTGGTCGACCCTCTTGTAGGTCAAGCTTAATCCTATCATTGTATGTTTCCAATGCATAGAATTTTACTACGACTCGACATACATTGACAATATAGGGTTAAACTTTTTTTTATTAAGTCTCAAATAGTAATATTTTACATTTTAAATAAGCTCTGAATATTCGTTTTTCAGGTGAAGATATTTTCTATTGTAAAATTTGCATCTCACTTCCTTGTAATGATACCTATTATAATTAATTAATATACTTACGAACAATGTTGTCCAAACACAGATTTTTAATTTCGGTATACCTTCGAATGTACATACATTTTGTAATTATTTATAAAGAATATTTAAATACTGAAAGACTAAATTTCAATTTGTATTTGTATTGTATTTAAACTTTATAATTATCGTCGCATTGTAATTCCTATTTACTTCTTCTTCTTCTTCTTTTACTTCTTCTTATTATTATTACTACTATAATCATTATTACTGTTCGTTTATTTCAAAATTAGAAAACATTCTTCTAATTTTTATCATTTTATCGTAACGCTTCCTACTTTTATCGTAACGATTCCTACTTTTATCGAACGCTTCCTAATTTTTATCCTAATGTTTCATTTTAATTAAAATTAATCAGATTAAGAAATTGTTTACGCTTAAATATGAAAAATCTTCTGTTTTATACCATCGGATAATGCTGTTGATAATATAAATGTTTACAACCATATAAAATGGAATGTTGGTAACTTGGCTTTAATATAACCTATTTTATTTGTATCATAAAATTATTATGACTTAAAAAATTAAAAATCTCAAAAGAACAGATGTTATATGCTATTGCTTTACTTTATTTGTTATAAATCAAGGGGCTTTTTTATAATGAACGATAATTTACAACATACGTAAAAAGAAGCACAATTCAAAACTTTCGAATATTATAAGAGTGATCGATTAATGCAAACCAAAAAAAAAAAAGTGTAATGTACACTATATTACTTTAAGTACGTATTTTTATTCAATTTTAAAACAAAATTGGATTTTTGCCTGTTACAAAAGAAACACCATCCATTACTCTTGTTTTCTAATGTGCAAACATAAAATTGCCTTAAGTACTTACGTTATAAATTATGAAATAATTTTTGCATTAAGTAAATTAATACTTATATTAGATAGTTTATAGTCAACGACCACGAGACTATACGTCATGAAGTTGCGGGGGCACTTCGTTTTAAGCCTTTTAAAAATTACAAAATTTACAATCTATTAAAGTGAAGATTATTTTACAATGGAAACATGGGCATTAGCTTTGATTACCGTATTTTGAAATGTGTATGAATGATGCGCAGATTTATGTGAAATACTTGAGTAAATACACTGTTACTCATGCCAACTAATTATTACCTACGTGTGCACATATGATTACGAGAGTATTTCAATTCTATTTTAGTTAATTGATAGAGAGACAGCGAGTGATATTAAATAAGTAATGTGTCTTTCCGCTGAATTATTTTTTAGTCAACCGATTCCGTGACAATCTTTGTAACTCTTCGAAATATAATGTTTACAGTACGTGAAAAATTCTTAATTAAAATCGTTATTTGGAACGAATCATAATAATTTCCATAATAATTGCGATGATAATTATTAAAATTTTCTTTTTAACATAACATACTGTAGATTTTTTAACGTACGATCCCACTAACTAATGCCTGATTACACCATTGCAAATTAAGTAGAATATTTTTCCCGATCTTCAAATTATTCATTTACTTCACTTGAAGAAGATGGCGCATTGAATTTTCATACGAAATATGAGGGAATTTTACCACGCGAATTTCAATCTAATTATCAAGATGAATAGTCCCTAACATTTTTATGCATTTTATTTATCACCAGAATCGCATATTTTTAATTAATTTTTCATAATGCTTCCGTTGCCAATCTGCAAAAGAATTTCTTATGATATTTAATACTCTATATGAATTGACATTAATATCAATTTTTCATAATGTTAATATATATATATTATACCTTAATTGAATTATGCAAATTAAGCTGCTTTTCATAATAAAAATAATATAAGGCTAATAAAGATAAAAATTAATATAATAAATAAATCGATATTTTATATTATCTATTTTTTGTGTACATACGCTAACAAATGTGCATCAAATTAATGCGAATGCT
Organism: Kradibia gibbosae; assembly: GCA_018907135.1. Lineage (NCBI taxonomy): Eukaryota > Metazoa > Arthropoda > Insecta > Hymenoptera > Agaonidae > Kradibia > Kradibia gibbosae. The sequence goes on from JACCHX010000003.1 coordinate 5,050,219, forward strand.
TTAGATTTTACCCATAAACGATTAGATACTCTGTAGCCTAATTATTAATTAATTGCAATTTACTTCCTTTTTCATTATCATAATATTAAATGATAAAATATAAATGTAAATATGAAACTTTTATTGAAGAGTTAAAATAATGCTATGCAATTTTTATAAATATTAAGAGAAATTCAATTGTACATATCATTTTCATCTCAGTACATTTACGCATTAATACTGCAGAATTTTTTTACCCCAATATTGTAAGACACAATATTTACTTCGTAGAACGTCTTTGTATATTGGCGTATATTTGTACATTAAAGTCAAATTTAGATACTAGTATTAAAATAATTAGTTATGCATTTAAACTATTATCAATAAAGATATTTTTAAATTATGATTGTAACTTCTAAATAATATAAATGCATAAATCTATAGATAATATAAAAAAATATTTTTAAATATGAAGGATTCTTTTGTTACATCTCCATATATATATATATAGAAAATCGAATTGATTAAAAAATTTAAGCACTTTATTAAATTAATGGAAATTTTAAATTTTAAGATAATTTATAATAAATTTATAATAAATTTAATCAAGATAGCATACTAATAATCGTCATATCTAATTCGAGAATGTTTTATATAAAATTGATTTCAATGTATAAAACTAATTTTTAAGTAGTACTAATTAATGTAGATTTTTTGCTAAAAAATTAACAAAACCGAAAACTTAAATGTAATACAAGTAAATTGAAATTAGTAGAAATTAGTTATAAAAATGTAGCATTAAAAATAAAAGTAAAATTTATAAATATATACGTCATTGTATTCTTGTCCGAAACTATATAAACTTTTTTAATATAGAAAAAAAACATAATTAAATAATTATTCATCATCGGTATAAATAAAGAAATATTATGCTTCATCAAAGGCTATCCTTGTATATTAAAATATTAAAATTTGATTGTGAGTTATATATATATACATCAAAATAATGTATCTGTGTATGTGTGTTCATTTCTTTTGAAATATTAATTTTTACACTTACTTTTAATACTAAAATTACTTTCGTAAAATACAATTAATTTTTTAAAGATGAGAAAAATTTTTTGCAATTTGCAATTAAAATATCTTTAAAAACATTAAAATATTATGAATTCAAATTTTATATTAAAATATAAAATATTACTTTTATAATATTTTACGTATGCTATTTACATAATTTATGTATTTCTAAATTAATTTACATTTATTTAAGTAAATGTGCTTACATTTTTATGTTATCAGTTTCACTTCAGTATCTCATTGGAATAATTATTTTAAATTAGAAAATTTTTTTAACGTTGTTGTAACGCATTTCACAAAATGAAAATCAAAATCAATTCAGATTGCAAAAAATGTTGCTACGGAAAAATCTAAATATACTTTTTTCAACTGAATACGATGGTTGAAGAAAAGTGGACGCCATAAAATTAAAAATGAAAAAATTTTCGAAACTTTATAATTTAATAACTACGTTATAATAAGCCATGTAATCAATCAATGAAGTTTTAGCGAAATATAATATTTTTTAAATCTCACGCGTAACATACCATTTAGATATAATATTATTTAGGTATTTAAAAAAAGTTCAGACAATGTTCAAGCATTTTATTATCATTTTAGATCATTTATGCCACTTTGAAGTAGAATTAACAAATTGCAATCACCGCGAGCTGAATAGTTAGTATATATAAAATGCGCTTGATTGCTTTGAAAGGAAAACAATTTTGAATCACTGATTTATTTACTCAATCGACGGAATAGCTTCGTAATTACTTCATGTAAATAATAGAGTGCAGTAGTAAGCGATAACAAAACGAAGCAACAAAACGCCTTTTTCATAGCACTCCCGTACAAACAAATCAATTACTGAAGGATCGGAGATCGACAATCGATGTCTTGTACGCCGAAGCATAAAACTTTTACTTAACGATTGATATTACACTCCGCCATCACTTAGCCTAGTCAATATTACTTCTATTTTTTCCTTAACACTGGTTAAGTTTTTATTTAAGCTCACTTTTATCGAGTTGTTACGGTGATATTTTTTATATTTTACATCAGTTGTTCAAGTATATGAATAATTAAAGAAGTACTTCTTCTACTTTAAAAAAAAAGTTTTTTTTTTTTAAACGATAGAGTATTTATGTACAAGCACGCAATTGTTGTAATTTTTGAAAATCCCATTTATGCATTGAAATTTGTTTCTCGCTTATTGAGTAAAATAAAAATAATTGCATTATTCGATAAAAAATATTTACCCTTAACGTTACAAATTTTTTTTTTGATATTTGTATTATAATAAAAGAGTGTTAATATTTATTTAAAAAGAAATATTAATGAAATCTCCGTTTTGTGTGAAAATTTTCCATTAATTTCACTAGTCTCACATAAATTTCTTACAAATTTCTTACAACGAAAAACTGTGATGCGGAACGTATTCACAATTGATTTTTCAATATAAGTAGGAAGGCAAAATTATATTTGAATGAATGATAACAAAAAAGTTAAATATCTAGGTTTTTTATTGCTTTGTACTATTAGTAAACCTATTGTAATTCATTTAATCGTTATACACATTCTAAAATTTATAGATGCTTTTATCAGAATAGCATTGTACCATAATATCCGACATCAGGTATTTAATATGCATCGTAGATGTAAATAAGAGAGAGAGAGAGAGAGAGAGAGAGAGCAATTTGTCGACTATAGGTGCAATATTTTGAAAGCAGTTAGTGTAGAAATCCTGACTTTCTCATCCTTAGGAAATTATTTAAGAAAAAAATAAATAATTTCCAAGCTGTAAAAATACACCCCAAGATCCCATTAACTTTTAATAGTTATTCTTAAATATTGAATTGAGTTTACAGTAGGAGGGCTATGGATTTAATGCAAAATCAGTGGATATTTGAAAATGCATTAGCAATAGTTAAATAATTCGTTACAATATCAAGAGTAGCACTTTTGGTAATGAAATCTACTATCTTTGAAAATCTAAAAACGAATACTTATTTCTTTCAAATATTCAGTCGACTGCTGAATGTAAGATTAAAGAGGAAAACGACGTAGCGCAGAGAAAGGCATTACGATAAAATCTAATAGCCTTTTTATACGGGCGATGCCCAGTTTGATATTATATTGGATAAAATATCAATCGGATGTCACATTAATGAGGAGGATAATACAGTACCTTCACGTACCATTATCAGCTAAAATTCAAGCTCCGCTCGTTGTCAGCAAGTCAAACAGGCCGCGTGCGCTTTAGCTTCATCTAAATAGAAAAAAAGAAAAAAGAAAAAAGAAAAGAAAAAGAAGAAATCTCGTAACGGCGAGAGCTCTATCGGTTATATTTTGGTTTTTAATAAAGTGCCGGGGAGCGAGGGATAGAGGCACGTATTGTCTGTGCGCCGGTATGAATTATCGAGCGAAGCTGTCGATTCCGAATGTCGGGATGACGCGAAATCCAGCATGAAGCGAAAATTTGTCAGAGCCCCGGCTCGGGCTCGCCGAGTAAGCATACATTATCGGGACACATTGACGCCGATGTATCGATTCAAGCCACGAAACCGCCATAAAGCATAAAAATCAATCGGCCCTCAGACTCCGCGCGTGATCCTCCCGCGGTGCTCGGGCTCTGTTTGTTCCTCGGGGCCGGGCGGCGGCGGACACTCCACCCCCCCCCTTCCGGCTCCGGAGCCTCGGACCTCCGGCGGGGGAGCAAGAGCCGACGGCGTCGGCCCGTCAAAAGCCCCCGATTAATAATTTCGCGGGATGAACGCTCCTCCCGAGTGCCCGAGGCCCTTATCTCCCCCCGCCGCCCCCCCGTAACTCCAAGGGGGCGCTCGCGCGCGTCATTAGCGGCTCGGCCTTCCATTCCTCCCGCTGACCAAGGAGTCCGCGACGGGAATAACGATTCCTTATAAATAATGCCAGCCGCGCGTAAATGCAAACTGCACCGAGCGCGGGGGGGATAACTCCGGCTCCTGCCGAGGAGGCGTCCGAAAAAATAGACGCCAAGCCAAGTGTTAAATTGAAAGTCTTCGCATGCACGGCATGAACGATGTACCTTCTTCTACTTCCGCGATTAGATTGATTATTTTTTTATCGATCTTGACCGAGCCTCGCCTTTTTCAATCGGCATTCGAGTCGCCGGTTTGACCGATTATCCAAAATTCTAATAATGAATTGCTCGTATTTCGTTAAGGGCGCAAAAAACAATAAGGGGCCCCACCACCGAGGCATTATCGAGCCTGGGAAAATTCGATTTGCCCGATTATGGGAAACTATTTTAATTTTTTACCTAAGCGAGAAAACGGATGCAAATACGATTTTGAATATATTATCAGAAATTTAAAATTTAATAACATTTTACGCTCTGCCTATATGTGTGTGTGTGTGTGTGTGTGTGTGTGTGTGTGTGTGTGTGTGTGTGTGTGTATTTTTATAAAATTTCGTATGCTGTAATGTTTCAACAGCAATCGCGTAGACTGCGAAGGCATTATAATCGACTTAAAAATATTTTAATCGAAGTAATCTTAAATTTCATAGTTAAAATGAAAAATCAAATATTTAGTCGGTCGTTCGAGGAATTCTATAAAATTAATTTTCGAAACTTGTTTTAATCTTGTTAACAATAGATATCATAGAATAGATATACGATTTGAGTTTTCTTAGTTTAAGATTACATACAAAAAAACTATTACTTTATATCGATTGATGCATTTTAATATATAGTTTTATGCGGATATATGGAGGTAAACCTTATAAGAAGTCAACAGAGATGCAACTATCTAACCAATAAGATTTTTTCCAATTTATGGTTTAATACCCTTCAGAATTCATATTAATGCGACACAATTGCTTTTTCGTGGAAATATAAAAATTCATAAGGTCATTATGCCTTGATATCAAATTTTTCATAATGCCAAAATATGAAAGCTATCGAAATAAATTAATTGTATAAATATACATATTTTGTACAGTCATTGGCTTAAATAAATTGAATGTGATTTTTAATATAATAATGTACCACTTCTAATCATTAATTATCTTATTACTAAGGCTTTATAGTTGCGTCTTTTGTATTTTCTTTATACGCCAATATTTGTGAATGGCGGAGATAACGGACCAAAGTTGAATATTCTACTTTAAAAATTGAAAAATACAATTTCACAGCTATGAAGAGCCTTTTTCTACTTGCACCTTTAAGAAAGTATATTCTGCAATATTTTCGTAATTCAATCTGTAATTATATTGTGTAATACGAGGTTGTGTACTTCAAAGTAATTAAAATAATAAGTTGCTTTTACTCATTTCTTTCTCTCGCGTTAGCACGCTCATTCTTACTTAATTTTTTTTTTTTTTTTTTAATTTTCATCTCGCCAAAAAGTAAAGCACATTAATGACTGTTGCTCGCTTCCGAGGTAAACTTGAAAAAAGGGCTTACAAGTGGCTTACGGCTGGATTGTTTTTTGTTTTACCGGTCGTATATCGAGTAGCGGCTTAAAAATTGCAACGCTTAGAAGGAAGTAAGGATGATAGGAGCCGGAAGAATAAAGGCTAAGAATCGAAACTGCTCAATTAATATAAATTCAAAGCCCGACCGCTCTGGGGACTTGCGCAACAATGCAAGATTGCAAATGGCTCGAAGCAAATAATTCTGTCGCTGCGTTGGCGCGATGTGCGATCGACAAAGCGCACCTTGATTCCTATTAGTGGGTATCGGGGGGCGAGGGGGCGAGGGGGTGGATTGTCAGGGATACGCAGGGATACGCCGTTCGCGGGAACCGTGTAATGGCATTAGAGCGACGGGCTCGTAGTGGCTTGTGGCTCGGCTGCGCATAAGAGAATGCGAGCCCCGGCTTTCGACGAATCCTGCTGGATTCCCAAGTGCATTCTTAATTATCCGGTCGATGAGGCAAGCCAGCGGTAAATATAAAAGCCGCGACGACGGGCCTTTCGAGGGACGCGGATCAGGCTGCAGCGGGGCGAGCTCTGGAGTGGCGGGGATTTGCGCGGCGAGGGCTCGCGGGGCGGGGGCGGGGGCGGGGACTTATTGCAGCCGAGGCTCGAATGCGCCTGGAGCCGAGCGCGGATTAAGAACGCGCATTAATTGTTGCGCCTATTTCGCGAAATGAAATCCAATCCCGAGAGGGGGATTATAAATTAAATCTGTCCGTCGGGCGTTTACCGCCCGTTGTATTAACGCTTAATTAATAGCGTCATTTGTACTTGTCCGCGATGAAAAGGTATTGTCTTAAGCCTCGGTTATGCGCCGCCGCCGCCGCCCTCCGTTGTAATTAACTACGTTACCGATACGCGACGCAATAATTAACGCGAACCTACGACGCGGAGAGGGCCGCTGAATTATTCATTTTGTAATCATCCCCGGCAAAGGGCTGACTTTTGCTCTCGCGAGGGGAAGCTCCCGAACTTTACGGCCATCCGTTTTTTCTCAAAAGCCGAGCAGCAGCACCTTTGGCTCGGCCCCGAGCCTAACCCGGCGGTCCACCGGTGGTAGACTCGGCCTCGATTACGGCGATGATTAATTCACGAGTGTCTCCTCCTCCTCATTGGGAGGGGGGGCCTAAGAGCTCCCTAAGTGTATTTCTACTCGGCCTCTTCCGGTCCCTTCGCTAAATATCTACGTTATTTCCGTATTATTTCCCACTGCGCGAAGCCCAGCCTTGTGCTACGTCCTTGTAATGCAATCGGGTACAATCGCCGCAGGATTTTCCAGGATAATTATCAAAGCCAAAACGTTTGTTTATACGCGATAAAGCTCGATGCAGGACCGCGAAACCTCATAACCCGCATTAACCTGGCTCTCGCGTCAAATGGCCCCACCCCCCGGTTATTAACAAATCATTAATAATAGAAGCGCAACTGCACCTTCCCGGCCCACGCCCCGGGCTTAATCATCCGGACCGGTAATAACGGCCTCTCGGCTTTATTTCCCCCTCGTCGTCGGGAGCTCCCCGAGACCAAGACCACGGCCTTCCAAGGCGCAGGCTCCGGGATCTCGGGCCGAATCGCTCCCCCCGGTCGAGGGCCACCTGCCCGACGCGCCTCGCTCCCGGTGATTCCGACCGGTATTCCTCGCGCCACCCCACTCCCCCCCAATGGCCATTAATGCGCGCAGGCCTCGCGTCCACCGGCGCGAATGCACTCCGACCGCTGACCCAATTTTCCTCGGGCTCACTGCGCGAGGATTGAAAATTAGCGGGGGAGCCCCTCGGCTCGCCTCTATTTATAGATCGGCCTTATGAGCGCGACGGACGCGACTCTTCCATTCGGTAAAGACGCAAGCTCGTCCTTTTGCTTTTCATTGCCGACGGCCTAACGAGGCCCAGCCACGAAGCGAGGGTTGTTTCCCTCGTCGCTAAGAATCACGGCCACCGGCCGCCCCCGCCCCCGCCGCCGCCGAAGTTGCTCGATCGGCGGCGGTCACAAATTGCGCTCTTTGGCCCAAGCCGACGACGATGCGTCCTCCCGAGGCAGGGCACTCAGCCTTAGGCCCCGTGGATGGCGTCCCTTCGGTTAATTTAGAGCCGGGATCTTTAAAACCGACGCACCGCTCCGCGAGATGAGACGCGTGAGCCCGCGTCGCGATAAAAGATAAACCGAGGAAGGGCGGCAGGAACGAAATCAAATGCAAATTGAACTGCGCCCCTGCCGCCTCGAAGCCGACTATTAATCACCCGATGCCAGTCACGGAATTCTGCGGATAAAATGGCCGTTCGACGGAACTTCGCGGCGAGGCTGCGACGAGCTCGCCGGGCCGCCCTCGCCCACCCACCTAGACGAGCAAGGAAGAAGGACAGGGAGGGAGGGAGGAGGAGAATCCTAGATTTACAAGCCCCGGCAGCGCTTGCGAAACCGCCCCTCTTTAATCAGCTCGTTGATAATAATCGCGGCACGCGAGTCGAGGAAGGATCGCCGCCGGGCTCTGGGGTCGATCCTGGCCAGGATGGGAGCGCCGTTGAGGCCCCGAGCGATGCTTCCTCGGGCCAAGGATGCCAGGGGGTGTTGGCCGGCTCGGGAGGAGGGCCGGGGAGAAGCGCCTTGGCCCGCGCGTACTTTGCCCCTTCCCGGGGAGCTGCGAGCCGTTGTCCCGCCCCCCCCCCAACGCCCTCTGCCGCACAGTATTCCTCGCGGTCGTCGAGTACGATCCTGTCGGGATAACGCTTGTCGTTAAAGGGAGCATCCGGTCGAATGGCTCCTTCCGCACGACCAGGGCTCGTTCGTACGATGATGCTCCACTACGAATGCGACCCCGTTGAGATTCGAGCTTTCCGACTTATTCAGCAACTTCGCCGTGGATCTCGTCCTTGCTTACGGCCGATGATAAGGTTATTAATGGCGTGGATCGATGGCTCGTAAGCGCATCGCGCGAGCCCTTCAACAATAAGCTTATCGATATCAACTTGAAGAATAATTTATAACTGTGTGCAAGCGATTATTAGTCCACGAGTTATTAGGCACCCGACATTTTCGCATGTGTTAATAAATTATCCTGCCCGCGTAAATACCTTACCTCGGATGATAAACTTCTGCGTTTACTTCTGATAACTTCCGATAATAAACTAATAAGCTCTTGCATTATACATTAGGCTTAAGCAGAAAAGCTAAACGGTGCCGCTTCCATTGAAGGTACGATTCAAAGTCAATCGAAGATTTGCCTTTATATTCATCATTATTTCACGATAATAACAAATAAAGTAGCTGCTAGAATCTGCATCATTTGTAATGGATTTTCTAAAATATTTAATTTCGCTTGATCGATGTAAAATGTCCATTGTACTCTCGGATGATTAAGACGCGGTGAAGTCAAATAAAATCAATTTCACCTAGATTCTTGCTGACGCGTTAACACGACACGGTAAATGCAAAAATATAAATGATTTAGAGCCAAATCTGTTGCTTCATTAATCTCCTGCAAGATAATAAAAGTGCATTAATTTACTTCATAATTACTTAAGGTGAACCAAGATAAAAGGCTATGGAAGAAAATTTTGTAGGAGGTTTGATATATTCAGCTACGGAAATATCATGAATTCCACATAATTAAATACCTTACATTAATTCTCGATGTGAATAATAGAAATTATTACCACTTTTGAAATATCTATTTCAAATTATATCATTCTGTAATTAAATTAAATTTAAAATTAAATATAACTTAGGATCAGATAGATGGAATTATTTATTTGTATTTAAAAATTATCATTTCATTAACATTCCGAGCACCTTTTATACTTAACTTGTATTGATCTTTGTTAAAAACAGAATACGTATATTTTCAACGGGAATTTTAAACATTTTTAAATAGAAATTATTGCGCTCTTTTGCAAGTATTCGTTTAAAATAGAACTTATATTAATTTCGTTTATCTATTGAAAAGGAGGGATTTGCAAACGCATAAAATTCAATGTGCATATTATAAATAATAATTGTAAATAATTTTATTTATTAATTCTGAGGTTATTAAAATTTTTGACAGTCAGGTAACTCATTCATTTAGTTACCTAAATAATAAAATTGTATATACGTATTTCGAATAAAATTGAAATTTCAGTGTGTAGAAAAAGTAAACCCACTGTCCGATGATTGAGTACGTCGTTTAATTATTGACGTGTACACTGAGCTGTGACTTATTTAAAAGTAATACACTTGATAAAAAAAATACCTAAATAAACGGCTTTATAGTACTGAAAGTTGTACATTATATTCGCATACTTAATTTTGTATATTTTGAATAGAGAAAATAAATTTATTTTTCACCTCAAGAAGATCTACAATTTATATAAAGTTGAATATATTATTGGTAAAGGATAACTTCGATAAAAATAGGGTTTGCGTGTTAGTAAACTTCATGAATTTTCATTTTACGAATTTAAAAATAGTATATTAGTGTTTTGAGATTTCTATATACTTATTTTCGAAACGTATATATATCGGTGGTCTAGCATTAAAGGAGATTGTGCATACACTTGAAAATAAATCGAATGCGTCAAGACAATTTACGGTGAACTTTTAGAATACTTTTTTCCAACTCAAAATCAAATATCTTAAGATTTACAATATACTTAACGAACTTTACAATACAGATATTCGAAAATTATAACTAATTTTGACAATATCCATGCAATGTTGTAGAAAAAAAAGTAGCGCACGCCCCTGAATTTATATAAAAAGATAATGATAAATAATAACAATTGTGTAATGAAAAATGAATGATGTCCATACATGTGCAATAATTAATAAGATGATAATTAAAACGTAAATCACAAAAGTGTGCATTAATTTTTGGTTAATTCGAGACTCGTTGATAGTATACAGGTGAGGATCGAGACCCAGATATGTAGTTCAAAGAGATGATATTAGGTCATAAAACGAAAATGTGAAACTTTATAAATGCGGGGACATCAAAAGCAACGTTGAAAATTAGATTGAATTCGTAAATGTCGCCTTCGCTAGTATTTTCTTCGAGTGCTTTACGTGTATAAGTTTAGGCCAGGTGCAAGAAGCAAGTAAATTCGTTAGAGCTGCACCAAGGGAGATGCGCCGCAGACCAAATACATTATCATTAAAGTGAATGCGAGATTTTTCGGCTGAAAATAACGGCATAATAATGCTTTAATCACCGCATTCACCGAGTACGAGTCTTTTTCCTACTCTACTCTCCTACGAATGAAAAGAACTGTGCCGATAATAGTTTACGATCTCTGGAGATATTAAGGAGAAACTGTTGAGCGAACTGAGATCTAGAAAGGAATGTATATCTATATATATATATATATATATATATAGGGATGTATACAGTCTAGAAGCATTTTGCGGATTGAAGAAACGCAGCAATAAAGTAAGTCTTATTTTTTATCAATCGCTTCCAAAGATATAACGTAAACTTCATTTGCTTCACGGTTGCTCCATGTTCTCGTACGTTGTCATGTTTGTAATGGAATAACATTACCAATTTTACCATAAATTTCGAGCTAGACATCAAAGTATTTTCCTGCGATGAATAATTATAAGAGTGCGTTCAAAGGCACGTTCGCGCAATTATAAAAATTAATGTGCATAATTGTCTCAGCTCTGTCATGTTTTAAAACTTGTTATTAAGCATCTGCAACAATAATATACGATGCTGTGAGAGATATATTTTTCCGTTGAAAAAGTATCCCCAATCCTTATTCGAAAATTGAAGAGATGCGGATGGCATGAAAAAAAATCAATTTACCCGTTTATTAATATTTATTAATTAGCAATTAATTAAATTACCATTTTAATTACTTCTAATGCAACACAATAGAAATGATTTTTGCTTTTAATTATTATTTCAGTAATTGTTGAACTTTGGAGCTTCACAATTTCTTCGGCAATGGTTTTGATGTAGTTTAATACCATTGGCATCACACAAACTTGTTTAAGTTTGCACAGAATTCAATGAATAACCAAGTTATCATGTTAGTCACTATAGGGTTGTCTAGGCTTTAGTTTGCCTTTAATGTATCGATATACACTGAATAATAATGCTTAAACAGAAATATTATTTATTCAAAAATTTAATGTCAAATGATATCTATCAATAAAGTTAAGAAAATGAAAAGTAGTCCATTGAAATTCTATTCTCATCATAAAAGAAGATCCATCAGAACTCACCTTTCATTAATCTCAAATAGATAGTGAAATATTTTAAAAAACAAATCCTAATCAATCACGATATTTTCTATCGAATTTTCTGAACTATTGTACAATGTATTGTACAACTACTGCGCAATATAAATACGAGTAACTTTTAAGAATTGCATATGATTTATTTAATAAAAAAAAAGCTTATCGCTTTCGTACAATAGCATTGAAATGTTGTTTTACTTACATACAGTTCTTTTTATAAATGTTATCTTTATCAGAAATACCGTTTTTTACTATTGAGAAGAGGCAGCGAGTATAAATCTCAAAAATACTTACTAATTTCAATAATTTCTCAAACTGTACTGTGTCTAATTATTTTTTTAACATAAACAAATAATTGTACAATTTATAAAAGCGCATTTTAAATCAGACTTTTATCGACATTTTTCGTTCCTTGAGCATATTTATATTTTATTTTTACTTCTAAATGTTTATTAGCAGAAAAATTTTATTTTACTATTAAATTTACATAAATACATGAAAGGAATACTTCTTATAGAATATTGAAATTTTATGAATTTTTAGACTTTCAATTAAAGCATTGCCGTAACTTTATATAAAGACACGATTCTCAAAAAATTCCAATCCAATATCCTTTACCTCCTAGTACAAACATTATACAACTTCGTACTTTCCATTCATGCATTCTATAGAGCTTGAATTTGAGTACTAACATTTTTTAGTGTAGTGGTAGTTCAGCAGTGATAGCAATAAGCAAAGAGTAGTTGTAAAAACAAAACAAACTTCAAAATAAAGACAGGAAAACAGTTGAAAAGAAGTAAAGTAAAAATGAATTTGACGGGACACATGTACGTTTTCGTTCTGATTGTTCGTTCTGACATTGTCCTGCAACATGAAGATCATAAATTTACTTCAATTTTCTTATTCTATAATTAGTTTCTACAGGTTATCCATTATTGATTAATATCTTATTTAAACTTTGCGTCTTACTAAATTAAAAATAACTAAATTTCAGAATTCATAATTTTATAATGATATTTAAATTATTGTAAGCATCGACTTAAGATCATATTATAAATCAAACATATTTAATAACTTTCAATATTTTTATTTGTTTAAAGATAATTAAAGTAATATTTAAAAGGTAGTTAAAATAATTAAATTTTAGTTTTAATAAAATCAAATGTCAACTTAAGTCTGAAAAACTATTAATTTAATTTAAGATATAATAGAATTCTCCAGAAAATGATAAATACATTGAATTTTTAATTATAAGAAGATATTTATTATTAAATATCTTTTTTCTCTCTTTTTGAACAATTAATTAAACGACACAAGATATCTCAATATCAATTTAAAGTAATTATTGAAAACAAATTAAGTGTAGTAGAGATGTTTTATATGTCATATAGTGATTTATAATATGAAATTTATCGCAATATAATCTAAAGCATGTCATAAATATAACGCTTTAAATTATTCGGAAAACCCTAAATGAACCATATATATTCGTATATTCAAGAAGGCAAAAGCAAGTACTTCATGAAGCTTACGCTTATAAATCCCTTCAGTTTTTTTTTTAAATCATAACTCTTGAGGAAGTTAAAAATTATATGCGATTTTACATATCTAAAAAAAATGTAATGAATTTCACCTAGAATTCATCAAATATTTTAAACGACGAGTGTCACTTCAGTAAATTTTAACCAAATGCATGACTTTACGAATTCTCAAAAAGAATTTATTTTAATGTATAAAGCTTAAAAAAGAAAGAATTTTTTTTTATTATACAATTAACTGTATTATTAATATTTTTTAAATACAGTTTGGGAAATACACTGTGTATAAAAAGCTTTGTACGACTTTAATTGATTTTAGAAAATATGCGCTCATGAAACATCCATAATAAAAGTAATTAATAGATTCATTTATTTATTTAGACGTTTTTGTAGAGTTAATTTAAAAAATTCTTATTTTTATTTCGATACACAAATTACGAATTTTTACGATGTAACGTGCACAATTTAGAGTTTAGAAATTATAAAGTAAAGAAATCGTTACTAATTATTGAAAAATTATTTGGTGCGCACAAATTCGTTGCACATAATACATTGTAAAAAAATTTATTAAAAAAAAAGAATTAAACTGAAGCTTTGAATACATCTAGTATCAGTGCACATTGTGAATTGAACAAAAACTAAGCATGTCTACAAAATTTTTTTTGTAATCCTTATGAATTTATTTGAATATGTTATCAAAAATATTGTTGCACATAATTTTTTATAATTTACATTACATGTTTGTGATGTGCTGAAGACATTAACTTATGCATTATTTTTCAAGACGAAAGACAAATGAAAAATGTTTTCTAGTTTGACATTATCAGTTTTCATTTGATTTTTTTAGCAAACTACTTTTTTTAATTAATCACGTAATTGTATCCGCATCATGCTTTAATTGCATGTTTTTCCTGAAATTTATATTTTTTATAATAATTAAGTGTACTCGCACATCGCTTAAATTAACGTAATTATTAAAATGGAATTTAAATTAAATTTATTTAAAAAATGCTAAAGTTTCATGCCATTATTATTTTATAAATCATGAAATCAAACCTACTACGCCTACCTTTTTAATATTGTAAGCTGTCAAAAGGTTTGATACACGAATTTCATTTGGTTGACAATTTTTAAGTAAATAACATACTGTAATTAAATACCTTGCAAAACTATGCTTAATTTTATGCTTTTGACATTTTATTAAAATTATATTTGATTTTTAATTTATATTAAATTATTGCGGCTTCAGTTGAACTATTTATAATCAAGGGTATTTCTGCAAATCATTATTAGATGTATTATTGAAAGGTATTATGAATATAACATCGTTAATTTTTAGCGATCAATTTATTTTATAATAAATTCATGTTACTCGCAGTTCATTCAGACTGCTTAGGAATAAATGAAAAATGCATAAATGACGCTTTAAGCATAAATGCAACTTCGCGTTTAAAATATATAATTAATTTTAAAAAATATGAAGATTGAAACAATAATAAAATTAGCTTTTGCGAATTAAATAGGAATAAAATTATTAATATTGCAAGGCATAAGCACATTGAGTGTTTAGTGTTTTTTTTTTTTTTTTTGCTTATTTATCGTGAATTTAAAAAGTTTGAAAGCATATTTTTGATAATAAAACATCCAGTGGAAGGCAATTTTTTAGCGTATACGTAGCAAACGATAATTGGATAGGACTAGATAAAAGTTGAATGAGTAAAAATCCTCGGTATTATCGAGAAAAAAGTTGTAATTGCGGAATAAGTGCCGCTATAAATTAAGTTTCTTATGATGCCGATTGGAAAACAGTCACTTAACAGTTGGGACAGATATATCGAACTCTGTAAGCCTGAAGACGCGCATCAAGGTAGGAGGATATCAAAAAACGTCTAAAGAGCTCGAAGTTAGGGTCTGTTATCTCGAGCACTTGGCTTGGAGTACACGGCAATCGATCCCAGGATTCACCCTGTCTCCGGCCTGCATTCGAAATCCAATTACTCACGCGTATCCTAATTTTTCTAGATGAATTATTAGGGCGTTTGAACTGTTGCTTTAATAAAGATTCCAATTTAGAAATGTACACATTAGAGGGCCCTGCTTAATATATTTAATTTATAGGCCAAGTGAAGTTTTAAATATGCTGAATAAATAAAATAAATCATATTTGAATATTAAAGTTGAAACACAAGGTAAAAGTTTTTCTATTTAAATACACTTTTCGAATAAAGAAGTTCCGTATTCTGAGTTGAGTATCGTTAGCAAGCCAAATAACCTTTATGCGTGATATTTTTGGCTGAATAATATTTATTTTTTTAAATTAAAAGGCTCGCTCGATGCATGAGTCTGTCGAAAAATCCCAATTACCAACTTTGATAGCCCTGTTTTTAGTGGAATAAAATAAATCCAGTACTAAGCAACTCCGACAAAATTTACTAAGCTGACTTTACAAAAATAAGATATT
This sequence comes from Kradibia gibbosae, assembly GCA_018907135.1. NCBI lineage: Eukaryota > Metazoa > Arthropoda > Insecta > Hymenoptera > Agaonidae > Kradibia > Kradibia gibbosae. Next base: position 5,065,930 of record JACCHX010000003.1, read on the forward strand.
TAGGTTTGTTTTAAACTTGATTAATGCATTGATAATGTTTACTAGGTATATTTGGCTAAGGTTGAACAAAACTTCCTCGCGGAGGCCTTGATGATTCACTTGTAGTTATTACGGGTATGAAATAAATTTATTATCATATTACTTTCCCGCTTTGTAATATACGTTTATTAAGATTAAATTTGATTTTGGGGTTGAAAATTTTTTTGGCAATACTTCTCAATGCATTTTCATAGAAAAGCAGATTGGCTTGGATCGAAAGGTACCTGATATTAACTTTTCAGGAAAAGGTAATGGGTTTTGATATTTGTCTCTCTCTCTCTCTCTCTCATATGTAAAGTTATTATTTATATATGTATATATGTACAAATATATATATATATATATATATATTTCTTTCGAGTAACAGTGTTTATAGCCAGACATTTATTATTATTCAGTGGCGATTAAGATGTAGGAACACATTTTACCGTGTATATTAAAATAAATATAAAAATTGATCGGCATTATTTTATACAGATAGAGTATCAGTAACGTATACTGTAGCGTGTAATTACTAATCGTAAAATATTATTTCCACCCCTGCATTAGTTGCAGTACCGATGATTATCGTACTGGCATTAAACAACGGCTCAGGATCGTGTGTAAAACACTTGTAAGCACTTGAAAAATACGCGGTCACCCTGATTTTGCTATTGAAGTAAGTCGTCGGGAGCCGCAGCTAAAAGCACATGTGCGCAGAAATCAATGAAATTTTTGTTATGCAGATTTATTCACTGCCTAGTCTTCGAGCGGCTCGTCTTCTCGAATTACCATCGTATTTGACACAATAAAGCCCAACATCCACTCGCTATATTACATTATCGTTGTACGAGTTACATTTACTCATTATACGAACAGATTTTCATTACTATCAATGCAGCAATCAAGATAGCCCTATAAAAGCGTATCGGGCCTTGGAACGCGCGGCTAGAGTAAAGCCAAATGATAATAATACGGTGCATAGCGTCGGGGTTACGCGAGGGTAAAATAAACCCCGCTAGTTGGTTATATTTTAAAAGGGATTTTCGGCCCAGAATGCATACCGCGATTTTTATTTCGATATTGGAATTTTTCCTGTTTCACCATCAACAAGCGGATTCGGACCGCTGCTGCACTGACGGGTCGAAAACTAAGCCCGTAAACTTAGCACCGTTCGGAAAACGCAGCGAACCTTTGAACGAAAGCAAAAGTAATGTTTTGTTATTGACAACGCGAGTCAATGCTTATTTAATACCTCGGCACTATGGTCGGGCTTTATTTTATTTTTATTCATTTGTTATGCTTGTGACCATTACGGCAGTGCTACAGTACGGCTTAATAAATTTTTTACCCAATGAGTGCACTGCGTTAACGGACTGTAAATATTCACGGAGATGTATTGCAAATTTTGTTTTTTTTTTTTTTTTTTCTTTCTTTCTTTCTTTTTTTTCCGTAAATTTCAAGATTCTTCAGCAAAATAATCACAATAACGTACTTACTCTATAATAAAGTTTTCACTACCTCACTCTTACTGATAAAAGTGTAAAAAAAATTACCATCTAAATAATAAAGTACTATAGGAAGAGATTGTAAAGAAAATTTTGGAAAATGCAAAAACATTGCAAAATAGGTTAGGCTCTTTTAATTTTAATTAATGGACAACTTTTGGGCGCAAAAAGATGCCGATAACGTAGAATATTTAACATTTAAAAGAAATGAAAATGAGAGGAGACATCGAGTCGTTTCGACGTGTACTCAGGTGGAGAGAGGATTTTTCTAAAAGGGACGCATTAATACGTATTTTGCTAATAAAAAGATAAGTGATTTTTATCAGAGAAAAACGTTTTTTCAAAAACGTGAAGTCAAAATAGAAATTAAGAAGGATCAAGGCTAGGTGTGAAACTAGGGCATCCGACAAGAAATAAAATGTACAAAATAAAATAAATAGAACCCCGTAAAATATAAAATGACAATGTATGGGAGAAAAAAATTCACCTGGTATAATTAAAAAATTTATAAGCGGAATAAAGCAAGTGCATATTTACATCGCATGTGGAAAGAAAAATTCATGCAACGATTCCTCGACAAAAAAGTTTGACAATGTCGTATGCAAAATTCACCAATGCAATTTGGAAAAAAAATGGTCACTTTATTCAACGTATTTTTTATTTCACCTGCACGACATTATGTTTTGCAATTGAATGGCAATTGAGAGTTAGTCGAGTAAGATACAAAAAATCAGTTAAATACAGCCTTTTAAATAATACTTCAATATTACATTAACAATTGTATTACAAGTTTCAGTGTACGACATAAATATTAGGATTAAATTCATAATTATTTAAATTTAAATAATTGCATATCAGAATAACAATTAAAATAATTGAATACCGACTATAAACATTTTATGTATAATTAAAACTGCAGCCTTTGAGGTGCAAAGTTGTGTCACAAATACAATTAAAACTTAATTTTAAAAATATTATGTTAAATTAATATATATTGTGGTTTAATTTCTAACCCATAATATTAAGTTAGATTAGGATTCTAAGCTGAAATTCAAGAACAATAAACACGGCAGCCGAGTTAGGTAGATCGAGTCTCCATTAGAATAGTGTCATTACTTTAGCGAGCCAAATTCATGGTGTATTAAAGAAAGTTGTAATATTCATCTCTCTTTGGTTTATTCATCACTTGAGTACTTTATTTCGTACCTTTACTGCAACGATTGAGCGAATTCCTAATTAAAAAAAATGTTGACTAAACAAAATACATTAGTCTTAATTATTATTATTATAAATATACGTGTATCAATTTTTCTACTGCTTGCCACTTAAATGTCATACGTACGTATTTGAAACATTAAAAAATATAATGCTTATTTCAAAATGAAAAACAGTCTTTTAATTTATTTTCTAGGATTCGTCACTGTAAAAAGTACTTAATGGATAAACCAAAATTAATACATACTCATGTTAAAATATGGATATTGTAAATGTATATAAAAACAATATATTACAGCGATTATAATTGAAATAAAACATGAAATATAACCAAATTTTATGAAAGTAATAATTTGCCTACAAAACGTACGAGAATTATTGTGTATAAAATAAAATGTGTATTTTATTATGTATTATTAGCAGCAATAACGTATATTTTACTTTATCAATACTGTTCAAAATTAGTATTTTTTACATTATTTGTCAAATTAATCATGCATCCAATTATATAATAACATTGTTGGTAATATTAGCATTAGAAGAATACATTTCACTTTTAATTCGTTAAAATCTTCGCCTTAATAATTTAAATACTTATGTAACATTTGAAGCTTAATGAGCTAATGATACTTTTGTAAATATGCGATACTGGTAATAAAATTTGTTCTTCAACATCGTCGAAATTTTACATATGAAAGAGATTTATTAGTAAAATAATTATTTTGCTGAAGCTTATATAAATTAATTGGCCGTGATCAGTTAATTATTGTGTATAGCGTCATTTCTGAAATGGTGTTTTACTTTGTTAATACGAACAAAATATGATTGAAATAATGAGGTTTGTCAGAAGTAGTAGTAGAAATAAACAATTTTAACAAAAATACTCATCAGCTGCACGTAGCGAGTAATATACATTTTAATTTTGTTAAAGAGTAAAATTATTGATTAACCATTACTTTTATATGAAAGTACTGCTGTTCAATTACTAAATTAATAGACAATAATGACATCTTATTCGAACAAAATATCTATCTTTCATTACGGTGGTTTTCGAGATAGTAAAAACGAAGTGAAGGCCAGTATTGACATGTAATGGCTCACCTTTTCCGCGATGTAATAAGGTTTCGTTATAAATATATATATACATTAAATTGTAGTATTATTAAAGTATGGGCATAACGAAAAGCCTTTCGAAAATAGAACGGGTAAGCCAAAATAAAATAATTGGGAAATGGTTGGAGCAGAGCAGTAAGATCCTGGTCGCGGAAAATAAATTCAACGAACGCGAAGTAATAATTAATTACGGCAAAATAGTTTTCCAACTTGACACGATTTTACGGGAGAAAAGTCTGCTCAAGTCCTTGGGATTAAATGGATTCGGAGCCGGAGTCAAGCGCGGATATTCTCATCGCTAATATAACAATCCGCAGGGCGATTGATCAATGCCACCGTAATTCAAAGGGCTCACGTATCGCGAAAGAAGCCCAACGCCTAATGAGACGTAGAATTCGAGGATCGAAGGTAGAGGCATCGAGTTGGCTAGTCAATAACGACGAAACGCACAATCGGAGTTTCAACAACATTCGAAAGTTGAAGATCCCATCGGCAAAGTAAATCAAACAGTCAATGAGCACTCGATGTCTCAATGAGCCCTTGGCCCTGGAGTAGAGGCACTTGTAAAAGGTCGCCGATATTTCTTGGGGCTGGGGGGGGGGGGAGGCGGAGCACCGGGGCTCCCAAGGAAAGAGGAGCCGCAGTGCAAATACCAGCGCGGGACGACCGGCCGAAGTGGCCGAGGTGTCGAGCCCCGGCCAAGGGGGCGAGAACCGGCCAAAGGCCGGGGGGTCGGGGGTTCGCGAGGCTCCCCCCCGGTCAAGAATAAGCAAAGGACTCACCGCGAGCGCGTCGACAGCAGCCACGGGGATGCCGGACCTGGTGCGTGGCCGTTGGGCGCCCTTGTGACCTCCGGGACTCGGCCGCGGCCTCTTTTATAAGTGGAGAGGAGCCGTCGAGGGCTCGGCTGACGCTGAGCGTCGGGGACGTGTTCAATGGGCGCGTCGACCGGAGCCGACGCTCGGCACCTCGGGCTCCTCCTACCCCGGGACCCTGGCCCCCGTCCGGAGGAGGGCCTCCCGCCCGACGGGGATCCGATCGATGCCCGACGCCTACGTCGGTCCTCGACTCCGTCCAACCGGCCCTGGCCCGTCTATTTTTGAGCTCCCTTGCCGAGGGCAAACTCACCCCCGGCCGCGCATCTCGACCGAATGATCTCGTTCCTTCTGCTCGGACGGAGGCGCTCCGACCAGTGGGTGGCAGTCCTCGACGCTCGGGCGTATTCCGATGCCATCCAAGCACGAGTGCACTGTTTGCCAATCGCTTTTCGGATATTTGAATCGACAGGTTGTTATTCCCGTGGCCGTTACTTTCCCCCAAGAATCCCGTACGCGCGTGCCGCAAAAGTTATAACTCCCAGCGTTGGATGCCCTCAAACTTTCCGACCGGTTGCTTTCTTTAACTCGCGAAACCCAAGAGTCCTGGCGCGCCTCTTGGCTCAGAGCTCCTGGTCGAGGCTAATCGACCGTCCCCCGTCATCTTCTCTTGAACCCCGATTCCTTCGCCTCCTTTTTCCCCCGATGTCTCGCGAGCCACGCCATTCTATTAACGTTATCGTGCGATCGCACGAATCGAGAGGCGCTCATCGATTACTTTTAATAAAGTAACGCGCTTCTAAAGCGATCGGCGATCAATTTTTAAAAGCGGCTCTAAGCTCTCTTCCTCCCGTTGTTTAAATAATGATCGGCGCTTCGGTGTTTATTCTCTCCTTATTCCGCGGTGAACTTTAAAGAGCTGAGGCTTCGATTAAAAATACTCGCGAATAAAGGTAATGCGGACGCCCCATTTAAATTAATTTATGCCCATCGTCGTTTTTATCGCTGCTGCGGGTGGGTTTGTTGATATTATGTTTACCGTCATTTATTGCCTCGCCGAGCGCGCGTGCAATTTTTTCGCGACTTTCTACTTCTGTTGCTTAATTGAATGGAAAATTACTCGGCCGACCATTTTAATCTTAATCAAAATAACAATTTTTACACTGAGCAATGTTTTCCCGCACAATGCACCTTTATTTTTCGAACATCTACACATCCGTTAATTTTAACGTGATTTACGTACCCCGGAAATATTCGGTAAAGAATGAGATCTCTTTATCGAATAATTATACAATCTACAGTTTTTTCCCTTTATTTCATTCTGTTGCTTTAAGCATTTTTTTCAACCGTATTTCTTTTAAATGCTTAAAAATTTATCTCATTCATATTTCGCAAAGCTCACTGGTATCTAGTCTACATTGCAGTGAATAGTTTTGTTAATGTTCAAGCTTTCGATTATTTTAAAAGTCCTTGCACTACTACAATTTATTAAAAAAAATCCATTCAAAAGTTTCTACTATTTATACATTTTTCATAAACGTTCGAATTTGCTCTACTAATATTATTGTAAGTATGTAAAAATTCAGTTGAAATAAAATCTACACAATTTTACATTGATTTGTAGTTTTTTTTCAGATTATCAATTGCAAATTTATATTACCAATTAATAATATTCAATATAAAAATGTCAAGACGAAATATTGTAAGAATTAATTTCTATTTTTTTTCATTATTACGCCTAAATTATATTTTATACTATAAAGAATTATAATATGTTTATTACAAAAATCTGCTATTGTACTTTTGTAGTAACTTGTTTTATGTTCACAGTATACTCATTTTAAATGATAATAAAAAAAAACGGAAATTCGTTTATTTATTACCCCAACTTGAGTTTCGGCATGTGATTTAAAATATTTCACCAGAAGCAACATATCATGCAAATATTAAAAATTTTAATTCCTGGAATTTGATTTCACGCGTACAATATTTAAATATAAAATAAAAACAAGTTCGTGTAAACTATAAATGAAATGATAAAAATTTTGCTAGAATATATTGTTACTTATCGTAAGAAAATTCTAAAATCTAAAGATTTCATTAAAACCTTACTTATTTCCTACAAATCTTTTTTATCCTGTACAAACAATTTCTCTTACAATGAATAAATGAACGAATCGAATATCATAAAAATATTAAATCAAATTTGTGTTAATATTGTTGTAAAAAATAATGAATTTTTTATGATCACAAATACAAAAATCTGAAACTGGTCAATATTTGAAAAATAAATTAAATCTCTTACGTATTATATTTCTTTTATTTCTTGTAAACAAATCTGAAGCATATAATAAAGTACACTAGTAGTTGGCCTGTAATAAAGTAAACCTAAAATAATATATCCATAAAATACTAGTAAGAAATAAAATCATAAAACCAAAACGTTTAATTAATTAAAGCATTTAAATTCTTAATCATGAAAGAGTCTATTAACACAAGACGCAGTAAAAAGTTTTATTTCTTTTGCGATAAAAAATTTTAAATAATTCCACAAATTTCAATGTAATTAGGTAATAAACTTCTTCATGTAAGACTCTGTATCCTTTACAAATAATTCTTACCCATAAGATACTCCAGTGGTTTAGTACTACAGAATAAAGGAATGAAATCACGCACACAAATCATTTTAACGCGCTTTTACTCTTCAAATTTTAGTTCAGTCTTTTTCCTAGTATAAAACTTCTCAAGCGCTCAAATTAATCTTTCCATTCATATTTACGCGCACATAGATTTTATAGAAAATTCCCTTTTTCTGAATATTATAATAATTTACTCTTTTTAATTGTATTAGCAAATTCTTAATACAAATATACGTAGGTCTTATGTAATATCGATTATATCTTACCTGCAATTACTTATTATTCACAATCGTACGAGCATAAATTTAAATTTCTATTATTTATTTTTTATTGAAAATATAATAAATTATAATACCGGTAGTAGTAAAGCCAATCTTATATTTAATATTAAATTATTGCATAAATAAGCCTCTAATATTTTAACAGCCAATGAAATCCTACTGTTGAATAAATTTATTATCCATAAGTCTTATTTACAATTAAGTACATATTTTTAGCTAAGGCAATCCCATGAATTTCAAGTATCATACACGTACGTATTATCATAAAATTTCGAAATTTTTTGCACGTTAAAAAAAAGTGATGCATTTAATATCTAGTTTAAACAGGTATTAAATATTCATTGAAATTGAAAAGCTTTTTGTATTTTTGCTAATAGTATTTTAACATATAAAAAAATACAACTTTCAAAACTTTAATTAGTTTTATTTTTAATCGGAGTAATAGCGTTTAAAGATTTTCTGCCTACGTTTTTCTACAAATTGTAAAAGATTAATAAGTTGTTTGAGAAAACATTCCTAACACGATGGTTACAAGGTCATGTATGCTATTACCAATGCATTTCTTTACTTAATATGAGTCGTTGATTTTATTTTAACCTTGAACATGAATATATTTCTAATATATGTATATATGTATATATAAAAACAGAGAATATTATGAAGAACAAAAAATATTAATTTTATTATATAAGACATTTTCAAAGTGTCAATAATAAAAAATTTTGTCAAAATTTTAATGAAAGTATAAAATTCAATGTTAATCCGATAGGGGATCCAATTCAGAAGAACAAAATTTTGTATGAATTTATTTAAGTTTGTAAAAGCTTGCTGTAGTTTTATAAATAACAAAATACTATTTAGAATACTAAATTTTGTTAACAAATTTCAATTTATATTAATAAGATAATAAATATATTTATATCCATAACAAAGAGAAATAAATTTTATTGATTCACTTATTCTAAATTTTAAATAATAGACTTCAGTTATCAAACATTATCACCAAAATTTAAATTTTATTCAAAATTTTAATGATATATATTATCTATCAAATAATGTAATTCATTTGACGCAGAGATTACAAATTCGCCATTCGACAGAAACAACATAATAATTTTTTTTATTTTATTATATTATTATTATTTATACCATTAATATTATTATATCCCTGATACATGTACAAAGTTTCTAATTAATTTAATAATCATAAATATTTCTGAATTAAAAAAATTACTCCGTAAAAGATACAGTACACCCTTAAAAGTATTATAATTTATAACTTTAGAGTACATGTACATATATATATATATATATATATAGTATATATATATACAGTACAGTATATATATATATATTACTGTTTATTTTTTTAGTAAAAGAAGATTTAATTTTATATTTTTATCTCTTGAATTTGTCACAATGAACCTTTTTCTATCTTAATTCCCCAATTTTACTTAACGCTCTTTATATATTTAGAATATTTTTATATTAATACAAAAATTATTAATTTCGATTCACTATTTATGTACAATTCAGTTAAAATTATAATAAGGCTTTAACTAATTATATCAAGTAAGCCAGTTGAATGTAATAAGCTATTCGAAACTAATTGTTTCTCAAGAAGTGCTCAAAGACAGATAATAAGGACATTTTAAACGTTTAGGGAGGCGTGGAATCAAAGTTATTAAGTCCGCTAATATACTCTCGAGCAAATATATTTAAATACGCGTTAGTATCCCATTTCGTATATACAAAAGGTTATGATTTGCACTGAAAATTAATGAGTTTACGTTCAATTTGCAATTTGATTTAAAAAAAAAAAAAACCTTTGCATATTTAAACAATATTTGAATCACAAAAAATAAGCTTTGCATTAAAATTATAAGTTCTATCTAAAAAGTTTTACTTTATCGTCATTGAAAAATGGCGAATGAAAAAGTTTTTTATTGAAAAAATAGAACTTTGTTCTTGCCAGTTCTCATAATAGGGCCTAATTCCAAACTTTTCTAATACTAAATGCATCTCGTTATTTTCAAATCAACGTTTGAAATAATTTTTGTTCAAGTTGAATATTTTTGAAATGACTAGACCATTTATAAGAATGCATCAAAGATTAGTAAAAAAAAAACAGGATAAAAATTTTGAAGAAAGATCTGTATTAAAAAAATCAACCAGTAGTTAATAAATACTTTGGGTCACAAATAGCTAACATAGTTCAAACGTAGCAAATCCTAAAAAAATTGAACAGTCAATCGATTTCGGAAAAGGATTAGCCTTCCAGAAAAAGCAGTAATTCACTGTATGAAAAAAAACTATTCGGCGTTAATTTTGGTCAAGATCCAAAAAAACACGAATCGGTCGAAGAAGTCCGACTTATCGCTTAAACCAACCCCTACCTTGTTTATAATTACAAGTAAAGTACGCCATTTCTTGCTAATGCAATGTGACTTTTATTCATAGATTTTCATAATATTTTCATCCTGATAGTGCGCAGAATGAATCCTTTCGACTGCCACTTTATCATTCATAAAAGGATACGTCAATCGGTTGCAAGTAGCAATTTTGATTTTATTTACCATAATTAATCAAATGTCCGAAATATGAAAATCAAATTTTCAAATATTAAGCGAAATTGAATTTACTCGCGTTAGCATATAGGAAAGAAATTGACAAAATCTGCAAATTTTATAACCCAAATGAGTATATTGGCGTACTGGTATACACTGATTCATAAATAGATAACAAGCGATTGGGGAACTGTTTCAGTATGACCTCTATATCTCTTACAAAATAGATACTATTGAGCAAATAATCAAGTCAGGATAATCAAAGAATAATCAAGATATTATGAATAAAAGCAATAATCATGATTATTGACTAAATTATAGTCAATGCCGCACACGAAAGTAAGCACACTAGTGGGGGTAAAACAAATGTATCCTTATCTCGACGTTGGACTCATTCAAAATTAAAAAATATAAAGGAAAGAAGGAGTCCGCAATTATAAAGTTCATCATTGGTAAGGAAGCAATTCAGTGGCGGACATTGAAAGGTAAATTTGTCGAAGGGTCGACATTCCAACGCGTCGGGAGAAAATTGTTACCTCTTCACGAGGGTAGCAAGAAGTCAGAAGGAGCCAACGATGCATCGAGGACTTCTCGAATCTCAATAGCCAGGCGAAACTCCGTCCACGTCTGTAACTACTCTTCAGCAAACTCTACTCGATTATCAGAATAATGATAAATACAGCTCGTCGCTCGACCAATGATAATACGTTAATTTATCGCTCGTTACGTTATTCCTGTACTTCGGGGACCCTCGCCATCCCAAAAAAGACAAAGCGAGCCGAGCGTAATAATTGTTAGGGGAAAATGCCCGTTAATAAAGTGCCAAAATATTCTAGTAGTCGTATAAAAGGCCGCGGTATATGGAGAGCACCAAATGTTGAGATTGGGCAGAAGTAAAGAGGGAGGAGAAAACATTGTGCGCTTAATAGAGGAAGCCACTAAGGTGTAGAAGAATGAATAAAATGAGCGTTGGGCGCATAAGATTATGTACATAATAAACTGAAGGCGATCGAATAGAACGATGATAAACGCACGCGTCTCTGTGCGCGCGGACCAAAAATATTAAGCTGTAAGAGATTGGGGAGGAAAAAAAAGAATCGAAGACCTTCCGAATCCGAAAGGCCGGGCGTAGCTTTATAAGAACAAAAATGGTAAAAACTATTTATTTAAAATCTGGAATTTGCAATTCTAATATTATCATAGGGCAATCGCCAAGTCTGAGATTGGCAACAGATGAAATTTCTAGTCGCGAAGTTGCGCTGCGTTCGGTGAAAGAGTATTTCCTTTGCCTTCTCTTATTATACATTGTCAGCGCGGATATTTCTTTCTTTCCTGTCTTGCGTTACTCTTAATTCATTTGGGGGGTTTTTTTTAACAGCTTCTTCTTCTTCCTCAAAAAACGTACAGACTACAGCTTAATTTCTCCGTAATCTAGTTTTAAGATACTTCCAAGAGCAGAGACAAAACACTGAAATTCCTTGTGTCGTACAAAGAACAGTAAAGCGGAGAATCATTGAGAGACATGACTCTTGAATCTTTAAAGTTTTAAATTTAAAGATATTTTTAGTCGCGTGCAAGATAAAAGTTTTCGTAGTAAACCAGATTTGAATAAGTACATTCAGAAAAGAGCTTAAGCCTCGGAATTAAAGGTTTTCGAAGTTAAGATGTATTTGAACAGAAAATATTTAAATAAGGGGAAAAATTACTTTTTTCGAATCATAAATTTAAAATCTTCTTAATTCGCGCAAAGAACCAAAAGTTATTTCGGAACTGTAATCATTGCTGTACAGGAAAATGTTTGTTTAAAAAAAAAAAAAAACAAAAAACAACTATTCAAATAATTCGCAATTAAGCTACAAAAAGGTCCGTTGAATGGTATTCGGCTCAGACTCGCAGACGGATCGTAATGACTTATTAAATGCGAAAAATCAAAATAATTAAAATCAATTAAGTCAACGCAAAAATCATCGGTCCACAACTAACTGACTTGCACACTTCCTTCGTATTTATTTTGAAAGGGGAAAAAAATATTCTGACAATGCTCTTACCTCCTTCACTTCTCTTGAAAGTTTTTCTGCAATTAAACTTCTTAAGTAAAATTCATGAAAAGTGAAAAGTCACTTTAATATAGTAATACAGAGACGAGCGTTTTATACATATTTGGCTGGACACCGGCGGGAAATTTATTCAAAAAGCGAGGTAACTTTTTTACCCCGTCAAACTATATCACTTATGCGTGCATTAATGAAATTATATGTGCGCGCATGAGATCCCTGATAATGGCAATTATTATTCTGCGTCGTAAGCCTCGATATCTCGGCATTGAATTACACGGAATTGAATCAACATTTGACAGGGAGTTGATAACAAGACGCAGTCGATAGTTTGGTGTCGGTTGTCGTCGGCTTTAATATATTTCACGTCAGCCAGGTACCCAATAGTCAAGGAAATTTGAAGAGTGCACGTCATGAGTTATTGTATTGATATACGAATATATCGAATTGAATGCTGAGCTACCTCTTTATTGAAAAAAAAACCGATGGCCTGTATCCAATAGTACATGACACTCTTATTAAGCGCTTGTATGCCTTTATAATAAGAATAATAACGATTAGAATGATAATAATGATAATAAACTTTTTTAATCTTACTCAAATATGATTTACGCGAGCGTCTGATTTAAGCGGGCAGTAAATATTCAAATGAACCTCCAACTTTCTCAATATCAAGAATCTATTGCTGAATCCTTACCTCGGCGGTGCTAATAACAACAATAATTATAATAACAGGGAGTAGTGTAAGCTTACTTACAATACACAAAGACGCTTGTCGACGCTATCGTTTATTTTCATTACTTCAGAGGGTCCGAAAATTGAGTATAAGCAGAAATTGCAAGGCAGATTCATCGTCGGCTCGTGTACCCTCAAGTAAATCATTAGCTTAAAATAAAAATGCAAAGGGTCAGAGGGCTTGAGCAGGGCTCGGGCGAGGCTCGTATTTATAAATACCTTTTAATTAGCCCATTGATTACCATTGCAAGTGTCATTGTTAGTGGGATAAAAGCGTCGGCGTTCACGGAGGAAGCACATAAAGTTGCACATGCTACACTAGCCCCGATCGTAAAAGTCGCCTCGATTCACTGCTCTTGTTACTTCCCCGAACTACGTACTTGCGAAAATTACGAGGAGATGAGTGCACCCAGCAGTTAAAATCGAATGCATGTTGTTAAGACGATTTACGAGTCCCGAGCTTTTGTATAAAACGATTTGCCGTCCACGAGGATCATTATACCGAATAGACATTGTCTACAAAATATTTTGAACGGACTCTCGCCCCTTACCATTGTAATACCCAAGCGCTCCTCTCAAAGTGACCCGCTATATTAACAATAGGATTATTATTTAATGCAAATTAATTTCCCAGTGACGAAGGAAGGCCGCGTGGCATTATACTGAAAAACAAGTTATGAATTTCATTTTATCCGCGAATTAACTAAGCCTCGCTCGAAACAAAATTCGTTTTTCGGCCCTTTAAATGCCTACAATCAATACTTTGCCCGACCGAAAAATATCATTTCGCTCCCTGTGTCGTAAAACATCCATCGGCCGTAGATAATTTTATCATTTTTTTCAAATACCGTACGCTTGTACAAATCGATAATTCAAATTTATGAGCAATTATTAAACAATAATGAAAACTTTTTTTTTTCTTTAATTTTGTCAATCATACATTTGCTACCGATAGGTTGCTAATGTAATACGTTAAAATAAAATTTGGAAAAAAACACACAATTTCTTTGATACGCGGTTGACATGCAAAAAAGTTAAAAATTGTTTTTATTTCCAATCTTTACGTGGATTTCTTGATACAATAGAATCAACTTATGATTTAATTAGATTTCAAATAATTTTTAATTAATTTAGGTATAACGATTAAATTTATAACCATTAATTACTTGTATAATCCATTAAGGATAAAACGGAGTGTTGATAATATGTTTATCTGCAAATAATTCAATTGTGTTGCCGTTATTGATATCCCGTTTATTAACTACCAATTTATAGTAAGTATAACTTTAATTCAGTATACAGTTGAGTTGCATCATTGTTTTGGTTTAATTATTCTGACAATACTTACCCATGAAACATATTTATTAATGCAAATCGAGACACTGTATCTTCTTGGCTATTAATTCTCTTCCAAAAGCAAGAACAAAAATTAATTTCCATTATTTAAAAAAATGTTAATCCTCGACGCAGCTATTGACTTAAATTTAAAAAAAAATCTTTTTAATAATAAATTGCAGCACTCAAAATATACAAATAATAGAAATTGGGAGCTATCCAGAGAATTAGTAGAGTTGGTTGTGAAGTAAAGTAAAATAACAACTTTTGTAAAAGAGTATTAATACGACATAAATCAAATATAACGAAAATAATAACGAAATTAAAAATTCAAAACTTTTTTAAAATTATGTATTACGTTAATCTATTACAGGTGCTATTCAATATTACAGAAGTACAATATAAAACAAAAGAAATATACTTACTTACTAAATATTATGAAATAAAAATGAAAAAAGGTGTACAATTTAAAAATGTAATTCTCTTTATTTCCAAATACATTAAAAACAGTATTTTTTCGTATAATAATAAGAAACATTATAAATAAAATTCTATGCGAGATAAAAACAAAAATCAATATTTAATTCGTAGCATTTTGTAGCGCTTAATATTCGAAATAATTTCATTTTTAATAATACGAGATAATTACGAAACCTATCTATAGTATCATAAGTGTCATGCTTAAGTATCACATATACGTCAGGAAAAAAAGTCGCGCTATTTAAAAAAAAAAAAACATAAAGTTGAAAGTGCGCTCGCAGAAGGCGCGAACTTAAAATAACGAAGCGTAACGTAACGAGAAAAATGAGTTGATTGGAATGAAATGAGTGAGGTACGCATTCTTTTAAATATATTTTATAAAATTTCCTATTTATACAGCATATAAAACAATACTCTGTATTTCACTTTATATTAACACATTAGCGCTACACGACTATACGATCGTCGTAACCCTCAATATATGTATAGTAACTTTACATTATTCGGCCGACTCGCTTCCAATCGCATCCTTCTTTTCCGCTTCTTTCACGTGTCACGAGCCCCTGGCCCTCCTGGTCGACGCTCCCGGTGACCTCCCCTCCTCGGCCTCCTCCGAGAGCTCCGCCTCGCTTATTACCGGCTTGGCCTCACTGGTGCTCCGCCTAGGCGAAGCTCGTCCTGGGCTCGGGGGGAGCCTCGTGCGCCGCGTCCCTCGCCTCGGGCCCGACCTTAGACTCGCCGCAACCGCTCCGTGAATTTGGCGCAGGACCTTTGCACACAGAGGAAGCAACGGTTCATTTTCCACCTCCACCCCTCCCTCTCTCTCTCTCTCTCTCTCTCTCTCTCTCTCGGGTCCTTAATCGCTCGGCGAGAAAGTTGGGGGGCTCTTCGTCACCGGGATATTGTTAGGCGAGCAAGGAGAGCCCGAAACAGATGCCGAAACTTCTCGCCGAGTAGGATTAAGGACTCGCTGCAGGTGAAATTGTTTCGAGGATGCGGCGGTTAGAGAGAATAAGAGGGAATCGCATTACAGTTTAATAATCGCGTTGTCGCTCCTGCGGTCGAAGCGCTGAATAATTGAAAGGAAGAAAAATGAGCTCGGCACCTGTTGATGAAGCCGGGCTAATTCTTTAATCAATGGTCTGCTTAACTTTTGCTCGCCGTCTTCCTGATATCGGCCCCGTATAAATCTGTCGCTAAGATATACTCTAAATCCAAAAGTAATTGTAGCCTTCGCAATCTCGCTTGTCGTCGCGATATCAAAATCGGGCATTGAGCCACAACCCCTTCGGTGGCACGCCGCACTTACACGTATTGCCTCTCAAATTAGCATTTAAAAAAATATCGCGCAGGCATCAATTGTTATTAGAAATCCAATTAAACTGCATAGAACCATTGGGCTTTCTCCCCTGTTCTTACTCGGCATTAAAATTCCCCCACAATTTATTCGAACTGAATAAGCAAGCTGCATTCATATATCACGAATATCATTGAAAATGGCTTCGAGCATTTACTTCGGCATTAATGTTAATTCATTCGAACCCGATATACGGTGAAAAAATAATAACCCAGATAATATAAACAGCCAACAATAATATATATATATACATATATTATTAAAAGTACACCTTTGGTATGATATGGATTTCTCCGCGACTATTATTACAGTTAATGTAAAAAGAGTTTAAGCAAAATACCCGAAAAAGTACTGTTAATTTTTTCTTTAACTGCACTCTGGCGATGAAAAATCGTGAAAATTGTGTACAAATTTGTCCGATAAGTCTACAAAAAATTGACGACAGTGTCATAAGATTGAAATATTTGCTACATTCGATAACAAGAAACTAACGTGACAGCAATTTTTTAGACAGCAAATTAATTTTATCTACGAGCCATTATGCTTAGTCCCATTAAATGAGAGAACATCGAAAAAAATGATTAAGACAAAGTTTAATATATATATATATATATATACATAAAATTTTTTTTAATAAACTACTTGCAACTTTTAATGCCATACAATAAATTTCAACTGCAATTGTCCTAGATTCTGTGCTGATATTATCATGCCGGATTAATACGAGAAAATCCAAAATAGATCCCGATTAATAATTGATGGCTAAATTATCCCTTATCTAGTCGCCCGTATTTTCCTCGTATATTTGCAATGTAAAATATTTGCTTTGTTAATTAAAATTAGTAAAAACAAGCATCGCTTTGTTCGATTGAAGGATTTTAAGAAAATTAATAGCCGTGTTCCATTAATTACAGTGCAGTTTGCGACACGTGAATGAATTGTTATAAATTGTAAATGAGATAGGAAAAATTCGTGTTTCTGATTGAACGAATAAACAACAACAACAACAACAACAACAAAAGACAATACAATTCTGTCAATGGCAAAAGTTATGGACGCAGTTTTCGGAATGCCTCCGGTGTAATTCTTATCGATCTCTCAAAAAAAAAGAGGGATTGAAAAGTATTATAAATTGTTAACGGATGATTAAAATGCCGAAGTAAAAGGAACGCAGTTGTGAAATAAAGCGAGCATTTATTGAGAAACGGTCGATCAAAAAAATAATCTGGTTTTCCTGCTTTGTTATTTTTTTTTTTTCCCCCTTCTTCCTCGACCGATGCACGTCCAAGCTCCAGTTGAAAAACGCACGAAAATCATTAATAGGAAAAGCTTCGCAGTGCGAGCAGCGGCAGCGGCAGCAGCAGCAGCAGCAACGGCAGCGGCGGCAGCGGCAATCAATGTGGTTATTATCATTTATTTTAGAGGGTCGAGCAAACAATATTGGAGGGGCGAGATCAGGAGCATTAGCGGTTGAAAATAAGTGGATCGAATTGAAAATTGCAGGGGAGGCCTGCCTCGCAAAAACGGGAGATTGTACTCTTTGGCCGATAAGAAACTTTTGCCCTTAGCTCCTCGCAAATTGATCCGTAAGAATAACGAGGCCTTTATCGCGGTATAATGGTAAATCAAGGGGGGGGGGACGAGAGCCGAGGCGGACAAGGGCGCACAACTCGGATGGCGCCTCGCTTGAGAATCGAGGGGCGCTACGCGTAGCGAGAGGGAGAGTATCCTCGATCGGGCACCGATGCCACCGGAGCCGGTCTACTCACGTGGGCGAGCCTCCCCGAGGCAGGCCTCCCCCCCGAAGAGCCGCTCGTTCCTCCCGGGCGCCTGGCCGCCGGCGGCGGTCTCCTGGAGGGGCCGCTGCTGGCCGAGGTACCGGGCGGAGACCGGCCTCCGCCGGGAGAGCTCCTGGAGCCGGGGCTGGGCCCCGAGGCCGAGCTTCCCCTTGGGCAGCCGGCTTATGCGGGCCCGGACGATCGCCAGGTGCCGGTGCACGTAGTCCTGGTGGGGCGCGAGGCTCGCCGCCCGCTCGAGGCACTGCTCCGCGAGCCCGAGCTTGCCCCGCTCCACCATCACCACGCAGAGGTTGTGCAGGCCCTGGATGTTGCTCGGGTCCAGCTGGAGGATGCGTCTGTAGCACTGCAAGCAGAGGGCCCTCTTAGTCCTCCTCCCCGAGCTCCTCCTGCCGACCCCCGTCGCTTCTACCCTGATCCCTGAATTCTCATCCATTGGAATCGAGTCCCTCGGCCGGCCCTCGATCCGCCCTTAGAGCGCCGATCGAGCGATTCGGCCGAGCTAATTAAAATGGAGCCATTGCCCGTTTCGGTTAACGATACTCGAGCCAGCGGAAGGGCTCCGATCGCTTTTCAAAGGCCTCGCTAGGCGAATTTGATATTCACAAGTGGCGAGAAATTTTTCCCGCCTGTTTAACCTTCTTGCGATTTCACGTCAATATTGCACGGAATTAAGCGAACGCGCAATGAAACTACCCCGCTAATGCTACTTATTAAGTAAATTATTCACAAAGCCAGAACTCTCGGAAGCTGCAGTGCTTTCACGTGAATCTTTTCGATGCTTGAAAACTTAAGCGCAATATTCGAATGATGTTAAATACTCTAAAGGGTTAATGCGTTGTAAATACGTCCGTGCAGTATTGCCTTCCTACGTCTGTATATCGTATGACGAGATTTAAAAAAGCTGCGACTTAATTTTTGCAAAAAGAAATGCGCTCGCTGTATTAAAATAAAAAAAAAGTACCTTATTATAATTCCTCGTATTAATATTCAATTTGACAAATGTGCCGTGGAAAAAAGTATTATTTCAATGCGCTTCTATTTACGTTAAATACTGTTAAATTTTATGCGAAAAAATACCATTAGAATACATAATTTACTTTTTTCGAATATGCCAAAAGAAAAATGAATCTGCCTGTATATTAAAAAAAAATTCAAATACCGTATTTCATCCTTAAAAAGCATCTCTCAAGAAACTTTTATTTGCGAAAAATATTTATTCATACTCATGATAGATGGAAGCTATAATTACATTCTTATATTTGAAGTGAATCGATAAAATATAATCAAACTACACCGGAGGAAGCAATTCTTCATAATTAGCATTAAAAAATTTTCTTCCACTCCTTATTTCAATTAAAATATAAAAACGTACTTCAATAACTACTGGTGTTAAAAAGATACGAACAAAGGTAGGATAGAAAAAGTACTCAAATCAAGTTAAATATGTAAATTAAAAAATCAATACTGAAAAACTAAAGTTGTAAATATAAGCCACGGCGAAAAAAAAACTTAATATTATCAAAACATGGATGTGCACAACTCAATAAAAAAGGTAAACTAGGATGATTATCAAACAAAATAAAAAGCAAATTAATAGAGGATTAAAGGGCATGCTTTTAAAATGCAAAAACCATTTTAATAATGTATCAAATATTTATGAACAGTATATACTCTGGACGTAATTCAAAGTAAAAAAACCTATTTGCTGAAGAACTTATTTTTAGAAATAAAATATGACCCTATGTAAATACCCCTTTTAAGAAAGAAGAACGAGCATTAATATGAAAAGATCGTATTAATTTATTATTTTCTACATTTGTTTGTATCGAAAACGAAATAAGCTATGCGCAACGTTAACAAAATTAAACTTCACAATTCAAGATGGAGCAAAGTTTTCTTTTAGGCAAGTGCTTTTTATCGTAAATGAAGATATCATGGAAGATCATCGATCAAAACTTTATTATAAAGAGCAAAGCAAATGATAAAATATTTATAATGCAATACATTTTTAAAAAAAACTTTTGGCATTCCAATTTATTTATAAATGTTATCTTGACTTAAGATCCATCTTATTTATATTATTTTTCAACTTGATAAAGAAGTAACCCTATAATGTAATTATATACAATTCTTAATTATTCCCACGCACCTAGTATATGAATTTAGTTGAATATAATAAATAAATAGGGATAGAAGTGTAAAATTTGCATTGTAGTTAGGCAAATAAAAAGAAAGAAAGGTCCATCTACTAGCAGATTGGGATTAGATCCGAAGAATGCAAACCAAAAAGTTTTTAATCAGACTTTTTTAAACTTGGATAAATTTAAACCTCTTGCAGAATAACACTAAGTATAATGAAAGTAAAGGGGATTTAAGAAGTTATGCTATTTATGAAATTCGTATTAATCTCATATCTAAAATTATATAAATCATTACAATTTTACTTGCGAATAATTTGAAACTAGATTTAATCAAGTTAATTATATTCTAAGGATATGAAATATAGTACATCAGGATCTACGATTAACGAACATCCAGATAATTTGAATAAAAATTTACTTACTTTCTTGACAGGAGTAGAGAACAAGAATAGAGTTGAATATAAGAAATTACATTATTGTATAAGACAGTGATACAATGGATTAAAGTTTGTAAAATACTCAAATGATATGGATTAAGAAGATCAAAGTATGATCGTTGAGAAATATATAAAAGAAAAGAATGTAAGAATTTGGTAAAAAGTTGAAAAATTAGACTCCCGAGTAAAGTAAGATAAATAGACAACTATAAATAACGAAAGAATTTATTCAAGAGAAATAAATATATATATATATATATAATATTTAATCTTTTATAATTATAATGTCACTTATTACTAGCACATAAATCATTCAAATTTATCGAAGGCCTTAATACTGAGGATGAAATTAAAATTAGAAAAGTGATATTAAAATTAATCGGCCAATGTACAGACTTTAAAAGTGCAAGGCAAAATTTAGAGAAAAAATAAAAGTGTTTATTCGCATGACTTTACTCGTAAATTATAATAAAATTAATCATTAATCACTTTGTAAAAGGAGGCAGAATAAGAAAAGAGTAATACAAGAAGATGCGTGTAAACGACAAAAATATTAGCTCCAATAACAAACAAAAAGTAGAATTACTGATCTTGGAGAGAAAATATGGGCGAAATGAAGGAAATGAAGTGAAAGAAATTAAAATCATATAAAGCTATACAATAATATACGTACATAAAAGGAGAAATTTTCTGGAAAAATACGTACACACAGAGAGTGCAAAAAACATGTTTTCTTTGATATGCAAAAGATTTTCAAGGGATAAATGTTGAGTACGAAAAAAAAAATCATTGTCGTATAATGATCAAACTCTCATACATAAGAGTACCAAAATGTTTGCCGGGGGTAATCAATTTAATGAAGGAAAAGCCAATACTATTAAAGAATACGAGTTTCCTTGTGTTTTTATAGAAACTTCCATCTTTCCTGAAAGTAGAAAGGACTTATATAAAGCAATTTATAACTACACACATGATTACATGTTTGAGGCACAAATTATTTGCTTCAAGTCTCTCCGAAAGTTTTAAAATTCCCATAAAAATGATACATATTTTCATTATGAGATCAAAAGTTAACTACGCGCCATTTTTAAAAGTTAAGGGAACATTTTGCTATGAATGTAATTTTATTGCGCATTAAAATTTAAAATTAAAGTCAAATTTGTTTAAGCATAAATTTATTTATTTTGATACCAATGTAATCTTCACTTTTTATTACGCGGAGTCTGCATAAATATATATATATATATAGCTGAAAGTTACGGAATTTATTATATTATGAGCCAATGTTTCGATTTCTTTACAACTTTATTTTAAAATAAATCAAAATTATGGTATCATACTACTTCGAGGGAGATAGAAAAACTTTCAAGCAGTGCAATGGCTTTTATATTCTAGAATTTTACAACGAAACGTATGCGTAATAAAAATTCAATATCTTGTCAATATGTCGTCCGAAAAAAAGAAATATTCCCAATAAATATCTAATAAATATATTGTCCAATAAATAAATAATGTACCGGCGAACGAGAGATTCAACGAAATAAGACAGTGCTCTTTGTTAAATAATAATATTCGAGAATCTGTAAAAAGTTTGGCGCACTTATGAAAATGCCAGAGCTCGAAAAAACGAGCGAATAAACGTCGCTTTTCCTGCTCGTGGGGGGGGGGGGGCAAGCGTAAAGGGCCCGTTATTTTTGCGACGCAAAAGTTTTCAGCCTCGCTCAAAAAGTATTCGCGAATATTCGCGAAGCCATAAATTACTCCCCCATTACCAAAGCGAATGAAGGGTATTCGAAATAGCGGCCAAGGATCGATCCCCGCCACCGGGAGCTACGTTATATCGATAGACGGGCCGCGGGTATAAGCGAGCACGCGTCGGAGGCGGTTTTCGCGCGGTTGATCCGAGCGAGCTCCGCTCCTTGAACATAATGGGACGACGGTGCGTGTCTCGCGTATTGGGGGGTGGGGGGCTAGCAAAGGCTCCTCCGGGCTCGGTCAGCGCGAGCCCCCGACGGGAGCAACGAAGACTTCCGGCCGAATCCTCCGGCGCTCGAGGCTCCGTCGGCGAGCGGCTCGCGAGGGCTCGAGGACGCGAAGCCTCTCTCTCTCTCTCCTCCCCGGAGACGGGAACTTCGCTGCGGTCGAGCCGCATCAGCTCGCAGCCACGACGACGCGGGGATGGGAAAGGGCTCGCTGCTCACGAATCGGGCTGCAGGCGTTGCTTACCTCGCCTCCTCTGCGCCCCTCGGCGAGAGGAGCCTCGCTCGGGCTTACCGCCACGGGGACCGAGCGCTTATTTTTACTTCCGTTCTTTTTTTTTTTTTATCACGGTAGAAGCCCCGAAGGGCTCTCGGTGCCCCACCGCGACTGCCTTGATTAATTTGATCCTGAGTCAATGGGACGGCGATCGCCCCCCGCAATGGCAACATTGACTCAAGCTCTACCAATTGTGCAATTTCATGATGATGCTTTGAGTTACAGGCGAATAGCGGCGAGCTTAATTTTAACCAGCGTTACGACCTTTAATCTTTTTTGCGTTGTCCTTTTCGTGTGAATTTTTTGCATAAAAAGCTCACTTTTCCGATTAAGAAGAAACAGGGACTAATTTATTAAAGCCGTAGAATTAAAGCTGGGCTTCGGTCGCTTAATTTTTCCTACTCGGTGCAAGAGTGCAGGCCTCGGAAAATTGACGATTGTTTCTCGATTTGTATAAAAATTTATGCACTCGCGAACGAGTTTCCGTTAATGATTCTTTGACAAAGATGATCGAGCCAATATTTTCCAATTGATGATAAACTACGTATAAAAAAAAAACCTGACCGACTAACTGATACTTTATAATCGAGTAGTAATTGAAATCGATTGCTCAAACCAGTAGAATGGAGCTAAGTAAATAAAATGATTCCGACGTTAATAAATTGCTACCTAAATACATAGTATAATATTTTTTTTCACTAAAATTATTAAAACGTTAAGTTATCCAAATTTAATATCCATTCTTAGCAACCACATATGTATATAGATATATACATGATTTGGCTTAAAATTTTTATTAAAAATTCTATTTTCAATTATTGTTTTTTTCATCGAGCATCGAGTATTGCAATGTACTTCGAGATGAGTCGTGCGAGAGAAGGTTTAAAAGGCAGTTTTCACACGCGCATTATCCATTTGGTAGGTATTAAAATAAAATCTTTGTGTAAAAAGAAAAGAGCGAATAAGCTTGCGAGCAAGGAAGCAAAGTAAAGCAAACAATTTATGAGCGCTTGAAGTAGATGGAATGATACATACATTTTCGGCAGCATCCAAATCCTTTATGTTGTTAATATAAATATCTCCGAGTAAAATTAGTCCTTTCACGTGATCCGGATGAAATCTAACTAACTGATTCAGGAATGGCGCGGCCTCCAGTGGACGATGCTCATCAGCTAACAATAAGGCGAGATTAAAGAGGGCAGACCTAAAGTCTTCTTTCAGAGCAACGGCATTCCTGAACCATCGCTCCGCACTCTCATTGTCATGATCGTCCATCGCCAGCATTCCCAGATTAAAATGGACCCTCTCGTTATTCGAGTCCTGAATATTTAGGGGGGGGGGGGAGAATTGTCGTAGTTAGTATTTCCCTTTTAAAAAAGTAATTTCCGAAAATAAGCCCCCCCTCGAAGCCGAAAATTCGACCGTAAATTGTGCATCAGTCGGGTCGAAAAGCCGGAAAAGGGCCGACGTGACTTTATTTTTTTTTTCTTTTTTTTTTTAATTCAAGAGCACGGTATAGCTTACCGAGACTTAACAATGCGACTTTGCAAAGCATGTCGAACAATCGCGGACAGTGCTTTTAAAAAGCAAACTTAATCCGAAACTTTACGTATCCGACTGTTAGGAGATTACCTTTCTAAGCAATTTTAAAAGTCTCTCTCTGGCGACCTTTCGTAGCTCCACGCGACCTAACTCCTGCAGCAGAATCGCCGAGTTTAATAGAGCTTGCTCGTGCTCGGGATCGAATTCCAAAGCTTTGTCAAGATAAGCCAAAGCCTGAGACGCCTTTCCTTGTTCCAAAAATACAACGCCCAGCTATAAATCAAAAGCAGAAAGAACAGACGGTATTATTTATCGCTATCTCGAAACAATGAATGAACGGGTCTCGGCGTGCGCGGGGCTCGCCGTTGCGCGAAAACTTACGTTATAATAAATGTCCGGATTATTACTATCATAAAATAGGGCTCGCTCGTAAACCTCTTGAGCTTCCTTTGTACGATTGAGTTTGATTAAAACATCCCCGCGATTGATGTACGCTAATGTGTAGTCCGCTCGCATGCTGATTGCCTGCCTGTAGAGAAGATCGGCCTCCTCCAATCTCGTGGCGTTCTTCGCTATGAGGTTGGCGAGATTTACGAAAACGTTCAAGTGATTGGGTGCTATTCGTGCCTGATAGGACTCGCCTGGTTTCGCCTTCGGCAGCAGCGACTTTGCCTGGAAAAGAAAAATGAGCGGTAAAGGCAAACAGCCGCTATTGCGCGGGCCTCGCGCTCCCCTCGGCCTCCAGATCCCCTGCGTCCTGCGTGCGATGGATGCTCGGCCCGAAATGCGATAGAAGGGGAGGGGAAAAAAATGCGCCTTTCTAATTTTCGCGCGACGCGAGTGCACGTTGTCGCGATAGGCTTTGAAATGCTCAAATTTACGTTTTACCGGCATTGGCCTGCACTGCCAAGGGGGCAAGGCTACCCGCGTTCTTGCAAAAAGGTTCCCGCTCGCGCGATCTGAAAAAGTCACCTTTAGGTAAGCGTCCTCGGCCTCCTTGAACATTTTCAAATGGTTGTAAGTTCGTCCGACGTTGATGTGAGCGCCGATGTCGTCGCCCTGAACCTGCACAGCCATGTTGAAGAAATTCAAAGCTTCCTTAAAGCGTCCTTGGCTCTCCAGTGCGTGGCCTACATTATTGAAGAGCTTAGCGTTTCGATCGTTCACCTTCAGTCCAGACATGAATATCTGATACTCGTCTAACCAGTCATAATTTCGCACGTAAGTTTTTGTCGCGTGAGCCGCCAGTAAAACTAACAGAAAAGCAGTGGATATTCTTCTGCTGAAACGGAAAAACCAACACAAAGGAAATCCAATTAATTGCAAAATTTTTTTCTTCGATTAATAATCAAGCCTCGCGACTTGCGCTCAACAATGGCCTTTGCATAATCGTTACCTTTTTTCGCAAAGGATATGCGCGCCGTATCCTATAAGCATACAGAATCCCATAGAAGGCGCATACAAGACTCTCTCGGCCACGACAAATCCAACCGGAAAAAACAGATTTGAGGCAGGAAGGAACGGGAGCACCATCATTGCCAAACTCTGTAATAAATTAAGGCCAAGGCAGGATCGTAATGACGAGGGACAATAAATCAGAGGCGTCGTTAATTGCCATAATAACAAAATACAAACCATGATTATCACTATCGACGCTTGCCTACTGCGCGTTAATACAGCTATGAATAAAAGTCCAACGACCATCGCATAAGCCGAGATCGTGGCTACATTTCTAACGTCCAATAAATTTTCTACCAGCGGAATCGTTCCCATCGTCCAGTCGCAACACAAGTCGATCGGAAGGATTAGCAACCGCAAATTCAGAGCTGCCAAATAATTATACGTCAACTGTCTCGTGGGCGTCGAGGCTACGGACGCGGGATTGTCAAATCTGAAAATAAAACGTCGTTTCAATAGCGCCAGCGACCGCGGAAACGCTCGGCGAGCAATGGAGCATTGAACAAAAAAAAAAAAAAACAAAAAAAACAAAAAAAAAAGGCTGCGAACGCCGTTGGCCAACGCTCTAATGTAAAACGAGCGAAGTCCAGTCGCAATGTTGTTACCATAAGCGACGACCGCTCGTGAAAGCCAATTTCACAATGTAACGAAATATCCGCGCGACGGGGGAAAAAAAAAAAAAAAAAAATGACGGATGAGCAATTCTACAGAAGGCCACCACGTCTTGGCGTAAGCGAATAAAGCGGAGGCTGAGAATTTATAAGCGAAGGGGCGCACGCCGGGGCCGACGCTGAATCGTTACATTGTAATTCGCATTGACTTTCATTGACTCGTCGGACTCGTGTGTTGCGCCAATAAAATAAACTGCGAGGATTACCTGGTAAACACTGGCAGCTTCGAGCCCATCACGTGTAATCTTAAAATTAACAAGCTGAACGTAACGAAGGTAACGGCCGTCAGGCGCTTCGTTCCCTCGCTCGACCAGGTAGGTGAAATCTTTTTACCGTCGAACGCCGACTTCGCGGCTAATACAATATCCATGGCTCTGACCTGCGAAGGAGTGGTCGGAAGGTCGTAAAGTTAGATTCATGCTCCGGGTTGGGGGTGGGTGGGGGGGCCGTGTACCGGCGTCGGGGGCTCTGGGGGTTGGAGGCGGGCGTGTTTTGCGCGCGCGCGCGCCTGCGCCCGCCCGCCCGCGCAAGGGACAGGAAGAGGAGCACACCTAGGGTGCGAGCTACTTAATAAATTTTATTACCCTTTGCACAACGAAAATTTCATACAGAACGCACACCGCCGTGGCCGTAATGCCCTGCTCCTTGCACAGCATGGCGATGAGCACAAAGAACATCGACATTATTAATGATCGCCATCCTGATGCGCCCGAGTTAATAAAGAAAAGAGAGAGAGAGAGATAGTTAGTTTCTGGCTTTAGGCGCGTAACTGTAAAGAATTACATCGGGCCCGCGCATTATCTTTAAGGTGCTCACCTGTGCATCTCTTGCCTCTGCAACACTTAGTATACGTTATTAAAGCTGCCAGGTAAAATAGGGACGATAACGTTTCCGCCCTGCCGACGACGCCCGTAACCTAGAACGTAACCATTGTTTTTAATCGTCTTGAAAAGCGAACGAGAGAAAAACCTTATAAATTGTCGAATAAAGCTCTGCTTACCGCCTCCGTGTGTATGGGATGAACAGCGAATAGGAGAGCAGATACGAAACTTGCAGCGTCTGGTAAAAACATCAAACATGTCCTAAAATGGAAAACGTGCATTTCTTTTACATCTGACTTCAGTCTCGGGCCTCGGCTGATAAACAGTATTCTTTTATAACGAGTTCACTCGAGCTTAGATCATTTAAAACCTATCGCTAACTTAAAACTATTGCTTTAATTAAGGTTTTATGCAATTCTTTATTTAAATATTATTCCGTGATAAAGTTACCAAACTGTAAATTATATATTAAGCTAAATTTTCACTGCTGGCCTTAAGTAACTGATACACGAACTAATACATATACATGTGTGTGTGTGTGTATATATATATATACACATATATACTGTACCTTCATGACTCTTACCAATTTGAATAATAATTGCAAAAAAACTTTTCAACAAATTCTTTCGCTCCATGAATTGAAATTCCATTACAATGAAAAATATATTAATTATCGCTATCTGAAAATTTGATGCGAATTGTAAATTGATAATGATTAAACAATAGCTGAGATAAAGTCTTATCAACAAACATTCATCTTACGGCGTAATTTACTGTCATTAAAATATTTTATGCTATGACTAAATATACTATTAAATAAATTAAAAAATATTATCATACTTCGACTAAATTGTTCGCAAAAAGGATTAAAAGTTATCGTTAAGAGCCTAAAAGCAAATAATACCAGTATTATTCGTAAATTTTGAAAATCATAAGCAATTAAAATTATTGGCATTTTCTTATCGGTCACGTGATATTGACAAATTTTGATGACTCTTTGTCACACAAATCTAAGCATTTGGAGTTGTGAAGCTCTGGACATGAATTCAAACAATGGCATACTGTAAGGTACTTGTATGGGTTAGAATAGCAATTTAAAGGATTCGTCATTAAATAATATATAATCAAAGGTAAAGAAATTTTTTTAAAAAAGCTTTCAACGTAATTTGAGTGGACTTAATATTCGCTATAGTAACTGTCAGCTGTACAAAAGAGCTCCCGCATATAAACGAAAAAGTATCGAAAGAGCTTAAATGCTAAGCGCTGATCAAGCTTTTTATGTATAATACTCGGTCTTTCCTCCTATGTGCATGTATATATATATGTATATATATATATATATACACACACATACACATATGTACGCTCCTAGATAACGTAATTATATTAATAAATGCAATATATATGTCCTTAGTTATGTCCCTTCAGCTCTTAGCATTAAACGCACATTCCGCGTCGGAAGCAATTTATCACTGCTCTTCTCTTTACGACGCGTGCACGGAGAATTTTATGTTTATGTATGCATTCGCATATTAGAGTAATGAAAGCCAACATCGTGAAAAAAATCCGTTCCATTGGCTCGCGAGGAAGGAACAGTCTAATAACACTTCGGCGCGTGTAAAAAATGCAATAAGATACGCAGATAAGTGAGATACCGAGGGGAATAATTTTTTAGAGTAATACCTTGCGGTCAATATTAATCAAGAGAACACCGTGGGCGTGGAGGGAAAATAAATAATACCCCCAGCGACGATCCACACGTCTTAATAACGAAAGTGGCCGGATTCCTGCGAGCATTAGGTTATACGCGTGTCCTCGTGGTCGTTAATTTTCGTATAAAAAGAAAAAAAGAAAAAATTTCCTCGTCCTCGTGCGGTAACAATTTTACGGCGCGGCCGAGCAGCATCCATAATTTCACGACGAGTTTTTCACAATGCAGGCACGTCCATTATTAAACGGCACACGCTTATCATCATCGCCTCCATTGCAATTCATTGGACGATCGGGGGGGGGGGGGGGGGCAGCCCGGGGAAAAATATTCTCCCAGCCCGAGAGCCCCGGGAAAGGTCGTGGGCGCGTCAACGCCGCGACGAAGGTAAGCGTCTCCGCGATCCGCGGCCGTGCGAGGGGCTGCTGCTCCTAATGGAAATGATAGGGAGACGTAGGACAAGAAGAGTCGGCACGTGCCTATTCAGCTCGAGCCGAGCGCAGCCGAAAAAAAGGGCTTTGAAAGCGAAAAGGGGCGGCGGGGGCGGAGGGGGGGGGATAGAGAGAGAGAGACGGCTGCGGATAGACGGAGCCAAAAGAACGAGGAGGAGCACTTGTGCACGCGCTTGGAGAGCCTCACGAGCGTAGGTGGTCCAACTCTTGCGGGATGCGCCGGCCGTATTAGAATTTTCCATCGACACGTGACTGAGAATGAAAGGCCACTGTGGAGGAAGCCGGAGGTGAAGTGCTCGGGGCCGACGTGAGCTTGACGATACGAATATAAAAGGAGCCGGCTGCCCTCTGCAGCTACTGGCTTCAATGCGCGCCTTTCCCTTAAACATTAACCGCCGCCGAGGGCTCACTTGTTATCTGTTTGAGCGTGAGATGCGCTGCGCTGCAACGGTCGAACAATAGGGGATTGTAAAATCAATACGCGTGTGTTTGTTACCTGATACCTCCGTATTCGTTGTCTCAAGAGCCCCGCGAAGGGAAAGAAAATTCCCGTACCTCCGGCCAAGACGGAAATATTCCAACTCTGTAATTCCACCCTGAGGCCTGCCCTAAATTTACCAACATTCTCATTATGATATCTGAAATAACTGAGGAGCTGACATCTGTTTTGCAATTGTTTTGACTTTAAAGAGCCGTCCATCGGCACTATGATCAAGGCATGAGTCACTCCTTATTTAATCGCTTCATTTTTACGGTGCGCGACCCTCAAAGCTGAGGACACGTCACTTTCTTGTAAAAAAAAAAAATATATATATATATATATATATATAATGTCCATAAACCTGAGGTCATCAAAAATTTGATCAAACATTTTTCAAAAAATAAAACGACATTACGAGGCATCATTAAGAAATAAATTGTCCTCCTTCTTATACTTTTACGTTTTTATTAGACTGGTGTAAACGAAATATTTAATAAATTAATCCATGATTCCGAGAATAAACCGTTGTATAAAACTAAAATTTATGAATTGCCCACATCGTCGGAACTCTTATAAAATGATAATACGTTACTCATTTTCTTTTTCATACCCTGCTCTTAATAATAATGTTTTTAAAGTATTTTACTAGAGATTCTTTATTAGCCCTAAAACAAAAATTATAAGTTTGAAACAATAATTATACTTTTGAATTATACTTATTAATTATATCCGACGCTTATTTAATTAGTTAAACTATATTAAAATTCTCGTCAAACGTATTGATACGCAATATAAAACCCTACACAAGAAATTGCTACAATACGATGATGTATTCATTTCTTTTATAAAATACCATAGACGACTCTAACGATCTTCGTTGTAATAAATCAACGTCATCAAATAGTATGTCTTTCATTACTAATTATATAAAAATCAGTACGAAGAAAAGAGAAAATATTTTTTGGATTGAACAAAACTAAAATTAATTATAGTTTCAAAAGCTTTTAACAACTGCAATGGGTGATAAATCAATTTCGAAATAAACAATTTACTCTAAATAAATAATAGATTATAAAATTTAAGAGATTAAATATAAATAATTACTAACTAAAATCATTTTCAACTTATAATTAATTAAAAGTGTTTTTTGTTTTCTAAAAATCAAGAATGTTTTTCAAAAAAGAAGATACAGAATAATAATAAACTACTATTAATAAAAATTACATCGTACATGATGAGTATAATTTAAAGCTAAATCTTAAGCCATATTAAATTCATTTTCAATACTAAGCTATTTATATTTTTTTATTAAAACTTATGAAATTGTAGATAAGAACTATATTGAAAAATTAATCATAAATATTATATCATTCATAACAAATCCTATATAAAGAGTAATTCATTTTTTTTTAAAGTAAAAAAAACTTTTATCTTATTCCTTTAGAAAATTATATAATTTATCACTTAATTTTTTTTTTTTTTTGCTTTTTAATATCAATAGAATTTACTTTATACAGTGATATCAAATTCCCAATTCATTCACTAAATTACAGAACTTTGTATTCTTTAGTCTGCAACGTCTTTTTTAATCAATTCTGGTCTTTCATAAATCAATAATAAAAGTAATCGTAACTTCATCATCATTAATTTATTCATATTCTTCCTTAAACAAACTTATATTAAATACTCTCACCGTTTTTATTGCATTCTAGTTCGTTGCAAATACTTTAAAGTCTATTCTTATTTACTACATAAATTTTTATATACTACTTAAACTTTTTAGTATTATAGAATTGGCAATTAAAAAAATTTACAGGTCCAGAACAGATTTTCTTAGAAAAGTTTAGTAATATTTAAATTAGAACTTCGCTAAAGGCAAAATTTTAATTTATAAAAAATTCATTGGACTTAACTAAATGAAAAAAAAACCATTCAAAATTTAATATTTTATAGTAGTTATTTTTGTTTCAAAATTGAAATTTTGAACATGTTTGGGAATTTGTTTCAAATAATAGGTATTAATTTATTAGAAGTAAAAAACAAATAATCAAAAACTTGTAAATTACTGAATTTCAATAAACATTACCATTTCAATATATAAAATACTTTTTGTACAATAAATCCTTATAAGTACCTCCACCAAATTAATTTTCAAAACAATGTGTTAGTTGTAAATGAAAACGTCACATTTGCTACAAATTGATAGAAATCGCTTTCCACTACATATTTGAAAAGTAACCCATTTAATCCAGATTAATTAGAAAAATGAGAATTATTTTTGAAATAACAAAAATTTCAACCGATCACAATCCTTTTTAATTGTGTACAATTGAATATATGATTTTATATATATTCCAGCGACAACAGGATAACAATATACTTTTATACTTGCTCTTTCAGAATGATTAAACAATAGAAAAACTTTATTATTCGATTAAAAGAAAATTTGATACTGTCAAATAAAAAAATACAAGATTAAATTCTCTTATCAAAATATGAATAGAATGGCAAAAATGAATAAGACGAAAATGAAACTGATGTTTCTGAATTCTTATAATGATCTATTATAATATTTACCTATTATCGATTATCAAAATATCTGTAGTACTTATAATTCTAAGAAACTAAATTAATTAACGTACGATTAATCAATTCTGTATATTTGTTTTTGAGATCGCCCTAAGTGAAATTGCATTGTTAAATAATTATAATTAAGAATGTCAGAATAAATGATTTCAAATTCAAAACAATTATTTTAATTTAATAATAATGATAAAAAAACTAATAGTATCAATGATATATGTTTTCAAAATTTGAAAAATTCTATTTCTGTTAAGATTTCGTTACTCTAGAATAAATTAAGGTTTAACAATTTCCTGACTTTCTTTATAATAAATGTTCAGTATTCAAAATTGATAAAAAATGCCATCTCCGTTAATCTGAATAAAAAACGTAAGACTTAATGTCTTAATCTTGAAATTTGAACTCTTAAATATTTAACTGAACTTATAATGAAAAAAGGGTTCGTGAGCCATATAAATTAAAAATAATAAGAAATTCCAATTTTTACGCAATTGTTAATATTTTATAAAATATCGATACTTATTTAAAGTACTCAGATAATACCTATCCATAAAAAATTTTTCCAAATTATGTGAATGTGTTATTAAATTTATAGATGCAGACGAAACAGATAAAACGGATTGAACAGAAAACGTCAATATATAGAATCTATTCCTGTATTAATATTCAAGTATCATAAGCATTTATAAATGAAAAATTGTACAATAGATTATTAATCACTGATAATATATTTATAATTACATTAAACGCAGTTGGAATTTGAAGTAAGGTAGCGATAGTAATAAAATTAATGAATTTCATAAAAATAGTGTACCGTAAAAAATATGTTTTTAGGATAAACTATAGAATTAAATTATATTTAATGGATACATAAAGCTATCTCGTACGATTAGGACCTTTTAGTTAAATTAGATTATACCATTGAAAGTTTTTATACATATTTATATATGTATATGCATGGGCATGTACGTAAGTAAAAAACTTGACAATAAAATCAAAATATAAATGTATATAACTGCCATTATTTACTTAGTCGTAAAAGTAGTAAATTTTAAAATAGTGAGGGATTTCACAACAGGTTTCCACACTTTGCATTAAGATGATTTATTTTAAAGCATGGAAAGGTTTAAAGTACGTATTCAAACAGAAAATGTATATTCTTTTGGGGTAAAATTCGCATCGCCAAAGTACTCATAATTTTTTAAATAACGAGATAATAAAATGAAATTTTGTTAATCCTTTATATTCACCTTTTCATATGCTACGGTAAAATACCGTAAAATCCATGCAATTTCGTACAAAAACCTGCACTTCCTTTATTATCTTAATTTTTTCAAACATATATTCATCTTTTGTTAAAGTAAAAAGAAATTTTTACGAATCTTATGGTAACTGTGTATCTCTTAAAATATTACTAGAGAGCCCATACTAACTCTTAATTATTTTTTAAAAAAAAAATTTAAGGAATCCTTTTGTTTAATCTGCAAAAGATGTATCGAAGCGATTTAATTTAGCTACTGAATTATTTCGAAATAAAATTCTTGAAATAATAACGGAATTTCTAGTCGACGAAAATACTTTATTTTAAAAAACCTGTGATTTATAAATAATAGATCACTGAGCACTTAATCATCGAGGTTATAAGAGTTCAGTAAGATAGGATAACCTCAATTCAATGGGTTTAAGTTTCGCCAAAGTTATCGAAACTTAAGCAGGACTTAACGCAGTCACATAAGCACCGACGCAAAAAGTTAACCTCAAAGCATTAGCATAATGGCTGATCGAAGGTAATTTGAGGACTTTAAATAATTAATTTAGACATCATGTTTCGTTAATTACAAATTATTTACCGTTACTTTTCATTTATTAATTAAAGCCGATAAGTAAAACATATAAGTAAATAAATTTCAATCAATAAATCACGATAATATAATAATCAGAGTTAATCATTTTATGATTTCATTAGGCATTGATTTGGCGTTGGTATTCTAAAACTGGATAATTGAGCCGCGTACATTAAAGCGAGCAGACCGTGTAACAATGGTAAATAAATATGGTCTCGCATATAAAGTTTAGTTTAGAAAAACTTGAATATAAGAAGCTCTTACATTAAACAAGACAAACACAAGAAAAGAATTTTAAATTGAACTCGAACGAAATAGAATACGACCAAGGATTCAAAATGGATTTGATGCAAAACAGAGAAGATTGGCTCTCTTATGTCTAGGATGTAATGGACTTAAGAATTTCAAAGATTCCAAAGAATGACGCAAATAAGTAAGGTAAATAAATTAATAGCCATAGACATTTATTAAAATTCAAATAACATTCTTCGCTTATTTAAAAACATTTTACACGGACATTAAATTAATATACATTAGTATCTCGTACAAACATACTTAATTCAGCAACTCTAAATTCAAATGCAAAGACTTGTTTTCAAACTCTCTTTCTATGCTTTGTAATCGTATTATTAGAGCTTATGGAAAATGCTCTGGGTTTAATTAATCCGACAAGTTGAAGGAATTTGTACGTGCAATATTTTCACGAATCAAGCAACAATGTTATTTATGTACATTAAGATCGGTAATAAAAATGGTGTTTTATATATATACACAAATATATATACATACACACATATATATATATATATGTATGTATATATGTATGTACATTAATTCAATATATTATATTATTTAATCATTTTTTTCGCATTTATTAAAATTCTATCTCTTTATTCATCGTTCGAAGTGACTTGTGAAATATTTTTTTTTTTTTTTCAAACAAAAGTTTCCAATTTAATGTAAAATTAAAAATATGAGGTTTACAAAAGTATAAATTTAAGAAATCTACAACACGGCAGGATCTTTTCTTAATTTAATTGGACATTCACATTTTCATATTGCACAGATTTGAGTATTTTATAGAAAGCTGTATAGAAGTGAGTTTTGAAGACCTTTTATTATGCAGAAGAAAAAAAAATTAATTATTTCAACCTTTTAAAAAATCCCGAATATTTTAGCCAATTCTTGCAAATTTTTAATTAAGGAACATTATTTATTTTTCCTTAAATATCGCCGAATACCGGCGGTACGAATAACCAGCAATTTCATTTTTCATATTTCCACAAATTTCACTCCTTTTCGCAACACACGTAACATAACGCTGCAATTCTCGCCTTCTTTTTACATATTTCTTTTCAAAGGAGAAAAAGGAAAAAGTCACAAAGGCAACTCTGCATTAGCCAAGAGACTGGCTGATCGATACAGTTGCAACTCTATGCGCCCATTGAGCGACTTTATATGGAATATTCGTGTATAGGTAGGATATGTTCAGTACCCACCTGAAGTACAGGAGACAAACTCCAACGTGTAGCATAACGTTAAGCAGGTGGTATCCCATGGGATCCAATTGATGTATCATGTAATTCCAACGGAATGTGAGGACGCATAGCGGTCTATACGATTTGTGCGATTGTTCCTGGATACGAAAAAAAGCTCAATTAAATTGTAATACGTATTTGTGTGCACTAATATGTCTCTCTCTCTCTCTCTCTCTCTCTCTGTGTGTGTGTGTGTGTGCGTGTGTGTGTAAGTGTGCGTGTGTGTGTTCGTGTCCAGTTGTGCGCGTATGTACATATACGCTTTTTTATAAAATAAATCGCCAATAGTGCGAATTCGAAATTTTCACTGTAACTTTCAATTCAAATTCCTTAAAAAAAATTATATTTCCAATTGTGAACTATCATCTTTCTGTGTCATATTCTATTATAATATACACAATATTCATGAATATCGCCTTCATTCGTATTGACATTACTGTAAAATAACATAACATAAGTACCATTTTTATCGCATATTAAATATTTGTTATTATTCGGTTCTTGTTGACTTTTAAGATATTTTATGATATAATATCTTTTCTTTAACTCGGATAAATTTTTATTCGAATTCATTTTATACAGAATAAAATTCATTTTGAATGTGGAAAGTTTGTAGTTTTCCCTCCTCCATTCAGAGTGAATTTTCATTCATAATTTTAGTAGACAGGAAATCAACAATATATAAATCTAGTACAAAATTGTCAGTTTTACAATGATGTTGTTGCAAATATATTGAATTACTACATTAAAGTCTATTATTATTAGTCTATTTGATTGTATTCTATTAATATTGTATGTATTATGAAGCATATTACATTTTAAAAGTAATGCTTTAAGTAATCAGTAATTAATAATTATAAAACATATTTTTAAGATGCTTTGTTCAACACATTTTGTGCGCTATTTGTATTTATTTCTGTTTTATATTTTTCATTTAAACGTACACTGAAAAATGTAAATTCTCATTGTGTGCAAACTTCGTAAACTTCAAATTTATGGCTAGAAACATAAGTTTTCCAAGTATCAGTTCCACATAGTTGAAATAACTTGTTTGTATGATGTACCGAATGTGGCAATAATATTTAATATTGTGGTTCATCACTTTTAATTATGGATCAATTGCAACGAATAGCACTTGACTTACACCAAACTATTCAGATTTATCTGCAAAGAATGTCGTGGAACATAAGTACGTTAAAAAGTATTAAATAAGATTAAAAACGTGAGATTTAAATGGTTTTAATA
This sequence comes from Kradibia gibbosae, assembly GCA_018907135.1. Classification (NCBI taxonomy): domain Eukaryota; kingdom Metazoa; phylum Arthropoda; class Insecta; order Hymenoptera; family Agaonidae; genus Kradibia; species Kradibia gibbosae. The sequence goes on from JACCHX010000003.1 coordinate 5,103,026, forward strand.
GAAAAATTGAAAAGCATGTAATATCCCGAGATCATAAATTATTTCAGTGACTGAACTAATTTTTAAAAATAGAGGAAATAACATGGAGAATAGCCGATTGTGACATGCAATCGCGTGCTGAAAAGTTGATAAAGCGGGTCAACAACTGAGCACGACAATAAGTTCGGGTCAAATGGTGAAAGCTGATTGAATGCCAAAAGCCACGAATTCGCCTAAGTCCCTATAACAATGTCAAGCAGTTCCATATCGTCGCAAATGAAAAAGTACAGTATCCCGCATGTATTGATGCTACTCATCGCCCGCAGAACTTAAGCTACTTCGGTAAACAACAGAAAGCCTTTACTTGTATTTCTAAAGAAATTACCCTCCGAGACCGGTAAATAGATGCAAGAATCTCATAAAGAGTTTTGCCAGATTACCCGACACCATAAATACTGCTTATCTCGATGTAACACTGCTAAATGAAGTAAATAGAATAAAGTTCGATATAAAGTAACGCACTCTATTGCGCGAGGTGAGGGAACCGAGGAAACTTAAAAGACTTCTTACTCTGAAAGAACAAATATAGAAAGAAATAGAAAAGTTCAAAGTTGCAACAGAATTCACTTAGATTCTAAAAAAATCCATCGTCTAAAGGTTATATACGAAACGTTATAGAACGACCCAATTTCGGAAAACTATCAACCTAACAATCAACTAACTTTTTCGCGCTGATATAATAACTGGCACGTTATAAGTAAAAGTAAAAAACATAAAAATAGAAAAAACAGCGATGTATTACGAGGCACCAAGCAATAATTTTACGACACTTTAAACGTTCCCTTTTCTACGTATCAACCGCTTTAGTAATAATACGTAAGCCGGCTTAATTATATAAATTCAATTTACCATAAATTTTTTAATAAACATTACTGAGATATTATCGTCAATTTAAGTCAATCGATTAAAATTTAAAAACTAATAACAAAAGCAACCTTATCCATAAACTTAATGTCGATGCGTAGGCATGATATTATGCCTACATTATAATTACTATTTTTTAATTCGCTTTCCATTTATACGTATTTTCCGTTAAACCTAATCGTATCCTTAACTCATTGCGTTTTTTGCATATCCATACCAATCACTACACTCAACACGATGATTAAAAAACCACACGAACACGTGCGCACACGCGCGCGCGCCCACACACACAGAGAAGGCTTCATCAATCTCACTAAATCAACAACTGCTTTAAGTTCACCATTGCAGAATTATATTGTATCCGAGTTTTAGTACCTTTACGCTTTATTTCATGGAATAAATGTGACGAATTTATTCTGCAATACTATTCAGCATTCATATGCATAAAATATACGTTGAACGCATTATCCGTATCAGTACCTACAATAGAGCAATTCTTTAAAATATTTATCGTTAGAAATTTAGTAAACTGTAATAATGAAACATAGATGAGCCATGAAGCACCAAAGAATTTTTGGGCAATTTTAACAAAAAAAATACCGTGTGGAGTTTTATACATCTCTGGCATTACCATTTCTCTTTATAATAGGGCAATTAAAATTAGCAATAAATAAAAATAAATAAAACATTTCTTAGTAAATCCGTTGTTATTTCTTATTTCGCTACGCCATGCAATTTATTTAGCACCAAGTACTTTCATCTTTTCTTAATGAAAAATAATTTCATAATTCTCGATAATAAATTTTATTTAATATAACTCCTTCTCTTTTAATTTTATATATAATTAATATCTTTTAATTATGTTATTTAAATATGTAGCTGAATTTTAATATACATACTCGTAAATAAAATACCCAACTGAGATACCCAATTTAGAATTTGAATCAACTCAAATTAATTTGAACCAACCTGAACTAATTAAATTATATCACATCATTATATTAAATCGTTATATTAAATGCAATTACTTTACAAAGTATTTTGCACATATTTCCATTATTAAACTTAGCTCTCTATATAAAAATCATTTACAAATGAACATATGTCATTTGACATATGCTCACAATCACCTATTCAAATCATGTGCCACTGCTTATTTCATATGTACGTTTATTTATTGATTTATCATTAGATTATTGATATTTTATTATACAATGCTTTTTAATAAAAATCTGATTAATTTTTGAAATCATACCCAAAAATTCACTCTTTTTAATTTAAGCAAAAAACAATATTATAAATACAATGATTTTCATATTTATAAAATGATTTTAACAAAAAGTTCATACGCACAATTTTTACGAGACCAACAATATAAATAATTAAAATTTTTTCACAATAAAAAATATTCATTAAGATTTTCAAATACTAAATTTTAACGAACTGAAAAATTTTGATATTAACGTCTTTCGTACGTTTTTATTTTATTAATCATTTACTATATGAAATTTTATAAACTTTCATAAAAGAAATAATTAGAATAAATTAACATTTTTTATAATGTTAATAATATGTTTCCGAACAATAATAACTAAGTAAAAATGGATATTTTTAATAGATAAACATCTCCTTCGCATTGGACAAAAATTTACAAATACGAATTCAAATAAAATTTCAATTTAGTAGAATATTTTAAATGCAGGCCAAATTTTAGGGCTAGGAAATTTTCAAATTTTAATACACGAATATTTTTCACTTTAGCTCATTGCTTATCATGATTTAATTTACGTTTAAAGCTGTCCCTAATATAGAATGCATTTATTTTATTTTAAAAATACTTTTTAATGACATAAAAAGTTTCAATGTATTTAAACAAGATCCGCTTAATGTATTTCAATGTACCCATTAAAAAAGATTTAAAAGATAATTATAAAATATACGTAATATACGTAATCATAGCATGGAAAGACATGAACTAAAAAAAACGTTATGTCATAAATTTCTATTTGTATGTGATATTGAGAGACGTAAGCTATGTACATCCAAATCGTGACATAAATAATATAAAAAAAAAAAAAAAATAAAATAAACAAAATTCATAGTAAGAAAATGAAAAGAAATGACAAACATGCACCATTTGGTAAATATTATCACTAGAAAACAAAGTATATCTTTACATAATTTTTATAATATAGTCCGCAAGTATAGTACGCAAAAAGAAATTTATCACACAACAACATGTGCGATAAAGTAGACGCACAAAATGCTTGAGTACTTATAATATGAAAATTACTTGTAACCGGAGCTTATAAAGTATTGCACTTATATCACAAAATTGTTAAAAACTATGATATACATGCATAATAATTAATAAGTTCACTAAACATGTTTATAAAATAAGTTTATTTATAAATACTGTAACTAACTATAAACTTTTTTATAACATCGAAAATAACAATATGCTTAAAAATACACATAATTTTATCAATTTAAACAAAATAAATAAATAAAGATTTGTACTGACATTTTTTTTTAATTTATCTTCTCTGCCATTTTGCGAGAGTAAATAAATTGCTTTTATTTTAATAGTTACACTTCAAAGAAACCAAATAAATAAAAAAAAAAAGATATTTCATAAAAACGAAAAACAATACCTATATTTTTTTTATAAAATATACTACGCCCTGCTTTATTATGTTTTTAATTATTTTAAAAAACGTTTATATAATTAATATCTAAACAATAGTATCTAGTTATATTACGAGTAATACCATAATTTTTACTAATTAATATGGTATTTAAATTAATTTAATTGGTTTATTATACGTAAATACTCCTACCCAATATTCAAAACTTTAATTTAAAAAAACAATAACTAAACATGATATTCATTTTAAAAATTCGGCACAATAAATAATATGATTGCCTTTCTTGACATTTTGTTGAAAACAATGTTAGCGAATGTAGTTTTTTAATAAAATAAAAAAAAAGGTTTAATACGTGTAATATCTGAACAAGTAAAAAAAATTAATATAGTATTTATAGGATATATTTTCATCATTATTAAACGCGTATTCGTATTTTCGAACACTATTAGCTAAATTTAACATTCTAATGAAAAATATTTTCCTTGGAACACTAAATGCAATTGATTTTTTAAGTATTAAGAAAAAAGTGCGGATGGTACATAGTACATAAAAGTAAAAATTTATTTTACTGTTCTCTAAAAAAAATTTTGTTTATAAAATTATGTAGCAGTGAATATTCATTATATAAAATACATTTATAAAATATATTTATGTAATATACTGCAAGGATAAGAAATAATATAGTTGGTAACATAATTGGTAAGAACACGAAATTCACCAATCTTAGTAAAAAAAAAGTGGCTTGTAACAAAAAAAGGACGTTAATACATTTATTGCATATCAAAATCATTCATTAAGTTTATCGAAATAGTAAGATATATATAAAAAAAAATGCTTAGTAATTTTAAAGGTTAATGTGTAATAATGTTAAAACTGATAGGCTTAAATTATTGGTGAGCACTCATTACATACATCAAGGAAATACCATGGGTATAATTGGGGTTTCTTACGTACACCCTTATAACTGGTTTTAACGCCATACATTGTACGTAATGGTATCTTTATTTTTAGAAAAGGCAATCAAACATGAAAGGATTGTACGTGAAAAAGAAACGTGAGCCAGCCGTACAGATTAAAAGGAGGCAGAGGCAAGTTACAATTTCTGGGTTAAAAATATTTTGCTCGGCGGGGGCAATGGGAAATGGGCCGAGGGGGACGGGACGGGGGGAGGCGGGGGTAGGTAGACTATCCGGAATTAGGAAAAATTCATTAGATCCAGATTAATTCGCATTCCGCGTACATTGGGGGACTGGTCGCGCCTCTTTGGGGGGCGTTAATGCCGACGCGATGCGAGCAAGGGTTTTATTTTATTTTTATTTTTTTTTTTTTCAAGCATTAGGTGCGAGAGAGCGAATCAAAGGAGCGGCGCAGGCTCGTTGAGCGTCTTGAGCTTGAGCTCAAAGCCGATGAAAGACTCAAAGGGAAGTCAAGAGGGCATTCTCGGAGTAGGACCCGACGCCAGCCGATCGGCGTACGCGCGGTCCTTAAGGACGAATAAATTCATGAGTTGGCGAGTTTGGGACGGGCGCGGGAAACGAAAGAAGCGACGGTCTCCTCCCCCCGAGGCCGCCGAAACAAATTGGAACGAGCGCGGCTCGTAAATTGCCCTCATTCGATATCGCGGGGACGAAAATTGACGAGCGATTGGACTATCGGTCGAGCGAATCGCCCGATTCGGTAAATAAAGGCCGCCACGCTCGGCTTAATACGCGATAAGTAAATTGGTCGGATTTGTTTCGACGATGAGTCGCGGGTCCCGAGTGCTATTGGTCGGACAATGGTTGCGAGGGCCAATCAGGGTTCCGGGGTTGCCTCGTCCCGGCCGACGGGGCTTTGGAGATTGAGAGATAGGGAGAGATAGGGAGATAGAGAGAGAGAGAGAGAGAGTCGGAAGCGGCGGGCTCGCAGCGATCGGCGAACGACGTCTATTAGACGGGAGTCTAAGGGAGAGGAGCGGGAGAGCCCGCGTGTCCTGGGCGAGACCGAGGAAGGAGGCGCGGGTGCCGTTGACCAGCGAAAGCTGATCGGAGCCTTGATCGGAAGGGGGCCGATAAAGGCGCGCGAGCTTCCGGTCGGCCGGCATCGATCACGTCGGGGCTGCCGAGGGATGAAAGGAGGCGCCTGGAAGGGAAGCGATCCCAGGCACACGCGAACCGGTAAATCGACGGGGCGGGGCGGGGGGGTGGACTGGCAGAACCGGGTCGTCGAGCACGAGGGCGACATGGTTTTACGACGAGGTGGGGGTAGCGGTCTCCCGGGGGACCACGAGGGGATGCTTCTCCCGATCGCTGTGAGTGACAGCGGATGGATAGGGGGGTGGCGGGACGGGGGATGCCGGGAAAGGAGCTCGGTCGCAGCGGCGGTACACCGGGGTGTAATCGCGGCTCGCAGCTCTGCTCATCATCGTCGACGTCGTCGTGGGCTCCGTTGTCGTCGGCTCGCGCTCGCGGATCAATACCCGGAGCCACGGGCGCCAACGCGTCGCTCCTACCGCGCTCGACTAGAAGGGGGCAGTAGCTGTCATCCTTCTTTTCTTTCATCCCTCCTGCCAGCCCCCACGGCACCGGTCCACGCCACTCGCCACTCGCCACACGCGCGCGCGCCGACGCGTACGTGTGCGCGGTGGTGGTACCCCCCCGCCCGCTGCCCTACCCTGCCCTGCCCTGCACCCGCCGCCGCCGCCGCTCCGACAACGATCCGGAACCCTTCGTCCGACCACCGTCACGACCGCACGGCACCTTCCCTCGCAATACCCAAATCAACCCTTTCTACGTCGGCCTCGCGTCACCGTCCGCTCTCTCTCTCTCTCTCTCTCTCTGACACTGCGGTCCCCGCGACTTCGTTTCCGCTCGGCGGTGACCGGCCTTTTTATTTTTTTTTTTTTTTTCATAATTCTTTGCCCCGAGCAGACTCGCACCTTTTAACCCCGTCACTATCGCGATCAAAAGTCACGCGCGAGCGCACGTATGTGCCTGAACAATTACGAACGCGGACAGTCCTTTTTAATATTGTATCACCATTTGTTGTCGCTCTTGTTACTGCTGCCGGCTGCTGCTGCTGCTGCTGCTACAGTTGTTACTGTTTGTATTACTATTGTTATCATCGATATCGCGTATCAAAACAGTCGGTTCATCGTCCCACCATTTATTCGCACCCCGTCACATGTTTTCTCTCTCTCTCTCTCTCTCTCTCTCTCTCCCTCTCCCTCTGCCTCTGCCGCTCTCCGTATACAGGCACACGTTAATGGATGTTTATCCGTCTTTGGCGTGGAGTCGAATCGGAGAAAGGCGGCACAGCATCATGCGGCGGTCCAGGACGAGGAGAACGCGGTGTCGGTCAGAGAGACGAAGTTCGCCGCTGCGCGAGACTCATCGGACGATGAAAAGTAATCGCTCCGGAGAGGCGGGAACGAGCAGGAGAGCGAGGGAGATGAGAGCACTGGGAACGTGGCCGACGCGGGAAGGGGTAGCGGTCGGTCGGCTGTGGGGGGGGGCCGAAGAGAGCGGCGCGCACGGGGACTGGGAACGGGTCCGGAGAGAGAGAGAGAGAGAGAGAGAGAGAGAGAGAGAGCGAGGGTCCCGTTATCCCGGGGCTCGGCGCGACTTACCTTGTGCATCGGAGTGCCCCAGAAGTCGTTGAAGAAGACATTCTTGAGGGGCGTGTGGGGCCTCAGGTCCCGGTTCTCCTTGATCGCGGATATGTCGTCGAAGACGAAGCCGCAGCCGAGGCTGTTCAGGTAGGTGAGGAAGGCCGCCCCAGCCACCAGAACTCCGAGTCCTCGTCTCGCGGGCAGTCCCATGACAAAGGTCCTGCCCTGGGCCTCGGAGCCGCGGGCAGCCTCAGTTCCTCGGCGGGCCCATGGGGCCGAGCTCGGCTCTATCCCGGCTCCCGCTCTATTATTATTATTATTATTGTTGTTGTTGTCGTCGTCGGTCGCTCTCCTCTGTCCCCTCTCTCTCTCCGGCGGAGCCTGCCTCGGTCCCCGACTCCCGTGGCTCGATCGCCCGCTCGGGCCCAGGGTACTCGAGGGACTCCTCAGGCGCGCTCCCGGGCCTCGGCCGCCAAGGGCCCGTCCGCCGGTGAGCTCGCGCTCATCGAGGAGAGGCGGGCAAGGCGCCGGCTCCCGTCCTCGAGGACCTCCACACCTTCTGCCGGCTGCGGGATCGCGCGTCTCGCGCAGCTGCTGCGACTCAACTGCCGCCGCGCCGACGGAGCGGACGGAGTCCGTCCTCGACGGTCGCCGACGACGCGCACGCCGCTACGGGGTCGCGGCCCGCGGGTGGGGGGAGCCCGAGACCGAGACCGAGACTGCGCCGCTGGGAGAATCTCGGCTCGCGCCGACGCCGAGGGCCGCCCGAGCTCTCGGAGCCGCGGGAACGCGCGGGTAAGTTCCCCCTCGGCTGCGTAAGCCTGACGCGTAAGCCGACCGTCAGCGGTCCGGAGCCCGGACACCTGTGCGTCGGCACCTCCGGCGGCCGGAGCGGCACGATATCACTTGTTGAGCCGCTCTCCTCCTCCTCCTCCACCTCGGAGCTACGAGGCGCCGCTGCTGCCTGCCTTATCGACCGCGCCGAGACCCTCCGCCGGGGAGTCCCTCGCCGGGCCCCGGGCCCCTCGCGCGCGGTCCGCGATTTTCGAAAAGATCCTCCGTCCTCTATCGCGCGCCCCTTCCACCGATCGAGGAGCAGGAGTCGGCCCCCGTCGCCTCGCGACCTCCGACGGGGAGGGGGAGCCCTCCGACCTCGCGCTTACGAAAGCCGATATCGCTTGTTGCTCCCGAGCTTACAAGACAATTAGCTGATTTCGTGCTTAGACGCTCGGAACTGAGGCAGCGCCGATGTTTGCACGACACGACTCCATTAGGATTGCCGTTAAATTTACCGTTAGCCGTCTAGCTCAACAGCACCGGATAGAGACACGGGCACGCGCAACTTTGAGCTTCCTTCCAGCCGCTCCCGTGACCGTTGCGAAACATCTTCATTGCTCCGAGGCTGTCCCTTCGACTTGCCGCTCCCACGCGATTATTAACATTGTCCCGAGTGAGCCCTGCTTGAAAAACATCGTCTCCTTTCAAGGGGATACATTAATACTGTGTACGTGCAATTGTCCCGCATTATACTGAACTGACCTGCGTTGGCTTGCGAAATTACGCGCCCTTTTCGACGTAATATTTTATCTTCTTTTTCTTTTTTTTTTTTTTTTTTTAGGTGCGCTTCGTAAAATTACTCGTCCAATGAATACGTTTCTTATCGAGCTGTAAGAATTCCGCTCCTTTTCATTTTAAATTGAAAATAATTTTAGAATTAAGTCTGCCGCGAAATCCTCTTGATATTAAAAAAATAAAACATTGATTGGTTTGGCTTCGTAAAATAAAAATGCCTTGCATTGGCGTTTAAATAATGCGCACGACGTAAAAACAAGCAATTGTTTATTCGCGTTAATTTGTTTGCCGCGCCAGTATTTGAAACAGCATATTGATATAGAAATCAACGTTACATTATCGGCGTATGAAAAACAATGGCTTTGCTAATCAAGCGCATGCACGTATTTATACATATATATATATATATATATATAAATATACAAATGCATAAGCGTAAGTGTATCGACCTGTGAAAGATACGCATTACCGACGGTTAGCCGTAATTTCTCAAGTATGCATACCGAATGAGGTAGATTAATTTGAAAATAGTCTAGAATCAATTCCGATGCAGCGTCTGTTCAACAATTCGAACTTTCTGACAGGTTGCCAGATACAGACGTTACTCGAATATAAAGCGCACGCTTATCAAACTGTGTGTACAATAACTTTATTTAACGGAGAAATAACAAGCGAGGAATCAATCGTACTCCAATTAGTACTGCAGCCAGTCCCGGATGACACCGACTAATTCCGAGGGAGCCTCTATTCCTCCCGCGGCCCCTTTCGCGAGCATCCGAAAGGCCTTTGGCTTTCTTCCTCCCCGATAATTATAATAATCTTTTAATAGCTCATTATGATGTAAATACGCAGTAGCCGGAGTCGAGCGGAATACGTTATGCAACGAGCTCGCGCAGTCGATGCAAGTGGATCAAATGGCGCAGTGGCCGCCGTTCCTCCCCGTGTACGATTGCGGTCTCGAGTCCTCGGCTACCCCCGCCTCAGCCCCCGCACAAAGCCCCCGACGCGGCCGGGCAACGCTTGTAGCCGAGCTTCCGGGACGAAGGACGGATCATCCTTCCGTATTTATGCGTCCTAAGTATATTTATTTACATGCCGGCACGCATCCTGTATCATTTTAACGAATTCATTGCTCTCCATTGCCGCTACGTTCATACGCTACTTGCCGAACTTAACGCTAAGTCACTTTTAATTAAATTCTCCCTTTCTCAGTTCTCTGCCTTTTGCGTAAGGCTCTTAGTTTTTGCAGCGTATATTAAAATGCCACTGACATCCATATTTTTTTTTTTTTTTTAAATATTCCGAATAAAGATTGAATTTATCAGTTTTATCCGCGCGCACGTGTGCATTATTGGATGGAAAAGTTTCTCTACAAAGTTGAAACTTCGGATTTTTTAAAATTTCATGATACGGCTTAGTTGCCATTAAGAAATTACTATAAAGTACTTTATGGTCACTTAATAAACTTCATAACTCAAGAAAAGTAACAAATTTTTAAAAAGTAATTTCATTTTTAGCATTTAATTAGTATTTTAATACGTGTATAATTAATTTTCTGTATTACACTGATCCATTATTAAAGCAGCATATTTTCATTTTAAATTTATTAAGTTACGCATCAGCATTAATAAGTACGACGAGCGCTTATAACTTTTTAAAGCAGTGTAAATCCATATATAGATGGACACTCTTATGTGAAATTTATTACCTGCTTACGCTGCTATAATATAAAGTAAAATTTTTTTTCATTAAGCAGTAACAAAAGTTGTTCGTACAAGCATTACGATCTTGCTTACTAAGACATCGACGTTTCAGAAAAATAACAGAACTGTTTGACGCACCCGAGCTTCCTATTATTTCCACACTTTATAGCACGAACTCGATCCAGCAAGTGAAGTAGATTTATTTTCATAAAAGTAGAGCTTTTATTTTCTAATACTAATAATTATAATAATAGTAATAATAATAATAATAATAATAACAGTAAAAATAACAACAAAAATAATAATAATAATAATAACAGTAAATATAACAACAACAACAATAATAATAATAATAATAATAAAGGTAATTATAATATTAGTAATAATTGCAATGACAGTAATAATAATAATCTGAGTATTATAATATGCGCATTAAAATTCAATAAATCACAACAACATTAATATTAAATCATCTTGGGAAATAAAAACCTTTGCCTTATGCCTGCGAATAAGTAACCCCTTTTTCAAGAATTTTGTCTCATTTGTCTCCTCTTTTTCTTTCTACGGCTCGATTTCTTTTGTTACCTTTATTATAACGGTACAGAGCTTTTTTGATGAATTAATTTTAGTTAAAAACAAAAAAAAAAAAATAAATAAAAGATTTTTCTTTTGCCTATTACGCACGCGCCAGCGTAGCAATTTCGTTTCTAATTAAAAATGAAACTTTTTTCTGAATAATACCTGCAAACAGACAGGAGGAAAAAAATGATTTTAAGCATAGAAATGTTGAAACAACCAGAAAATAATAACGTTCATACAATTAAATTTGAGCATAAAACTTTCTATTATATAAAATGCAAGCGTATTCTATACAAAAAACTCACGTTTCTTAATATATTTTCTCGACATTTTGTATACAGACATTAAAACTTTGAAAATTTATTTAGAAATTAAATTACGACTTTTTTCTAAACAAAAACTATACCTTTTCACGTGATAAAATTTAAATTTTATTGTCCTTAATGTCGTCTGATTCGTTATTGTACAATAAGGGTTATTGGCAATGTCTTATAAAATTTAATAATATTTTAGTGAATTCTTATGTTAGAGTAGCTTTGATATTTGTTAAATAAAAAATAATCGGAAAGCAATATCTATTCTTCTTTTCACATACAAACCGAATACTGAGCCACAATAATTTCATCTATTATAATGCAATGATTTCAGATATAACATGTAAATTCCATTTGCATATTTAATTACATGTTAATATACAATTTATCATTAGTTTTAAATTAATAATATTTGTGTATGCATTTGATAAACAATATAAATTGTTTTGATGGTTTTAAAATTAATTATTTATGTAAATACATTTAGTGAACTGCGAAATAATCTTCGAGCAAACTGCATGAGCGCGTGTATCTTTATTTCTCTTAAAGTCCCATAGACAGTCTGAAATCGAAACATTAAAGTAATTTACATTCGTGGCCTCAGAATATTTTTATCTAAAGGCGAATGCTGAAGACATACCAAAATTTGGTCCTCCGGGGAAATCTACAAAACTTATATAATCATTGTCAGCGCGAGAGACGGTTAAGTTTTAAAAAAAAAATTGATTATTCTAACTGAGACAAAAAGTTAATAAAATTTTTATGGAAGTTTTCTGCAATTTAAACATACGGAATTAGGTGTCACAAGATACTTAATATCGTTAATAAGCCCTCGTTTTTACTGGCATAAAATAAGCTTTTACTTAACTTTCCTCGCTGGCAGATGAGTTAATTACTTTTGATTAAAGTTTCCCCGTATTCTAATTGATGAAACGCATTTTGTGGGCTTCTCCTCTCATCAGAATATACTTTTTGCGAACGAATTTACAGTTACTTGTATCTACGTAAATTGAAAAAGTTTTGTTTTTCTCAACATCATAAATTATTTATCAGAATAATACTTCAACTTCGTCCTTACATTACATCTATATTTATGTAAACAAATTTCGATCAAATAACAAAAATTCAAGACTGTTCTTGGTATTGTCAAGTCTGCATGAATACGATCTAAACGAATATAAATCATTGTTCTCAATTCAATAAAAAAATTCACACGTTTATTCTAGAAGAGATAAAATGTTACATTTACGGGGTAAAATTGCATTTATTCTTAATAATAAATATTAATATGTTTTTTTTTTTAAAGCACATATATATATATATACATATACATGTGGTTAAAACTATTTATTTGTGTGGCGATTGTGATTGCGCTGGTGTCAAGTTTCTCAGATAATCCGAGTTGACACGACAGTTTGAATTAGAAAGAAATTCATGTGGTTTTTCTAGATACAGTAATTGCTCAAGAAGAAGGTTATCGTATTAATGATATCTCAGGTTTCAAGCAACCAACAATCCTATTCTTAGACCTCCAGGTGCTCAGAATTTTATTATAGCCGTTATACCGAGTTGTCGCAGTTCTTTGGATTCTTGTATCACCAGAAGTTAATATAAACGGCACATCGGCAGGTCATATTTTTCCAAGCGAAGAACAGCGCGTCTGATATATATATATATATATATTATTCCTGATGCGGATATCATTTATTTGCTAATGTTTAATTCCAGGTGCAATGCAAAACCGCACATTATCCAACGAATGTGAAAACTGAGTCAGGCGCTTAAGGACTAACTGGTGGTCGGTGAATCACGACGACTACCATGGAAGGGCAAAAGAATACAAAAAAGGACAAAAGGGTGTACTTTGCAGATGTAATTGAAAGGCGAGAATAGATTTAATGCTGCAATTTTCAATATGTCACGTGTAACGAATTCGATCAAATTGTATCTTAGCACGCGCTGCAGCTTCAGTGATTACACGTGAGATTTGCTAAGTTATTGAAAAATTCAGATTCGCTGGAAATAAGGCGTATACATCTGCCGAGTTTATGGTACGGAATGAATAGTCTATAAAATTGACAAATATCTTTTATAAGTATATAAATGCGAGGTTGACATGCATATGACAAGCCTGCCCTGAATTGCTCGAAAAAAATTTAATGCATGATATATTTGTATTTATATTATCTATTCAAAAAAATAATAAATTATGTATTCCGAAACAGGAAAATTATATCACATTATCCTGTCACTTATGGTATTCGGGACGCAGAATATTTTTTATTCACTTATTTTAGACTGACTCAAGGAATACAAATTCAATTATAAAACGAAATTTATATCCAAGAATATAAAATATGTTTCGAGTAAATGATATTTTCTCATAATTTGGATGTAGCAGTCAACTGATAAATATTCTCAACGGCATTGAAACGCACGTTTCAATCTGTTTAAGCCTATTCGTACTTTACACATATTAAATATGCATTACTTGTTTTCTGTAATTGGTGTAGTTGACAAAATTTGCAAAGGCTAGTACAGTAATTAACTAATATCCGACGCGAAAAATGTACAAGGCTCACTATTCCAGATGATATTCCTCACTCTTAATTTACATTGAATGGTTACAAATTTTTTCTACCTTCGTGTTGGCTTACAAACACTAGATCTAGCCGACTAAGGCAACGTTTTTTTTTTTTTTTATTATTTCTGATAGATTAATTAATAACATAAAAGAGTCCATTGAGATTTTTCGAATAATGTTCGACCTACTCAGTCGCCCTTTTCGCATTCTTCTCACAGCCCTTTTCAATATCTAATATTAATTAAAATAGTTCATTTTTCTTACAATGCTCGGATAGAGCAGAAAAGCAAACATTACTGGAATGACTAGACAACTTTTAAGAGTCTTAATAATCGTTAAGGACCCAATATTTATCATATTGCTCCAGTATAGCGCGAATAAAGTTGCAGGGCATTCTAATTCAATGCATTCAATTTTAATTAATATTTTTTTCAATATTGACATATCTGTGCAGAGAATGGGCATCGATTTAATTAACAAACAGATTTTACGCGATGATAGGCAAAAGGACATTTGTGCGAGTAGAATGTAAATGGAAGCGAATTTTGCGGCTTACTGATATAATTATCCAAGCAAATTATCCAAATGTCATTCGCTGTTAAGCAGAGTCGAGGCTCGAGTCGGTTTCCTTCGCTGCTTCTTTCATACTCGATTACCTTGTCTGTTAGGATCATCCTCGCTCGCCTGAACGCTTTTGATGTACGTGTATCTCTCCGAGGGTGTACTTATGCGCGTGCGAGTGCCCGGGAGACGAGGGGCTATAATTGAGAAACATTGCAGAAAAGAAAATAATTCAGAGAGAGAGAGAGAGAGAGAGGTGCAGGCAAAAAAAGCGTTTTTATGCACCCAAAGTGCAATATTTGTCAATGCACTGCTCCAGCTTATTATTCTATTTATGAAATAGGGCTGACTCATTAGCGCGTTAATTATTTTGTGTGGGAAAAAAAAAAAAAATTTTCCGTCGCATTTATTCCCAATCGTGAGCGCGGCTGAGTTCTCAAAGATACTGAATTACGGAACGAAGACTTCATAACATAATTCAAATGATTTTACAGTCGCAATTAGGGAAACGTTGGTGCATCGAGCTTAATTGCTGGGTTGCCGTTGATGAACAAGCTTTCGCGAAATGAAGCAGCTTTTTTTCATTCGAGTACTTAAACAGTTCAGCATAATATCAGGTTACAGCTTCGTATTGCCGCGTAAAGTTAATAAAGGTGCCGGTGGCGGTGGGTCAGAACGAGGGGGAAAAAAAAAAAAAGCGATCGTTATTTTGCCCGGACACCTGTAAAACTCGGCTCCTCCTCACTCCTAGGCGCACTGATTTGACTGCTCTCAGCAGCTGGCATTATTGCCGGCGATACATCATACAATGCCCAAGCTAATGCGGAGTGCGCGCGAGGCCTAGAATAAAAGCAGAGGCAATTTCCTGCTCAGCTTATCCCGGGGGCTCGGGATCAATTTTAAAGAGCGCTCGAACGGATCCGGGAAGCTCAGCCGCGCGTTAAAGAATACATCCCGGTCCCGATAATTTATCTAGCCCGAGACAATAACCCCCCGCCCCCCCGGCAGCTAACGCGCAGCCCCAAAGGTCTCTCCGATCCTCCCCGCCCCCCCCCGGCCGCTCCGGCTTTGACGCTGGCCAGGACGCCGGCGGACTTACTTCTCCCGTGGCCCTGCTCCTCGATAAAGAGGGAAGCCGACGCGAGGCGAGCCTCCCGACTCCGGCCGGAGTCCCTCTTCCCTTTGGCTTTGGCTCGGCGAGCCCCGTCCCTAGCCCCGGGAGCCCTCGGATCAAACGGGACCCGCCGTCCCGGTGATCGATTCCGCCCCGAGGCTCGAGGCTCCCGGCGAGCCCCGCAGGACGAGAGCCTCGGTCGCCGTGCCTGGGCCGTCGGGGACCTTCGGCGCGAGTCCTCCCTGTGGCCCCGCGGGGAAGCCCTCCCACCCACCCACCCCTCCTCGTTGGGCTGCTTAATTTGAGCGCTCGCCGCGGCTAGATTGTTGATGCGTTGCCGTGACCGTTGGTTTTGCGGCGGTGAGGGGCCGGAGGGGGAGTAGGTTTTCGAAAACCGCATGGGTCTCTTATTATTTTTTATTTCTCTCTCTCTCTATCTCTCTCTCTTTCTCTCCCTCTCCAACGAATCGAGCCCACCGCGGCACGAAGTTACGGATGCGGCTCTTGCAAACAAAGCGGGACGGAGAAATATTTATGCGAGCAATTAATTTTGCAAAATAGTTAAATAATGCACCCGCGTCATTTGCATAGGAGCTTTAGAGCCTAGCCCTTAAACACTGGACATTACTGCTGGCCAAAGTTGTAAATTTTCTTTACCTTTGCGCGAGCTATTGCAATATTTAAATTAGGTGCCATCCTTCGTTCGCGCTTCTTTGCCCGGCTTAAGCTCGCGAGGGAAAAAGCTCAAAGTCGGAAGAGAAGTACGCCGGGGCAAGGCTAAAAATCTCAGGCGACGGGCTCGATAATCGAAAAGCTGAGTCCCCTACGAGCGCGTCGGGCCTCGACAGTTTTAACAAAACTTCCATTGTCGCAATCGCTATTGGAGATATCGTCATCCTCGCTGAATACTCCCGAGGCAAAAGCTCCCTCGAAAAGGCCCTTGGCTCGATAACGGAGACCGTCATCGGATGGAAGCTCCAATACCGGGGGGAGATTGGACCTCGTAAAAACGCCGTAGGAGGCGTTCCCGAGCTCGTGCACGAAGCAGGAGTAAGGAAGCAGCCGGGAGCCTTCCTTCCAAGTCCACTCGAGCCGGGAGTATCGAGGAGGGAGCGCCGGATAACGAGTCGACGAGCTCACCGACCGGCGGCCTCGGCGGCCTCTGGCTTACCGACCACTGGACGCGCAGCGAGCGACCCACAGGTGGCGCGAGCTCCCGAGCAGTGGCCCGAGCCATTTGGCGAATTATCCCCGTCGCTCGCCAGTCTCGCTACCGACGCTCGACGGGCCCCAGGGATCGAGCGAATACGGGCACCGGCCACCGAGCGCAGACGATTTCTCGTCGCCCGTCGACGCGCTCTCTCTCTCTCTGGATTAGCTGCGAGGAGAGAAACAAAAAAAACATGGCCGCACTGATACCGAGGAGTCACTTTCAAGCCTTGAGTAAGAGCTCGCTACCGGGGAGCCGCGTCCCGAGGACCCTATTCGGCTAGAAGGCCTCCCGAGCCAGGCCCTCGTAACCCCTCGAGGCTTGTTTACCTCGGGGGCAGGCCTCCCTCGTTATGTAACCCGTCACTAAAGGTTTGGACGTCTCTTCTGCTTTTCACAGAGATACAGAGCCTGTGTGCCGCCAACGTCGCTGCGCCGAGCTGCGGCTACTCCCAGAAAGTCAAGACCATCAAGAATCCGACGACCGCGAGCTTGAAGCGGGGACCCGGCGGTCGGAGCTCCTTCAACGGCATCGTCTGCACGGTGTTCGGTAACACTGGCTTCATCGGCAGACATGTGTGCAGCCTCTTGGGAGCCAACGGCACTCAGGTACCCGGGCTCGCCCTCTCGGCAACTAGGTTAAAATTGACAAGTGCTCGATAAACCCTCGGCGAGGCTTGGACCCGGTGTCTCGAGCCCAAGAGCTCGTGTACTGCTCCCGGCTGAGCTTCAGGTGTAGCAGCAGTTTTTCTTCGCAACGTGCTATTTTTTTTTTTTTTTTCTTCCCTAAAACCCACCTTTCAACGGCGTTCTTTGTATCCTTTTTTTTCTTTAATTATGCCTTTTTTTGTTATTCTAATGTATATATATATATATACATAACTCATTCGAGTTTTTAATTATTATTTTGCAAATATTTAAATTACCCGAGTCCCTAAGACGAATAAAGAAAACAATTTTTTTGGACCTCCGTCTCTCAAAGCTTCTAATTTATTCTAATTTCTAAATCTTAAGTAAGTGGTTCTTGTAGTGGACAGTTATTATTAAAAGCCAGTAGAAAGTAGATCGACAATTAGTAAATATCAATAAGTATTTTTTCAGTTTAAATATATTAAATGGATTTTCGAAAAGTTTTATTTAATATTGCTTATTGTAGATTTGGAGATTTATTGATCCAATAATAATGTAATTGATAGTTACATCTTGAATATTTGTAATTAAATTCAATGATTCGTGCATAATGATGTGATAATTATCAATTTCTTATATTTTACAGTTAATTCTTCCGTATCGTGGAGATTTCTATACATCACTGCCTTTAAAATTATGTGGTGATCTTGGCCAAGTTTTATTTCATCCTTTTCATTTACGTGATGAAGAATCAATAGTAAGGTGTATAAAACACTCCAATGTTGTTATAAATTTAATAGGGAATGACTGGGAAACTAAAAATTTCACTTTTGATGATGTTCATGTTACGGGTGCAGCAACACTTGCAAGACTTTGTAAACAACATGGAGTTGAGAAATTCATTCACGTTTCGTGTCTAAATGCTTCTTCGGAACCAAAAGTAATTATGACTCTTTTCACAAATATTAAAAGGTATTTGTAATATTTGACATCGTTAGATCAATAATAAATTGTGTTTTTAAGCGATTACTATTAGAAGATGGCTCAAAATTTTTGAAATCTAAATTTTGTGGAGAATGTGCAGTCAAAGAAGAATTTCCAGAGGCTGTAATTATTCGACCATCCGATTGTTATGGAATGCAGGACAGATTTATTTCGTTTTTTGCTAACCCATGGATATTGCACTTCAAGTTAGTTAATACCCTTTTTACGAATTAAGTTTGCAGTTACTTTTTTTTTTATATTCCAGTCACAATTGTACTGTGTATATGTTTTTTATAATAAATTTTATTTTTTAGGGGAGTTCCACTTTATAAGAAAGGAGAAGTAACAGAAAAGCAGCCTATATACGTCGGAGACGTTGCGGCTGGAATAGTCGCAGCTATAAAACATAGAGAAAGTGCGGGTAGAACCTACCAGTTCGTAGGGTAAATAATATTTTTTTGAAAACAAAACAAGATATTTGTTTATCTCTGAATTCTCTTGTATCTTCGTATTTATGCTTACGTAAATAAGGAAACTGAATTTACAGACCACAACGTTACAAACTAGCAGATTTCGTAAAATGGATCCATTTACTTATAAAGCGAGATACCCTTGAGCATGGTTACAAAATACTAGACATAGAACGGGCTCTATTGTACAAAGCAAAAGTCTATTTTACCGAAATGACGTATTTCAGTAAGCTTTTTGGATTGGGCCACTTGCACTGGGAAGCTATAGAAAGGGTAAGAAAAAAACCTCCAACTTTTAAGTGTCCTTTATACAAATTAAACTTATACCATTTGCCACTTGTATATTCAATACAGGAAGATTCATAAATTAACTAGGAAATGATTTTTTATTTTCAATAGGCTAGTACAAGCGACAACATTATTAAAGGTGTTCCAAGGATCGAAGATCTTGGCGTTAAGCCAATAACAGCAGATATGCAAATTCCGTGGGAATTGCTTAGTTACCATAAGGATGGTCATTACAGAAAAATACGTAAGGAATATCCACCCGTGACACCTCCGACACCAGTAAATTACAATACATTATAATCGCATATTTATGAAGCAGCTTAAAAAATGTACTCCGATAAATATCATATATTAATTTATTACTTATATGAGTAGATTGTCATTAAATTCGATTAAAATTGTACATCAATTTAATTGATGTGAAATGTACGAGACTCTTGAATGTATAAAAAAAGAATCTATCTTTGTAAATAATAAAAATCTATTGTATTATAATAACAAAGCGAAATTTATAAAGAATATGATTTCTAAAAATAATAATTATCATTTTTTTTCTAAATAAGTTCATTTTATTAAATTTTCATTTTTATTGAACATCTCAGAACCAACATAATTATAACATGATGAAAAGATAATCGCTATGTATAATCTCCGTGGACAAGGTTATTGAAAAATAAAAGCCTGAGTTGGTCCTCAGTTATATTGCTAGGCTTTATAGGCCAAGCAAAGTCTTATTCAATAGGTTGCCTAAGAAGCTTGAAAATCAAGAATAAGGTTCTTTCAATGCTTAAAAGCACTGAAACGATTTTCACGTACAATTGTAAATTCAATCCAATTCAATCATTTATATTGCTTAGGTGAAATTGAATACATATATACATATATATGTATGTATGTATGCATGTATATTTTATACATGTTGATTGCATTTTAATGTAATACTCCGAAACGCAGTTAATTAATAAAACAATATATAATTGTACATAAGCAAAACTGTAAAAAAATTAATGCTACCGCAAAATATCAATTATCCTTGAAAGGAGTAAGTAAAAAGTAATAAACATTACAAGGTTTCACAAAATACTACTCCGTAAAAAGAAACAAAGCAAACCCTTAATCCTCGATTTTTTATTACTCGTACACAGCTGGCTTTGTAAAAGCATTATTATATATATATATATATATAATAATAATGGGTACATACGTATGAATTATGAATCAGCAACGACGAGCAGTAAGACAAAAATTATCCTGCGTGTTCGGTGCAATTACACAAAATCCCCTTCGATTATTCCGATTAAAACCCATTTTTCATCGCACAATTTTCAACGCATAAAGTTCGTGGAAGCTTTCGTTTAGTTTTAATGATCAATAGCACGCGAGATGGAATGATTGCAAGAATGGACATTCGTAATAAGCTATCGATACTTTGGTTTTTTCCAACAGCAATACGTCTAAATAATAAGTTGCCATAGGCTAACATTTTCCCAACGGATGAAATTCTCATAAACGATCGCCTTGATTAAAGCGGCATAAATACGTGTATTTGAGTTCATATGAAAAAGCTTTGTCTTCGATAAAGCGTTACTTTTTACTTCTTCAAGTACATAATGAATTTTGGTTATTATCACTTCATAAACGGGTATGTTTGAATATTAATTAAGATATGAATTATACATAATTTCGATAATACCCACGTATAAAGTCTTATTAAGTGTCAAGGAACTTTGAAATAATGTATTGAATCATTGAAAGTCCGTTTTCGTGTGTACATAAGTACATAAGCTTGTTATACAGTTGTATCGAGAGTGAATATTTACTCAAGAAGGGGATAATTTTTAAAAGTGTATTTTAAAGGGAATTCAAAAACTTCCAAATAATGAAGTATATTAAAGTAGCATTGAAAACTTCATTGTACTAGAAATTTTACTAAAGTATTGCAATATTGTTGTCAAAATTTTTGTGTACTTTTTTTTTATTGTTGTATACCTTTTTTGATGCATTTATCTACTCGATTTTGTAGTGATAACTTTTGATTTTTGAACTTATTTGATTTTCTTTACTGAAAAATACCTCCTCGATATTTTTACAATCTACAAATTATTCTACATTTTCAAACTTAGTAATAGGCAGCTTTAGAACAAGACGTCGTAATAGCGCAGAGGACTAAAGATTCGACTTAAAACTGCGTCAGAAATTAATTGATGTATTTTATGCCAAGTACTTGCAAGTATTGACTATCATTTATTCAGTCTAATTGTCATCGGCTGATTTCCGGCACGAGAAAAATGCTTATAATACATGGATTGTTATATTCAGAGTGAAATTATTTCTTTTTACTCTTAGCGTCCATTATAAATAATTAAAAGCACCAGAGACTCTTGTAAATAGTCAAATACTGTGCAAACTATTACTTTGCTATTAAATTCAGAGTAAAAAGACTTACATTTGATATGTTGCATGCATGAGAAAAATTAATTAACACACGACTATCTCTTAAAATAAATATTTAAATTATATTTTCTTTAATATCGTATAGGTTAATATCGAATACTAGAAAAGAATTCATACCCTTATTTTAAAAGTGTATTGATTTAAATTTCATTTTACAATCTAGCCATGATATAACGCATCAGCTTTAATGGAACGCAATGAAAATAAGATTGCAATAAACGATATATCTATCGATTAAAATTCAACATTTAAGACTTATATTCTATACTAAAAATCTTTAATCATAAAGAAAGTTGATGATTTCATATGTTAATAAACGTAACTCTTAAAAATTCCCGCAGTAATATTTTAATTGTCCTTTCATCATTACGTACAAATTACTTTAAGATAAATTTTAGCAACCGCATCATAGTATTTGAATATTATTAGTT
This sequence comes from Kradibia gibbosae, assembly GCA_018907135.1. Taxonomy (NCBI): domain Eukaryota; kingdom Metazoa; phylum Arthropoda; class Insecta; order Hymenoptera; family Agaonidae; genus Kradibia; species Kradibia gibbosae. Next base: position 5,125,059 of record JACCHX010000003.1, read on the forward strand.
ACTTTCAAGAAATTTGAAGATCTTAAATCTATTTAGCAGAATTTAATTTGTTGAAGTATTTTAGTACATAACGCTTATAGAACACTTTTTTCCTTGTTAAAAGCTCATCAGTTTACTTTCGATATGCATTCATTACGCACGCTATTTTTTTATTTTTGTTTATGTGTATAGTTATTTGTTGTATGCGCGCGCGTGTGTGTGTGTGTATATATATAAATACGCACATATATAGTATCTACATGTGTATGATTGAATTTTATTATATTGTACATTAATCATAATAATAGTATGCAGTTAATATTTGAAAGATTATCTGTAATATATTCTAAATTTTCTTTAGCTTAATTTGTTAATACTTTCATTTCTTTAAATACTTTCACTTGTTCGTCTTGAATTATCACCTCCTTGGACCATTGTTGCTGCAATCTTGCAGTATGTTTTGTAATTTAAATATTTAAAAATCACTGCATCAATTTACAAATAAAGAAAAAACACCAATTACATATTATAATAAATTTTTGTGCAGAACATATAATCGATGGCTTTTAAGTATAAGTAAAAATTATCTTAAAAATTATTCAAAAACAAAAATCATTTTTGGCAACCAAAGTTTGTTCGTTTTTGTTCAATGAATTTTAATATTTATACAAATATTAATTTTTTTTTTTTTGAATGCTTAAATTATGCATACTTCTAATTAAAAAAATCAATGAAATTGATTTATTTAACTTATCGTATAACTACTATAATGGTTTCTATTATCTAATAATGATTATTTAATAATACATTTTTTACGATTTTCGTACTCTACCTTATATTTTTCGAAAAATCTAAAATGCGAATTAAATAATTACTATAGAGCTTTTAACATTATAAATGATCTCTTATAAATATTCGATTATTTTACGCTGTATAACATTGAGATATAAATTTTACAAAACGTTTAAACCACGAAAATTGTATTAGAATTTTTCAAAATAATTTTAATGATCTTAAGTCTTTCATCCTTATAAGTACAGCGATAGTAATACATTATACAGTATTAGTGTAATGAACATTTGTAATGATTTGTCACAGTATTCATTTAATCATCGGTAAATGCCTTTTATATTTCTTCAATGACCTGCTTAAATGTTATAATTTCTAATTAAATTTATATAAATCTATATAAATAATATTACAATATGACTGCAATATAACTTCAACACATTGGTGATAAAAGTACTCGTTTTAGCAAAAATAGTCGACATAAAAACATTTTCTCGTAAAAGTTATAGATATTTTTATATTAAACGCACTAATGTGATGAATTGAATAGATGTTAATAAAAAATAAGGATTAAGGTGTATTATGTGCCCAATAGAATAGTTGCAATCAAAGTGAGTTCATTTTTCGAATAATATTAAAACAATGTAAAATCAATATAAGATGAGACAATCAAGACCATTTGAACGTCGAAAATTCTGTAAATAATATTATTATTAAATAAATTACAATGGCCTCGTTAAAAGATATAAATGCATTAAGCCTCTGTAACACATAATCTCTTGATCCGATTAGATTAATATTAGTTATCGACAGTTAAATTTTTAAGCTTGATAATACAATTCAAATGAACAAGAGACACTCTGAGCATTTTAAATTGCAGGGATAAATTTTATTTCCGCATTTTATGTAGTATATTTATCATAAAAGTTTTAGCGTTTAATATTTTTGTTTTTTTATTCTAATGCAATGAAAAATATGTTGGCGAATAAAAACATTTAATGCGCGACATTTATGCATTAAGATTAAAAATACAATCGAGCTAAATTCCGACCCGTGAAAGAATGAAATAAAAATGTGCTGTAATACGACCACCGTATAAGCGTAATTATCGAATAACAAGGAATATCGCTTACGCGATCCGCTCATTAAAGGAATTCAAACACCGACGTACGCGGCCTATGTATTACCAAATGATCGAATCGAATGTACGAGTATTAGGAACCGAAAAAACCATCGGTATGAGAGTGTGATTTTTTACGAGAGAGAGAGAGAGAGAGAGAGAGAGAGAGAGAGAGAGAGAGGGAGAGAGAGGGAGCATGACTCGAGAACTAGACGGAGAAAAATCTTCGCAAAATTTCAATGCCACCGAGGGGCCTTCGAGCTCGAGACAACGATCCTCGCTCCGTTCGCCGCTTAGGAGCGATATAAATTTGCACAACCTTAGAGTCAAGATACGCTCGTGCGTGGGTGGGTGGGTGCGAGGCTCGGGCTCGGGTGAGCGTCCACGGGACTCGCGGAGGTCCGTAGACTCCGGCAGGGCCCTCATAAGACGAGGAGCCTCGACAGGTAAAGGCAGACCGGTGGCACGAGGGCGAGGCCGCTGGACCGGACGCTCAGTCCCGAGCCGTAATTGTCCTTGGTGAGCTTCTCGTGGCAGCTGGCGATCGATTCTAGCTCGACCAGGCTCATCGGCTTCCCGTTGAACTCCGCGGTCGATATGCAGTTGTTGCGCCTGCGGAACTCGTCGGCGGAGCCGTTGACGAAGCCGCTCTCCAGCACCAGGTGGATCTGGCAGTCGCAGGGAAAGTGATTGCCCTCGGCGATGACCGTGCTCACCCGGAAGGAGGCGTCCCCGTACTTGGGGGCCTTGAGCACGTGGTTCTTCTGGAAGCGCAGCAAATTTATCGAGAAATTGGAATTCAGGTGCAGCTCCTCTATGGCGTCAATCTTGTTGCTTATTATGTTTAGGGTGTCGATGTGCTCGAGCCCGAAGAACGCGTCCTTCCGGATGATCCCGAGGTCGCTCGTCTGTATCACCAAGTTGCGCACGTTCCTGAAAGTACAATCAATCTTTCAGCTGCGGCCCTTCGAGAGCTCCCGACCTCCGCGAGCGGCGCCGCGACCTCGACGCCCTCGGCCTTCGAGTGCGCCCCGACTACTACTACTCGCACGAGTAGTGCCACTTCGCCGAATTCACAAGTTCCTTGGCTGCTCAAGGGCCGAGACGTACCCGAGCGGCCCGAGGCTCGGTCTCGATTAATCGTCGCATCTTATAGAGGCTCGCGTTGGCTCGCGGCTTTTCAATCGCTTCGCTAACGATCGCGAACGCAAAATTACGAGTCGATGCTAAATCAAGAAATCGCACTGGACAAAATGAATCTACTCTTTTCAACCCGGGTTTTTAATGCGAATATTTATCTATATAGATAGGCGTATGTACGTATATATTTGTGTATGGTATACGCAGGAAAAGATCCGGATGTAAGTCAAGAAGAGGACTCGAACGGTAATAATGATCACTGGCGCGTAGGAAGCAGATAATTTACGAGCTAGCGAGGGGCCATTGATGACTAGCCGTAGGGCAGCAATAAGAACAAAGAAGGCAAAAGGTGGCAGTGGGGCGGTGCAGAACTAACTTGAGGCCGCGGAAGGTGTAGGGCTCGAGCCCCTCCAGATCCATGAAGGTGAGCTTGAGGAGGCCGACGTACTCCAAGCCGTTGAAGGCGTCGGGCTCGATGCTGCGTATGCCGGCCGGTAGGACGAGGTGCTCGACGAAGGTCAGCCCGGAGAAGGCGTTGCTGTGTATGGTCTTGAGGGGATTGTTGCTGAGTATTATGAAGGATATCTGGGAGCTGCCGGCGAAGGCCTTGCCCCTTATGTGGGCTATCTTGTTGTGGGCGAGTATGATGGTGCTGACGTTCTGCAGGGCGGCGAAGGAGAACTCGCCGATGCTCGTCAGGGGCGCGTTCTGGATGGTGAGGGTGTGGAGCTTGCTCAGGCCCCGGAAGGCGAAGGGCTTTATCGAGGATACGTTGTTGCCGTCGAGGCAGAGCTTCCTCAGGGACCGGAGCCGGGCGAAGGCCTCGCTCCGTATCACCGGTAGGTCGTTCTTCGAGAGGGAGAGCTCCTCGAGGTTCGGGGGCAGGCTACTCGGGATGTCCCTCAGGCCGCCGGTGTTGCACAGTATCTAGTGGGGCACGGCCGAGATTAGAGCCCGAGAGCCACGCGCGCAGCCCCGACTGCTGCTGCCTCGACGCCCACTGGCGACTGAGGGATTTTGTTCTGCCCTATCCACCCACCCCACCCCACCCCCCCTTATCGATGCAACCTCCGGGCATTGTTACTCTCGTTCCCTCGGACGTGTCCTTCGACTTTCCTCTCCGCGAGTGCGACGCTCGCCCCGCGCTTGTGTCCGCTCCGGCTCACTTTTACTCCCCGCTTTTCTAACCAATCCTAGTGTCGAGCTCGCTTCTTCTTATAACATTAGGCAGAACGCGTATGATTTGCCCGACCCAAGGCAATAATATCCTTTCTCGTATGCATTCGATATTATTTCAACACTTCCCTTGCGCTTCTATTTTCGAGCTATATTTTACCGACGGCACAATTCGTACGTCCCGTTGCGCCGACGCCCCGCTAATGATAAATATATATTGTTAAGAATAAAAATCTAGTCGCTAAATTACCCTTCCTACTTATAAAGGACGAACTTTTATTGGGGGGGAAAAAAAAACCCGTTGGGAAAATAATACTGCCAAAAGGGTAATTTTTTTTTCTATTCGTTGGAATCCTACTAATCGTCCTTGTTGACGGGCATTAAAGGCAATATCTAATTCTTATTAATGGAATGACGAGCCTACGGTTGGCTCACACAGTAACATTCAATTAATCCATAGAAACAGTCATTCCGCTCACATAAAATGAACTATTCACTCGTTTAACTGCATTGTAAATTATATAGCTTTAACAATGATAGTTGAAAATACCTTTGATTCACGGGTTATGCTCGCGCGTATAAATCCACGGATTCCGGTGAATTGAATGATAATTCATGTAATGAGACAATACGAAAATGGTCTTACGTATGAAATTGCTTTTTTTTTTTTTTTTTTTTTTCAATCAATTAATTGGCTTTGCTTTTATTTGGTACGATATAAAATATTTTTTAATGTAAATGATTTTAAGTATATTTATAAATCCAATTACAAAGCTTTAACTACTGCAGAACAATACGTTCATTGTTGTATAATATTTGAGACTGACGTTCGATACCATTGATATTAAGAAGGCAATTAAAAGCGACAATATTATTGACTTATCGATAAGCTCTGCAGTTTTAAAAAAGTCGAAACAAAAATATTTAATGCCTATACTCCAGGATACAGCACATTAATATATATATTACGAAAGCATCTTTAAAGACTTGTTAAATGCCTCGTTAGTACCCTGTAAGCGTATGTCGCAAGGCTCTTTTAAATATACTAAAAATTTATCAATTTAACACGGATAATCCTTGCATTTAATGTTCGTTGATAATCTTTGCTTTATTAATAAGCCAGGCTTACTAAGAATGCGCAAATTATAAAAATAAAGTAATTATTGGCTTGGGCGAAAAACTTTTTTATGCTTGTGGAAAGCATAAGCTTAATAATGAAATGTATCATATATATATATATATATATATATGTGTGTGTGTGTGTGTGTGTGTGTGTGTGTGTAGATAATTTTGTAAGCAACAACAATTTTATTTTAGAATACTAATTTGCTCGGTAAAGGTATCAGTATAGTACCAACGATATTGCCGTAGTTTACAAAGTTATCGAGTGCCTGATATTAAACTATAAGCGCACAACGAACCGACTGCTTGCTTAATAAAAACAAGAACACGTTATAAATGCACACGTGTTAATGCCATTAGGCGCATCATCAATGATTAAATAAGGTTGAAGGAAGAAAAGCGCAAAGCATATGTAGCGCGGAGCAAATCGACAACTGGATGATAAAAAGCTTCTTATTGTCTCGAAAACACTGCCGAGTCTTTAAAGCTTAACGGAAAAGTCCAGCTTGTGAATTTGGTGCGAACGCGGCGGTCGGCAAAGCGGTGCAAAAGAGATACAGAGTTACACTCCCCCCTTGTGTTGTTTTAATGCAGATGAGCACGAAACTTTTAATCGCACTTTCTGTCGGAAGCCGAAATTCCATCGAAAAAGACGTACTCTGTCGAACAATTCCCCGTTGCAAAAACAGAGATAAGCACTTGTAGCGGTCCTAAGCCCTCCTCTCCTTATTCCTCACCTTATAAAATGAACACTGGATTGGCCATTAGCTCGAGAGTTTAAGTATAAAGTAATTACTCCTACTCCATGAGTTTGTCTATGCGACTTTATTTACATTTAAAATCCCCTTGACAAAGGAGCCCCTTCCCCGACTGTTTGCGAATACTTTAAATTTTTTCTGCTCTCATTTTTCTGTTTTTAATCTTCGCTGGGCATTCTCATTAAGATGTCCATTGTTCCAAACAAATGTGTAAAACAATTAACGCTGCGATTCAACAAGTTTCCTTGTACGCATTACTTTTAGCACGTAATTTGCATGGCGATGCTTTTTTAGGGAGGGCCATTTCGTTGTTACATAATTTAGGATCATTGTAAGACTCTCTTAACGCGAAAACATTATTGCGGAGAGTGAAGATCATTGATATTAAAATTGATTTGAATTCTACGCACATAATACAACAAAGAGCTTTAAGTATTTTATTTTCTTATGAATTTCAATTATTACGATAAAATGTATAAATGCTATTGAGATGAATTCCCTTTGCGTTTACGATAAACGCAACGTAAATGTATTTTAAATCTTCTTTTGTCAAATATGTCATTAATTATTTCCCTTGGATTTAAAAATTTTTTTCACGAGAAAACACAAGATAATAGTCACCCCGAGTGTAGTTAAGAAGCGGCGAATAATAATGTAATTGATTAAGTAAATGTGTCTTTATTATAGAACCAAGCTAAGACTTAATTAAAAAATCAATTTTACGAAACTGAAGGGTCGTCGCGGAGAAACCCGACTGCAGTTATCTTAGTACTTTCATAGCCTCCCTTATCTATTCCTTTTACTAGTTTACATTTCATTTCTCCAAGAGAAACGTCTGCGTATATTAGCTGCAGCGGGAATTTCATCAGCATATGTTGCAATATACACCGTGACAAATTTTTTGAACACCAAAATTATATTATTCAACTTGCGTTCAACGAATAATTTTTTTTTATGCTCAACGATGAGCGTTTCAATATTTTCAACAAAAATTTCTTATCAAAAGTAATCTTTGTTGGCAAAAAAAAAAAACAGTTACAAAATTTAATATGCTGTAAACAAGTTATGGATAAAAATTGGTAAAATTGGTGCGCAAATTATTTTAGAAATCTATAGTTAAGTATTGGCTCAAGCATTAAAATTATTAATAATAATAAAATTTTCAATTAACGCTCAAAGCCAAATGTTATATCGGAAAAAGTTTGATCCGAAGTACTTTAACTAAATCCAAAAAATTTCTAGTACTTTACATTGTCATTTTCTTATGAATGTCCATACCATGTATTTTGTATATGCATTTTATAAGAAAGCAAACCTGCGTTAGTTTGTTAATTCCATGTGTGCTTTTTTTCTCTGTTCTAAAAAAAATGAATAATTATTTTAGGATTTCGAACATTCAGATTTCCTTGATATGATGTCTCCTCAAAGATAAAGGACTGGGAGCTACTCAAAAGGAGGGATTTAAATTGAAATGACAATTCAGTTCTCAAAATCAGACTTTCTGTACTTTCCCTTTATTTGAACAAAGATCTTATTCCATGTAAAAGCGAATTTCTTCTAGTACCCACTTGAGTGTAATTCGAAAATTCTATGAATTAAAATCCCGTAGTATTTTCAAACTAGTTCTGGTGAAAATGTAAAAACGATTGTTATGGTTTCTACAAATTTGATTTTTTTTATACGAAAATTGTGGTCACCGCGTTATTAGTCATGAAGTATTTGCATATTTAATTGTGGAATTTATGCAACCACGTTAACGTGTTCCTAATTTGGTTACAAAGTGTTTGCCAATTGATTTAAAATTATACATTGCGTATGTTTTATTTGTGTATGAAATTATCAAAAATATTCACACAGGGCGTAAAATATTTTTTTTAAATTTGTAATGCAAATATTGAATACAGATTATTTTGATGATATTTTATTGATGAGTAGCGTTCCACTCTACCCAAGAAATTTGTTAACCAGTGGAATAATTTATTATGGGTTTTTCTCTAAAGATGCGTTGCTTCGAGCATCAAGCATTATTAGTTTATAATTATAGAGCGTACTTTATAAATTACGTAATTTGATGTTATATTTAACAGATCTTAGAGATAACAAATCCTTTAATAAAATTAGCTCATCATTTAATAAATCGCAGAATCAATCTCGCATGCGAAACATAATTTGATGTATATTAGTACAGAGTCTAAAACAAATCTATATATATATGTATAACCATATTGTCTTATAAACCACGCATACGACATTGACAATAGCGGCACGACATGCCTCAATTCGTAATCGAACGCATGATTTACATTAATTAACGATAATGCACATTGTGGCATTGTTAAAAAGCGTCATTGTAATATGTTAAATCCATTGAATGTCCACGGGAAATCTTGCTATTATTAAGAATTTTGCGCGAAACCCGAAAAATTTTAATTTTTTAAAAAATTCGACTACTTATAGTAAGTCTTATAACGTGTAAAAATAATTTAATATTTTTTAACAACGATACAGACTGCTTAAATGTGTCGTTTTTTTTTTAATTTTCTTGAGATGTGTTTCAAAAACTTTCATTAAATTAATACTATCTGAACATTTAATTAACACTTTTATTAATCAATTTTACCCAAAAACTCATTTAATAATATGTAAATTCAAAAATGATTAAAATACGAAAATAGGTTATTATATGAATGTTTCAAGCGTAAAATAATGTTTAACGTATTACTGAATTTTCAAAGAATTTCTTTCTTATCATTTTTTACACTAAGCTTCAACTTACAAATTAAATTGATACTTAATTATAAACGATTTGTCAATAAGATACGTATATTTTTCAAGAAAGGTGTAATGTTAAACTTAGTAAATAATATTATAAAAGAATATTAAAGAATTGAAGAAATATTTAATACTAAAATATTTAAGAACATATCTCCATAAAGTAGTTTTTATTTATTTATTAATGTAGTAATTGTTTCATTAAAATAATTTTAACAGTTAAAATTATTGGCTTAATAAAAAAAATAATTCACAAAACAATCCGTTAACTAATTACTCAATTGGCTTTAAATGAAATTGCAATAATACGTTTCAATTACAATGGATATGTACATAAATAATTACAATTTTTTAATTAAAGAACATTCGTACAGAACAATTTGTATAAATAAACCATTCAAATTTTATGAACAATAATGTAATTCTATCCTGACGGGATTTTTATTCAAACGACACCGCAAACTTTGTATATAGATCAGTATAATAAATATTTTACAATAATCTATATATTTTTTATAATATAGAAATATAAAAAGTAATTTTTTATGTTTACTGATTTTTATTCACTTCGTCTAGTTTACGCGATCTACCTATGCAATATTTTTAAATTAGCAAAATACGAGCCTGAAATATAATATTAAAAAAGAGCATTGCACAAAAAATAACTATTAAATGCTTATATATGTTTTATCGATCTATTATTTTTACTTAATTTTTATTGCTCAGAAATGATATTAACAATAATACTAAGTAGCTTTACGAAACATTAAATTTCATATTTTTTTTACAAATACAACCTCATTATATTAAAGTAATTCAAAATTGTTTTATTTAAAAAATTAGATTTTCTCCTTTATTTTGCCATTTTGTTTAAAAATTTTTCTTTAATACAATGTCCATTTTATGACTATTGTTTCGTTATTACTATTTAATTTTAAGTTTCTAACCCCATGTAATAAATGACTTCCTTTCTTGTGTATCCTTACAATTTTCTATTCTCAAACTGTTTACTATTTTTTATTTAACCAGAAAAATATTCTAGTCTAGTCTTTTTTATTCCCCTAATGTCTACCACTCATTGTTTGTACATTCTTGACATGCATATATTTTTCAGCGCATTCGTTTTGTTAAGCTATCCTTCTTTTAAAAAATTTATCCTTTATAAACAACCTTTTAGAACTATTATAAGAATCGTGATTTTATTTTTCTCTGTTTCTATTCTTTGTAAAAATAGAAAAAGATATTTATAAAATAAGCCCTGATACTCTTCTATGTTGACTTTCATTCATAATGTTTATAGTTTATTTTAATGTTTAGTCTATGTTTAGTCTTTAACAATATGTTTGTTTATAAATTGTATAAGAGTTCTGAATTTTTAATCGTTTCTCTGGGTCATCTACACATACTAATCCTATGAATCATAAAATTAAAAATTTTTTCCAAACTGGATTTTAGAAGTCCAATATTTTATTCCAAAATAAGATGGTAAAAAGCTTACGACGTGTCAGTTGTTATTAAACAATTATAATAGTTGCGACAAGTTATTCCCAATATATATACTCACATAATTATGATTACGAAATGTCAATTTCATTCTTCCAAAACTGAAGTTTTGATTTATTGAAATTCTTTGCCATACTTTTTTAAAGTATAATAGAATATTAAATGCACGTTTTTTCAAACTGTTTTGTATAATTTATTTTATAATAATTTTAGCCCAATTCATTTCCTAATTATGCAGGTGAGAGACCTTATTTAAATAATAATCACTACTTTAAATATTAAAATGATCAGTAATTATATTTCATTTGCAATTATTACAAAATATCTCTATAACGATTAAAACGTATTTATTGGTTTTATATGGGTTAAAAATATATCATTTTTCTAAAATGTATTATAAACTAAAGATATTCCCAAGACAGTGAATAATCCGGTCTTTATTTTCAATAACTGTGCCATTTATAATGTTTTTTTATTAGCTCTTCAAGAATTTTCAATACTTTATCACAGTAGTTTTCCAATTAAATACAATAGATATTCAAAAGTCTTTAATAACTTATAAATCTGATATGGTCTAAAATTTAGCCTGACTTACTTTTAATTCTGAGACGGTATCCGATATAATAAATTATACATTTACATATTTCAAATTAGATATCGTTTTCAATTCCTGAATATTTAATACTACTTGTAGATTATTGAGTTAATTCAATAAGCAATTTAAATAAAATAAGATTCAGAATGATTGAACCGACAAATATAAATAAAGATTACGTATTTCTATTAAAATATTAACGATATAATAACACACAACTGAAATACCAGGCATTTTCTTAATTTACATTTTTATTAGCATAATATTATAATTCCGTAAAAAGATAAAAGTACAATGAAATCATGAAGTCTATATAAAACTAGAATAACTGCTTTTCTGTTATAATAAAGTTTTTATTATTCATCTGAGTAAGAAATGTATACCTTGTATAAAAAATAATATATCAATATTAAATCACAATTTTATTAACTGGTCATGAATAATTTGTAAAAAAAAATAATTTAAAAATATTAGGTACGAAATTAAGCGTCAATTAAATTTACTTTCTTAATTTTTATTGCATTAATCTAAGAATCAAAAAACATTTTTTGGTGATAAAAAATTAAAATAAGAATTTTACATGAAGCCACGACTAGACATTTGAATTAATTGAGTATGCAAAAGCATTCATTTATAAAACGAAAGCCTTTTTAGACTTTTTAGAAATTGTTTGTTTGCAATAAATATATAAAAAATTATCGATGTAAAATTCAAAAGAAAAGTAAAAAAAAAATGAAAAATTTTAAAAAAAGCTTCTTTATAATATAATTTGAGATTCAATACTTAATCATATTGAATAAAAAATGTGTACTACTGTTTGATCATAAAATATTAACAAATATAGCTCAGAAAAAAATGTTTTCGATATATATATATATGTATGTATAGTGTATAATATTTTATTAAAGTGCAACATTGTAATAAATAAAAAATATAGTTTAATTAAATACCAATAGAATTAAAAACCTTTTGTGCGAATAGAAAACTGCAATTCACAGATTCACATTATTTGGTCATAGCCATTGAGTAACATTCCAGATACATTCCTATTAAACTCTCCTTAATTTTATCAGAGGACTGAATCGTCTTGATATTCCTTGAAGTTAATCCGCCAAGTCTGATGCATTTATATTATGGTATTACGATTATTTGAGATTAAATAGCAAAACCATTCTTTTTTATATATTTTTTCACTATTATTTTATATAACGTCTTGTACTATTTAAATTTGCCTTATCTTCTTCTAATAAATTGTTTTATAATAATTCGATGACAAAAATATGCAGTCATCTATATTTATTTAAATCATATTTATTTGATTAATTTAATAGCAGTTCATGTTCCAACTTTCGTTTTGTTATGAGTCGGTCACTTACCCTATCTTATGGGTATACTCGATTAGTTCAACTAAACATTCAAATGAACATTCGTTGGAAAATTTTAAATACAAGCTGATATTCAAGGTATAAAAATTTTCAATTAAGTTGTATATTATGAATTTCTGTATGTATGTTAAAAAAAATTTTTATTTTCTTTACATTTATGTACATATGTTTATTTAATATATTTTCAAAAACTAAATTTTCAAGTGTTTTTTTTTCAAAATATTAAAAAACCTTATGAATGCTGATTGAGTAGTAACAATATAAATTTCCAAGATGTCAATCTATTAAAACAACGTTTAGTGAATATATATAGAATAAAAATTCATTAATTCTGGAATCTCGGATTCCTGATGTTATACTTCTCATACAAAAGAGTTAAAAAGTAATCAATTTGAAGAAAAGAAAACAGATATAGTGACTATAACTATGAACTCTCGTGTTTACTATTAGAACATTATGAGCAAAAATAATTCTGAATTTCGCATTAACATAAAGATTTATCCTTTCGAACTACCTTATACATTTTATTAATCATTATAAAGTGGGCAAATAAAGATTTTGTTTCAACAAATAAATATTTGTATGCATATTCAACGAAAAAAACACAAAATTTTATTATCAAATCTCGTTAATAAATAGCAGTCTGCCTTTTATGCTTATTAAATATGAAACGATAACCGTATTAGTTTTAAAGTATATTCACTTTAAAAAATGGAGATATGGAGAAAGTAGCTTGAAAGTTTTGATATTGCATGCTTATGAACATTACTCCGTTAAAGCGCTTACAATTCACCTACTTTTTGAAATTTTAATATAAAATTTGATTTACTTCGGTTTCAACTAATACTCTATAATTGAATATTGAAGAAAAAATCTTAAAAGAACAAAGGATACAGTTTCAATTATAACAGCTTCGTTACACAATATTGATTCATGACATGTTGGTAGTGTATGGGGAAAATAAGTAATTATGACTTATCGAAAATTGTTGTACATCAGACTTGTATATCAGAGTAAAACATCGATATTTCATCTAATTTCTTCTTCAGCCATTTGATCGTAAATCTATTATTTTGTTTTTAATTTACTTTAATATACATACAGTATTAACGTACACACAATAATATAAAAGAGATTGACATAGCGAAATTAATTAACTGCTGAACGTTGAATCATTATCCGTATTTTCAGCAACGATATTAGCAATAAGATCATTATTTTTATATTATTCATTCATTTATAAAATTGAAAGCCTTGTCTATATTTCAACCTAATACATTATGTAATAAAATTTTAATCATGTTGCCTGTATTTACATGCTTTATTATCTCCTCAGCATTAAATAAGGCGTACGGTTTGTCTGACATTATGTAGTGTACCGATTATTTAAAAGCTATTTCATTGATTTTTCATTGTTTTTTTTTTATTATTTATATTTATATAAAAATGTTCTTAAAAACGTTGTTGTCAAATTTAAGCGAGAGTCTTAAGTATCCAATTATAACCAAATAATAATTAAATGACTATTCCATTCGGATTAATTCTTATATTTCTATTTCTCATTGAATGCTATTTCATTATCAGTTTCACTGTTTTTACCAATTAACTCCAATAATGCAGATTTTAAAGTGTTTCGCCATTTATTGTCTAAGCCAACGTTTAAAGTACTTAAAAATGTATGACTAAAGTTTAATTAAAAGTATTTACAATGTCAAGCATTCTGAACATAATTCAGAATTTTATAATATTCGAAACATTTTAATATCTATTTATCATAATTTAATTTTTTTCGTTTTAAATTAACAGAATAATGGCATAAAAAGTTATTCGCCTATCAGAGAAAATTTTGCGTGGTTTAAATTTATGCGATAATACATTTTTCCCTATTCGTAAAGCTCACCGGCGAAATACATCTGCATTTAAAATATTTTCATATTTTTAATAATCTACTATGGTAGAAATTTTATAATAAAATATGCGATTGCACTATCAAAATGTGTGTTCTCAGATGACTAAGGCTTCAAAAGATTTTGCCGTTTTATTGCATTAAATAAAAAGTAAATACGCATTTTATATATTATAGTAAAACAAGCAAAATTTATATAATCCAAATGTATATGTACCAGCGTTGAATTATATTATTTATGAGGAGCCAACGCCTTCTCTACTCGCAGTCTCGTACAATGCAAAATCCAAATTACTCGAAACGATATTAGAATACAGTCTTATTTTAATTCAAAGTGTATATCCAATGGATTTCTCACATTATTACTGAGTAGTACTTGATCGCGATCCGCATTAAAATTAATACTTAAAAAGTTACATTTAACAAGTTTAATACAAGTAATTTTTTTTTCTTATTTGCCAATTAATCGTATTTTAATATTTTTATGAATTTTTATTATTATTATAAAATTCTAGTGCTATTACGCAAAGTAAGCAAATCGATACTCAATTGTAAATTATCCAGAAAATGTCTAAAGGAATATTAATACGCGATCACTAATCATACAAATCAATAATAACTTTTCGAATGTTATAATATCAACCAACTTTTTTCATGTGATGGGTTTTTCATAACGATGGGTTGACAAAAGTAGTTGACGACATAAAAATTATACAGCCGAAACGCCCCCTGAATTAGGGTAATTGATCTCTCTCTCTCTCTCTCTCTCTTTCACTATATAGGTAATACGACGCGGACAATAAATATAAACATTGAGCGAATCGCAATGATATTTTTGATTTATTATTTTGCTTTAACTATTTTGCCATTGCCATTCTAACATTGATATTTTAATTATACTATAGAAAATTTATCGAACTCCTTTATACGTGTATGCTTTCAAGAATAGTGATACATCATTATAAGTAAATAATCTACAGGTTTCAACTGGATTTGAATGATCAAATATGATCCTCAAAGTACTTGATATTTTAGGAATTTGGAAGTGAATTACTATGCTTTTGTTTTTTATATTTGCTTCACATTTAATGTACTTCTTTTTTAGCAATGAATTTCTTAATTACCTCTTTTGTCTCAAATAATTAAAATAAACTTTCTTCTGGTTAATAATTGATTAATTTTTTCAAAATAAAAGCAATTATAAGCAGATCTAATTTCAATTAATTTACTTTTGAAAGAGTGTTACAACTACATAAACAATACAGATAATTGATATAGCGCTTAAGTTATTATAAATTTTATTTGTATTGCTGAAAAAAATGGAATATCTGGGGATTATATTTTATTATTATTAACATTAATTTCTCAAAATAATTTGGGACTTAGAAATAATTTTCAAGATTCATTTTTATTAAAAATGCAGTTATATCTACAACAGAACCGCTAAAGTGCACATGTATATACTTAAGAATACAAATAAATAGAAAAGTCTACACCCTTTGCAATACGTCTTACTCCAACTTAACCCGAACATCCGAGAGTTTTGACGTGGCTTTTTTCTCTTCATAAGGCGTCGAGGAACACAGAAGTATATTACTTTTTATTGTATTAAAACATTACAAAATTTTAAAAAAATTCTTGTTTAATAAGCCTTTTTGTACTTCAACATCTTCTAATTTCAGTAATATTTTCTTTTATAACCATTATTAAATTATGTTCTTAAGAGTTTTTAATTGCAATTTTTTAAATACCGACTTACTAAGCAAGTTTTTTTTTATTTTTGAAAACAACTTTTTTTGAGTAGATTAATTGTCAAGAATTTATCGGACACCCAAAATTCAGCTTTCAATTTTTGACATAATTCTAACTATTTTTCAATACTAAGGGAAAAGTAAAAATTTAAAAAGAAATTTTTGACCAAGGACTAAAATTTTCTAACAAAAATATCGTATATAATTTACTCAGCTGGCAACATAAGAAAAAATCTTATCACGGAAATTACAAATGCAAATATCACAAAACATTTTTTTAATTTAAATAAATTTTACACGTTACAGAAACTCATAAGTTTCAAGCTTACGTAGAATCTTTATTCCAGTCTCATATATAAAAGGTCAACTTTCCACATTCACTTCTAAAATATCAATTTGTTGTTGACGTTGGAGCTTTTTCCACCCGGATCACATTTTCCACGTACTTGTCACATTGACTTATCTTAGTACTCAGCATATCTATAAGGGTTTGGTCGGTAGTTTTTTTCTCCATGCAGCATCGAAAATAGCGAATCGAACTCTCTACAGGCAGTTAAGCGTGTGACTTATATAACAGCATTACCGGTTCGTTTGCAAGTTCATTTTTTACGAGAAAATTTATCTTAAAAGGTTAATGATTCTCAGCAGTGTAAATAATTATTGCTTAAAACAAATTTGAACAGCGAGTAAGCATAGCTTTATCGTCAATAGAAAAAATGTATGAATCTTATGTTTAACAATTATAGTCGAGTCAAAATAAAATGTGGTGAAATTCCGTATGAGTGTAGCAAAATTTTAAAAGATAAAGAATCAACAATTTAATCTTTTCGATTGGATAACCTATCTCGGTTCCATAGGTAGCAATAATGCCCTGAATATAAACATTTTTTTGAAGAAATTACAAAGTAATAATAGCTGCTAATTATAGATCCATTCTTTTTTTTAATTACAGAGAATTTTCGGGACATAAATTGAAATAAAACAGTGCATGTGAATGCATGAGTCCTTTTAATTATTTCATACAAATTTTAATGCTATGCATTATAAAATAATATCAACTTTGTATGTTGCACAACAAAAAAAACAATATAATTCATTAAAGTTTGTTTATCTGAAATTCGTTTTGTTGAATATTTATTTATAAATTCTTTTGTTGTATTTATTTAGAAAATAATTTGAAAAATCCTATTAAGTAAAATTTTTAAAACCCTTTTAAAGCATATAAAAGGTTACATTTCGAAAAAATTCAATTTTCAAAACTAAAAATTTTATTTTCGTACACCAACAAAAATTGATTTAAAAAGTAAACATTTTAACACTAAATCAATTAAAAAATCTTTGACAATTTTGTTTAATCAAATTTTGCCCTCAAAGAAGCAACAATCCAATTAATACGTTTTCCCGTTGAAAAACGATTAGACACAAAATTTTTATTAATTTGTCAAAATCAATTCTTCGTATATACATAGTGTGCAGTAGCATATTTTTAAAAGTCGTAAATATACAACGAAACAATTAAAAATGCTTTTACTAAATACAAGTTTAAAGGTACAATAACATATTTTTTTTAACGTAATTAGTATACTATTAAAATAAAAATCTTTAATATTTCATAATTATTATTATAATTTACTGATAACTAATATAAAACTTGTTAGGTGGTATTAAGATCCTGTTTTCATTTAATATTAGATCTGAATTATTTAAAATTTTATTTAGTACATCTAAAATTTTTTTCTGCACTAGTATAATATTTTATTAATTATATCAATGTTCATAATTAAAATATTATATGTATTTAATTCAAAAACGATTTTTTTAATTTAAATTTAAAAAAAAATCTAGACCGTGTTTTATAGTAAAAATAATTTCTTTTAATGAAATTTATTCCTACTCTTGTCAGATTTAATTATATAAAAACTTATTTAAATATTTATCCAATATAAAATCATATGATTCCTAAATAATTAATGCCAGTAATACATGTATTTATATATTTATTATTTTTAAAGTTAATATTATGTAAATTCGCTTATGATATTTATGGAACGAGAATTTTTTCCATTCTATTTGTATAACATAATATTTTTAAAACTGCATTAACATTTTCCCAAAAACATTATTTTGTATGATAATGTAAACAATAATTTCGTAGTTTTTACAATTATTAAACCACATTTATATTCATAATCTAATCGGAAATAAATTATTAACATAAACGAGAACCTGTATAATAATTTTATTATAACTAAAAACAGCAAACTTTTATGAAGTTGTAATTTAGTTTTTAATCTTAAGTAAATGTTCACAAAACCAAAAAAATATTATTTTTAAAACAGTTTAAAATTTAATAAATAATTAATTTGTAAAAAATCACTAATTAGTTTCGTATTTAGTATGAAATTATGCATTGCAAGCAAACGGATTTATTCATAGTATACAAATAACTATTTTAAATATGAACGACATTTAAATAATTTATACTTATTTTAAAAGACTAGTTCAAAAAATTTTATAATGTTTTGTTATCTTTTTAGGTAGTTTTGATCGATATTTAAAAAATACAAGAAAAAAAAATACGTTCGAAGATACTTTAAATTTCTTATAATGAAACAAAAGACTCAATCTTACAATGTATATAATATAATAATATGTATAAAAAAAAAGCAATTACTGTTAAATTAAAAAATAATAAGGTAAAATTTAGTTAAGAATGTAAAATTAGTTCATAAATTTTGCATATCAACATAATGAAATATAATTTAGTACAAATTTGAATATATAATACGAAACAAACTAATATTCTAATTCACAATCTAAATCTACAATTAATTAAAACTTGCTAATGTACTATCACTTGTCTTATTCACTTATCTTTAATACGGGATGCAGTTCGTTCAATAAAAATAATCAGACATAATTACACGTATGACAGTTTAAACAGTTTACATAATAATATCATTTGTTTTTATTTATAGAATGAAAGAATATATATTATTATTTAATGAGATAATTAGAAAATTAAGACATTAATCTAAAATTTTCAATAATAAATGCTTTTGAATTTCTTCATTAGAATGATTGAATATAACCAAAAGTTGCAAAAATTACATTTAAACAGTATATTTACAATATTAAAAAGTTAAGTTTTAAAAACAGGCTCAATGATGCTTAAACATTTTTATTTAATAATACTGCAAATATGGAACGTAAATTATCATTAAAAACAATCGATATGAGTTATAAACATATGATATTAACATACTTATCATGTGTTTAAGAAATATAGCAAAGAAGTACCTTCGAAAAGTTCGAAATTATCTAATTATCATAGCCGATAAAATGTGTACTTAAAAAGCGAAGTATAAGAGTAGTTCTCGTCGTAAAATTAAGAAAAAGAATGAGGTCTTAATGTAAATTATAAAACAAGGAGTTTGCGCAAAAACTTTGGATAAGGTAGTCAAAATTTCACCAACATCTTAATCAAGTGATAAATAAGTTGAATTGGAAAAACCAATATTAAAAAATAATGAAGATTAAATAAATAAATAACCTCGACGATTATGAATCTAATTGAATATTGTAAACTTTTAATATGAAAAAATGTAAACCCTGCAGCTACAATAATTTTAAATTCATAATTGTTACAATCTTGACAAGTTAAAGAATTGCACTTTATATTTGAAAAGTTCAAAAGGCTATAAATTATGGTATTATTAAGTACCATTTAAAACATTATAAAAATATGAAATTATTAAATAGTTTGAAATAATGAATAAAAATAAAAGCAAGATACATTAAATAAAAAGAAAAATTTTTTTTTTTAATGTGAAAAACATATTGCATATTCTATGTTTTATTCATCATGCGTATTATTATTGTTTTTTTTAACTATTTCACTAAATTACAAAAAATAAGAATTTTAAAATGTTCATTTATATTTATAAATATAATAATTATACATATAATAGTACTAAACAAAAAATACTATTAATCAAAAATTAACAAAGTAAAACGACGTTTAAATGTATATATAATTAAATATAACAAAATACTTTTATTGCTATATTTAACATAAAACATTTTTGTCTGCAATACAGATTTCGACTTTTATTTTAATTATAATTAATAATCTTAAGACGCTTTAAATATTAAAAAAAAAAGTTAAAAAAAAATAAGTTGTGTAAAAAAAATTTTTAATTTACAGTTCAGTTTAATGACTTCAGTGTTTTTCGACAAACTGAATAATAAGACCAATGCTTATTACCATTGTCAAAAATGCCAATAAGGTAAATTAGTACATTTTTATTATTTATTCTTTAGGCATTCATTCAATTATTTTCTGTAAAAAACCACATGGCTGAATTTTGGACAAGTTTCATGGAATACAAAATAGAATATTTTTTGACAAATAAGTAGGTAAATTCATTTTACAAATTATGAACTTCATAATAAATAAAATAATTTTTTTTTAATTTTCTATTATTTTTTTGATAAAATAAAATTTGAAAAGTTATTATCTTGACAATGTTTTCTGAATATCATAAGCTTGAAAAATGTAATAAAACCATAACTTTTAATGATAATATTTAGGAGGCTTCATAACTCAAATACGTTATAAGTATTTTCTTTGCATTCGAAACCAATTCTTTTGTCATTAACTTACAAAAAAAAAAATTAAAATAATGTCAATATTATAAAGCTTACTCTATTTAAGCTCATTTTAAAAACTAAATTAACTAATGCATTTTTATCGAAGGAAAAATATGATTTTCATTTTAATGGTATAAGTTGAGAATATGAGTTAGAAAATATCTTGACCATCGTTTACATTGTGTTATGGAATACTCTATTAAATAAAACATTTTTTTTGTGTGTAAAGTAACTATACTCATTATAAATTTGATTTCTATGCCACAATTTATTGTTATATTCAATTTTTATAGCTATGAATTTTTATCAAGGCTTTCTATCTCAAATGTACCTAATACAAGAGTCTCGGAAATTCATCTAATAACATCATCAAAAATCTATTTATAAGACGTATCACAACGTTTTAATTTACATTAATATATCCGTGGTGATTGACATAAGCTAATAACTTCATTACACGTTTTACATAAATTCACTATTTGTATTTCACTATGTGCAAAATAATGAAAATTATATTATATAACGAACAAAGACATTTTGTAACAGCGTAAGTGTTAGTGTATAAATGAAATTTTTTGTAATTCTCATAAATCAGCAAATAATTACAATGCTTTAATATAAAATTTACATTATATTACGCCAAGGCTTTAATACTTTTTGTGTAAACGATAAATATTTTAATATAATCTTTACCTTGTTAACCTCTTAATTGGAAAAATAAAAAAAAACGGCAATTAATATCATTTATTCTCTGAAATGATGCTAACTTTATTTATATTGCGACACGTATTGTTGTTTTATTATGTATTAAAGCATCTCTTATAATTTAATGTAAAACAATGCAATTGCAATACCTACGGTAACAAATTACGTAAGATGGTATTTTGTCTATTAAAATTATGTTTTTATCAAATGAGCCAAGGCATTATTATATTTAAGAATTGTGCCTTTATAGTACGTAGAATAATAATTAGAAATTATAAAATATCAATTTATTATATTTTTAAAAAGCATCATAAAAATTATGAAACTCGTAATCATCGTAAGAAAAAATACTTATAATAAATTTCGCAAATGATAATTAGATTATTAGCTTTAAATGGTTATTATTATTTAGTACTCAGGGACATTTTATCATTTTTGGAACAAATAAACAATTGTTTACTTGTATTTTTTTATTTTTAAAATAATTATACTAGCTTAAAAATGTTCTTGTATAATGAATTTGTATATGAAACAGCAATCGGTTTTCCAAATTTAAATGATTCATTTACCGTTGAACTTGAATAAAAGAAAAAAAATCGTAAGTATATAAAAATATATGACTACTTGAAGGGCTTCAAAGCTTTTTTCTACCGGCTGGCAGATAGATACTTCATAAAAAAAACTCAGTAAAAACAAAAAAAAATATGGTATTATTACTGTATATACGACGAAGATTTGTTATTGGAGTATAATCAAACTAATTATAATGATAAATTTTATTATTGCGATTAAAATTATGATTTTATTTATATTTTTTTAAATTGTCATTAATTGTCAATCAATATCAATAAAATAAAACTTTTAAATGTAATTGTTATCTTTTCTGAAAATACATGGAAATTTAATGATTGTGTATAAATGCACGTAACTGAACATCAAGTTCAATCAATTATCCTTACACTGAAAGTGATGACTAGTAGATTACTATGAAAGTGATTTTATATAAGAATTTTAAACAATAATTTAATTACTTAAATAATTTAATATAATTATATTTAAAAAAAATTTAATTAAATATACAAAAATAGTACAATATTTCCTTAAGTTTATATTAAAATTGATTACATTTTGTTATTTAATTGGCTCTTTTTAAATTCTCACGATAATTGATATTTGTGAAATAGATTATTTACAATAACAATTATTTAAAAAAATTATCTAATTCCTTTAAAAAAAATAATATGTAAGTGAAAAGTATTTTAATATTTTTGAATAATTGTAATTTATGTATTTTTTAAAATAATCTTGATTATATAATGCATTTTTAATAGAATTGATGGGAAAATTAAAGAAATATGACTTTCAAAACTAATCGGCAAATTATTCGTAATAAACAATTCTATAAATTTTTGGGTAAATGTAAAAAAAAATTCTCAAAAAATAATTTTTAAAAGTAAGGTTTATACACACGAGAAAAAAGAACCGATATGAACTAATGCATGATGAAGTAACTGTAAAACTTTTGAAGTTCAATAAGCATTCAGTTTTTGTTATTTATTCGAAAACAATAATTTTTTTTTAAATCACATAAATCAATACATACAATGAAAAAAATGTTTAAATCATGTAGAGTTTTTCTAATAATTTCTACAATTAAAATATTTAATAAATACTGTTACAACAAATTATATTATCAAATTGATATATTATTTATGTAAAAGGAAATAAATCTTTTTTTTCAATTCATTTTAATGTAAATACTTTTCGCTCACATGTGTAAATAATTTATATAACAAACAATAAAGCATCATGTGAATTCATTTATGAATATTCAAACACAAAATATATTTCACTGTCCATAATTCATGAACTTCATACTGAAAAAGAGTGACTTGCTGAAACACTTTGTGAAAAATATTTAAAAAAAGGATAAATATCGGTAAAATACAGTAATGCATGTCAAAATACATTTTTACTAGATATCCTTTTACTTATATGCATTGAAAAATGTTTTGCAATTGTCACGTAGGTGAACTACTCAGCATTTCAAACAGTATAAAAATACAATATATATTAATATTCTTATATTACATTATGTTGATTAGGATAAGAAAAATGTACGAAAATCATTAGGAATTAAACTATTAGCTTTCATTAATTGCTCCATTCAATAAAATATTTCATTTTTATACATGTATATAAGCGTATATATAATATATATATATATATATATATATATATCGATTATTTCATTTTAGAAATGAAATAACTAATACCTAGTAGTTATTACCTAATATATATTACGCAATGATATTATGAATTGCAAAATCGATGTAACGCTATATCTATATTTTATATTTATTAAATCAGTATTTCAAAAGATTAATTGATAAGCATCCCTTGTTATTTCACTATTATGAGAGAAGAAATATAATTTATTGTAATATTAACACAAATTGATAATGAAGTCAATACATCAAGGAATCGTTATAATTTAAAGCGTTACCATAAATGAGCCCTATTTTTTAGGAATTTCGTAAATGTCAAATTATGCGAATTGCAATTTATTGACGTTGTAAATTGTAAGGCATAAACTGTAATTCATATTATTGGTGTAACTCAAACGGAATATTGAGCTTATGGGTGAACGTATATTAGTCTACGGGAGGCATAATGTGTGGATAATAAACTTGATAAATATCAAAGAACCAAGATTGAAACACTATCCAATGGGAAAACTAACGACAAGGAAAGTGACAATAATATATACATATATATATATATATAACCAAGCTCAAAGTTATTATACGATGCAAAAGTTCTTTTGAATAAATCATTATTAATATTCATTATGCAAAGAGAACAAGCATGACATTTAAAGCATTTGAAAGAAAATTTTAAAAAGTTGCCCAGTCGTAACAAGAATTCTTCAAAATGTACAACGAAACTTTAGAAGCTTTTCCAGAGAAACTTAACGATCCATTTAATGAGCCCGCTTCAATTTCAGCGGCGTTCAATCCGACCTCGTAAAAGCTACTACTCATTTATTCAACTTCCTTTTTTTTTTATAAATGTAAAATGAGGATATCAAAATTATTATTTCTCTCTAATTTCAATAAGCTTCAGATAATCACATTCTTGATACGTTATTATAAAATCAAAACAACAATAATTACAAGTCCTTGCTGTTGATTGAAGCATTTAATATGATTTTACCAATCTATCAACTTCCAACGTTATTTTTTCCTTGGCATCTTTCAATACAATAATTATTTTAAAAGTTATCAACAGTTTTTACGATATGTTTTTTTTTAATAGAAATTCGAAAATATTTAAATGCTAAAATTGCTTTGTTTTTAATGTAAGAGCTGATCCTTTTTAATAGACAGATTTTTTTGTTTATATGATAAGAGAGAGAGAGAGAGTTAAAACCTAAACAAAATTGAAATATCAATTTTTCATTAATGTAGGTATAAAATAAAGTAAATTTTAATCGATGCTTCTCAGAATCTTTGTATAAACAGTAATATCTGGAAATAAAAATCTTTATATGCCGAAAATTTTATTTTATTCGTATTTGTCATAATCAATTTTTTTTTTCTTTCATAGAAAATAAATATTTCTAAGATATTTACACGCTTCCACTTGTAATCATTCTTCGTTTTTTAAATTTAGATGACCATCCTTCAATATTCCATATACATCATTTTACACCCTCTTTTTTCCAAGCATTGGATTTATCGCAAGCTATTGAAAGATGCATTAAATTGATCGTAAGAAATTTATTTCAAGATCTTATTATAAAATACGCGAAGGTGAGATTCATAATGCATTTGGCAACGTATTAAAACACCGTTGTCCTTTCGTTTAATTTAATTTTTTTAAGTATCTTTGAATTTCACAATTCCCTTAAAGCAATTTTATGCACCTAATGGTAAGCAGTCAACCATCGTTTGACTAATTAAGTAAGACTGCGCAGCGAATTCCGTCTAATTATTTGCAAAGTATTATTATATTGCGAATAGAGATAAAGATAGTGAATAGCGTAAGACAGAAAATACTTTGCCAATCGCACGAATACGTATGTATATCAAAGCTCCAAGATTTCAGGATTTCAAAGTATCCACCGATGCGGTGCACCGAGAAAAACTAGCCAAGTCAAGGTTCGAGAGTAGAAAAAAAAGTATTCGCAGCAGTGGGATCGTTTTTCCGCAAAGCCTTGGGAAATCCATAGAAAATTTGTACATCACTTCAAATGCAAATTTGGGGAAGCTGCATGCAAAAACTCACCGATGCCCCGAGGAAAAGCGATCGGCAGAGATTTTCCTCGCGTGATTCGTTTGCGAGGAGAGGAGACGCGCGAAAGAGAGAGAGAGGGGGGGGGGAGAGAGAGAGGGAGATGGAGAGACGGAGCAAAATAATCCTGAACGTACCTGCGTCTTGGAAAGACACATGCATTCGGAAATGCACCAGTCGGAGCTCCTTGTGACGGCCGTGGTGATGTTGGGAGGGTCGCCCTGGGCGGCGAGCGGCGAACTTACCAGAGCCAAGCATAGCGAGTAGCGAAGCCAGATCTGCATTAGTGAGGCCGTAGAGTAACGTCCGCTCGTGGCTCGCAACGTCCCCCCCTCACATTACGCCTCCCGCGGCGATCCACGCGGACGGCGAGGGCCTCTGGGCTGCTTCATAGGCGGCCGAGCCGCCGGAGAAGGCAGAGCACCTCCGGGCCCCCTCCTGGCCTCGACTCCTGGGTGAGCTGCGATCGAGTCCCCCTTCGGGCTCCCCGTGGCCGCTCCTGGCCCTGCAATCACCTGGGCGAGAGAAAGCACCCGGGGGGGGGGGGCATGTCGCTTACGAGAACCTCGGAAGGGGGAGACCACCAGGGGGGACCCCGCCCCTCGGGATTCGGCCCTACCGAAGCGCCGCCGCGCCAGCGATCGGACGGAGGCTCCCGCCGCGATCGCCGCGTAAAATATAAACCGAACGCGAGATACCGGAGGCGCGTCGAGCGAGTTCGCGGCCCCGACCGTTAAGATACACCGCGCGCCCTTCGCGGCCCTCGAGCTCGCGGAAATCGAGCCCTCCCGCCCCCTCCGCTGCTCGATGGACGACCGCGAGGCACAGGACCGGGAGGGCCCGGGGGAGCCCATCCGCGGAGGGCCCCGAGCTCCCTCAAATGCCTCTCGAGCTCTGGTGGATTAAAATCCTCGGCCTTTCGCCCTCCCGCTTATCGACCGACGATTCGATTATTCGATACGCGCCAAGGTGAAACAAGCGCTCGAAGGCGCCGCGCGAGAACGACTTACGCCCTCGGCTTTACGATACCTTGTAATAAAGACTAATAATTTTACTGCTGTGAAATTTACGACGATACGCAGGGCCGTGATCGACACGGGGATACCCGATGCTCGGCGATGAGCGTTTAAAACAATCCGGCACAATAAAGTGGCCGTAAAATATCCTTCTGCTATTTTAATTTATTAATTAAAAAATTTGGAATGACAACTTATGCCGGGCACTCGTTGCGCGGGTATAATTATAACATTAATCGTACGCGGCTTATTAGCTTTTGTTCGGTACGAAGGGCCAAATGTGCTTCACGACCCCGCTCTGCGTTTTTCTTTATATTTATTTGCACGCAAATTTTCATAAACACGCGTATTATCTCGGGGCTTTTGCACGATTCAGCGGGAATTTCGCAAAATTCGGCACCATGAATAACGCAACGATATTGCAAATAGATCGTAATTGAAGCTACAATATGTGAAAAGGTTCAATTTTCCAAAGGAATTTTACGCGCGTAATCCTTGCTTTAGTAAAACGTAATATGACAGTAATTGATACGTTTTGGCTACTCTTGAGTTTTTGAAATAGCCTGCGTCTTATCCATTAGAATATAGTAGTTTTATGTACTATAACTTTGTCCAATGAAATATGGCATCACTTGAAATTTTATATTGAGCGACTTTGATCAGCAGATACGTATCGCATATATTTCAATTTACCTACTAGACTTACAGCAACAGGAGACCGTCATAATTGAAAATTATAGCTTATTATTTAACTTGTTTATAGCCCCATAGAAAGTTAGCACAATTATTTTCAATTACTTTTAGATATTGCTAGCGGGTTTCATTATTTTCGGCAATTTTATTGTGACCTTAGTGTTAAGCGCGATATTATATCGTACAACAAGCTTTAATAGCCAAAGCAAATTATTAAAGTCATATTAATGGAGAAGAAAGACAGACCGGTTTACACAAAAGGAGTCCTTTTTATCGTGAATTTGAGGCAAGTAGAGCTGAACGAAGCGCATCAGTTCTTACAATGCTAAATAAAGGTCTTAAGGAATTTTCAATTCCCTTAGCTTAAAGTGGAATCAAAATCAATATGCCCGAACAACAATACTATAAAATGGGAATCGTAAATATGTATTGTCAACGTTATTCGAAAGCCCACAGCAGCCGAAACTAAAAATCTAATTTTACAGTAAAGTAATTCAAAGAGAGACTACTCCGGCTTACCGAAATTCCTAATTCAAACGCCTCTCAAAAGAAAATAAAGCATTTTCTTTCCCCCCCCCCCATGACAATTAAACGTAAGCCATCCGTCGCATTGTGACGGTCGTTGCAAATGATTCCGGCTTACATCCCACGACTCATTTCTCGTATTGGCTGGTCGAGTAAGAATTGCAGCACGCGAGAAACTATCGGCACCGACCGAGCAGCAGCGCACCAAAATCAAAGAAAAGTTCTAAAGGCTCTGCAAGCGTTAGTTTGTATAGTCGGGACCGACTGCCAAAACCAAGTTATATCGGGATCCCGAAGTTTCAAGACAAACGCGCTAAGCCATGCACTGCTCGTGCTTCAACAAATTTAAACGTACTCTGCGAGATTTCGGTGGAGCATTGACATTCCTTACGTATCAGAGTCTCTCGAGCTTGGTGTCTACCCCCCGCCCCCGCCCTTACTCCCGGCCTGACGCGGCAGGGCAACTCAATCGGAGAAGGCGCGAATGCCGTGGGAAGACAATCCGAGGCCGGCTCCCAATCAATAATTCAGACATTCGAATTCCCTTAATCGCGAGGGTTCTCGGGGAGATAAGAACCAGGGCTAGGATCCAGGGGGTCGGGGGCAGTCGAGGAGCGCCGACCGCGGTGACTCGAGAGCCCGAGCAACTCTGGAGCCCCCGAGCTCCCCCGCGGTAGGGGATCCGCGAGCCCCGGTCGCGTGGGCTCGGTCCAGGAGCCGAGGGGCCCTCCTCCCGTGGACCCGCCCCTCCCCGCAACGCGGCCCACTCGTACCTGGGCTCCAAGGGTCAGCGGCGCCGCGGCTCGGTCCGGGCGCAGGCCCCTCACCTCCGATCGGCGACTGCGCGGCCTCGTCCTCGCGAGCAGGTCTCCGGATAGCCGGGGGGCAACGACTTGGCGCGCGCACTCGACTTGGCACCGGGTCCGTCGGCAGGCTGGCGCGCACGTGTGGAGCGGCGCCTGGCACACGCGAGACTGCGAGCCTGCGAGCCGAGTGTCGTCGCGGCGCCCGCGGACGCCCCACCAGCGCCGTCGCGGTCCACCCCCGGACGAGCTCGAGGACGATCCGACGTCCATCCGCCTCCGCCCGCTCCTCCCCCCAATCGCACCCTCTCCCTCTCTGTGTCCTCCTCCCGAGTACCCCCCCCCCCCTTCCCCCAGGGGCCTCGTGCGCACGCCCGTAATTACCTACGGACGGCGACTCGCCAACCCGCCCCCCCTTCGCCCCCGATGCGGACTGATTAGGAGCAGAGGAAGGCTCGGGACTCGGAGCCTTCCGGGCTGCGGCGCCCCTGCGAGGGGAGGACGACGCGGCCCAGAGGCTTGCGAGGGACCTGGCCCGAGCCAAGGGAGCGTTACGGCTGAATTTTTTGCACGCCTCGGCGACCCGACGCTCTCGCGCGACTCGTTATTTTTCCCCCAAACTTTTCGCGCCCGCCCTTTCGAAAGCACCTTCGACTTTCCGCACCGATTGCGCCAAACTCCCCGGCCCCAAGCTCGAAATAACTAACGGCCTGTCCGATGACTCGACGGCTGAGCAACGGCTTGAAGAGCATGTCCAAATATTACGCGCCTCCTCTGATCGCCGAGCGAATAAAAGACTCGTGACATTCATACTGTCACTTATAGTGATTACAGGACTCGGAGCCCCGAGGAAATCCACAAGGCCAACGTGTACCAGAGTTTCCTTCTACGTGGAATATCTTTATGTCCTCGACAGGCGCTTATAGCCACGTCCCGAGCCTCGGATTCTTTCAACTTTTCGACCCTTCGGCTTCCCTTATTGCAGAATAAGCCAATTTTTAATTGCTTATTTCAATACTTAATGTCCTTTTTAGTATTCATCGTCACTCTTTACTTACAAGAACTTCTATACTTTAGTTTACGTTATGATTACTCTGCGGTGCATAAACTTTATTGCAAAATTACTCACCGTGTGGGCTGCTGCACTGGAATTTCTTTCTTTTAGCTTTAGAAGAAAAGGGTAGTGGAAAAAGTATATGCAGAGCGCGATAATCGATAAGTCCGTAAGTATACCGCGACTTTTCTTTTAAAGGAACGTGATGAGAAATGGGGAAAAAAAATAAATTAGAGAAAAATTAGGGTAAAATCATTAAATAGAAGCGATGCTCCGAGTCGAAGAATTTTTTACAAGAATCGAGGAAGAATAATGATTGCTGTATGATACTGGACTATTATTTTAAAGCAAAATTTTCTTTCTACAATACAATTCTTTGCAACGGTAACGACATTCAATTTTAAACAATTTTTTATGCATAACCGTTACATTATATATATATATATATATTTATTTATTTATTTATAAACGTGTGCGTGTAACAATATTAATGATCAAACTATATCCTTTCTAATAAAATAATTAAAGTATTAAAGCAACGTTTTTAATCTTTCAATGTTATGATAAAAACAACAGCTAGAAAACAAGTTACACGTGGCTATCATTACCCAGCTAACGATATTTTCATTTTTGTCCAAATGACAATGATCGACGCTTCCGACCTTTCATGGTATACGTCCCTCATCAAATCCAAACTTTCTGAAAAGTTACCCTTAAGCGCGTATGCCGATGGCATGTAGAAGCAAAGTGGGCGAAATTCCCATAATTATCGCGACACCTCGGCAGAATTGCATTTGACTGCTCTAAATCATACGACAATAGGTTGATGGTTTTGTTACATTTACCGCCAGTCGTATAATTAGGGCAGAAATTTACTAGAGCGTGGCAGGCTGATATTTAAAAAAAAAAAAAAAAAAACCTGCGCGATAAAGAGCACATACGCGAAAAGCAGAATAGCCACGAAATGTCAGGCTCCGTTGGTATGATAAAAGGGAAAAAGCTTGCCAGTGATCAACAAATTGCTCGTGCGCCTTCGGAGCGATAAAAAAAAAAAAAAAAAAAAAAGCAAGGCGTGTAACAGCGACCTTGCAAGATACGAAGTTTAATTTGAAGAAAAAAAAAACCCGGCCCCTCCATTGTGCCGTACTACAATTGCACTAATAGCCCAGCGTAAAAAGCGGGCCGTATTCTTTTTTTTCGCGGGCAGTGGCGCTTGAAAAAAGCGCGTAAAATATTTTTTTTGCCCCGGCTTTTAGTATCGATAATAATTTTTGTGGAATTTTTTCATCGTATCGGCTTTTGTGCGATCCACTGCCGAAAGACGAGCACCAGCTCAACACACACGCCTCCGCTGCCCAATCCGCGATTAGTCTTCCCATCGACTCGAGCATTTTCCACATGGTCCTTCGCCGGGTCAGCGCAAATGCGACCGATACGCGCGGTCCAGAGCTCCAAAACAAATATTTAACTCCCGTCTATTATCCGGGATTCGTTGGCGAACGGAAGGCCGATATCTCGGGGTAAAAAAAAAAAAAAAAAAAAAAACAAAAAAAAAAAAAAAAAAAAAACAAAAAAAAAACCCCAGATAGGCTACAGAGGAACAATTATCCGAAAAGCTCGGACGCGATAAACCGTCCCGTCGATCATTCGGCGCGGAAAAAACGGCGTTCCCGCGTTAACGCCTGGTGCGAGAGAAAAAAAAAGCAAGAGGGAGTTTTGCCGGTCGAGCCGGGAAGAACAATAATAGCCGGGGCGATAGAGAGAGAGAGAGAGACGGGGGTGCGCGCGCGAAAGAAAAAAGACTGGACGATGAAAGCCGGACGGGCGAGGAGCCGTGATACGCCAGGGGCCGACCAGTAACTATTCGATTATTCTCGGATCGCTAGGAACTGCGCAGCGGGTCTCCTCCCGACGCGTCCGCGCCTCTGTATCAGTTTCTCCGTACGTGCGCGAGAGGACGAGAGCTCGGGACTGGCGCCTGGGCTCGCGTCACGGCCGAGCCCCACGGTCGAGCAGCGCCGACGGCGGGTCGTCGTTGGAAGTCGTCGGGGCGAGGAGCGATAATTATTTTAAAGTGAGGTGGCCACCGACGGCTTCACCCTCTCGGCCGGCGCTCGAAGGGGATCGGCCTCCTTCGCTCCTCTCTTTCTTGATCCTACCTGAATCTTCCTTATTGAGATTTAAGTGAAAAAATACCCCCCCCCCCATCTAATGATGAGCATCTCGTTTCGGTTTAATAATAGGATTCGTTTGGCTTGTCCCGCGCTTATCGGCGTCCTCCGATGCCCGATTATAAGTAAAAATACCTCGCGGAATTATAATGTTATAAGAAATGCCAACGGTACGAAGCATATATATTCCATATATTCCACGAGGATGAGGATTCTTTCGTGTATTTTTATTTTCTTCGTTCGGGACATGTGGCAAATTATTTCATAAGTACGAAAATAGGCTCTGCGTTTCATTTTAATAATGTACAGTCACTTCCAATCTATACCGAATAAATCGATGAGTGAGCATAAGATATTAATTATATTCTACTAACAATGGCGTTCTAAAGTTTCATTCTATTTTACAATTTGCACTTGTGCCCACCGAATTAATAACACGTTATATCTATAGAAAAATACACAATCTCATACTTATGCATATATATATACTTATTAAATATATATATAACAACACCGATAAACAATAATCGGAAAATATTTTTTATCCTTTAACAAATGTAATAATTCGTCGATACAGTTTTATAGAAAATTTAATTTTCGTTATTTTGATAAATATTATGTATATACACGTACGTGATCTGCGGCTGAAACAAAAAACAAAAAAATTATCGAGTAAAAATTATTTTCCCGTCTCTCACATACGAGTAACAAACGTAGTTGACTTACGGCAAACACAACAAAGTAAAAGTAAAAACAAAGAGTATTAATATCGGAAAAGAGGATATTTTACAAAAACTTCATAAGATAACAAATAGTATTTTTAATTCTTTAAACTGATCACTCTTATATTTGTCGCAAATTTCTCTTAATGCAACCGGTAGCCATTTTCTGTAATTATTTGCAATGGATAAAAAAGTATAAACTTTAAGTATGTAAGGTTATTCTTCTTCTTTTAAACTAGTAACGAAATACATTCTATTCCTTGTCAATTTTATCAAATTACTTTTTATTCTACATTGAAATTATTATATACCTTAATATTATGAAAGTTACTTCATTGAAATATTTTTACTTTTAATGTAAATATAATACGAATTATTATTCGCGAAGGTGTAGTTAGTTAAAAAAAATATATTTATATCTATGTCTTTATATTCACCTGCATATAAATTTTATTTTACCTTAGCTTTAAAGATTCAATTCACAGTCTGTAACCTAATATTGGATTTTTAATTTTAAAATCATCGTTCTATACGCTCACTCTATTTGGACATTATAATTTTTCGCTAATGTTAGTTCTTTAAAAATTTCATTCTTTATTTTGCTGCCTTATAACGAATTTCCTCTATTTTAAAAAAATCTGTGTATTTTCTTATTGTTTCTTCCCTAATTTCCACTGATCGTATCCGTATTGTAATTGAATCAATCGACATTGAATGATAAATTAAAAAAAAAAACCCATATTTATATTATTTTTACAAAATAAAATATATAACAATATGAACGGTATTTCAAACTTTGTTTATAAATTGTAAATGCAGCTGTTCTCAAATTTATGATCGATTATTTTGGACAAACATAAAGGAATCATAAGTTTAAGAAATAGTTCGGTAGAAAAATATATTGCAAAAGCACAAATAAAAATAAATTTCATATTTAGGATTCTATGTCCAACAGTTTTGCAAAAGTAAATAGCAAGTTTTCTGCGTGTATTCGAATGCTGAATAGCTTTTTATGCGATACAATACGTCTAATACGTATACGGAGCATGAGTTCAGGGAAAACTAAAGATAATTCAACTTTTTGAATTAAACTATTATGATTTTACATTTTGAAAAAATAATTTCCGCACCGATGCAGGGAGTTAAAAATTATCCGCTACTCTAAAAAACTAAAATTGTATCTTACATACGTAAAGCTAATGCTCCCGTCTCTATGTAGACATTAATAAAAAACCAATGAAGGAATAAAGCT
Organism: Kradibia gibbosae; assembly: GCA_018907135.1. NCBI lineage: Eukaryota > Metazoa > Arthropoda > Insecta > Hymenoptera > Agaonidae > Kradibia > Kradibia gibbosae. The sequence goes on from JACCHX010000003.1 coordinate 5,158,945, forward strand.
TGTTTTTTTTTATGGTGATTACCTTTCATATTAAGCCACACCACTTACCTGCTCCTTTTATAGATTTAACTAACGTTCCAGTAACATCGAGCAATTATCGGACACGAATTTTATACATGCAAATAATCCGAAAGACTAAATTTTTTCACCTTTTATAAAATAAATTATCCAGTAATTCAAATCGGTTAATTCAATTTTTTTTTTTTTAAGAAAAACGGGTTTTTAAAAACATTACATTTAAAACAAAAAATAACAAACAAATCCATGTATTAAGCATTAGACAAACATAATGCATACGCTGACTTAGCATAATATGCAAATAAAAAATTTCAAAACGTTTTTCTGAAAATTATGATCTACAAATATCAAATGATATTTCAGTTGAATAAAAAAAATACCAGTTTACACATTCTTATTTATTTCAGCTTACTGAATGTTAACCTTCCTTTAATATAGATGTATGGCGATGGCCCTTCCAAGTAACTGCAAACATCGCCTTTTCAAAAATTCAACATGAATTTTTAATGGTCCAGATAACAATATTTATTAAAATTATTTGAATAAAATTAAAAAAAAAATACAGCGAATGGTTTTTTTTTTTATTTTACCTTATTTATTTATGTATCTGCTTAATGTTGAACGTATTTTGATTTCTTGAGCTAATTATTTAGCTGAAAATACATTTTTTAATTATTTAAAAATGTTATTTCCAATAAAGTGCTTAACTTTGGCAATTTGCATTTGTGCAAGATATCACTTTTATTAAAAAATTAATGTTTAGTAGGATTCGAATGAAATTACCAGCTGAAATGGTTCTATAAATTAATAGTAGGTTGTATAAGTACGAAAAGCGAATTGATAAACATACAATTCATATAAATGGTACATTTTGTTATTTAAATAACTACTGGTATATTTTACAATTTAATGCATAATACATACTGCATTTAATTTAATTTAATGATAAAGGCCGCAATTATATAAAAGGAAAAGAAAGTTCTCTAAATCGTTTCAGTAAATTACGTTTATTTAAGATACACATCTATTTTCTTAGGATAGCACATAATTTTCTTTTGGGGCTGATACTTGAAAGTCGAAAGGGAGGCATAAATAACATCTTCACCTCGTTAGCAACGATATTAACGAATCCAAGGATGTTATTATTACGTATTATTCCAATCAATTATATAAAAGAGTCAACAAAAATCACATATACGGTCTAAGCAAAATAAAGACCGAAAAAATAACGACCAATCGTAACGAACTTATAGCCTTCTATTCTCTGCCGTTGTTGTGTTTCCTTCAATCCATCAGTTCGGCCGGAAACTACTGACTCCCAGTGCCACCAATCGATTCCAAATTGAATTCCAAGATTTTCTTACATTTATTTCCGCTTTATTACAGTAAGCCGTTTAACCTTGTAAACCATTTTACCAGTTCTGGCAGATTAGAGGGTCATATAATAAACAGCGGCAAAGCTAACAGCAGCAACCAATAAAGTTAAAAAATGCAGTTTTTTACAAGTAATTTATGAGTATTTGAAATGCTTATGAATTGTACGCGTACCCGAATACGGCCTTAAAATATCGAAGCTCGCATTTATACGAATAATGTAACGATGAAATTTAATTTTAGTAGGCAAGTCAAATTGAAGTGTCCGCGTAGCCTAAAAAAATACAGCAAGTCTTATAGGTATAAATGTAATGCAGTTAGCCGGAGTCAATATACTCAGAGTCGGAGAAGCCAATATCTAATAATATTGTGTAATCCGATCACGTCAACAAGTCACACAGGATGGGCTCGATGAAAACTATAATTAAATCAAGTGCATTTGAAATTGCTCGACATGAGCAGAGCATCCCGTGACAATTTGCATTTAAGTATTGCATTAGAACCAGCGGCGTATGAAACAACTCATTAGGAAGACAGTGGCTGTATCCGCTAAATGTGCGAACACACGTATCGAAGCGGGTCAAATTCACGAATTCGCCTCTTTGTGTGTGTGCGTGTGTGTGTGCGGGCGGGCGCGCCTTCATCGAGGAAGAAGGTGCTTTTTAACGTACGAAACTCTTTGCTCGAAAAATCGTTACTCTGCACCGGAAGCTTTCGAAGCCCCCGAAATGACGAGGTCGTCGTCTCTCTGGCCGTTAGGCTATCCACGCTGGGAAAATTGACGTTAATGAGGCGCCGCTACTCCAGTGCACGCGTTGCGCTCTCCTCGCCCTCCCCCCCCCGTCCGCGCCCATCGTTTTGTTCATTCTTTTCCTCGGCTGCTCCCGCGTCTAACACCCACGGCGAGATTCGCATCGATCGTACGAGATTTCGTTTAGTATTCACGATATAGGATTCCATTGTGAGCGCCGCAACGCTCAGATGCATTTCTTTTAATCTTTGTGCGGCCTTCTTTAAGGATTATTCGCCAAACCGACCGATCGAGTTAGTTATCTTCAAAGTACGATAAGCTTTCTGAGCCGTCGCTCTAATCGAGTGGCCAGTATTAATTCAAGCGTTACCAGTATCCCTTGCTCATTCGTATGCAAATAGTAGTGGTTATTTGTATTGTTTATCGACTTTATAAGTGTTTACCAACCGAACGCGCAATACGAATGAAATAAAGAATATGCTTATTATCTAGGGATTTCATAATTATTAACGGAGCAACTCCTTTCAAGCACCCAAAGAAATTTAATGTACATTACTTTATAAAAATGCGTACGGATGCAAGAATACAGATTGCTTTTTAATGCAATAAAACCGCGATTCTACGGCTTGAAATACATTTTAAAACGAATTTATTCGTACTGACGCTTTATAACACTATCTTTTTTAACCAGTGTTTTGCAACTAATATTACTGTAAAGTCTATTACGATAATCGCGAAAACTTTGAAAAAAAAATCCAACGAAATTAAAATCTGTAAGAGGAACAATTTATAAAATCATCTTTATAACCACTTTATAAAATAGAACCCAATTTGACTCCCATAAATGACAAAGATTTTTTAAATACCTTATAAAAATCAACAAAAAACCTAAGGCATTAATTACTACAATTCGGCTACCTAATTTTTTTCATGATATGACTTGATTTCAGAATATACAGTTCAAATTAGTCAATACGTTACATATTCGAAGCATTTGACTTTCTTTTCAAATTAACATGAAGAATTTCCTCGTTAAATCCGTATATCTAATAAATTTTTCATCGCCTGAAAAGTTTGATTTATTCTATAGGAAGCACTTATATTCACCAATTAATATTACTATTAATCAAGGCTCATTGATGATCAATCTTTCTCTATATATTTCTATAATTAGCTTACACATCAATGCACTTTATGCGTAGCTAATTATAAAAAAATTTATTTTTTTTTAATGTAGATCAGTTAGTACTTTTAAATGTAAATGCTTCATACTGATAAAGCGTATCAAAATTTATGTACTAAATAATTTTATTAGCCACATATTATTATATTAATATATAATAATCATTAGTGTGATTATTATTATTATATATAAATATATATATATATATATTAAAAATTTTTATATTAATATTAAACTGTTTCATAAGTAGTGTGAATTAAAGATTTCCACTAATTAGAATGAAACAAAGTCTATTAAACCGTACCTATTAAAACAATAGTTGTTGGTATTGGAAAAAATATTCCATACGATAAATCATTTTAAAGATAATTTAGTTTGGTTTGTTGAAAAGACAAATTTATATACTAAAATAAAAGAACTAACAAAATTTAATAGGAAATTAAATTACTTGATACGGTTTTAGTCAACTCTATCGATTTTTATCTAGATAGGATAAAAATTATAAAAATATTCTTTTAACTGAATTTTAGAGATCAAAAGCTTTTTATATGCAACGGAGCTTATTAATTTTTTTTAATAGAAAAAATTTCAAGCATTAGGAGATAATGTTTTCTCTAATTATATTTAAATTCTAAGTATCGTGCAGTCCAATAAATACATACAAAAAACGATAATTGTAAAAAATAGGATTACTTTAATTTTTATATTATTTTGACATTCAAATAATAAATCCTTAAATTTTATTTTAATTAGTTAAAAAAAGAGATTTTAAAACTAATTTTAAAAAGAATATAAAAATTTATTTAATTTTTAATATTTTTGCGTCGCAGGGATGTAAGTTGTGAAAAATGCATTTATCAAAAATTGTTTCATGCGTAGGACATTCAATTGTATAGAATTGTAGAGCATTTTATTACCGATAAGTATTAATGGCACCTAGAGCACATATTTCAAAAAATATGAATTCAGCTCATACTATCTAATCTATAATACAAAAGAGTTATTGCTCTATATCTAATATTATTAAAATTTTATTTATCATGATTAAATTAAATTTAAAAGGTAAAATCACATAGAACATGTTAATAATAATAGACAAAGCAATTATTTATATATATATATATATATCTATATATGTATATATATATATATATGTACTTTTTAATATATGATAAGGAAACAATTTTAAAGTACGATATAAAGTAAAATACTTAAGGAGAAGGATAATAATAATAAAGAAAATACACAATTATATTATATAGATATTGTTAATATATATTTCATAACAAACTTGCACAACATGATTGTTCAGTAACACGCGTTCACAAGACGAAAATATATTTGCATGTATATAAATGAAATGATTTTGTTCGCCGATGGGAAAAAAGAAAAATGCTTTCCCCTCGTACTTATTTTACTGATTGTATCGGATTCTTATTGATCTGTAAATATATAAACTTGTGCAGATTGACGCGTTTGTCTACTGTTATACATGAATACACACATACATATACATACATATATATATACACATACATATATATGTATATATATAATGTATATCTAGTATAGTAAAAAGAAGTCAGTCTTAAGAATAATACAACAGTAGTTGCTATAAGGCAGCCGATCGCTTACTATTTACATTTGTGTTGATATATATATATGTATATATATATATATATATCTATGCATATATAATCATGTATGTATATATATATATATAAATTTATAATTGATAAGATAAAAAAAACGTGGTATCTCATACGCGTATTTTATAAAGGCTTTTTCGAAATAGCCGCATCGCATCGCTGTACGATATTCAAAATTTTGCGCCATTAAATTCATTGCGGCACTTTTTAACTAACAATAATTATTTAAAACAATAGTTTTCTTCACTAAAGTGATACTTCATTATTCACGTCTAAAACGATACTTACAATCTACGGTGCAATGGCTGGGCCACACAAACACTTAACTTTTTTTAATTCTTCATTTAGTGTCCAAACACGTCGACAATATTCAATCTCGAATCAAGATAGTTTCATTTTTTCTTTTCTTCTTAATTTTTTGAGTACGTAAATTTAAACCTTGACAGCCTTAAAACGAAATCGCACAATTTTGCCTGATGCTCGTTACTATAGGGTCAATTGATCAACGGTAAAACAAAAATGGTTTGCGTGCCACTCAAGATTCGAAAGCTCGCGCAGAAATTTTCATAAGCCCACTCTCGGCTTGTAAAAAAATCGGCGACGAGCTTTTACTATATTATTCAGAAACTTTCTTTGAATCACATAGAGGTGCAGGTACAACACTGAATTACGATCTATAAGATAATCTTTGAGATTGTAAGTGTATTATTTTAAAAATGGAACTACTGAGTGTGGATGCTGGATGGATGTGCGTGTGCGTGCGTGTAAATACTCGTGTTTGCTTTTACTGTGTCCTTTTTACGTATAAATTTGTTCCTGTAATGTTTACGTCTGTATGGCTGCATCTATGTACATTATCTTTGTATTTTGTATTTTATATTATTTATATGTATGTATGTATATGTATATATATATATATATATATATATATATATATATATATATCTCTATCTATATATGTAGGATCTTTGAGGTAGCAACATTTCATTCTTTTGTACTTGAAGTATACGTTTAAACTTGAAAGTAGCAATAATGCATACTTTTGTACTTACAGCATACGTATTTTGTACTTTTACATGAGGCAATCGGTTCCAGTGAATACTTTCCACTTCGCCCATTCGAACACTAGGAATTAATTTTTTCGCGTAGCATAATTCGCGCGCAATAAACATTATTATTTCGCCGACAAACGAGATTGTGTAATCTTCATAATGAATCCAACGCTCTCGCGCGAGAATAACATAAAAGGATTCCCGCGATATACGGAAAATGTGTTTTTTGGCATCGTTAATTTTTTTTAATTTGCCTCCAGACCAAGAATCGCTGTGTCCAAGCATTACGATGCATTAATTTTTCTCTTTTTCTATAAACCTCGAGATCTCTTCTTTCTCCCTATACATAATTGATCGTGGGTCGGACCGTTGTACGGTTTTCTCCGGAAAAATTCATAATAAGGCAACGCTCGCTTTCTGTGTATTTTTGTTTCATGCATACAAATATACATATAAATATATATATATATATATATATATATATGTATATATGTATGCACGTATGTATGTATATGATATTATATATAATCTTTGTTATTCACTATGTTTCCGCCGACGAAGTCTAATTCTATAGAATAAAAATGACAAAATAAATCGGCTTTAATATGCAATAGTACCTTTTGTACAAGCATAAAAGCCTAATATACGTCCATCGAATACTTCTAATTCGTACAAACATAAAATATACTTAATAACGGATCATACATTTCTGTGTAAAAAATATAAAATGAGAAATAAAAAATAACGAGGATTATCGAATATTTGCAATATAAATCTACAGTGACGGTTGTATATTTCAGTAATTACAGGTTTTCAAATCAGTCTTAAGTTACTGAATTATACTACGCTGTTCACGTAGCTAAATAGTACTGAGAGAGGTAATCCGTTGTCAAACAAATCGATGCTTTTTTATTATAAATGGCGCTTTCTTTCATATTATATGTCTGTCGTACATTTGATCAATATTGCATCCATTTCCCAGGGCCATGTTTTTTCGGTAACAATATGCATGATACATCATATATACACGCTTTTATGCGCACGATTCGTTTGCAGCATACTCCACATATATTAATCTTCGGCTTACACTTTAATATATACACACACACATATATATATATATATATGTATGTGCGTGTGCGTGTGCGTGCGCTTGTACACATTGCACAGACACACGCACACACATATTGTGTATATATATATATATATGTGTGTGTATATACATATATATATATATGTATAAACAAATTTTTTGTTTTGAACTCGTGCCATCGAAACCAGCGACGATTAATGATGTACCAACTGCGGCTCGCGAAGGAGCTGATAAAGCCACAGCTAATCGTGAAAGCTGCGACAAGGGAAGCGTACAGAATGGAACTCGTAGGTTCCGGAAGATGAAGAGCAAGAAAACGCTTAATTCACGCAAGAAGGAGACACTGAGCACGTTTAAAATAGATAATGGTATAGATTGATAATTTTGAACATGTAGCAATGAAGCCGTCCATCCTCTCTGATTCGAAAACCGTGACAAAACGTTATTCGGGCTTTCTTGTTATACAATCCCCACCTAAGAGGAATTTTTGAAGACCCTAACGCATCCGAGTCCGCTTATCCTAAATCGCGTGTGCTTAGCGCAGTTGTAATTTCAACTAATCATTAATCGGCGTTGAACATTCAAAGCCAACTTGCGTATATATGGTGACCCACACACTTACGCGCAAACATACGCACGCATATATATATATATATATATTATTATTAATAATGTCCATAGCTTCACTTTTACAACAAATTAACATTCAATATCTCAATTGTTAACGAAATTATTAAGGTTCTTATTCTTACGATACGAGAATAATAATAGAAATAAAAGAAATATTAGCTATAATAAAATTAATTAAAATTGTAAGAATCATTAAAATAATAATGGAAATAGCGGTAATAATAATAATGATGATAATAATAATAATAATAATAATAATAATAATAATAATAATAATAATAATAATAATAATAATAATAATAATAATAATATAAGACAGTGATAATAATGATATCAATGATTATAAACTCCTATACGAGAGGCATTAAATGCCGCATAGGAATAAATCGACAAATGTCGAAATTAATATACAATTTTTAATCCGCTATATTATTTAGCCATTATTCGCTTCTCATTATTAATTCAGAGTTTTGACTTTAGAGTTTTGCGAAAGGTTAATGTATATAGAAAGTGGCATATTTTAAAATTATAAATGATCGCAAGAATATTAAGCCGTAGTAGGGAACATTATATTCACGGTAAATTAAAGGTTTCCTAAATCCTTGCCTACAGAAATTCTATTCTTTAACACATTACTCAAATATCTTTCATAATTTAATGAGTGTATTTTTACTCTCTCTCTCTCTCTCTCTCTCCCTTCCACCTTCTCGCTGTCTCCCTTGATTTTTCCGATTGTATCGTTCAACACTCATTTACAAGTTAAAAAAGTATTCTATTCTTATCCCGTAAAATTTAATTTCCAAATGATGAGACGGTAAGCGTGTCTGAGCATTCTATATAGCGAGGAGTCATTTGAATGCGCATCTCCTAGTCGCAGCACCGAGGTTGCGTCGTTTGTGCATTTTTTGTTGCAGCTTTCATCTGCCGAGTAAAAATGTGACGCACAATAATAAAGTAAAGGTAAATTGTAGGCTCGTTACTCTCACCGGTCCAAAAATGTTCAAAGCTCGTATCAATCGAAAATAAACATTGATTAAAATGGCATATATACGCATCACCGATGGCTAAAATGTCCATTCGTCGACACTTTCTCGTAAAAATCAAATCCTTCTTTTTAACGCGTAAGGTTTAATAAATCAACTCCCCCTGCTTACTTTGTAACGTAAAATTGATCTGATCAATAGTCGGTATTCGGGTTTTAAAAAACGAAATGTATTTTCCAGTGTCTTTAGTAATTGATTAAAAATTTATCGAGCGGCCGCCCCTGTAAAGGAGCAAGCAATAATAATAATAATAATAATAATAATAATAATAATATTATTAATAATAATATTAATAATATTAAAAATATTAATATCAATATTAATAATAATAATAATAATAATAATAATAATAGTTCAATAGATAAAATAAAAATAAAATACCCAATGTAAGTCTGACTTAATTAATCGAGCGTACTTAAAATGAAAAACCTAGGAGCATTATTTTAAAGTGCGGGTAAAACGAAAAGAACATTGGCAACAGACTTGGACAGCTTTTCGAACAAGTGCACCGTTTGTACAAGTTCAGTCTCTAAAAGTCACGGCGCATGCTCAGTCTTAAGTTGGAATCGAATAGCTCGAGGACTCGCAGCCCCAAAGGGAGGCACCTGGCGCACACCGATCCCGACTCTGCCAGGCCGCGCCGCCCTCGGTGCCGGCGGCGAGCTCGCACCTTAGGCCCTCGTCAATGGCACCTCCTCGGCTCCGTCCAGGGCCGGGCCTGGCTGGGGGGGGGCCGACACGTTGGCGGCGGCGGCGGCGGAGGCGAGAGCTGGTCCCGCGGGGTAACGACAGGGGCGGGGGAGGATGGGTAGGAAGCAGAAGAAGCAGAAGAAGCAGAAGAAGAAGAAGCGGCTTCGGGACAGAGCTGCGCGCTCGGGTGGAGGTGAGTCGCGCAAGGCGGGGAGGAGGCCCCCTCGGGGATCCGAGGAGGAGGCGAGGCGCGGTCCGGGCCCCCTGCCCCGGTGGTGCCAGCCAGGAGCCCGAGGCCGCCGTCGGCGATTCCAACCTTGCTCGGGCGAGGGGAGCGTAGACTCCCCCGTGCGTGCGCCGCGTCCGGGGGCCGGTCCCTCGGCGATCAGGCCCGGTTCGAGCCCTCGGACTCGTTGGCGTTCTCGTCCTCGTGGGCCGGAGGAGGAGGAGCCGGGCGCCCGAGGGAGAGGTCCTCGACCTGGTCGTCGAGCTCGGGGCCAGGGGCCCCCGAGGCGTTCAGGCCCGGACTCGGGCTCCGCGTGGACATGTCCATGGCCAGGGCCGAGGCGTAGGAGGCCTCGCTCGCGCAGCCCACGGGCCCGTTGGTCTCGCTCTCGCTCTCGGAGAGGGCCGCGCCCGCCCCGGCCCCGCTCCCGTACACGCTGCCGTTGATGCTGCTCGAGTAGGGGAAGCGCGCGCTCCCGCAGTGGGGGGACTCGCGCCTCTGGACGGCGGCCCCCCGGGAGGGCAGGATCCCGGCCTTCTTCAGCTTGTCGTAGAGGGTGCGCGAGGGCACCCCGTACTTCCTGGCGGCCTGCAGCGCGCTCATCTCCTTGTTGCGCACGGCGCTCATCGCGTCCATTATGTGCTCCCGGGTGTACTGCTTGTACCGCTTCCACTCGGGCTTCGGCCCACCTGGAACAATGATCGAGGCGCGTGCCCCGGCCGTTAGTCGGGCTCCCCTTATCGCCCACTCGCGAAGCTCCTGTTCTCTCTCTCTCTCGCGCGCGCGCGCGCTCTTTTCGAGGCTTTTCGATTCGCCTCTTAGCTTTTAAATTAGAGGGTCTGCGGCCAAGTTTCCCAGAGCCCGAGGACGCACGCGACGATCGACCTTTTCTAATGACATAAGCCAGTCATTCAATCGGCCAATACCGTCCAATCGTAAAAAATGGTCGCACGTGGATTTCTTATTCTGGACATGCACGCGTACTGAGGACGTTGAATATTTATAAGTTTGAAACGCCTTTTCTACTTTTAAGCTCGTTTTAAAAAAAGTACTTGGTAGGAGACACCTTTAAATAAACCACTGTTGTAGAACTTGGATTTTTTCATAAACTTTTCCCTGATGTTCCTCACGATGATGTACGTCGCGTACTTTTTGAAAATTTCTACCTTGGAATGCGCTTTTAATATTTAAACAAAATTCAACGTTTTAGAAGCAATAAGCTGACATTGGTTTAGCTTTAAAACTTTAATTCGTAATTTTTCCCTACTTTGTGCAATTATAAATAAATGGTGAATGATAGATATGTTTTACTATTTTAGCATGACTGTGACATTTACTGCAATTAATTAAATACGTATTCCGCATTATTTACATTGGAGTTAAGCCTTTGAAACTGAATAGATAAAAATTGCTCGGAAAATTCCGTTTTAAGGCTCGCTGCATTGCAAATAAATCTTACTATACAAGACGCCATTGAGATATTTACCAGATTTATTTCCAACTGGATAATTCTGAGGTGAAATTTGTTTTTCGTCTTCGTCGATCATGGACTCCGAGAGTTCTGCACTGTTTCTTCTGTCCGAGTCATGGGCTGAACCATTGCTGTTCGAACAAAAAGATGCATCGTGTCTATCTTGGTGGACAGTTGACATTCCTTGAGAACTATCGGCTTGTCCTTGACCAAGAACGTTTCTTAAAATGGGCGTGTCGCGGTTCGCCATTAAGCTAGAGAATTTTTTCCTACTTAAAGGAGAGGTCTCAGAGGAATTTTCGTACGAGCTACCAAGAATGGAGTGCTGGCTACGAGGTGGAGGCTGGTGACCGGATATTGGATGTTGAGGCATCGGAAGCCCGGAGAAAGCAGCCCATAACGGCATGTGATTGTGGTTTCTTTCAACAGGGGATTTGCCGTATGGAATAAACGTAGAAGATGGAATATGAGGAGGAGATACGTATCCACTGCTGTGAGCCACGTTGCTCATAGTACTCGTGGTTATGGCTGGAGAAGGTGACATCGAAGGCTCTGCCTCTCGTTTGTAATTCGATTCGCTATCCTCTACGAGACCTTTTACCTAAAACAAACAAAACAAACCAAGATATATGCTTCAGATCGAAATCTTTTGCCATCGGCTTCCTTAGTAGCTGAGTTCGGGACTAAAACTTAAACACGAGCTTGCAGAAAGCAATAGTTACCTTTAAAAAGGCTGCAACCTTTAGCAGGCCAGCAAGTTGATCTTGCGCTACATTGACTTCCCCTTTGTACATATAATCAAGAATTGCCTTTATTTCGCAATACTTGACATCGCTGAGAATGATGATGGGATATTCGCAAGGGTTCTTGATAAAAAGATCTTGGAAATAGGAGGAGCATGCGGCGAGGACCATTTTATGGCACTTGATGGAGGCACCATCGTGGACCGAAACAGTGACATCGGTGAAAGCTTCGGACTTCAACAGCTGCTCGAATACTGTTACAAAATTGGAACTATGATTGTTCCATCGCAAGCAGTACTGCTGCGCCGAGGTACTCATTTTGGTGCTCTATTATCAGATCTGCAACAGCAAAGAAGGGAACATTAAGCATACTCTAAGAGTAACTAAAATAGATATAAAGCCGGATATAATCTATTTATAAGACTGCATTGGCGCGACTGGTTAAAACTGCCTGTTAGCCGTATCGGTTGAGATTTTTTTTCTTTTTTTTTTTTTTTTTTTTTTTCGCGCGTGAGGGAAAAACAAACGCGATATTGAGAATGGCAGTGATAAAGCGGAAGAAATATAAATTTGGTCGATAAAAGAATTCCCATTCGAAACACGATAACAATAATTAATCGCCTGCTGCCCTTGAATGCTCAACGATAAACTTGAAATGAAAGGAGGAGAGCGAAATTGAGGCGTCGCGAGCGACTATCGGACGGGAGCGCGGCGCTCGGAAAATCTGTTATCGGCCGGTTGCGTGCCAAAGTGACGGAGGGCGCAAACGGGCCGGCCTCCCCCCGCCCGAGCCCCCCAAGTCGCAGGCCCGGTGGCCAATTGGCGCCGATTATTTAAAGAATCGGCTCGAAGGCGGGACCACGGGGAGCGCGCGCGCGTGACCTTGGCGATTGCGAGCGGGCAGATTGGGAGAGGGTCGGGCTCGGACGAGCGAGGAGCACGTGGGCACCAAGTGCAAATCGGGGGCGAGGGCGAGCCCGAGGGGCCGGCCGGCGGATCGGCAGCCGCGATCCTCAAACCGGGGACTGCGGGCACAGGGGCGGCTTCGGAACGGGGCGACGACACCCACCGAGGACTGCGGGCGCAGCGGCGGCGTCGGCCCGAGGGTCGGCGCTCAACTCCTTAAAGGCGCGTTTTTCCCAGCCGATTGATGGACGCACGAAAAGCCGACCGAGCGCGCGCATGCCGAAAAACTAATAGCGCGAGTGCCTCTGCGGCCGAGGACCGAAGGAGACCCGCGCGCACGAGGCGTCAACCGACGGCGGCGGTGGCGACGGCGCCGTGCCGCCGCCGTGGCCTTGAAAACTCTTGGGCGCACGCGGACGAACAACAAACCCGAATCGGATAGTCTTTTCGCGCCTGATAAAAACAAGAGGAGAGCCAGTGGGAGCTTGAGCGCTCGCGTGTGCGTGCGTGCGTGCGTGTCGGGCTTCGGCCGGGGGGGGCGGGGGCGGGGGCGGGATAACGAGGGGGACCGGGACAGAGAGAGAGAGAGAGAGAGAGCGCTATGCTGGAAGGGGAAAAGAGAGGGAGAGAGATGTAACCGAGGGCTCGGAGGAGAGGGAGATAGAGTCGGGCGCGCGGGGGCGGGCGGGGAGGGAGATCATGGACAATTTATGTCCCGCCGTCACACAAGCCTGGATGGTAAACAAGGCGGTGGCTAGAGTTCGCACGCGTGTGCGTATATTGTATCTGTTTTTCATTCATACCAGAACTTATTTTTCGTCGGAGAATGAGTGCGCGAAAATATAATGTCTCGGCTAGCATCGGAACGACCAACCGGAAAGCGGCATGGAAAATCGCTCTCCCGCTGGACTTTCCTTTGAGCCTTTGAGCGAGGGCATCCCGAATTACAGTCCCGTTGGCTCATAAATGCATTTACTACATTGATACGGGGCCAAATTGTTTAAAGAGTCCGCTTCAGAGGACGACGGTGGCTTTGAAAAATATTCCCGTCCAATACGATCGGCGGGGCAAGGAATATTATATGCAGCGTGACTCGCTCGGCGATCGCGAATAGAGGAAGAAGAAGAAACGGGAAGACGACCGTGGCTGGTTGGACTTTCTAAAATTATTAGTGCAGGAGTTTCGATTAAGGTTGCGCAATCCCATTTAAGAGTGGACCCCTTATTACTTTACTCGCACTCTTGGGCTTGGAATGGAATTAGCTCGAACTTGGGTAGGAGGAGGAGGAGGAGGAGCGCCGTCGTAGAGGCGCGGTGCACGTGATTTAGAAAATTTCATTCCTTCGCTTATCGGTGACGATTCGTATCGGCGGCCGAGGGAAAAGGAAGGGAGGAGGAGCCGCGCGGCTGGTCACTCGCGGCTCTCCGAGGAGCCATTCCACCGAGAGATCAAGTGCATCTCGGATCGGACTGGCCCGCCCCCCCCCAAAACCCCCACACAATTAGGAGCTAAGACGTTCAGCGGGAGAGGCAAGATCGGTCGGACGGAGGCTCGCGGGGCTCGATAAGCCGAGGATCGAGGGGCGGCGAGGGGCTCTCTTTCGCAGGGGCCAGGGGGAGAGGCGTAGATCGGCAAGAGCTCCTTGGGGGCCGATCGACGCCGGGGCCAGGGCCAATGGAGGAATTTACTTTTTGCCGAGGAGCAACACGAGCGCCCGCGTCCCTTTGACCCTCGGCATTTCCGCGTCGGTCATTGCGGGAGCGAGCGAGCGGCTAATCGCGGGCTCACGAGCCTCGGCTGTGCTCCTCTCCTCCTCGAGGCTCGGACGTGTGCGTGTGCGCGGTGTACGCGAGAAAAACGGGCAGATATAGAATATGCGTGCGCCTTTGCCGGGAGCGCTCGTTCTCTATCGCCTTCTCTCCCGCCCGCCTACTCGCCGCTCCTCCTCCTCCTCCTCTCCCCCCGCCCCGCCCCGCCGCTCGCTCGCTCCCTGGCTCCCTCCCCCTCCCCGGCCCGGCTATCTGTCCATCTATCTAGTCGTCTATCTACCTAGCTTTCCCTCCCTTTCCACCGCAACTCGCAGCAACTCCAACATAAAATGTGCCTCGCTCGGTTTCGCTCCCTCCCTCTCTCTCTCTCTCTCTCTCTCTCTCTCTCGCACGCGCGCTCCCGGCCCCGCTCACGAAAATTCGTGCGCGCGCGAGCCGGCCGAGCGGACGCACACGCACACGAGGGCGGGCGCCCGCGTCCGTGGGACGTGCGCGCGCTCTTATTTACACATGTGCGCACTTGCGTGCGTAAGCGTGTGTGCATGCATGGGCGGCGCTCTCTCTCTCTCTCTCTCTCTCTATCCATCTATCTATCTCTGGCTGGCTTTCCTGCTCCGAAAATGCAGCGAAGCGACAGCTGCGCGCGAGTATTCTTTTCCGTTTTGCGGGTCCCGCTTACGAAACTCCCGGGAACTTGCCACGCACATTTTTCTTTTTCTTCCGTGGGCTCGGGAAGGCTGCCCGAGTAGGAGAAAATCAGCAGCGCCCGCTTTGACGCCGCGCGCATATTTTCCACTTTGGCCTTCGATTTACATCGCGTTACGAAACCGATATTTTGACGATTTTCGTCTCTTTCTACTACAGCTGTCGAGCTTTGGTATCTCCCTTTTTCGGCTCCCAATCCCTTCCCCACTCCACCGCACCGATGATACGTATACCTATCTCTCTCTATATATATATATATCTCTCTCTCTCTCTCTCCATCTATCTATCTATGTCTATCTCTATCTCTATCTCTCTGCACCACCATGCGTGTGTGTATACACTTCAAATCATGTCTCTTTTTCCTCGTTGGCTCGTGCGCCTGTCGTGGAAGGTATTTCGCGTAGCGCAGGCCTCATCCCCTCCTCCTCCTCCTCATCCTACTCCTCGTACTCCACCTTCTTCTACTCGTGGAAACTCGAGGAGCTCACACAGTCGCCCATCCCGTCACTCTTCCTCGGCCCGTGATAAATACGTCGAATTTTCATGCCTCGTGTATGGGTACGAGAGACGAATTGCCTCTTTCGCGTTTCCCGATTTTTGCACTTTTCGCGTTACTTTTTATTCAAGCTTCCTTACATTTTCCATCTCGATTCAAAACTTGCAAGTTCCGTGGGAAGCGAAGGGAGGAATCAACTTATCGACTAATCTATTGCATGGCTGACATTTAAACAGTCGATAAGTCGACCGAGATTGCAATTGAAAGCTCGTAACAAATTAACGATGGCGATGCATACCCGAAATGACTAACAGCGTTAAAAAACAGCAGGCAAAATATGTTTCTTTCTCGACTGTACTCAAGACTAGAGTCTTATTCTACTGCTACTACTGCTCCTGCTATTGTCACTTTTTTTTTTATCACTGCTTTGTAATTGCTGTTGTGATTATTATTGTTGTTGTTGTTGTTGTTGTTATTGTTGGGTTTGTTATTTATATTGGCTAAACTGCTATTGCTTTATTATTGTGATTGTTGTTGTTATTGTTGTTGTTTTTCGGCGAACAGTCGATTGCAGCAGAAGCAAGTCAGATGTGTGACGGGAAAACAAGAGGCCGACGTCGATAACATCTGATGGGAGCTCCGACAAGCTAATAAAGCGCTACCCGTGCGTTTGCGCACGAGAGATAAAAAGCCGTTAAAGCGTTATTAACGACAAAGGTTTTTATCGATGGCTTTATCGAAGCCTCGGCGTGGCCGCTTACGAGCGTTTAAGCGAGGCAGATGCCAATATAATAATAAGTTCGTGCGGTCAGGCCGAACATAAGATACGCGGCAAATCGCAGGGCCTTTATCTGTCCACGATTAGGACCCCGAGGGCACTTTCGAATGAGCTCGCAAGCACTCGGCTAATGGCTCGTAAATAAGGCGAATTTAATCGCAATTACGTAAGGGCCCGAGGAGTGGGTAGTGGGGGAGGGGCCGTGCCGACCTTGGGAAAATCCTCTAGTTTTTCCCATGGCGCGGAGGTGCCTCAGCCGAATGTTCCAAGGCTCGGCTCCTCTTTGCCGCAAGGGCGCGTTCCCTTGGCGAGAGCCCACGGAAGTCGCGATAGCAATGGGGAGGAGGAGCACCGCGAGGAGGGCGCAAAGCCTCGCGCGAACAAGTGGTGCGAGCCCGCGAGCCGTCAGCCGCGCGACTCGCGAATCCTCCTTTACCTCTTCCTCTTCGATGCTTGCGCGCTTCCTCGCTCTCGCTCGCGCCTCTCCCTCTCTCTCTCTCTCACTCTCACTCTCACTCTCTCTCCCCCTGGAGCAAAAGACTTACCGAGAGCTCAGAGAGACCGGTGCACGGCTCCGCGTGTGCGTGTGCGCGGTGGCAAAGTGTCCGCCACGTGCCTCGTTGTCGTCCTCTTCCTTTCGCACGTCCGTCCGCCGTCGGTGCGCCGCCGCAGCCGCCGCCACCACCGCCGGCGTCGTCGCCGCCACCGCTGGTAAAGCTGATGGTGCTGCTGCTGCTGCTGCTGCTAGTCCTCTTCCTCTTCCTCTTCCTCCTCGCCGGCCTCGGCTCCTCCTCGTCGTCGAGTCGCGGGGCGCTGGCGAACCGCGCGAAAGCCGGGGGTGGTTCGAAAGCCGAGAGAGGCCCGTCACGAGCTCGGCTCCATCCTCGGCGATGCCCCTCGCGGCCTCCGGACACTCGAACTCGCGGGCTCTCGCCTCCTCGGCGAACACCACTCGCCGGCCGTCCGAACCGTCTCTGGCTTCCTCCTCGGTCTCGGCTCTTCCGCACGACTGCCACTTATCGATGCTTCGACTCCCGTGGCTCCTCTTCTCCCTGCCGTCGTCGTCGTAGTCGTCGTAGTCGTCGACGTTGTTATTGTTTTTGCTGCCGCTGTTGCAGAGCCTCCACGGGGGGAACCGAGCGAGTGTTCGCGATACGTACAGTCGGACAGACGGACAGACAGACAGGGGAAAAAAGGAGGAAGAGATAGGGAGAGAAGGCGAGAGTGCCGAAGAGAGCGGCGGTAGTAGTCGGCACACCGCGTTTTTCGTAGGCGCGCGCGCGTCCGTCTAAACTCGCAACCTCGTCCGTCGCGTAGTTTCGCCTCGACGAGTCTCTCTCTCTCTGCTCCCTCCCTCATCGCTTTTTCCGCTCTCTCGCTCCGTCTTTTTCTATTTCCCTCCCTCCCTTTTCTAGCTCGCCGCTCCCTCGCCGCTCTCTGGCTCTCCCGCGCTTCTGCTCGCTCTCTCTCTCTCTCTCTCTCTCTCTCTCTCGATCGCCGAGTGCGCCGTACGAATTCCGAAAAGCAGGTCGAACTCTGCGTGCACGATCTTGGCCGCGAGAGAACGAAGCGCTCTCGGTTGCGAGAGAGAGAGAGAGAGAAGGAGCCTAGAAAAAA
Source organism: Kradibia gibbosae (assembly GCA_018907135.1). NCBI lineage: Eukaryota > Metazoa > Arthropoda > Insecta > Hymenoptera > Agaonidae > Kradibia > Kradibia gibbosae. The sequence goes on from JACCHX010000003.1 coordinate 5,177,139, forward strand.
GGAAGCCCTGCGCGCTCTACTGTCATTGCTGCAGTCCGTCTCTCTTCCCCCCTCTCTCTAAGATCGCACGCAGTGGCGAGCAATCCATCGAGAAACTCAAAGCTGTGGAGTGAGAGAGAGAGAGAGAGCGAGCGAGTGCGTAAGCCATGGGGTGAGAGGGGTGGGGGAGAAAAGTGGCAGAGAATCGTATAGGGGTGGCGCGTAGCCAAGGCCCTTTTCTCGTTTCCAATGCTGGCTGCGCATTTCCTTTGCAGCTCGCACGTGTGTGCGTGCGCGCGTATACGTGGCTGCGTAGCCACGATCAGGGACGTAAAGACGCGGGCCCCTTGTCGAGCTACGCTCCGCGTGCGAATTTTCCGCCTTGGGCAGCTCCGATCGGAAATGTGACGAGCGCCCCTTCGGAACCGCCCCCCCCCACCTCGAGGGCTGCAAGCCCCCCGACAAGGACCTTCGATCGAGGAAGGACTCGATCGTGGCGAAGGTACCGGGCTCGTTCCCTCGCCGATCACGCAAAAGTCCGAGGGCGCGGCTCCTCGGCTCTTCGCGTCGGCCGAAAACGCATCGAAAGCAAAAATTTACCAATGCGCCTAGGCTCCCGATGGCGAGTTAATCCCGGCCAACGCGACGGCAACCGTCAATTATCGTGCACGCGGTGTCGGTAATAAGCATGGGTCGGAGCCCGGCCGAGGAAAGAGCGACTCGCACGGGGCCATTTTCCGCGGCCAAGGTCCCGGCGGAGCGGAGCCGCGGAGTGTGGCGAAAAGCCGAGAAGCTCGTAAACGAAGCGAGCAGCGCAAAGCCAAGCCACTGTTGTCATTGGTTTTCCTCGCCGCGCCCGAATTCCAGGGCCGCCACCTCGAGCGTGAGAAGCGCCGAGCGCGTAAATATCGAGGCCGTGGCCCGAGATTCGCCAGGCATTTCCCAGCGGCGGAAAACGCGCAGTAGGACGGGCCCCTGACCCGGGGCCCCCGCCGCTGTCTCTGCCCGCCTGGGGCCAAAAATGCTGGCTCCTCGTCTCTTTTCCTCCCCACCAAATCGCCTCGACTAGGCCGCCTTCCGAGCCTGGGCCCCCCCGCCCCGCCCCCCGCCCCGCGCAAAGCGCCGTCCTTCCCCGCCGGCCAAAGACCGAAACCCGGTGGCTTTTCCCCTCGCGCGCGCCGCCGCCGCCGCCTACGGAGGAGAAAAGCCACAGTCCGAGGGACGTTGGGCGTGTGCGTGGCGCGCACACCGGCAAAGCTCGTGCGTTGGTAAGGAGCCACGGTTTTCCTGCTCTTGCGCGACCGGCATACGTTAGCGGCAGCGGCCCGCCAATGCCCGAATGCGCGCGTGTATCGAACGAGCAATTAAGGTGGACGCGTCCCTCGCCCCCGTTATCCCGACTCCCGAATGAGATTTTCTTTATTCCCGGGGACAGGGACGGCCAGCAGGGCCGGCGAAGCCTCCCGGCCCTTGCTTCCGCGGAGCCACGCCGCCGAGGCCGCGGCCGAGGATGAGAACGCATTTCCGCGAAAACACTTAATGCTCGCGCCTTGCCCAGCCGACACTTGATCGCTGCTCCCGGTGCCCGCCTCCGAGCGCCTCTCTCTCTCTCTCTCTCTCTCTGTGGTTGGTTGCGCGCACGCATTGCATTACCACGCAACTTTCGAGCGTGTTTACGCGTAAAGAGCCGTTTGCACGAGTCTCCCCTCTGCCCTTACCCGCCCGACAGACCAACGCCGGCGTAGCCTCGGGAGGAGCGATCTCGGGCGAGGAGCCGGCCGCCGATTCGGTCGAGGCGCTTCTTTACGACTCCCAACCGTCGATTTTCGTGCCCCTTATCGTCAATTTTCCAACTGGCGCAACATCGCCGAATGCCAGCTGCCCGAGCTCGCCGCACAAAAGCCTCCTCCTCCTCCTCCTCCGTGCTCTCGACTCGATAAAATATATCGGTCCCACTCGGCGCGCGCTCCTTCCAAAGCGCTCATTACGTGTAATTTATGCGAGCGGCCAAAAATACACAATTTCCAAACAGGGTATTTTAACCGAGATACCGAGATCCGCCTTTTACGAAGGTAAACAACGGAAGGTCACACACGCTCGTGTCGAGCCGCACAGAAAAATCAAGCTCCGGGAGTTTTTCACTTTCGATAATCCATCGAACTATTTGCATTATTCGAAGCCAGCTCGCCGATGTTTATCGCTCTTCCGGCTCCAACTCGGTCCGACGCTCGGCTAATTACGAGGCGGAAAAGTATATTGATCGGCCTCCCGGGGAAAATGCAGGCTCGATAAATAATGATAATACCCCGGCTCCTTGTCCACAGTTGTGCGTAATCGTATATATTCTGGTGCAGTAAGAAGCCCGGTGTGGGGAAAGGAAAACTACGATTCCCTTCCGCCGCAATGCCCGCTCGCTGCTGTTTAATGATGGATTAAGCGAGAGAGAGAGAGAGGGAGAGAGGGAAGAAAAAAAGGGGGGAGGGGGCGGGGAGGGGAAAAGGACGGAGATTAAAAAAGTCCGGCTGATTGCTGGGCCAGACTAGTATTGGCCGAGCGACGTTCGGCCGCCCGTGGGCGGAGGGACCAGGGGCAGACAGGGTCAAGCCGTAGAAAAGAGGAAGGCGAGAGCGCAAGGATTAGGAATCGACGCAAGTGCGATCGTTACATTACAACTGGTCATTAACCCTCGAATCGAACATTGTTTTCCAGCGAAATCTGCCTCGCGAGCCGAAATCGGAGCCTCCTCTACCGTCCAGGAGCCAGGGGCCACCTCGTGCCCGGCCTTCTCAATGAGATTTCCCATGGAGGCTAGCAGCCGCCGCCCGTATGCGCTCCCGGCGATCGAGGCATCCGCACGGGAGGAATCGCGAGGCGGCTAGGGCCGATTCCGGCCGATGTGCATTTGGCCGAGGCGTCGGGACGAAGGGGGACGACGGCGACCACGAGCTGCGACGGCGACGACACGACGTTGTAAATAAAGCCAGGCGGGCATGCGCTCGCAGCGATAAGGTCGCCTCGGGTTTTCGTTTCGAGCGAGCCTCGGCGCTGTGGGGCCGGCAGGAGGGGCCAGAGGGGGGGCCGGGGAACAGCCGAGGCGGCGAGCCCGGCAAGGGGTGGGGTTGGGGGGGGGGGAGACACGGAAGAAAAATCGCCACCACGCCCAAAGCAGGGGATCCAATGCACTGGCTTGCCGGTTTTCCGCCGCTCCTGCCGGCGCTCCTCGACTTTCCCATCTTCTTTGCCTCGACCCCGCAATATCTCTCCGCCGCCGCCCCACCCCACCCCGAGCCCCGGGGTTCACGTAGCGTGCGGGTAAGCGTCACCCGTGGAGTTTTTCGCCCTCGTTCGCTTCTCTCGTTCCTTCTCGCTCTGTACATTTTTTTCTCCGTGTATCTCTCCTCCTCCGCCAGGCCGCCGCCGCCGCCACCGCCGCCGCCTCTCTCGGGGCTACGGACTTTTTTAGGGAACGGCTGCGCGCAAAGTTAGGTAGGTATGTGGGCCTCGACCCTACGGTCCCTTTTGCACGCTCCCGATTTTCCTTTTATGCGCGCGTTGCGCAACGCGTAGCTTAGGCGCCCGCCGCATTTTACGAGCGGTCCCCGAGTCAAAATCGTGTAGGGGGACGGGGGAGAAAAGGCAACGATGAATTTTCGCCCGAGGGCAACGCTTCTTCGCACTGTTGCTCCTCCCTTTTATTTAACTTCACTTTTTCCTTCCTTTGTCTCTCTCTCTCTCTCTCTCTCTCTCTCTCTCTCTCTCCTTTTTCCTCGTTCCTGCTGTTTTTTCGCCTTTTTTTAACCAGCCTCACCTTTTTCACCCGCGCGATTTCCACACAGCTTGTGCTTTGCCTTTTGTTCGAGACAAAAACGCGTTTCCTTCGTCCTTGTAAAAAACTATCTGGGCACGTTCAGTGTCGATCATTAATGATCACGAGAGCTGTCGAATCTATTTTTAAAAAAATGATAAAGCCTTTGAGTATTCGAAGTAAGCTCGACGATCAATGATGATGCGCCTTTTAATGTGAAATTTATTAACTTCAGAAGATGCAGCTTCCTTCTACGTCGGTTATTATCAACGAAATTACAGTTATATAACGTTATTATGAAATAACACCTGGAGTAAAAATACAACAATAAAGAATATAAAGGGCAGTTGTAAACTTCACTTAAACTAACTCTTCGATAACAAACGATCGGATAAGGTACGAACGGTCATGGCTTACTCCTAACGACGCTTTTACTATTCATGTTGATTCGCGATAACTGACAACTCAGATGTATAGCGTAAAATTATTATTTATTAGTGTGCAGTTGCGTACAGGATTTTCTACAACTCGGTAAAAATTTGAAACGAAAACGCGTCAGAATACCTATTCCTGTAAAAAAAAAAAAAAAATAAAAGAAATGCACACTTACGAAAATGTATTGCTTTTAACGGGTTTTCTTGTTATAATTGTTGTTACTTAAATTTGAATTCTTAATTTCAATAATAAAGTCTCTCAGAAGAATAATACGACACCCGCTGATTCAACAAGTATAAGCTTAACGAATAACCTAATTAAAAGCGTTCTCTATTAAATTTAATATTCAATGCTATGGGGGGGGGGGTTTAAGTCAGATAGAGACGAGAAGACTTTGCACAGATTATTAAAATTATTATCGAAGAATCCAATAATGATGATGAGTTCGAACAATTGATTAACTAGTAAGCTTGAATGATTCGATACTAGCGTTCATCTTGGCAAAAAATTGAAAAAGAAAGCGAAGAGTTCCCTTGGAATTTTGGTAACGCACAGGATAAGTTGAAAAATCCACAGTAAGCTTTTTTTCTTAAAAGTGCAGGAGAATCGGTTTTAAAAAGTTGCAGGCCATAGATAAAAAGGGCCAAGCAACAACAATGGGTAAAGGAATCGTATCATTAAGAGCGAATAAGCATAAAAAAAATTATGGGCTCCATTCGGCTGACATTCCGACCAAATCTCACGCGCCCCTATCACCCTCTCGTTATTCCTGACAAAAGTTTCGTCCGCACAATGTTAGAGCCTACGCGTATCGCCGCTCACGAGAACTTCCTAGTCATCGGGCACATGTGTGCGGCCGGCCGCGCGATCACACGGAAAATAGAGAGAGAGAGAGAGAGAGAGAGAGAGAGAGAGAGATGGCAAAAGGAGGGAGGGGTCTGCGAAGAGCGCTAGGGAGTGCGCGAACACGCACGACTCGTGTATTGACATTGCGGGGGATGATGTTGTCCATCTCGCTCGGCCCCTCGCCCCTCCGCCCTCGCCGTCCCGTTAAGCACACGAGAGGCGCGCATAGGCGCACATATATATTATGCACACACGAGCATATGCATAGCGCGCGTGAGAAACGCTGCGTTAGCGAGTTCGACTTGGCCCACTGGAAAGAGATCGAGCGAGAGAGCGAGCGAGAGAGAGAGCGAGAGAGCGGGCGAAGCACGGCTGGGCCTCGCAAAGGGCGTGTTCTTGAAAATCGGCCGCGACCGCCAGCTCGTTATGTGCGCTTTCGAGGAGGGAAAATTGGTCGGCGAGGGAGCGGGGGCAGGGAGCGGAGCGGCTGCGGCTGCGGAGGCGGAGCGCGCGGCGAGGAGGGCGGGCGGCGGCGGGCTGTGGGTGGGAGAGGGAGACGATTTCCCAATGGTGGGAGAGAGAAAAAGTCACGTCGGCCCGAGGAAAAACTCGCGCAAGCGGGACGCGGTAAGAGTTAGAGACAAAGAAAGATACGGAGTGTGCGCTTCCGTGTTTGCGTGTGTGCGTGCGGATGGAGGGCGGGAGAGGCCAAATTCTCCCCGAAATTGTCTTTGGGACTGAAATTCGATGATTACAGATGGGCGAACTTGACACTCGAACTGCGCGACCGGCGAGCCGGTCTATCATTTTTGCCGTCGTACGTTTTTTCGACATGAGAAAATTCCGTCGCTCCGACGAGTGGCACTTAAATTTAGTGAAAAGTTTTTTTTTTTCCCCCTCCCTGCTCCGTTTTCGTACGCGCGGTCACCTAACGCTCGGAACCGAATAACACTATTTTCGAAAAGCATTGGAGGGACGAGCGAAATTCCTATTATTTTCACTAATCGCGTCGCCTTTTTCCTCGGCATCTGTTTTTGCGATCACCGCCGTCTCCGCCAGTCGTTGAATAATCGCTTATCGCCGCAGTTTTCCTTCGACTCCTCGAAGCATCGAGAGCAGAGCCGCCATTCCCAGTGGGTCCGTAAGAATGCTCGACGAAATTTAGAGCTTATGGTTTGCTCTCGTGCCAGTCACTACGACTGTTTGATTTTATTTGCATAATTGTTTCCATGTTTATTCGTCATTGTACATTTAAAGTTTTTGTAGATGCTGAATGGCAAATGGTGTACGAATACTGAATAGCGATCCTCATAAATTATTTATGGACTTCAAAGTATGTAATTAGTAGGTTCACAGGAAATAGACAATTTTGCCGAGTTATCATTATAAGAATTACGAATTTAAGCGCGAGCTTAAAGCCAAAGCATAATAGGCCGTCTTACAGAAAGGAAAAAATATATACATAAACTTAAGCAGACTGTTTATTCTAATAATGTACTCGGGCTCTCGAGAGACTAATTCTAATGCGCTCGACTAAATTTGATGTGCTTAGACCGTATACGTTGTAAAAGAACTAATCTTCGCATTGACGCGCAAGGAATGCTTTTTATCATTAATGTAAATAAAAAAAGCCTGCGGAGGCAACAAATGTTGGAGCCGGTCTTGCAAGCACTTGGCATATTATTTATCAAAATAGTAATACGATCGACGGAAGGTGCCGAGGATTCGTCGCGAAAATTACGTAAGGAGAGCCGAGAGGAGCCGATGCCTTACTTTTAGAAAGTTAAAAAAGCGTTATTCGCATCAGTTCCCAGGAAGAATGAGCGAGGGGAGGGGGTAGGCGTCGACAATGCAAGCACCTGACGCGATACTCGGCTCCCTAAAAAAAGGAAGAAAAAAAAAAAGAAGAAAAAAAAAGAAAAAGAAAACAGAAAAAGCAAAGAAAGAACTAAGGAACGGTAGAGGAGAGTCTTTTGAAAAATCCCTCGCAACCTTGCTACGGGATTGGCGGGGTCGGCTATGAGGAGGGAGAGAGAGAGAGAGAAGCTCATCGTGAACCACTGCATTTTCCAGCGACGGAGGCTAGAGTTTTTCGGGGGGCTTCGTGAGTGCGTGAGTGCGAGCTCGGGCCTAGAGTCGCGGGGACTGGCCCGGGCGGGCGGGAGGAGGTGTGCAGTCGTAAGCAGTGGAAAAGCCCTGGTGGGGGAACGGCAATGGGAAAAGCCGCGGACGTGCCTAAGAGGAGAGGGGAGGAAAAATGCGAGATGTAGAGGAGGAAAGCAGCGAGAGTGACGGAACTATTTCTCGTTTTCGAGTCAGGGTGCATTGACTCTTTGAGTAAAGGCGAATTCAATTATGTCGTTGATGCGCACGCGAGCATGAGTTCAAAATCCATTATGTATTATGTGCATGTGTGGTGGGACGCGTTTGTAAAATAACGATTTCACTATGAATACTTTTGTGAAAAAGAGCCCCGATGCTGCTCGTCGTAAGCTTGTAAACCTCCGATCGGATGGCTTATGAATTATTTCTCAGCTCTTGATTTGCCTGCCTTATTACAAGAGTCCGAATAAAGAAATTAAGAAAGAACAAAAGAAATTCATTGATTAAACGTTTCGTACTGCAAAACGACAAAGAAATATCAATCCAATGTCAAATAAAAATATACACATATACCATATGCCCGAGAAAAAACGGAGATCAAGGAGGCTATTGGATACTGATGTACACAGGGGCATAAGAATCCGTAGTTAAGAAAAGCATTAAATTATAAATGTTTACCACGCTAAATTCTATTAATTATTCTATAAACGGCTGTTAGTCTTCTAGATCTATGCAGAGAAACAAATTGGCGTAACTTAAGATTATTGTCCTTGCAAGTACCTTCGTTCATTTTGCAATAAATTCTTGTTAAAACAGCATCTTTTCCGGTAAATAAAATATTTATAAAGGAAAAGAAAAATAAGGGGGCATACTTTGTTTATGTAAGACGGAAGTCCGAGAGCACAATATTCGAAATGATCGATTGAAAGGTAAACTTATTTGCATTGAAATGATTCGTGAATGAAGCCATGCGCCTCTACTTTCTTTGATGTTACTTTCTTATATATAGTGGAAATCGGATTAAAAAATCCTCTTCATGGGAATGAAATTTTACTTCAGACGTCAAAAAGTCGCATAAAAGCAACTCGGGATAGAGATGGATAGATAGAGAGAGAGAGAGAGAGAGAGCGAAAAAGAGAGATAAAAGGAGAGATAGGGAATGAAAGAAAATGATACAAGAGTACCCTTGAACAAGGACTGCTTTACCTTCCCCGTCGAATCGTAAATAAGAAAAAGAAAAAAACGTTTAATACGAGCTTCCTGTACGACGTCCGGGAGGCCCGCTTTACATTATGCCGTGCAGCATGTGTTAAAAATCATCCCCGAGCCGTTGGCTGTTGGTGGAGGTCTCGCAGAGGGCAGGTAAGCCAAGGATCAGAAAGGATCCACATGCGTGGGCTCGCGAGCCCAAGGGTGCGCGTGAATACGTGCGGTGGAGCCGCGAGTCGGCATCAGTCATGGGCATGTTTATTTACCCGGGCAGGGCAACGAGGCACGAACGATCGCCGCCGCCGGTCGGGGTAGGGCTCCACCCGTGGTAGGGCCCCTCGTCCGTGGGCGATCGGGAATCACGTAGGCGGTACTACTACGGGGTAGGCCGCCGGAACGGGCGGGAGCTCCAAGGGAGTCGGAAGACTGCTCGCGGCTCGGCCCGAGGGGCCCTGGCGCCGCGACTCCCCGGGCTCGGCTCGGCGACTGGCGCGGAGGCCACGGGGAGCGGAAGGCTCGAGGTACTCGGGAGGTAAGGTGGATCTTTGTCTCGAGCCATAGCAGGCCCAGCAGCTCGCGCCCCAGGCCCTCCCCTAATCTCGCACGCATCTCTTTGTGCGCGCGCGCGCGCGCGCGATCGTCCTCACGTGTGTGTCCCCGGGCTCGATGACCAATCGGCGAGTCTAAGGAAACGTCGCTGCTTCGGACCGCTTTTACGGGGGCTGCGATTGCCCGAGGCCCTGCTCGTAAAGAGTCCGGTTGTCTCGGCTCCGCGAACTCCTGGCTCCCGAGGAAATCGACCGATTGCGTGGCCGCGTGGGTGGGCTCTTTCGTATTCCTGAAAAACATTGGGCCGCTGGTCGGGGAAATTTTACAGGCCATTTTCCCAATCTGTTTAGCGGCTTCGCTCACGATTTCGTTTTAATGTAAATAATGCGAACGACGAGCCGAAGGCGTTGGCCGAGGCCGGTTCGCGTTGAGCGCCACGTGAAAATGAATTTGAAAGTCTTTTTGTTAGGAGAGAGGGGGGCGGGCAGGGGGAGAGAGAGGGAGAGAGAGAGAGAGACATTCACCACCCGATCCCGTGCGTATCTAAATAATTCGTGATCCGCATATTTCAGGGCTCGACAATCATTGGGCGGCTCCTCGGTCGAATGCGTGCGCCTCGCAGTGACAAGATACGCGATATTCGGCCCTGTAAATGGAAAATCCTCGAAAGGCTTTCCTTCCCCGTGCCAAAGCCACATTGTTCGTCCCGGGGCAGCAGGGAAACATCGGCGGCGCGGCTCGCATTATCGATACATCTGTTGGCCATGTCCGTGCACGAAAATAGGAACGAGCGGCGGTGGGCGGAGCGGGGCCGGGGGCGGAGGGGGATTGCGAGCCGATTCGGGGTGACGTCACCGCGCGACTCCATCGCCAATAGCCTCTCCCCCATCTCCCGCAGCGCCAACCACCCGCACACACGCGCTAATTGACACGGACGGAGACTCAACCCGCCCCTCTCGCCGATTTGCGTCGGGCTGACGAATCGGCGGGGGGCGGGCGGGGGGGGCCGACTCTGGGGTGTGGTGGGGCGAGCCGGTGGGGGATCGGGAACGATTTAAAAAGGAATCGATAGCCGATGCACGCGGCTTTTCCCGAAGGCTCCTCTGGCTCGGAAACGCGCACCGATTCGTCGCCGCCGCCGCCGCCGCCGCCCCCGCCGCTGACGCATCCGCGGCCACGGCCATTATCGCCTTCCCACTGGGGCCCGCAGCGTTGGCTTTGCACGGGACGTACGAGCGCGCATGACCCGCAGCCAGCGGGGGTTAATAAAGCCAAGGTTAATGAGGATAATGAGATACGGGGCTCGGTTTGGCGGGGGGCTGGTGGCGACGGGGGCTCCTCGGCTAGCCCTCGTGCCGAGGATCGGGGGAGAGGGGCGCGGCCTCCAAGGACCACCCCTTGGCCCGGCTGCCCCCCCCCGGCCCCCGGCCCAGGGTCCCTGCGTCGCCGCGGCCCCGAGCCCTTGGCCGCCGCCCCGCACGTGGAAGTCGAGTGCGCGGATTCACGTGGGCGGCGCGCACAGTGCGCCAGTGTTTGCGGTTTTCCGTCTACCTGACCCGGATCCACCGGGGAAAGCCCTTTGGAAAAAGGGCCGGCCCGTCCTTGCGCCCTTTAGATAGGGCGACCTACTTCCCTACGACCTACAGAGCCGCCTGCATTACCCCGTCCCCTGGGGCTTTAATCTACGCTCCCTCGTGCGCAATGGGCTCCGATGAATAAACAATTGCCAATGACAATAATAATAAAAAAAAAAAAAGGAATCGAGGGCAATCGGGTGGGAGACACTATACTCGGCTGCGTGAATTTTGTATTGAATCGAGTGCCGGCCAGGAGAGCCACGGAGAATAATTTCACAATTTTATCGCGCTCGAGCCAAGTCCGAGGAATAATACACACTGCGACACCACGATATATCTCAACGGCGCGCTATTTTTTTTTTTTTAGATCAAGCTACGCTACGATCGTAGGCCGCACAATTTGTTTTCCTTTACGGTTAAAAAGCTCTCTCTCGGCTCGAGAACGCCCCATTCGCAAGGGCCTCGCGATCTCGGCTATCGCGACGCGTATTCCGGCTTAAAGCGCACGTCGAGACACGAGCCGTAGATTTAGCGAACGCGAGCCGGGCAAAGTATCGGCAGGCCGGGTGAAAAAAAAAATGTTTAAGGAGAAGGAACGCTACTGGCAAAAACCCGTGACGAATTCGCCGCCGTCTCGAGCGCTCGATGCTTTGCTGATTTTATACGAAAAACTTGCTCGCTGTCCGACAACAATAGTCTGCAATTTGCCACGCGGATTTTCGTCACGCCTGTACACAACAACGGCAAGCGATAGCATGACAATTAACTTTTACTTCTCTACGCTCGCGCATTTTTGCCACATGCACTATTGCCGAGATCGCTTGTTTTTTTTCGCTCGTTCTCGAACTTATTACGAATCGAACGAGCCTTTAGATTACGATTGAAGGTGAATTCGAATATTTTAACGGAATTATATATATATTTAATTCCTTCGGATAGCATTAGGCTCGAGAATCGAAATCCGTAACGTGAATCTTTATGACCGTCCCGGTGAATTTTTTTATCGACAGTACGATTATTGACGGAATTCTACAGCGTGAACTTTATTACTGTAAGTGAGCATCGGTAATGTAAATAATTTTCATTAGTTTTTTCTATACTTCTTCCAGAGCTCGATACTTATTTTTAGGCTACTCGTTTTCTCCTAGCTCCGAAATAATTATCTTCGGACAAATCGATTAACATTTTCATTAACAGCTAAGAGCACAAGAGACGACCGCCTTAAATACAATTGCGAATAAGGAGGAGACGAAGATTTTAGATAAAGCCGAAAATCGGAAAACCGTACATTAGCTCATTATCGGGGCGAAAACGAATTTGACGTTATCATTAGATAAGTGCTTGTGGAATTCTGTCATTCCTGGCAAAGCATTTTTTGCTCCACGCAATTTATCGTTGTGCTGCTCGAACAGACGAAAATAGTATTAACAATTTTCTATATAATTTCGTCAACTTTATCTCTGATAATGCTTCGATAAATACATTTTTGGATACATTTAAGCGTTTCTGTCGAATTATGTTTACGTAATAACAATTCAGTATTCTACATTATGTATTTTAATGTAATACTTATTTCAAGGCAATTTTTTTAAATTGTAGCACACACTCGCGGAGTGTCTCGAATAAACAGGGTGAAGCTTGTTCTCTATTTGATGTTTAGCAATTGAAAACTATAAAAGAATAACGTTGTACAAGATAAGACGATCGATCAAGTGTTGAATAAATTAAATAATATTTGCAACATAGTTTTTTTTTTTTAAATAGCTAAAATAGCACATAGAAAATTAAGTTAAACATCTTTTTTGTTGCTCTTATCTTACACATCGTACCTTGGATGCTCCGTGGTAGAGATAAAAAATGTAAGCATATCATGCCCGTTTATATACGATAACGTAAAAAGCTAATCTATTTTAGTGTGCCTTGATCACTGCAATTTTATTAGAGAATTTTTATTTACATAATAATAATACAAAACATTGCGTAGCAGCCGTCTAACGTTTTATTATACAGCTATTTAAACAATAAGCGAATCGCCTTCCGATTGCTCACTTAATGTATGAAATTTGGATAACATTTTTTTCTTCTTCTTTTCATTCCGAAGTGGTGCAATTAAGAGTAATTTTTTAACTCGGAAGATGAATCACTCCAGTGATTACAGGTCAACTATCGGACGTTCACAAAAATAACATTTAACATTTCTCTGACAACTTTGAAATGCTACTGTCAATCGTTATCATATTTACCCCTACAAACGCGCTCTCTTTCAATTCCAACAATTAACTATTGCATTTTCAATGAAATCGTTACGGTCTTAATGCTAACTATAATCTATTTAAAATGTAATTTTAATACTGTCATTTGGATGCTCCAATGACAGGTGAGTTTTGATCGCCCATCTGCATGACTCCTGCTATTACAAACTATGTTTTATCACGATAAAGTTTTATTTTCTAAAAACAGCTTGTCAATTATGTTAACGTAATTAATAGACGATAAGCTCACCATTTATGTTTTCATTTTAATGGCTACTGCTCGCCGTTTCAATTGCAATTGAGCATACGATACGCCACTACGCGATACACAGAGATTTCATTTGAAAATAGAAATTTTTTTTATTACATTTGTTGTCGGGCTGTCTAATGTGAAGTAAATATCGGGCTAGTGGCATGTATTAAAGCAAACTATGTTATTAGATAACATTGTTTAATTCAGACAATTCGAGGATATAAATTAAAAGTATAGCGCCGACATTTGGGATTTTGTATTTAAATTTTCATATCAAAATACGAAGATCGCATATCAAAGCTTTAACGAACAAAGCACAATTTAATATCAAGAAGTCTGGAATTATACCTTACCATGCTTCTGATATCAAAATAGCCTAGGAGTTAGTAGCTAAACTACAGTGTCAACACCGCGTGTGTAAATGTTGAAGCCGAAGTGTTAAAAACGTACACGTAATGCAGAGGAAACTTTGTGAGATGTTCAGATTCCAGTCTATTATCATCAAATTATAATACGGATTTAACTTGAGAATTCCATTCGAAAACTGCTAAGCGAGATCGCCGGAAAAACCTCGTTCAACATTCTCCCTCTATCCGCATTTTAAACCCGAAGGGATCATTCGGTTACTCTTGAAAACCGAGTCGAGCCTTTAAGGTACAACAAATTCTTCGACGTCTGATTGTTCGCTCTATTAGCGGGCACGTAAAGCTAATATTTTTGATTTACAAATGAATCCACGGATAAGCGGTATTGCTCGGGATAGAAGCAGACAGCAGGTAAATAATCAAGAGGGAGCTTTTGAAAAGGAGGAAAAAAGGAAGTAGCGGAAATTCGTACTCGGCTCGGCTGGGGCGCAGCTCTTGGATAAAGGAAATTCCACGAATCCGCAAGCAAGAGGCATTGGAAGAAGAAGGAAGGGAATCGCCCACGAGATAATAATCGAGAGTGTATTGAAAAAAAAAAAAAAAAAACTCTCATTATCAGCGAGCGCGGGACGCGGAGGGGTGCTCGTTTGTCGCGGTAGGGGCTACGGGCCGGGGGGTAGAGCGACAGAGAGGAGAGGTATTTATGCGCAAAGAAATAATACGTCGCGACGTCGACACCGAAGGCGACGTGAGCGCGAGGCAGGGCAGGAGCACGAGGCGAATGGTAGGAAATTGTAACCGTCGCCTCGGTTGCGAGCAGCCAAAAGTTACGAAACTCCCGAGGAACGGAGCAGATAAGCATGTCGCGTGCATACAAACACGCGCGAGCAGTCGTTTGCTCCTGTAGTTTCCGCGTCGCGATGCTCGACTCTTCGCCCCCTGCCCCTCTGCCCCTCTCGCTCTCTCCAGCACCGAAACTTCGCTCCCGTTAACGGAACGCCTCCTCCTGCACCCGCTGCGCCGATCGCGGCGTCGGTCGCCCCCTCCTCCTCCACCCCCGCCCCCCCCCCGAGCAACGGAGCGCGAGCTCTCCACAATTCGGTCTTGGCTCCGGCGATCGTTCGCTACGTGCCCGGGAGGGCCCGCGCCATCTAATTTTCCGACGGCGAAGAGACACCCGCCGATTGTTTGGCCCACCGTCCCCGACCTCGACGAGTCGATAACAGCTCCAGTCCGATGCAGCGTTGCACGCCTCACCCCCTAGGCCGCGGGAGCCGAGGCTTGCCCTCTGCCAGTCCTCCCGAGGATCCGAGGGAGCTCGAGCAAGCGAGCGCCCCTCTGCGTTGTCTCGTGAACGAAGTGCCCGAGAATTACAATATCGTGATTTGCGCCGGCGAAAAATCGCTCCGGGCCTGCCTGCCGCCGGTGCGCCGCCCACGTCTGCGTATGCTTCGGAGCTTTGTTCCCGATCCTGCCGTTAGAGCCCGAGGCTCGGCCATTCAATGGGATATAATAAACAGATGCTTTAAAGGGCACTTAAGTTGGCCAGGTCTCAATTCAGCTCTCTCTCTCTCTCTCTCTTACACGCGCGCGCACTCTCTCGCTCTATGACCTTTTCCCAGGCACTATCGGGAAATCATTCGTACAGCGCCTTATCTCAAGCTTCGCATTGTTAATCCTACAAGTTGATCTTGTTTCAATAAATATTGGGATAGAAATTGAATTCTTTTTCTATAAGAATTTTGCAATGTTCGATTACTGCCCGGACCGCAGAGTCGCATTACATCTTGTTAATTTTTCAGCATTCCTTAATACCAATGAAACATATTCTATTTAAGTGGCTCGACGAATGACTTTAATTAAATATTTTACATTTATTGTAAACGAAAAGTAGATCTATTATCTGACAACAAAATTAATTAAAAGGTGCCCTATTTACATTTTATCGTCACACTTTTCACCACCACAATTCTTACATAAACAATGTATAAACAATACACATACACACGCGCACACATGTATATATATATATATATATATATATATATATGTATGTATACATATATAATTATATATGTGCATATATACCTATAATCTGAAATAGAATAACAATTTCCGGCTAACAATTTGAGTCGATATTTCGGGTGGAATTTGGGATAGATTTAGGAGAATTTCAGCCACGTTTAGAAGAATTTTCAGGTGGATTACAGGTAAAATCAGAGATGAACCCAAGTGGATTTTTATCTGGAATTTTAACCCCCCAACTTCAACAGATTTTCATGTAGATTGGAATACATGTGGATTTTCAAATGGATTTCGAAACAAATCCGAGTGAGGTTACAAGTGAACGTCATAGAAATCTTTGAAAATCTCGGATAGTGTTTCAAATCTGATAGTTTTGTATTTGCGTTTTGTATTATATATGCATTAAATGCATATTCAAGCTGAGTGACAAGCTTAAAAAATTATATGAAATTTTCAATTTTGTAATTTGTCTCAATTT
Organism: Kradibia gibbosae; assembly: GCA_018907135.1. Classification (NCBI taxonomy): domain Eukaryota; kingdom Metazoa; phylum Arthropoda; class Insecta; order Hymenoptera; family Agaonidae; genus Kradibia; species Kradibia gibbosae. The sequence goes on from JACCHX010000003.1 coordinate 5,193,015, forward strand.
CATTCGTTACAGAAATTTGCACATCATCCTCAGTACGAACTATTCGATTAGATAATCAATAATTATTAAAGAAAAGCCAATTGAAAATTTTAATTTTAATTTTTTGCTTTCAGTAATATAAATAATATAATATTAGCGTAAGCTTAAAAAACTAATGTGGATACTAATAAAGTCTTTAATCACTAAAAAAATAGATCCGATGACTCATATTATATGCACATAGTTTTTATAAAATATTTTAGTATGGAAATGAAATAATTTTTAAAACTTTTGGCAGTGTAATATGTCTACAAGCCTTTAAAATTTATTGAGACAAATTTGCTTTAGTAGGAGATTGCGCGAAATCTAATAAAATGTTTTAGATTAAAGTAAAAAATATTTAATAACATTATTCTTTTCAAACTTAAAATATATCCCAAGTGTACTTTGATGTTCATCATATTAAAAAAGCTGTTGATCCATTCATAAATTAAAAATCTGATTAAATAAAATGCCTGCAAGGGTCAAATCAAATAGCTTAATTTTGTAAAGTATTAATGATTCTTGATAAGATTCAGATTGCAATTGTTGATTAGCTTAATTTAAAGATTAATTTTGTAAAATCCTTTTGTAAATATCCCATGAAGTACCGTAAAAGGAATTTTCAAAGAAGATAAGATTTACACACTGTAACTTCAATTTATACCACCCAAAATACTTAATGTTTATGTGCAATTTAAAAGTTTAAATGAAATTTCAATGTGGTGCTGATTGAGAAGTTTTTACTTTGCGAGTTTCTGCGTTCAGTTGCCAGAAAAAAAAATACTTAATTTGCATAATAAAATCTTTTTAAAACACACCTTTCGCTCGGGGCTTATTGCTCGTTAAGAATTGACTAATTTCAATCGGTTATTTGTTAAAATGGTCGGTAGCTTTAACAGCCGATGACGGATATTTCGAATATGATTCAAACTTTAATAAGATTCTTCAAGGATCTCCAGACCTTTCGCGGTCTAAATGTAAATGCAAATGAAGTAGTCCTTAATCGCCGCTGCAATATGTTCCCCACGCTAAAATACGTATATCATTTCGTGTCGCATATGAAGATGCTCTGAGCTACGCTTTACAAGCAAAGCAACGACGCTACAACTAAGCTTCCTTACTCGCGTAGATGTTTGCTCGCTTTACGTACTCTGTGCCCTGTTGTACAACGGGCTCGGGAAATGTGAGCCGTAGTTTGAAAACAGATGTTTGAGAAATAAATATTTAATGTTGAGCGCCTTTGAGGCGTGATTCGGTCTACTTGCAAATGCTACGCGAGCGCTTTTGCAAGACTCAATTTAGTTTGGTTTTTCTGCAATTTCCGACTGCATCTTTGCTCGAGCTCTTACGAGCTAAGGGCCATTTTGTAAATGAATATTTTTGGTAAACAAATGCTTTGACGTCTTAATATATACATATGCATGCTGGATTTGTGCACCTCTTATGATTAAATGCATAACCTTGATTTTCAATTTTAGCCAGTCGGAGTTAATTATGATACAACATTTGACGGACTTACAGCTCCACGTTACGCGTGATTATCAATTTTTCAGCTTTGGCATTTAATAGTGGATCAATAAATCACCTTAAGATACGTAGATATGACCGAGCTACAAAACTACAAATATGAAAACTGTTTTATAACTGTCTGATTATAGCGATTTTCTACAAAATTGAGCTTTTAGGTAATACATAATTCGAATAAAGATTAAACGTAGCGTATGATTTTCTAGATTATTTTATTATCTAATAAATATACATTGAGAACTTAAATTACAATGGAAAAGGTGAAAAGTTGTCTCGATACAAGTACATTGATTTATTACTTTGAGTTTTTAATTATTTTATGTTTCCGCTTATCATGAATTTATATGAACAAATAAATCTCTTTTATGTATATTTACATGATAAAGGCTTATATTTTGAACTTGTTACAAAATATCAAAATATTACAAAAATCTTTAATTAATGAAAAATAACTTAAGAGTCTTATGTTGGATACTTTTACAAAATTATAGTTTAAGAACTGTAGCGTATGAGAAAATATAATTATCAAGAATTTATTATCTTAGTAACAGACGACGAAAGTCTAATGTATAGCACGAATTAATCATTTGTAGCAAAAATTAAAATTTACAATAAATAAAACTAATAAATAGTTACCACAAATTATACTTGCCATATCATTGTATAACTAATAATTTTTTTTTCTAAATCCCTGATGCTAAAATAAGATTAAAATTATCTGATAATTATAATAATACGCGATCAAAGTAGTATATAAAGTCTATATACATATAATTCATGTAAAATACACTACATAGAAAGTAATTGTATTTCAGCATAAATGTATTTTTAATAAACTGCATAACAAATATATCTATGATTTTGAAGAGCAGATAAATTTTATTCTTTAATAGAAAAACATAGTTTTGGTAATTTAACATTATATAAACAGTAGAAAAAAATTGATTTACGACTAGCAATAAAGTTTTTTTTCTTTGCAGAATATGTTGATTTTTATTTAACGACTATAAACAATTAATTATGTTAAACTAATGTTAAAACGTTAAACTAATTTTATGTACCTTTACACAAAAAATTTAATTGTTATTACGATTATAAAACGATATTTCCATTCTGATTTACATAAAATAATTTTTAAATATCTACTAAACGTTTTACGTAATAAATTATTTAAAATGTAAAATATATGGGTCTATATAATATCGAGCTATTTTTATGAAAAACGTATTATGTAGCATTTGCTTACGAATACAGAAAAATGATTTTTTTTAATAAATTTAATATTTACACAAAATTTTGAATTTTAAGCGCATTAAATTGCTACTCTTTGCGCAAGTCCGTTTTTGAATAGTTCATATTTTTCAAAGGCACGTTTTTGTTTAATCGTTTTTATATAGAATAACGAGTTTTTTCTAAACTCAATTTTATAGAATACTTCTATTTAAAATAATTGAGAATAACTTGAGATCTCAGCACTGAACGTCCCTTAACGTAAAATAATTTATACAAGTTTCATATTTAAAAAAGCACTTAAAAAAAAAAAAAAAAAAAAAAAAAAAAAAACTAATGAAAAGATTTGTGATTGTAAGAAATTCGCTAAATTATCGAAACGCAGAGTATTGTACGAGTTTAAAATTTGTGGATATCAAAGAAATTTCCTCTCCGGAATGTCTGAACAAAGGTCTTGTACAGAATTTACGTTAAGAAATAAAAATATTCGCTTTGAAGTCGGACAGAAAGGAACGAGGCGATTAAAGCTCGATTCGGAAGCGCAAGGGAAAAAATGTTCATATGATTAGGAAATCGAACAAAGGAAAGCCAGAGCGCGTAATGCTCAAGATCCCAGTCCGACGATTCTCATCTATAAAGTGCGTGATTAATCGCACTGCAGGTCATAGAAAAAAAATATTGACAAGGAAGATTATAGTGGAAAAGGCGTTCACACGCTGCTGCACCGGCTCCCTAAAATCTAACCGAACACCTTGGGCTCCTCGCTCTTCCTTCAAAATTCACTCACCTAAATCCATAAATCGCCTCCCACGCCTATAAAAGCCGCGAGCGCGCCGACGAATTTTTTCCTCTCCTATTGAAAATTTTTTATACAGGAAAAAGTCGACTTTCGGCAAGAGCGCCGCATTTTCCTCTAGCTCTGCACGCAACGACTGCATTCTCCTCGTCGACCAATGGTCGCGAGACTGGAGAGCGCGAGAGAGCGAGGAGAGATAGGGAAAGAGAGAGAGAGAGAGCGAGAGATAGGGTCGGAGAGGGTCGGGGTCTCGAAGAGCGGAGCTCGTGAGTGAGCGAGCGGACAGAAGTCAGGATTGGCAGGGTGTGCAGGGCGAGGGAGGGGCGCGGGCGGGGTAGAGGGGCGGGAGGGGGGGGACAGAAGACGAAAGCAGGGACAGAGACAAATGGAGTGTGCGTGAGTGAGAAGGGACGAAATATAAGGTGGAAGGCGCACAATGAGGAAAACAGGTTCTCGGAGGTAAGCCCCGAGTGTGCTTCTATCGCACGGATCGTCTCCTCTTTTCCGGGGCCCGTTCTAGGGTGGCTCCTTGTCTCTCCTGGCTTGATTGCCACGAAGAACGAAGGAGCAAATTCTACGGGATTCGTTGCCTTTCGCCACTTGACTCTACTCGATCCCATCCGCGTACAAGGCCTTCTTTCCTCCCTGCGCTTTTCCTCGCTCTAATTTACTTTTTAACCTCGCTTCCGTCGATTCGCTATTTAACCAGGGACTGGCTTTACCATTCTTCCCCTTCCTTCGCACCTGCACCTCCTCCCGCTCGCCCCCCCCCCTTCCGACCGCCCTGCTATCGGCCTTTTTACTCTACCATTGGCCGCCACCGTCTCTCTCTCTCTCTCTCTCTCCCTCTCCAATCTGGAGCGTCGAAATCTGCTGAGATTCCAACAATTAGAAAGCTACTTGAGCTTATGAAAAGTCGAAATTAGCTTTTACCCGTATTATTGTAATACAATGAGTTATACGAATTACTATCGACGATAGTAGGTTGTGGGGAAAAGAAGGGAGTCGTTGCTCTTTAAAGTGCCGATGCTATTAACGATTATCATAAATTTATATTATTTTTTCTACCTTTTGCCCAGATTCGACACTTACAATTGGCCATTTACTCAAGTCTACGAAATCTACTACTGCTATTTAACGGATGTAAGCCCTTGTAGGTCTTAAGATTAACAATCGCCATATTTTCTTACCCACCGCTTTAATTGCCAATATTAAAAATTCAAGTAGTTAGTGCATTTTAAAACTTACTTTGCAACTACATAAAGGGAGAAAATTAAGTGCGTTTAAAAAAAAAAAAAAAGAAGGATAATTGTTGAGCTCTTGGCTGCCGCCGTAAAAACGCTGTGTTATTTTCGTTAAAAATGGAAAATGCAAATTCATACTTTGGTTTTACATTTAAGCGAATTCGCTCTCGCTTCTAGGCTGATATCAATTAACTTAATATCCTGCAATAGGTAATTTTTTAATAAAATTATTATTAAACTATCTCTTAAAGGCTTAAGGAAGCTATTACGTGGGGAAATAATAAGGATTCATTAGGGAACATAAACTATTATTTACTTTATGGTACTTGTTTGGTACTACCTCATTATTTTAATCTATGATTGATTCATTATATTAACAAGTTATAAGTCTTTTTAATTTACACCAGTAGTGAATAACTTTATTATCCTCTCGAGCTGTATCATTATCCAAAATCTGTTCAGCTACAACACAATTACAATTTATTATAATTGACTTTTCATTATCCATTTATCGTCCTGGTAATTATACGCTAATCTATATCTCGGTGAATTCTTCTGCATTAAAACACATATAAATACACTTTTTCACCAACTTTGTGAACTTGGCGCGGGCAAGTCTATGAGAAATTTAATTATATTTAATTGCGGACTGACCAGGTGATTAAATACATTAAAGAGATTACATGGTTCGATAAAATAAATGTGGATTAGGGAAGTAAAAAAAAGCAAGTTAATAATTATTCCAAGTGCAATGATTTCATTTATAAAAGCAGACATTGGAGGATATTCGATTCAGTTTCAAATTATAAATGCGTCTATTGAAAACTTTTGTATACGCCTTGATCAATTATTGTTAAAAGGGTAAAAAAAAGTTTTAGTGTACATACGCTGCATAAATTTTGATCCAAACCGAATTATTATTATTTAATTTTAAATGTTAAAATTTTTCTATTGTTTAATTTAAAACAACATAAACTAACTTGCATGATATTCAAACTGCACACACATAATGCTTGACGTTACAAATTATTCAAAAACTGAGTTTAACGCTTCCATGCGCGTAATAATTGTAATCAATATAAAGGGATGCAAATACGAACAAGTAACTAATTTGCGAATGCAGCAATAGTGATTTGAACATCCTATGCCGCACACTGTATTCCATCTGCCCGCACGACATCAGCGATATTCGAAGGGAATTGAAAAGAAAGCCACAGGGGCTGCAAGACGCGAGCGTCGAGCGAATCGGCTATTTTGGCGCAGTGCAAAATTCACGCGCTTCCTCGCCAAGTAGAAGAAGTCGTTATTTAGTCAAACGCGAGCTTCCAATCGCGAATTCTCGTTCGTCCGCTCGAAAGCCAGCCGAGCGTTAATCAAACGTGGACGCAGGAGGAAAGCCGAGCCTCGCGGTGTGGCTTTCCTCTTACGGGCAATATTGGGGCGGGGCGGGGCGGGACGGGGGGGAGCCGTGTTTTCCAGAATCGGAAAAACCCGGGCGCGGAGAAGCTGCCCGGCAAAGAGCCGCGACCCCGGCAGACGCTGTAGGTATCGAGGAGCCGTAACGAGTTCGTACGATATCGATAGCCGAAGATAAAGAGCGATGCGACCGATACGGGGAGTGGGGCGGGGGGCGGGGGTCAGTCGCCGATTAGGAAGACGTCGGGCCGAGGCGCAAGTAAGAAACGACTCCTAATTTTCCGACTGCAGTGTCGGCTAGTGCTGGCTACGGGCGAGCGGCCGGGGGGAGGGAGAGAGAGAGAGAGAGGACGAGTCGAGGGCGATAGACCCAGGCGAGAGGGCGGGGGCCGGGCAGCTGGGGGGGGGGTGGCAGGAGGGGTCGATCACAGGCGGCGAAGGAAGATTACGGGTTCGCCGGGACGCATAGAAATGCGAGCGCAGCTCGAGAGCTAACGAGCGTCAACCCGCGGAGGCGGCAGTGGAGGAGGAGGAGGAGGTGGGGAGAAAGGCGGAGGGCTGCGGCGGACCACGGGTCTTCGATGCTGGGGGAGAGGGGTGGCGAGTAGAGAGAGAGAGAGAGAGAGAGGCGACGAGGTGCAGCCCTCGCAGCCACACTGCAAGGGGCCATTGACCGCAGCAGCGGCTTCTTCGCCCGGCCCGCGCTCGATCGATGATCGCGGCTCTTCTACCTGCCCTCATCCCATAGGCGTCCTTTCGGCGATCTCCTGCCGCCACGTAATGTCAAGTGCAACACGTCGCCCCTCACGGCATTGTCCGTTCCCTCGGGCTCCTCGAATTCCTTCCTGCGCGGCCAAAGTCACCTCTCCTCTTTCTCGTTTTCTCCTGTTCCTTTTCTTTTTTCTTTTTTCCTTTTTTTTTTTTTTTACCTTCTTTTTTCTCATGGGCCCTTTTTCACACGCACGTGGCGGCGCCTGCTCCTTGGCTCTTACGCCACGGCTTTCCGCTTTCCCGACTCTTATTAAACTTCGCCACCGACTCCTTGCCAGAGGTGCAGGCTCCCTCCCCCCGACCCCGACCCCTGCGCAGGCACCCGTCGACCCTCGGCATTAGTTTTGCATCTTTCGCGTTCTCCGGTGTTACTAATCGACCCCGAGAAATATTGCGGCGTCATCTTAGATCTCCACGAGATTCTCGCTCTTATTGTGGCGCTCCCGAGTACAAGTGTCTTTTATTCGAATTCCAATTATTGTACTGCAACAACAACCAATGATGTATCACAACTATTCTTTATACTTCTCGGATGACAATAAACTCACGACGATGCAAAATTTTTACATTGACCACCTTAATCGAAAAGGAGCCTCTCATTCCGAAAAATATGATTTTCTAAAGCTTAACTTTATATTGTATGCTGATTAAAAATAAAAAAAAACAACATTAACAATGACATTTTTCTTCTTTCTCTACCTTCGTCTACTTTAATTTTCTTCGTGTATATTGTAGTAATGAAAAGATGTTTGAGTTACATTCGGCGTTACGTTTATATGCATGTAAATCTTATGAAGTTTATATGCGCATATATCACATGTGTACATACACACACATATATATATATATACGATTTAATTATATGATTTTCCACTGATTCCTAAATTCATTGTTCGTCAATAATTTATTCCTCGGTCACAAGGTTTTGCTCGCTACCGTTATAAATAAATCAGTTTACGTTTGTTTTTCTTCCTTCAATATTGTTAATTAAAAAAAAAAGAGATTGGCTTCGAGTCATGAAAATAGATCTAGAACGAACATTTCACATAGAGAAACATTCATAACAAAGGACTCGTTTCGTCAATGCGTAGGAGATAATAATAGTGCGAGCCGAAATGCATGTCGTTGATTAATGCAAGGCCATCTTGTAGCCAGAGATCGCATCGGGAAGAATTTTAACGTCATGCCCACGAGCGCAAGATCTCGAAGGAAAAACCTCTGCTCTTTTCTGTTAAGCAGGAATGACGGGCAGATGAGTCACCGTAATCTCTCGTGTGGCCCCTCGCACGTGATCCACGGGCATTCCGGAGCGCAAACGATAAACGCGAGCAACGGGATCCGCGGCCGAGTAACGCCGACGGTTCCTAATCATCGCGCATCCATCCTCGTACGTTATCGCGCCCACTTTCGCAGCCACTTTCCCAGATAAGCGCGCTCGCGGCTTTACGCGCTCCCCCCCCCCCGCCTCGCCCCGCCCCGCCCCGCGGCCGCAACGTCGGGCGCGACTCGTTTTTCGTTTAAGCCAGCTCGCTTTTCCCGGCCATCGCTGGCTCCTACAGGTGAGCGGGACCGACGGGACATTTAACGCTTGGATCCCCGATCGTTCTGCTCGACTGGCCGGACTATAAATTGGGCTTCCCAGCCTTAACGGGCGGGACTCCTCGGATTCGCCCGCGCTCCTCGTGAGCTTCCTCGGCCGGAATACGGGCCGGGGCTCTCCTCGGTATTAAATTAATGCCCCGAGTTGCAGTCGAAGCCACGGGGCTCTCTGATCTCTCCCGCCCCCGACCCCTTACGAATTCCAGACATGTGATTATTGCGTAACCGAGGCCGTCAATCTTTACGAGCGCGGCCCATAATCTGGGTCCTTAACTTTGAAATTCACCGCGATGTGGCGTAGCTCTTGATAATTTGAATGAAGGATTGTTCGAAGGCTCCCGAAATTCGTTTGGGCTCATGCGCATCCCCGACGAGCTGCATTTTTTTTAAATGTCCGAATGTTGTACGAATTATCAATATTTATAATAAATCGGTTCAATGTGACTCGGAAATTTTACATGTAACTAAATATTAAGTGCGTTTCGAAAATGGACAAAGGCCGAATTCAGGTCAATTTATTATTAATTTAGCCAATAAATTGCGAATCGATAATATTTAAATAAAATATAAATGTTAACGCTTTGCTGTATTTTGTTTACAATAATACCAACTCCATTACTTTTAAATAGACGCACGCGTATTGTAATATTTTATACTTTAACATTATGCCGTGCTGAATTTCCTTCTACAACCAAACAGTTTTAACTCATACGGATAAACAATAAAACGATATAATAATTTTAATTATACTTTGCAATGTTATATTTAAAAATTCAAACATCCTAAGATTTTAGATTCAAAGCATTTAAATCACTTTTTTAAATCTCTTTTAAATCTGAAATAAAGCATTGTATCTTGTGTCAGTTTTACGAATACTTTTTAAACCTTTTACCCACAATTAAATTAAATTAATATTTATATAAAGCAAGTGAATTTTTTAAAAAGCTTTTAAGACTTAAAGATTAGGTACGAAATTTTTGGGAAATTAATTCTATTTAATGCATATGATACAGTAGCCCTATTTAACATTATCTGCGATATATATTTATTTTATATTAATTTTTTCGGCATTTAATTCATGAATATGGCACGGACTGTTGTAAATATTATAAAGTATGTTTTAAGTTTAAACTATTTTGAAGTACATATAGAGAATTATGTAAGTTTTAGCACGATATGCCACGGTCTGCTTCTTTCCTAAATATTATATATGAATTCGTTTAATGTAAATAAAAAGTAAATGAAGTAAAAATGATATAGCCACGTATGGAAAGTCTTTTTTTTGCACATGAGAGACTGTACATTCCTGAGACACCTGTACATTTTTTTTTTATATAATATACCTGGAAACTGCACTCGGAGAATTGATATTCCAATAAAAATGGCGACACTGGTTACATGCTAACAATTTCTGTCCATATATTAAACTTTTCTTTACTTTTAAACAATCGTATTTATCGCAATTCACGGGATTGCATGACTTGGATATTGTAAGGACATAAAATTGTTTTAAAATACATAATCATGCTTCGCTGTGAGTCTTTAGTTTTTAAGCAATAATTTATGTACAGATTAAAGCTTATCTTATGCAATCTCTTTAAATATTGAAAAACGAGCACTAAACAGGCTTTATATAACAGTTAAAACGATTGAATTTCACCTCCGTCCAGCGACGTCTGCATGTTCATTAAAATCAGTGGATCTGGCGCACTAAAAAGGCAAGCCTTGTACAAATTTTGCTTTCAAAAGTAATCTAGCATTATATTTTTCCAATGGGCGCTAAAAGCTATCGCTCTATTAATGTGTATACAAGATAGGAGAGAATCAGGAGTCGACGCAATCAGAAAATTTGTTGCATTGCAGTTGTATCGAGCACCCGGTGACACATATTCGGGCAACCGATGCGACTAGATCTTCGTGTCGTTTCGTGTTTTTTTTTTACCGTTAACGTATCTATCGAATTATTAAAAAAAAAAAAAAAAAAATTGTCACGACTGCCTCGACATACATTTGAAGATTATAAGCCGAATTGAAGAGCGATAGGGTGCCGCAGCTGCTCGAAATGAACACATACGCGCTGCTAGTTTACACATGTGAAATGTTAAAATCAAAGGGCAATAACGCTGATTAATTCGAATTGCTTGGGCTCCTTCTCCTATTTGTCTCTCACAAAGGCTGCAGTTACGCCTTTAAAATTAGACTTCGGGAAACAGGATGAAATTTTTCGGCTCGCGTTGCGAGGCCAATGGAGGCTACGGTGAAATCAAGCCTAACTATGGCAGCGTCGAATTTAAGTGGCTATCGCATTGTTGCTGTCTAGCCGACGTAAGAGAGAGGGAGCGATTAAGGGAGGGGGCGGAGGGGGGGGTAGAGAAAGACGAAGAACGCGTTGTCCACGGATAGAGTTTTTCAATTTAAGGTCGTCAGCCCCACTGCCGAATGCGAATGCGGGCGTTGAGCCTAAAGGAGTCAACTTGGAGAGAGAAAATTACGGGCGACCTACCGAAATCCGCTTTCCCGCGGCACTTTTCGAAAAGCCGCCTCCTGCTGGCGTTTTCTTTTTTCGCGGCGCAGATTACTATCTCGGCTGCTTCCTTCCCCCACCCAAGGGCCGCGGCGTAACACCGACTGACTCGGCCGCCAGTCCCCGGGCCAGCGCAGCCGGGCGCTGTTATTTTCGTCGATTTCGGCGACCGGAGGATGCCTGCCAGTGTGCGGACTCGTGGGGCGGTGGGGGGGGGGCGGGTAGGGTAGGGTAGAGGAGCGCTTATCCATCCGGAGCGATCTATCGGGGCCTCCGTCTGGACTGGGGCAGCTGATTAGGCGCGGCAGCTGTCGACCGTAATGAGGCCGCGCGCCGCCATCCTCGCGCCGCTTTCCCGAGGTGGCGAAGCCGGTTGCGCAAGTTTTTCCTCCTTTGTCCGCGCGGCCTCTCCTCCTACGCCGGGGCCAATTACCGCTGAGCCGCGCTTAATTACCTTCGCGAGCCCTTCCCTAGGGGCGGCCGAGGGCCGGATCGAGTCTTCCCGGTATCGACCAAAGCCGCAAAAATAAAGCCCAACTCGGCCAACTCGTCCGGCTCGGAGCCTGGATTTGCCCGGCCTCCCTCGCCGGGCTTCCGCGACTTCTTTCTCCTCCTCGCTCTGGGCTCGCTCTCCCAGCTTCACCAGCCCTCGCCCGACCACCTTAACTTCGTTACACTTACTTCCCGCTTTCCGAATATTCAAATGAACAAACAGCCTTCGCCGTTTCGAGCGGCCCGGCGGGAGGCGAGGGGACTCTAGATATAGATGCGTGCGTTTCTATCCTATATGTGTATGTATATGTATATGTATATATGTATATATGTATATATGTATATATTGAGAGAGAGAGAGAGAGAGAGAAGGAGAGACGAATACAGAATGATAATTTCTCGTCAAACATCCTGGCCGTGTCGCTAATGAAATAAGCAGCCGAATTTGCGTATTAATCGAGTGTACGAGTTACCGGAATACGAACATTTCTTTTGGCATTGTTCAGCTGGACTTTTACCCTTACTTCAATTTCCGCGTACGCTGATTAAATATGCCTTCGGGACAGGAGGCTCTAACCAAAAGTAGTTTTAAAAATGCAGAATCGTTATAATTGGCAGCGCTAACGATCTCTCTTGTCGCCTTCCTTAAAGCCAACGTGTGCCTCCGGCGATTGCACGGGATGCAGCAGCAGCGGCGGCGGCTCAGAAGAGCTGCGAGTTTTTTGACGCGCAGTTTTCCAGCGAAGCCATGGGGGTGGGACTCGGACGACTCGGTCGCAGGTCTGGGAAGTGAAAAATTAGGATTCGCCAGGACAGAGGGACGCGGCTCGGCCGACAATACGTTTGCCGAGTCACAGGAGAGGACGGAAAAGCTGGCTTTATTTAATAGGGCAGGGCTGCGTCGCCCGAAGCTGCGCTGCTGCTCGGCCCTCGTGTGAGAAAGCCCGTGAATCGAGAGTGCAAATAAAGTGAAGTCGCTTCCGGGGGCCGAGTCCGGAGGGGCCGGAGGGCCCGGAGAAGGAGTCGCCGCGCATAAGAAACGAATATTAGTGACCGCTCGAGAGCGCGATCGAGGCGCGCATCGTGAAACCGAGGCCCGATGAATCGTGTCGACGCCTTCCCGACGGGAAATGAAGAGCCCCGACTTATGTGGGCGAGGTGTGCGGGACGGCGAGGGAAAACCACGAGCGGGCCATCTCGGCCGGGGGATCGGGAAGCCGTGCGTGGAGTCGGGGGAGGCCGAGAAAAAGCGCTTTCGCAGCGCAAGATAGAAGCGCTCGCGCAGGCCGCGATTTTTCTCCCAGAGGGCCGCGACGACGCCCGCCTATGGGCTCTCCTCTCCTCCTCCTCCACACGCCCGGTCCCCCGGGCCCGCGGCGCAACAGACAAGTATTTATTATCCTACGTCGCGCGCGGCCGAAAATCTTAAACGATCTCTCGCTCCGTCTCGCTCCCACTACGGTCATCCCATCCGGTCACGAACGAGGCCCATCGCGTATATGCCGGATCGGAGCAGGTATATCTGGCGCCTATCTCCCTCTCGCTCTCGCCCTGCCTTTTCTTCCTTTGTCCTCCGGGTTCGCCAGCTACTTTTCGTTCCTCCCTCTGTCTGTCTCTCTCTCTCTCTCTCTCTCTCGCTCCCTGGTGTCGCCGAGCTCGGAAAGTCGAAGGCGTATAAAAAAAAAAAAAAAAAAGCGAAGACGAGCACAACGACAACGACGACGTCGGCGACCACGACGAAGGAGAGGGTCGGAAGAGGGGCAAGGATCCAGTCGATCGATAAATTCACGAGTTTTCCTTTGTCAGCGCTGCCAGGCGCTCACCAAATGCCCAAAAGTCTCACGCGAATCATCCATTTACAGGTGTCCGTCTCTCCGTCAGCCCCCCCCCTTACTCCTCCTCTCCTCCTCCTCCTGCCTCTAGCTCTCTCTCTCTCTCTCTCACCCCCCTCTCCCTCCCTCGCCGCATAAACGTATCTTCCTCACGCGTATAAACACCTCTGTGCTACGTCATCGCAAGGAGGCCTTTCATACAAGTGGGACGAAGCTTCGTTGTGTGCGTGCTTCTCTCTATTTTTTTTGGAGGGGACGGGAATTGTGTCGCGCGAGCACGTACAACGCAATTTTTGACTTGCATGCGTGATTCCGAAGGGGAAAAGGAACGAGTATTGGCGGAGCAGGGGACTGGGGAGGGGCGGGCGGGCGGGGGGGGGCGGAGGAGGAAAGCGAGGGCTCGAACTGCGGAAAACGCATGCGATATATACACACTAATTATTAGGAAAACATTGAGGTCTGTTTGCTGTAAAAGCACAAGCTATTTCTAGGCCAACGTTTCCTCTCCTTCCTGGATTATATACAATTTTTCGTTTTATATTTGTGTCTCGATATGAGCGAGCAGATTGAAGCAGATTGAAGATTTCCTTTCGCGTAATTTTCAATCTCTATTCTTAGTATTTATTTATATTTATTAAAGCGTCTGCGACGTGAAATATACGCCTTACATTTATTTAACCTTCGATTCTTTTCTCATTCGAAACACTTTTCCAAGAAAAGTCTTTCATTTGGCTTTTGCTCAAAGTCTACGATTCGACAAGAGCTCGAACATTTAATGTAAGTTCCACCCACCTAAAACCATTCATAAGAGTCTTTTTTACATATTAAAAAGTGTATGAACATATTGTGTACGTATCGCATATCTCAATGAAGATAATTATTGATACAGAAAAGCTGATACGCTTATGGCCTCATTGTAACGGAAAAGGAAGTCGAGTTGCAAGAGCAAATTCCATAATTTGTCTTATTCCCGCAACAAGAATTATTTATGTTACGTTCTTAAAAATCTTTCTCTAAAGGACTTTTACTTTTTTTTTTTTTTTTTTTTTTTTTTTTTTTTTTTTATAAAATTGGTGCTCTTACGTTCATTAAAACGCGGAGTTCGGCGCAGTGGGATAATAAGTAGAAATGTAGCTTTGAGGAAAAAATAGAAATTTAATTAAGCTCTAGATTTCCTTGCCTTAATAACTGCAGGGGTTTTTTGTCTATGGGAGAATTTCGCCGGCAAATGAATAAAACAAGAGGAGAAACGGTAGCTGACGCCTCGATATAGTCTCATTCGTTTAAAGTAAAGGAGAGAAAAGGACTGGCGAAGGAAGCGTCGGAAGGTTTGCTCGTGCTTTTACACGAATAAACGAGGGCGAGGAATAATAAGCGCACTGCGATACATAAAGGAATATTGTTAAGCGGAAAGCAGTGGAGGGCCGTGTAGTTTTAAAAGAGCGTTCGCTCGTTTAGGAATAGAAATCCCATTTGGAAGATAATCGCGGGACAAAGGGTCGACCGAGGCCGGGGATCATTACGCCTAAGCGCTCAATTGGCCTCAACGAGCTAAAGCTAAATACAAACGGCATTAGAGCTGCTAGTGTCAAGAGGGATAATTAATCGGTCCCGTTGAAATCGCGAAAACCGTGGGGCCCGGCCGAACGGGAATCAAGCCCGCCGGCGGAAAAAGGAAGCTAACGGCGGAGTCGGGAGAGGCCCGCCCCTGCGAGCAGCCGGAGGAAAACTTGGTCCAGGCTGGCGCTCCTCCCTTCGGCAGTTAAATTGCATCGCCGTTGTTGCGAGAACAGCAACGTATTAGAGCCCTCGATTCGGATCGATCTCTCGCTAGTCCGTACGGGCGCCCAGACGTGTGCGTATGTAAAGGGATTGTAAGAGAGAGAGAGAGAGAGAGAGAGAGAGCGCGCGCGCACTTCTACGGGCGCTTCGAGGCGGCGGCAGGGGCTCGTTGGGCTCGGGGGGGGGGCCGAGAGAGAGTCAGCTCTGCGGTTCGACTCGGGGTACGCGGGAAGCGACACACGCACCGTAGGCGAGGACGGAGAAGGCGGCGCGAGGGCGCGGGTGCACGGAAGAGGTGAATTTCCCGGAGCGTTGGCAATCCAATCGATAGCCAGGAGGCTGACACGTGCGAAGGTGCCCGGCGCCCCGAGTCCTGGCGCGCGCGTAAACAACCCCGGCCCCCTTTGGCGCATCGGCGAGCGGGCATTGTTCCCGCCGAGGAGCGGCGATGCACTCTCCGGCCTCCTGATAATGGTGGCCGCCACCTGCCCTGACCCACTTGCGGCCGGAATCCCCCAATCTCCGATTGCCGCCTGACAATGGACTCGCGGGGATCTCTCTCGAGGGCGAAAGTGAATTGCCCGGAGCTCTCCCTCCTCGCTTTGCCCGCCACCCTCGCTCCTCCTCCCTATTTAGCCCTAGACGCGCGTCGACGCTCTCCTCCGCGCGGATCGTTCGCCGCGCGCTCATTATATCGAGGACTCCTCGCCACCCCCGCCCCGGTCCAACGCGGGCCTCGACCAAGGCTGATTACGGCTCTCGGCCCCTTAATTTATTTGCTCCTTTCTCATTTGCGGGCATGGCTCGGCGAAGGGCTTCCTCCTTGAGACGCCGAGCACGCGAAATTTCTATTCCCCTCATCCCATCCCATCCCCCCCCCTAACGAATTACCATCAATTACCGTCATTGCTTACGGCAAACAGCCCGCGCTGCGCGCACACGTATTCGCCCCACTTGTGTACCCTCGATATTCTACCGTGAAAAGTCTACAGTGGACTTTTAATCGAATTGCCATAGCTGGTTAATTTATCGATTCTCTTCCTCTTAATATCCCTTTTCGGGGGGCAATATTTAATGCGCGAATTTCTTCCGGCAACGCTCAATATTATAGCCGAGGCTCGAGCTCGTCTCTCCGCGTATAATATTAAATCCCTTTATATTGCAATGTAATAAAACATTGTAAAAATGCAGGGAACCAAACTTCGCTACTTGCTGAAGAGGAATGCAAGTTCTGTGTCGAAATATCCGGAACGAGCTTTAAAATATTCCGGACCGTAAAATATTTTACCAAATACAACAACACACTCGCAACAATTATTCTAAATAATAACGAGAACTTAGTATGAGAAACGAATGTGAAGCTGAAAAATTAATGGGAAAAGTGGATACTCAGGAAATGACTTTTATGCTGGTGGAATGGAAGACTCCATCTACGGACGACTACCAATAAAAACTTTAAAATACTGAATTATGAATAATGACATTATTCGTGATTAAGAGCAATCCCAGTTTATTTGTGTGCATTTATTTCATTTTTTTCAAAAAAGCAAAATGTGTAAGTACTTTATATTGTAATAAAATTTAATGGGCTTAGTCGGAGCACGGAAAAATGGAAGCATCTTTTTAATAACATTTTTATGCACGCTGAAAAATTTTGGTTCCTGCTTGTATACGATAAAGAAGTCAAGTTTGCAACTCAATGAAAGCTTTGACATTTTTCAAAAGATTATCGTATTTATTATTTCCCTTGCTATCTATACGTATCACGATTATAATATTAGTTGTCGATTAAATATACGATGAAATAAGTGAGTTTTTCATGTATATATATACATATATATATACATATATGTGTGCGTACCTTTTTTATAATAATAATATACAAATATGTGTACGCGTATATATTTATACAAGAAATGTGGTAACAAATTATAGGTTCAAAGACCCGAAACAAAATGCCTTAAAAATTTGTGCATTCGTGAAAGTTAAATAGCTGTAGAAGACAGCCGAAGCGAGAGAGAAAATTAGGCTCTGCGCGTGACAGACAAGAATGTACAATGTACAGGCATAATGAACAATCCGGGTTTATAAAAGCACCAACGTCCTTATCGTTCTACTTGGATTTTCATCGATCCGGAGGTGCGTTTCTGCAACGGAACGCGACCCATAATTACATAACGACGTCTTATCTCCCGGGCATCGGAAGAGGCAAAAGAGACGGCAGGGAGGGGAAAAAAGACGCCGGGAAAGCATAGCTTTTCGTCTCCCGCCTTTGAAAAATACACGAACGCACGCGCGCCTAGTCCCAACACGATACGAACTTTACACGTACGCAAACTCACGGGAAAGTTTGTTCGCCCGTCCCTTCCTCCGCGCTCCTTCGGCGACGTCGACTCTTCTCCGCCACTCGTCTCCTCTGCCTTGCCGCCGCCCCCGCCCCCCGTGGAACCCAAGAGACCCCCGAAGCACGACTTTCCCGGGCTTTGCGTAGCCCGGTCGAGCGGGTGGCGGTGTCAGATTGGCCCGCGCCGACAAAAACGCGAGAAGCCAATTATTAAGGTTGCACACGTTGCGCTGCTATCTTAGAGCGGGGCAAAAAGCCCCCCGACGGCGAGTCGCCTCCTCGCCCCTGGCAGCGCGACTTCTTGAGGTGTCGGCGGGCGGCGGCCCAGTTTTGGCGCCTCGTCGCACCGCGGGCCGGATCGCGGCCGGGAGGGAGGGAGGGAGGGAGCAAGCAGTCGAAAGAGAAAGCGAGGGGCAGGGCACGCGATCGGCGGGCGGAAATGCAAATCTCCCTCCGGCTTTTCCGGTCGTCGTCCTCCTCCGCGGGGCGGAACGGGTTATCTCTCGGGGGCCGCGCCCGGCCACAGGGAAAAAAGCAGGTGCAACGGCACAAAGAAGCTAACAAAACCCTCCTCGATCGAAGCGACTCTTGTGTGTCGTACGATTCAACCCCCTCCCCAAGCACAGGGACAGCTCCTCGGCATCGGGCTCCCGCTCGCCGTCACCCTTTGTGTATACAGCGCTCGTAAAAAGTCCTCGGGAGAAGAAGCCCGAAAGTACAAGTCGCTCGCTCGCTGGCTGGCGGCGGCTGCTTCCCTAGCGCCGAGGCTCGCCAGAGCCCGTCCTAACTTTTAGTTTCCAATTTCAGCTCCATCCTTCGACCGTTCCTTCCACTGTCCCTCCCTCCCTCCCCCCCGGCCCGGCCCGGCCACCGCCCCGCCGCGGTGCCGATGCTGCTCCGGCTCGCCGCGGCTCTATTTCGGGCGCGCCCGAGCCGCCCTTTTTCCATCGGTTCGATTTTTCTGCAGCAATTGATGACGTTGTAATTTTTAAAGGGTGTCCGCCGCATCCAGTGAACGGTCCTGTCTGGCTGCCCCCCGCCCGCCGCGTCCGTCACCGGTTACGAAATCCTTCGACGGAACCCCGAAGTTGCGCAGTCGAGTTTTGCCCCGCCTCCGAAGCTGCGGGGACTCTCGCGGTCGCTCGCATTATGTAAGGGCCCCGTTCGCTATCGGCCAATCACCCTCCGCTACCCTACCCTCCTGGGCTGGAGAAGATTTTCCGAAAAAGGGGCGAGGGTCGAGATCGGAGCGCGAGGCGGTCGTGACTCGTTTGGCGAAAAACACAAAAAAACTTATTTACGATGCGAGGACGCACCCACCGGTAGACGAAAGCCCCGGTTTTTCCCCTTGTTTTCCTTGGCGTCGTTTCGCTTTCGTTTTTTTTTTTTTTTTGTTCTTTCTTTCTTTCTTTTTTTTTTTTTTTCCCTTTAATTCGTTGCTTTTCTCTTGATCCTCCTTCGTTAGCTGACGCTCGCGAGTCCCTCTGACGGATGGCCGTCGATTCACCTATGCGAGCTTTTCCTCGTCTCTCAAGGACAACGACGAGCGAGCCTTTCGTGCGCCACTTCCGGCACTAAGATTCCTCATTAAAGGTCAGCCTCCGGCCGCCAAATTGGCCAAAGCTTATCGGGGTCTTGCTTTCGAAAGCCAGCCTCGGCTCGCGCGACCTCGCGGCCGGAGCTATGAAAAGCTGACTCCTAACGAGGTGTAATTATCAATTTACGAGCTGCAGCAGAGAAGTCGGAGGGGGGGGGGGCCTCGCTCTCGTGTCCGCCCTTTCAACTCGGCTCGAGTCGCTCGCTTTTAAAGTCGCTCTAATGATTTTTATAACCTACTGGCCGCGTGCCTCGAGCCAATAATATAATTATCGTAACAGTGGCACAGTTACGGGCGCTCGACACCTGGAAATCAGGTGGATTATCGAGCGCTCGAAGAGTATTGGAAAAGCCTCTTATTAGGTATTGGAGCGGGCCGGGGAGAGGAGGAGGAGGCATCGGGACCGTTCGGCTACTTACAATCGTGAAACCTGTGGCTCGGCTCTCTCCCTCTCTCTCCCTCTCTCTCCCTCTCTCTCTCTCCCTCTCTCTCTCTATCTCCATCTATCTTTGTCTCGGCTGTCTCCGTACGCGGAAGTCGCGATGGAAATTGGCGTTGAGCATTCGTGTGAGGTCTGAGGCGACGCGAGAGCCTCGGGACATCTGGCGGGCTGCGGAAAAATAGTGGAAAAGCCGGCGTCACGCGGCCTCTGCCGACGTTTTCGGCCCGACGAGCATATCGCAATCGAGTTTGAGCGATAGCCGCCGACGATGCCTATTAATGTGGTCCGCGGGACGGGGAATGGTCAGGCAGGGGAGAGGAAGGGGCAGGCAGCCCAGGCAAGGGCGACTACTGCGAACCGGTCCCCCGTCGCTATTCTCTCTCTCTCTCTCTCTCTCTGCACACCTCTATCCGTCTATCTATCTCACTCCTAATGAAATATGCACGCACGCAATGTTGCCACGTGTGTTCCCTCCGGAAAATGCAGCTCACGCACGTAAGAAAAGTCGTGGAGGAGCAGCAGCTCCCGCGGAAGAAAGAGCGCGAGGGCGTAGGCGGAGCGCGTGAAAGAAATACAGAGGGGGAGGGAGGGAGAGAGAGAGAGAGAGAGAGAGGTTAGGGAGTAACTTGGCGAGCGCACGTGTGCGCGTAAAAGCTGCCAACGTGGCGTCGGCGTCGTCGCTCGGCTCGGGAGCGTCGCGCGATGCGCACACGTGCAGCCGCCCCTGCGATTCTTTCTCGCTTTATCTCTCGCCTTCCTCCCTCGCGCTCCTCTGCGGCCCCTCCTGTTTTTCCTCGGCTTCGCTCCCCCCCCGCCCGGCCGCTCCTTCAGCCTCCATGGCAATCGGCCCGACTCGGGCCTGCGCGCCTCCTCTCCTCTAATCTCGGACTTTTCGAGATTAGCGTCTTTATTTTCGACTTTCCAGCAGAGGTTCCCAGGAGAGCGCGAGCACCTCGGCTCCTTTTCCTTCTCTCCGTGCCAGCAGCCTTCTTCTCCCCCTGTGTCTGCTCTAGCCCTGCTCACGCCCTGCTCTCGCCCGTTCCGCACACTCGCAGACGCGCCGCTCACGCACGCAGCCACGCACGGACACGCAGGGGACGCACACCACCCGTGCGCCCAGTGTGCCGAGCGAATGCAGACCGGATGTGCGTCTTGAAAAGGGAGCGATGTACACGCGAAAGCGCTGCTCGGAGCTTAAATTTTAAGGGAGCCGCCCAGGGATTTATTATGGCACTTTGCTTTAATGGTTCTGCGCGGGACACGCGGTTCTTTTCGTTTTTCCCGGCCGCCGTACTGATAATGCACACACCCCCCCCCTCTCTCTCTCTCTCTCCCCCATAATATATATATATATATATATGTTTTTTTCTTCAAGATGTTTCGCATCGCCCGCTTAAAAATAGATTCCGCTCTCCTCTTACGCATTACTCCACATCCGTATAATATGGTGAATTGTAGACCAAATGGATTTTCGGCACTTGAGAAATATATATGCTTCTTGACTGAATTCTAAAAAGCGACTTTTACTTTTTTTCCTTCTAATGTCGGCTTAATGTCGCCATTGGGAAAATATGTACGAGTGCTCAACCGTTATCGATTCGATGCACAATCCTCAGGGACATTTCCTTCCTTTCACAAATATTTGTCCTAAGCGCTTTCATTGCGAGAACAATACCGTGTTTTGCATGAAATATCACTCGCCTCTCCGCGATGGAACGGGTTACAAATATGACACGGTAGCTATGAGAATCAATTTTTTATCGATCGCATTATTAATTCAACGATACAAGGTCTAATTAAGATTGCTTGAATTCCAATGCGTCAGTGGCTGGCTTTAGTTTCCTTATTCCTTCGGTACGCAATACGGGCAACGAAGCGTCATTTGACAAAAGAAAAAAAAAACATTTTTCTTTAACAATCCAGCACATTAGCTGCTTCGAGTTAATGGTATATCGGATTATTACGAATGATTCAGTATTCAAGCTCGAAGAAAAAATGGAAATCGACGAGCAACTGGGTCATGGGTAATTACATGTAAGCATGTAAATAGAAGGGAATATTTGGATCAGAAGGATAAAGGCTTATGCGCGTTGCGCATCGATTTTATTAGTATTCGGTATTTAAATTAAAAATTGATTCCCTAATACCAGGGAAGCCGAGCTCGCATCGCAAGGAGTCAGTTTGAAATATTGCTAAATTATTTCAACGATCGTGAAAGTTGCCCGAATACTTAATTTATCCAATCCGAAACAGAAGTTGTGACGCGTTTGGAAAACTTTCATTTCGAACGGCTAAATGGCAGATTTCTTCATATTAAAGTAAGAGCGATGGAGTTTCGTATGGCTCGATAATCGAGTTGAAAGTCCTTTACTTCGAAGTACACGCACAGGCCCGGAGAGGCCAGACGTTAACGTCGTGACAAAAACTTGTCGGCACTCGCCCATGCATCATTAACAAGGGCATTCATCGATCGCGAGAGAGTTAGTTATAGAGAGAGAGAGAGAGAGAGAGAGAGAGAGAGTTAGAGAGATGCAAGCGACTTTTCGTTAGAGTAGGTCCGAAAAGGTACTGGATAAGAGGAGAAAGAGTCGGAAGCCGACGGAGCTCGCGAAGCCACGGGAAGGGAAGCTCGGCGGCGCGAGCCAAGTCGGCGGCGGGGTCAGCGAAAGGTAGGGAGGCCACTGCGAAAGAGTAGATCAGGAGTAAAAACGAAGGGCAGTGGGTAATAAGCGAGCCGCAGAGAAGTACGGAGTAGCCGCGCGTGCCGGCCGTCCGGCCACTTGTAACCGGCTGCGATGTCCATTCATAGCCCCTCTACACGTGCTAAGCTCGTATTATCCGCAGAGAAACAACGCCCCTCCTCCTCAATGGTCCCTCTCCCTCCCGCCTGGCCGCCCACGCAGCAGCAGCCGTTCCTCGAGGCAGAGTTAAATCTCTCTCTCTCTCTCTCTCGGGCAGCTCCGGTAGTACGCGTCGAGAGTAGTGGTCGTCGGGAGTCAAGGCCACCGGCCGGTCGAGCCCCTCGCGCACAATGCCCTTTAAAAACCTGTCGGGGCCCTATCGACTCCGAGGGCTCCCGATCATTGTTCCCGGGCCTTTCGAGGATCCCCGGGCCATTGTTTCCGAGCCGCCGCTTCCGAGCGCGGCGCGCTCGCTGCGTCCCGGACCCTTTACCGAACGAGGGCAAGGACGAGGAGGCTCGCGACTCGCGGCGCGCGATTCCCCCCTCGGCCCGTCCGGGAGAGCTCCCTCCGGTCCCGGCGCCGGCGCCTCTGCCGCGCCCGGGCCCCTCGGCTCGCGGCGGCCCTCCTGGCACCGCGCCTCGACCACCCTTTGCCGTACCGGGTATCGGATTGCCCTCCTCGCTTGCCTTGCCCCGAGATCGCGGCTCCCCCTCCTCTGCCTCCAGACCGGAGCCCTGCACCCTCGATGGTCCGCCCGCCTACGTGCAGCCAAGTGCTTAGCTACCTTGATTACCTGCTCGGCCGTGCGCGTTTATCGCGACGCTCCCCTCCCCTTTAATTGGAATTAACAGGGCGCGTTGCGAGCGGCCTCCCCGCCAAACAACTTTTCAATGACGAAAATTATCTCTAGTGCCATAACCCGGAGCTTTGTGCACTTTCAAGTTTTGTGAGTCTCCCAATCGAGGCTTTGAAAATGTTCGCGAGGATATTCGATGAGTAGTCGCAAACGTTGATTTTTGTGTCATTATTCGTTTATTTATTTTCAAAAATAACAAAAAAAAAAAATAAAACCCCCGTCAACTCGCTTTGGTTTTGTTTCAAGGACGTGGGAACAATCGTTTATAAATCACCGTTGAAAAGCATCGTTCAATTAATCTGAAGAATGTTGGTTTGCTTTTACTTTGCTTTCTCGTAGTTAAATTATTCAAATTAATGGTCTCGTTTTAAATGAGACTGCATTATTTCCGATTGGAGCAGAATTTCCTTTCCTTATTATATCCGGCCTCGCGAACCGATAGTGCCGACTTATCTGCATACTATTCAATATCTCATAATCGTATATTTATTAAAATGCTTACTCTTTAAATTAGAAAAAGCTAAGCTTTAGTATCGATACGGTAAGACGGGCACACACCCACACACAGACACACAAATTAATTATTATGCAGATATAATAATTCTCTTCGAATTATACTACCCATAATGATAATAATAATAATAATAATAATAATAATAATGGTATTACAAATTAATTGAGCTGTACGTATAAAAAAGTTCCGATAAATTAAAAAATAGCAAACTCAGTCAATAAACTTTTACCCAAGCAGACTAGTTATTATCAATTAATTATAGATAATTGTAATAAGTTCGAAAAATGTTGATAACTCTTATTTTTTTGCACGTCAATTTACAATATATTTAATTAAATTAAAAATGAAAATTCTTTTTAAAGTAAGGAAACACTTTTTCATAAAATATATAAATTATATTAACGGTACACTGTACAATACGCAGTCCAGTACTCAACTATAAAAATCAAATGATTAATATCTCAAATTAAAGTTATTATTATTTGTATTTCCAACGCTATTAGCAACTGTAGTATCCTGTTGAATGTAGGTAACTTTAGCCATAACACAAATTTATAATGATTATTTTAATCGTAGAAACAACAGTTGTAAGCTAAAAAAGAAAAGCAATTTAAGCGATGCCCTAACAAGCTTCTGACGTATTTCATTAAAAAAAAAAAAAAATAATTAAAATATTAAAATTGTTAAATATTAAATATATTGAAATAAGGAAATAACTTAAGATAGACGAATCGTGTTAAAAGAAAAGGATAAAAACTTTTTCTAAAATCTGAGGGAAAAACTATTGCTCCTATATCAAATGATATTGAGTTATTAAACAGCCGGGCCACGAGTAAAAAATAGCGCGGGCTCGCGTTCGAGATGTCGTTCCGCGAAACAAATATTTTGCGATGAAATTCTAGTGAGATTGTTAAATAATTTCATTTAGACTTCCTTAATCGTCGTGGACCTGCGATTAAGAGCATCGAGGCTCGTTCGATTGGACGGATAGCATCCAAAACATCCGTCCAAAGCCCCGAGCCTTTTAATGCCGAAAGATTAAGAGCCCACGAGCGCGGGACCCGCGCGATCTCGCGTAACGATGGGCCTGCTGCTGAGTGGCCGAGACCGAGAGAGAGAGAGAGAGAGAGCACGAGCGTGAGAGGGGGGCGGGCGGGGGTATAAAGGGGTATCTCAAAAAAGAGGACAGCAACGAGCGTAGTCCTGCCCGTCAATAACGGCGCAATAATAGCCCAGGAAGTTGCGGAAGAGCCTCTTTCAGAAAATGAGGAGCATTCGAGGAGGACCAGGTTTTCCCTCGGCGATTGCCCCTTCCTTGCCACACCAGTATTATCGATGCTCCGTGGCGACTCGGCCAGCTCGGCTTGTTGCTCGAAGCGTGACACCCCGACGGCGGCGGAGGGACGACGGGCAGGACGGGCTCCGGGGGCTCACGGCGGAGCGGAGGAGGTGGCCGGGGGTCGAGGGACTCCGGGTGCTACGGCGAGTCTCGTGTGTCTCCGGGGCGACGAGCTTTTCGGGGAAGCCCGTCGACGATGGGGCGCATATGGCATCCAGAGCGGCGATTTTTCCATGAACGTCTTGACGGGAATTCAATTATTGACTGTAAATTACTCCCGTACGTCACGCTCCACGGCATTTACACCGTATTGCAGTCGATCCCTTCGGTATAAAGTTTCACTCGGAAAGAACGGATCCGGTGAATGGATCTACGTTGGGCCGAGCGGCAACTCATTCCACTTGTACGGCCGAGCGATAAACCAAAGGGGGGGGGAGGGGTCCAAACATTGACTCGCGCCCGCCCGGGCCGCAGTGGCGAGACTAAATTATCCTTCGCATCTCGGCGAGCCGCTACCGATAATCAAGGCAATCCTTGAAATGAAACCGCATTCTTTTTTTTTTTATTCAATACGAAGACGCGCAACGGCTCGTAGTGAAGAAAATCCCAAAAGGAGACTCGAGCATTTCCGTAAATAGCGCGATAGATTTTTTAATCTCTTCGTATTGACAGAAACTTGTTTAGTACTGTCGGTACGCTTAATCTCTAGCATATACAAGAAATACGCCGCGAGAAATTTGATCACGCTCGAATTAGCTTCGGCAAGATTTTGTTTGGCGTGTGTAACAACAGTACATCGCGTACAATTTACGCGAAAAATAATGTACTGATAAATAATGCACGCGTACATAATTGATTTTGTCAAAAAATTTTGACATATAATTTATAAAGTACTACTCTTCAAAAAGTACCGTAAATTACAATATAAAAACAATTTTTGTAATAGACTTCACTCTCTCTCTCTCTCTCTCTCTCTCTTCCTTTCTTTCTATTGCTTTCGTTCTCCCCCCCCCTCCCTCTAACTCACTCACTCGCTCTGTTTTTGTCTGTCTTCTCTATTGACGTAGCCTTGCATCACCATTCATGTACATTGATTCTGTCTTTTAATATAAACCGTAACTTCATACGGGATCCGGCGTTTACCTTCTTTCAACATGTACCCTATTATGCATATAATTGCTTCTATAATATATGAAATACTTCCTTAACCCAACTTTAATTCAGGAAATAGCAATTTCCTATTTTTATTGTAAGAAAGTTTTTTATTTGCAGGATATGGTACATGCGTAAAATTTGTGTTATTGATAAAGTATGATTCCATTCCAGAATTGAAAAATCGTCTGTTCTTTTCGTTCTCTTCTTGGGTTTTCGTAAAAAATTAAGCATTTTTTAAAAATTTTATCATTAATTTCACCAGTGACACTCGGGTGGCCAATCAATTTTTTCAGGATTTTCATTTTTTTTTTTCGCAATTAATAAACTGAACTTTACCTATATTATATTAAAACCAAGTCATAACTTTTGAATAATATGGGTCCTGAATACTGGATAAGATAAACGGGATAAATCGTGCCCTTAACTCTCTTCTTGTATTCAACCTAATGATTCGGTGCATTAATAAAAAAAAAAAACATTAGTCTTTTAAGAAATCCATCTTTTTTATCATTGTACAATGTATAAAGATATCCATGTGAGCTGCAAATTTTTTCCTGCTTTCTTAGCTTAACATATATTGGCAGATGCACAAGTACAACATACATTCTTCATGTATACACCTATTTCTACCTGGCCTTTCATTTTTTTACGAAGGGCCTAGGATTTTTTCAGGGATTAGTATTAAGTGTTATTTCGAACGTATATGTTGATCTTTTTTATTAATACTAGTGTAGGTACATATTTTTTTAATACAAGTATTCCATATGTATATGTATATATAAATGTATCTAAAATTTATGTACATCGTACACTTATTAGACTAAGAAAAGTTTCAATTAATTATTTTTTATATTATTTTACTTATTTCTTTATTTTTCCTCATCTATAAAGCCAATTCAATTATACAAACTTTTAATGATTATTCATCAAATAATTCAGATATATAGAAATATGTTCTTTCAAAACACAAATTTGTTTTTAATAATTAAATGCAGAACTCAATAATGCAAAATGCTCCAATACCAATTCAATAAATTACACTACAAAAATATCCTTTTAATAATCAATATGTACGTAATAGTCAGCGTGAGCTTTAATTGCTGTGAAATTCATCAAACAATTATTTAAAACTATTAATAAAACCATCTCTTATTCATTCGTGCCATTTATTCAACAATAGAATTATATTATTAACAGTATCCTAAGTGTTATTGTAAAAATAGAAATTTTCCAGCTGCATTGAAGTTATATATACTTTATTACATTATATTGTTCATTCCGCAAATACTAAAGTAGTTAATACTTTGCATTATCCATATGATTTATATTAAAATCATTAAAAAATAAGTCTTCAAATAAAACAATGAATACATATTTTAATTATGTATTCTAATTCAGCCCCTACAGTGATTAAAAAATAATTTTGAAAATTAAACCGATTCCGAAAACAATTATAATGGGGGTTTTTTTTTATTCAAATACATTCAATCAATACTGCAGCTTTTAAATCTTTAAATTCATTGAATTATTTTTTATAATAAGGCATTAAAAAAGGATAACTAATAAAAATATTTCCCCATTTATTATAATTTATTATGATTAATATTGATATTAATGTTTAAACATTTGATAATAATTTACAAAATTTTATAATCTCAGAACTTTTTTAAAATCTTTTTTTCATTTTATATACATATACAACACTCGAAACCTATTATAATATAATATAAAAATAACTGTAAATATTAATTACATTAAAATAGGGCAATTTTCAAACTTCAAGTCCATAATGTAATGTGTGCTGATCAATTTTACGAGTAAAGCATAATAAATTTCAAGGTAAATAAACATTTTAATGTAAAGTTATTAAATAATAATAAATATGCGACAAGTCTAATTTATCAATGTATGTTATTCAATTGCAGCAGATAAAATATAAAATAAAGCTTGGGGAGGTAAATTGAAGGTCTAAATTGACATAATATGTTTATTTTTCGTAAAATAAGTACACTCGCGGTAGACTGCAGTAAGTAATAAAGGTGCGTTTGGTACGATTGAAATTCTATGAGCTTATATTAACAATTTCCGTATACTTGTAAATATAAGCAATTTAAGTCAAAGGATCTAGTATATTAATGCACTGCATCCTTTGTTCTATAAAGCATTTCTATATTAAATGTTCAATAAACAAAGTCCAATTTTCATTTGACCTCAAAAACGTATCTTATAAGTAATTAATGATAATAAAGCATTTTATTACATTTATATCTTGCAGCGAATGAATACCTAGAGTATACAATCGTGTCACATTAAGCGCAACAATAGCGACGAGAAATTTAATGTAAATTGCCACTGTACATTGTGATGTTTAGTGAACAGGATTTTAGAATAATGTTTTTCATTGAGTGTCGTAGGGGCGCAGAATTTAGCACAATAGCGAAAAATCTCTCGAGTTATTGTAAGTAAGGGAAATTAGAGAGCGGAGTCCTCGAGAGAAATAGAGAGAGAGAGAGAGATGGCAAGGGAAATTTAGCAACGGTATTTCAAAAGGTGAAAGCTAACTACTCGTGGCGCAAATGCGAAAATATTCGAGGCTTCGGTTACTGGCCTGGCTTCGGTACCTTTAGCGGATCAAGCGGCACGTAACTTTCTAAGCGTTGCAACGAAAAACCGAAGTTGCTGCTGGTCCTATTAAGCAAAAAAAAAAAAAAAAAAGGCCAAGAAACTCGGAATGAAAGTAGGTCATGCGCATGATTTCGTGAATGGCGCGGAGCCCGAAGGGGATGCCCCCGAAGAAGGAAGGAGCGCTGCTCTCCCTATAAAAATCCTCTCTCCCACGCGCAAAGCCGAATCGAGGGAGAGATCGCGCACACGCGCAGAATATATCCGATATTTTTTTCAAGGCTTTCTCTCTCCCCGGGCCCTCTTTCTTGCCCGGCGACCCCCATTATGTGCTTTCGCCCGATTCGCTCTTTTGGCCATCCTCCCTCCACCCTCCCAACCCCAATAACCCCGACCAACCCCCGCCAGCCCCGCCGTCCTTCGGCCTCCCTCGCGTGGGTTTCGCCATTCAATTCTTCTCGCGGAGCGCACACGATTATTGCAAGGGTGAATGGGGAATAGGTGAATTTCCGACTCGTTGTCGGGCGCCGCCACACGTGCAGTAACGCCGAGCGGGAGGGCAGGAGGAGGACGGGCAGGCGGATAATAATGCCCGAGTCTCCGCGTGGAATAAACGAAATTCGTGGCCGTGCCCGAGGGGCCCGAGAGCGTGGCTCGACGATGCGCTTACCCTCCGGGGCCCGCCGCCCGCCACTCGTTCCTTTCTTATTTTCGCCGGCCTCTTCAACAATGACGGACTCTCCAACCCCCGTGGCCCGGACTTTCCGCGCGATTCTTATTCGCCATTATTATATCTGTTATTCCAGCGTGAAAGCGTGCATTCTCCACGCTGCATTTGAATTTTAAATTTTCGTGAACTGCGTGCCCCGATGCGCTCCCACCTGTACGTCACAAAAGCCCCGGCGATTTTTATCTTCCCTCGGCTCCCATAAATCCTGCGAAAATTGTATTGCAACGTGACGTCTCGAGCTTCTCGCCCGGCGCGGCGTCTCCTTATAAAGGGGGCTCGCTTATGTTTATAATTATTTTTCACCGATCCCGAGCTAGCCCATCCTTATTTGCACGTTTCCCAACCATCCACCCCCCCCCCTTACAACCCGAATAAAGCCAGCTGGGCCGCCGCCCCTACGAGCGAGTCCTTCTGCTGTGGCAGGGAAGTGCGTAGGCGTGCGGCGACGGGCTGGACCGCTTTGGGATTGGGACCAGGGAGAAACTGCATTGTGTAACCTGTCCAGAATCAACCGCGGGGGAGTTAACGAAGTAAGAAAAACAAGTGAAACGTCGGTGCGCGCCGACATTATTGACATAAAATTTTAAATCTCGGCTCGAGATTCGAAATCATTCGAAGATTATTACTTCGTTTGTTTTTATATTATTTTACGCACTGCGATGCATAATCGCCAAATTTTTGCTTTTCGCTGTATTTGCACTTGCCGCTGAAGGCAAAAAATTGACGGATAATAGAATATTTCGACCGAAATACAAGAAATCTATTCCTCTGAAAAATTTTGTATATTTTCATAATGGTACGTACCATTGAATCATTTTAACCGAGTATAAAAGTTTTAATTCAATAAAATCATTCAAATTAAAGAGCTCCACATTTCACCTCGAATAAAAGTATCACAGTATTCTTTAAAATAGGGCAATATTATCATATTATTTGCTTGCGAGAAGCGGTAAATTTATACCGTGGAAATTAGATTCTTCTATATTTATTTATCAATTCTACTTGTAATCGAATCTAAATAAAATTTAAAGGACAATACATTTAATTGCATTGTCAAAAGTACCCATACAAATTAATCGTATTCATTGTATTAATTTGTACATGTTTTTAGTCACTCTCTCAACTCTTGAGCAGAAATTTTAATGTTTTCTTTCTTTACGTAACATTTCCTACAATTCCATAATACAAGCATCAACGTTTGTTAATTTGTAAATTATGCTTTTTTTGCAAAAATTATTCATAGCCTTTGGGTCGATGTGTGCACGCGAGATATGGTAAGTTTGTATCTCGAAGGATTTTTACCGCTAAGTCCAAGATATAATTATGCACAAAGTCCACAAACGAAGAAACGTTATGATAAATAGGAAGAAACTTGATATCGATTGCAGTATTTATTCATAGAGACATTACATAGCAAATAAAATTATAGCTGAGTCTCCGCGTCAAGCATTCCAGCCATGAACTAATTTAAAAAAAAAAAAAAAAAAAAAAAAAAAAAACAAGTAGACCGAAATATCCATAGAATAGAAAGAAATGCATTCAAATGCGATTATCTCTAATCCTTCGACCAAATAACTTATGTATGAATATCGACGTAATAGCCAGTCACCTTAAAGTATTTGGGAGAGAGCAGAGGGATACCGGGGTCTATTCGGCTCGGGAGGAGCCCCGAAGCGATGCTAGTCTGGGTCGACCGATCCCTCGGATTTCGAAGGAGTTGAAAGCTCGAGTGCGGGCGTTGCAGGGGCAACGAGCAATCCTTTATCCGTATTCGAGTTATCTATTGGCAGGCAATCCCATATGGACGCAGGGGCGTGCCTCACATATTTTCCACTCGACGCGCGGCTGCGGCGGCCCCGGGAAAAGGGCCGCGGCCCTTCTCGGGGCGCTCGACCCGGAGGATCGATGGTCGGTGCGGTCGCGGTCGGGGCCCCGGGCAGGTGGCTGGGTTGTCGGGGCGCTGGTGGGGACGGGGGACGAGGCCCTTGGGGCGGGGCGGGGGGGGGACAACAACAAGAGGAAAAACGGAGCCGAGAGGTAACAGGTGCGCCTGGAAAAGTCTCGGGCGCTACGCTTCCAAAGGCCGGATCGTTCAAGGACACGCGGCCCTTACCCCCGCGAGCCCGAGCGAGGCATTCGAGGGAGCGGATCGGTTGGGGAGGGGGGGGGGGCGCGCGGAGGAGAACGGGAAAAAACTGCAGCGTCCTCGGCATTTTCTCGGGGCGCCGCCCCGTCGGTGGCGAATGCGACAGCGGCCGGTTTATTTGTAAAATGCACGCACTGTTAAAAATACGGCGCCTAAATAATTTTCGTTGTAAAAGCCCGCGTTTTCTACCCGCGCCAATGCGGCAGGCTCGACACTCTTGGGCGCGCGTACCCGAGGAGTTACGATGATTCGAGATTTCGGAGCTATTGATGCCGCTCGCGCGCCCTGCCAGTGTGAAAACATAAATTTCACGCGGTACGAATCGTAAGCGAGTTAACCATGGCTCACGATTAAGGCCGAAA
Organism: Kradibia gibbosae; assembly: GCA_018907135.1. Classification (NCBI taxonomy): domain Eukaryota; kingdom Metazoa; phylum Arthropoda; class Insecta; order Hymenoptera; family Agaonidae; genus Kradibia; species Kradibia gibbosae. The sequence goes on from JACCHX010000003.1 coordinate 5,225,040, forward strand.
GGAGGAGACCCGGCCGTAAATTAAGCAGACTCCTTCGGTAAAGGAGCATTTGTTCCATTTAATTTCGCTCGGCCCGTGAGCGTCTCCTCGGGCTCTCCAGAGGTCCAGGCCTAACAAAGTAACGGAAAAATTGGAAAAATCTCAGCGGCACTGTATAGCCCATGACAAATGCCCGCGCGGCATAAATACGTGGGTTGTTAAAAGTCGCCGAAAGAGAATTTAATATTTTCCTCGAGGTGAAGTGCCTTGAGCCTCGGATACAAAGTTTGTCAAGGGGATCGAGCAAAGCCGATGTCGATATAACGAAGATTTGAATGTTGCCCGGGCACATAATGGCATTAAAGAGTCGGCGAGCGTCTCGCGTTACGGAAAGACGTGGAAAAATCCGAAAATCCCGTGAGTCGAGAATACCAGGGGCCGACATTAAAATACGCTCGATCGAGCGAGAATACAAATTACGCACACCTTGTACACACTGACACAGTCGGGCCAAAGGAAAACGACCTTCCTCCGTAGGCTATTATAATATCAAGCGGTGCTCGGGCAGCGCGTGTCGGCCGTATTCGATGCCTCCTGCCGCAGCTCCGCTCGGCCAAAGCGCCCCGAGCTAAATCCGTGGGCAAAAGCACGCCAATTCGAGGAGAGCCGAGGCGGCTATTAATAGCCGTTGCGCGAGGCGCGAGCGGCCCTCGGCGACGTCGAGCGGTCGAGCGGCGTTCGGCCGAGGCGCGTCGCGATGGCGGGCCGTCGGAGGAGTCGACTCGGGGATGCCCTCCGCAAGCGGGGCCGGGCTCCGTAAGAGGGGCCAAGAGCCCCCCGGAGCAGGCTGCGGCCGGAGAGTAGCCGGGCCTGTTTATCGGGAGGACTCGCGCCCACGCGCCCCTCGACGAATGGCCCGCGACCTTGGCGGTGGTCGGCGGTGCTCCTCGAGGCCCGGGGGACAGATGCGGTGCAACCTTGGGCGCAGGTACAACCGGCGGTTATAATGCGCCTCGGGCTGCGAGAGTCCTCTGCGGCCCCATTATCGAGGCCCTGCCTCCGACGAGCCCCTCGTCAGGCCCCTTCCTCCATTCTATTGCCGACAATAATGCCCCTGGAGACGCGCATTGGATCAAGATCTCGATTTGACGTTCGATTCCTTTTTTTATTTAAGCGCGTTGCACTGTGCCTTACTGTGTTCCAGGCTATTCTTACGAGGGCTGAGCCACTGCCCCTCGGACATTGCACCTTCCTCCCTCGACGAGCAGCGCTGCGCGATCGCGCGTCCTGAAATTATGAATTGGAACTCCTTTTTTTTTTTTTTTTTTTTTTTTTCTTCTTCTTCACAAAGATAGCCTTTATTCCCGTTACACTTGCGGACTCGGTGCCGTTCTTTCGCCCTGAAATTTATCGATGCGAAATACCGACGATGTGGAATTAGTAAATTGAATCGCTTTGGCGGATTATTGATGTTTAATCGAATTAATGTACGCGAACTATGGGATGAGGCTTCCTATTTTTACATCTGCTGCGTGAAATAATGCCACCGCATTAGGAATCATCTTGTTTATTAATTCAGAGCTAAATACTTAAGGTGAGCGATTATGAAGAGTTTCGATTTAAAACTATACATTATCTTGGGAATATTGGATGCGTCATTGAAACAATATATTATTTACGCGTGCTCTAGTAGTACCCTACGTTTTTATAAATTAAATTCATACGCGTAAAATCAAGATTAGATGACGTCAAAAAGATAAATTTTAGATAATTGGGAGCAGAAAATTCACGTAGCATTTGCTACCAATAATAAGCACTAAAAATCGAAATTTTGAACAATTATTACTATTATATGTGAAAAAAGACAGATTATTGCTTTTTAGATTATTTTAATGAGATAATTTTTTCTTTCAAAAAGTCCCGTTTATGTATTGCTTTAGCAATTAGGGAATACAGCATTTTTCCTGATAGCGATCGAAGCCTGCAGATTTTTCTTTTTCAGCCGATACTCGATTGTACATCATTGCTTTTTAGATTATTTTCTGGTATCAAAACTTGTGTGTACTTCAAAAGTTTGAACAGTTTAGATAGTGATAAATCTAAGAAAACATTTGAGCACATCGCTAGTATTATTTTTTATGATGTTAGTACACTTTATGATAGCTCATCGACAAAGCCTAAATTAAAATTAAAATTAATATTATTCAACATTATTATAAAACGATTTATTACGAAAAAAATTAATATCTTTGCAAAAAGTTCTTCAAAATTATGTAACGCTTGTTGCGACACACTGTTATAACAGTACAATATTTGAAAATTATTACAACATATTTGTTTTGCAATATAAATGTTTTATTGTAAATACTTAACGCTAACAGATTATAATCTAGAGTACATTATCAAATTTTAAAATTATGAATTGTGCTGTTAATATTTACAGAACAAAATTTGACTTCAAGGCCATTATTAAATTCAACTTCGTAAATGTTTCTTTTTATTATTCATTGTAAAATAGTATTTTCAATCGTGTCTTGCAAAGAAATCTTTCATAATAGCAGAAGCATGAATTTACTACTTTCGAAATTTCAATCTACAAAAATTTATATTATAAGCATTATTGTAACATTGCCATTCTGGGGGATGAATAAAGTACTGCTTCTCAATATATATATATATATATATATATATATATTAAAATGGATAATATATAAATCAAACAACAGAACTAATAACCATTGTAAAAATTAGGAAACTATAATTTTAAGTTTATTGAACAATTATTTACGGAAATTTAGTGTAGTTGTATGGAATGGTATTTTTTATCAATGAAAAAAATAATTTATATTATCAAATCGCTTGAAAAAAAATGTACTATATAAGTATAAAATTTTGTTTGCAAATCGAAATGCATAATTGACGATATGTTATTTGCATATTATGCTTTATTTTAAAAAAAAAAACGTTTAAATTTATTCTGAAAAATTCATTACAGTTTATAGACATTAATGCCTTGTTTCTATATAATTTCCTTATGAATTTTTCATGAATTTATAATGAAGATATAATGTTAAAAAAACTAGTGTTAGCTAACGAGAATACTATGCAATCGGGATGCCTATATTTTATTTGACGACAATATGAAAGAGCGTTTCAATTGAAAAAAAATGGATTGAAATATTTTGAGCATATGGAAAATTGAGCTCTCCCGCGGCTACTAACAAATTGAGTAATCGAGAAAATCCATATTATTCTGTGGGAGCTTTTAATATATTGGTTTGTTTGTTCAGCAACTTTAACGAATTGAATTCTTATTGATTTTATGAAGTTTAATTATTATGCAACTCAAATGACTAACGCTCACATAACAGTAAACGCCATTCGTCAAATGTATGACCGCGAGCACGAGGATATTGTTGTGTTTGAAGGCTAAGCGAAGTGTTTCACCTGTATATACCTTGTCAGTATCGCATTTATTTCCAGCCATATATAGCATTTATGAAGCTACTAATCTTTGCGTTATAAAAAATTTAGCTCTAGCCGTAGCTGTAATTAATCCCGCGCCAAAATATTTACACGTATATTATGACAAATTTAGAATGTCGATATTCTTCTATTCGCGCGGCTCGGAAAAACAGGAAAAACACCTGTTTGAGCGCTAATATCAATATTACGTAGAAGTTTGAAAGTCGTATCTCTTGAGCCGTTTCGGCTGTGAATAAAAAGTAAAGAGCTCTTATAATTGCGACTCCATGAGACTCGATTTCTGAGCCGAGGATGTGCTATAGGCCGAGAGAAATAAAAAGCCTCTGTTAAATGTAAACCAAAGGGGAATAATTAGATCATTGATCGTGGCCGATGCTTCGAGTCTTTCATCGGACAATCGCACAATCACGAGCGAGCCCCGAGCGAGCAGAACGGCAGAAAGCGTAGGTTCAAATACGCCGCCGCAGGCACATCCTCGATAATAATCCAAGGGCAAAACGACGTCTCATTCGTTAACAACTGCGGCCAATCCTTCCATCCGTGGCACCCATTACGAAAACTCTGACTCCGTCGACTCACGGGCGCGTATAATTTTCCTCCGCGTCCCTTTATTCATTGGCCACGGGAAAACCTTGCACTCTGCATCTGTGAGCACTCGAGCGCTTTTGGGTTGGTTTCCTTAACTTTTAACCCCCCCCCCCCCACGTCCCCTCCCCCGGCCCCTCTCTGCGCTCCCCCCCCCCGGCCGCGCCGTGCCACGACGCTCACTCGCAATCGCACCACACCACTGCAGTCGACAGTGTAGCAGACCCAAGACCAGGGCTCGCCCCTTCGCTCCCTTCCCCCCCCCTTAAGAGCCCCTAGCCGCATTTCCCTCACGAATTTTGGACGCGTTCTTCTCCCTCACTCTCTCTCTCTCTCTCTGTCTGTCTCTCACACACACACGCGCGCGCACACACGAGTCTTCCCGCACAAACTCGCCGCTAAGTCGAGGGGCCCCTAAGTGCAGCGGCCCCGAGTCGCGCTGCGCTTAGTTTCGCCGAGGATGACTTTCCAGCCGCTGCGAGCCGAATCCCATGGAATTCCCGACGGAAATTGTCTTCTCGGGCATTATTCCTTGGGCCCTCGGGGGCGCCCAGTTCTTTCATTTCTCTCAATTCCAGGGGCCTCGAACTCGCGATCGAATCCGAGCGGCGCTGAGCTTCGGATGGGACGCGCTGCGGATCTTACGCGGCGAGAGCGATCCTTTGAAGGCCTTCGGGGCAATCGCAAGCGCGGCAACTGTTCGACGGTGGGCCCGGTCCTCCCCCGAGGAGCCGATCGGTCCGCCCGAGGCTATGGATAGCCCAGGATTCGGCCCAAGGAATCGTCACGTCCCTACGCTCGTTACGTCCGAGCTCGAGCTCGGGCGATTCGGCGGCCAGGATTTCTAGAGGTCCTTTCTCGTGGGCGCACTTAAGGCGGCAAAAGTGCCAAGTAACTTTTCAATCGTGAGAGGAGAGAGAGAGAGAGAGAGAGAGAGAGAGAAGTTTAAAGAAGGCGAGGAAAAGGAAAACCTCACGGGCCACGAGAGGTTTGTCTCCTCGAGCTTTTAAAATTCCTTACGATTAATAGCGCTCGAAGGTGGTCGCGTCGAATCCTCAAGAAGGGCCGCCGCCCCTCGGATAACCATCTCCGGCCGATAGAGTGTTCCAATGTTTCCGGGAAGCTCCGGTTTATCGCTTACGTATTCGCGCGGGCCTCGATAATTCAGGCTTGCCGTGACGGCCACCGCGCGCAACCGGGAGTCCCTTCCCCCGTAGGTTCCCTCGGCCCGGGCGACCTCGGATCGGGGCCTCCGAGGGACCTCGCCGAGCGGGGAAAAGCCCTGGCGAATCGCCGACGGGAGAGGAGTCGCCGGGGCCGATTGTACTTGCCGTTGGCATTGGCTCGACACCTCGGCTCGTTCGTCATCGGCTAAGCCCTTACACCTGAGTTCTCCTTGCCTTGGCTTTTAAACATTGCTTCCAACATCCGACGCGTTTCTCCCGCGGACCCGTCGCTACAATAAAGGGGGCCCGGGGGGGGGGGGAGGGAGAAAAAAATGATATTTTAAAATCAGCCGGGACGAAATGCCCCCCGAAATATTTTATTTGAGCTACGACGCTCTCTAATGGCATCGCATTTGTATCTGCCTGCTCAAGGTGAAAGGCCTGTCAATGTGTGCACGGCACATGCATGGGATAGTAATGGCCTCGGCTTATTGAAACAATTTCTTCACGCGTTGTATAAGCATTCGCCGAATTCCTTGATTAAGTGAAGTCTTAAGCGATGTCACGAATAATTCTATTTGGCGTCGGAAAATTATTTTTACATTCTTCCTCGCTTTCAAGGCTCTTACGGTAGCTCTCGATTTTCATAGGCACTTTCGTATTATTTAATAGCGCTACTTTTAATAATATTCCATTATAATGATTCGTTACTTGGCTAATCGAAGGACGATACGATGCGATTATAACTGAATGCCATCGTGGAAATGCTTCCCAATCGGGATTACGGTAAAAGCTGCAGAAGAAAAAAACAAAAATTGGAAGAGCTTAAAATGTTGATTGCGGAGAGTCCGTAAAACTTTTTACTGCCCATTTCTTTACGATTTTTTACAATCGGTAATAGCCCCAATGGTTAATTTTATTGAAAACTCACCTACGATGCATAAAAATGCTTTAAAAATTTACCAGAATTCATATCTAGATAATGTATGTTCATTGTTAATTATACGATGCAAATACACCCGCGTCTCGCTTAACGTGCAAATTAATTTTTGCAAAATTGATCGTTCGCACCGTAATTTTCTAATTAAGGCTAAAATTTGTAGTTTATTACTACAAATTTTGAACGCGCAAAACACTTTATAAAAAATTATGTTAAAATGTTTTGATTTTGGAGACGAACATTCATTTCTCTAAAACGAATAAATATGCAATATCCATTCTCATTCACGAACACAAAACCTTACTGTTGTATGCATGTGACTTTTACTGTTTTTAAATTTATTCTTGAATTGTGATCATATGGCTTCAGAACATCTGCATTTTCTTAATCGTTATTAATTATTTAACATAATTGTACAGTGTTGTATCAATATTCTATTTAAAACTAAGGTTTTGAATTGTTTAACAATAACAATATGTTTATAACAATAAATGTATAGTAACAATTAAATAAATGGGACAAATAAGCTCTTCGTATAAAATATGCAATGAGTATTCAAATATAAGATATAAATAGATTTCAGAATTTCAAATCAGCCGAATGTAGAACTTTTCTTAAATTAATGTCGGGAATGCAAAGTTTCAATGTTTTATTGTATCAATGCAATTTAATTAGATAAAATGTAACGTTTAAATATAGTAAATGCTCGTAATGAAATTAACCTACTATTCTGTAGAATTTTTGCCAAACAAATGTTGTCTATAGAGTATACGTGACTTTTAAAATAAATAGGACTTTTGGGTAACGGTGTATTCGTAAATTTTCCTCGTTAAGTTAATGAGACGTTAACAGCAAGTTATACTGACTTTTACTATTTAATTATACGTAAATTTTTAAGCACATGCATGAAGCATTATATTAAAAAACCACATATTGAGTTTTATTTTTAGGTCAAATATTCCCTCTACGGCATGAATTTGATCAAAGAGACAAAAAGCAAACGATCGGCCATCGTTATGTTTTAACAAGGCATTACGAGAGAACAAACAAACGTTGCAGGCATTGGCATTTAATACAATTGTTAAAAAAATTCATTCGCGTAAGTCTTTAAGTCATTGCAAGATATTTGGAAACCGCTGGTACGAGTCATAGTTCAAAGCTTATCCTTTTCACCTCTATAATTATTAATTTTAGCTTGCACAAAGCAAATTTTTCGATTGTAAATGCACTCGAATATTTTATTAAACGAGAGTTTTTCCTAACAAAAGTTTAGTTAACGAAATATCACTTTCTTATTTTCTCTAGCCAAGATAATAAGCCAAGAGAGTATACGGGCTTTCATTAGGTAAGGAGGTTACTGCCCTAAATATCGAAGCTCCAAAAATCAACTTTAAGTCAGGAAGCAGAGGTAAGGGAATTTCGTTATTCGGTCAACAATAGTTGAATCCTTTGGCGCGCAGGGTATCCTTTGGTACGGAAAAGGGAAAGAGAGGCGAGGGATGATAATAACAGAAGGAGAAAAAATAAATAAAGTTTCGCGCGAGAGTGAACGTGATGTAGATAGAGGGAAAATGGATCGGTTCGCTCAAACGATAGGAAAGGCTTTCGAGGCAATTAGTGCACCGAGGTGTGATCGTGGAATGCTTTTTAATGCCTTTTGAATCGCTGCGCTCGGCCGTGATTCAGCATGACTGGTATAAATTTACAACGGAAAATTAAATCTCCGAGCGAAGGACGGGGCTTTCCTTCGGTCCTACCGCCCCCGGGGGGGGGACGCGCAAATGCTGGAAAAGCCACTGGCCGGACGTATCGTCTATTGACGATTAAAGCGAGGCCCGACGCTCTCGGAGGCGAGCCTGCCTTCGAAGGAATTCGCTCGGTGGCCCAGAGCCCCATTAATCGACGTACAAAAGAGAGATCGAATATCGTCGCGGCCCGTGGGCGGCGGCGAGTCTCGGGCACCGCAACGTCGGACGTCGTCGCTTTTGGCCGGGGTGGAGCGAGCCGCCCCGGCACGCGGCATCCGAGCCCTCGGCCGGCCCAATAGCCGAGGATCGGCCTTGGAACGGGCCTCGCGAGGCGAATAGGCGAGATCGGCCCGAGACTCGCCGCGGTGCTCCCTCGCGGATCCACGGGCCCGAGGAGTCGGAGGCCCGGCCGAACGGGGGCTCGGCGGAAGTACCGGGGAAGTATCCAGGGAGCCTCACCCTCGGCTCCGGGGCTAATCCCGACGGCTGGCCGCCTTTTTCCACACGGGCAGCTTTCGCCGCGCGGGCCTCCGGCTCTCGGCGGGCGACGAACGCGCGAGATAAGCTCCCACCGGGAGCGAGTTTTTCCGTCTGGCCCCAGGGCCGTAATCCTGAGTTCGGGGAAGTTCCCTACCCGCTGATAGGACCCGCCGCGGTCCCTCGGCCCTTTGCCCCTCGGCGACCAGTCGCCCGAGCCTCGACCTCGGTCCCAATAGTTGCCCCCTCGAGCCCCTCTCGGAGATCCTCGTCCTCCTCTGCCGCGACTGGACCACGGAGGGCACGCGCGGTCGTTGGTTTTATTTCACTCGTTCCTTCCTCGCTTCTTTAGCTCTCCTATCGATCTCGCATACGTGAGAAGTCCTCCTCCGATTCGCTCGGGCTGGCAGGGGCGGGGAAGGAGGGATCTTATATTTAGACCGAATTAAGCTCTCGAGTCGGCCCCTCATTGGCGATCGCTCGAATTCCGAGCGCCGCTGCGCCCGGCCAAGAATTTTCCGGGCGAGGGCCGCGCGACCCGCGGCACCTCTCGGCCATTTGAGCCGCGGGGAGAGCGAGGAGAGCCCCGAAGCCGGCAATTGCGAGCTCGCTCTTCGCGAATAAAAATAGCCGGGCCCTCGTCGGCGAACTCCATCGGGGCCGCGGGCTCCCAATGCGATCTCCCGAGGCGAGCTCGCCAGGTGTCGACGCGGGCCGCCGCGGCTCGCCCACGAGTGAGCGACTCCGAGAGAGCGAGTCGATCGGGAGCGAATCCTGATTATCGCCGAGCTCGATTCGGGCCAGGGCGAGGATCTCCCTCCTGGGTCCCCGGGGGTTTCGCGCTCCGGGGCCCGCTGGCCTGCCGAGCCCCGGAGCCCCGGTCTACGGCCCTGGCGACCGGGCCGAAATAATCCAGGCCCCTCCGGCCGAAAATCCGTTTCCTGGCGCGCTCGCGGTAGCCATCCTTGGTTTATCTATCCGGCATTTCCCACCCGGTCGCTCGTGCATTTTCGGCTGCGGCCGACTCCGCCGTCTTCCCCCGCCGCTCCATCGCGCTCTATGTATCTCTGTCGCTATCTCCTTCCATCTCTCTCTCTCTCTCTCTCTCTCTCTCTCTCCAATCGTCAGCTGATTGACTCTTCCTTTTGCCATTAATACCAACACGAAAATACGAGACGAGAAATTATAAGCACGAGGCGGCTCCGTTTCTTTTCCCTTCCTGTATTTCTTCGTGCTTTAATTCTCAAACTACAGCTGGGGAATACACATTTTCGTATTGGAGCGAATTACTTTTAAACTTGTTTTATTTACGGGGATATCGTAAGAAGCGGAGCGTCGTTCCGACTGGAAGGGGCGAGCGGAGAATTTCTTACGAATACAGATTACAGCGGCGTAGTACGAAGTTCATTTTACTTAGGAGACATTTTTTAACTTGCATTGTAATTGATTTGTTTAACGATCCCACGAAACTGGTCATAATAGATAATTTGTGTTGATAAAAGGATTTTCGGGTTAATCTTTTAACCGTTTTTATAAAATTGTCAAGAATGACAAAGAACGCAATTTTCTTTTGCTTCGCATTTGATGGAGCTAAAAGAAATGCGTACGCGGTCATGCTAGTATACGAATTTTTTTTTTATCTTCTTTTCCCGTTACATTGTCCATCGTTTACACTGCAAATTTATAAAATTTGCTCTACTTTCGTAAGACGAGAATTCGATTCTTAATTTTGTTGTTTAATGTTTAATTCTACTAATCTTTGAACATAAATCTTTGTAATAGATTGTTTATATAAATTTATTGTAATTATATATATATATATATATATATATATTCGAAATGCGTAATTGAGTACTTGTTAACTTTTCATACTTGGACGTGGTTAAAAATATAATAGCAACCAACGCGCATTAAGTATATCAATGACAGTATTCATAAATCGCAATTCACCATTGAACTCACTATTAAGTAAGAGATAAAGGGTCAAGGCTCAGTTATATATATATTTAGCTATATAAGCTTCGGTAGAAAATTCTTGCATATTCATTAGTGTAGTCCAAATAGAATAAGTTTACGAAAAATGTATACAAGGGAGAGGAATTTTTTTTAAAATTTCTCACAGAATTCCATGATTTGATCGATTTTAGGTGCTTTTGCCGACAAGCAACTCATTTGTTGAAGTACTTAAATGATCGATCGTTTGTAAAAGCGTCCGAAAGCAAAGTGTTCAATACATAACTTGCTTCAAATGCAACATAATTTGTCAATCTACACGATATCACGCGGTGCATTATTGAACGAATGCGATTAAAATTTAACGCCGAGGTACGGAGGATTTTCATCTCCTCGATTAGAAGCCGAGGTATAAAAGGCCAGGAACTTTGCGGGAAAAAGGGGCTGCGCTTAACAGAGGTCGTCCCTTTATAAAATTAATTGCCTGTCACAGTCCTTTCGAGAAAGGAAACGAAACGACGCACAATAATGGGAGACGACGAGCAGCTCGAGTCGCCTCGGTGAAAGGAAGCGTGGACGCACGCGAATGCAGCGATTCGCGGAGGAAAAGCCAGGTGTCCGGGCCCAAAACTCAATTAGATCGGTTGCTCCCCCGGTGAAAAGGCTTGCGCGCGCGCGAAAAGCGCCTTCTGGCCCAGCTTCCGATGCTAATCTGCTCTCGCGTTCCCACAACGCGGAGCTTCCGGGTGCCCGTGCACGAGCCTCGTAAGTGCCTCACCGCGCCGCCCCCGTCGTCTACCTGCGTAACGGGTTGTTGGCCCTCGGCTCCTCTCCCCGGCCTCTCGGGGGGCGCCTCTTGTTTTTTCCCCGCCGGCCTACGCCGCCGCCGACGCCAGGTTCCGGGGCCGCCACAAAGAGCGGACACAAAGCCCTGGGTCGACCGTAATTTGAAGGGGGGAAAAAAAAAAGAAAGAAAGAAAAGGATTAGCGGCATCTTTGGGCCGCCTCCGCTGCAATAAAATCCGGAAAGAGGTCCGAATCATTTTATTTGCGAGGCCCGTGCGGGAAAACAGCCGCGGAGTTCTCTCTCTCTCTCTCTCTCTCTCCGTCCCCCTCTTCCCCCTCTTTCGACCTCCTCGCAAGCCCGTAGCCGCCGCCGCCGCACCGCGATTTCGATTTTACGAGCACCCCTTGGCATTGTTATTGCCCGGCCTCCTGGAAAGGGAGGCGTGCGATTGCCCCGCGTCTTGTCCCGCACTGGTACTGGGCCTCGGCTGATTTCCGGAAAATGCGCGATCGCCTCGCAGGCCCCTCTGCCCCTGGCCCCGGCCGAGCCGGGCCTTGGACCGAACGCTCCGGAGATCGTGCCGGCCTCGGAGGCCGGTTGGATAGGGGTGGGGTGGCGGGTCGCGCCTGCCAAAGGGTGTCCGAGACCTCGTGAAGACTCGGGAGACTTTACGCGCGAAAGAGACGAGCGTTATTTATGTTTTCGATGGCCCCCGTGTTCCCCTTCGCTCTTTCCTCGGTGTTTTCTCTTTCGCCGAACGCACGGGACTTTTACCTTTTTTTTTCTCAGGCCGTGCGCTTTTTCACGTGCGAAAATTTACGACTTTGCACGCCGTTGAGCTTTTCCCTGCCGCCGTTACGAAGATCCGTGGGCAACGGGACCCTCGCATTTTCCTCCCCGAGGCCCGAGGAGGGCTGCTCGGGGGGGAGGGGAGAAAAGTGAAAATTACAGGTATGGAAAATCGATGGATTTTATGAAAATCGCGCTTCGCAGCACAACAACAAAGTGCGGCGCCGGGCCGCGGGGGCTGGGCTGGGGGGGGATCCTAACCGACGGACAAAACTTTGACAATCGCCGAATCACACGAGTCTTTGTCGATGCGCTTCTTCCTGTTCATCGCAGTCAGAAGTTTCTGCGCGACAGTGCCCAAACATCCGAATGTAGTCTTGCTCGGTGTGGGATAAATTAAAGCCTGCGTCCAACGCGTTACTTTACATGAAAGGGCGCCGAGGGACGGATTTGCACTTGCCGAAAAATCGATGCGCCGATTTTGATAATTTGTATTATTTTGTCAACCCATTCCGTGTCGTTCTTATGCTTTTAAAAAAACTATTGTTCTCTTGAAGAATCCTCCTGGATATGCAATTTTTTTTATATTTTAGATTGATAGATAATTAAGCGAGGCAATTGAATGCACGATCGAGATTGATTTAATTATTTAAAAGATGATTAGAAATGGAAGTTTTTAAAAAAAATGCATACGCACACACTAACTTAATAACACCTTCGTTTTATTAACAAATTTATCTGTCTTACTTTAGTATCTAGAAAAGCTTGGATTTCGATTTGGGCAATAATAATAAAGTATCGTGGACTCTCGCTCGGAATCGCCGAAATAAATAATCGAAATTTATATTTATGATATTGGATCTGGCTTTGTGCAGCTAAAATTTTAATAACCGAATGAAAAATTTTCACCCAAATCGAAAGAAAAACTTCTCCTGGAAGCGTTCGACTCGGGGCTTGACACTGGCGACCTCGTATATTTGGACGCCGAGTACGACGAATTGTTACGTGTAGAGTCATAAAACTGAAAATGTCGCAGTTTAACCTCGTTATCGGTGACTTCTTCGGCAAATAAAAATGTCGACAATTTTACCATTAAAAATTATGTCTTTTTATCCGGTTAGTGAGTCAATTTATATAACAGAACTACACGTGATGAGTCAATGACATCGAACATCCATCAAGAGATTCGCTACTTTATGAATTCAAATCACAGGATTTTAGAGTAATCGATAAAATTAATTCAGCGCAAACTATCAATAGATAAGTAATTATAATGAGAGAAATAGTAAATTTTTTTTTTTTTATCGAAGGTTCAATTTCCAATAAGAATGAACAATTTTGCATTTGCCAATCAAAACTTTTACATCTAACATCAGACTTAATTTAGGCAATTTAAATGCTACCCGTGAAACATGAAATTTAAGAAAAGATTTTTAAAAAATTAAAATTTTTTATCTTTTAAATGAAAGCGGAAATTCTTTTTGTTGCTACGCGTATTAAAAGGCGAATTATAAAAATAATAAAAGTAACGTTAACACAGTTCATAATAATATTAGCGTTAGATGTAATTCTAAACATATAACTTTAATACTTTAATACTACAACGATTGTGTCATATTTAAATTCATTTTATATTTGGCAAGTACATAATGAACAGTACCTACTATTTAAATCAGCGAAAAAATTGAGCTAATCCTTGAACATTTTAAAATAAATAATATATTCAAATCTCCATAAACTTTAATGTACATTTGCTTATAAATTAAATATTAATAAGCCAGATTATGACATATTTAAAAAGTATTTAGTCGTATAATACTCTTCAAACTTTAACCATTTTTTATATAAAAAAAAAAAGTTTTCAAGTAAACAAAAAACACATACAAAGAATAGTAACAATAATATCAATGACGATGATGCTGTTGATGATGATAATAAATAACAATAAAAAGTTTAAATTTACTTATGTATTATTAGATTTAATGATTTCTCTCTGGTGAAATAAACCGTTCAAAAAAAATTTTAATATAAATTGATTGATTTTTATATCTTTAACGATAGGCGTTATAAATGATTCTTTTAATAATAAAAGCTTAAATATAAATTCGAGTTTCGTTAAATAAATTATACGTTATTTCAAATAATTGTTAATAGTTTTTTAATTACCGGGATTATACCCATATATTTAAAAATATAAAATTTAAATTATTGTTAATGTTGCTTCGAAAAATGTTTGAAAGAAAATTTTGTCTTTAGTCGGTAACATATAGATTGAGAGCTTAGGCATTAAAAAAAATGTACGATCCATCAAATATAACGTGGGTAATTTACATTAAATTGCACGAGCAATAATTTAAATATTAGAAAAGAAATAAATAAAAGACGTTCAAGAGTGAATCCTTAAGAATCACACGAAGTATTTGGAATTCCTTAAGAATCTACGTTGAAAAGGTGTTTCATTAAAATATCCCACTTAAATTTCTTACATTATTATAATGCTCTAAGTCTAAATAAGCTCTAAGTGATTTTTACAAAATTGCATACTTTGTTGAACGCCGAAGCAACGCATTTTTCCATCAGCCGGGATTTTCGTATTGGAAATCGATGGCCGCCCTACTGTTGTGCATTCCAGGAGCCAAGGATCAATCTGCCGCTAGCCCCATTTCCCAAGTTATAAGGACTAAACTGTTCAACCGAAACCCGAGCGTGTGATCTATTTATCTATCTCGCTCTCTCTCTCTCTGTCTACATCCCTTCCCCCCCTCTTCTTTCTCTCTCTATCTCGCTAAAAAAAAAAAGCGAACTTTGACTCGGGCGGTATTCCGCGCCAAGGGAGGCAACGTACACTCGCCGATTCCGCGATCTCCGCCGAGGAAAAGCGACCGATCGCTCCTGATCAACGAGCACTCGAGATCCCGTGCTCGACTCGCCGCAGGACGGGCGCTCGAGATTCGTCAGGGCGGTCGGAAGTCCGGGTGCGGGGATCCCACCGGCCCCCGCACCGGATGCATGTCGGAGAACTCGGAACTGCCGTCGTTGCTCGAATAAGCCCGGGGTCAGCAGTGTTGGCGGTTTTTCTCGTTTTCTCTCTCTCTCTCTCTCTCTTCCCTTTCTCGATCCCCCGTAAGTCCGCGACGTCCTCGCCCCTCGCCGCCGAGGGTCGGGAGCCGTCGAATGAACGGGGAGCGAAAGGCATATGCGGCATTCTCGGCGCTCGCCGAGACTCGCCTCCCCTTGGGCAACACCTGTTCCCGTCGCTCCAGTGCCTCCGCTCGCCCCCGGAAAATGGATTTTCCCCCTTGTTCGCGAGAAGCTCCATCCCCTCCGCTCGAGCTTCCTCGTGCGGATCGAAGACCGGCGACGGCGGCGGCGGCGGCGGCGGCGGGATTCCCTTGTAAGCGGGACTTTGAGACGATTTCACACCGGCTCTCCCTCTCCCTCGGTCGGCCCTCGCTCCCCTCAAGCACCAATTGTTCGCGCTCGGCTTCCGCCGGTTTTCCATCGCGCAATCCATTCTCTCTCGGACAATTAGATTTCAACTCGGCAATCGATAGCTCTCGACCACCGGCGTCCGGTCGGGGCTCCTCCCTTTCTGCTGACCTGTCGGCTCGACTGCTTGCATTTTTATCTCTCTCTCTCTCTCTCTCCAGCGCTCCGAGTCCCCTGCATCTGGACTACTATTATTGCGAGCCGGTGCTCTAATCCTCCCTCGACGCTTACTAGGAGGCGCAAATTAACGCTGTACATGAGGATGAAGGATGCGTCAAAGCGCGATCCTCGGAGGAGTTCCGTGCGACAACAGACGACGGGCCTAACCTTCGAAGCCATGACTCGATAATAACGCGAGGCACGTAATTGCTATTTAATATGTATTTAATTTGCTCGTTACGCTGTGGCTCTTGTGCAAAACAAGGGGGGGGCGAGCCAATCGCTTGCAAGCTTTGTCACGCCGTAAAGCCAACGTTAAAATTGTTTTTTCAAAATCGTTCTAATAACCTCGGCCGACATTACGGAATATTCAACGTTGTTACGTAACGCCAGACGATTTATCTCCCTCCAAGGTACTCCTAATTATCTCTTACCAATGTTACTCTTTTATTCGATGTGAGATTTAAAAAAAAAAAAAAAAAAGGTCTATCCACGTCCAAATTATAATCAATTGATTAGCCTTTGTAATTAGAAAGCAAGCGTGAAAAGCTGGTCATAACGTAAGCAACGTGGGTTTATACGAAACGCGAAACGACATCGCTTGTATTTTTATTTTTGTTTTGTTTTTTTTTTTTTTTTTTTTTCCATTATTGCGCATGCACTGCATGTACAATTTCTTTTTTCTTTCGCAGAACCGACATACGTTTCGCTCTTATCGTTCCTCGTTCCGAAATCCCCGAGCTGGCTCGTGCTTCTACCCTTGTCAAACAGAAGCGACAGTAGTTTTTAATTTTTATCAATGCCTTATCGTGCTTCGAAGTGCCGGGAAGAGTGGGGGGGAAAAAAAATAATAATAAAAGCCAGAAAAATCCCCGGGACGTACCGGCTCGGCGCGAGGAAATAACGCGCCTAAAGGGAAGCGCCAGGATCGATTAATTTATTAGCGCCGAGTTTCCCCGCCGATGCCACGACGAGCTCCGGGGAAAAAAAAAGCATACGCAAGGAGGACTCTCTCACCGTGGGGCTCCGATGTCCACTTGGGGATCGATACAATAATCACTGGCGGGTGGGAGCCGCTCAGCTTTAAAAGGCACTCGGTAAACTTCGTATGCCCATTGACGGCGACCGATCGCTAACGAGGTCGCGGCATTGCGTAAGATCGCGAACGGACTCCTATCGGCGATCGGGCTCTAATGACTCTCTTTTAAATCCTCTTTTAAATTCCTCCTCGTCGAGCCCCTCCTCGGCCACTTGCCCATCTCGAGACCTCGACGTCTCGTCGAATCCACCGGGGAGATGCTCCCCTCCGCCCTGGCGCTGCCCGAGGATTGGCTTGTCGGCAACTGTTGTCGCGAGGTCCTTGGCCGAATTGAAGATCGAGAGGAAAACACCGACTCCCCGAGGCCGACCTTTCCTCAGCTCTCGTAGCTTATTGTCTAGCCAAGGAAGGTTAAGGCCACCTCCTATGCCCATTTTAAGTAAATCTCTAATGTACGATTACGATAATTTGCATTTACTTATACAATACGCTTCGTCGTCATTCTTGCCGTAATAAGCCGACTTTAGACCTACCATTGTGTATTATTTTAAAGTCATTCGGTTTTTGCATTTTTTTTTTCTTCAAGCTTCAATTTTAAAATTCTATTTTATGCTTGCCCTAATGATCGATCATTATTATGGATATTCTAAGGTGCTTCCATTCTTTCTTTCCGTTCGTTTCAGCCGCGCTCATCTTTTGGCCGCGATAATGTAATTCTTCTGCAACTAACCATCAATTGTTGAAATTTTAAGGAAATTAAAAAAATTTAATTTCTTACTCTCCGGCCATGCTGGTTTCTTTACTTTCTATTAAATGCTCGTAATTACATTGCCCATTTTCTCCCCCCAATCAAGCACGATGATTTTACATCTTTATTATTTATACAATTTTTTCGTCACTTAAAGCTCATTAATCGCATAACCACTGGACCAAATATTATGATTATAATTGGCCTGTACCTTGTTATTTAAATAATTCATATTGTACCGCATCTTATGAATTCCAACGTCTAGTCTAGAACAGTTCTGTTTTTGCCAACCAAACTTCGTTTCTCATTGAATTATCAATGCTACTTTTTAGCCATTTACAATTAAGAGTAAGTTTTTAAGACGTAAGTTTTGTTTTTTTTTTTCTTACAGACCATTGCTTTTCTTCTTAAGAAGTTTTGCTACCAAGACTAATACATTGCAATATCATGTTTGCATGTATCCTCGATCAATTAAGCCTTTCCACCTACAGTGAATTTCAATTACTATAACTAATGCAATAATAATATTGTATACAATATGTATTATAAATTAGCATGTTATTATTATTAGGTAATGAATTTTACTAGCAATAGTTAGCATATAATGTAATAGATATTAAAATATATAATATAGTAATAAAAAAAGGGAGAAAATAAATATTAAAAAAAAATTGTTCATTACTATGTCATAAATAATATAAATATACATGTGTAAAACATATGTATATAAATTTTGTTTTAAACTTGTAAATTGTGCAGACAAATTAATTAAAATATAATTCTACTGAGAAAACTGAAAATCAAATTTAAATATATAATGAATAATAAGAGCTATAAATGCTAAAAATCTTTACAACGTAATCCAAAAAATATTTAGAACAATGAAGTCCGAATACAAACAATAAAACATTAATTTGCTTAAGCATTTGTTGAAAATTAAACTGTAATTTGTAGCAACGAATTGTGTTAAATTTAAATTAAAAGCTAATACGTCGTATTGTATTCTACATTAGCTTGAAATTTTGTTAATTTCCAATTCTGACTTATTGTATTCACTTAATTATCCACATAACAAAGTACTAATATTTATTTAATTCGACTTATAATCACATTTAATTTGCTTGTATCATATGAATTGCTTACCAGTTCACTAACTTCAATTTTTAGGATTATTATATTTCATCATGCATATTTACGGATTAAAATATTTATTTTACAAATCTATCAGATTTAAAAAAAATTAAATGCACAAAAAATAAGACGTAACTTCGACAATTATTGAATAAGTCTGCGATACAACATAACATTCCTCATGTACTAATATGCATTTTAATTTTTAATCGCTAATAGAAAGTTCTTAACAAACATTCGCTAAACACCGATTAATTTAAAAACGACAGGAATATTTAAAAAGAAATGTAATTTTCAAATACCAATGACTATACATCCCAGTAATAATAATATGAAATAATAATAACTCAATAATGTAAAATATACTTGCAATATAGATTTTAATAATTTCTAATAATTTTAAAAGCAGTTTCTTTTCTTCGTGTATATATTACTTAAAATTATTGTATATAATATTAATACTACGTTAAAAAAAGATTTATCATATTTTAGATGAAATGGTTAATTATATAATTTTGTATCCTATATAATATATAAATTAAGTCAATGTAATTGTATTAAGTTAAACAATTGTTGTAAGTTCCTTAAAGTAAAATAAGTATACGCAAAACAAATATATTTCTTTATATTATAATACTAAAAGTAGTCTCTTAATTAAAAAATTGTATCTTTGTCAAAACTTATGTAATCAATTATGAGTAATTGAACATGCACCATTAAAATTAAGGACATTTCAACATTAAAATTAAGGGAAAAAATGTGTATAGTAAATACGAACTAGTCTTATGTAATTAAATTTATACATTGTTTAAATATAGATAGATTTTAAAGCAAGTGTGATATTAGATACATTGATTTTGAATTGCGATTGGGATTGTAATACAATAAAGCCTTACAATGTTCTTACAAAAGTATAAATGCTTGTGTCTCCTTTAACAGAACGTTAATCAACCCTCGATGCATCCTTATTCATTAATGTTCAACGTATATAATTTTATGATTGTACGATAGATTTAAAATTTTCTGCTCAGACTTTATTGTGTCGAGGAATTCTGTGAATTTATTTACCACCTGCTTTGATGGCCCAATTTTCGTTTCGAGTTTCACAGGCTTGTGAGCGTATAGAGCAATCATTTGCCCCTATTTAATGCGACTTGGAGAAATCCTGAACTCTTTTTATTAATTTCGTATATAATTGAGTTAGGTTCGAGGATATCACGGCAACGTCCTCGTATCAAACACCGATTATTCCCGTCTCCGATAATCGAGAAAAATTAAACGGCGAAACAATAGCTCCCCGCTGCGCGTAACCATCGGGAAAGAGCCAACCGTTCATTTTCCGATAACTTATTTTATTTTCCATCCTTTATCGCTTCTGCCCTACCAACAATTCCGCCAGGGTCAGCGCAGTCCTACGGCGGGGGTTGGAAACGCCTCGCGGACTCCCCGCACCCTCGGCCCCTCAGAGATCAGATGCGCTCGGAAGATGTAGGAAACGGTAGGATGAAGAAAATGTACGTCGTCGACCGCCCGCATAAAAATGATATTCCACGTCGATGCGTTAATTCGTTGATGGGATTTGGGATTCCCGATCGATTCGATTTCATTTGGATAGCTAAAAATGATGCTTAGGTCGTCCATTATTGTGTATTTACAAACGTAAAAGCAATTGAAAAAAAAAAAAACTATCATCTTTCGGGGCTGCTGTTTATTTTCAGCCTCTGTTATATATAATGAAATACGTTGTTGCAGTTTTTTTTACCGAAATCGATATTAACATGCGATTAAAAGTGGTACAACTATTGTAAAAGAGTCCAAGTGAATTATATTTTTTAAATACATGAGTATCTACTTTTTCATTAAAAAAGGTTCTACTTTTTTAATTTACTCAATATAAATTTTACTGCAAACATATCCTATCAAATGTGTATTTATAAAAAAAATAACACACACACTCACACACAGTTATCGCGTCGTAGATTTATTTTCATTTCTTTTCAACTCGTTAACAAAGTCGAAATCATTGTCGAATAATGCTCAGTTGTAATTTTTACTGAATATTAAACCAAGATCATTACTTACATATTCCCCCCCCCCCGTCATCAAAAAATTAATAAATTAGATGTGGAATTGTTTTTAATTAAGCAAAGAGTTTAGTAGTACATATAATGTAATTTAGGTTTCGTGTGAAGTGTGGTGTTTTCACCTTGCTATATAAGAATATACTTGTCGAATTTTTTTAAGAGCTGCAGTAGAAAAAGTTTTGAAGTAGGAGTTGGTATAAAGTTAGCTTTTACAGCTTAAAGGGATTACATAAATTTATTAATCAGCGTAAAGTTTCGCACTTTCTGGAAAGTACAAAAGAAAAATTTTGGATAGCTATCCTCCAATTTTGACTGTATTTATTGTTAACAGTTTTTTTTTTTAAGCACTGAGGTGCTGTTTAAACAAAAAATGTGACCGGTTGTTCACAAAAATGCTTTGAATCTAATCATTGTTCTTGATTACAATAAGATTATAATATGTATTGTTTTTTAATAAAATTGTTCTCTACTTACTTATTAACATTTAGCTCTAAATTGATCAATGCATTTATAAAAAATAATTAAATTAATGTGTAGTTCTTAATGCGTTATATAGTATTTATCCACTATAATTTAATATGGCATTTTTAGATTAATTTTCATAACGTCCCGACTTCAGAATCAATAATAAAACCAATTACCTTCTACATACGTTTTCAGTGTCTAAAAAACAAAACTCTGACTGGTTCATAAATAATAACGCATTTTAGCGCTGCTATTTTCAATTGTCTTATTCAATTTATTATACAAAAGGAAGTTTCGGTCGAACTGGTATTTATAAAAAAAACATGGCACGTACTTTAATGTCTCATAGTTTCATATTAGCTATTCGCGGCACTTTTATTGCTGTGCATTCGTTTATTCCTTGCACCTTTACATCCTTATGATTTAAAATAGGTATTTTAATAAAAATTTCGTTCACTCTGGCATTTACCGCATCGCAACGAATTAGATTTTCGTTAAATTGATTTTTAATGTGGCTCATAACATGTCAAGTCATTGCTAGACTTACGAATTCATCGTACAAAGTAAACACGCCTGAACATGCATAACCGTGTTCGAATAAACAGCAAACAAAATTTGTTTACATTATTCAGCATACGCGTAATTGTCAAGGAAACAATTGAACAGGCCATTAGGCAATTTGTATCTTGTTAAAATAATTCCCGTCGATGGAAAACGCGGTACTGTTGCGCCAACACGAGTTGCCAATTGTTGTTATACGGTTAACAACGCGCGAACGCGCAGAGTTGAATTTAACATAATTAATACGCTATTTTTGCAAAGACGCGGTCCTAAGGCAAATGGTTTTTTTTTTTTTTTTTACATGCGTTTAAAATAAAGCGCAATGTACATAATTCCTGGATTGGATTTGTCGGCCATAAAGAGTTTCGACTTCTGTGTTTTTGCTTATTCATCGGAGCAGATCTTGTCACCGTATCAATATTTCTCTCGCAACGTCGAATTCCTCGAATTCATAAAGCCAATCGCGCCGATGCGTCACGCGAACCGAAGCGTTGGTCTAGTAGCCAATAATAATCATAAGCCCCGGTCCTCGGGAAGGCCTGTCCGACCTGCAGCCATTCCTTTACAAATAATGTCCATTTTCCCTCTGCATTGGTACGCTCCCAACTCCAGGCCCGGGCAAAGTTTAGCAAGGTGATTTTTCAGTCAAAATAATAACAACAGCGTATTTGGTAACTTCTTTTCGCGTCGAGCCCCGCTGCGGCCAAGCGGGGGGGGGGCACTTTTTTGCGGCCCCGCTCGGCCAATTCATGCGCCGAGCTAACAAATGACGCAAAAAGGAGGCAGGTAAAAGTGTAGCGGTCGAGGATCTTCTGCCTCTTGCTCCGGCTACCGGTGACGCCGGCTCCGCTTTCGGGAGAATCCTGGCCAAGTTTCCGATGCCGCTCCCGGGGACGAGGCCAACGCGGAGGAAGCGTCTCCAGGCTACTCTGGTCCAGGCCAGAAGCAGGGACCGGTGGTGTTAGCCTATAGGGCGAGAGCGATCTTTCGAGATTTCGTGGGCCCGCGTTGGTTATTCGTAATTAATTATTGACCGACCTTTTTCTTTTCTCCCCCCCCCCCAACCCCTCGTTGAAATTGGAGATCGCTTCGTGCCTCGGGCTTCCGAGATGTAATATAGGGAAATACTTTTGTTCGTTTAATAAAAAAAAAAGCTAAAATTAAATTAAAATTCGATTGTAGTATTTTTACCCCTCCCTCCCTCAAAGTGTCCGCCCCCTATTTCCGATTCTCCACGTGTACGTTATAAACTTACTTTAGACGTAATTGTTTAATATGGTATCAAAATTTTCTCCAAGAACGTCCTTTCCAAGAGTTATCCGTTTGGCTTCGTGAATTCAATACCCGTTGACTCATTTCTGTCATCTTGATTTCGCATTTCTATTTCCTTGAATTTCCGTGAATCTTTTTGTGAGGTTTTCAAATATTTTTTTTCTCTCTCTCTATTTTTTTTGCTTCTCTAACTGAGTCAAAGCATTCCTAAACATCGTGAATATGATTAAGTGAACGTTAACGGTAAGATTTATAACTTTGTAAAATACACGTGTATAATATATAGTCGGAAATTCGTATGCTAACAATTTTTTGTGACGCAAATTTTAATACTGTGTTACGGCGCTTTCGTCTATAATAAAAAAATCCACTTTACAAAAATTAATAAATGCTCATATCGTTGGACTACATAAATTAGGTTTTCATCTTTTAAAATTACTTGCTTGCATAGCTACGTAAGGGACGTTATTTATGCATAAT
Organism: Kradibia gibbosae; assembly: GCA_018907135.1. Classification (NCBI taxonomy): domain Eukaryota; kingdom Metazoa; phylum Arthropoda; class Insecta; order Hymenoptera; family Agaonidae; genus Kradibia; species Kradibia gibbosae. Next base: position 5,248,378 of record JACCHX010000003.1, read on the forward strand.
TATATAAAGAAAACTTATTATCTATAAAATAGCTAAATGTTTTGGTAAATGTGAAAATCATATTTACAAATAATAATTTACTTTAATAGAATATTATATATTATCTTTAGGTTACAACAGTGTCCCTATGACGTTTGTCTCCCATTATTATTTCCTTAAAAATGATGATCAAGCTCTAAAAAATGCCAATTGTGACTTATTCGATATAAAAAAACGTTCAAAAACGTTAAAGAATAACCAAACTAATTTACAGAATAATTAAAGAATTAATTTCAGATAGAATTTATTTGAAGAGTACACTTAGTTGTATGTAATAAATGCAATTAATTCATATTTGTTTTATAAAATTTATGGTACATACGTAAGTTCTTTACTCACTTTGTAATTTTTTTTTGTCATTTTTATTATCAAATTGAAAAATATTACTTTAGAAGTTTTTGTTTATAATTAAGATTGATGTATTATACAAGATGGTAGAGCTTACAATAATCATTCGTGAATAAACTTTTTGACAGACTCCGTAGAACTGAAATCTAACGTTTTATGACACGATTGTCCAACTTAGAGTATTAAAAATTGTAAGACAGAACTTTGTTTTCGCATTTAGTATTGATAGTATTCATTCAATAATATAGGTTAGTTTATAAAAATTTGTATTTTTAATTAATTTATTTATAATGCAATTAATGTAATATAAAATTATAGTATATCGAGCGATCTCATTATAAATTACCTTTGTATCCATTAGCAGATATTAACTATTAATAACTACAGTTATTTTCAACAATGCAATCTTTATTATAATAACATTTATCTATTATACAATGATGTTAAGAGTTTGAAGCTATTCGACTTATTTTGGTTTGACATAATTTGAACAATTAAATCGATCCACTGTAAATTAAACTTTAGCAAAATACTGAAAATTTGTTTATACAATTAAATAATTATGTTATTTGGATAGGTATTTCCACAAATAATACATACGAATAATTAAAAATCATTGAAGTTTGGTAGACAGTGAAAGTTTATTATTTAACAAAATTAGCATCCTTTATATAATTTTCATTCAAGAATCTGGAAAAGACCGGTCAGTCGTAAAGAAATTTTTGTATAATAAAAAATATGTACATGTAACGTAAAAAAAAAAAAATAAAAGAGAGAGACAGAGAGAGGAAGGGGGAGAGAGAGAGAGAGAGAGAGATGTGAAAAGGAGGGTTGCTATGTATTAGTTAAGAATTCGACTAAGCTGACAGCGAAACTTCAGAGTAAACAATAAAAATTATGCATGAGAACCTGCGCGATTAAGATCAGTCTTGAAAGGTTTCCCTTTTAATTATGAATCTCTCGACGAGTAACAACAACGATCTCTGATTTGATTTAGAAATTAGATAAGCTAACATGTTGAAAATTACTTTTATAAGATTAAAAACTTGAGTAATATATGTTGTATTGCTAAGCTGAAAACGTAGGTAACTTTTTATTTAAATTCGCACAATTAATCAATATTCCGTCTAAGGTGAATTGAAATTGAAGTAAAAACATGACATTGAGTACAGTTTATATTAATTTGCACACGATACTTTTTACAAAAAGGTAAAACATTTATCCCGAATATTTAAAGTCGGAGTACAATAAAAGTATCTTCAACAAGGTTTCTCTTATACCTGTTTGTATGGGTTACAGACACATTGTAACAATTCCTCCGTCTCCAGGAAATGCCTCTATTATTCTTCCAAGTGGCCAATGAAGAGCCTTTGCATTATCTCCTTTGTTCATTCCGACTCTTATTGCAGATATTTTTTTACCTCTTTTCAAAAGTGTTGTTTAATAAATTGAAATTGTGGCAGGTAGAGAGTCCATTATCTGGTAGATCCGTAAAGTCAGAGCAGGTAGATTCATAAATGTATCTCGTACCAGGAAGTGAGCCAGGATGAGAGAGCGTAAATCGTAGGGATCCCCGGAAAGTTGAATAATATGGACGGGCATTAGGTATTGCTTTACTCTCTGTCATATGTGTCTCGAAGAATTAATTTGACTACTGTTCAAAGTAGCAACTGACTTATGCTCAAAGTTAAATATAAAATACGCCTGTGTTTTGAATTGAGATCTTCTCCGATCGGCTTTATTTTAAGGCGAGGCACTTTTCGACTCAACCACTGTTTTTTATATTAATTTTATATTTTTCCAAAATATAAAGGTAACACGGCACAGTTACTTCTTTATAAACCGACTTGTAGCTTTTCTTTGACGTTGTTTTTTTCTAGTTGATTTTTTTTACGGACAAAAATATTTCGTTAGGAATTTTCATCAATTCTTAAAGTTATTAATTCAATAAACAATTATCAGCCAGCATACATTATATTATCACTCTGTTTTCCGTAAAGCCTCCTTACGTCTTATAATTTCCATTTTATCCTGGTGCAATAAATTATAAAAAAAAATTTCATTTATTTAATGTAAAATGGTAAATAAAATTTAATATTTACACTGCTAGTAATGCTGTTGTCTAGGAACATTTAAACTACATTTTTCAATAAATTATTAAATGCACACTCACATATCTTGAATTTTTATGATTCGCTCGCTTAACTGCATTGCATTTAATAAATTATTGCGGGTACAGATTCTTTAATTTGAATTTGAATTTTTTTTTTTTTTTTAATTTTTTAATAAAACATTAATATCTATCTTCTGGCTCAAATTAATTTGTCAATTTTTCAATTTTAAACCATGTTATACACAAGTTTATTAATAGCATTGGAGATAAAACTGTTACGTTGAATATTTCAGTACTACATTCAACTGAAAATGCATTGCTTTAACTATTCTGTCCGTAAGTCTCTGCTCATTCTTTATCATAATAAATTCGATTATATTTCTGTCCAATTTTCAAGTGACGTTATCATTTTTATATTCTATTTTAAAAGACTTTTTTTTTTATATAATTTGAAGTATAATTAGCTCCCATGATTTCAGTGTTAATTATAATAAGTTTTTAAATTTATTTTTAAGATAAAAATTCTCTTAGTACTTCTATTAAGACATAGCATATTTGTTTACTTACGCTACGCATCAAAGTTATGATTATTGTGAATATTTTTCAGCTGAAGGGAATGGAACTTGAAATTTCAAAAGCACATCTATATAAGCCCAATATATTAAGACCTGCGGTGGATTTCATATCATTCATTATATGAATTCTTATCGATTTCGGTCGTATATGTGAAAATCAATAACGGGTTCCTTGAATTGACAGATTCACTGAAAATTTAAAAAATACATGAATTCTATTCGAGATGACAAGTACTCTTTTTTTCGTATTATCCGCACATGCACCGTCATTATTTTGTTTTGACGCAATTACTAATGGTATTGTCCTGCACGTAAATCTCAAGCAGTTGCGCCAATTGCAAATATCCATATTAACACATTTATAGACGGATATTGTGCTTTAAAACTTTAAGTGTTTTTAATGTTGATACTTTGCGTGTTAGCTTGATCTTGATCAAGCTAATAAAAAGTTTTATTACTTATTTCTTTGCTTATTTATAAACTCATTTAGAGTTTCTTGTGAAAGATCTCTATATAATTTTAGTTTAAATTTATTAAGTAAAAATCAATAATTGCGTGAAATTTGTTTTTTAAATGCATCGACATTCATTTATCATTTTTCACCATTGGAATAAATTAGTGCAGCGTTAAGTACGTTAAGTAAGCATTAATTAGAATATTCCTGTCAAATTTGTGTTAATTTAAAAAATAATTATAATATAAGGTTGAATTCAGTTACAGGCGAGATACTGGATTGCATTTTTTGAAGGGAAACTCAATTTTAATTAATTCCTAAGATGTAAATTGCGTTACTACACTGGTAAATACATATTCAAAATATATAAATAATTTTGAAAATTACGGAAATATAAATTTTCTAAACATCATATCTCTACTAATTTTTTACTGCTAATAAAATCCTTTTTCTAATCAGTTAATAGTAATTTTATTTAACTCTTTACGGTATTATGTACACTATTTTCTATACTAAAATAGAATAGTAATGTCTAAGTTTTTTAATATTCTTTATTCGTCATTTCCATCAAATTGATCCATTTTTGAGAAGATAGAATTGCTTGGAATGTGCATTGAAACGAAAATAAAACAAATTATCAAACTTCACTTGAAATAACAGTGACACATGAATTTGTCATTTTATATCGAATACTTTGTACATCATGTAAATTTATCCAACAATACATTTTTATAAATATTACTAGAAAACAAAATATTTATACTGTAATAATTTAATAGTAAAAAAACCTTTTAAAAGTAACTCAATTTACAAGTATTCGTTCAGATAAAAGCTAAGCTAATCAAATTTTGTTTACTAACAGTAAGGTTCTTAAATCAAATTTGACAATTTACGGTAATACCAAGCAGTTAATTTGAAAAATATTATCAGTCTTATGAATTGTAATACTAGATAAGTTGATGCCATGGAAAAATGAAAGACGAAGAGACGTAGGACAAAGAGGGAAGAAGTTTCTAGATTTTATTTAATATTTTGCATGCCTTTAAATTGAGTGCGAAGATTATCCGAATGAGAATCTTGTTTTGGGTTTTGTTTTCATTTTATAACAATGCGAGGGATAAATTAGTAGGCGCTAGCCACGGTGGCGTTAAAAATTATCTTCACTGATATCGGGAACGCGGCGTCGAGGCCTGATTTCACCTGGTCCGCCCCCATTTTTAATCAGCAAAGTTATCGATGTGCCTGTAGCTTGGAAAAACATTTCCAGAATTTTTCCATCATTTTTTAATTTGAATATAGTGCACTCGAGGCGCCTTGACCGTACCGTAGAAAAAATTGTAAAAAAACACTGTCTCGGAAACATAAAACAATATCAATTATAATCTTATCAGCGATCGATAAAGTGTGTTGAAAACAAAGCCGAAGGCTCGAAATTGCAAATGTTAAAAGTTCTCTCCGAACTCGTAAAGAATTGGCTTAATAATTTGGATGTTGATAAAAAACAAATCAATAGTATTCCGACAGCTCTGTAACAAATGATAGATACAGAAAGGCCTGCGATAACTGCACATAATAAAGTTATTAACAATGGAAGCTTTGTGCGTTATTTAAATAGCACAATATCACAGACAGTTGATTTTCACTGTTCAGCGCCCGAACCATTACATTAAGCTGGAAGCAAAAAAAGGAACAGATAAAAAAGAACGAGAGAAACCCAATCTCGTTCAGCGAATTCTTTATTATTATTTATAACGTCGAAAGCTGTACAGTTTTGACGAAAAGTTTTCAATAATTAGAACGAATCGCCAAGAGCGCATTTTAATAATTCTTCGACGTCCAATTACACACGCTACGCACGTTAAGGTACAGGCAAAAGTAAGGGCGGCTCGATGAGCGCGTACGAGCGCACCTAGTATTACGCGTTGGACGTATCATCCTTAAAGGAGGGGCAAGGCCCAAGCCCAACGAGAGCCGTGGCTTTATCGCGTGCAAATAGAGCCCAAAGGACGATTGGCCAAGGGCCAGGGGTAGTGTCGGCCCGCGCTGCTCCGTCGCACTCGACGAATTTGGTGGCCTCGGCAATCCTTTCCCTCGCGCGGCTACCGTCTCTCGTAATCTCAGCCGCGCCATCGATCAGGGCCGGGGGCAGAGTCGTTTCGACCCCTCGAGCAATGTCCTTTCCAACACAGATCACACCGGCTCGAGAATTCGAGGAGGCTGGCCCCTCGGCGCCCGGAGGTCGCGGCAACCGAGTCGCGGTGAATTTCGGCGACCTGCCGTAAATCCAATCTTCCCAGCTACGGAATTGCTCCGCGAGCGCTTCTCAAGTCCCTGGAAACCAGGCCTCCGGTCTCCGGGTTTCGCCCATTTGAAAAGCTTTTTGCCGCTCTGTTAATTTACCCCCGCCGTCGCGGCCCGCTAAAGATCCGGGGCTAAGGTACTCCCAGCCGAGCGCGCGGAGAAGTCGGCCGATTTCCACATGGGAATTGATTTCCCATTGGATTCCTCACCGGCGACCGAACGCACTCCGTGGCGTCGGTCGTTTATTCGAGTCTCGATTATCTCTAGGGCCGCGCTCTTTACAGTCTACCGGCAGTGGTGCAGTGGTCGCAGGCGTCATTTACTTTCCACGACAACGTCCTCTATTCTCGTGGATCGCGGATCTTGAGCCCCGCTACTCCCGGTACAAAGCCCGCCTCCGACAACGTCCAAATCGCGTATCCCCCGGCGCGAAAAGCCACGGGTTTGGATTACCCGAGTCGCGGAAGGCCGCCGTTGCTGCGCCCGGCTACGGGAACATCGCCGCTGCCTTCGACGGCTCCGGCGTTGCGCTCCGTCCGGGGGGATTCCGGTGGCGTCGCTCCTCCGAAGCAGGAGCGCGCGATGCTCCCTGAAATCGCAATTGCGGTAAAGCCAGTCCTCGGGGGCCAGATCGACGTGCGCTTAGGTCGATTGGGAGACGAGAGCCGATTTTTTAATGCCGTCCTCGGGAAGGCCCTTCGCTCTTTAGCGGTGTCGTATCTTGGGACGGGGCAGGCGACCCTAGGATCTTGATTATCGGGGTCTCGGTCGTTTTCCGGGCTCGCGTCCAGTGACGCTCTCCCGCCAATCGTCGCCTTTGGAAGAGGGGACCGAGAGGTCCCGGGTAGCGGCGGACTTTGAGAGCGAAAAAGAAAAGCCGCCGGAGTTTGGGAGCGGAAGGCTCGCGACGTCACGGCCCGACGAAGGCGATCGCTCGTCGCTGCGGTGCAACGGCCGGAGAGGGAGAGAGCGAGAGAGAGAGAGAGAGAACGACGGCGACGAAATTAACAAGCGCGATAATAAAATGTTGGGAAGAATTTGGGATAGAGCTTAGTCCCCTTCGTCCTATTCCGTCGACGACCCGCTGCGATAATCGGCAAGATGATGAGGACGATCCGCAGCAAAGGGCGCAGGGAGTGGCCTACGGTCGTATACGATACACGTACCCGAGGCAGGGGCAAACGCAGCTTTGGTTAACTCCGAGCCCGGGGAATGTAGTTTTATTTTAAAATTGCGCCCACCACGGGAAGTTGCCGAGAGGCTCGACCGAGCAAAAGTCGTATTTTCCAGCTCTTAACATTGATTACCCGCGGCTCTCGTCGGTACGGGAAATAAGAAACACGAGCACGAGGTGTCGCAGAGCCCCTGCCCCCCCCGAATGCCTTGGTTCTTTACCGCGATAAAGGCCAAAGCTCCGGAGGAGGAGCCGCGCTCGGGGCGCGGGTCAGCGGCTAGAAATTGACCTACGCGGAGCGGCTCGACCTACGGGCGTCGGACACCCGAGAGAGCGGACGACGAGAAAGGGGGAATCCTCGTCTTTCCCACAGTGGCGCCTGCCTCGTCGATAAAAGACGGCCAGCAATCGCTGATGAAGATTACCGAAGCGCGTGCTCCCGGTGAAATCAGGCTCGGAAATTTATTGCGAGGGGAGCCCTCGAGCTTCTGATTAATTGGTAACCCTAACCCCTTTCCAGGCCAGGTGTCGAGAAGCCACTTAGGAGCATACCTTTTGTATTTTTTTAATAACTATCCACCCTTTTCCACATTTAATTGCAAACGGGTGAGCGTGGAAGATTAATAAAGTATGGAAAGAGTCGTACATTGTTTAAAGAATGTTCATGTATAAAAATGTTGTTATTATTATCATCATCATCATTAGCATTAAACATTATGATTGCCGTTATAAATGTTATACAAGATATTATGGCCTTAAAAAATATCTAAGCTGATTGAAATGGCTGCTTTTACTGTAAGAGCGGCTACAATATTTCATCAGATTAATAACAAAAATCGAACAGTACTTTAAAAATCCTATTTGATAGTCGCGGCGCCTTTGTGCAACTGTTCACTTTGCGTATAAAATTAATTAAAACGTGTTATGTACAATCAATCTCATCATGATAGCTAAGAAACTATTAGAAATAATGAAATAAATTTTAAAAGCACAATTATTATGTCCTAGAAAATTTTACAAATTTTTTATTTTTATCTAGAATAAAAGCATTAGTTTGCCAACTATGTTGTAGCAACAAATTTATATCTACATGTTAAATGATTGCAGCGTCATCTGTGCCCAAAGAAAGTACATCGTTTGTAAATACTTCTTTATCAACAGCTTATAACGTCAAAGGATCGACATCACAACCCTTTTACAAAAAAAATGCATTAACTTAAAATAAAGATGTGTATTAGAGAGTGATGCTTAATCATTCAAATAATTATTAATTAATATTTCCTATGTGCCGGTAGGTTACATTTCTTTTATAAAAATCATATTTGCAAAGACTCGGTTTTCAATTGCTTAGTGGAGAGCAATATATATATATATATATATATTCATGATTACATTGTTTAAAAGGAAATAAAAATTACCGAAGCTAATTACTTGTATAAATAAAAAATAATTTTAATATATTAAATTGCATTGTGTTGTAGTGCTAATTATACTAACGCCTTGTTTTAAGCAATTATATACTTTCTTTTCAGTACAATTTTTTTTTTACAAATATAGTATAAGATTGAAAATAAATAAAACATTTTTTTATCTTAATTTCATTAACACATTACGAAACGAAGTTTTCCAATTTCAATTTCACTAATTCAATTATTGTTATAGTACCGATTCTAAACAAATGGATTGAAATAGTTTGTATTTTCAATAATTACTCCGTTTACTTTTTTTATTAAAATTAAACTGTAATTTGTAAATTCGTTATTTATAATACATACAATAGAAATAGAGAAAAAAGGTTCACACTTTATTTATGGTATTTTTTTGCACTATCTATATATGTATATATGTATATGTTAATTCAAAAAAGAATTTTCATTTATTAATATATGTAAAAAATATAAAAAAATAACTAAATTTCGAAAATTATGCCTAAATTTAAATATACAAAATTTTGATAAGATCAACAAAAACAATCACGCCCTTATCAATTTAAAAATGATGAAAGTACGTTTTTCATAAAGTATATTTGACTTTTACTCATCAATATAATGAAAATTTTATTCTTTAGCTTGAAAGAGATTTTATTTATTTGAAAGACTTAAATGGTTTGAATTCTAACGCATAGTTATATACAAAAACTTTTATATTTTCCATACTATGTGCTTAAAAAGAGTAATATAAAAATACGAGTAAAATTAAAAATTGGTATTAAATCTTTTAGTGAAAATATTAATGATCAATAATATTAGAAGAAAATTGTTTCCTTTTTTTTCTTAATCTTATATTATTGTTAACAAAAAATTTCAGTTTCATTAATTAATTTTAATATATCTGAAATTTTTTTAAATTTTATAATAGTAATTTTTATTTCATCTTTAATAAAATATTACTATTTGATCAATATCGAATCGAAAAACTTTCAAGCTATTAATATTCTAAACGTAAATATTTTTACAGAATTTGTATTATAAAATGACTATAAACAATACTGAATTACACTTAAATATAATGAATGCAAACTTAAAACAATAAATGTTAATGGCTTTTTTTTTTAATTAATAAAAAAAATAGTCTTACCAGTGAATGTAATTTAATTCATTTTTAAAATTTCTATCATAAAACCGATCAAACAATATTTTTCTATGTTAATGTCAATTTATTATAGAAATTTTCCTTTGGTAAAATTAAGATTAATTTAGACGATATCTTAATATTAAATATTGAAACTGAAATTAAACACTTTTTCATTCTTTGTTAAATAACGTAATTGATAATGTAAGAAAAATCCAAAAAAATTCTGGATACTCCATTATATACTTTACAAGTCGTCCGTTTGAACGGTTTTACTTTCTACAAGAGTATCCTTTTTCAAGTAACTATATTTCTCGCTCATGTCTAGCAATTCCCGTAAACCAGTGTTTTCTTCCTTTAATTGTACCAAGGTTTCTAGACACTTCAACTCATTATCTTTATTTAGTTGGGTGGCAGATCTCATTTCATCAATCTTCTTGGCTTGTGAATTTATTGTCTAAGAGAATAAGCATAAAGCAATTTATTAATACAATTACTATACAATTTTCAATCGTACAATGTAACTGCAATAATCATATAACTTACATTAATACATTTACAATGATTGTATTGCAAACAACAATTTGGATTCGTTGTCATAGTCTGGTTTGATTTCGATTGTTTAAGAAAATAAGCAGTATGTTTTCTGTATTTGGACATTATTAATTCCAATGCCTTTTGATAATCTTCAAGAGCAAGACGCAAGTCTTTATTTTCAGTCCGCAATTGCTTAAAGTATCTATCATCTATTGCTTGAAATTGTTCAATAATTTCATGTCGAGGCTTGTGATTGGTTTTAGCATTCAGATTCTTCAATTCTTCTTGATACTACAAAAAAAAAAAAAAATAATAATAATAATAATTACTTTTCCAGGTAATTATTTCTATTTAAGCTTACAAATGAACAATGTATTATAAATTTGAAAATTCATGACTGTATAAAATATGTATCCGACTATGAGAATAAAATGAACCAAACATGGAAAAATAAGTAAACAAAAAATAAATAAGCTACGTATTTTTGGTTAATTTAAAAGTAGTCAATTGGAAGTATATGCGCTTAGTAATAGTAGATTATTTAAAACAGTAATTGTTACTTAATTGAAATTTTTGAAAAGCTTTCAAATCTCATTCACTGTTCCCACTTTGCATCACTGCCAGGGTTTGCACAAGTCATATGTAATCAGGGTGTACGTAACAAAGAAACAAATTAATAAAAATTCGAGTGCATAGAAGCTATGGCAAAATAAAAACAGAATGGCTGTAAAATGCGGAGCATCGACATTTGCTGAATAAAAACGTGAAATCACCTCCTTCATACTGTCTATCTGGTTGCAGACCGATTGTATCTTACATATTAAGTTATCGGCCGTATTTTCCTGTATCGATATTTCATTCACCAACCTGCTAGCGTCCAGAATGATTTGTTCGATGGTAAGAGCCATCTGAAATTAATACGAGTGCGACATTAAATTAAGGACCGATACCAGGAGCAGAGAAATAAATAAGCCTCCCAGTAAGCGAACTCTTATCTCGCATACATACGTCAAGTCGTCAAACCGTCGACGTACCTGTTAAGTCGTTTGCTAATACTTTACGTAAATTCCATTGACAGATCCGCGTATTTGGTTATTGCGCTTAAAATACTCACCCCGACGCTTTAATTAGTTTTCACGACGATAGCTTCATGTATGCTATAAACGCTAAAAGGGTAACTCTGACTATCGTTCCGACGACGTACGTATGTTGATGTGCTTTGATCTTCCAATGATTGAGGTTAAATTTGCCCGCACCCAAGATGGAGGAGTTACGGTGAAATACAGACAGCGTTGCCACTCGTGTTATTTTTATGAATATCTTGCGAACGTTGGGACTCGGGACATTGGGATTTTATACAGGAGAGCATTACTTTGGAATATTTACGATGAGTTACGACATCGTCGCTATTACTACGGATCATATTTATCTATAAATTTCACCTTTACTCAGTTCATTATGTTCCTCTCAGGCTTTAAAAAAAAAAAATACGTTGATACGCATTCTGAAATGTTGCGTTAATAATAATAATGACAATAATAACAATATAATCAATAGCAAGGACAATAATAATGAGGATGGCGACGATGATATTAACAGCAGTAATGATAATATAAATGATAAAAATGACGTTGATTACAGTGATAATTTGCAATGATAAAATTTAATGCATTTGATTTATGCGATTGATCGGTAGTGTATATGTGTCGCAGAGGCATTTAAATACACGTACATTTGACGTAAAACCTCCGGTCTTAACTACTGTCTTTATTCGCTTCCAATACCAACCACCGATGCATAAATTGCACGCTCGTAATTTTTTTATGCAGGTGACGCAGGTGCGAGTACCCGCGAAAGCAAATGCATACACGCATGTGTGTATACGAGTTAACGGGGGATAAATTTTACTTCACAATTAGAGTGAAAAAAATATTTCCAGGACCGTAAAAACGAGCGCGCGCTTAAAAATTGCAAATCTGACGTCGAGGTGATCCGATGTCGGTCCGTTGGCACTCGATCGCAATCGCAACCCAATGGCCATTCCAATTTATGTGCACGCAGGTACGAGCATGCACGTACGCACGATACGCGCATGGGTGAAGCCACGGGGATAAGCATTTTTGGACGTGATCCGCTTTCTGCTTCGGCTGATAAAATTAAATTGGGCCGGCCTCTGGCTTCTGGCGAAACGCGGTCCAACGGTCGGTTCCCGAATTGAAAGGGGCCGGGGCCCCCATGCCCAATTAGCTAATTATTTACATTAATTTTAATAATCGACTGCAGAGGCACACGTAATATACACACGGCAAGTGAAAATTAAATAATGTGGGCACGGGGGCATTGGGGGCGCGCGCGAGGTCGTGGGTGTGTGTTGGCCCGTGCCTGTGTGTGTGCCCCGTAGTCAAGATGGATTTCAACAAGAGGCCACCCGATAGTTCTTGCGCTTTAATCTCTATTAAGAGCTATTGATACATCGGCTCGATTTTACAAATGGGAATTCTGAGATTGTGCTTAATCTCAAGGTCGACGAAAATTTCGCGCACACGGGAATCATCCCTAGGATTGCCGCAGGCTTTATCTGCTTCCCGCCGATGCACAGATCAGCGGCGGTTGAGCGCAAACGGGAGTGCAAACATCTTAAAAAGCTTTTTTCCCCGATGCCGATTCAAAGCCTCAATACTTCAATTGTAACTTCCTGATTGCCTTTGTTATTCCTCAAGGCAAGTGCATTATTTTTACAAATGTGTTGGCATTTTTTTATCGCCTATCTTGATATTTAAAATCCACGCACCCGCTTTATTTCTCTATCTCTGTTACCAATTGCACCTTTTTGGCGTGTCTGCGTTATATTTGAGGACGTAATAAATTTCAACGTAAAGTTTCACTTCTATATGCGCCAAACAATCTAATCTATACAAATGAATTGATGAAGTCACCAAAATTTTAAACTATGCTTCATTTGTCAGTTAGTTTACTCATACCTTTGCATAACTTCATGCTAAATCACTAGTCGGATTATCGTTAAGTGCCAATAAATCAACTTTGTAAATTATTGTTTCAGAATGGCTAAGACGAAAACAATTAGTAAAGGATGTCCGAAATGTGAACAGCAGGTAACAAAGTTTTTTTCAATGTCTGCTACTAAAACAGTTTTGCTAACCTCAAATTAATTATTATCTTATAATTATTATTGTATAATTCTAAAATTGCCATATTTTTCCAAATTTACTAAATTAAATTGTGTAAAAATAATTAGGTACCTGTTGCCTGCAAGGCTTGTCCATGTGGTCACTCATTTTTTAATGCACGTCGAAATTCTATCAAAAGTCCTCCCAGTCCCGAAGGCGGTGCAATGAAAACAAGAAGAACAAACAGAATCAAAAGGGAAAAGCCAAATTATTATGATTCGTTAGAATATGATAAACAAACAAGAAAAAGTGCTAAGGTAAAATTAAATATGTAATGTTTCTTTCTATTAAAATTTAAATATTTTAATAAGCCTCCATCTTATTAAAATTATTCAAATCACACGTATGTATACGTATATATATTTATTTAGATTACTCTTTTAATAAAAAGTGCACATTTTTATCGCTATCAAATTATTTTAAATTATTTTGAAAAAAATTAATTTAAAATAATCCTACCGATATTTCTTTTATATTTTTCCATAGTTGAGGAGAGCAGCAGAAACAGGCTCTGATAATGATTGCAGGCAACTCAATAAAAAGAAAAAACGGAAAGGCAAAGGTAAAGGGAAGGGAGGAAGCAGTAGTGGAGCAGGTGACGACGATGATGAAATGGAAGGTGTAAGCAGCTTATCGCCAGAAAAACAGCTTACATGCTCACTTATTTTACAAGAACTTAATAATAAGATGGGCACTGTTGCTTGGAAACCTATGTGAAGAATAATATTGTACAGACTTCAAGTGTGTTGATTCTCATTTAAACGAATTTGCCAATTATATTGGTATTTGTAACTACCTCCACTTTTACAAAAGACTTTATTTATAAGTTTATATGTATAATTTCTATACATAGATTCATTAGATTTTCATAAAGAATGAAGTTTAAGCTTGTATATATTATAAAAAGAGATAATCATAATACGACTAGAGTAAATTTTTTAAAAAACATGTAAAGATATTATTACCATTAATTTTTTTATTTATAAGTCTTGTGTAAAATAAATGATTATGTATTGATTATTATTAATCAATACAAAAAAGTATTTTAAAATATTTGAAATTGTAATGATTAACATGAATTTAATAAGCATTGATTACATTGACATTTTTTATGTACTTTATACTACTGTGGCTTACCATTTTTTAATACCAGTTTCAATTAGATATTGTATAATCAATAATCATTGAATATACCACAGACTTGTCTCATTACAAAACTACGTTTAAAATAAAATATCTAAAAATTGTAATAATTGATAAAAGTAAGTTTATTGTGATTAGCGTTATAGTTACAACACAGCAGCGAATGATTGTATATATTTTTTGTTAAAAAAAAAAAAAAAATGTAAATTCAGATATATTTGCACTGCTTTTGTATATTACTATTGTAATAAGGACGTGATTCTAATTTGAAATGTGTTTACTTAATATAATACTTGTATAGTACATTAAAAAATATTGTATGTATTTACAATATAACCATTTGGAAGCAGTCACACCAAAGCTCTATAATGAAGCATTTTAAAAAAGGTGAAATAAATGTGAGCGTTTTGAATAATTTATTGACTATTCATTTTTTAGCCGAATATCAATAAAAAAATATTAAGATTACCATTTGAGAAATTAAATATAATTAATAATAGATATAATTTATTATAATCGCTTACAATACATATTAAAATTTGAACGTACTGTTTATTTATAAGCTATCTATACAATGTTCATAATGTCCATTTATAAAAGAAAACATTTTTGAAGTTTTATCACAAAAACTGAATACATGAGACATTCAGTTTAAAAAACTAAGATACACTTGATGGTGCTTATACTGTTAATTTTAGTACATGTGAAAATAATTTCATGAGTCATTTTCTAACTGATAAGGTAAAAGAAAATTGCACTGGAAATTAACGTGTAAACTCAAAGTTTCGATGCACAATTTCTGAATACTAATTTGATGCATGGAAAAAAAAAAAAAAAAAAAAAAAAAAAAAAAAAAAAAAAAAAAAAAAAAACAACAACAAACAAAAAAAAATAATAATACAGCATTACTGAGTGAACCGAGATTACCTAAAACACTCTTGTTTTTCAAATTGCCTTGTTTTTCGACGCTGGCTTCTTCTCTTTTGTGAGCAGTCTTTTTTGTCAGTCACCAGCATCAAATTATTACTATGAATGTTTGATACGTTGTCTAGGCTTTTACTTTTGTTGGTCGATAAGTTATTGAAAGAGCGATCCAGAAGGCAATCGAAACTTTGAGATTTAGTAAGAAATTTTGTTTCTCCCTTAAACTCCACTTTCAACTTTTCATCCACCCTGTAAATACGCAGACTCCTTCCGCTATTATATTTAGTTTTTAAAAATAAATCTGGCTTAGCACTGATAAGACTACTTAATTTTTGTAAATCTATACTGACTTTGAAATCGTCCACTTTCGGGGCGATTTCATTATTATCATTCGTAGCATTCACTTTTTCCGCGATCGTATCTCTTATATTATTAACACCAACATTTTTAAAATGTTTATCTTGAAGCATATTATTATCTGAACTATTGATAACTTTCAGTGATCTCGAGCTTTTAACAGACTGTTCGACCTCTCCTAATTGATTTGATTTCCCAGATGAGGAAGATAATGAATTGCTCAAATTATAGTCTGTGGAGTCTCCATTCATTTGGCCGTTCTTCACGACATTCGATTGTTGAACAGATCGAAAATGTCGTACAAATCTATTGCTCCTTCGTAAGAAACGCTGATTGGCACATAAATCGTCTCTCTGCGACTGCGAAAAAATACTGTCGTCATTCTTACTCGATTTCTCATAAGAATTGGCATTGTTTTCTTTAATGTCAGAGTAATTAACTTGATTGTTATTATTGTTCGAATTGTCAAATGTGTTGT
Source organism: Kradibia gibbosae (assembly GCA_018907135.1). Lineage (NCBI taxonomy): Eukaryota > Metazoa > Arthropoda > Insecta > Hymenoptera > Agaonidae > Kradibia > Kradibia gibbosae. The sequence continues at coordinate 5,264,580 of JACCHX010000003.1, forward strand.
TACTCGAGCTCGATATTTCCGGATCCCAATTCTCTTTGAGATCGTTCTTGGCAAATCTAGAAGCAGTTTTATCATGCGGCATTGACATTCTTTTCAAAATTTTAATGTTGCTATGCGAAACACTCGCGGACGTTGGATACTCTAACAATGTGTTGTCATCCTCGTAAACGAAACTCCTTGGGTTCTGGGAGTTCAATATCTTTGAATTTCTGTCGGATTCATCCGAGTCGTCAGAGCGCAACGGGAACGACTTGCTGCTCTTTTCACTTGATACAATATAATTCGATCCTGCGAACGGGGATACCGAGGTCGACCCAACATTATTAGGAACGTACATCGTATTCAAGTTTCTCAAGCTATTTATCTTCAGCCTAACAGCGTGTGTTCCATATATGATCTGCAAATTTTAAAATCAGTGTTAACAAGTTGTCCGGCCAATAATGCAATTTATAAATAAATACGCTAATACAACGAAGCAACATTCTGGAGCTTTGTTTGGAAACTTTATTAATCATAGAAGCAAACAATAGGAGGATAAGATCTGTAAGCTCTTGGAAGAATAATAAGCCGCTTAATGAATGAACCGAAAGGCCCATTTGTAACCATTTGAATTTTGAATTACTTAATGGGATTAAAGTTTGATAGAGAGGATTAAATTACTCACGTCCACGTTGTCTCCGTAAGTCTTAAAATTAAGTTGGTCAAGATATACGTAGTCTGGAATCAATCCAGATCGATTAAAAGAACTTCTTGATTTTGAGCTTCTGCTACTGACGGCGCCGCTGCTGGAACGGGAGCTTGAACCATTTTCGAAAGCGGTACGACTGAAAATTCGAAGGAATTTTGTACAGTTCCGCTTCTTTGCTCCGGACAAGCGGTCAAAGCTTACAACGATTACATTTTTAAAAACAACGTAAAAAGTCAGGCGATTTTTACGGGGGGAGAGGCTTGATGAGAGCATGCAGCAGAGGAACGGTGAGTTTAACGATCGAGCCCCGACGACATCGAGTCCTTTGACAAAAAAAAACTCGCCTTTGCCAAGACGGACAAAGGCAAGCGAATTCTACGTTACCAATGGCGTGCGTGTCATTTTATATAAAAACAAAAAAAAAAAAAAAAAAAAAAAAGGTCAAGCTCATACGAGAGGAGTTTTGCTCGTGACGGGAAAGCATTTTTACCACGCTGGGAATCAAAATGTGCCGGCAATGCAAGCCGAGTGCACGAAGTCCATTGCAGTGAGTCTTTTGGGCATGGAATCGTGCGGACAATTACAATTGCAATTACATTTTTCTTGCTCGGGTTCGGATAAAATGCCAATAGGTCTGATTTGGGTGATGCTTTGCAGAGGGCTATTATTCTAAGGGGATATCTAACTAATAAATGGTTTGGATCGGGCTGGTAAAGGAACGATTTCAATGAAACCTTCGAGTACTCGAGGATGCTCGCGCATCAAATCCAGTGGGGCTACAAGAAGGAAAGAAGAAGAAGAAAAAAAATGAAGAGAAAAAAATAAAGAAAGGTGGGAGGAAGAGAAGGAAGAAAATAATGAAACAAAGAAAGAAAAATCAGTGCATTTACCCATTTGGGAGCAGAGTATTCTAATTGGTTGACGTATGATACTTACTTACTTCAAAATGGGAAAAGAAAGCTCTAAATATTGAAAGCGCCGTTTGGAGACAAATCGATATTGGCACAAAAATAGCTCTAAATTGGCTTCTAACGCACAACCCCGATAAATAATTAACGTCGCAATGCCATAGCCACAAAACGAGGTTACAAATCGAGCGTGGCATCGAGTAAGTCCGAGCATTGTTTCGCACTAGGGATAAAATATGCGAGGAGGCATAGTTCTTACGTGGCTCAAGGCAATAATAGCACACGATTGGGGGGCTTTTGACGTAGCGCCGATCGGGCGTCGCGTACCCCCTGTATATCTCTACGCGCTATGCACAAAAATGATGGTTTTCAGGCTGCTTATGGGGGGGGGGCGGGCAGGCGGGCTAGGGGTCGCGTCGCTTATTCTTGTCTACTTACAAGGCGAGCTCGGAATTACTGCCACCGCTGAGGACGGACGCGGGGCTTGCCGTCCGAGACTTGGGCTCTCTACTGTCCTGGGCCGATGCTCTTCTGCCGGCTGCGGCCCTAACGCGACCGTAGAACCGGCTGGTGTCAGCCATTGCAGGGCCGGTGCCTGCATCCCCGTGACACTGTTAGAACCCCAAGAGTAAGACTAGGGAGAAAGTACGGGGACACGGTGATACACGTGAATATGCATTCCCCGCACAGAACTCCAGTTAATCGAGAGCTTTAGCGAGAGTTATCCATATAAATTCCACAAATCCATCGCTTTGCGGCATCGAGCATTTTCTCTCTCTCTCTCTCTCTCTCTCTCTATCATTTTTTCATCTTTCAATAATCAGTTTGTTTTTGTTTTTGTTTTTTTCCCCCTTTCCATTTACATATACATATACATATAGGCATACAGGCATTCGGCCACGCACGCGCACACCCATACACATATACATACATACATACATAAATGCAATGGATACATATATATGTATAGCCACGCGCACACGCGCACCCACACACGCACGCACCCACACACATATATGTATGCGCTTAACATTTCTCATTTTAAAAGATACGTTACATCGGGCGTTAAAATCTCGGGAAGGATTTTGTTTTTGTGTTTTCTTTCTTTCTATTTGTTTTTGATTTTTTTTTTTTTTTTTTTTTTTTTTTTTTCCTCGTCATATTTATATGCTTTATACTTTATATTTTATTTTTGTTTGTTTGTTTTTTTTTTTCTCTTTTGAGCGTTCAGGGGATTAGATGAAAAGTGCAATGTGGGCGGTTACTCGTAATTCTCAATAAGCGAATCTTACTACGGAATTGTCTTGTTTCAAGAAGTAAAGAAATGTGGTGCTTACACTTTCGAGCGAGGATGTCGCACTGCTGGGTCCTATTAAGGGTGTCATCGTATCAGCAACACCGTGAGTTTGCTTAATAACGTTGGATAATACGCTGTCTAACGACTCGACCCTCTCAATCTTCGTGATGCTGTCTTTGGTAAATTCGCCAACACTCGCGGACTCAACGTGATTTAATTGCTGATACGCGGCCTCGAGTCGCGCTCGCTTAGACGCCTCGGCAGCGATTGGGCAGTCGCTCTCCTCGTCTAGCGGGTGATTTCTCTTTAGATTGTTCGGTACACTCGGGGCTTGCTCTGTTTTTTGCTTACAATCGCCGCTGGCCAATGACTCCTCGGAGCTCTCGAAGAACTCCGGGGGCACGGAGGTCACGTTGCTTATAATGATGTTGAAGGACGAGTCGCCGCCCTCCTCTACTATCCCCGGTGCGACTTCGCTGCTTATTTTCCCTGCGCTTATGTAGACGGTGCTTGCTTTGTTCGACGAAGCCATCGCGTCGTTTTCCAAATGCAGTCTCGAGTGATTCGAACCGCTGTTACTATTTCCTCGGTTTATCTTACTTATGCTCGATACTCCATTGTTTCTAATCGTACTTTTCATTGCGCTTTCGCAAAGAATCTACAAGAACATTGCATTAGTACAGTACTGCTATACCCACAGTTCTTATAATGGACAATTTACAACGGTAGCTTATGGAAATTTTTTAACAAGCAGTAGCATACCGGGAAAAGTCAAATTAATCAAGTTTTTATCATTGAACGAAATCTTACTCTTTGAAATTGATCTTTAAATAATTGCGCAAGTGCCGCAATTCGTCATTGAATTTTCGCATTTATTGTGTCGATAAGCTTGCTACTAACTACTTTAATTATTATTTTATTTTTCATGTTTTTCAAAATGGTAATTAATGTTCCAAGGCAGTAAGTTTATACCTCGACTGCTTCATCGTCACTATCTAAGCAAATCACTTCTCCAAATAATTTGGTCGACGTAGCGGAGGTTCTCGTATTTCCAATATTACTTAATACATTGCTATTGACTACTACGTTGGAATTGCTAGCATCATTATTCGTTGAGTTGGCGTGTCCCTTCATAGCTTCGGAGCTACAAGAATCATCAAAATGTTTACAAAAATTATAAATCTTTTTCAATATATTATATGTTATATTTTCATTATGACTATATAGATCAGAAATTTTGACTAAATTACGTTTCAAAATCCATACACGTTTGTGTTCAAGCTATTTGCATTAGGTAAAGTTCAGAAATGTTTTTTAAAGTAGTTTAGATATTTGCAACAATTTTCAGATCATTTATTACACCTATACCTAAAATAACTAAATTTTTCAAGGAATTAGTATAGCAGTGTATAATATTTTTTTTATATGAAAATATTAAAAAGAGAAATCATTTATGTTCGGAAATTTTCTTCTTATACGACTGTTAAAATTTACAAAATGAACGTAATAACTTACTTACCTTTGAAATTTTTGAACTTGTTGCAATTTAAAGGATCGTGGCCCTGGACGTAATCTTAATTGAGGTAAAATCGTTGGGATATTATTTACTTCGTTATCTAATGATTCTTGATCATTACCAACCGATATGTCAGAGTCACTATCGTCATCGAATTCCCTAATTGTTACATTAAGCATAGTACTTCTTCTGCTGTAGAAAAAGGTATTGTTAAAGAATGTTTGACGACTTTCTTTTTTTAATTTTATTTCATTACTCACTGTCTATTCAGTTCGTTTGAATTAGATGTTGAATCATTGCTCATCGATCTACTTTTACTGCATGGTTCTAAAAATTTAGCATATGTATATAAGTTTTGCAAAAATTGATTAAACGAATTTTTAACAAAAGGAAATAGATAATTATTTACTTATGATTGCAATACATTCTTGACATTCCCATACTGGATTCGCCCATTTGAGATTATTACAAAACAAATGAGTTCCTTGTGAACCGCAAATTCGGCACAATACTAACTCCCATTTCCTGTAATATGTATTACAACATTGCAATATGTAGAGTGAACAAGAAAGCAAATATTTAAAGAAAAAATTATATAAAAAAAATATGCCATTTGATTCTAAGGAAAGTTTTAAACGAGTATAAATCGTAAGTTAATATGAAGATTATATTTATTGCATGTGTTATAAATATTGTTCTTACGGATTACTACTTGTATAAGTTCTGCCTTTGGGGGATAAACAATTTAAAGCATCACAACGATTATGTCTGTACAGTAATTCTTCGAATGCATTTGGCACAAGTTCCCAAGATGCATCCCTAGGACAAATTTAAAGCAAATTTAGAATATGAATAAGATAATAAAATATTCTCATTGTATAGCTATTGGTACTCACTGTCTTGGAATGTAAATTCCATATTCTAACATTGCTGTTTGAAATTCTCGCTTATTATTACAAAGTGGACATTTAAAAAAATATCCAGCACTCATTGCAAGTTGCTATAAGAATACAGAACATTTGTAAAAAAATCAATTTCTACATAGTATAGTCTATATTCGTTCTATAAAAGCAATACCAACTTGAACACATTTACGATGAAACCAAGCATTTTTCTTGCAACAGGGAGCCCACAATGTTCCATTACAATCCAATGGTTCAACATCTTCATAACAAATATAGCATAATATATTTGACATATTTTTAATTTCATTTTTAACTCTTTCGTCAATTTTTTGCTTTGGCCTATGATTTATACAATAAGACCTAAAACGTAAAAATAACAACACTTGAGTGATTTATTAAAATAAATAAAGATGGCTATTAACGTATAAGATGCGAAACGAGGCAAACCTGAATTCTCCAAAAAATTGGTGTAAAGACCCAGCCTTTAAACCACAAGGAAAATGAAAAATCTTTTTACATTTGGTATTACAACAACCTAGAGTTGCACCATTTCTTCTACAGTAGGAGCAAACCTAGCGAAAAAAAAAAATTAATTTTTAACGCTTTAAAAATATAAGATAAATTAAAAAAAAGTTTTTTTTGCAATAATAAATTCTTACAAGTCTTCTTCCTCTACGTATTTCTTTTTGCATATCATCTGCTAAAAATCCTAAGATACCTTCGTCGTCATTTCCTTTTTGTTCCATATTTGAAGATAAAAGCTACATAAAACGTGAGAAAAAATTACTTTCAATTTAAAATAAAAAGCTTTACTACACCGGATGAGTATACTTTTAATTAATAAATTAGGAATTTGAAACATTTATCTTACTTCTCTTTAGATCATTTTCATATTAAAACAGTTGATGTAAGTAAACTTAAAAAACAAAGAAAACAAATGTTCGAGAAAGTAAAAAAATGATTTTTTATCATCCATTTGTAGTTTCTTTTAATAAAATCAATTAAATACATTAGATAATTAGTGCAATCTAATCGTATAATTTTGTGCTTGTGAAATATAGATTTAAAATGGAATTTTACAATAGTTATTTAATACTGGTTTAATAAGCCACCGAAGCGTAAGCTTAAGTAGTAATTTTAGTAAAAATAACCGATGATGCCAAAAGTAATATATATATATATATATGTGTGTGTGTGTATTGTTAGGGAGACTCGACAAGGTAAAGCAAGCTTTAAGTAAGATTGTCAATAGAAGTATCGTAGTTACCAAACAATAATAGTGGGTAACGATGCCACTATGTTGATAAAATTTTCCATACTCCACTTCATTATCCTCGGAAAGGCCACAGAAGCAGCAGGTCTGTTTGGTAGAATCCCTCTGTATCGGGGAGTGCGCGTGAGGTTTGTTGCGCCTCGACATTGCGGACGCTGCCAACGTACTCGAGTTCTCTGCAACAATGAAAGTAGACGAGCTCGTTCAATGAGGGAAGGCCGCGGGCGCGCCTTACCAAGACTGTTGTTTACGATTTTAAAGCAAGGAGAGACTCGCTCGTGCATACCGAGGCGAACGGACTTCAAGGCAAAAGAGTCATTCTCGAGGGACTTTCCTAACGTGGGCAGAGAGAGGCTGCGAATTAACATATTGCGCTGTCGCTTCGTACGAAATATCTCCTGGGGAAAAATGTCAAAGTCGGTAGTGTCGGTAAGCAGAACGACATCTTCTCGGCGCGGAATGTCGGCCAGCGATGCTCGGCTCCTCTACGGCTGGCTTCTATCGGTGCGGTGCTCGGCCGGCCTTCCCCCGGGCTCGAGGAGCCGCTTATCCGGGCATTAACTCTCGCGAATCCGTACCGTTGGCCGCCCGACTCGTGGCGGCTCCTCCTCCTCCGCTCAATTGCACGTCGCACGAGCGAGCGAAAAGATGCGCGGCTGCTCTCCTCGGGGGCCTCCGCCGCTTCTCGTCCTTGACTGACGGGGGCGGCTAAGGCAGGCCGCAGGGGAGCGGCCGCGGCGCGGCTCGAGCGATCGACTCGCGAATCGCAGGATTGCGATCAGGGAGCATCGCGATGATGTTCAGGAAGGTGCGCCGACGACGTGTCTAGGTCGCAGCGTTGCCGGGAACCGAGCCGGCCGAAGAGTCCGCCGCGGCGTGTCGCCCCTTGGCGGGAAATTGAAATTCCCAGCGGCCCGCTCCTACGGGAGACGGCCGCCAGCCCTCGGCCTAGGCCCTGTACCTCGGGCTCCCGCCGTAGCCGATCTACTCTGGGCTCTGCCGCTGCTCCCGCTGGCGACCGAACGTAAACGAGGAGCCGGTACTCGCTCGGTGGCCGGCCGCCGTCCGAGTCCCCAAGGAGCCCAATGCGGCCCAATGGCGTTCCCTCGATAGGCGCACTCCTGGCGCATATCCCCCCCCGCGAGGCTCGGGGCCCGCGGTTGGATTTCTACCTACTCTGGCGAGGCCACCGCACGAGCACGTGGCGCATGGCAACGCTGCGCATTCGAGACATCGATTCCCCGACAAATGCGTTCCGGCGTTCCGGCTCTTGCCGCTCAGTCTTCCCCTCGCCGTCGAGCGTCGTGCCCTCCGCTGCTCGCTCGTCGTTGCTCGTTATTCGCGGATTCGGGGCTTCTTGCGCGCCGGTGCCATCGTTGTTACCCGGCACCACCACCACCGCCGCTGCTGCTGCGTCTCCTGCCCCGCGGCGCGAGTGCAACCGCGTACTCGCCGCGGTTAAAATCACCCTCTCCCAACGCTCCCGAGTCGGAGAGCCTCCTCGTCGATGATACTCGTTAGCGCGGGCTTTTTTCTTTTTTTTTATGCGCGAAAATTTACCCGCGCCTTCCTCGAGTCTACACCGAGTTTAACGATGATTTTGCAAATAGTCGCTGCTTCTTTTGCGTCGTATCATCATCGTTAACCAATGATTCCGTTCTCAAGGTAGCGCTTCCCTGTAATTATTATTCTCCTTTCGGCGGTATACGGTCTCGTACTGATTTCGATTCGTCGAGTTTAATATATATATATTTCTACGTAACGTACGATTCGGCAAAAGACGCGTTTCGAGGGAATATAAAGAGATGAGTTCGGTCAAGGTATATATTCGTACGATTTACGTATCATTATGTATGCGCTGCTTATGCGTATTTGTGTACACGCCTAGGATATTAAATATTTTAAATTGCCTTCCATCGGATTGCAACTAATGGAAATTAATTTTCTCCACTGCTTTCAGATTGAATTTGCTGTGCAAATGACATGTCAAAAATGCGCCGATACCATTGAAAGTGCGCTACTCAACGTAGAAGGAATAAGGAACGTTCAAATATCGTTGAATGACAATACCGTGATTGTCGATACAATTTTACCACATTTACAAATTTTAGAGCTAATTGAAAATACTGGTAGACGGGCGGTGCTCAAAGGTTACGGAGGTATTTATCAAACAATTGCATTCTGCGTTATGATTGTGCGTGCAACGTTTTTCAAAAAAAGTTTACCAATGAGATACGCGCGTAAAATTATTAGACGATATGGCAAGGACAATTGCATAAATAATGACTGATAACGATTATAAAACAATAATCGCATATTTAAATATAAATATTAAAGTAAATTTAAAGAATCTTTTGTCAAAGTTGTCACTTATCCTTAAAATACCCATTGCGTTATAATTAAAGAAAAACTTTTAAGCCTTCTTATGTAAAGGAGTAGTAAAATACAGGTTGTATTAATTCATTTCGAATTTCAAAATAATCGTCGAATCGAGTACAATACTTTTTGGAATGCTTTTAGAAAGCATTAAACCGTTGCTCGATGTCAAATTTTTTTTGTTCTCCAATAATTTCTCAATACAGAGCCTAATGGAATTGTAATTGACATTTTACAACGTAATTAAAATTTCAGACAATGTTAAAAATGCAGTTTCCATGCTGGGTGGAAATTCCGGTTACAGTTACGGAGACTTGGTGAAGGGGGTGGTTCGCTTCGTTCAGACTTCCGAGGGATGCTTGGTGGATGGTATAATAGATGGACTATCGACGGGACTTCATGGTTTGCACATTCACGAATGCGGTGACATTTCAAGAGGCTGCGACAGGTAACTTATTTCCAAAATCCCATCGCTGTAGGATGTAGTTTAATCGATAAGTTCCTATTCGAGAGACAGCGTGGGAGAGCATTACAATCCAAGCAATACGACGCACGGAGGGCCAAAAGATCCACCTCTGGAAAGGGTACCTTGCACACTTTTTAGGAAGCATCGGCGCCAGGAGGCAACTATTGTCTCGAGTTAAATTAATTGCATTTAATCAGCACGCAGGTGATTTGGGGAACATCGTGGTGGACGACAAGGGAAGAGGCACCATCAGGATGCTGGATACCGTGCTTCGAGTAGAGGACATCATTGGCAGGTCCTTGGTCGTTACGGAGGAAGCCGACGATCTCGGCAGAGGGAACAACGATGGCTCGAAGATAAACGGCAACAGCGGAAAGAGGTAGGCTCGCGAAAGCACGATAAAGCAGAAGGGGCCGGGCTAAGGGTGGGCGAGCGGACAGGTGCGTCGTCAGCACGCAGAGTACGCGGAGTGCGTGCTTTGAGAGTAGGAGCGAAGAACTTAGGGAGAAGGGAACGAAGGTCAAGACCGAGGTCTCGCTCGGAGGAAACGTTTCGGCCTCTGTAGGGGAGGTTCGAGGTAGCGCGCTCGAAACGCATGCGAATAGGCGGTTACGTACGTGGCGCAGCGGTTAGGTTAAGTCGGGGCCGATGGAGGTCGACGAGGCGCAGGGGGTGGCCGTCCTCGGAGGCAGTCGAGCTGCCGGACGAGGAGTCGCCGTCCCGCCGAAGCTGGCTCGGTCGGGCCTCGGCGAGGAGGCCCTGGCCCGTGGGCTCGAGCCGCCTCCGCTCCTTGAGCATCGCGTAAACCCGCTTGCGGCACTCGGTGCATATCCTCCTGCCGAAGCTCACGTGGCCGAGCCGCTCGCGAATCAGCCGGGGCACGTTGCGCAGCCCGCTGGTGACCCAGTGCCGGGGTGCCTTGAAGGGGTTGGAGCAGCGCTCGAGGGGCTCCTGGCCGGCCGCGCAGCCCGGCTCCCGGTCGGGGCCCGGCGCCGCCATCCCCGGGGACTCCGGGCTCGGGCGCTCGACGTCACGGGCCCGGCCCGTGGTTAACCTCTGGCCCAGCCGCCCGGGGCTCGCTTCCGCGTGAGAGCGCACAGTACTCGGTCCCGAGAACCGTTGCGCGCGACTCTCCCCTCGACTTGGCTCGCTTCGCTTCTGGCGACGCCTCCGACGCGGCCCGAGCCCCCTCGGCCCCCCCCCTTTCAAACGTACGCCGCCGCCGCCGCCGGCTCCCCCCACTCCGACCGCCGGTAATCGGCAGGCCGCGTTCGCCCAGCGGCCGAGGAGAGGAGCCGCGCCGATTTCTACGCGGCCACCCGAGAGTCTCCTCCATCCGATCCCCGAGACGGCTTTCCGATGACGGCGGCGCCGCTCGTTGAACCCTATCGCACGGCCTGTTTCCATCAAAGGCTCTAAAGACTCTTCGCTTTCCCGAGGATCTGGCTCGCTTCGAGAGCCAGACCTTCTAAGTTCTCGGCTTACCTGCGATAACAGATTTCTCGGACGCGCCGGCGTAGGCTTTAATACTCTTATTTAAAGGTACATCACTCTGTAAACGTACGCACGTACATTGGAGCCTTGCTTCCGAAACCGCCGGTGGTCCCTCAAGTTTGATACATATTTTTCGAGCCTTGAGCGTTGCTGACTACGGTACCCTGAAATATAATCCAAATCTTCTTCCAACATTCTATTTATTCTATTTATTTATATATATATATATATATATATATATGCGCGTGGGCATGTAACGTGTACCCCACCACCCCCCCGCGCAAACATACGTTTATAAATAAGATTGTAATTATCGATCAAGACCCGAGGCAGGAGTATCTTCGACAGCAGCGAGTATTTGCAACACGTAGTACAATAACTGTGAGCCGTACCGATACGCGGCTGTGCGTGCAATGAATTTCAATCGTAATCGCGAGTAGGCGAGAAACAACTGTAAAACTATTTTTGACGCCCGGTTAAATTTTCACCTTAATATTATGTATACTCGTCTTGATTATTACTTCTTGTTTTTTAATACTACCTAGCGGCAGAATTACGACAGTCGAAAGTGAGAAAAATTGCATTAAATGATTGTTCATATTTATACCGGATTTACAAATTTCATATTTATAATTCATATATAATATATAATTCATATTTATTTGTTCGTATTTATACGAACCGGATTTACAAATTTTATACCGTATACTTACTTATACACTTACCATAATATTTCATTTTATACCAACATTCAGCTTACGAAAAACTTAATACAATGTTACTTTCTTCGGATATTCAAGGTTTTAAAACTGCTACTCGATCTACGCCAATATTATGTAAAAACTTTTTAAATTATAAAGGAATGTTATCAAATTTTTTTTAGTATTGATTATTCGAAAATATATTAACAATTTTTGAAAGAAAGCTTTTAATTGCAATTCAGCTGAAGATAATATACAATAATAAAATATTTTTTACTATTGAAACGTGTGGAAGACAATATAAAAATTTATTTATAAAATAAGTGTAATTTACTTTAATTATTCAACCGATCTAATTACGAACAGTCATTGAAGAATTTCCGAAAGAATTTCAAGGTTAGATATATTTTTAAATAAAGTTTAGAATATGCAAAACTTTTAGATGTATAAAAAATTTAATGATAGATTAAGATATAAGTCGATAACAAAATGATAAAAATAATATTAAAATTTATAAAAACAATAATGTTGATGAAATAAGATACAATTAAATGGATAGACAATAATATTAAATAATACAATTATTGAATTAAATACAAACTATGAGCAAGTCGTTTGAATCTTACATGATATAGTAAATATAATCAAATAAATAAAAAATAATTCTTTTCTAAACATCATAAGCCCAAATAAATAATCTTTTTGTATCATTGTATTAACTGGTTATTGTACTAGTAGAGTAATTCTTGTTATTATTCTTATTGTTAAATATCATCTCTCGACTGTGCATATAATTTACTGTTATAGATTAGCTTGTGGAATAATATCAAGATCATCTGGGGTTTTTCAAAACACAAAGAAGATTTGTGCATGTGATGGACTTACTATATGGGACGAAAGAGAAAAAGTAATCGATAAAAAAATTGAAGATAATTCTGAACAATGTAATGTGTGAAGTTATACAAATTTTGTTAAATTTAATAAAACGAATGTATTCTTATAAATGTAATTATATTATTTTATAATTTTTATATAACTTTTTATGACTAATTTATAATTTTATTTGTTAAGAACATAAAAATTTTTTACTTCTGTTAATTTTTGAGCAGCTCAAATGACGTTAGAATAAAGTTATAACCAGCTTGAATACATTTAGTATAATTATTCCAAGGGCGGCAATATTTTTTATGTATAAAAAAAACACTGGCGAAATATTCAATTTCTAATAAAGGCGCATTGTTTTCAATTTACAAGTGATTTCTTACTATATATTACCTAAACGCATTTATTATAAAAATGCAAAAATCAGTTATATGTTTGTTTTAAACTACACATAATAGCTTCATTCTGAATCTGAGTCATCTAATTTCTTTCCTCGAATAGTCTTCATCTTTGCAGGTTTTTGCACTTTTGTTACATCAGGTGGGTAAATCAAATCACCACTATAGTTTATAGCACCACCTTTTGCGATTCTCCACTCTAACATTTCTGTTGAGAAATCGTCACAATTACCTAAATCTGTGAACCCAATTATGTAGTCATGCGTCTTACTATCTACTACCAGAGCTATTGTTGGAATAATTTTAATTCGCAATCGCCCTGCAAAAATCAGATTTTATAATTGAATGTTAAATCGAATGTTGAAAACTATATGAAACGTTAATATTGAAAAGTACCTGTTAAAAAAGGACACTTTTCTACGTTTAGTTTAATGAATCGAGTTTCTAAATGTTTTGTGCACAGCAGCTTAAGATGCATATCAACAAGTTTGCATCGTTCACTACCATCCTTGTAAAAGTGACACACAACTTTATTTGAATTCTTACAAACATCAAAAAAATCCTTTTCACTACTTAACTCTGTATATTCTCCATGACCCTGGAATAATAAATAATTAATGTATATTCTATTTTTATAAATTGTTGTAACAGTAGATATTTACATTTGAAAGCCATTGTTTTTTCTGCTGTTGAAGTTTTTTCATTTCTTTTAATCTCTGTTCGCGTAATTTTTCAATATCATCTATTTTTAAATTATCCAATTTATCCAACTCAGAATCTATTTGCTTTTCCACATGTGTTGCAATTTCTACAACCTTTTGATGAATTACTTGATCCATATTCAGCAGAAATCTTATTCTGAAATTAATTTTTTGAAATTATGACAAAATCAGATGATTTAATATCAAGTAATATAACTGTTATAATTTTGAAATAATTTTAAAACCATATTTATAACTTTGTCTCATACTGCACACATATATTTTACATCTATGCATAACATAAAATTTTGCATTTATTTAACAATAATAACCAATTTAATTAAATCAATTTTATAACGTTAAAATTGTTAAAACAATATTTTTTGTAATAAAATCTTATTTATTTGAGATTATTTAAAATTACTAATTAGAATTTTTTTTTAATTTAAATTCAAACAAATTTTGATCTATACTTTAAAAAAAATTTCATTTTTTTATGAGATATAATATTTTTGTTATAACCAATTTCAAACCAATTATAAAGTTATAAAATCCTAATGGTCACTTGAATGTGTATCATTCCTTTAACGACATTTCACTAATTTCAAACATAAAAAGCAATTAAAATTATTGTTCGTGAATTAATTAACTTTAAGGAGTGTTACAAATCTATGAAAATACCCAAATGCACAGTAAAAACGCCGAATTATTATACATTTATAATTGTATTTTTAAATTTCGAAATTTTAAACTAACGAAAGTTAATACTTACAATTACGATAATAAAATATAGACACTTGGAGACTTAACGGAGCTTATTCGGTACCAAATAAGGTAAAAATTTTACTCAAGCATTTGCAAGACTTTGATGTCTGTGATTATGAGGTTACCATAAACTTGTCATTACCAACTGCAAAAATTTTATATTTGTTTGAACAGTTCGACTTAAAGGCAGTTTCAAAATAATTATTTCGATTATCGAACTAACGCGTTTTACATATCTATAGTTGCATGTTAGCACATAAGCTTACAGTATTTATTGATTAATAATTTGAAATCGTATTTTAATGCAAATGTATTTTTTGAAACTATTAAAGCCAATTTTGTCGATATGTTTCGACCGATTACTACACTTGATTTGCCCAGTTCTACTATTACTAAATTAGAAGAAAAAGGATACGTTTACGTAGAAGATCTTTTAAGAAGTTCAGGTAAATATGTTTTGTCTTTTAAATACATTTTCCTCTGAAATGTGATTATTTGTTTCAGACGATTTAGAAAAACTTAATATTAATAAGCTTGAAATAGAAAAGCAATTGAAACCACTGAACATTTCGGCCTTGGACGTTTGGCAGGTTTTTATTATTTTATTACAGTTGAAGCCTTCAACTTTTTAATTTTCTAATATTTATTCCGATGTAGAATAACGTGCAAAGAGATAGCATTTTGATATGCTGTTCTGACTTGGAAGCTATTTTAGAAAATGGTTTTCAATGTGGAGTAATAACAGAATTAAGTGGTGAGCAATTCACAGGAAAAACGCAAATATGGTAATTTAAAAAGCAAATTTTGTTTATTAATTCATCTTATATTTTTTTTAAATTACTGTTATTATTAATAATATAATTTATTAATTGCAAACAAATTTTTCCAGTATGCAACTTTGTATTGCAGCACAATTAAACAAATCTTATGGTGGTGTAAATGGTAGATGTATATACATAGATACTAGGAGTGGCATAACTGAAATGAGATTTAAAGGTATGATTATTTTATAAATTCTAGTTAAAAAGAGAATTTTTTGAAAATCAAAATTATTCCATTAATTTTTGTATACATTCAAATAACAAATGTTTGGATTACTTTGATCATGAAGTGAAATGTAGTATAAATGCCTTGTTGGTTAGACAAAATGTGATTTGTGTTTACAATTTTTATACAACGATAAAAACAAATCCATATATGTCAATTAAATATAGGGTAATTGTATAAATAAAATACATTTTTTTAAACATAATTTTTATAATATTTATTTGTCGTTACTACTTTACAGCCTACAAAATTAAAGTAGTCTAGAATAACTATCAATATTGTTACTATATAAAAATTTTTTTAAACAATCTAATTAATGCTTTAACAGTTTTTACATTTTCCATTCTTTTTATTTTTTTTTAACTTTAGTTTAATGATTTTTATGATACAAAAATTATTATAGTTATTTATAATTATTTTTTGGTACAGTATTTACATTATAGTTTTTATAATTATTTATTTTTTATTGTAAATTTTGATAAATGGATATGAATTGATTTTGATAAAATATCCCTTCTGTTTCAAAATCTCTGTGTGGCCTCAAAGTAGAAAATGCATTTCTACAGGATAAGCAAGTCACATTCTTTTTTAAAACATGACATAGTCTTTTATGATCTTCTTGAGCTTCATTATCAGTGTACGTTGTCATAATAAATGGACAGTTCTGTTCTGGTAAGATTTTTAATGATTCAAACCATGTATCAAATTCGTCTACTGGATCACAATCATGGATTCCTAAATTATAACCGATGATTGCATCAGGCTTCACAAAAGAACTACTATTAACATATTCATCATAAGAACTTCCACATATTTCAACACAAAGTTTTAGATTTTTTTCGATGCAAATATCACAAATACTACATTCTAGTTTTTTGTCATTTTCACTAAATCAGGACCAATTAAAAATAAATTTAATTTAGTCAAAGGTGGTAGCCAGTGTAAGAGTATTTCCCAAATTTCTATTCCATAGAGTTCTACCATATCAGCTCCAATGACATGAATAGTCATTGCAGATTGTATTGAAAATTTTAATTTTTCAAAAGCATAAAGTAATGTTAGTGGTCTACTAAGGTATTCTGATATCTCGCTTATTTGTATATAATTGGATGAATGATGTAATTTCTTATTCTCATTGTAATACAAGTTGATAAAGTCCTTCATAGAATCTGGTAAAAAAGTCATTTCTGAATGAAAAGGTACAGTGATTGCTGGAGATTGCCTTATAGAAAAAATAGATGCCATATCTAAATTATAACAAAGATTTAGACTTTTGCAAATCTTTGTATGCAAAGGATCATTTGTATGTTCTGCACAAAAACTTGCTGCAGGACAGAATATACAATCTATAATTAATTTTGGGTCTGTCTCATGACAAACGGCACAAGCTCTGGGAAATAGAAACATTTGCCGTTCATAAACTAATAATTCTCTTTGAAGTTTTATAAATGCTACAAGCATTCCATTTGTTTTTGTCTTTGTCCAATCAGTCATGCTAGAATTTTTCATTCCGTTAAAAAATATTGATTTATTCTCATTATTGTGCATGGCTGACAAAATTTGGCATAAATCTTTATGCTGTGACCAGTGTTGTTTTTGGTGTTCTTTACCACAATATGAGATCATTTTACATTGGCCACATTTCTTTAAAAGTGTTTCATTGCTACGAACTTTACAAATATGACAAATATTCGGATAAAAAAAAGCATTTTGTTGTTGATCTATCATTTGGACAGTTTGTTGATGGTTGGATAATTTGTGTACTGCCATTTTTTCAAAAAAAAAAAAAAAAAAAAACTGATGCAGTCTTATTTTATACGTACTTACTTTATAAGTAATCCAGTATACCTCTCTTTAAACATTTAGTTTACATTGTATTTTATTATTTATCGTAATCATTTGAAAAGTACACCTACGTAAAATCATTTACGTGACTTTTTTGTCAACTAAATATTACTTTATGTGCGGTTGACTATGCAAAATAAAAACATAACCAAATAAAGATCCGCCAGGTTTGCGGAAAATCGTGATTTCTGGATTCTGCGCAGTAACTTCCTTGCGCAGACGGGCTTTGACCTACAATAATGAAGGTAGCCAAACATTAATATAGGGGAAATAACCAGAAGCAGCAGGAGCGTAAATGCTAAAAAATATTGCCATGGAACCCCACTTGGATATTCAGATGATTTGAAAACAAACTATGCTGTCAACGTACACTGATAATGAAGCTCAAGAAGATCATAAAAGACTATGTCATGTTTTAAAAAAGAATGTGACTTGCTTATCCTGTAGAAATGCATTTTCTACTTTGCGGCCACACAGAGATTTTGAAACAGAAGGGATATTTTATCAAAATCAATTCATATCCATTTATCAAAATTTACAATAAAAAATAAATAATTATAAAAACTATAATGTAAATACTGTACCAAAAAATAATTATAAATAACTATAATAATTTTTGTATCATAAAAATCATTAAAATAAAGTTTAAAAAAAATAAAAAGAATGGAAAATGTAAAAACTGTTAAAGCATTAATTAGATTGTTTAGAAAAATTTTTATATAGTAACAATATTGATAGTTATTCTAGACTACTTTAATTTTGTAGGCTGTAAAGTAGTAACGTCAAATAAATATTATAAAAATTATGTTTAAAAAAATGTATTTTATTTATACAATTACCCTATATTTAATTGACATATATGGATTTGTTTTTATCGTTGTATAAAAATTGTAAACACAAATCACATTTTGTCTAACCAACAAGGCATTTATACTACATTTCACTTCATGATCAAAGTAATCCAAACATTTGTTATTTGAATGTATACAAAAATTATTTAACAATGAAAATTTATAAACAAATATTTATGGACTTATAAATAAATATTGATTAACAGTTTTATAACATATACACAATGCATGTTGCGAGCAGTTTATTTTTAATAAAACCCAGAAGAGGTGGATTATTTTGATTAACTTGTAAGATTTTTTGTTATTACGAATATTCTAACTGATTGTTAGATTATATAAAAAAATCGCATACGATTAATTCGATTGGTTTAATCAGCTAATGAATTTTTTTTTAGTCTTCTTTTCACAAACATAACAATTAAAACTGCTCTCTAGAAAGTGAAAGACGCAGTGGGGAAGACAATTGTTACGAACCGAGTAAAAAAATGTTGATTTATCGATCGAAATGAATTGAATTACTCGTACAAAATTGTAATAAAAATTATTTAGAACATCTTTTAAGAATCTTAAAAATTATTAAAAAATAGTCTATCCCCCCTTCGTGTAATATAAAAAGAACATCGCGTAACATACGCATCCAGATATAAGTCATGTTTATTATTGTTTGCGAAATAATACATAACGCGAACTTTTTTTATCCAAAAAAGACGTTTGAGAAAAAATAAAATACACCGTGGGACCACGGCTCTTATTATTAATGGAAGTTCTATGGGAGTGATTAGTTTTTCAATCGTAGTGCTTTGTTTGCTTGCCTGAGTTGCCTCTCTCGACTCGTTTTCCACTGCCCCCAAAGCCCCCCATTCTATCAACAGTTGCCCGGCCGGATCGGTGGGGCCGTGAATCGCTAGTGCGCACAATCCAAATAACTTCGTACTCTCCTCCTCGTGCAGCATCAAGTGATCCGAGCGAGAGGAATCATCGTATGAGAAAATATAATCAAAACAAGTGCCGAAAGCCGAATCGAACCGTTGTTCTTTCTCATTCTCAATTTCCTTCCTACTAGACATTTGGAAGGTAGCGGGATTATAAATGCCGATCAAGGTAATTATTGCAATTTGTTAGGTTTATCCGCATCTCGGTGATAATTTCACTCGCCTTACATTAAGACCCATTTTGGGTCTTAAACGCGAAATTTATTTTAGTTATAACGGGGTTGTAATCAGAGTTACAATTTACTACAATTTATTACATAATTTGCTTAATTATTTTACCCTAATAATAACAGTATATATTAATTTCGAAAAAGATGATTTACTGATATATATATATATATTTTTTTTTTTTTTTTTATATAATTTACAGTGTATACATATTTTTGCCAAAGAACTGAAAACAGAATAGCATTCTATGAATAAAAAAGTTGTACATTAAAAAAGATAGAATGGGAATACCAGGCTTAACAACTTTTATGAATACAAGTTCTAATACGTATCTAAAAAATTATGATTTACACGACAGTCTTTTAATCCTTGATGGAATTGCAGTTGCTTCGGGATTATATAATAATAATATTTTTAGCGGTCATTGTTTTGCAGGTGATTACGATAAATATGGTAATTGCGTGATTACTTTTTTTGACGATTTACTGAAATGTAATATACAGCCTTTAATAGTGCTCGATGGTACATTTGAACAGAAAAAGATAAAAACTAAAGTTAAGAGGTTTAAAACTACAATTAAAACTGCAAGTATCGTAGATCCTGAAAATCAAGCATTAACTAAGTTGATTCCTGTATTTTTTTTGCAAATATTTATAGAAATTGCAGTAGAAAAAAATTTAAAAATAGGAAGAACGTTTTTAGAAGCTGACAAAGAAATTGCTTCTTTAGCAAAGATCTTAAATTGTCCTATTTTGAGTAATGATTCAGATTTTTTTTTATTTGACGTTATGTTTATACCTTATAATACCTTGTATTATGGAACTACTTTAATTAATAAGAAGTTTGTAAAAAATTGCAAATTATATAAATTTGAATATTTATTAGAATCTTTTCCAAATTTGAATAAGAATTTGATGCCTTTGGTGGCAGTAATTGCAGGAAATGATTATATAAGTAGTAAAATTTTTAAAAATGTTATCGTTAGGATTATAAATGATCCTGCGCTTAGCTGGAAGTCGCCTTATTTCGTGAAGCAATTTTCTGCTATTTTTAAGTGGCTAGAAAAACAAACCTTTCATTCTGCTATGGAGCAATTATTAAGCGCAATAAAAAAAGAAAAAAAAGAGTATATGAACGAAGCTATTGAAATGGTAATAAATGGATATGGTAATACGATACCCACAATGCTAATTCCATTAGGTTATTCATTACAAAAAGAATTAATTAAATCAGACAATGTTCCAGATAGTTTTAACTTAGATGAATTAATGTCCAATTTAAATATAATTGATATCGAAAATTTAAATCTATCTGCTAAAGATTCTGACACTTTATTATTGAATGATAAACCTATGAGTGATTTATTGCAAAAGCTTCCTTCTTGGTATAAAGAAGAACTTATTAATGGGAAATTATCGCCTTTAAGTTTAAGTTTATTAAAATATAATTTTTTTTTTTCTATAGTTATAGTAGAGAATTTTCAAGAACCTCCCTGTATAAATATTAGTCTTAAAATCATCGAATTAATATATAATTTAATAACTTCAGGTATAATTGATAATAATTCATACATTGTAGAATATCTTGGTAGAACAAAGTGCATTGATATTAGGAATCTTAAATTAAAATGTAGAAAATTAAAAAACATACCTCCATTTACTGATTTACGTAATATTTCAGTTGATAAAAGAAAAGAAATTATAAATACTATATTAGGAGTCTCAAATGAAGAATTAAGCGAATTTCCAAACGATTGGAAGCTTTACATGGGAGTTATTAAATATTGGACAAATGAAGCCGATGCAAAATTTAGATCTAAAGCTCATATACATTCTTTGTTATTTTCTATTCTATTTCATATTATAGATGAACAATGTGGATTTTTCTGTAGAAATCAAAAAAAATTTGATAATAAGTTTGATATAATTACTATAAAAGCATATAGATTACTTATTAAAGATCAGAAGGCTTTATCTCCTTTAACTGAGACCATGTCAATTCATGATGCTTTAATGAAAGTGAGAAAAGAAGATTGTATCTTAGCTATGCCATTCTTTTTATGTAACTTTAATTATGATAAAAAAATATTTAAAAATAAGAAAAAATTTTCTTCAAACGTTGTACATGCTTTTTCATTATTTCAAACTTGTTTATATTATAGTACTGAATTGAATTCGTTACTAGGTTTACCTTACAAAAATCCTAGAGTTTATAAACTGTTCAATGGTACCCTTTTATACAACATGTACAATCATTTTAGCCATCGTTCCAATCTTGTTGAATATGGAAAAATTCTTTTACAAAATTCACCATGTTTACTGCAACTATATATTTCAATTGTGAATACAGTGCAAAATCAGCTTTCCATACAGTTATATTAAGTTATTAATATATAGGAGATAAGTAAAGTTGTAACACAATAATGAGATATTGAAGTCGTATTAACATTTTTCGATGTAAAATAAATATCTGTAATAAAAGATCATCTATTTTTTTAAAATCAATACAGCTATTATTATTGATTTAGTCCTTCCTTAATGTTAATATATATATTGTAATAACAATATGTAAATTAATTAATTATCTAGCCATATTTTTTTTTTAAATTTTAATTATGTATATAAAGCTTTTTTCAAATATAATATGCGTATTACATAGGTGAAATTTTTTAAAAAATAAATTGTAATAATAATAGTAATAATAATAATAATAATAATAATAATTATTATTATTATTATGCTACATTTATATACAATAAAATGTGCTTTTACGACTTTTTTAAAATCTTTTCCAGGAAACTATTGTAACTTCGTTATTATTTATGAAACTGAAATCTGCACTTTCAATGAATATAATGTAATCCAGAATAAAATAATATAGATTATTTTCAATATGTTTTACTAAAGATTTTCATTGTTATAACTCAATTTCTTTGACCTGCTATTAATTGCGATTCATTGTTCGTTTTTCTTTATTTACCATCTATATACTTTAATTTTCTATATATTTTTATATTACACCTGATTAAAATTTTAAATTGATTCAGATCTAATTCAAGGATACAACAATTATTATAGCGATTTGAATTTACAAGAAGATGAAGTTTATAAAAATATAGAAGTTTGGTCGCCAATGTCTCTTGAAGATTTTTTAAAAGCGATCCATAAATTAAACGACGAAGTAAAAAAAAAAAAAAATAACAAGCAGGTAATGTAAAAGTAGATGATTGTAGAATAATATTAAGCCTAAATGATTTTTTTTGTATATAGGTTCGTCTCGTAATAATTGATAGTTTATCAATGCCAATATTATGCTGTATTGATGATTCTTTGAAACGTCCCTATTACTACTCACAAATTCTTTACGAATTACATAATTTGTCCATTAAACATAATTTAGCTGTAAGTAAAATTAAATATTTTTAGCTCAATTACTTAATTGACAATATTTTTAAATTGTATCGGTAGGTCGTTATAACAAATGAAATGATTATGCAAGTAGATAAAAATGGTACTCCTTATTTAACTGCAGCAGGAGGACAATATGTAGCCGATTATGCTTATGCAAAATTAGAATTCATCAGATTAACTGAAAATGAATTTGCAACTCGATTGATAAAAAGTTCTGTAATGCCTGAAATATCAATAAAATTTAGGGTAATGTTTTTTATAATAATAATTAAAAACATGTACAGATAGATATATTTTTTTTATTGCAAATCAGTAACTTATAATGCGTTAAATAAATTTTTTTTAGATCACAATGGATGGTATAAGAAATATTTCGTAACAATCGTTATATACATTTTTATAAGATTTAACAATAAGCCACGTTGTGTGTTGGAACAATATAAATTTAATTTAATTTCATTTATTGCTATTATATACATTAAGATTTCGACGAATTTCTTAATCGTACATTTGTTTACATTGTTAGGTACTTTCATAGTTTGTTTATGAGCCCCATTTTTTTTTAAATAAAATTTGTGTACAATACCTAACTTATTGTGATTATTATATAATATATATGATATTTAACATAATAGAATATTACGGAAGTATATATTGAATAGGAAGAATAATCAAGAGTAGAAAAATAAATTTAGAGTAATATAGTACTCGTTTTGTTCGTTGATTAAAATAATGAAATAAAAAATGTCTCAAATATTTTTTAAATAACTTTTCGATCTGTCATTGAATTGACAATGGTAAAAATTAATATACATAATGCTTACTTTCAACAACATATTCTTTTCGCCAAAAAGACGGATTTTTTTCATTTAAAACCGTGAAAATAGCATTTTTATAAACTTGAGTTGAACACATCGACAAAGCACTTTCAAGCATGCTTGATTATTAATAAATATAAGTATATTTCCTGAGAAATGGATTGATTGGCGCAATTTATGATAAAGCAAATAGGACAGACTTTAAAAATCAATGAATATCAAAATTTAAGCAGACAAGTTTTAACGCCTAACTTATGGCTTATGATACTAGTGACAAAAGAGCTCTCTTATAATCTCCAGATGTATCTCCCTGAAACAAAGACAAGAAGAAAACTCGTGAATTCAACAGTGTGATCGTTGGGCATGATCTTTAATAAAATAACTCTGAACAACATTGATCAGAATTCAGTGGATAAATGTTTACATATGACGACGGAAAATTATAATTTGGACTGAATTAAAATGATTTTGGCAAAGCTAGGCATCTTTCAACGAATATTGTTATAAATGTTATAAGGTAATAAAAGTTTTATATCATAAAATATCGTACACAGGAAATTTATATTAAAAAAAAAAAAAAAACATTGTAAGAAAGGTGTTAGCCAGAATAACCAGAAGAGTAAGTAAGAAATTAAATAATCAAATATCAATAAAATACTGTATTATGGTTCTAAATAGTCACACTTTTTAAATACTATAAGTAAACAAATTAAAAAAAAAAAAAATTATTACTTACAGCAATCCAACTTTCAAGTGATTTTCCGTAACGTTCTTCGAATGCTTGTTTAATGTTTCCAAGGTCAATTTCACTTCGTGAAACGATAATACGAATTAAAGTACGGTCTTTAGTGCCGATACCATGCATACTCGCATAAAGTCGTTCAGCAAAGAAGCCAATCTTCGATTTTACGCATTTGACTGTAATTACATTTAAGAATTAAAAAAAAACTCCTCCGGCCATTATTGAACAGGTAAGTAATAAACGCTTACCCGTTGCCAGTAAGCCCTTTTCAATGCTTCCGGAAAATTCTTTTTTAATGGCTACTTCAATGTCGTGTCCTGCAATCTTTTCATATTCAATAAAGGTTTGTCTAAGCTGCTGAGTACTGCGAGTAACGAGGATGGCATTGAAAGTAGATTCATCTGTGCCCCACTGCTTTTCACCTATAAAAAAGATCAATTACTCATTACGTTATCTTCTAATCTTCTTTATGCTACGTAAGTATGAAATTGCGAGCTGTCTTATTGTGCCAATTTGGTGGAAAATTTCAAGGGCACAATTGAATTTATTAAAAAAAAAAAAAAAAAAAAAAATGAATCCAAATCAAGCAATGCCGGGGGGGGGGGAATGGATTCCTACCAGCTTCGTATAGAGCCTGGGCATCCGCGATCGCCTGCGCGTGATCAACACCTTGATTCTCATCCCTATTCCCTTGAACTACGGACACGAGCAGTCGCTTAAAGTGACCGGATGTATCACCTTTCAGGTCGCTCTCCAAAGTCCTTCCGTACACTGTTGGAAAATAAATTACTCATCAGTGCTGATCCGTTACAATGGCATGCAAAAGATGAATGCGAAACGTATTTTCCAATTAGCAAAAAGAATAGATAAATTGAAGTATGCGCGCTGTGTTTCGAGTATAGTGGCGCGCGCGCACGTGAACGCATGAGAAAACGCACAGTCGGAATATGTTTATTGTGTGCGTAATACTTTGTCCATAAAAAGTGATGACATCATGTACTTCAGTCGATGTGCTAATAAATATAGAAATTAAGTCACCTCCCGTACGTTTTATTTGTTTGTTATTTTTTTTTTCTTTTTTTTTCTTTTTTTTTTTAAAGCCGGCTTCGGCTCTTACACATGACATCACAGGGTAGCGTGCGAATGAAGAAACCAATAACGACTGACTCACAGCTCTATTAAATTTACTTGCTAACTGGTATCTGCTTTCTTAATTATTAAATTACTCGTGCATACCTGCAGTTTACAACTATACGCCACGCAACCGAGTAGTCGAATCAATATTTTATACATTAAACAATGAATCATTATTTTTAAAAAAATGCAAGTAGGTCTATTCGACTATGTATTTTTATCAAATTTGAAAAAAACCTTATGAATTAATGCTTGTAGAAATAATTTTCATTAGGCTGGAAGATATTACTTTTGATTAGTGCATCGATGAGTCATTCCTTACCAATAAAGTAATATATACTTACAATACTCATAGAAAGCAGCAATTGTCTTAATCCCATAATTACTTAAAATACAGAGGATTTCGACCAAGACTTCTTCATCGGTACCTAATCCAGCAATAGCATCGTGTAATTCTTTGGCATAATAATGTTGAAGAGGAGTCATGAGTGCGACAATGAGGTCTTCAAGCTTTCCAGTGAGTTCGCTCTTCAAATCATTAATAAGATCCTTGCCATACAATGTCTTATAAGCTTCAGATATTTCCAATCGCTGCACAATTCCACGCTTTGTAAGGACATCTATAATTGCTTTTTCATCTGTTCCAAAGCCCTTCATTGCTTTCCTGAGCACTGCAGCATCTGCATTGGCATCGAAGGGATCTGCTGGGTATACGGTTGGAGTGCACTGAAAGAAAATATCTTTAGTTAAAATAAAATTTTTTTGAATTTAATAGTTAAATATTCAAACCAGCAAAGCAGTTTAAATATATTATTAAAAGCTTTAAAATAGTTTTTGTAAATTAGTTGTTAAGAAAATATTGCAGTAGAGTAACTTTCAAGGCATACTTTTAATTGTTTTCAAGTTTATATACTACAAACTTGCATTGCTTAACCAATGTTTTCGAACTATTGAAGTGTTATTTTGAAGAGTAAAGGTGTGTTTACTTTGTTACGGTATTTTGATGTGTACGCTTTATTAGATCTTTTATCAATGTGAGTACACCGCATCATTTTAAATGGTAAGGTCTTTAAACTCAAAGATACGATTGCCTGTGTGTCTACCTTTAAAACTCAAATTTAAATGGAAAACAAATTAACAAAAATTTCTAACACTTAACGGGGTAATAAATTAAATCGCCTTTGAGGGTCTGTGCAAGCATATACACAGACATATATGTATGTATACACGCATGTATGTATGCATACATAGTCAGCTAATGCAGATAATGTAAAAGCACACCAGAGTATCGGAAAAACCCGATAAAAATACGAAATAAGTTTCGATTGTTTTTCATTGCACGTGAGTTGCATAAAGACTTGTATGCAAATGTTAATGCAGACACTGTCTATTATTCGGTACGAACTAAGGAGAAGGGTAGGATAAAAAAAAAAGTTTAACTTAAGAATAACGGTAGCTTGTACCTAAAAGCAAATACTACATGCTACTTGGTGCAATGTTATTAAACACGCGCGGATCTTGGCAATTTAATCCAATATCTCGTAGCGCAGCGAAATTAGTTATAAAAGTGTGTCAGTGGCGCGCGACCACCAAAGTAAAATGATACGGTATTCGAAAGAGTGAAAAAAAGCTCACCTTGAAGGGAAAGTACTGCTGCTGCTGCTGCTGCTGCTGCTGCTGTGTCATTTTGGATTCTTTATGATACTCGGCCGTCTGAAAGCAGAGGCGAAAGTAATTAAAAAAAAAAACGTTATCCTTCTGTCTGGGAGCTTCCACTGGGGCTCATTACGTTCCAATTTAATAAGGAGTCCAGCGCGTTTATTGATTTTAGGCGGGGCTGTCCAAGACGGAAAAGAAGAAAAGGAGTAGAGAGAGAGAGAGAGAGAGAGAGTGAGGTAGCGGGGAGGGGGAGAGGGGTATAACTAGAGATCCTATCAATCCAGTCACGAATTCTGGGCATGCTTTAAATGGCCTTAATGCGAAGACCTCGGGGCAGTCGGTCGGTTTCTTACAGGGGGGGGGGCGGGCCGAGGATTTCAGCGGTCGCCCAGCGAAATCCGACACTGATTCGGCCTCAAGGCCGTAGCTCGGGGGGCGCCCACGCGAGCGAGCGGGCGGGGGCGGTGCAACGCAACGACCCGGTCGGGCGCTGCCTCGGCGGAGCCAGTGCAGCGGGGGCGCGGACGGGGATCGGGGGGACGAGGAGCTCCGGGGCTCGGGAGCGAGACTTACCGGGCTGCCTATCGGCTGGAAGGGCACAAGTCGCGCGCGCGGTACGCCTCGAGCCTCCCTGTAGTCTCCTGCTCGTCGGCCCTCGCGCAGCGCCGATCGCCGATCCAGTGATCGCTGCTCTCGCTCGGGCTCGCGGCGGCTCGCGGATCTCCCCCGGAGGAGGAGCGGGGCGAAGTCGTCGCGACGGAGCCGCCCCTGGTGGCCGGGCCGCGAACCCGCGCCTCCTCTACCCGGTCCCCGACGTCGAGGCGCCGAAGGGGACCAGACGGCGCCGAGGTCTCTCGGGTCGCCGGCCCCTCCCGGCCCTCGAGGACTCGAGGCTTTCGGGAGCCCTGGACCGCCGCGGGACTCTCCTCCCGCCTGGTGACGATCCTTGATCGACTCCTCGCCCTTGGGCCAGCCCGGACTCGCCTCTCGTCAACTGCCGTCCTGCGCTCCCGAGATTGGGAGCTTCCTAAGGGTAAAGCCTGCCTAGCTCGAGGCTCGCTTTTCTCGCTCTCGGCGTAGAGCCTAGGACGCGAGCGCCTCTGATTCTGAGCCTTCCTCGTTTTACTGCGCGCGGGCCCTTTGTACCTTTGACCCCTTTGATTATTTGCCCATTATTAGCCACCTCCAAAGTTAGCTCTGGCATTCGGCTCAATTCTTAGTTTCGCTCGCCTTCGACTTCGTCCGCTGCCTCGAGTTTCTCCAAGAATCACCAAAACGTAGCTCGCGCATCCTTCACCGGAGAAAACGTTGGATAACGGCTCGTGTGCTCCACTCGATGCATTTCATTTTCACAAGCTTTGACGTCCGAATCGCTCAGCCTTTTCATACGCGTACGTAATTGGGCATAGCATATAAACTGCAATGGCAGTTTATACTCCCGTCAACGGTCTATCGCTTATGTAACTTGCCAATAGCCAGTGAGAGATTCTTCAATTTAGTTCCCATCTTTGTACGGATGCTCGGGGCCCTTTAATGCCTCTACGTGCATTTCGGCAATGCCTCCCAAGAAATACCTCGATAATTTAAAAAAAAAAAAAATTCACAAGCAATAGCTCATTAATTGCGAACAAACATTTTTATGATCCATATCTCCGTTTTAAAATAGAATATGCGTCAGGTTAAACACTCGATTCAGTATTGTAAATTTGCTGGCTTTATTTGAAGGAATGCAATGTTTATTAGGTGCTGTTATTCCCACTACGAAAATGGTTTTATGCAGCCTTACTTTAACACAAATAAAATAAAGCAAATTTAATTCTATATCAGATGCAATTCTTAAAGAATTGCTATTTGTAATATCCGGTCGTTTTGCTCTTAATGCCTTTGCCTTTATTTTAATATCCTTCTGATAGCCAGCCTGGATTGATAACCTGATTCAATGACCGACGAATGACATTATAACTAATAAGAAATTTATAATTAATTACAAGCCAGAGCAGCATTTTAAGCTGCTAAAATGCTACATAATAATATAATTTAATAATTATCCAACACTATTATTATTTAAAAAAAAATCAGTTTTAAAACATTATTATATAGATATGTGTCATCGTTAGTTGTAATATTATAATTATTTTTAGCATGTTTTCAGCATCATTAGGCAAACTCATTTATTTTAATAGAATTTACTTTGGTATTTTTCAAACTATACTTCGTTGAATATGGACAGATTTCATCATTATATAATTTAATATAATGATGCTCATTTTCAATAGAGTTTCTTAATATTTCATTTGTAGAAAATTCCTTATTCACATTCCAGCATTAAAAGATATAAGTGAAACTTATTGTTCGCATTATAATTTTTGTCGCTTAAATAAATACTAATTAATACTAATTTATATTGAGCTCTTTAGGATATGACGATTTTGTCGTAAACATACGGGTAAAAAGTATTGTAATTTTCACGATATCGATATTCGATGTCAATAAGCATTGCGCCACTCTCGTATGAAAAATGTCAATGTACTAAAATTCTGAAACTATTTTTTAAATTTCCATAAATTAAGGAATAAATTAAAATATATTTAAACCTCGTTACTATTTCATTTTCTCAAAAGGTCCTTTATGTAAAATGAATATCCATTAAGAGCGTTAACATTTTTTTAATAAACTGCACTTAATTTTAAAAGTTAATTTTTTTTAAATTTTAAATTTAAACATTTAAATTTAAAGTTACACTCCACTTTTACTTACATTTTTAGAAACTACTCGAGCTTAAGAAATCGAATTATGTAGGTAAAATAGGTTTACAATTTACAAAACTATCTTATGACGGCTATTAATGAAATAAGAAGTTTGCATTTACATACATATTTGATATAGTGCCTGACATAACAATGATGTTTACATAAATAAGTATTCATAAATTTTCAACATGGAAGACTTCACAATAAATACATTCTAAATACATAAAAATACAAATCGTTATATTTATTTTTAGTATTCAAACTAAAATTAACAAAATAACAGATAATATCTTAATATCGCTATATTTTTTAAGTGTCGAATGATTTTTGTATTAAAATTTATTCTTTGAAATTTAATATTTAAAAAAAAAAAATAATATTTTTGTAATTAAAATTAATAATAACACATTTTTAAATCTGATAAAATTTGTAACGATGTTCATGACGTAATGTTTAATTGCGATTTCAGAACACAAGCATGTATAAAAAACCAATAAATTAGATAATTAAAAAATTTAAACTCTTACAAAATTATTATTTTTTTTAAATTACTTATTTTTGTCAAATTATATAAAGTTATAATAAATATAGGAAGAAAACTTTGAACGAAATGAATTCTAACTATTTAAAAAAGCAAAAAATAACATTTGCATGTTTTCAAGTCGTTCCAGTAACGTAGAATTGATTAAAGTATCAAGTTTTCATATACACGCATATGTAGTTCAAAATAACAAATCATTTTTACTAATTTAATTTTAAATTCTAATTTCTGAATTATGGCTAATTTTAAATAATAAAATTTACCTAGTATACACAATTACTATTTGATAAATAAAAATTTTTTGTCTTTTATCTTTTTTTTTTTTTTTAATATCACGTATAAGTTAGAATAAAATCCTCCCTTGAATACGCGAGCAATGCCTGTTTATTTGCAAACAATTAAATAAAAGTTTTGCAGGAGAAAAAAGGTAATTATTGGCTAAATCGTATTGTTAATCACGTAGGATTTTATTATTTTGTACTGCTGCTCGCAACATTAGAAAAATTATTGATAAGGGCTATCGAATAAAAACATTATAGTTAAGCAAGAAAAATATGCTTGGTCGCTTACAATTGCCGATAATTATACTCTCTTCAATTATACCTGTATGATAACACCCGAGTTAGAAATAATTATTACACGCCCTTGTTTTAAAATCCCGATAATTATTTTGCCGATTATCGCTCTAGGTCAGTAATCCTTGCTTGTTTTGTCACCATCTTCAATAACGACCTTTTCCCATTCGTACTTCAGGTATTGCGGGCGATAACTAAAAGATACTTTATAATAATCCTAGAATTGCGTTTGAGCATCCGCTATCACCTTCCTTTTCTTTGTATCTAGTCACACCCATGTTGGAGTCCTACAAAGTTATATGTAAATTTATGTACATCAGCCTTTATGCGCGTTTCGCTTAGATATTACTCATCAGTTCGCAATGTGTAATTTTGTGTATAGAGATTGCGAAGACAATGGAGATAAACAAAAATTATGAAAAAGGAAAATCCCATGAAGACTGCAAGTGGGAAGCTTGGAAAAAAATTGTCGATCATGATTATATTTTATGAAGATTTTTCATTGAATAAGAATTATTTGATTTATTAATATATAATTATCAATGCACAAGAATTTGTGAACTTAATTAATTACAAGATTTCATTAGTGAAATCTAAATTCCTTTTGTATGTCTTTTTTAAATATCATCATACGTAACATTTTATTAATTTATGTATAAATAAACTTTTTTTTATATTTATTTATCGCTTTATATATTACGAGCTTCTATTCATTTTTTCCGTGCAATTGTGTATCAATTACATATTCTTCAGAATGATAGTTTAAGATATAATTCAACTAAATTAATTAAGCTTCCTAATAATCAGAGCTTCCTATTTATCCAAAAATAAATATGAAATAAATATACAAATTAGGCAAATACTAATATCAATTAATTTTAAAGTCTTTTTATATATTTGATTGCTTGTTTAACCATTTTCTATTTTCAACCAAAATTTGTTTACTTTTCAAAGTCGTTATTCTAAGTTTCTGCGGAAACAAATACAATCAATAGTTAAAGATTTACTGTAGATTGTGTACAACTTTTTAATATGTTTTATTTGAATACTTTATTCCGCTATCTGAAAACATGTTTACTGTAGATATTTGTAGAATATCCGATACTTCAGGTATAATGATTATATAAAGATCTGTTAAAATGTATTTTTAGAACTTAGAAATCATTGTAAAGCTTCTCATCAGATAAGTACTTTTTTAAAGAATAATTTCTTTGCATATTTACGAGTGTAGCGATGAAATTATTTCAGTAGATCATTTTAATTGTTTTTAATCATCTAAATCAACCAAATGATTCATAAAAATTATATTTATGTACAGGATTATACGTTATGTGCGCACATGTAAATGTATTATATATATTTTTTTTAATGATTCGTAAAGGAAACAATTAAAAGCATCGAATCTAACGTCTATAACATATAATAAATGCATGGTTATTTATTAGGTGTTTTGATTTTGTTGTCAGTTTGCCAAACAATCATCTGAACATTTATTTTTAGAGGATCGACCATCTAGGCAAAAATATAATTGTGCTCAATATAATGTTAATAAAAATTTTCATGCTTACGTATGCGATACGCATACTACATTTGAATGATGCGAATCAGACTTTCATGAATAGCGTTTAATAGAATTATAAATTTTTAAAAATTATCTTACTCGCGTAAGTTTTGTACGATATTAAAAAATTTATCACGTACTACCATTCTTTTATTATTAAATACATATTTATTTTTGTTATTAAATATGCAAAATGAAAAACGTATTTTAAGGAAATTAAATATATCCTGTTCGACATAAGATAAAATTATCAGAGTCAAATGTAGTCACTGAATTACCAAATATTTCCGCGTAAGAACTAAATAATATTTTTTGCATTAACCGAAGGTCTGACGTAGAAGCATTAAGAATTGCGAGTTTGTCGTAAATTTAAAAAAAAAAAATCATTTATGCTGTAAGAAACACTAAAGCAAACGGATAAGATAAGTTTATAAAAACTCGAACAATTGTATAATTCTACATTTTTTTAAGGAATCATAAAAAAGTTGAGTTGTTGAAAAAAGCTATAACACAACTTGACGTATCTGCGTAGCATATATTTATTTTTTACAAGCTCGGCATTGTGAAAGTTTCAAACGGAAAAGTTGTATCCGTAATTGTAGAGGAAATGCTTAGGCTTTAAAATAATTGAACAATAAGAAAGTTTTGCTTAGTTGTAAATAAATACAAAGTTTAAAATACTTTTCAAAACTTTATAATAAAAATTAAAAGAGCTTTTCACGGTGTTGTGATTCTCCGCTTCAGAAGTAAAGCTAATAATAAATTTATAGTTGGTTATTCCCTCACTTAGTAATATTATTTTTTTTTTAAATAAACACTTAAATAAAATGAAAATCAAGAGGATCTTTTAGGTCAACGTCTTTGCGTTCTTTTAGAATTTGCAATTTATACACGAGTCCTCGTATACATTAAGAATAAATAAAAACAATTAATTGAAAAAACATTCTCTCCCGAGCTAAGGTTCTTAAATACAGCGTCACACAGATCCACTAAAGAGAAGAATTTTTCGTAACGAAATATTAAAGACTATAGTATCAATGTTGAAGAGCAAATAAATTATAGCGCGTTAAAGTGTCATGTAGCATCAAGGGAAACGAGGAATTAGCCTGAAAAATTAATTGAACGCAGTAAGCAGAAGGCATAACTAAAAAAAGAAAAATACGTACTTCTCGCAAAGTATAAAATATCCTACGGATGCTCGTTTAATCTCTATGGATGGCAGAGCATTCAATAAAGTTGGCACGTAGTTTATAATTCTTTTAATGGTTAAATTAGTCTCGGTACGTGCCACATCCGATTCTAAAACGGTATTTATTTAAAACCGCTCGGTTGCACAGTTAGCAATGGTTAAATGCAAATTAAAGGAAAAAAGCTCCCACTAAAGCAGAAGCGCTCGATCACTCGAGTCCCGAGCGTAAAGGCGAATCATAGTCGCGGCAATGGAGCTCGTCGTCGCCTGGTGAGAATGCAAGGGGCGGGGGGAGGAGGAGGGAAAAGCACCGGAGCTCGGTGCCAGAGCTCGAGGCCGCGGTTCTAGGAGGGCCTCGATAATAAACGGGAACGAGGGAAGGGCTCGCAGGCGAGGCGAGCTCGGGTAGAGCCTCGTCGGGGCCGGAGGATCGCTGGACGACCGCGGGAGCTCCCCTGGGGGGCGGTGGGGGCCGCCGCGAGCGAGTCAAGACTGTCCCGAGCGAGCCCCTTCCCGCCGGCCGGAGACTCGGCTATCGAATCACGCCAGTACACGACAGTCGGCGGCGACACGCGCGGAGATGGGGACGATGGATTGCGGAACGCGGAAAAGGGGGCCGCGGAGTCGCGAGTCTGCGTGACCGCCTCGAGCCGCTCAGGAGGCCGAGAGCCCAGCCACGTTAGCGCTTCGTGGCCTCGCGCGGCCCTCCCCGGGCTACCTCGAGCACCGCTCCCAGCAGCTACGAGGACACTCCCCCCGCCCCCGCCCGAGAGGCAACGTGGCGGCCCGCGCGTCCTCGCGGTCTGTTCCCTCCCCGCGACTCTAGCCGAGCGCGCGCGCGCAACTAAAAGCGCCCTGTCATTTCGCATATGTTTCCTCGGGGCCGCCGCGTCGCTGGCCAATTTCACGCGAGAAGCTCCTCACCCCGGAAAGTTAGGTTATCCGTAGCCGCCCGCGGAGCACCGAACCCAGAGCGCCATGAGAGCGCCTCTGCCCGCGTCGCAGGAGGGACGCGGCCGGTGAGCCTCGCCGGAGCGGGATGAGCGCGGGCCAGGGCTCGAGCTCCAGTCGGCCCCTCGCCTCGGCTTAACGCGTCCCACCAGTTCGGCAAATGCTCGCCGCCATAGGCGGATCCAGTTGGGCGAGAAGCGACCGCGGCGCGTCCACCACCTCCCCTTGAGGCCTGCCGCTTTGCACCACCAGCCCCGCCGAGTGCTTCGGCGCATCCCCGTGCGCTAGCCGAGGTGCTCGTCCAGCAGCAGCAGCAGCAGCAGCAGCAGCAGCAGCAGTGGTCACGTGGAATAAGCCGACAATGAAGCGAAGGTCCGAGGAGGGGAACGCGCACGAGGAGTCCGGGGAGGCGAACGGAGTCGTCCCCGAGAGGGGCAGTATTAAGGGCGACGAGAACAACATAGCTATTTTGTTGTTCTTGTATCTATGCCAAGGCATACCCCTCGGGCTCTGCAGCTCGATACCCATGCTCCTCCAGAATCGCAGGGTATCGTACAAGCAGCAGGTACTTATTTTGCCTTGGCTTCCTCGACCCGCCTTCTGCCTGACACCGGACCTTCTCTCCGCTCGCCACCTACTTCTTCCTCTCTCTTTTGCAGGCAGAGTTCAGCTTCGTAACCTGGCCCTTCTCGTTGAAGCTGCTCTGGGCCCCTATCGTCGATTCGGTATTCATAGCCAGATTCGGCAGAAGGAAAACCTGGCTCTTGCCGGTTCAATATTTAATGGGCATTTTCATGCTCTATTTGTCAAACCACGTGGACCACTGGCTGGGCAACGAGGAGGGAAGCGAATTGAACATTGGCTTGCTCACCACTTTATTTTTCCTCCTCAATGTTCTTGCTGCGACTCAAGACATTGTCGTCGACGGTTGGGCCTTGACAATGTTCAAAAGGTACGCAGTCCATCGTTGGACTTTGATATGTTTTTGTCCTACAGCTAACAAGCTTTCCTCTATTTTATCCAGATGTAACGTTGGTTATGCTTCGACTTGTAACAGTATTGGTCAAACAGCTGGCTTCTTTCTTGGATACGTACTCTTCATGGCTTTGGAGTCCCCAGAGTTTTGTAATGCTTATTTAAGAACAGTGCCTTCCGACGTTGGTATAGTTACATTTCCTGGTAAGTTTTTCAATATTGTTTACTATAAAAATAGATTTTTACACGTGTGTTTTTGTATATAGTGTTTTGATGACATCGTTTCACTTTGAATTCTTCGATGATAAAATTACTTTTTGCATCAATGTCTTGGTTCTCTTGATTAACTGTTTTTTTTTTTTTTTTTTTTTTTTTTAAATAAATTTTTGTCATCGATTGAATAATTTTTATTTAAAAAAAGTTTTTAATATGTATCGTTAAGGCAATTATGAACAATTTTCCAACGTTAAGTTGTAAAAATGATCGTTGCTTTTGCAGGATTTTTATGCTTTTGGGGATATGTACTTATTATTTTAACGACTCTTATTGGAATATTCAAACGTGAAAATCCAGAAAATAGTCCAAAGAGTGAAAATATGAATATAAAAAAGGCTTACGAATTGCTCTGGGCAACTATGAAATTACCAAACATTAAGCAAATGATACTGATTTTACTGACTGCTAAGGTAAAAGAATTAGTAATCATAGTTATTATAAGATTTAAGTTTAGAGTAACTGTAAATCATATTGATTCTTATGTTGTATTTTGTAGATTGGTTTTGCAGCTAGCGATACAGTAACTGGATTGAAAATGGTCGAAGCTGGTATTCCAAAAGAAAAGTTTGCTCTTATGGCTGTACCGTTGATACCGCTACAAATAGTTTTACCGGTGTTCATATCAAAATACACTGTAGGGCCACAGCCAATGAATATTTATTTAAAAGCCATTCCATATAGGTAGTTATATATTAAAAGTCGGATGTTTTCCTTAAACTTTTATTTAAAATGATTTTTATTATGAATTTCACTTTCAGGTTATTTTTTGGTTTAGTGGCTGCATTTTTGGTCTGGATCACTCCATACTTTACAATTAATGGCGAAGTACCTGCGTACTATTTTATACTATTAGTCGTTTTATATCTTCTTCATCAGGTAGATAAAATAAAATTCGTCTTTGTGAATAAAACTGTTCTAAAATATTTACAAAAAAAATTTAATCTTCAGATTTGTGCAAGTTGTATGTTTGTTGCATCTATGGCATTTTTCGCCAGGATCAGTGATCCGGCAGTCGGTGGAACTTACATGACTTTTTTAAATACGCTGTGCAATCTTGGTGGTAATTGGCCAGCTACGGCAGCTTTGTATTTTGTGGATACACTGACATTTAAGCAGTGCACCGATAACGTTATCAATGATTGTGCTGCAGGTGAAATAAAAGAGGTAAATATAAGTGTTTTTTGTATGTCGATGCAATGCTTAAGAGTAATTATTACTTGAATGGTTTTTTTTTTACATTTATTGATTTCCGATTTTACGTAAATATTATTTCGATAATTTTTAGACGTGTATGAAAACAAGTACAGTCTGCCTTACTCAGCTGGATGGCTATTACGTAGAGAGTTTTCTATGTGTGATTATTGGCTTCCTGTGGCTACGGTGGGGAAGAAATGTAATTCGAAATTTACAAAGTAAACCAGCATCTACTTGGAAAGTAGTGCAACAAAAATATTAATTCGTGTAAAAAATTAGGAATCAACATTTTCTGATTGTATTAATATATCTGTTGGACGCTGTTTGATATTTTACAAAAAGAAAATTTTGTACATATATCTAGTATGTGTATCGGGTATGTAAGTATTTGTAGATATAAGAATACTTGGAAGCTGAAGGTCTTTCGAAAGTTAATTTGTAACAGTTCAAATTTGTTGGTACATTTAAAATCTTCCAATAAATTTTTATTTACGTCGTTGAAGATTTCCTCTGATGCATCATTGTAAATAATTGTGTTGCAGTTACATTAGATATTATTATCGGATGTTCATGTATAACGAGCGAAATAATTTATAAAAATAATGTACGAATGCCTGTTAAAAAAAAATACTTCCGAAAATGTAATGCTAATTAATTTGCATTTTTTGGTTTCAATTTTCATTGAAAGTATATAAATATCGAAAGCACCCACAGGTTTGTACTTTTATTTACCAATGTGCTACCAATTATTGCATATTGTAAGTGATCTTTTACAAGATGTACCATCTGTTTAAAATTTGTATTTTTCGTTACTGTTTCATTTTTATCACTGATGTACAAAAAGAAATTACACGAAAGTGTAATGAATTTACTCGATGAACGGAAACTTAGCGCAATACTTTTCAATCAAAATACTTTACGTCAGGTCGTCTATCAATATATTAAAAATCCTATTAGCTTTTCGTAATAGTAGTCTAAAGTAATTTGTACTATAAACGTAACTGACTGTGCGACGGGAAGACTGCCACCAAGATTAATTCTTTAAATTAATTTTAAATAACGTTGTATTTAACATAAAAACTGCTTGATTTGTAACAAAAAAAAAAAAAAAAAAAAAAAAAAATAGAATTTTAAAATTCAGTCACCGTCAATACATTGAATCGTAAATATTTTTTGTTTCTTTAATGACAAATATTTATACGACTGTAACTATAAATTATAAAAACAACGACTGGCGCTATTTAACAGTAATTTTAAACGAGAGAAGCAATATTTCTCGGAATTCCAAATTGTTTTGTAATTGTTTTCTATCAATTTTTTTTTTTTTTTTTTTTTTTTTTTTTTTTTTTTTTCAAAATATCGGGGGAAAAAGTTTTGTTTTAAAAGGTGCGATTGATAAATTCAATCTTGCGTTTCGCAAGAGGGTTATCATAGTTTTAAACTAATGTAAGAAAAAACACGGTTGATTAGATATTATTACTTATGTGATATAATTGAAAGAAATAAACGGCGATTGGTACGACGTTATGAATTAGTTGGAAATCTTTGCTAAATATTTATTTCTACAATGAAATAATGTTAACATTAAATAAATGATTTTTCACTTGGAGAGCTGACGGTGTTATTTATTTGGCCCGTTGCCAAAATTAACCCCGGCAAATTATCCGGCCGGAGGAAAGAGTTGGGAAGACCGAGGGAATCGCGCCACTGGCCGCAGGTGCACGTGACGCGGCAACAGGAGGTCAGAGGAGGAGCCACGCAAGGGCGGAGGTACGACCAAAGCTGAAGAAGGACACGTAGGGTGGGGGCCGCGGAGGAATCGAGCCGGTGCTCGAAGCGGTCGCAGGAGGCGCGAAGCTGGGCCGAGAGGACGCGGGGACGGAGGATTGTCGACTCGGTGACTTTGACCTCTGCGGACGCGAGAGCGAAGCCGGGGTCGGGGGGTGGGGGGGGTTGGCCAAGAGCCGGCCGGCGATACAGAGTCGTCCGGGTCGCTGGCGCGGACGCAGGAGGCCCTAAGGGCGGAGGCCGAGGACGGCATCGGAAGGGAGCCCCCGATCGCGGAGCCTCGCTCGAGGATGAACAAAAAAAAAAAAAAAAAAACAAAAGCGAACACTCACGCGGCGGGTGGGAGTCCGTCTCGGCTCCGGCGTCCCCTTGTCGCTCCTCGCTGCTGCACGTCGACCGAAGAACTTGGCCGGGCTCTTGCCCCTCGTCGACATGACGCCGCGGCGGCGGCTTCGAGGACCCGCGGCACACCCGGGGAGATGCACGGGGAGTCCGGCCCGATTCAGAGTGCCCCGTCAACGGTCAAAAAAGCGCGCCGTGGCACTCGGAGCTTTCCTCGCTCCGCGCGTTTGGTCATCTTCGACTCCCGGGGGCGCCTCTGCCGGTCCGTTCGCCGCGCTCGGACCACGCGCGCACCCACACGCGCGCGCACGCACACGGAGCCTCCTCCTACGGCTCTCGTTGCGACTCCTCCTCCTCCTCCGCCTGCCCCGTAGCCCCGAGGCCCCCTCGCCCCCGCCCCGGACCCGAACGAACCCGATAATCCGACAATTCCGAGTCGAGCCTACCCCGCTCACTTTGTCCTCGCTCGCTCGCGGCGGCGCCTCGTTCGCGATCCTCGACCAACCTAACCTATAGTTGTCCACTGTTCGCGTCGAGCGGTGGAGCCAGGGAGAGCGAGCAGGATAGGAGTGGACGGCCGGAGTAAGTGAGAGAGAGGGAGAGAGAGAGTGGCGCGGCGAGGTTGGCGCAGGTGGGATCGGCGGGGCAGCTCTCGGAACGAAAGTGCCGGGAGCGCGGCGGCGGCGGCGGCGGCGGCAGTGGAGGCGGCGGCGGAGCGGAGGATCGTCGGTGCGCGGCAGCAGCGGTGGTCAATCATTCAGTCAGTCGAGCCCGTGGTCCCTGCTAGAGAAGGTCGTGGCGCGCGGGGCGAGGCGACCGGACGGGAGCAGCGCCGAGTGAGCCAAAGCAGTCGAGATCGCGGCGAGGACGCCGAGTGCGCGAGCGCTCCCCGTCTCAGAGGCCGACCACCGGGAAGCGCGAGAGCGACCCCGGGGAGCCGTGCACGAGATCGGAGCACGAGAGAGCAACGGACTGCGCGACGGAGATAGGGAGACGACGCGCGCAGGGCCGTGTCGGCGGGTGGGAGAGAGAGAAGGAGAAAGAGAGAGAGAGAGAGAGAGAGAGAGAGAGAGAGAGAGCGGAGCGGCAGAGTTAGGTGAAGCGCGGAGGATGCGCGGACCCCGGGAGCACATGGCTCTTCGGGAGCTGGTGCTGGTGGCCGCCACGGGGCCGGGGCCCAACTACTCCAGCCGCGGCCCGCGCCTATAAACAAACGGACGAGTGTGTACGAACACGCGCTTGGTGTAGAGGGAGCGCGCGGCGATGGAAGGTGCGATGAGGAGCTGAGGTGGTGCAAAGTGCGCGAGCGGGCCCCCGGAGGCTGCTGCTCCTGCTTCTACTGCCGCTGCCGCAGCCGTCGCTGCTCTTGCCGTCCCCACGGACGCCGCTGGTGGCATCCTTCTACTCCTGTCGCTGCTGCTGCTGCTGCTGCTGCCGCTGCCGCTGGTGCCGCTGGTGCTCCGAGAGCGGAGGACGAGGAGCGTCTCGCGAGCCCCTGCACGATGGCCACGGTGCCGCTCTCGCGCACCTCCAGCCTCCTGCTGCCACTGCTGCTGCTCTTTGCACAGGTACGCCCGGTCACGCCCCGTTTACTTATTTACTCGTGCACACCCACGCACTCGCACGCATTTCCATTTGCGCTACGCCTTCGCTCTCCATCCCCCTTCCCCGCCCCGCCCCCCCTGCTCTACCTGTCTCCCTCGCTCCCAAACACCCACCCCCTCCGGCCTCGATCCTCTCGACACGCACAGGCTCCTCACGCATCTCTCAACTCTCACCTCTCCTACCAGCAGCAGCCTCCACGGCCCTCTTCTATCACCTCCCTCAAAGTCCACCGACCCGACGACGTCCTTCTATTGATCTTTCTCTCTCTCTCTCTCTCTCTCTCTCTCTCTCTTTCTTTCTCTCTGTCATCCATTGTCCTCGGGATGGCCTACTGCTGCATTAACTCGGAAGAACCACGGGCCCTCAGCCCTCCGAACAAGTTACGTTACCACCATTCAATCGGCCTCCCGTTCGAAATCCATGATTCTTAAGCTACCAGTAGAACTCTTGGCCGATTTCAAGGATTAAAGGTACTCCGGATGGTAGCTCCGAGGGGAAAATCCAAAGCGCTGCTTCAGGGGCATTTTCATTAATTAACGTAATAGCTCCTATAATTATTTCGTGCCAAGACCCATTAGCATATTACCTCTTTTCTCTCTCTCCCTCTCCCTCTCTCTCTCTCTCTCTCTCTCTCTCTTCCTCCCTCTGTCCTTCTCTCTTTCCCTCTCCCTGTCCCTTTGTGAGATTTTGTGCGCGCGTGTGTACGCGCGTGGCTGTAATTTGTGTGCACGTATGCGTCGAGAGCCTGCGAGTTCTTACATCTATACAGGCAAAGACACTCCGCTTTATTAATGCACACTATATAAATAACCAGAGGTGAAATAAAGTCAAAGGCCGTGAAAAGCTGTTCGCGAAAGAGAACGATTAATCGGCGGAGGGGTAAAAATACAGTGTGCTTCCTTGCTCGTTTCGAGGACGTCGATTGAAAAATCGTCGATCGATATGCGTTTCTACGTTCTCCGGCTCCTCCTTTCCCCTGACGTAGAGAGCTACACACGAATCCGAGAACCCGTAGGGAAATTCGTCCAAGCGCAAAGTAACTCATACTACGCGCATTCGCCCTGCACCTATCGGCATTTTTTATACGCTAAAATAACACGAGATGCTTACGTAGCGCCGGTAGGTTTACCCGGACTCGGGCAAATGCGTTCGTTGAGCAAACAGCGGCGTTAATTGGTAATCCCCGTAATCGCCCCGGTCGGCCGGCCTCCTTATTTACCCTGGCCGGTCCCTCGGTTCATAATCCAGGAGCAGCGTGGAGCCGGATCGATCTGCTTTTCTCGGGGTGCCGAGTAGCGCCGCCGGCTTTGGCAGCCCACGAAAACGATCGACGCATACGCAGGTGTCCAGCCTCGAGGCGGACTCGGCCTCCTCGTTGCGGGTGCGAATCCCCCGGCTAGAGAGGAGGTGGAGGAGGCGCCGCCGAATCCGAGCCTTGGGGGTGATCGTTCGGGTTAGCACTTCATTAGCGGGCCGAGCTCGTGCGTCGAGGTGAGGCAATTGGAGGGCAGAGCGACCTCGGGGGAGAGAGAGGAGCTCCGCATCTGCGCGCGCGGCTCTGTCAAGCGTTTAAAAGGCTCTCCTCCGTTCGACCTCGTAATGGTTGAATAAGTAAGTCCGGCTAAGCCTTACCCTGCTCTCCATCGCAATATCGCTTCTCCCTATTCAGGCTCTCCTCTCGCCTCCGCACTCCTTTTAAGCAGGTACCCACCAAGTGCGTGGCCTTTGTTGCATTCAAAAGCTACGTCAAAGCGAACGGTTATAGACATTATTAACGAACACACCCCGACGGCTAAGGAGCTGCGCGGGTATTAGGAGATGATCTTCTCGTACACCGTAAGGCGATATTGCGTGCATCGATTCGCTCACCCGCTTGGGCTTATATAATTCGATCCCGTGACTCTCGTTAGAAAGAAAAAAAGAAAAAGAAAAACAAGCCGAATAGAAGACAACGGCCAAACTAATGATAGGCCGGGCTGATTATCGGCTTGGGTCTTAATTGCACAGGCGGGAGGCTAATGTACGCAAATCGTAGCTCGTGCGGAGTAGCGAGAGCGCGGAACGAAGGGCAACGGTTAACGACGAGTCGAACAAAGGTTCCCGGGCTCGTGCGCGGATAAGTCCTACGGCAATGGCCTGGGCGGTTGTGTAACGGGAGGAGGTCGCGAGGGTGGGAAGCCGAGGAGATATCCCCTTAAAAATTCGCTGCCTACGCGATTGATGCTATCGGGTTTGGCGGGGAGAAGCCGTAACGGGCTCGCGATGGGCAGAGGCGGCGGGCGGAGGAGCGACGCCTCGCGCGCGCACCTCAATGGGGAAAAAAAGCCATTTACAGTTACGGGCGCACCTTTTCTACGCGTTGGTTGGGTGCGCCCTCCACCCCCTGCCGAGGACGCGCGCGCACACATGGACCGGACACGAGCGGTGGCAGGCTAACGCCCCGCGATCCATCGGCGATCGGGACTTTGTTGCACCTGGGAACTCTACGGCCAAGCGATTATTATCGGCGGAGAGCCAATTGCCTCGCCTCCGCAGTTTTATTTCAGCCGGGGGATTTTTCGGCCGGCCGAGCATCGCATTCTTATCCGGCTCTTTGCCCGCGGATCTCGCGTCGAGCGCTCGGAAACTCCGATGTCTGGTCAAACACTCGGAGAGAGTTTTCTCGATAAACCTCGAATGGATAAATTGAATTCAAATTGCTCGGGGCCCCTTTTTCGTAATTATATCGTTGAATTTCACATTGAGCGACGTTGGAATAATAATGTCACTGGGCTCTCGTTTATTTTCAAATTGACGTAATCCCGCAGTTGGATTTGCGAATCCTATGCCTTACGTTTATATGTATTATTTTTCGCATTCGCTACAACTCCGTTCTTGAATTTAGTTGATTCGGATAATCTTTATTGAAAATTAAGACCTCGCGCCAAATGCCTAATGGTTTTGCAAAGAAAATTAATAACTCACTGCATTGATATATCAATTATTTTAGATTCATTTATTTTGACGAAGAAATCGACGAATAAATCTAACGAGCCATTGAAGAACAAATCACAATGGTTTCATCATTGAATTCAGAAATTTAGATTTCCAAACATTGATTTATTTATTCACCAATCAAATTAAAAGAAACAACTTGTCGTTCTCTTCA
The DNA here is from genome assembly GCA_018907135.1 of Kradibia gibbosae. NCBI lineage: Eukaryota > Metazoa > Arthropoda > Insecta > Hymenoptera > Agaonidae > Kradibia > Kradibia gibbosae. Next base: position 5,308,511 of record JACCHX010000003.1, read on the forward strand.
TTTCATCGATCAAAAACTATGTTTTCACGGTCGTCACACTTCCTAGGCCAATCGATATAGAGTCTATTGTAGCGCTACTTAAAGTTTTTTGTCCACGAGTCCTTTGTAAAGAGGCGGCCCTTTTTAAATGCATGCTTATTACAATGGGCTAGAATTTATTCAACCCTTTTAAATACATACCAAAATCATGTAAACAAGGCTTTAAGCGTCCGTACAGATTCGCAGGAGAGAACCGGTCGAACGAGGTCAGACGGAGGGAGAGAAAAATGACACTAGACTTACGTTGGCGGCATAAATGTTGGAGCCGACCCCAATAGCGACAGAGGAACCATTTGTATTATTATATACATGACATCTCGAGTTATTTGCGAAAAAGGTCTTTTCCTCTAGGGGCAGAATAAATTTCTCGAATTGCAGACCCTTCAACGTATCATTGCAACATGGCTTATAAATTTCTTTTTACTTTCCCAACACTCGTGTCCGTTTCCTACCGATTTCGCTCTTGTTGCGCCACGAGCCGTAATTTCGTTTAAAGTACTATGCAATTCTTTGGCCTTGATGATAGGATATTTATCACAATATCGATAACAATCGATGTAGGCTCTTACATAAAAGGGTGTAGCCATACTACAACTTCACTCTGTAATAACGATTTTAAATATAATTATTGGGCAACGACTGACAGGCTAAATCTATGAAATAGTGATTAATCTATTCAAAATCTTTTATGTGTATATTATAGCCATGGGCATCGCTTACGTCCATTACATAAGGACATGTAGAACTTTTAACTATCGATAAAAGGCTTACAAATTACTAGGATGCTTTTTCATAAATGGCAATAAGTGTTATCTAATAGAATGCTAAACATTTCATATTCTATTAAAAATCCGAACACCTGTCTAAATTTTCTACTTTCTCAGTATTTTTAATGAAGGTAAACTCATTATATAGTAATCATCCTCAAGACTGCTTTTTTCTCGTTTCATGTTCAAATGTAGCTTTTACTAATGGGATAAAGAAATAGATAAAAAACAAGCTTGAGAGTTTGATAAAATCTACTTTTTCAAAAATTATACAGAATAATTCAGTTACATTTTATCACAAATACTTTAGTAATTGAAGCGTAAAATTACATTGAAATTTTTTTTGTATTATTCATCAGCGCGCTTAAAAGCCTTTGAAACTGTTAGGAGTTATAATAGTTTCACAGAGTGCAAATATTTCTTAAAATCCAAATATAACACACACACACACACACATATATATATATATACATATTAATATATCTTTCTCGTATTGATATTAGCAATACATCATCTGCGAGAAGACGATTCATTCTTTACAGGTGTTATATCTGAATTAAATTCCATGTACCATTGTCTAGACATTTACACATTAAGCGTTCACATATTTGCCAGTTAATTTAAAATTGTTTCTCGTTTTTTAAATTGAGGATATATTAGGATTTAAATATTCAATGTACATTCACACGTAAACATTTTTAACTACCAAAAATAAACGAATACATCCTTAGTCAAATTATAGTTTTTATAAATAAAAAAAAAAAACTTATGCCAAAAAAAAAATTTTTACATTTTAACAGAGACTTGAATTAATATTCACAGGCAGTGTGTTCGATATTAATTGATGAAAAATAAATTTTTATTACAAAACAAACAAAATGTACAAATTTTACAAATTCATGCAGTTAAAACATTTATATTCGTTACATAATTTGGAAAAAACGAGCCCATTAAGCATTTATATTTACCAATAATGTTGTTTTGAATAACAATTTTATTAATTAAACGAATGTCTGGCAGTCTTGAAGAATTATGAGATATATACTTTTCTATTGTTATTCTAAATATAATGGATATCCGTTGAAACTCAAAAGATATTACGTACAATATAATTTTTACGTAGAATTTTTATGACTTCAAATGCAATGTAATTTTATATACATCTACTAGTTTGACAGTTAATGAGAAATTCCTTAGTTTGTCATTCTTGAAAAAGAATTAAAATGTATATTTCTTAGTATGTAATGTATAGTAAATGTATGGTAACAAAATAAAAATACAACACTAGGCTGTTTCTTTATGGGTTAGTACAGTTCTCAAATTCTGCAGTATACGCAAAAACATATAATTGCTCCGAGTAACGTTTAAAATTTCAGTTGCATAGTAATATGTTATATAAGTATAAGAGTCGTTCTTGTTTATACATTTATGGTAATAGACATTATCCTTTATTAAATAATTAATTCTTTCTAATTCGGAGTTTTTTCGCATTTATCGTAATTTTATATGTGAACCATTCCAAAAGTCCACTTTTATCCAACGTTTTATTAATGCAATATAAAACGGAGTTAGCTATCATAAGAAATGCCAATATTTTTCATAACGCGTAAAATTTGCGCCAAAAAAAAGTAAAAATTAATATGTTTAAAAAATTCCAAGACTTGGATGAATATTGTAAATAATTTAAAAGTTTTTCTAATTAGGCCGAATTTGAAAATTATATTTCGATATCAAGAATTGTTTTTAATTTATCCCTTCACGCGGCCGCTTTACTTTCATGTGCTCAGCTACAATACAAACAGGCAACCAGTGAGAACAACCGATTTCACACTTGGTCGCCTAGGCGCAACTCCGAAAACTCGAGTTCTTTCGAGTGATTTGTTCACCAAATAATTAAAAGCCCGATGGAACGTATCTCGCCTACTCCAACGGATGGCCGCGAACGCTCGTTGCGCCTACAATTATCGCGCAATTTGAATAGAGCGGAGTTTTTCGTACTCCCGATCGAGAAAAAAAAAGCTCTCGTTGTACCTCTGGCACGAACCTGTCGAGAGTTGCGACCTTCGTGGCAAGGAATGTCGAGGATGCAGGACACTCCGGGAGGGGCATCCCGTCGGGGCGCGGGAGGGGCGGCGCGAGAAGTATCCCGATGAATTTTTAATCGGTCCCGGATTGCAAGAGACCCCCGAGAACGGATTCGAGAGCGCCTCGGGATCGCGAGGTCGCTCTCGTCGGCAGTGCCGCTTGCGAAATTCGAGAGGCGAGCGCTGCGTGTCCCGAATGTCGGGCTTCTCCCATCCTCGGATTTTCCAGAAGCGAGACTTCAGAGGATATTTCACGGCGCTGGATAATGCAGCATCTGCGCGAGATGCCCGCCTCCCCATACCCGGGCATATTTTCATAATCGTTCCCTTCTTCGAATCCTGGCGGGGCTCGGCCCTCGACTCGGGGGTTGTCGCGGCGCTCGAGGGGCGCAAGAGACCGACGGTGGAAGGGACGGCCAGGAATCGGTTCTTTTTTTTTTCGAAAGTCACTCGGGCGGAGGCATGACGCAACGCGAACGCGATGATCGCTCGATCGATCGCTCGAAATCTGTTTCGTTTTTTTTTTTTTTTTGTTAATTTTCTGTTTTTTTTTTTTGCTTTTATTATTGTTCTCAAGCCTTTCCCAACGCTATATCACGAACGCGCACCAGATTATTCTTTACTCTTTGTGATCGACGAGGTCGGTGTATGGAGATTCTTCAGGCGTCATCCCCTCAGTTGGGCCAAGACACCCGATTGACGCTTCCAATTGCCAATATAAACATTAACAATGTTGGATATTCTAGAAGCCGAGGCGAGCTGTTTAAAGAGCCGGTTTACTTTGTAATTTGAGATGGATGGCTGTCAGTTGCAAAACAAAAAATGAAAAACGTCTTTCTCGAAGCGGCTACGGGCATATTAAATTTTGATTAATTTACTAATCCTTGTCCTACATCCGACAACTTTCGAATCGTAAATAAGATTAAAACGCGCAAATATCCCTTGGACTCGCGTACTTTCTACATGGTATAAAATTAAGTTGTAACGTTGCTATAATCAAGTTTAAGGCACCATAATACAATAATAATCATTTGAAATGCACGGACATTGAATAATATGAATCATTCAGAATATATTTAGTTATTGAAAAATCAGTTTAGCCTATCAAATACTTCAAGATTTTATTTGTGTGTGCTTACAACTATATATTGCAAATTTTAAGAACGAAATGTATAGTTAATACACAGAAATTTATAGATAACTTGAGGCTTTACTACATTTGAAGAATATTATTACTACCGAATCGATCATTTAGACGTAGTTTTGAAGTGTTTCAAAATAATTAAAAAATGTTTCTTTTTTTTCGAATATATCTACTTTAATCAATACTAATTGCATAAATAATATTTACGTAATGAAATTGTAGTTAGGGAAGATTTTTTAAAAGACCAAAAATTATATCATTATCTAAGGACCTTAACATGGATTAGAATAATACTCATGATTTTATGTTTAGCAAAAGATATTTTTTTCCGTCATATTAAACAAGCATAGACATTTTATGTTGTATTTTTTAAGTAAAATTTAATTAGTTAAAAAAAAGTTATTAACTAACTAATTTAATATATAAAAACTGCGTATAAAACAAGTAAAGTAAAAAAGATCAGAAAAATCTTAATGCATATAAAAAAGTAAAAAAATTTTTAAATCTAAGCTTATGAAATTCAACTGACTTGCTATGCTTCTTTTACAAAGTTTAATATTACTTTTAAAAAAGTTTTTTTTATAAAAGATATTTATTTTATATACGATCATTCTGTAAATATTAATGATGCAATTACTACCTTTTGCTGCTTGCAATCTTAATATCAATAATAAATAATAAAAAATAATTAGTATGTGAATATCTCGTATATGTTTTGTAAACTAATTATTGTCTTGACTTGGATAATCATTATTATTCATAAGAAACAGGAAAAATAAAATTATCTCAAACTCAATAGAAAAATTAGTTTTTTGATAGGCATTATCATATATTATCTATGCGTAACAGGAAATAACATCTTCCTTTAATTGTTTCCTGAAATTCAGGTCATTCGGAACTTATAACTGTAATCCATCGTAATATTTTTTTAGTTTGCGCAAATATGCTAAATGAAATATGTACTGTTGTTATTTAATATTTTTTATATTTTTATTACAATTAATGTTGCTTAATTTGTGTAACGTTTTGTATTATTATTTTAATGCAATGGTTGCAAATTAAGTCAATTAAAAACAGCAATACCTTCTTTGACGAAATATTCCTAACTACAATTTTCTGAGATTTGTTCTAAGATATGCCCTGATATTATAATTTAAAAAAGAAATCGAGATTTATAAATTTTGTCGTTGTATTTATTCAATTAAATGATATTAAAGCAATAAATACATTGTGTTGAAGATTTATAAGAAGATCGTGTTACATTTATAAAATTTATAATACGCTATATTTGTTAGTATTATAACAAAATAAATATTTACTTGCAAACAATGTTTACTTATATACACAATGGATTTTTTCATGAATGTTTTCATTACTGTACGAATTAAATATTAAGTAATTCGCTACATTGAATAAATAAATTCTATTTTTACATTTGTTTAAGATATTGTATAATACTTAAATTAATTTTACATTACACGATGATTTATCTACACAGTTATTAGATTATAACTAAGAAATTTAAATACTTTGAATACTTACAGACGAATGTAATAGGTGTTAAGTTTAGTTTATTGTATTAATTTAGTTGAAAAGAGCATTTAAACCAAAGTACGCAGTCGCGGATTAGCTTAGACGATAATGTATGTATATATTTACCGCCGTGTGATAACATGAATGAAGTAGTCATTTTTCAATTGCAACCATGTACTAAACTTAGTGTAAGGTATTTGAAAAGTCCTCGATACGATATTCTATCCTATGCGATAAAATGAGACCCTTCGTTCAAATACAAAAGACCTAATGCTAACATAGAATTCCCTAACTATACTTTAGTATAAAATGAATGAGTGAGTCACACGAAAATACACAGATATTGTCGAGTGTATCAAACCTGAATGGAACACTGCCGTGAAGTAAACTTTCTCCGAATCAAGTACTGAAGATATTTTAACAAGCTCTGGAACAGTCTTTTACTAGTCATTGAAACTGATGCAAGATCATTTAAAAATAATATTCTAAGATAAACGCAAATTAACAACTTGTATCTACAATATTTCGTGAAAACATATGATCTCAAATATACCCAATATAAATTTTTATTGTATATAATAAATAATCTTATGTGTGTCTATTTTCTCCTTTTAAATTATAATTATATTTCTTTAGCATACTAAGGAATTTTTAGGCATTAAAAAAAAAGATTAGCATTAAGCGTTTAATAACGTTGCTGTAAATAATGTAACAACAACATAATTTACAAATTAGTAAATTAAAAGCTATCCTAGCCAATTGTCATTTCAGAAGAGTCCATAATCATTTTTTTATAAAGTCCAAATAAAATTAATGGTAAAACATAATGATGATAAATGTTCAGTATAATTCAATTTTATTAACTTCAATTAAAAATTGATTAGTTACCATCGATGAAGATCAAGAGTCGCATCTGTTGTTTTACGATGGCGATATTCTATTATCAATGACTTCGAGTGTCAATAAATTTCAAATACTCAAATTACGAGTGGAATTTAAATTCAAAGACTTATATGTAAAAAATTGAAAAATTAATATATAATCTCTCGTTCTAATGAATCATCAACTAATCCATGAACGAAGATTTAGAAATTAATATCACTTTAACAAATGAAAAAAAAATTAAAGAAAAATTAAAAAAATGAAAAACCATCATTGATACGTAGATTTTGAAAAAAGATTCACAATTAATCAAACCACTTTTTTTTTTCTTTAAAAATAAACAAATATATCATTGTCGTAGTTAAGAAGCGTGAAAATGTAAAACCAATATAATACCAACCTCAATGTTGATAAAAATTTAGTTTTTGTTATTAAGTGTTACATAAAAAAAAAATTATAAAAATATTAGAAATACTTAATTTAAACTTTAGATCTATATATACTACGAATAGCAATAATCAAAGAAGTACAAATAATATTTTACAAGATAGTGGAAAAATTATTACATTTATTCAGTGATTAAGAAAACATGAAATGTTAATAAATTTTTTTTTTTGAAAAACGCAAACAATGCTATGAATGAAGAACGTAAAAAGTAAACATGGATATTAATAAACATTCAGAACTGTGAAATTAAAAATGATAATATTCTTACAATGATATTCTGAAAAAGTGTAATTAATAACAAAATAGTAATAACAATTTTAGACTCTCATTTTTCAATATTTTTAACTTGACAAATTATTTTATTTTTTTAAAAATAATTTCAAATATCTTTTAGTAAATTTGTGCAATCATTTATACAAAATTTGAATTTGAAACTATGGATCAAAGAGCTCAATAAATAACATGAGTCTATTATATGGATTAAAAAAAAAATAAGAACATAAAATCTGACTTTTAATATTCTTTTACAAGTATTCGTCATAAATAAAGAATGTAGAGAACTTATGATTCGATAAAAGAATGAATTATAAACAAAAAAAAATTTGTACAAAAAAAAATATAAAAGTTATGTTAAATTCAATTGGCATGTATCATAAGCCAAAGTTTTTTAATCGGTACACATTAAAGTCTCGAGATTTAGGCTTCAATAATTTTATAAAATTGAATCCCGGGTTTTAACGATATGTTTTTACACTTTGTTGCCCTTCAGAAAATTTTAAATGTATTTGAAACTGGTGTTTAGTTATGGTTATGAGAATACGAGAGACAAAAAAAGAAGTAATATAAAAAAACCGGCTCGAGAGTAGTTTGCATTTTAGATTTGCATGTGTTAATTTAGACGAATGTGCAAATATACATGGATAAACAGAACAGTTTAGTGGACTAACATTGTTGCAGTGAAAAGATACTTTGTTAAGAAAGAATTTTGCCGTAATGTTTGATGTAAGAAGCTCGGCTAAATAAAATGTGTAAGAATTTCAAGAAGAAATTTTAATTGAAAAATTTCAAGTATTATCCCATTGGATTGCACGAAAGGAGTTAGCATTACTGAATATATATATATAAATAGTGTACTGAATATATATATTTGTACAATAAAGTATTATAAAATCTACAAGATACTAAAATGTAATAGCTAATGTACCATCGAAACTATCTAGATACCCATTTATTGCAAAATAATGTATTCTGCGAGTTGTGCAATGCAAATTCGTCTTGTATATTGCAATTTAAAATTGAATAAAGAATAAAGAGAATTATTCAAAACAGAAATTTGTAGATTGCGTTTGGTAAGATCACACTTTGCAAAATACAAGGTATAAATGTAGCGGTTGATCGTCGAGAAAAAGCTTGCTGAGAAAAAATAATGCTGAACGACACAGAGGAGAAGGTAATGGTTCAGCTTGGCAGTTTGTCTATGAAATTCCACTCCATGTTCACTCTCTGTGTGTATGCCGTATTATGGTATTTGTATGCGCGTGGGTGCGGGTGAGGTTCATGAATCATTCGGTCGATGGACTGCGAAGCGCTAAGAGTTTCAAAGTTTAAATAAAGTAATAAAGGTGTCGGCTGGTATTTCTCGCAAGGGGTAAAGTAAGAGCCGTATTTTTGAATCGCTTTTTTTTTATTAAGAGAGAGAGAGAGAGACTAAGGAAAAAAAAGAGAAGGTAAGAGTATGGCCATTGTTCGGAACGCTAATTGGGGTGGATGGAGTTGGTTAAATGGAAGGGCGAGAAGGCGAAGGTCGATTCGCGCAGGAAGCGTAGGGGTCGAGTGGAGTCGATTTTCCGGGGGGGGGGGGGGGGGGGGGTGGAGGCGCGACAGGCGCACGCGGCGATGAGATGTAGTGGCGACGGAGTGGAGGCTCGGCGCGGTTTTCGGTTAGGGGCGAGGAGGTTTGATCTACGAGGGATCCGCGGCCCTCGACTTCTCCCGTAGGAGGCAGCCAGCCGAGGCCGCGTTTCCCTGAGTTCCCTCGTCGCCCCCGGCAATCGATACCCAGCGGGTATTTTCTCCTACGTCGGCTCGACTGGCGGGCGAGCGTCGGACGTCGATCGAGCCGCGGAGTCGGAGTCGTCGGTGGCGGGAGGGGGGGAGGGGGGCGCGCGCGCGAGTCAGGAGACGGGGAACAGGAGAGTTTCGCAAGTCTTGCGCGGAACCGGACCGATTTCTCGAGGCCGCCACTGGCCTTCCGGGCAAATTAAATCCTTACGTGCCCAGGAGTTTCGCGTTGGGAATTACGCGACGATAGCCTATCGAGTGCGCTTGTGAACCACCTCTGGATATGCACGTGTGTACACCTGTAATTGTGCGCGCGCGCGCGTACGTACGCCTGCCTATAAAAAAAATACTTGTAAAATTAGTTGCGCAATGCGCTCCTTGATTCGCGGTTGCGCGAGATAAAATGCGACGGCTGACCCAAGGGTTATTACGCTCCTTCTCGACGTCGGTTCGATGGGACCTCGCGGCTCGCCCTGCGCTCTCTTTCCCTCTCTCCCTCCCCACCAAACCCTCCCGCTCTCTCTCTCTCTCTCTCTCTCTCTCTCTATCCTTCTCTTTTGAACGATGACCATGCGACTGACCAATCAAACGGGCGCGCACTTTTTTAATTGGCCCGACTGGCCTGCGATCGACCGCCTTTCTGTTAATTTTGAGAAAAATTGCGGCTGCCAGCGAGTCATTTGTTGTATAAATGTGAGAAACGACTCGAGCATTCTCGACATCATTTGGACGAGTCGTTCCCAGATTTTCTTTTGAGCAATTAGACCCCAAATGTTAAATCGGCCTTTTTATTTTCTCTCCGAGCATGAAATTCGATGAAGCATTTCTCGGAAAGCTGATCGTTGACCTTTAATTTTACGAAAATTCCCTTACTACTTGATACTTTTGTTCCAATTTCAAATATTTACCTTGGAAAATGGTAGTACAACTATTTTAAAAATAAAGAACTCTTAAGTGATAATTAAATAAGTGTATACAAGTATATTAACAGATTATTTAACAATTTTTTAAAATGTCATCAGTGATTTTACCAGTAATTTTATAAATATATTTCTCATTTATTAGCCCGTTAATGTTTGTATTATTTATTTTTAATTTATATATACGGATTACTATTATAAATGTTTAGAGTCCCTGAGCTATTTAGATCTAGATTTTCAATGGAATTAAAAGAGCGATATCTTATATGTAGGTTACGTAACATAAATATTACTTGTGTAATGATTACTTGTTTAATGACAAATTGTATTATAGTTACACATTCAATATGCAATCAATAAATCCATATATCATTACAGAGAATAAGCCACTATTTTATGTTAAAGTGTAGTTTAATAATACAACTATAGATATATTTTAAATATTTGTCAAGTAAGTGACAATTTGACAAATAAACAGCTTCTTAGTATTTTTGTCAATTATTATTTTCTCTCTCAAAATAAACGAGGTATAATGACTTAATAAAAAAATCAGTTTTAATTCAACTGTTTTATGTGTTTTCGGCGCACTTTTTAATTATTACTTTAAACGTGTATTTTTATTCTAACAACAGTCTTTCTCGTATAGATAAATTTTTAAACAAAGTTCATATTGTTTACAAGCACCAAATGTAGGTGAAATTTAATTAGTTTAACGTTAGCAATTAGAGCAGGCTCACATAATCAAATATTATTATGCGATTTTTGCATAACCATATTTCGTGAGAACGCAATTACTGCGTATACTACATTCCACAGAATTAACTAAGCATATATGTTTAAAGCAATGCACGGATTATCAAAGTAAAATAAACTTTTTTTTACGACTGTTTAATGTCAATAAATAGAAACAAATATGCAATAATTTCCTTTTGCATTTGACAATAGCGTAGGTTCAAATTCATATTCATAATTCATATATCTGAAGTGATTAAAAAATCTCATTTTAGGTAATTCTCTTGTATCGTAAAGCAATCAGTAACGAAAAAATTATTATTAAAATCTTATGCACGTAAAGCTTATAAAATATTGATATACAACTTAGTTGTCTTTCGTATCGTAAGAGAGTTTGCCATAATATTTACAATATTGTCACTATGTTGATAAGAATTAAATTGATAAATACATTTATATTATTATGTAAAAAAAAACCATTTAATTTTTTTTAGCGAAGGTTAATGTAATATATTTTTGGCATACTCTAAACATGCGAAAAAATAAGAATCGTGTTGATTGACGAAATATATGTTTTTGCCTTGTCAACAAACTATTGAAATCTTTTGCTCATTTTTACGTCATGGAAAAGATAAAAAATACCGAGGATTAATTCTCGCAGTTGTTCAAAGGTATACATTGTGGATCATTGTAAAATTGAAATCAAATGCACTTTTAAAAGCATATAAAAAAACTTTTTGAAGAAAAAAGAAAAACACGCAAAGTCGGAATGACATTTAAAATTATACACAGTTTAAAACTAACGAATGTTCATTAAATGTTTTAACGCTAATAAAATTATATATTATAAGAAAATTCGATATTTAATTGAAATTATACCAGCTAACAGAATAATATGTAATTTGAGTACACATTGAAAATCGTTGAAGCCTTATATAATAAACTTTCAATTAATTCATGCAAAAGGATATTGTATTATTGTACTGTTAAGAACGTAAATTTAAAAGCTGATTGCCGTTAATGCACTCGATTGCATAGACTGCACCGACAATTCATTTTTGTCAATATACTTTTGATTTAAGATCGTCTTATTGAACAGGCAAATCATATGGTGATGCTTCATGCCCAGTTTAAAACGAGGAGAGTTGATATGTACGTGCAAAGCCGAAAAAAAAAAAAAAAAAAAAAACGCTCCACCAGCTCGTTTCGACACGGGAGTGCAGATACATTTCTTAGGCGCTATAAATTTGTTTTCCGCATTAAGTACTTTGAAAGTTCCCGCTGTAATAAAAATTGAAGAAGCGGACGCCGAGATGATCTTATTTTCGTGCACACCCTCCTTAACAGGGGGCATTGGTACGATACTTAATCCCGAATGGTATTTTTTGCGGTCATATATTTATTTATGCCCGTGATTCGCCGGGGCTTCCCCTCGCCTCGTCGATACTACGGACTCGCTCTTGGCGCCTTATTTTTCCGCGCGCTCTCGCGAAAGGTCCCGGCAAAATATCGCTCCGGTGTCGGCGGCTGACTAGGGGTCGGTGGCCGGGATCGGGGGCAGGCTCGGAGGAGGTGGTCAACGGTTAGAGCTGGACTCTTGTCGCTGCGAGAGCTGATTTATCAAAAGTAGCGTGGTTTGTTTACCGGCTAAGTAGCCACGATTTATAACGAGCGCGCCTCCGCATGTGCACAATGAAACGCTTCTCTCTCTCTCTCCGCTCCCCCCCCTCTCTCTCTCTCTCTCTGAAGCGCGCATAGAGAGGCTCGCAATGCCGATGGCAATATCGCGCGCCACTTGCGCCCGGAGTATTTACATCACCGGGGAGGAGCCGAGCTAAAGTGGACGCGCGAGGGTCGAGCCGAGGCGCCCTTAGTCGTTGCCCCCGCAGTGTGCCAAAGGTCGAGAGCGCGGGCGAACAGGTGGGGAGCTCGGACGGCTCGCTTCTCGCGACGGAGCCTCGAGTCCCGAGGGCTGCGGGGCTCGCGGGGGAGCCGAGCGAGGGTCGGAAGCCGTGCAAACAACGGACGCCCGGGCGTCCGTTCGCTCGGTTGCGCTGCGCCCCGGTAATGAGCCACGCGTGCGAACACTCGACGAAGCGGATGCCGCCAGATCGGGCGGGACCGTGGCCGGCGCGCTTTCTTACTCGGTGACCTGGTTCGCTCGAAGGAATGCTGCTCCTCCTCCTCCGCCGCCACCACCATCACCCTGCTACCCCCCGCTCGCTGCCCTTCCTGGCAGCCCCTTGGGTATAGCCCAGCTGGCGCACGAGGCCCGACTCCGGGGGGCTCGGCCTTGGCTAAGCCCGCGTCGGCGGCCTGGCCAACGTTGAGGCCTAAGGATCTTTTTCGCCGCTCGGGATCGATTTACCCTTGGCTCCCCGTGCGCTATTATAATCCTCAATTAATGATTAAAGTTCCCTCGACATTGCGACATCTGCCATTTGGCGCTTGTTGTGTAGGTAGGCATCGCGAGTGGAGCGCGAGTTCCACGAATTACATTGCTAAAGTTTCGCACTTGATGAGCGTAATTTACGGGATGGAGAGCGGCGCCCGTTGCTGTTTGTGTCTGTGTGCGTGCGCGCGCCTGCGCTTACCCAGGCGTACATATACTTTTATTCGCGCAACAGCTGTGATTTGCAGCATTTCAGGCTAAATTACCGCATATTGACGCGCATAATGGCACGAATAATGATCGATGAAAAAGAAATGGCTTTAACGTATTATAATAATACTTCAAAGTATTTTTGTAGATGTGGATGACGCGCTAAACGTCAATTGCAATTAAATGTAAAATATATTTTGAAAGATGTATGACGAGTGGGAATTGGTCGGAAATACAGAAACGGCTTACAAATAAGTCGCCTTGATAATTTCGCTTATAAATTGCAAAACATAAATGGCCCATTGATTACATGTAGCTCATAAAAAGCAGTGAAACTTTGCTCAAACGAACAGACAAGTGATTATTATTTGCTTCAAATTGGTCGCGCTTATTAAAGAAATATTACTAATAAAAACACATATTTAGGAAATACTTAAATCAATGCTACAATAGATGACACTGTATGCATAAAGTTTATCATCTAAATATTATGGTTATACAAAATGCAATGATTAAATTTTAAAAACTATCATCGCAGCTACTAAAAAATCCGTAAAGTATGTCTTCATTTAGATTTCGTTAAGTTAAATAATATAAAATAAATAATCTATTTGCTTAAATTTTCCAGAAATTAATATTACATTTAGACAAATTCATCATTTCGGGCGAGCATTTTTTTTTATAATCTTACTCTATTTTATATTCCATTCATGGATAACAAATACTTTTTAAGAATTTCGTTTATATACTACGTTTATAAACTACGGTGTTTTAAAGTGTTTAAAAGTACGCAGAAAGATGCATTGAGTACGTTAAAGAGTTATGAAATAAATAAATCTCAGTTATTACTCATTCATTGAAAATATAATTATTTGTAACGTTTAGGGCTGAGTGTGCCAGGCGATGATCATTCATTGATAAATTTCAATGGGTAATGCTCGTCGAGTTTTAAGAAAGTGGTTTTCAAAGTTCAAGGTATTACTAATCTATTTAAAATGTATTATATCCTCAAGCGGGAGATAGCAATAATAAAAAGAAGGAACTACGAGGGCCTTTAACGTGAGTCATTACAATTCAATAACGGTGATTTCATCGATAGTTAAGTTTGGGCTTAGGGTTATAGTTAAATTTGACGTTAGGGTCCGACCCAAGGCACCAAACGCAGAAAAGTAGGAGGATTTAAAAAAAAAAAAAAGAAGAAGAGAGGAGCTTTAACGAGCCAAGATAATTCCATTCGAACCAATGAAAGCAAGCCCTGCTACTCCGTTACGCGCATCGCGGCGGATCCTCGACAGCGTGGCGCACTTCGTTACACGCGCGTCTTGTACACTGCGGCAGCCCGGGCGCGTTATCGGGAAGCGTTGGCAAAAAGATTGGCGCATCGACCGCGAACGGCTTGGCGGCTTCGTCCCCGGGCGCGCGCAACGGCCCGCCATTAAAATTAGACGAGAGCTCCTCGCAATCGGTCTTGCCCGTCGCGTCGGGCGATGGTGCCCTTGAGGCTCGGGGTGAGGGGGTGTGGTTGGATCATTAATCGGGCTCCGCGCGCGGAGCCTCGATAGCGCGGGCCGGGGCGGGGGGTGGCTTCGGTTAACGATGAGAGCGCGATTCCGTTCCCCCGCTAATAATGCCCCGGCGCGGCTAATTAGTTCCGCCCGAGAGCCTCGGCGACCGCGACTCGGCCTCGGAGGTCACAGGGGACGGCGGCAGGGACGCGTGACGTCAGCGAAACGTCGCGCCCTCGCAGCCACGTGCAGCATCGGCCGGAGGGGGGGGGGAGTCGGTCGGGGGAGGGACGCATGCGTGAATCACGCGAGGATCGAGCGCGACCGGAAATACACCCTCCGCGCTCCCGCCGAGCCCGGGACTTTTACGAGCCGTGCATTTTTAAGGATTCGCCAATTGAGCGGAAGGCGAGGGCTTTAACGGCGCCCACGCCCACCCCCCGACTCTTGTCCCTCCGACCAGCCCATGCGGCCGGCCCCCGTCCCTGCTCAATAGAGTGCGAAAGCACGAGTGCATTCGCATGTTTAAAGGGACTCCATTCGCGCGTTGTTTGCGCGCATTTTCATTTGTAATATACGGGGGCACTCGTACGCCCATTTAACGGTCTCGACAATATTAGTAAACTGCATTCGTGAATATGTCGTATTCTGTTGCTCGGCTTCGCTACAATCGTAATTTATATTTCTCCACTGCGTTATACAGCCTTTCTTTAAATATTAGCAATACTCGATTAATTACATGCCGCGTAAAAAAAAACACGACAACACGTGAACTAAGTATACAAATTGTAAGCTAATAGTAAACTGAATCGAGTAAATCAGATTTACAGCTGTTTTTGAGTGCTGTTTCGGAATCAGCAAGGAATTAGGGGGGGGGGGTATGTGCGCGCCTGTGGGAGTGTGTGTGTGTGTGTGGGTGCTTTTGAGATTATATAACGAGACGACGGGACTAAGGTATTAGCCAAACAAATAAATGGCTATTATCAATCAATTCTCTCCGCGAGACTTGTAATTATACCTTGATTTAGAGCGAAGATTGTTTTTAAAAAAGAAAACATATTCTCTGGCAATGGCTTCTATTAATATTCCTCATTGTGAACTATTATTAATCGATTGTGAATTATTTAAACGTGTACGCATATATACGTATGTGTGTGTGTGTGTGTGTGGGTGTGTGTATGACGAAGGTGTTACGCGTTTAAATAATTCATAAGTGTATACAAATGCGCACACGGTACATCCTATAAGACTCAACTTCTTTAATTTTTCATTAAAATGCATTATCGGTCATAATTAAGTTGCCGCGTACTCCTTTTTAAAAAGTAAACATTAGCCGCTGGTATTCCCTTACATGCACAAAAGGGTTGTTGAACGACCGAAGTAAATATACCATAAGCAGGGAGATCTCATTGCTCTGGTATCATATGCAAATGTTTTCAGATTATGTATCTTTCGTATTTTAATTTTTCACAGAAGCTAATTTTCTTTGTTCGGCGCGACAAATTTGATGCACGAATTTCCATAAACCAGCGAAGGAAATAATGTTAACATAAAACCCGAAAGTAAAGATTATCAATTAGTATGCATCGTCGAGTAATAATGGCTAAATTAATCAAGGATAATAATTGCTTTGGCAATAGCATCCCATAGCTTTTAAAGAAATTAAAAGTACACGCGAATTCGCAATTAAAAAAAAAAAAAGATGGAATAAGTTGTCTGAATTGCTTAAAGCAACAACAGTACAATGGACAATAAAGATGCAATCATTCGAAGAATTTATATCAATCTCTTGTATCCGTTCGTCAAACGATTCAAACGATTTAATAAACCAGTTACACCATTTAGTACCTTAGATTTACATGTCGTACTAGAGTGCATTATAAAGATTAATTACTTGGCGGAAAAACAGGAGTGCTTAGGGTCGCACTATGGGCTCTTTTTCTCGGTAGAACATTTGTATCGTGACATTTTATGTGCACGCATAAGCATTGGTACATGGCCTCTAAAATGCCAGAGCTCGGCTTAAAATAGAAGCAGATACAAAACAAAAGTCCAGAGACAATGGAAATAAATGAATTAGCAGTTGCATGGCGCAGGTGGCAAAACAGCGCAGAGGATTGTACAAGTGTCGCCTGATTTCTGGTTCGGTAGGCGGGGGGGGGGCCGGCCGAGACCATTTGGCTAAGCAGATCCGAGCTTGGCGGCGGTGGGCACACACACACGCACACACCGAGTCGTAAATCAAACGCGAAACCAAAACGAAAAATTCACACGCACGGGACACGAGCGCGCTTTCTATAAAAGTTCGTAATCGCGAGCAGCAGCACGGCTTTGCTTTGCGTAAGCTAATTATATGCGAAGAAAAAAAAAAAAAAAAAAAAAAAACAAGGAAAAAAGGGTAGAGCGCAAAAGTATTGCGCAAGGCTCGCGCATTCGGAATGCGCGCATTGTATTTCGAAGTCCGAAGGAAAGTACGCCGGGAGTGAGAAAATTTCGAAGAGCGCAAAGCCTCTCAACCGCATTAACAGCCGCCGTATTTCCAAGCTCTCGAGGCTTCTGGAGGAAAGCGCGCCGAGCTCCTACGCAAAAGGGCGCAATGGTTTATTTACGCTGACCGGGGCGCACGCGGGCTGGATCTAATTGATGGCGCGCGGTGGGAAGCTGCGCGCGACTGCCGAGGATAAAATATCCGAGGCCGGGAGGACGCAATGCTTTCGGCGGAGGCTCAGCCAATTTCATCGGCCGAGGAATAAAGAAGCAGGCGTATTTTTACCCCGGGGCTTTAAAAGCCGACGCCGCAGGAAGAGCAGATCTTCTTTCCACGCGAGCGCGTCGCCGCGGCGTCCGCCGGATTGTCAAAAGCCCTGGAGAGGCACAACCGTGACCGGGCTAATTTAAGCCCCCCCTGCATATTTTACGCTCGCGACTCCGTCCTGGCTCTCTCTCTCTCTCTCTCTCTGCCTTCCCCCCCCCCTTCCGGGCCTTGGACGGGCGCTTCCTCCCCGTGCCGCCGACTTCCCCCTTGCACGCCAAATACGCGCCTCGCTCGTTATTCCCAACCTCTGCTACTTACCCTCACCCCCGCACACTTTCTTGTCCTGACGAGTTTCACCCGACGACTTCTCGCAAGAGCCTCGCGTCTCTGAGAACAAATGGCGGATGCGCGTCTTGCAGGTTTTCTCCGTAGGCGTGCGTGCAGCCATTAGCGGCTGGATTCGTCGGCCCTTTCCCAACTACGGCGTTGCTACACTCCCTCGCGAGGGGATATCTGTCTTGCGCTTGAGCCTCGTAATGGAAGTATTATTGCTCCTCCGAGCAAATTGTGGCGAGTCATTTCGCAATGCCAAGGCTTGTCGTTGACGCGCATTTTGGTAAAGGCCTCCGTACGTATTAATATTGTAATATCGCGAATGCAAAAATTGACCTCAATTTAGTGATTTTGGAATTTGCATTTGACATCAGCGTGGGATATCAGAATACACTCGCGGCTGATTAGATCGCGGTGAAAAAGCTATTTTCTTTTTTCAAAGCTAACCAGTGCAATTATAAAATTAAGTATTAATGTTATTCATAAAAGATTGCTCATTCGGCTCTTATCGGTTCTCGAAATGATCGGTACAATAATTCCGCGCTTTTTTTATTTTTTCTGCTCTTCCTTTGTTAAATATTGGAAATCAATGACAAGTGAGTAAATTTTGCCGGAATAAAAATATAGAATCGTACTGTTACATTTTTAATCTTTAATATAACATCAGCCCTTGAAGGCTAATTTTTAGCAATTCTTAAATAACAGAAATAATATAATATTAGAATTTGTTTTCGGTAAGATATATATTGTTTACATTAAATTTTACAATTTTGAAACAAAATACGTCAACCTCAATATAACGAATATAAATGTGTTAATTTTAATGTAGACATTGGCACATTATTTTATGATTCATTATCTTAAAATTAAAATATACTACTAACAAAGAATTATAAATCCGAAATTTGAAACATTTTGCAATGATCGTTGTATAAATTTATCTATTTTGAAGTTTCATTTTTATCAGCGATTAATTTTTTTAATTCAATTGGAGAAAGGAATTTTTTTTGTGTAATTTTATTTGAATTTCATTCGTTACGTTAATTATTCTTTTCTATTACGTGTCAGCAAAGACAATGCATTTTAATATTTCAAAATGTTTCAAACTGTCCAAACAATGATATTCGAGAAAGGCTCGATATTTTTTTTGTTGACAAAGGTCAAGTATTAATTAATAAAGTTGTTATGAATTCAATACGCTACGCGAAACAAAAGGGTTTAAAACTCAGTAATTAGATGGTAATTCATATTATTCTGCATGCAGTTTTAAAATTTGAGCGCACTGTCACAGTGATTGGAAGGAAAGTAAGCATACACGAACGAAGAGAGTCGCTTATGTAATAACGTCATCGCCTTAAAGAATTCACAGATTTTTGTTAATTTTCAGTGTGGAATTTTTTTTTTTTTATATATTTCCAGCGCAGAGCTTCACTCGGTCGTACTCGAGTCTGACAACTCGATTAACATTGTGGGTAGTAACGATGCATCGACGATCGTAAAAAATGTATTCCATTCATTAGACAATTTACGCAAATGTGACATTGTTCTCGAAAGATCGTCTCTTAACGAGATGAGCCTGTGCGCGCAGCTGAAAATTATACGAGGAAAACGAGTCGCTTCATTCGGACGCTACTCTTTTCCCATGGTAAAGCGGCACACAAGTCTTAGACGAGTAAGGCCGAAGCGTGTCCCCCGCGCCCCTCAACTCATCTAAGCGCGAGCGATATAAGCGAAACAGCCGAAAAAGTTGCTCTCGCCGTTATCGAGAAGCGCGATTTACATTTAGCGGCCGACATCCGCGATCGTTGAACAAAGCCTTATCGAATGCCCAGGAATTCTTCATTGGGATCTTCTACACGGGATCTTCCCACTCGATTACTTTAATCTCAACGCCTCCGAGGCCGAGTCTGCTGCGTGTCGGTGCGCGCGCGTATCCATTTACACGCTACGCAGTTACGAGGCACTTGAACTTTAACGGACCCCTCGCTTCGTCTTTCTCACGCGTCTCGCTCATTCGCCTTCCTCGAGGAGCCGCGAGCGGTTCCGGCACCAGGAGTGACCTCGACCGACCTCGGCTCCTGGGCGAAGCCGGCCGCTTCCGGCACGGGCATCGCCGGGGCGCGGCTCCTGGGCCACCGCCAGGACTTGGGTCGCGCGGTCAGAAGTCGAGGGACGCCCGGGAGCGGGGCTCGAGGATAGTTTGCCCAATGACGCGGCCTCGTTGGGCTCGATTATAGTCGCCGACTCAGTCGCGTCTCGACTCCTTTTGCCCCCGGGGGTGGGGGGAAGCTCGAAGAGCAACGGGTCGTCGACCGGCGCCTTGCCCTAGGGACCGCGCGAGGCCGCGGCGGACTGGGCCGGGGAGGAGAGGCGCGAACGACCCCAGAAGCCCCGACTGGGGAGGAGTCACTCGACTGCGCCTCTCGGTCGCCGCGGCTCGGCCTCCCCGGGCCTGCAATTACGGAGGAGCCTCGGCAGGGCGCTCGGGAGAGGAGCCGACGAGGACACTCGAGAGGCGCCACGGAGAAGAATTTCACGCTTCTCGAGAAGGCTCCCGCGTAATAATTTGCGGGCTCCGCCGCACCGGCCAACCCCATAGTTGCATTTATTCAACGCCTTGGCCCCCCTTTCTTAGCGACTACTCGTCGCGGGTTCCTGGATCGTACGCCTTTCGCTTTGTCCTTCTCGCCTCGCCCCGCTCTCCGTCCCGCTCCTCCATCATTCGCATCGTCGTAAGCTCGGAGGCTGCCCGGACTCCGTGACACGCACTTCTCAATGGACACACGCAAGTCACGTTTTTCCGGAGGGTCTCCCGTATATTTTGCCCCCCCGTCTATCGCACTCCTGCTCTCCGTCTGAGAGCAACTTTTCGCAACGCCTTGCTCGCTCTCTCTCTCTCTCTCCTCCCCCCTCGTTTTATCGCTCGCTAAGGCTCTTAAGCCCGGTCCACAGGCATTCCGAGCGTCGCATTATTATTTTCCTCTTATTCGCCGTGTCGCCCGTCTACTCGATGTTTAATAGCGCGCGCGGCTCGTGCGCGTGCGTCGCGACCCGATGCTTAGCGTAATGAGTTCGTTTCTCGCGACGACCCGCGTAGCACCGAGGCGCGCATTCGTTCCCCCTATTTATCGTATAAATGTCTCTCTCCCCCCCCCGGTCTCGTTCATCCTCTTGTTTGCCGGCCTCGCGCAGTCTTCGCTGCTCTCGCACAGCGCAGCGGCTTCGCGCCCGTTGGACAACGACAATCCAAGGGAGACGACGAGCCGGAGAATAATCGTGCCGGCGCGGAGCGAAGCAGAGCCAAATGGTCTCTCCGTTGGAAGCTCCTGGAGCGCCGAGCTCGGCTGCTCGATCGCGATCAATGCGCCCCCGTCACTCGGTGCACGACGACGTCGCTGCCACTCCTCCCGAGGCCCCTCGCGACTTCGATGCTCTTGCCCTTGCGGCCGCCCTGGAACAAAGTGGCTTCTCCTATCATATGCGCGCGCGCTTATTCACTCGGCATTGCAAAGCATCGAGTCACCCTCGATCGGAGGCGCCGGAGTCCTTTAGGAAAGAGCTCGTGCCACCCACCTGGAGCTGTCGGGAAGCGGATGCCCTGTCGAAAGCGACATCGCTGATACGCGCGCATTTGCGACCAGCCATTGATAACTTCGTACTTGCCAGACACTTTGCGACATTGTTTTATGACACGGGTGAGCGTATCGGTTATCTGGCGCTCGAGCTTCAAATACTAGACGCCGTACCCCGACATTATCGACTCGGTTACTTTTACGCAAGCTCGTATTGCAGATTTGCTCAGTATCGTGGAAAATCTTGTATTTTCGTTACGCCATATAAGATTGCGGAATATTTTAATCAACTTTCTACGCTCGGCGAGTCGTTTTGAAAGTCGATAAAATTCGCACTTTGAGCGTAATTTATTCGCGTTCGCTATTTTGAGCAAACACTAGTCTGGTGCTTTCGTATCATTGGGCATTTATATATTTGCTATTAGAAATGCGCCGAGAAAGACTTTTTCGTACAAAGCAAGGAATGAACCATACTCGGTAAACTTTCTTTCGTCAACTCATCGAGGCACTTTGACTCGTTCTTGCTTTAAGCATAATTAAAAGATCTCTAGCATTCAAACAGGAGCGTTCGTCGGCAAATTGCCTACACAAGGGAATTGCATTTATGGCATTAGCAATTCTTTAAAGATCCAGATGTTCTCGACGTGAAATAGCCGGCATCAATACCAATATATTTAGGATACCGTTTGGCATTCAATGTTACTAGGAATAAATGGGCGTGACGTGCGTAGCCTCTGTTATGCTGTCCTTCTTTTTATCTAGACCCTGGCCAAGGGTGAAAATTTGCAACCACAACTTTTTTTGCATACGAGACAGCATTGAATGCGTTTGCGCCATAAGCTAACGATAATACCTTGGGGGGAGAAAAATATGTGCCTTTTTTTTGTTCAACTACACATGCGTGGCATTCTATCGATAGTCAATAATCATTAGCTCAATTGAATAAGTCCGAAGGAAGAAAATTCTTAATCAATGCTTATGCGCTGGGAGCGAACAATGGATAATTTATCGATCGGATCTGCATTTACCGGGTACGTACTTTCCGGATCTGAAGTGAAGTAATCGTCTCGCGAAACTGGCCTAATTGCAAAATCCTTTATTATTAGCGGGCAAAATATCGATCTTGATACGGCCTCAAAGTACGCCTGGCATTCGACCTCCTTCCAGCGCCCAAAAACGTACAATGAGATCACTTTCTCTCCGCTCGATGATCCATTACGAACGAAGGAGAAGGCGCTGATTCGAAGTAAGGAGCGAGGCGGCACATGTGCACTCGCAGCCGTGTATTGTGTGGCGCGAGTAGATAAACGTTACTCGAACGATTAGCTTCGAGGCGTATCTACGGCACATGTAAATAGAATGCCAGTACGTTTATCTCATTCCTTTAAGAAGCAATGGCATATGAGCCGATGTCGAAACGTATAATTTATGCATTATACAAGGGCTCGTATATAAATATTATGGTTTTTACGAGAGCTTTGAAATGGCCGTACAGTACGTTTAGAATTATTTTTCGGACGGTAATAAAAGTGCCCTAATTGTTCGCCAATATTAAAGATACTTTCGTTCGGTCGTTCTAATTTCATGCTCAAAATTTATTTTACAATTATTAAAGATCTTAATTACCATTGCCTTGATATTTTTAAGTGAACCTTACATCGGAATTCATCGCAATTAAAAGCTTATAATTCTAATATTTATCATTATCTTGATCGCGACACTTTATCACTAAAATGAGCTTTTATTTATATCAATGTGCTCTTCTTAATTATGTTTTAAAAAAATGCCTATCAGTTATCCAAGATTATATAAATTTTTTTATCAACATAAAGAAGATAAAGTGTTTTGTTAAATGCGCTGCATTATTCCTAAGCGAGATTTAATTTATTTAATATTTAAGACATTTGTTTCGCGATCTTCATCGTATTTTTTAAACCTTTAGTATTTTATACGAGATGGGAGAAAGCCAAAATTTATGTGTTTTTAAAATGTCTTACTGTTAGTATACTTAATCATAATAAATTCCCCCAGAAGTACCATTTATGGTGAACACTATCTTGACAAAATAACTGTCAAGTAAATTAGTGGATATTTTGTACATTATACAAGATAGATTATCTTCAATCATTTTTATTTCTTTTAAAATTTATGCATCTTATTTATGAGTAGAGCATGTATTATATTTTAAGTTTTCTGTATGACAAGGAAGTACATGTAGGCTCTTATTATTTAGTACGTGTATTCATACTCGTCATTCTCTATTGTATCGACAAATTTTTTATGGTGCATAAAAATGGACATTTATATAAAAAGGAAAATAAATATTAAACCATTTTTTTTTTTAAATTAACAGCATCGTACTGATTATGAGAATGCAATGATTATTTTAATTGCTTGATATTTATCATTATTTAAAAGACATGAACATAAAAATAAAGAATATTTATTATGTTACAGGTGAGTTACAGTAACGATCCTTTGACAAATCTCCTTGGTTACGTAAGTATAGTATGAAAATTTTTTGCTTTACAACTTTGCAAATGTGTTTACTTTTGCAAAAAATATTATGTTTTTAACACACTTTCCTTATAATTATTATGCAAGGGTAAGTATATTAATAATACCAATTTATTCTCATTTCAATCATTTTAGTCTTATGTAATAATAACCCAAAAGTACACAGTTAACTTGACATTACGTACCACTTTTGTAGGACTGTATTTTAATAAATCATTTTTGCAACGATTTTTACAAATCTATTCTCGGAATTACATTTCTTTAGGGTTAAATGGAAATTCATAATATATGCTAATGCACTTAACGAGGCTTGAGAACTTCCGAACAAGAAAGTCCAGTCTTAAGGGGACTGAGAATAATTAGTGAAAAAAAAAAAAAAAAGAATAAGTTTACGGAGAGAGAAAGGAGGCACGAAATTGAGTTAGATAAAATTAATACGGAGAGTGACGTGCGACGAAAAGGCAACTGTTGAATCGAGCGATGCAATTGCGTCGGCCATAAATTTTCAAAAAAACGTACGCTCCTTCCGCATGCGCGCGTATAAAGTATCACGGGCGGAAAATGGAATTTTAAATCCTATTAAGGAGTCAATCATACTTTGGCCCGACAATCTCACTCACAATCAGCATAAATAAAAGCGCCGATGCCGACAAAAAGGAAGGGAAAAAGTAAACGCCACCAGCCGAGAGTCCATTCAACGAAAAATGAATGATCCTGGGAAAAAACCAGCCTAACCAGTAAGGCAGCGTAGAAAGCCGAAGAATGAAAAAAAAGGTCAGCGCTAGTCAAAGCGGCATAGTCCAGGCGATTGCGAGGTTCGGAGAGATGTCGAGAAAGGTGAAAAGCGAGAGCGGCGAGGGAAGGGGCCAGCGAGAGAGAGAGAGAGAGAGAGAGAGATGAAAAAAATGCCACAAGGGCGCAGAAGCCAAGAAGCATCTTGATTCGCAATTACGTACGCCAGGACACACTCG
The DNA here is from genome assembly GCA_018907135.1 of Kradibia gibbosae. Lineage (NCBI taxonomy): Eukaryota > Metazoa > Arthropoda > Insecta > Hymenoptera > Agaonidae > Kradibia > Kradibia gibbosae. The sequence continues at coordinate 5,333,375 of JACCHX010000003.1, forward strand.
GCTTTAATCTCTCGGTGCGCTCGGGATTATTATTATCGTCGCGCCCGGCATTCGGTGTCCCTCGGCTTCCGCGGAATGCAGTCGCCGTCACCGGCGTCGCTGCCTTTCTCGCCTCGTTGAAAAATAGGCGAACCCATGACACGCGGCTTGCGAAATTTAACACTCCGCGATCGCTTCGCGATTACTCAAGACTCTGGGCTTTCGCAAAGCCTCGCGCGGACGCCCGCGCGAGACTCACCGACGCGGCTGCTACGTGCCGAGAAGACTCCGGGGGCCGATTTCTTCTTATTCCGCCTCTTCTTTTACTGACGCCTCTTCTTCTTCATTATCTTTTTCCCCGTAAGCTCGGCTCCGCAGTTACGAGGTGATCCCTGTGGCGCACCGAGCCATAAGCCGGACGATATCCGAGCTCCTCGCGAACGCGCTCAGCGTTTGTTTACGTTTTCCACGGCAGTCTCGCGCCTCGGCTCCCCCGCGCTTACGGAGAACGTCGCCTCGGCGACTCTGGTAGCGCACTCGGGGCGCTCCCACCGTCGATCGGGCCCTTCGCAGCGGCCCTCGAGCATCTGCCCTTCGATCGGCTGGCCCAACCGATGTCTCTAACGCGCCTTCATTCGTCGATGACGCACGCGAGAGCACGTAATAGCGAAACAATACCGTCGGACGTTTTAATTGAATAATGCCTTTCGTAACGGCCCGATGCTCGGCTGCTTATGCAATCGATCGCAATGAAATTATTATTAACGCGCAGGTGCTTTCGTATCGAGCGCCTTTTTCGGAAAACTCCGGCAATTTTGTACGCGGGCCGCTTGTAATCGCTTGTTGTCGGGGCCCGACGCGAGTCCACTCCATCGGAGAAACTCCTTGTTTTAAATAATGTGCAGCGGCGCGCAGTGCGTAGTATTGCGTGGCGCGTTTTCTCGATTAAAAATTATCGAGTTCGTCCCATTGCGAGCGGTCGCTCTTTCCCTCGGCTTTCTCGACAGCAGTGCTCGCACTTTTAAGCGACAGAGTCCGAAAGTCGCGTAATCAATAATTACGCTAGGCCGACCGAGTCTAATATGGACTTATTTTTTATACCCCGGGAGGTAGGAGTTTTTTCAAAATCATTCCGAAGGAGCTCGGATTCTGGCAGCTGCCGCGAGAAATCCACTTTACACCTTATCAAGCGGAATTTGACGTTCCGAGCGCGTACTTGCCCCGCTCGCGCTATGATTATTGTTTGAGATTCCGGAGCTTTTCTCGCGTATTTAGTAAAGAATCGCTAGGCGGTTGGCATTGCAGTATTGCAATACTGGCCTCGCGAGTGGCAAAAGCATAGGACACGAGGAGGGAAAACAAGTTCGTCCGTCGATGCGCGCATTCCAGGCACGTGGTGCATTCAAAGGCCTCGTATTGAAATTCTCCTCGTCGGCAGCGAGGCGCACGCGGATATCGATTAAATAATCTTCGATCGGGAATCCCGAGCACATGGGATTCCGAAGTATGAGCATTGGAAGAGACGCGCCATGCGTCGGAGTACTTGGAGGGTCTCGCGTCTTGGAGCCGAGCGCCTCTCTCTCGGTTCCCAGACCCAAGACGCACATCGCACCCTTCTCTTCCTCCTGCTCTCCCCCGGCTGGCCCCGACCTCGTCATCGGGCCGGTCTCCTATCCGCAATGTAACGCAACCCACGCGCGCGCGCACACGTTAAGCCATCATTAATCCGCCGTATGATTTGCACACAATGCGGCAAGCTTTCACCTTACAAAATCCTTGCAACGCTCATCTGCATTACGCGGACCCATGCGTACTCGCTCGTACTCTCTCTCTCTCTCTCTCTCTCTCTCTCGTACGCCAGTGGGCGTCCTGAGAGCTGCGCGCGCACGCACGCACGCACGCACCAACCAACGAGAGGTCGACTCGCGCCGAGAGCGGACCGTTGATTTCGTAAGCCGCGGGCCCGAAGTCGCCCGCGTCGCATTCCGAAGCCGCCTGAGGAAGGCCTCAGCGGCTCGCGGGCGCATCTCGCGCGAAGGCCCGACGCGACGGCGGGCTCGAGATCGGCCCGACCAGACCCGCGATGTCGCGCACTCGCTCGCGAGGTCACCTGCCCGACGGCTTTAACCGTTGCTTCCCTCGGCGTTGAGCCGCGGAGCAGGAGGGGGCGGGGCGGGGAGGAGAGCCCCCGTCGATCGGGGCCGGTCGACCGATGCAGTCGCCGTCACCGGGACGACGGGAGACGCGGTCGACGCTCCGCGAGCCGATGAACGGCCGGTGGAAATACCGTCGCCCTCTTGTCTTTCGCCCGCCCCCCCCGCGTATTTGCTTATCGCGGCACACGCGCCTTTACCATTGGCCTTGTGTTTGTTCAGGCCCCGCGCGACTCTCGGCGTGTGCAACCTTAGCTGCCGATACGGGCTCCTGCCTTTTGCACACAGCGCGTCTGTGTCTCTAACTTGCGTTGCGCGTATCTCTGCTCGCGCGGCCACGTACGAAACCGCTTGCGCCCACGCTGTTTTCGGAGCGAGTGGCGCGCAATCGATCGCTGGCCATCTTGTTTGCGGGAGTGCATTTTTTATGCTCCCGGCTGCGACGAGTAGGATATTTGGCTATTCGCGTGCCACTTTTGAAGGCACTTCCTTCTCCCGATTATTGCCGCTGTGCATATTCGAACGCTCCTCCCTAATTTAACCAATGCACGAGATCAATTTTATTCGCTCGCGAGAATATTTATACCGCCAGTTTCGGATTATTTTATTTCAATTGCGTAAATGCGCTTCTCTCCAGTCTTAACGCATCGCTTTATTGATTACTTAATTGACAGTTATTAAAACATTTTTTTGGTAAATATCTACGTTATGGATTTCCAACAATTTTGACGCATTTTACGTTCGATGTCCATGACCAGCAAAACCAATACGATCGAACCCTTCGCCAATTGGCCAATGCTCTTTTTTTCTAACATTATACGTATAGATTTGTAATTACAAATGGTATATTCATTATTTTTAATTGTCATTTCTTACTTCATTTTTTTCAACGCAATAATTGCAATAATAATTAAATTTTATTATCGTTAATTCACAGGACTATTGATATTTATTAGCATTTTTTTAATTGCGGTAAAATTCTGCAGCTTTTACAACCGATAATACTTAGAATATTTGGATTTAAAACCTTCAATCATTTTAGAACTAAAATTCCTAAAAATTAAAAAATTTACATATTGTATTATATATATATAAGCAATAAATTTGAATTAACATATGATTTAACATAAAAAAAAAACCTAGGGGAAATTCTATGTGCTAGATGCATTATTCAAATAAGGTGAAATTTGTCATGTTCGAGTTAATATCGTAAAACATGTTCGTCTTGTATCCAATTTATACTGGTAACTTTTCTTAGAACTTACTTATATATTCTTAAAATTGCTTTTTAGTATTCAGCATCTTCTACGTATTTTTTTTAGTATTGAATGAAAGTTTTATATAGTTTTAGGACTTTGGTAACATAGTTTTTCTTAACCAGTAACATTATTAGTAAAGACATTTTATACCAAAAGTTAATAAAAAATTTTTAGCTGCATAGATATACTCATTATAAGGAAATCCTGTTCATCTCTTTTGAAGAACTAGTTTTGAGAAAAATTTATTTGACGTTTCAAATGTTAAAGAATCTAAGTAAGATAATACCCTAAATTAATGTGCTAACGTATCACTAAAATACTTCTTACTAAAATTAAAATTAATGAAGTAAGAAAATATTAGGGTAAATTTTTTTGCAAATACTTAAGGTAATCATATAACAATAATTTTTGTAACTAACAAAACTTGTTTTGAAATTTGTTAAATTAATCTATTTTTTCAACTAAATAATATTTTTCTTGTATGTTAAATTTCTTAATATGTTTCAATAATAGTCTGAAATCGTTTGAGCATTTTTCCATTTAATCAAATTATTTGTCGATGCAAAGGTATAAGCAAATTATTCTTGCTTCGGAATATATTGTAAGAATTTAAAAGTCAATTTTTTTAATGGAAGAAATTTTTTTAACGTAATATATTTATTATTACGTTTAACAAATATGTACGATAGTAAAGAATAATATGATTTGTTAGCTAGCTAAGATAATTACTATTCTTGTGTAATTTACTGTAAAATAATAATTATAAATTATAGGATTTTAAAGAAATTTGTTATAAATTTTATGACGACAAATGACTAAACATTAACTACATCTTATAAATAGTTTTATAGTGTTTATAATATTCATCATAATATTAACTTAATTAAAAAAATTACCTCATTATATTTTCCATAGTTTAATTAAATGTTTTATTTACACGTTTTATACCTCTTTTTCATTCTCTATCTTTCTCTAATTCTCACTATATTTTTCATGCAATCTATACATATGCTCGTCATTGTCTCAATTATTGCCGTAATTATAGTATAGATCAAAATATTAAACAAACCTAATGAAAGTTGTTCGTTTCATCCTTTCGTGAGTATTAAAATGATTGTTTTATCATTTGTCAAAATTTACATGGGTAAAGGTCTTTTCATACAAACGTTAGATTAACATTTATAATTTAAATATATATAATAATAATTATGATGATGATGATAACAAATAATGAATTAATATTTTTGAAAATTACTAGATATCATTAAATCAGATTAATTATTAATGTAGTAAAGTTAAAATTTTGTCATTTTTCTTACTGTATTTTTTTCAACGAATGAATGAAAATTTTTAGATAAATTGAAATATAAAAATTCATACTAAGTTACTTAAGTTGAATTCAAAATTGAAACTAAGGAGAATGAATATACCATAATATATCATTAAAAACATTGAAATTGTAATGACTTGTAAATAGTTGTGCATAGGTAAGTGGCATCGATTATTTAGGCGTGTAACACTTAATTTGTTTAGGTTATAACGTAGAATATGTAAATTATGATACGGAAATGAACTAGTTTTGCGTTTAAATCAACAAAATACAAAATCATTTTATGAATATTTTATATAACTCAATGTCATATTATTCAAAAGCATGAAATCTTGTCGTTTCTTTTTTTTACTATTTATTGTGACATTTGAATAAGAATAGTAATATTAGAATTTTCGGCTATTATATAAAACATAAACTTTCAATTGTACACTTAAATTCAAGCCTTTCTTTTACTACAATAATATTAAGAATTCATCGTTATTGTAAAAAAGAGAACAGTTTCTAATCTATCATTGACAAAATGATCCAGTAACATACAGCGAACAAAATGTTGCTTATTAAATGTTATTCAATGCTAAGCTTATTTAATTATAAATAAAGACAACTTTTGGTGTGCCATAAGCTACGATAATAGTTTCTTTAATCTTCAAAGCATAAAAAGTAGTGCGCAAATCATTGAGACAATAATTTCATAATTTCCGTTGATGCATAACATTACACATGGAATAACAGAAGTTCATGACGATATTAAAACATTGGCTATCGTAAGAAAAATACTCATTGAGTGCAGTAGAAGCTTGTAAAATAACTTTGAATGATTCACCAAATGATTTGTAATTGCTTGCATATTTTAATCGCCGAAGAGAATTCAGAAGGTTAGTTTTCGGCTTCCGCACGTGCTGAATTTTGGAGACAGAGAAGGATAACTGTATTTACACTCTGAAGGATTTGAAAAGGAAGAGCGCTCTACTTAATGTTGGGGATGCTCGACGAATGTATTAGAATATACCTCCGCTCTCTACATAATTTAAGTCTTCAATATCAATTGCGAGATCTAATATTAACGGCGAAACGGCTTATGCTGTATAGATTCGTTGGAGCACTAAGGCAGCGTTTTATTAGGAGTTAATAAAACTCGGTTAATAGACCGACCCGAAGCGTCGGGGGTAATAAACGAAATGCGTAAGCAATAAAAAGAAGGGTAGGCATTTCAACGACGACAATGCAATTAGACAAGCGATCGAAGCCATGATTTACATGTCAAGTAATAAAGAATTCTTCCCCCGCTCGCTCCTCTCCCGTTGATTAATTTATCCTACCACTGGCTTTATTCGGCTCGATAATACCAGGTCGATTTGCAAACAAGGAGCTATTCATGATAAATGCCCATAGAATGATAATCACCGTATCGATGCGCAAAACGATTCCTATAACCGCTTGGGCAAGAAAATTAGAGATCCTGCGGATTTCAACGATCGGATCAATATTCACGGCTGCGTGCAGCGAGCGTTTAAAGGATCATTGCTCGGCTCGGCCGAAGATCCGGGAAAGCCAAGAGCCATTTTGCGACAAAGGATAATGATAAGGCGACTAAGGACAGGACGGGCAAAAGTTTTCTAAACGGCGTCCGCACGAAAAGCACAAAGAAAAGCAATTCCGCCTCGGTATGCGGCACGTTTTGCCGGCATCGTCGGCAGGCTCGTAAACTTCGTTTGCCGTCCCCACCCCCCCGCCCGACACCCTAGCTCCGCGGGACGGCCGACCGACCGAACCTCCCCGCTCGCCCCGCACCCAGTTCGCAATCCCTCTTTATCTCTCGAGCAGCTGCGAATGCGCGTCGCCGAGCTCTCTTTATAAACGGCTAACGAGGGCTCCTAGGAGGCGAAGTACGTAGGCGCGTAGGTTTTGCGCGTCTAGGGCGAGAGCCGGTGGGTCGGGAGCGAGCCCAGAAATAAAGGGAACCTCCGTGGCGCGATACGTAGCGCAGAGTGTACGGCTCGGTTACATTGGCCAGGGAGCTGAGAGAGAGAGAGAGAGAGTGAGCGAGGAGAAAAGAAGACGAATTCGATATTCCGGACGACGTACCGGCATTCGAAATTCAGGCCTCGCGCGCTCGAGGCCCGTGGCCCCGTATCGGAATGTCCGGCACGACCGTTTTCCCGGTCGCATAATCGGCTCTCCCCGTTCCCGTTCTCTCGTCTTTGTCATTGGCGACGAGGAGCGCGCGCCTCGGTGCCGAGAGAGAGAAAGCTCGCACCGGTGATTGAGCACTTGTTACTTGACTGGCGACGAGAGAAGTGCCGGTGTTTTGCTTTACGAGGCTGGGAAGAGAAAAATACACTCCCGGCGTCATGTTGGCCGCGTGTACGAGCGACCACACGAGCGACTGCTACCTCATTAACACCCGACCCCAGCATCAATATATTCTCTCCTCGTCTCTCCGCCTTTAAATCATTCGCGCGCCAGCTTTTGGTTTTGCATCTGCTTTGGCTTTGTCGCTTTAAATCTTAAAGGCTATTTCCCCCCGCTGCAGTCTCTCCTCTCCCCGGCCTCGTCCCTCTATTCTCCTTTTAAGATGCCTCGTTACTTCGACCCATGCATCGGAGATCGTTGCTCCTTCTTTATCATTACTTTTTAAATCAAAAATTTTTTTTACCTTTGCCCGCTGTAGGACTTGGCGCGTCAAAGTTTTACACCCGACGCGCCTCCAGTTTTTTTCCTTCGCTTCTCACTGTTCGTTAACCATTTCGAAAGGTCTAATACTTTTTCAATATATATATATATATATATATCTAGCGATTCATTTTCCGATTCACTTAATTTATTCATACTTATTTCGTATTATCATTTTCCCATTTATTTTATCCTCAATACTTAATTCGACATTAAAATGCTTTCGATTCATTGGCATTTTTGTATTACCCTGTCAAGCGCAATATCGCATTTCATTCTTTCTTCTTTTTTTTCAATTAGCAATTTCATCTGCCAAATATTCGCTTACGTTAGACATATTACACTATTTACGATCCATGTTGGAACTACAATTCTAATATCCAAGAACTCATTCTTAATTGAAAGAGTATTTGGCTTGGATCCAAGGTACATCACTCATTCTTTATTTTTCTTAATTTTTTTTTCATAGTCGATCCTTATCTTCCCTGGCAAGCGTTCGATAACCTCAAAAATTTCCATTATTTCCATTTTTATTCTTTCGCGTGCAGATGCTCATGCGCGCTTTCGTTTAACACTGTTATTGACAATTATCATTTGTTCATTTTATCGATCGATAGTTTTTTTTTATAATTCTTATGCAATTGACTTACTTATGCTTAATTTTTTTTTTTTTTTTTTTATTACTTTTTAAACAAGAATTTTTTTATTTTTCATTATTAAGCAATAAATTAAATGAAAATAACTGCACAGCATCTGTTCAGAATGACGAGTACGTTTTAAATTAAATAATTTCGTGATACGATCGCATATTACAGATTTTCCTATGAATATGGCATCAGTAATATCTTTGGCGTATTTTTTTAATAAATAGATAATTTAGAATTATTTTGATAAATACAATTTGTCACTCCAATGAGATTCAATATAACGTTATTCGTTTCTCATTTCTCCTTTGAAAATTTCAAGTATCTTATCTGTATAAATGAAAAGGAGTGTCTGTTTTGAACTTCGAAGTTACGTAGCTCTTGTCGTTCTAGCGAGTAAAGATGATGTATATATATATATATATATATATATATATATATGTATATACAAAGCTAGGCGATGGCTTACTATCTCTTATGGCAAGATCAAGGGGACGGCGTGCGAATATCGTGTCAAGACTTGAAGGTAAAGCCAAGCTACGATTACCATCTAGATTAATTACGGCTTTAGTGTTTGAAAATACTCTACAGTTTTATAATGTTCAATTACTTGTTCGTGATTTGTACGATTGTTTTGTGGCGTATCCTAATGGATTCTTGCTTTAATTAAGAGTCGATAAAGGGGTATAGAATTTTATTTTACAATTTCTGTGCAAACGTAACACATAATTTTCAAGCATTGAATGCTTTATGGTTTCATAAATATTGTACTTCAAATAAATATTTCTACGTGCTGTAACTATGATGTAAGATAATTACTACACAATAACTTATAAGAATTCTAGATAAGTAGACCAATGTTAATAATATAAATTTCGTATTTTCTTTGCTGATTCTAAGCTTACTATAAGGTAAATTTTGGTTAAATTTTACAAAAAATACAAAAAAACTAATTGACATTATTTATAAGTCCTAAAAAAATGTTTAGATTGTGTATAAAATATTTATGCATGAGTTTTATTAGTAGTTTTAAGTTTTATTTATATAATTAAAATTTGCGTTCGTAGATTAATAATAGTATAATTATTTAACTGAAGATAATAATTTTAGATGCCATGTAATAAATTTTACCCAACAAACAAAAATACCGAAGTACATTTTTTATTATGAAACCCATCTATATGATCTGATGTTCGTGTACGAACGAATCATTGATTGCACAAATTACAAAAAATAAAAGTAACAGCAAAATGAAGGAAATCCTTTTAATGAACTTCAAATAAGGAAAGAGGATATTGACTGATGGGGATGTTTTCAGGTTTGGGAGTAAATATGACTTACTCAGACAGACCGTCAAACGATGTCTCTCATAACATATCACTAAATCTGTTAATCCCCCATTCAGATTACGATTCCGTTTTGAAGCCTCGTTTTGAAATTGGATCCAATTATATTTATAATGTTTAATGAGTAGAGTTTTTTTTTATTTTTAATTTCCGACACTGAAACATTTAGCGCCTATGAGTCTCCTATCTATTCATTTTTATGAAAAAAAAAATCTTAATTTTGAGAATTAAGAAAATAATAAAATTGATTTTTTAATTTTATTGTTAAAATCTCGACTATTTCGGTCGAGCGAGCTTAGATGTTTTATAAAAGTGACATTCAGTATTGATATTTTTCCTAGAAATTTAATCATCGGAGAAGCTTTTTATAAATCATGTTACATAGAAAAACAAACAATAAACTTTTACAACTCGTTTATTCAGAAAGAAGCATTTATAGTATAAGATATTAAAAATGACCGTTTACGTGAATAAATACTGCAATAAAAATAATAGCAACACCTCATAAATTATCTCTCCTGTAGGCTGAATTTTATTATCGCCATTTAGCTTTACATTTCTATTTGAAGAAATGTTTTAATTCCCTCCTCCTCGCTACTATGTATACATATATATATATATATATATATATATATATATAAAACACAGCTATCGCTATTACCAGAATCAGAAGCGACACTGCCTACGGGGCTTGGGTAATTTTTCCACAATCGGCAGTAGCCAACTAGTTGGAGAACAATGCCTCTCTCTCGGAGGGCGGACGCCTCTTGCTTGGTGGGGGTGGGGGGTATAAAGCTAGAGAGTCGAAAAAGGGCAAAGCACTTACACCAGATGCATATCCAGAACCGCTTAGCCCTTCGCGTCTGAGCCCGCGGCTTCAAAAATCGTCTTGCCTGCGCAGCGTCCCCGAGTTAATAAGAAGCTCGTAAAGCACGCGCCCCTGCCCCCCCCCCAACCCACCTCGCGATGCCCATTTGCCGGAGCCGTCGTGCCAGTATATCTCGGGGATGAGGGCGAAGGCGCGCCGAGCCTCGCCAAAGCCGAAGCAATGCGTCGAGCGGGTCTTTTGGCGCAGACGCCGCTCGGGGAAAACTCGGCGACCGGCGTGGAAACGTCGGCGGGGCCGTGGAGAAAATGCGCGTGCGAGGGACGAGAGATCGATCGATATGTGCAGCGGGTGGCGTCAGGACCGGATGCGTGCCGGAAGAGACACTTTCTGCGGATATTTTCATTGGCACCGGTGCCTCCGCCTGCGCTCCCCCTGTCCTTCCCTTTCTTCTATCGGCACCTACCCTTGCTCGCCCCCCCCCTTACTCCGGCTGCGTGCTACCGCTCGTCTGCGATGTCGTTTTCTCGTTTCGCGTTAAGGAATGGAGCGGCCGACGCGGAGCCGCGGGAGGGAAAATGAAAAGGTTGGCGTGGCAGCCGATGGGTAAATTTTGCGCATATGTGGCTGTGAACGAAATGAATGCTCTAGAATGAAATTGAAAAGACATGGATTCATTAAAGAGAACAATGGGAGAGCCGCCGCTACTGAATCAAATATTTATTGGTGCTTAACATGTGATTGTGCGGAAGGCTTCTGCCTCCTTTCCTCGGCGTAACTTTTCCGAGACAAAGCGTTTTTTCATGCTCATTACAGGTTTTGAAAGGTGTTTCTTATTTCAGCCTTCATTTTATATTCCGTTAATACAGTCGCAAGTCATCGACCGTAGTTCAACTTTCTTTTTTAAAGGAAAACTTTTGGAATAGATTATTCTAATATGGCTCGGGAAATATCATAATTTCAGATCTTTCAAAATGATCTCGAACGTGTATTTACATATTGAACGGCATTTATCGCTATACGTCTTTACGAAATATTCATTTGCAAATTGGATATACTCTTTTGGGTAAATTTATGCAATGGAGAAAATATTCAATTAACATTTTTAATTATCCATCGTCTTTCACGAAGAAAATTAATTTTGATTAATCGGATGTTTGATTTATCTTACAGTTCCTTTTCTCGATTATTTAAGAATTTTATTTAACTATTCATGCAGCATCTACATTTTATAATCGTGCGCTTGTAATGCGCTTCGGTCTGTAACACGAGTAAACTCGGTTCAAATCAATGGCGATTTTATATATCCTTTCATTTTTTACTGGCCTTTTTAAATCTACCATCCACGTACATTTTGCATTAAAAATTTTTTACATAAAACGTGCCATCTGATTGCAATTCGTCAATATTCTCAAAAATTACTTTTAACATTATTATAAAATTATTTTTTTAACATTCACCTAGTACCTAGTGGTAGTACTTTTTTCCATTAGTTCTTAAAGTCATCATTTATTTCGAGCATTTTGCAAAGTGTCAACAGTTTCATTATTTCATTTTAGATGTAAAAATTAGAAGAACATTCTTTGAAAAAAAATCCACATCGTGAAGTGGATTAAGTTTGACAAAAAAGAAAATGGTAAAAAACTCTCTTCCTACTCTCTTTGGTTACCGAATCTGCGCATTTATAATGACTGCACATGCATGTGCTATTAACAAATCCCACACATACATGATTCGGTACAAAACTTCTACAAAGACTTTAGTTATTTGTATTAGTAATGACTCATATAAATAATTAGAGTAGTCTGGCTACTTGTATAAGATATTATTTTTAATTTTTATAATTACGTTTTAAAAATACTCGTATCAAATAAAACAGACAAAAAGTGTATATTACTTAATAATTACAATAAATAATGTGTTCATCTATTTATCGATTTACCGAAAACAGTATGTAACATTTTGTGGCAATCGTAGGCTACAATTGTTTTTTACTTTTATAAAATTCAATGTTTTTATTACAATTTTATCATTAAATACGAACGAATGAGTGACATAATTTAAATAATACTTTTAATGGGAGTTTTCCTAAATTTTTATTTTAAATTAAATCATACAAACAATTTTTCTTTTTGAGCAATAAGTTAAAATATACCGTTAGTTTTTTTAGGGAGTGTTTTTAATGCAGCATACATATTGATAGAATACAAAACAAATCTCATGCACAAATGAGTACAGCAATCTAATGTGTGCTTATTTATGTTTGGATAAATAAAATAAAATTCTTTTATAAATATTGTTCCACGTAATTTATAAGATTAAGAAGAGAAACAGTGAACGGGAATTATTTTTCTTGAATGACAAGGTTTCGCGATGTCTCAATTTTGAATAATTAACTTATTTAAAGTGCATCTTTGCAATTTAGCGAAATACTGCCAAGGCAGTATCAGCGCCTGAAGAAAATATTTTCATCGATGAAGCCGGGAGTGCAGCTGCTTTAAATCCCATCAAAAAGCAAGACACTGTGCAAATTAAATCCTGGGAAAATAAGAGAATGAAGGCAGATGAAGAGGTTGAGTTTGTCAATGTAAAGAGTTGGGCAAATCGAAACATCAAAAGTCTTTCAGTTTCACGTCCTTTTGCGGAAAAAAGACTCATTGCCGGGCAAGTATAACGAAGAAAGCGCTTTAAACGAGGAAGATGACGGAAAAATTGCAGAAGAATAAACAAAACTAAGTTTGAAGAGCTCGCGAAAGAGGGCGAGTATTATTTATAGCACTGAAAGGGACTACAAATAAAGATGTGCAAGTACGGCTTTATATGCTGCTGAACTTGCAATATTAGTGACATCAAAGTCCTGGCTTAAGACAAAGAATTATAACCCAGAGATGAAACATGTTTACGAATTTTTTATTTTGCACTGTGGGATTCGATTTTTGAAAATACAAAAATAAACTGGAAATAGTCCAGACGATGAAAATAAATACACGATAATGGCATTCGATACACATGGGCTTCTAAGCGAATTACTATTATGTATGCTTTTGGGAAAGAAAAATTAACTTACTTCGTTAATTCGTCATAATATTTATTACGTTCGGATATCAACGTGATTACATTTAACGTTTATTTTTACACGTAAGGGAACTGCTCGTACGCCCACACACCCTATTTCATTTGATTTCATACGCTACGCAATAATATTTCTTTTGAATAGCAAACATTTTTTTCCATTTAAAAATGTTCACTTTTTTCAGCATTCGTCGGGTTATTTTTAACGTCAAAAACCTTATGCCTGAAATTTTAAGGTAAAAATAAAAAATGGAAGTCGTGTCATCAGATTTTACGCAGATTGCTTAAAATACATTGTCCATACAAAATTACTCAGTTAGATATTATACGTTATATTTTTCGACTGTTTTGTAAACGTTGCTTCTTTAAGATTCTCCATTCAAGAAATACAGTTGCTAATAGGCGCAAAAAAGAGTTTTACGGAATTTGAAATTATGTGTAGTTTGCTTTGAAATCAACAGCCCCGGTGTAATTAGGAGCGATGTTTGTGAAAACAAAAAAATATAGCGAACGAAAAATTACCATCGGTAAGAGATTTTGCGCTAGCTTAGCATAACAAAGGTTGCGTAATAAGAAAATTAAGAAGAAGAAGAAGAAGAAGAAGAAGAAAAAAGAAAAAAAAAAAACATAAAATTTTTATCGACGAAGAAAAGAGTATTAACTTAGAAAATTTTCCGCGGCTCGAGCTGCGAATTGTCTTCGGGTGATCATTCCGAGAAAATCGAATCTCGCGCGGCTCGCACGTAATTGGAAAGACGAGAAATTGTCGTGCGAAATAATCTTGTCCACACGCGAGCGTGTATAAATCCATAATATTTCGAAGCCCTTATCTCGGCGAGTGGCAATCCTCGAGCTCTCTCGAACAATCTTCCACAATGTTAAATAGCAACAAAGCGCTCGTGTGAATTGCCTCGATGCGCCTGTCTCGCGCACTTGGGTTTACTACGTAAACACGAAGAAACGTGTCTATAAAAATACAGTCGGTCCGCATCGGGCGGTGAAATTCTCGGCACTTTTCTCCGACTCTCTCTCTCTTTTTTTTCTAACCCACTCAATCCTTATTTCCGGTTAGCCGACGGCTACGCGTACGGGAAGCGTCGGTTACTTCACAGGCATCTGCGCCTATCGCCCAAGGCGAGGACCAGGGGAGGGGCGCAAAAGGAAGCTCCGAGATGAGCGAGCCTACCTCCGCCCCTCCCTTGTGTATTCTCTCTCTCTCTCTCTCTAATTCACATGTGCTCGCACAGAGCACGAATAGACGACGCGGTCGCGAAAATAATGATCGTGGCAATAGCCGCAAGCGATCTCCGCTGTAACAGAGCTGCGTGTCTTTTATGGCACATCCGCCGATGGACGGATTGCATTTCCGCTTTCTGACACACACGCATACACACACACACACACGCGCGTGCAGGCTTACGCATGACCGGGATGACTCAATGACAGGTCGATCGAGCGAGCGCGATTTTTCCATCCTCCGCCTCCTACTCCTCCGCGTCCTCCCGCCGACTCTCGCTATTGATCATGACCGTACCTTCATCCATGTCATTTCCGCTTTAGCGCCGAAGTCGCTCTATCTGGAACGCGATCGTACGAGTGACACGGAATGTGTCCCGCTCTGTTGCAATGCCGGGCAACGAGAACAATTTCTCCGCTCGACAATATTTCATACCCTATTTGCGGCAATGCGAAGTATCCTTTTTTATATATCGTTCAAGCTTCTTGCAGTCGTGCACACGCCCTGAAATTTATCGCCGAGCACTGTAGAGGAAAAACCACTGGGGAATCATAAGATTTATATGCAATTAGGTGTAAGGAAAGCTCGTGGGGAATAATTTTTAGGAATGGGCGTGTGAAAAATTGGCTGCAAAATGTACAAGACTCGGGTGAAATCGAACTGTACAAGCATGAAAAAGCTTAGCCTTCTTTGTACAGGATATTAACACCTGTATCGAGGAGCTATCGAAGTAATCCAAAAGTAACATATAATACACGTATGGCACGTATAGGATGTTACGTAAATGTGCGCTCAACGTAAATCGTTTATACATTTCATATACGAATCAACACGCGTGGAAGTACTTTTTCTCTTTTCGAGGCTTCTTTTATGGGGTTTCGTTTTCCTGTTACGGCTCTCGACGAATCTACATACTTTTACGTATTATCCAACTATCGGAACCCAAAAAAAAGATGCAGATATATATATGCAAATTTTGCCCTGTTCATGGCAAGAATATAGCTTTGATGTTGCTTAAGGCACTCGCGCCATTATAAAAAAACTTGTGCCACAAAACCATCGGTGGTTTTCTATTTATAATATCAAGTATCTGATGTATTTTCAAAGGTCTCTTTATTCCCTATAACTTAGATTAAGATTAAATATTTTTTACGCGGCATTAATACTTAAATTTTCATTTACGGTGCCCATTAAATTAACTATGCTAAGGTCGTGCCATGATGCTACGCTGCATAAAATTTTAAATAATTACACCTTCGCCCAAGATGTGAAACTATCGTTGCGTATTTTAAATATTTATAATTGTTTGTATTACTAGTACCTAGTGCCCGATTTCCCTATTTCGACGTCTACAGGCGGGAGCACGATGCGGCTACAAAATGTACAATTAATCAATTAAATGAATTAAAAAAGTCGTATAATCTAAATCGCGTCATAGTAATAGAGCGTGACTCTTCTTCCTCTCTATTGGAGGCTGTTTCTTCGCGTCGGCATGCATCGCGATAAACTTCAGAGAAAACCTTCACTCGAGAAGCGCCCATACGCATAAAGACGACAGCGAGGGGTCTGAAGTCATCGCGTCTTGTAAAAGAAAACGCTCTTGCCCAAGTGGATAAAATGCATGGTAACTCGATACGTTTTCACACACTTGTATAACAATGAGTTGAAATACTCCACGGGAGGCCAATCTGGCATACGATCGGCTGCAGTTATTAAGAAAGTGCGAAAGCGAAGGAGGGGAAGAAGCAAGGAACGAGAGAATTCGATCATTCGAAGCCTAAGCGCCACACCGCGTGATTTTTTGTTTCGCGCGGCTACGCGCACTTTAAAGCGACTGGGCCATACGTGGAAAGAGTGAACAATGATATTTCCTTTAACGGGGTTATAATGGTTTTCCTCCAGTGCATGCGGGTATTGAAGAGGCAATATGTGGCGGCAAAGGAATTTCTCTTTAATTTCGAAATAAAATATCTTCAACGTTGGGACAACTTGAGATTTGATTTTTTGTGTTTATTTATTTTTTTTTTATTATGCGCCGTTGAGAGATTGACAAGATACATAAGAGTTAATGTAATACATTGAAAACATTTTCGGATTATATATTCAGTTTACTTGTGTGTATGTATGTGTATATATATATATATATATATATATTTAAATATAATACTGACGAATCGTACCGTCAGTTTGTTGACATGCATTTATAAACAATCACAGTAATAACAGATTCCATTTAAAAATCTGTCGCGATTATGATCTTCAGCTTCTGAGCACATTGCATTTTTTCATTTCTTATTATTTATAGCAAAGTTACAATACACTGAATAAATATGCGATGTTTGCGCTGAGTATAAGGCTCATTATATATATATATATATATATCGGTCTCTATTCACAACGGGAAAGATATGTATTATTAATTTATCTATTCGAATATTGATGAATTTTCATTTTGTCCTTTATTATTTTTTTTAATTGCAAAATAACTCCAGATAATAAATTTGAAATCACGTTTTTTTTTCTTTTCATACATTCAATCAATGGAAAACATTTTATAATTTTGACGGTGTCGGTATAATAATGTTATTAAGTCTTTGAAAGCAAAGTTAATCCTGTTTCAATGATATATACGCATATATCATCATGTTTTTGCATTTCTCAATCAACTATTTTTCAAATCATTAATAATTGAGAAAGAACTAGTTGCAGCTTAATTGTAATCATTAGTAACGTGCTCAAGATATACGAGGCATGTGAACTTTTGTAATCAAGTTAATAAATGAAGAAATAAATAAAAACAAAAGGGACGTGGGACTAGTGATTTTTAAAAAATGAATCTGGTCTGCACTTCAACCATTGAAGGCTTTTGATAAAATAGTGCTAGTGCGCTGTTTGACATATTTTTTATTTGCTACGAAGTATTAAATTAAAATGAATGTGAAATTTTATTAAATCTGCAGTAGGCTATAAGATACAAGACATTGACAATCAGTAAAAAATAATAAGAAACAGATTAAAAAAATTTTTCCCATACATCGTTTTTTTATTTACATTACCGATGTTACAAATTTTTTGCTCTTAGTATATGATTTTGTTTTGAAAAAATTGAAAATAAATAGAGATAAAGAGATACAATGCATTATCGGCTGTGCAATGTAAAATTCATATTATTCCAATAGGATTCTGATATACTACGTATGTTTGTTTTGTATTTCCTCTTATTATTTTTTACGATAAATGATTAAATTGGTTTGAATTCTTATTAAATTCTTATTATTAATTGTGACAGCACGATGTTATTTGAAGAATATTGAATTAATCTTTTTTCAATTTTGTTTATCTCTATTCTCTTCCAATATTTAAATTTGATCATCAATCACTTATTGAGGCAGTACTTTTTTAATTTATAAAAAAAAAAAGTAATACCCGATATAAGAAAAGGTGTTTTAAAATTGCAAATTTAAAAATTTTTTTTCACAGATAATCTTTTATGAATGTCCATTCTATAGCCGTAGAACTTATTTAATTGCACAAGTAGAAAGATTATCAGTGTTATTATTTTTAAAAAAGAATATGCCAGGCCCAGTGCTCGGAGCTATTTTTACACCGGCGATGACATTCGAAGAAAAAGGTTTAAAAATAAAATCAATTTAGCAAATTCGAATTCGTCAATGCGTCGTTCCTTTCAATTTCAAATTGCCATGAGGGCAACGCTCCTGTAAAGCTCAGCCCGAGCATCAGCAATAGCAATGAGTTTTTAAGAATAGCTCGCCGCAACTCACTTTAGTAATCCAATTAACTGGCTAAGCGTTAAAACCCCTTTCGTGTAACTGCAGGTAACGAGATCGGCAGACCTGGCGATCGAAATCCCGGGTAACCTTAGCCAAGGCGGCTCCTGGTACAGACTGGATTACACTCCCCGAGTCGGACATCCGCTGCCAAATACGACCATCGCCGCATCGGACATTGGCGATGTTATTAAGTTTCGCGACGGCTTGCCCGGTACCCGTTACGAGTACTGGCTCTACTACAGCAACGACACTCTTCACGATTGGCTTACCTGGACGGCCTCCATTACGACGCGTGAGTGCAACTTCCCTTTTATTTAATTCAGCGAGAGACCCATTGATTTTATCGATAATATTTACTGCCTGCTAATATTTTTCAATGCTTCATTCTCTCTCTCTCTCTCTCTCTCTCTACCTTTCATTCGTTTTTCAAGAGCACGCCTTAATAATACTGACGTTCAATCACACTGGGTTCTTATGAACAATGGACTCCGACCACAATGAACCGTCAGCTGTCTTTACTTCTGTCATATTTAATTCGGGAACGTTCGTCTGTTTTTACAACGCTAGTTTGATGTCTTTGCGAAAAAAAAACCGGAATCTTATAAATTTGCTTCTGACGTAAATAGTTATGAAAAATGGCCAATAATGACGATGAGACCACTTGAGGCGAGAGGATATTTAGTATTTTAATGAAGTTTTTTCTTGTTGACATTTTTAAATATTTTTTGAATGCAAATTTAATTTAATGTTTACCTGAAATAACATTTTGTTAAGAATAACATTATTAATTTATAATGTAATAAAAATTTTTTTGTTTCAACATAATATCAATTGTCTATTTTATGAAAAATAATGAAACAAATCTCAAAAATTGTTTACTCTTTACTTTATAATATCTCTAAAAATCCAGTTTTAACTTCTTAATTAGCATAATAAAAGCAAGGTTCACGTTAAAAATTTATTCTACATTGAATCATAATAACTATTAATACGTAAATGAAAATTTATAAATTATCAACTGGGGTAGTTTGATCTTCTAATGCTGCTTTTCTCACATTCTCCATGCATTATGTTTATTAGAAAAAATCCAGCTTATGTATATTAGTATATTAGTGTGTATTAGTGTAAATGTATATTAGTACATATATAAGCTACTTTTTAAAAGTTATAATAATTTTTTGTGCATAATTTCAAAAGCTAAATTTTATAATTTCTTTAAACTATGTTACAGAACTTTCTCGATATAATTTGTCAATAATTTTTTTTATGGATAATAAAAAAGTAATTAAAATAATAAAGTTCAAGATAGAGATTCTCATTTTCAATTCCATATAAAGGGTTTTTTTTTTATTTTTAATTTATTCATATACTCTACGAATGAGCTTAATTATTTTATCTTTTCAAAAATGTCAATAAATAGACGAGCGTTAGTTACTAGAGTATGCACGATTTGGGGTGTTTAATCTTTATATTAAAAGGCAAGTCTTGATTAAAAACCATATGAAATACATTTATTGCAAAATAATTTAATAGCTGCGAATGCGAAATAGTAAAATTATACCTATTTGATAATCATTGTTAAAAAACTAAAATTAAATATTATATCCTGTTTAAGTATAAACTTCTGACCACTTTAACAGACGGTTCTTCAACCAATTGAAAATTTTTAAAAAGTTAACGAACATCTACAAGAGCTTGATAAATTTTATAATCAACGGACACTCCTCTTATCCTTTGTCTTGCGAGTCTTTTGTTCAGTTCACGGACATTATGAATTCGCGTGAAAGAGTTTCGCGAAATCGAGGTCTGGACTCTTTCTCTATCTCTCTCTCTCTCTCTCTCTCTCTCTCTCTCTCTCTCTCTCTCTCTCTCTCTCTTTCTCTTTCTCTCTCTCTCTCTATCTCTCTTTCTCTCCCACGACATCGTGCGTTCCTCGTCGAGCCCGAATAAGCGAAATTTCACTTCTAGGTCATACGACGCGTTCGCCGTCGTCGTGAGCTCGATGATGTCAATTTTCTCAGGAATAATGTCGCGAATGAAGGCGGTCATATCAAAATACATTGGATTAGCATTGAGCGAATCGTATAGTAGATATGGGGCTAAACCAACAAGTGGAATTTTTACCTAAATAGTGAGAATGTAGCAATTTAGACGATAATTAGAATATCTCATTAATTAGCTTTACCGGTTTTATTTGTATAAATAATACAGTAAACAATAGACATTGTTAAAAAAAAGTTTTACCCGCACACTTTCTGCAGTCTTATTCAACATTTAAAGTAAAATTCGTTTAAATAGTCATTTATCTTTAATCCAGTTACACATGTAAACACCTTTTGTTTCAATATATATTATGTTTGAAATTCATTGCGTAGAATCTGCTTAAAGAAGTTATAATCTTTTTTTGTATTTTTGTTAATAGATTTTTTTTAATTAAAACATTCATAAAAAATGCATATTTATATAAAAGTATATAAATGCGCGCGCGTGTGTATATATATATATATCTATATAAATTTATATTCAAATATATGATGTAACCATAATAATCGCACACAAATCGCATACGATTATAATATTGTTCAAAATAGCAATATGCTTTCCTATTATTATTATTAAAATATTTTTATAGATACGAATAACTTAATATTCTTGACCAAGTTCACTAAATATACAATAAAAGTGATTTACAGCATAGAAGACTAAATTATGGGTGTAGTATTTATTCGTTAAGAACGCGAATACTGAATATTTCTTTGGCTCTTGTACCATTATGAAAACACTTTAACCTATTTCTATCAATCTTTGAAATTTACGGATATAACTTATTTATTAGAGGCTTATTTTATTTATTTTATTGCTTGGAGCAGCAAATAAATATAATACCAGTGTCAAGGGTATACGCCATGATAATATTATTCACAGATTCGGGTTATAAGCATAAATTGTTAAAATAAATAAAATGCTTTCTATTTAATAATTATATTACAAGAAGGCATTCCGGGCTACACACAAACTAATAGAAAGTCTGCTCGTATTCAAAAGTTTAGAAAGTTGGGCAATTGCAGTAGGAGTCTTAACGTGGCCAAATATGATATAATTTTTTACTTCGGGTAAAATGATTTATTATTCATTTGCTATTATTTTTATTGGTTTTTTAATTAATTGAAATATAATAACATCGAATTTTAGTCTGAAATGTTAAACTACCTGCAATGTGATAATCAGGGAATATAAAATAATAATGTGAAATGGGTCGAGATATGAAATTAACAAAGCGATGGAAAAATAAGCCCAAGAAAATACGTCCAATAATTAAGAAAAGCTATAATTAAATTAACTTGCATACGCGAGGAAATAATACGGTATCATTTGCAGCGATTGTTTCCATAATCGCAAATGAAGATCGAAATAATTTTTTAAGGAAAAAATGCCGAGCCGAATACAAAGTAAAATCCAAACGAATCCATTGTTTTAAGCTCGAATCGTTGGAAAAAAATAACCACCTTTAAGAAAGCATCGGTAAAACTGGTAAACTCGCCGAGGAGCTTATCAATGGCATACCGGAAATAGAAAAGCCAGCTCTGTTGTATCGTTCACCCGCCCGCCCCCAGCACTGGGCCTCCCTGGTGGAGGGGCGGCGGCGGCGGCGGCGGCGGCCTCCGGTAGAAGGGCCGAGGCCAGGACGAAGAAGCACGCAGAAGCGTCGCCATGGTGTATATTTTTTTTGCTATTCATTGTTCCAGCCCCGGACCCGCCGTCGAACCTGACGGTGTCGGTGAAGAGCGGCAAGTCCGCAGTCGTTTATTGGGAGCCGCCGCGGGAGGGCAACTACTCGGGCTTCCGGCTGCGGGTCCAGAGCTTCAGCGACGCGAGCAACCCCTGGTCGAGCGTCGTGCCCGCGGACGCGGTGCCCTACACGCTTCGCGACCTCACCCCGGGGGTCACCTACTCCCTACAGCTCTTCACGGTCCTCGACAGCAAGGAGAGCGTCGCCTACACCAGCAGGAACTTCACCACCAGTGGGTATCGCCGCTCGTCCGGGAGCGCTGGCCCCGACCTCGACCTGCCCCCCCCCCCAACCAACCAACCAACGACCGATTCTCCCCCGTCGACCCTCTCGTAGTCTCGCAAAGCAACCAACGGCAGGGCCTCCTCTCTCTCTCTCCCTTCCTTCCTTCTTCCTTTCCGACTTTCTTCCACCGGACTCGCGTGCTCTCGTTCCTCGGTTGCGCGCAGGGACACTGGGAAAGCTCATAGCCGATAGCCGGGCGATACGCGCCGTGGGAAATGCCTTTCCCTCCCCCCTTACAACATTATCAATTAATTGAGATTCTTCGAGCGCGTCTCACATCGGCAATCAACTGTTTTAGAATCGCTCGGAATTCACATGCCACTTGTGCAGGATTGCAGCCCCGTTGCTTGAACCAGGCCTTGTGCGAAAATTACCCATTACCGTTATTCTAATCAAGAATATTGTAATGCTGTTTATTTTCGCAATGAATGGATTCGCGCTAATACTCGGGCCGGCTTTCTAGCATAACGGATTTATGTTTTTAGCGCTTGGTCCTCGTTTGGCTTCCATTATAAATATCCGTTCGCGGCTATCGTTTCAAATTATTTATTAGCCCAGGGTGTATTTTTTATCGGACATTTCTTTTAATAAAGTCGTCTTGGACCCAATCGATAAAATGTTGTCTTTTAATTAATTAGATTATTATTACGATATTCTTTTTGATTGAGCGCCGAGCTTCCATTAGTGGTACACATTTGCAAAACTAAAGCTTTCACGAGAAAAGTGATTCAATTCAACGTTATGCTATTGCCGAACAATTTTTTACAAATACCGATTACGTAAAAGACAAACATTTCTAAAAAAAAAAAAAAATATCAATTTAGAAATTAATTTTTATTCCTTAATACCAACCCATTCGCGTGTAACTATTCTTTTATATTACTATTAATGATTTAAATATCGTTATTTGTATGCGAGTCACTTTTCATGACTTATACATAACCCATAAAATTAGATTTCTCTGCATTAAATTAGGAGTATCATTACCGAGAAAATTATTATACTATTAAATTTTAATACACCGGTTCCTTATTTGGTTCAACTAAGAATCAAATGAATATGTAGTTACGTTAATGCTTTAAAAACTTTTAAATTTATACATACAATTCTTCATTATTATTATTATATTTTATAATTAAATGTACCATAAAATTGTATATTTTACTCGTGTATTAAAAGAATTAAATTTAACTTGTTTTGCGCAGAATTTTAATAGCGTTAAACGGATGTAATCATTTTTATAATGATGTAATCTTCATTTTCGTAAATAAAATAAAGCTACAATGGATTGAGTTCATCTGTTTTATTAATGCTCGAAACGTCGAATAGAATTAAATTTTTATATTTCTTAGATAACGCGTAAAAATGCCTTTGATTCGAGTATTGCTTAAGAAAATATTATTATTTTTTTGTTGTTGAAAAATAGTAGACTACCGATACCGATCTTTAGTAGTGGATTACATAAATTGTAATTTTCAACACGCAACAAGTCATTCAAAAATCTTCCGCATAAATTAATTGCTATCGAATAAAAATGCATACTATCATTGTCGCTGCAATGGGAAAAGTTTATTAAATCCTTAACGCGAATTGCACATTAATATCTGTATTGTAATAGAAAAAAAATTTGCTTTCATATTTATAATATCAACGTAAAAGCTTATATAAACGATTGGAATTATTCAACGGAAACGCGAATGCGAGATCAATATTGTAGCGTTTAAATTGAAATTATAATTATGCGCACGGATGCCATAATACAGGTAGTTTAGTAGCGAGATAATTAAATGTTGACCGCCGATAGAGATGAAACGACGAGGAAGAAAAAGGAAATGTCTCGCTTGAATTTCAGAGCCGAACACGCCCGGGAAGTTTATCGTCTGGTTCCGCAACGAGACGACGCTACTCGTCCTTTGGCAGCCGCCTTATCCAGCCGGAATATACACTTATTATAAAGTTAGCATAGATCCCCAAGATGCCGCTGAATCCGTCCTCTATATCGAGAAGGAGTCCGAGCCGCCTGGACCAGCCCAAGCGGCCTTCAAGGGTCTCATTCCCGGTAAGTATCTTAAGGCTACCTTCCCAGCGCTCCTCTAATGACTTAATGGCCGTTCCACTTTTATCGAGGGCACTTTTTTCCCCACTCGAGCTTTATTTTTCCCTCGGATAATCGAGCATCGGGCCAGATGTGCGGCCTCGCACTTCGAGCGACCGCCCCTCGCGCTACGAGCCTGCCTTTTCTTTTTTCTTTTTTTTTTTATCAAATTGTGCCATCGACACCACCATCATCGAGTCCATCGACGGCTGGTACGCGAACTCGCCTGAATCGCGCGAGGCTCGATTACGAGAGCTCCTCTTACGCGCTACCGGCATTTAATTGTAAAATAATTTTCTTCTTCTTCTTCTTCTTCTTTTTCTTTCTTAATAACGGGCGCGCTTCGTACACGTCGGCACGTCGATTGGCCTTTAAAAATTGATTTGGAAATTCTTTTGCATTAAAAAATAAACGAGCATCGCTTTGGCTACAAGCTTGTGAATCATTCGTTTATTGGTCGCGCCGCGAGTTCTTTGGGGGTATCGAATTAATGGGACTAAATTGCTCCAACAATTTTCGCTCTTACTTTGAATTTTATTCGCAATGCTCGTTTGCTCGGTAATAAGCGACAGCTCTTACAATGGAGAGGAGGACGCTCGCGGATGAAAATATTCTCGCTCCTCGAGCCACGGAAGGTTCGCTCGGCGCTGGCATTAAGCCACCGGGAGGGTGGAGGGGCGGCTTATCGCGGCATCGGCAAGGCAAAGGTCGAAGCCCAAGATCCCGATCGGGGAGCCCAATGTACAGCGGTGGGCTTTCGCAATTGCAGGCCGAGCGTACAACATCTCGGTGCAGACGGTCTCGGAGGACGAGACCTCGACCCCGACTACGGCGACCTACAGGACGGTGCCGCTGCGGCCGCTCAACGTCACCTTCGACAACTCCTCGGTGACCTCGACTTCTTTCCGGGTCTACTGGTCGCCGCCCAACGGCAGCTCCGAGTTCGACAAGTACCAGATATCCCTGGCCGGGAATCGGCGCTTCGCCCCGGTCACGCGCAACCGCGAGGACGAGTGCCGATGGGAGTTCAAGGACCTCGACCCGGGGAAGACCTACCAGGTCGTCGTTAAGACCTTCTCCGGAAAGGTCTCCAGCTGGCCGGCGAGCAGAGACGTCACGCTCAGTCAGTGCAAATTCTCCGCCAGCTTTTTGCAATTGCCCATTGTCTTCCTTACTCACCTCTACTTTACTTTTACTTCCTCCGATAATATTCCTTCTTTCTTCCTTCGCATCTCCGGCGATTCTCCTTCCTCCTTCGTACGTCCTTAAAATTTCGTTTATACGCTTACGAATGATATCGGAATTCTCATCTTCTACCTCTTAACGCAATATTACTTTTATAAAATTGTCTTGCGAATTTTTACGTTGAATCACTCACATGCGCATGTGTAATTCGTTAGAGGCCGCAATGAAATTTGCTTCTTGAATATCTTGTATATATATATATATCGAGTAATTTTAACATATTGCACATTCTTGTAGATCAAATTATTATCCCACGCTTTATTATTTTCTTCATTCAGATTATATAAATGCATTATACTTTTTGCAGTTAGATTAAAACTATCTTACCTTATTAAATCATTATCTAGTTTTGAAAATTTCTTTACGAAATTACTTTATAAAAAAGTTTTGTTGCAAATGAATTTGTCATTTTTTATCAGCAATGCTTAAATTGACAAAAATAGTGCAACTAATTGAAGTGCCGATCAATTGTATTCACCAAAGAGTCGTATTGTTTAGTTAAGGACAAGTTATTTAACGTATATATTGCTAAATTTTCTCGCTTTATTAAACGAATTGCATTTAACTTACATGAAATGTAAAAAAGACGAATTTTCTTCAAAATGTTGAATTAATCATTCAGTTTTTAATGCTTATTTTTAACTTTAATAGATAGTAGTGATTTTTTTAATATAAATTTAAATACTTAAAGCGAAAACCTTTTTTGCAGAAATTGCAATTAAAGATTTAGATATTATGAGATAAAAAGATACTTATCCATTCAGTGATGCTTAATTATATTATAATATTACTTTTCAAGTAATTTTTATGCTTTGTTGAGTAGTAAAAAAATTAAATAAAAATTTTTGTTATTATGTATTCTGGATCGTATAAAATAATTGCGCACAAATCTCATATGATCACTTGCATTTATATTAATTGTTGGGCCAATTAAATAATTACACGTATATTTTATAGGGCCTCTGCCAATTCAGGACCTTCGAGCGGAGATCGACGAGAAAACGTGGATGGTCGAGGTCTCGTGGAGTCCGGAAAATGCAAGCACCCAAGATACCTACAGAGTCCAATATCATGAGGTAGAAGCCACCATTGGAGGCGATAGTAATGTTTTAACGACCAACAAAACAAGGGTAATTATACGCTTTGTACTATCGCGTATTTAGAGTTGATTTCAGTTAGGGCACTGTAGGGTATAGTGTTAAGCTATTATATGCTTTGCAACGGAGTTTGCGCGCGTAAAATATAAATTATCGTTGGAGGGGGGGGGCGTAGAGCCAACGTACTAGCATAATTAGATGGGCGATCGGATCGAGCGGCTTCTCATTATTGTACAGTAACAACCTTTGTCTTTGCTTTGCTACCCAGATAACTTTGGAAGCGCTTCTCCCAGGACGCAACTACTCGATAATCGTACAGGCGATAAGCAACAAGGTCGAGTCGAACGAGACGATTCTTTATCAAGTGACGAGGCCCTCGAGCCCGATAATCGAGGATCTGAAATCTATCGAGAAGGGCCTGAACATCTCGTGGAAGAGCGACGTGAACTCGCGCCAAGAGAAGTTCGAGGTTACGCACAATCGTAACGACACGGGCGAGAGCGCGACCACCCTGACCACCGAGTCCCACATAGTCCTGGAGGACCTTTACCCCGGAGCTGGCTACGAGGTCAAGGTCTTTGCCATAAGCCACGGACTAAGAAGCGAGCCCCACGCGTACTTCCAGGCTGTCTGTGAGTAAAGCCTTCTTGTTTTCTTGTTTTCTTGTTTTTTTTTTTTTTTTTTTCTTACGCGTCTTACTGGCTGGTGCTGCTGCTACTGAGGGGGGGGGCATAGATTCGTGAGTCAACTGCTACTCTATTCATTTCTTATATTTATGCTTTCTAGAATTCGACACTTGCCCCGTCAAATTTATTTATTATCTTATCTTAATTTCATTCTTACGGAAACATCAGTATTAGGAAAAAGCCGTGATGGATTTATTGTATTAATAAAACGTATTTCTTCCTACGGCGCAGCCATAATGTTACGCGTGAATTAACATATATATATTATTTATACCAAATCGGGTAACCCGATATTTTTCGATGTTAATGGGTAACGAAAAATCTCACAATTATTAAGAGATATTTAAGCTATTCGATGCTTACTCCTCACAATAAATAATCAAAGTTCATTGGTGCTTGGTATATCTGTGTGATACCTATGTTAACAATATTTATTTGATTCAAGTGCGCATTGCAAAAAAAAGAAAACGTTTAGACGTACACAGTATATATATATATATAAATATAAAAGTGGCAAGCGAGCAGCAGTAATTTTTGAACGAAGTATAGTCGAGTCACAGATAAGCGGCAGCGTTACATTTTGTTTATTTATTAAAAGCAGCTGCTTTCGTTCTTGGGATGAAACAGTTAGGATGAGATCGGAAGAGTTTTTATTGACAGTATCGTTGTTTTACCTTTCGACAAAAGTGCCACGACCCCCGCGCAACCTCAGCATCGAGAAGGTGACGAGCAATACGGTCCTGGTGCACTGGGAGGCGCCGACCGAGTCGATCTTCTCGGAATACGCCATCAGATATAGGACCGAGGACGACCCGCGATGGGTGAAGCTGCCGAGCGTGAAGGAGACGGAGGCCGAGGTGGCGGACATGACGCCTGGGGAGAGGTACACCATACAGGTCAACACCATGAGCTTCGGCGTCGAGAGCCTTTATCCCCTTCAAGTGAACCACACCATTCGTAAGTATAGGAGGGAAGCCTTTATCGCGGGGGGAGAGGGGGGGGGCACAGGCTCTATTCCATATTTGTAATTAAGCAACGATAACGGCAATTTCATTTCTTGCGATTTCCTCGCGAAACTCGCTCGATTACTCAATGCTTTGCCGATAATCATGAATTGGCTCTGGGTTTTATCGCGACGTTGAAAATAGAAGCAATTTAATAAGCCTCGAGATTTATGGAGAAAGCACGGGCTATATAGCCAGTGGCAGTAAATTTAGAAGACCGCGATAAATTAATCCAAGCTACGTGGCCGCTCTTGGGCAAAGTACTTTTCAATTTTATAATAACCGTTAGCATTTTTTTTTTGTTTTGTTTCGTTTCAAACTAATTAATCCTTGGTCGATTAGCGACGAGCAATTTTCCGTGTAACGGCCGAGCCAGAGATTACCAATCGCCAGTACCTTCTCCTAACCAAGACGCGTTCGTCATTGTTGTTTCAGGCCCAAATCCGGTGCTGAACGTGACGCCTGTGATCGACTCGACGAACGTGACCCTCGAGTGGCCTCGGCCCGAAGGCAGGATCGAGTACTACGCGCTCAAGTGGTGGCCCTTGGATATACCGGAGAGCATTCGGGCGAAGAACGTGACGGCGAGCACCGACCCCTCGAACGTCGTCTACGAGGATGGCTCGAGCCTTTCGAACTCGGCCTCGGCCAGTCACAATATCGAGAGGATATTGGTGGGCGACCTCATGCCGGGGGTCGAGTACGTCTTCACTGTCTTCACGGTGTCCTACGACCTCCTCAGTGACACCATGAGCCTCAAGACGCGCACGAGTTAGTGGACCAAGCGTTTTTAAACCTGACACCTGCTTATTACGACAGCTTCTCATTTGACGCAAATTTTTTACCAGCACCCGCCAGGTGCCCGTATTGTGATTAACCCTTAAGGATTCCGCGTGTAGGCTTACACAATGGCAAACATTACCTTTTAGCTGGTCATGTAAATAATTATCCAAGGACGTAATTATTGCGATACCTACGAAGTACACGCAGTAGCTTATCATTTTATTAATAATTATTGTGGCGAAAAACAATCTTTGGCTAATGTAAAATTATATAATATTTTGAACTTCAAAGAATTTTTCAGTCCTTTGTTACGGCCTTATTTGACGTCACTTTAATATGTTTCACATACACGCAACAAATGACAGCTTTGATAAATTTTATTTTATGATATTTTCTCTTATTCTTTTATCGCTGGAAAAGTAAATTTAAAAATCATGAATATAACTATTTACGTATATTCTAATAACAACGGGAAAAAGCTGCTCGCCATTCATAAATGTATCAAACTATTTTGTAAGATTTAAAAATATAAAGGATGGATTCCATTCGGTTCGATAAATTTTTTATCATCGAGTCTCAGCCTCCGGTGAAAAGCGTAGCAAATAGTCCTTATACAAAATGTAACCAATGAAAATTAGTACACCCTTGAAAATATCTTTTTCTCTAGCGCGTCGATTTTAGCATTTTAATTGAATTTACAATTTAGCCGAAGAATTATTCATGAATTATAAATTTACTCGCATCGGGGTAAACATACACATGATGATAAATTTTTGTAGCAAACAAACAAAGCAAATTACATGCCATTAACCATTACATTATATACGTACACCCAACAATATCGTTTATTAAGGGTTAACTAACAATGGCCATATAATAATATTAATAAGTAACGTAACATTTCTTTTTTCATACTACTACTGTAACTACTACTACTACTAATGCACACGAATTTTCCCACTGCTCTAATTCATAACGTTGTAAAGGTGAAAAGGAACTTGGAACAGATCAAGGTACATTTTTGTTTCGTAAGTGTCGTATTGCATAAAAAATAATAACTAGTATCACTATCTAACAAATTAACGGCATACGTAACACATTATTTGTATAATGCATGAGTCGCTGATGGAAAAAAATATCAAAGGTCTTCCTCGTTTAAGAAGCTTGTGCATGGCCAAACGAGTCAATAAATTGATTATTGAGCTCGGCGGCAGGAGCAGCTCGGCAAGATCAAGAACAAATAAAACAAATTGCTAGCGTAGAATAAGCAAAGCCCGAGCAGCTCGAGGCATGCACGTGTAGCACGCGACGTGTCGTCCTTCCCCTTGACCGGGCCCGAGGCCGGCGGCGCCTCTCAGCGACGGGCCTCCGGACTCGGGGGCGCGCGCCTCCCTCGGCTCCGAGGGTCGCGTCGCGGGCCTCGGTCAATGACACGGTGCGCCCGCAAAAATGCTTTCCTCTCGCGCAGTGCCGCTGATTCAGTCGGAAGTGGTGGTGGTGGTCGACCGCGACCAGCCGGACTCGCTGACGCTGCGCTACACGCCGACGCCCGTCCAGTCCTCGCGCTTCGACCTCTACCGGTTCCGCATCAGCGACGGCGTCAACACGACGCGGGAGCGCATCGTCAACGACACCGACACCAAGGTCACCTTCGGCGAGCTCATCCCCGGCAGGCTCTACAACGTCACGGTCTGGACCGTCAGCGACAAGGTCGAGAGTCGGCCGCTGCTCAGGCAGGACAGATTATGTGAGCCCTCCAGCTTTGTGCTCTTTAAAGGCGGCCCTTCGAAACTCCGCTCTTTGTTTACCTCGGCCTACTCGCTCCTCCCCTGCAGCCGGTGTCGTTACCGCGTCCCGGGTACTGCTTACCTACTCGGTCGGAAGCCTTTAGGGATTGTTCTGCTTAGTAGGACTCGATTCGCGAATCCCATCGAATCTTCCGTCGACGCGTGTAAATATAATTATAACGCTTAAAAGTTATATATACATATATATATATATATATATATATATATCCTTGTCGTTGTCGCTATTGCTTGAAGTAAATTAGTTAATTTTAATGACAATAGTTAAGGATTCGATTTATACTTTGGTATGACCTTGTCAGATAAAAAAATTCAAATCTAAAGTAATATGTAATTAGAATTTTAACGCTCTTTATTTCTCGGCTGTAATTAAATTTAATTTCATGTATTCTATTGCAAATATAATATATCTATTTGCGTATGTGTATGCTTTTTTTATGCACAGTGAATTGCCCATTTGCAAATGTGCAGCATTTTCAATGGCAGAAAATTAATTTTCAGCTCGTGACATTTTTATTCTTTCAGTCAAATGCCCTTACATAATCAAGGCAACATAAAAAAAAATGTATATTTTAAAAATCAAAATCAGATGTTTAGCATTTTGTTGACATCAGGATCTTATAATACCTGGATTTTCGCATTCGAAATTAGCTTCAGCGAAATACTTAAAATCTTAATAGATTAAAACAATATGCGAATATTTTCGAGAGAGATATTTTTTCATTGATGATGCAAAAATAACTAATGAATTTACGTCAAATGTAATAGTTAGTATTATTTTATTTTTTTTTTTTTTGCCACATACGCGAAGTAGTTAAATATTAATGAATCTTTTTTTTCCAATTTAATGCATTATTAATAATATGAGATCACAGAAATGAATGGATGCTCAAAATTCAAGGCACATCGAGAACAAATGCTCCATTATAAGAGTATGTTCAAATCAATACCATTAATACTCCTGTGAATATCCGCGCATAATTGAGACAATTAATAATCACTTTACATACAGCCGATAACTATTGGCCGGTAATAGGATTTTACGGAATTTCGAGTCCCTCCCCGAACGGCGCGCCCCAGGAGCCAGAGGCCCAGGCTAGCCTCGGGGGTACGTTACATTGAATATAATTCGCAGACCCGGAGCCAATAACGGCAATCAACGCGACGGAGATCAACGACACGAAGATCACACTCGCGTGGGATCCACCGCGAGGCGAGTACGACGCCTTCGAGGTCCAGTACATAAACGCGGAGGACAGCTACGTGCAGAACATAACGTCGCTGAACACGATAACTATAGCCGACCTAAAGCCCCACAGGAATTACACGTTCACCCTCGTGGTGCGCTCGGGCACCGAGTCCAATTATCTGCGGCGCTCGAATCCCCTGAGCGCGAGCTTCACCACGAGCGAGTCCTACCCGGGCCGAGTCGACAAGTTCCACCCGACTGACATACAGCCGAGCGACATCAGCTTCGAGTGGTCCTTGCCAAGCCAGGAGCAGAATGGCATCATCAGGAAGTTCAGCATCACCTACGGCCTTGAGGTAAGCGCCTCTACGGGGCCTAGATTGCCGAGTCTCGCTTGTTTATCATCCGACTGCTTTTCGTATCGTTACGCGGATCACCGGATTACGCCGATGACTTACCTTGCGGCTAATTGCACACTCGTGAACGCTTGATTGAAAAAGTCGATTTATGGAAGCAGACCGACGTTTCCATCATCGATTGTAGTTTTTTTTTTTTTTTTTTTTTTTTTTTTTTTTTAATGACGTGTATGACGAATCATTTTATATCGATAACTTTGTAGAGTTTACTGTTTTCTAATGGCTAATATCACATTTACTTTGATCTTTTTCTGGCTTTCGATTCTCGCCAAGTTCCATTGAAATTTTTATAAATTACTTAGCTGTATTTTTACTTCGCGATTCGCAAAGATTTTTTTCGAATTTTATTCTCCGCTACACTACACTCTTATACCTCATTACGGTATATTAAATTATCTTTTTATTTTTTGAATAATTCATATATTTATTTCAATCATATGATTCCCAAGTATTCATTATTATTTCGCGCTATATTATCGCTACAGTAAGTTAATTTAATATTACTAACATTAATTACCTATTTTACACGTTTTTTTTTCGATTTTAAACTTTGATTACACCCGACCTCGATATGTTGGCATACTCTATCCTTCGAGTATATTAGTTATTATTATATATTAGTTCATCTAATTAAAGCTTAAATTGTTTATAAAGTATTAATGTTTTTTATTCATTATTTGATTTTTTCTTATTGAAATATTTTTTAATATTTCACAATCAAACGTAATAGTTAATGCATTTTTCACATGTTATACTCGAGAATTTTCAAAAATGAAAATGAATCTATTAAAGTTAAAAAAATTTTCTCTATTTTTATACATACTAAATTTGACTGCGCAATAACATTTGGTTGTTGCGTAGGAGCTAATTTTATTATAAATTATTAAATGATGCATGCCAACAATTTTGAAAACACAATTGTAGCCAAATAATATTGCACGCAATATAAAGGATAGAGTATGAAGGGAACGATAAGATACGAGATCGAAGATTACACGTGATTTGATAGCTAGTTTTTATAGAGTTCGTCATCAGTTGTAGAATTACTCGACTGGAGTCACATCTTTTGGAAACAGTTACTACTTAATAGATTCGATATATCGGAAGAAATTTGCTCTATTCGGTAAGATATTGATTTATAGCTTAATGAAAGCCAAAGCTTTTCCGTTGTGCGAATAATTTTACATCCAAATTTAATAATAAAAAAAAAAATCGAGTACGAGGTAGGAACAAAGCCATCGGCTTGACTCGAATGAATGCAAAGTCGTAATTATTAAAAAAAAGAATGAGAAAAAAGAATAAGAATAAAATTGTAAAAAAAAAAAAAAAAAAAAAAAAACCGTAGCCTGAAGAATATGCATACCGTGATTCATAAATTTACGTTCATTCACAATTCCATCAACGGGCGCGTACTAAAACGCGGAATAGTCAATAATAGAATGACGAAGGAGCGTCGGATGCGAAAGCGGGAATATTAATAGACGCGCTTGCGGCGTGGAAGGAAAAGCGCCGAGGCGCAGGTGAACAAAGTTCCGCGCCTCGTCATCGGTGCGGACGCAAGCGCACACGCAGAGGACTTGGCGAATAACGGAGGCCGGTCTCTGTCCGTCCCGACGATGATCGCCAATAATCTCTGTGCTCGCGTATCGGCAGGGCTCGGCGCACACGCAGGCGCGCGACTTCAAGTCCAACGAGTTCCGCGGCACCATCAAGAGCCTGATCCCCGGCAAGACGTACATCTTCCGCATCCAGGCAGAGACGAGGGTCGGCTTCGGGCAGGAGGCCATCTGGAAGCAGAAGATGCCGATACTGGCGCCGCCCAAGCCCCTCTCGCAGGTCGTGCCCACGGAGGTCTGCCGCAGCAGCATCACCATACAGATCAGGTTCAGGAAGAACTACTTCAGCGAGCAGAACGGCGCCGTAACCTCCTACACGATCGTCGTCGCCGAGGACGACAGCAAGAACGCCAGTGGACTCGAGATGCCCAGCTGGAGGGACGTCCAGGCCTACAGTATCTGGCCGCCCTACCAGGTGAGCCCGCCCCCCCCCCCGAGGACCCTACCGTCCCCGATGACGGCCTCTAGCTCTCCCGGAACGCTTTTAACGCTCCTTCGCCGAAGGCTTTGAGGCGCCTCTGCGCTCCGTTCCGCTCCTGGCCGTACGATAAGCGCAGTGCCTCCCGACAGTGCGCTCTTTCGTATGTTCCCGGGCTTTTGGAACTCGGCTCAAGAAGCCGCTGTTTAGGACCGCTGCTTGAAAAAAGTGCGACATTTGCCGGCCGAAGGTCACGAGCAATGTCGGCGGCTTCGGGTAGTTGACAACGCAGTTACATCGTAATGCGGCTGGTGATAATTCCTCGGCTCAGCTGAGCCCCGCTGCCCACTCGACGCTGATAATGCCGCTAAGCTTATCGCTAACACGATGCAAATTCGTTAATTTTTTTCGGTTATCCTAGCTAAGACGAGACTCGCCATACGCGCGACGCAATTACCCGTACAAATGAGACGTTGGATTATTGCGATCCGAGAGAAAAATTGCCACTCGCGCTAAGACAATGTCCAGCTGGTGTTATTTACAATATGATCGCTTAAGGTCGCTCGAATTGTTATCGAGAATATATAAATAATGCATGGCAAAAGCTATACTGCCGTACAATAGACGTGTCACTTTTTACTTTATTAAACTAGTCCAATGACACGTTCTGTTGTGTATTTAACAGTGGCAATTAATTTCAAAAAAGCGACCACCTACAGCTTTTTGTTCGAGGATCTTTACGCGAGATTCGTACAATGAGGCCGCGTAATTTATCGTTCGACGCATTTTATTATAATTATAATTTAATTATTATACTCTTTTACGGATAATTCAGACAATGATCCAAGCGCGCCGCCAAGCATGCCTTTAAAACAAGTGAGCGTCGATCTCTTGCTGCGTACTAAAATATTAATTTAAGAGAGTGGCTCTCCACTGCCAAAATATATCCTACGCGCTTCCCTCGCCCCGCCCCGCCCCGCGCTCCTGCGCCTTAGGTCGAAACAAGGGCGACGCTCCTCCGAAGGCCTCGCGAATGCAATTTCGAATGGCCCAGTGACAGCGGGATATTGTTGCAGGTGATGGAGCCGTATTATCCTTTTAAAAATAGCTCCGTGGAGGATTTCACCATCGGCACGGAAAACTGCGAGAACAAGAAAGGATATTGCAATGGACCGCTAAAATCCGGCTCGACGTACCGGGTGAAAGTCCGCGCGTTCACCGCGCCCGACAAGTTCACCGATACCAGCTACAGTTTCCCCATACAAACTGGTGAGTGTCCCCGTATTCGTTGGATCGATCGAGCGTAGCGCAGGAAACGTCGTACCCAATTGGAAATTAAAAAACGGCGGCCCGGCCCCCCTTCGATAGTGATTCCCCTCGCGCGTGGGCGCCGCTCGGGGGACTCGGATTTTCAAAGATAAAGGAGCCACGGATGGGCCGGGGGAGGGGGGGGAGGAAACAAAAAAAAAAAAGAGACGAGGAAAAGGCATATTGGGGCCACGCGCTCTGCGACATTACGTCACTGATTCCTTAGCGGCCGCCGAGCTTACGCATCGATGCCTGATTTAATCCAGAATGAGTTTCCGCGTGAGTTTAATACGTAATATGGCTATTGCCTTGTGCATCGAGTGCGTGGGTGACTCGAGAGACCAAGCATGAGATGAAATTGTTACGAAATCCTTCGCGATCCGTGCGACTGCCGTGGATCGTAACGAGGATACCGGACTCCGCGAGTTATTCGCGAACCTACTCCAGCTTCGTCGATTCGAAAGTTAAGGAGTAATCGATCGGGCGCTGGAGTGAATAGAGACGGAAAAGGAATGTTGAAATGGAAAGGTTAAAGGTGGAAAAAAAAAAATTCATGCTTAATTATTTCGTGCACATGCCTGGCCTAAGGATTGCTGTTGGCAGGTAAGCTAAAAAAAAAAGAAAAGCAAAAAAAAAGCAAAAAAAAAAAAAAAAAAGCAAAAAAAAAAAATGCGCGACGCTACCATACAAAGTCCTAACAAGACTGTAAATACATACATCACAAATGCCAACGCACTCGCAACCCTGACGGGATACGAAAAACGAGAATCACACGACACCTGAACACGAACGCGCGCGCCCACATGCGCACGCATACGCGCAGCACAACACTAACACGGACACGGACAGGAGGAGGCGCACACGAAAAAACAACAGAAAACTCGCATTGCCATGCACGCCGCTTTGGTTTTCGCTCGTTCGTTGTCCGTAATGTCTGATGAAGCAACGACGCACGGCAGCCTTATAACGCCAACACCGAATTTTCGACCTCTTTTTTCACGCGCGCCAGATAAGGACAATACGGCGATCATCGTCGGGGTAACGGTGCCGATCGTCCTGCTCTTGGCCTTCCTGGGCATCGGCCTGCCTCATAAGACGGCGCAGGAGCCAAGGACGGAAGACGACGGAGACGCGGGCGACCGACGATCTCTCGCTGCCCGACAGCGTCATTGAAACTAGGTAAGGAGCTACTCTATCGATTTGCCTTTTATCCTTTGCCCTGAGCTCTCCCTCCCTCCCTCCCTCCCTCCCTCTCCCCAGCATCTCCACCGCCACCGACGGTGGACTGGATCCTCCCCGTTCGCGTCGTCCTTCCCTACGACGCTCCTCCTCACCGACTCGAGTGACCGAGTAAACTCAATGCCCGCCGAGCCCTTCAGTCATCGGCACACATTGTCTTCGTGGCGTTTAGCGTCATTGCACTTTTACAATAAACGGCGCACCTCTGCGTTGACGTCGAGCTCTCAAGCTGCTCGGAACAAGACTCTCGGGCATCCGGAATAAGGAGCTGCTCGGCACACGGAGTAAGCTATCCCAACTCCCCGTCCCAAGGATTCCCGCGATGCTCCTAGAGTCTTATCCCACGGGGAAGCTTGATCCCGTGGCGGAGGAGGTTGATTCTCATGGCTTGTCCGCTTCCAGTCGACCGATCAGAGTGGAGAACTTCGCCGAGCATTATCGGATAATGTCGGCGGACTCGGACTTCCGATTCTCGGAGGAGTTCGAGGAGCTTAAGCACGTGGGACGCGACCAGCCCTGCACAGCCGCCGATCTGCCCTGCAACAGGCCGAAGAATCGCTTCACCAACATATTGCCATACGACCACAGCAGATTCAAGCTCCAGCCCGTAGACGACGAGGAGGGCTCCGACTACATAAACGCCAACTACGTGCCCGTAAATACAAGGATCCTTAATTTAGTCCCTCGAGTAGCTTAGCCACCGGGGCTCGCAGCCGGCGCTCGGCGGCTCTCCTTTACGAGCCAGGAGAGCCGGCGATCGTGGCTCCTACCGAGCCTCGGGCTCTCCTCTGCCGCGCAAAATACTTATTCAAACCACTTGGGGCCAGGGCTCGACTTATCCGAGCGCTCTTACTTTGTGACCCAGGGCCACAACTCCCCGAGGGAGTTCATCGTAACCCAGGGGCCGCTCCACTCGACCAAGGACGACTTCTGGAAGATGGTCTGGGAGAGCAACAGCCGGGCCATCGTCATGCTGACCAGGTGCATCGAGAAGGGCCGGGAGAAGTGCGACCACTACTGGCCGACCGACACGCTGCCCGTCTTCTACGGCGACATATCGGTGACGATCCTCAACGAGACCCACTACTCCGATTGGAGCATCACCGAGTTCATGCTTCGCAAGGTGAGCTGCGCGTGCCCCCCCCCTCCCCCGGGACCGGAGAGCGCTCCGCCTGGTCGAGGCCGCGTTGCAACGTCGCGTCACCGTGGATGGACAAACAAGAGTCCTCGCGAGGTCCACCGCGATGCCACGGATTATTCGGGACCTTTTGTTCATAACCTCGGACTCTTGCAGACGCGTACAAGACGCCAATCTCTCGAGGGCCGGATTTTTCAAACGCCCCCCGCGCTCCGACTCTCTCCCCGCGTCTCTTACCCTCTCCGTCTTCGTTACTGCAGGGCGACTCGAAGCGCGTGATCCAGCACTTCCACTTCACGACCTGGCCGGACTTCGGGGTGCCCTCGCCCCCGCAGACCCTCGCGCGCTTCGTCCGGGCGTTCCGGGAGCGCGTGCAGCCCGACCAGCGGCCCATAGTCGTCCACTGCAGCGCCGGGGTCGGCCGCAGCGGGACCTTCATCACCCTCGACCGCATCCTGCAGCAGATCCTCGTGAGCGATTACGTGGACATATTCGGCATCGTCTGGGCAATGAGGAAGGAGCGCGTCTGGATGGTGCAGACCGAGCAGCAGTACATATGCATACACCAGTGTCTCCTGGCGGTCCTGGAGGGCCAGGACACCACGGGACCGCCCCGGGAGATACACGACAATCAGGGCTTTGAAGGTAGTGACAGTTTTTACGGAGGTCACGCCGAGCTCCCTTTGCTCGAGGGCCCCGGGAACCTACCCTTGACCTCGGCTCGGCGCCGATTATTGGGACGCGCGACCCTCGCTCCTTGTACCTTTCGACCCTCTTCTTTCTTCACGCATATTTGCTTCGGTAGCTCACGACACGCCAATTGTACGATAACTGGTACGGGAGCGCTTTGGCGCTCGATAAGAATTCAATTAAATCATTCTTGGGTTATTACAATTAGTCATGCGTTGTAAATAACGCGATTCTTAGATCTGCGCAATAACTGCTTGTAGTTTATCCCGGTTAATTTTAAACTGAATACGTACACGTATTGGTTCGCGTTTCTGCATAAATTGGGTTTCAATGGTGTTACAATTTTTGGCACAGTGATTATTTTATTTTATTTTTCTTTTTTTTGTTCTTTCACGCATAACTCAATGACTGTTCAACTCACATAAGTTGATTAATAATTTTAGATTTCGGTCTTTGGCCCAAGGTTTTCTAATGCAAAAAGTGATTAATTTATATATGTATATATTAATGGGAATCCCTTGTGATCTAATTTACCTTTGTAATTAAAATACACCATTCGTATTATTTAATGTATACATTAACCATTTCTACACAATCTCGAGCGTAAATGCCAGTCCGACATAATACGTATAATAAACTATAAGTTTGATTTATCATTGTAAAAATAAAAATGACAATTGAATATGATCCGAGAGCTGGAAAATGTTGACAGCTTTAAATTAAAAAAACAAACAGCTGTGAGTCTATTAGTTAATATTTCAAATTCTGCTGTAATTTTTATCGATAAAGCCATGCACGATGAAGCGATCATTGAAAATTCGATTTTAATACATTCTTAATTGCATCTCTTTCTTCTTCTCTTTGTTTGATAAAATGTTGTCTCCAATCGTACGCTCTTTCAATTTAGGAAAGAATCGAAGCTCGGTCGAAAACGCGAAGAGCCCAGTCGAGGCTGAGAATGAGAATGAGAAGGAAAGGTGACATTCGAGCAGCGAATACTACTCCGACGGTAATTCAATGAAAAAGACAAAAATATCACTCGTTGATTGAATTATATTTTTTTTCTCCCCTTCCCACTATATATACCTGTTAAACTTTTTCGAAAATTTGCACGCTGTTTGTAATAATTGTTGCTCAAGTGCCGATTCAACGATCGGCTTGAATCTTGGGATGCATTTATCATCGTTGAATGAAGCATGCGAACCTTTTGTCTTGTCGTAGTTTAGCATTGCATGATACATATTTTCAAACCTATTCCTAACAAGTTGTAAGTTAAATCTTAATGTCCTAGCAACTTATCGTAATGGCGTCGATTTATTTCTGTATTACAGAACGAATCGGCAAACGAGCAATGATAAAAATAATATGCTTCCTCAAAAGTACTCGTAGTGATTTAAAGTATGAAGGCATAAAGTAAAGCTTCTTGTATTTTTTGCAAAGCACGTAAAAAATAATTCAGTTGTATTTACGTATTAATCGTATTTGGCAAGGAATAAATCTAGTTCGTTAAATACAAGTGATAATAACAATAAGCTTGTCAAAGTGAACGCTCTCGGCCAAGATACGGTCGATCGACAAATTATTCCAACATCAGCAGCTATAAAATTGATGGCGAGGCGACAATTCACGCAAGCAAATTGCATTTATCCATTTAACAAATCATCTGCCGAATAGAGCATGCCAATTTAAAAGGAAGCCAAAAGACTCGTGTACAATTTATAAGTATGTTTGCGCGTACACGAGAACCAAGAGCGGATGACTTTGGATTGCTATTACGGAGGAAATGTCGGAGGGTTGGTTACGAATAGCTCGTGTAACCTTTCTCCAATTATCATTACAGATGACGAAGGTATCGCAGAGTCGGGAATGTGATGAGTGCGAAAGACTGATACCGAGCAGCTCGAGGGGGAACGAGGATGTCGGTGAGGGGATGGAGGAGGAGGAGGAGGAGGCGGCGGGAGCACTGGACGACGACGAGGACGAGGACGAGGAGGAGGAGGACGAGGAGGAGGACGAGGAGGAGGAGGAGGAGGAGGGCGCGATCCACGAGTCGGCGCCGAGGGCCGCTGAGTCGACGAGGTCCGGGAGCTCCCAAGACATTCCGATCGATTCGCTGCCGCTGATCGAGCGCCGCTGACCGGCCGCCGACGCTCGGCTGGGGATCGTCGCGCGCCGGGCCAATCCCCGGGGCGCCTCGATGCCAGGGGCACTGATCACACACCGGCGGCACTCTCTCCGTCCATAGTCTCCGAGCCTTCGAGAGATGAAGAAGAAGAAGAAAAAAAAAAACAGAAAAAAAGAGCCTTCCCCGAGCGAGCGCCCGATGGTAGTCGAGGGGACGAGCGGGCCGAGCGGCTCCCGGGCGAGACTCGGGGCTCGCCGCTGTTCGCGGGCCGCGCACGCGCCCCAAAGCTCGAGGATCGAGGCCACGAGGCTCTGGCCGGTCTCGTGGCGCCTCGGGCGGCTACTCTCCCGCTCCCGTCCCGAGCCCCGAGAGGAGGGAGGCCTAGGGCTCGAGCGCCCACCCCCCCGCCGTCCTCCGCGAGCTTCGATCGATCGTCGCTTATCCGGATCCTCCCACCCTGAGGTGTCCACGCCATCCATTGGTCGGGCGTCTTATTGGGAATGCTTCGTCTGACGCTGCACACATGCCTTTTAGATACGGTCGACGCTGAATTATGTAAATAATCCTCTGTTAATCGAGCCGTCGTACTTTTCAGACTCCTTTGTAAATTTACGAATTTCAGGACTTATTTATTTTTAAAGACTTATTTATCAATCGGATTTCGGGGGAGTATTTTATGGCTTCTTTTCCCATTGTATATTTTCGATCGAAGGACAAAAATTGGTATTTTTAAAGGGTGTGACTTACATTCGTAACCCCAACGAAGGGGGCAATTTTTTAATGTTACTTAAAACATTATTTTTTAAATGATATCTACGATTACGTAATATTTTTATTATACACGAGTGATTTTTATATACTAATGTGTATTAAGTCATTTTTTTTTTTTTTTTTTTTTTTCTTTCTTCTCTTTTTAATACTTTTATGTACCTCTTACGTATACTATTGTCGAGAGGACTTTTATTTATATTTTATCGTAGTTAATGTTAAATGACAATCAGTGTTCTGTAATTAGTTTTCAGATATCGACATACGTAGGAAAATAAATCTAGTTCTACCTTCGACAAATTTTAATGCTACAAAATGCCAATACTTAGTCGTGAAATGATAAATAAAGTTTTATTTTATTTTGGTACAATTTACCAAAGTTCTTCTAATGTAAAGTTTACGTGAAATAAGTTTTAGTAGAGGCCCTTGCCACAAAAGGATTGATTCGGTCCTTGAGCACCTCGACTACCTCGAAGATTACGTTTATTTCTTGTAAATAATTGGTTACGTTATATCGAGCGATTAATTAGTTATCTCATGAGCATTCGTTAGTTAGTTTTTGTGATATAAAAATGCAATTATGAACTCTATATTATAGCTTCATAAGCGAGCTGTTATCCTTAATTACTTGAGTATATTATAGGATAATTGCAATTATTAACAGCTAATTATAGAAAAAAAAAAAACATATTAGCTATTAGTTATTTCGTTAGTATAACTAATCCATTTAATGAACTGGTACGTTGCTCAAGTTGTTATAATTTGTAAATTTACGTAATTGCCACTTAGATTCATTGAAAATCGTTTCTTGTTGATCAATTCAAATAATAGGCTAATAATTTTATGTTTATAATAAATATTTAGATAAAAAGTGTCGAGAGTCGATTTACTTTAAAAAGTCAGACGAATTATCGTAACGTAAATTATATTTAAAATCCTTAATTATTGAAAAAGCTTGTTCAACTCGGATCTGGACATCTTAACCTCGATACGGTATAATTTAATGATAAAAATAAAACGAAGTGATTAAAGTAAATTAAACAAGAAAAAATTTGTGGGAACAAGAAACTCGCATCTTCGTAGAAAGCCATAAGCTCTCGCACTAATATTTTTGTTTTTGTGATAGGCGAGAGTAAAATATGAAAACGGAAAGAGCGTTTTTAAAGAAGAGAAGTTGCAAGTCTCGGATCTTTTTTTGTTTGTTTTTTTTTTTTTTTTTTTTCTTTGCACAATGGGAGAGGGATCAATTGAAAAACTGATCGCATTAAAACGATTATATAATCGAGGTGCGCAAGTTTCATAAATTGTATATGTGAAAAAGAATGTATTTAATTTTTCTACTTTGTTATTCATGTACGAATGTTAATATTTACCTATTTCTTTAAATTAAATTAAAGCACCGTTTTTTCGCACTAAGTGCGAAAACAAACGTAATGAAGTTTGGAACAAGCAAATTTAACAAATGGAAGGACGTAGAATATTATTCGTGAATAAAAATTATAAAGTAAACGATTATTCATTCTTGAATGTACGCTTTGAAGCGTTTTATAAACACATATCGTTAAATCGCTAATTGCTGAAGGTGCCACGATCCTTATCGAGCGTTATATATTTAT
This sequence comes from Kradibia gibbosae, assembly GCA_018907135.1. Classification (NCBI taxonomy): domain Eukaryota; kingdom Metazoa; phylum Arthropoda; class Insecta; order Hymenoptera; family Agaonidae; genus Kradibia; species Kradibia gibbosae. Next base: position 5,377,001 of record JACCHX010000003.1, read on the forward strand.
ATATTACACACGCGCGCATATATATATATATGTATATATTCATATGTATGTATATTTATATATATATATATATGTGTGTGTTTTGTGTGTGTGTGTGTGCATGTGTGTGTGTATGTAATTCTGAGGTACCGACAAAATAAAGAGAAACAACAGAATACTTACTTTTGTAATCTAAAATCCTATTAACACATTTTTATTTACCGAGACTAATCAATTGGAGAAATATAGAATGGAAATTATCTTTAGAAGGTACGTTATCTTTTCTTTTCAATAAAAAAATATTTGTCGGTAAATCAGTTTTGCTAGAATATAAGTAATTATAAGCTATAAATAAAACAGAATTAGACATTCGTCTGAAAGACGTCGATATCGTTTTTACAAGGGAGACAAATTACGTTGCAAAAGTCAAACATTCTATCGAGAACTGTATTATTACTATTATTACGATTGTTATTGTTTTTGCAGCATTTTATTATTATTATTATTATTACTATTATTATTATTATTATTATTATTATTATTATTAATTAGTTAATTAATTAATAATATCATTATCAAGTAGTATTATTAAAATGAGGTATCGTCATTGACATCATTTTATTATTTTTACATTTTTTCTTCTTCTACCGCACTTGTCAATTATTCCTGTTTCGATTAATAGAAGCGTCAGAGTTATGATTCTTATCTAACGAGAAACTTTGATAGCCTTATGAAATTCGTCAGTTCCTCGTTGATAAAGTTATTCTTATCAATTTGAAATTCTATATTTTCACGAATTTGATCTTACATTTTAGTAACATAATGTAAGCGGCCAAGTTACAATAGTAAATCTTGTGTTCTTTCGTGTTTTCAAAAGAATCGTCGTAATTGAAATTTTATTATTTGATTTTTAATTTCTTGCAATCCAAACGGCTTACAATAAAATTTATTGTACAATGAATAAAAAATAGCTCATGACACAATTTAGAACAATTTGCTTTTGTACTTAAATAAATGAAGTCATTGTGTGTTCGACAATGTCATAAGATGTAATTAATTTTGTAAAAAAAAAAAATCTTATGCTTAAGTTTACAATTTTGAAAGGAAATAAAGTTTATATTATTGCGCAATAGGCCTAAGATACTTGATATCCCGGCGCATGTATATTGTAAGAACAATGCATATTTAAATGCAGAGCGCAGGTAATCCATAAATCATCGTCTGTAAGCCAAAAATATATTCCAATTTTCAGTATGTAAAGCTACCTAAATAGTAGACTAAACAAAAAGGAAATTAAATACTAACGAATCTCGAACAAACGATTAAAAATTACCCTAGGTGTTACGATGTCTCTAATGTGAAGAGATAAAATCTACCGCTCTTATGTTATTCTGTGATAATTGCTAAATTTACAATTATCTATCGATGTTCCGTCGCAGATGAATAACACTTATTTGAATTCGCTTGCTTATTAATTTTGGTTGATTACATCGGTTCACTCGGTACAACTCATCAATTACAAATTACAAAAATTATAAAATGAACTTCCTTATGTCGCCGAGTGTAATTGCGAACCGATGCTAATGTGCTAATAGTGTTTTACTTAGAGAATCTTGTCAACGGATTTATGTATTGAAAATTATGATTTTCATGTATAACGTACACACACTTTTTAAATTTAAAACATTGGTTTATATATATATATATATATATATTATTAATAGATATTGTACGAAGAAAGCATTGTCATTGTATAAATTTTTATTTGAAGTTCTGACGTCGATGAACGCGCATAATATACATGGTGTTCTTAAGAAAAATTCCCTAATCTTGTTTCTTTTTATACTTGCACTCCCTCAATATGTTTCACGTATGTATAATTTTATAGAAAGAAAGAAAAAAAAAAAAAAAAAAAAAAAAAAAAAAAAAAAAAAAATACATAAATTCTATTCGGGCTTTGCTTTATTCAACGTAATCAATTTTTCTGCGAATGCTAATGTAAGTACAGTGAAAGTTGCAGTGACGCTCCAGTTTAGCGACGAGAATTGATTTCTGGATCTGAGCTTTCAAGATTTAAAGTTGATTCCGTTGAAAGTAGCGACGTTAAGACTGGCTTATCTCTAGTTTGTTTCAAGCTGCTTTCGGTAGATGAATCAAGTTTCGAGGTGCGACCTATAAAAGTCAATTTACACGATGAAATTTTTAATCTTGAAGTTATTGTAAAACAATTTTCAAATGTGTAAAGAAATGAAAGTAAATGCTAATTTTTGTGAAATACAAATCTTAATTACAGGTGCTGATCATTTTTATTGAGTTTGAAATTAAATTGTCATTTACAATGCATGAGAAGTGAAGAGGACGCGAATCGCAACATTATTTTACAAACAAAATAACGCATTTTGTTGTTTGCTAAGCTATCCTGAATTTGGCGAGGAACAAAATAAAAAAAAAATCGTTAAGAACTTTTTTTTCTCGCTTGTTTCTTACCAAATTAGGTATTTAGGATTTTATGTCTGGTTCGCTTTCCAAGTTGAACTCACGAAGGATTGATGCTCAAAAAGAGCAGCAAATACTTGGTGGAGAACCATCTGATTTGCTTTGTGTTTAGATTGGCGAATATTAAATAAAATAGCGAACCAGTATACACGGAGAGTTGGCTTTGCACGTTTTTAAAATATTTTTTTAGCATCCGTGAAGGATAATTGAAAATCCCGATGCCGGGATGACATAAGTACTTACCTCTAATTTGACCAAGTATTCTGGAAAAAATGCCACGCATGTGTTCGTCAGGTTTGCCTTGTGGATTATCGCCTTCGTTCGGGACCTTTCTCCTGAAGAACCTTGTTAGTAACCTGCCTCGAGTTTGTCCGAGCGATTCTGCCTTTTCCTTCTCCGAGACCTTTAGCATCCTTGTTAGAGAGCTGAATTTTTGCATCCTCGACACTTCCTCATTGTTCAACTGAAATTGCACATTACTGCAATATTCGTACCTTATTTTCGTCAATTGCTTATTAGATTTATCAATACGTTAATAGATATTATGCGAGAAGCTATTAAAGCAGCCTGGAGTCTCGCACTTTAAAAAGTAGCATTTAAAACTTTCTCGATGAAATTTATTTTCCATTTATTCCGAATTGTTGAGGAGTATATCATTTTTATTTTGGGAAGATATTTAATTTGATTTTATACAACGCACATATATGTGTATAAGTTTAAAAAAAAATTTTACCTCGACTTGAGCATTAGAAGTGGATGTAAATTGAGATAGACGAAAAGTTTCATTGTTCGTTTACGTAATGTATAAAATTAATCGAATAAGATATGTGAAATTTGTATTGGGATAACTTTTTTTGAACTTTGAGACTTTGGTTTGTCCGAGCAGATGTGTTATCAGATTTACAATAAAACGAAAGAATAAACAACAATGTGAAGTGATCTGTCCTTTCAAAAAGCATTTACATCGATACTAAAAAATATACTTTCAAAGCATAAACAACTCTATTTCACCGATAAAAAATTAAATTTTAATTTATATTGCTTATTAGTTATTTTGTACTTTAAATTAAAGCTGTGAGTATGAAGGCATTTATTTAATGTTTTGTAATATCTTTGAATTAAATTATAAGGAACTAATAAAAAAATTAACATAAAAGAATTATAGTTATGAGAATACACGATAAACAACACAATTCACACACGACTTAAATTTTACTCATTTACCTTTATGTTAGTAGGATGTTGAATTATCAAAGCCAATGACGGACCTTACATATTGAATGAAAAATTTAAATGATATCGAGTAGTAACTATGCATTTACATTTAGAATGTATTTTCTTCGAGCAAATGATGAAATTAAAAAAACCATCGAAAATCGATAATTATTTTATACATTTGATATTTATACACACCTGACTGAAGAAAATCAAATTTATTTGAATAATAGAAAGGAGAAAAAAATCAAATTTGAATTACAGCTTTTCTTATTAATCCCATGAGCATAAGAAAAGGTTTGGTTGAGAGGATTTTAAATACACGTTAAAAAAATGTGGCTTTATTGTTGTGTGTGCATTTAAAAAAGATTTATCTACACTTTTATATGTATTTTAAAAATAGTTCGTACGAAAATGTATTTACACGTCATCGATTTTAACTTTGGTTGAATGAACCTTAAAATATTTACATTTAAGCCGGTATTGGAGAAAAAATGCAAATTTTTAGACATGTACAATTCTTTATAAATAACAAAAGTGATTTCATAAGTACTGTAAAGGCGTATTAAATTCAACGAAGATTAATTTGCATAAACGACGATTCTTATACATTATGAATTGGCAATAATATATTGTAATTATTTATTTGAATACATGGATAAATTTTGTATAATAATGAATTGAAATTAGGAATATAATCAACAAGAAACTAAATAATTTAATTTTCATGACTTAATGTTATAATCACAACGGTGAAACTGTATCATACATACGGTTTATTTAGTTTTTTTTTTTACCCACAACAATAGAATAACCGGGATTTGCCTTTTAATAAACTATAATTTAAGTTTTGCGGATCTAAAAATAGAAAAATTAGTGCCTGAAGCTTAAGCACTCGATTTGTATCATTGACAAAATTGCGCATTCTTTGAGAGCCGCACTTAAAATGCTTCCTACTGCGCTAGGAAGTCGTTAAAAAATCTGAACAATTCGATTTTCACGAAGTAATGCATTATTAAAAGAGTGCGCGATTCTTATCGGCAGAGTATTAACAAACTTTGAAACTATTTCAGAGGGGGGGAAAAAAAAAATGAAAGGAAAGCCAATGCTAAATACTTTGCGCGCGAATTCTCAAATACTTCCAATTTACCTTGGCTCACAGCCTTGCGGCATTCCGCTTTCAAAGCGTCATTCCAAATCACCAGCGTAATTCAAATTATCGCTCTCTCTCTCTCTCTCTCTCTCTCGCTGTCGAACAAACGCGCGAATTCACAGTAAGAGAAGAAAAAGACGCCACGAGCGTGGCTGCAACGCTTCGCTTGCGCTCCCCTGTTGGTGGGGGGGGGGGGATTGCGCGTGACGGTGGAAGGACAACAATAAGGATGATAAAGGATGGGAAAGGAGAGGCTCTCTCCTCGAGCGAGCTCGATCCCAACGCACCTTGTCGCCGTGGAACTTTTGCATGTTCAGCATCCTTCCCATTCGGTCGAGGGTGACGCTCTTCAGTCGACGCACGTCCAGGACAACGGCCTCGGACTTCAAGGCTCCCCCGCGGATCGGTTCGCCGACTCGCGTCTCCTCGACCTTCGAGTTCCTCGCGCCGATTGTTCCGCTCTCCTCGGCCTCGCTCAGCCGGGGACTCGACTGGGCCTCGATGTCCAGGACTCTGGGATTCCTCTCCAGGTCCAAGCTGCAAAGGGGACTCGCTATCAGAGGGACTCCTGCCGGGGTTTGCGGACTCGTTGGGCGTCGATAAACGACGGCGGATCCCCCTTCGACTGGCCCCCGCCCCAACCCGCCCTACCCGCTTAGTTTTCCAAACCACTCAGCGAGGGGGAGAGTTGCTCTTTCGATTTCACCCTCGCCGCTCGAGTTTAGCTCTTAACCCGCCTGATCCCCGTTGCCCGCGTTTTAACGGGCGGCTTACAGGTGCGATCGACGAGATTTCAATTTCAGCGCTCGGGAGGACCTTACGATATTTCTAGGCGCCTTTTTCACTTATCGCTCCTGGACTTTTCAATTCAACAACGTCTTATTACTTCCAATGAATATCACTCCCGTTATCCCACCAACGTCAATACAATGACATCCTAACTTGAGTTTCTCCACTCTTCAAAGATATATATGTATATATTGCATTATGTTGGCTTCTACGTTGTTACATTTTATGTTTAGCTAAGCGAATAAATAATCGCTCTTTCGATCTACGACTTTTTAGTGTTGGAACATTTTTTAAAAGCAACGACATCTTACCTAACCTTTAAGTCTTATGAAATTTTGGAATTTGAATGCACCTCAAGTGCATTTATTGTTACGAAATAAGTCATTATAAATGTATATTCTTACGATTCTCCACTAGAGCTCGATGATAATCCAATGACTGTCCCTGCATTCATTTCAGAACAATTTATTCTTTGTGCCTTCGGATATTTACTGTTTTCAAATTTTTAACGAATTGTTACTCTAACACTATCAGAATTATTTTTCTCCGACGAATCTTTTGGTTTGCAAGTATATATATATGTATATATATGTATATGTACAAATGAGTGCGTATATATATACATACGTATATTTAATTCCAATAATATTGCGAAATTATTTCAGTGATCAAGCTCTTATCACCCTTACAGACAAGAGACAAGATTGGCGACGTTCTTTTTTTTTCATACATGTGGCAACTTCTTCACATTTATCGCCAATCGAATTCGCAAAAGTGCATTGCATAATGAAAAAATGCACGCGAGTAAATACGTAGACAAAGAACATTAAATATATTAAAGTGAAAAATTTTGTTCGTTTATTTATTTTACCTGTAACGGAGACGTTTTTAAAGGTTGTCGATTATTGTACCTCCTATGACATTTGTTTTTCTATATGTAATAAAAAAATCCAAAAATAAAAGATAGAAATTACTCCCTTTTTCTAGTCTACTCGGTCGAGTTCAATGGACGAGCCACGAGTCAAATTTTTTAAAAGGCTAAAAGAGTCAGATTTTTAATCGGAAAAATCTGGGTATTGGTAAAAAGACAATATCTGAATTCTTGTCTGTCTCATATTTTTAATTATGTTTATTAAAAGAATAAAACAGAATTTTATGAATTAACGAATTACAATTGTAAGAATTATTTTTTAACGAAAGCAGAATTGATAACATACTACAAATATCAATAGTCAATTTAACAAACATAAAATTATTGTTTATTACGATATTCATACCGATAAAGAAATGAATTGTAAATTGGGCGACAAGTTTCATAAATTATCTAGATATGCGTTCGGGCCCTCCTTCGATTTATATTTTTAAATTGAATATTGATAGTAAATACATTGATCGACTAGTTTACAAGAGTTTGACCCAATGATTGAAATAACACCTGTGCAAACGATCTTGGCCATTGCGTAGATATGAGAAAAAATCGTCCTCTCAAATATATTATCAAGGCTCATCCCCTTCTAAATTTTTACCCACTGCTCGATATCGATCAACGAAGATGATTTCAGTGGATAATATAAATACTTGCGTCGTATGCAATCCCTAGAGGGTCAGCGAGGGACAGTCCTCCTGAAAAGGCCCTTCCCGAATAGCCGTAAAATCCTCTCTCGGCCCACCTCCGGCTCCTCGGCCGAAGATGAACGCGAAAATAAAAGCGCTACCCTCGGTCTCGCGTTGGGAAGCGTCCGCGCGAAGGTCGCGAGAGAACGGACGGAAGGCCAACTCGGGCCGGCGAAGGAGGACCAGGAGAGCAGAAGGTAGCAGGAGGGGGGGGCGGCTCGAGGGCAACGCGAGCCGGACGAAGGCGAACGCGAACTCGAGCTCTTCGGACCGTCGAGAGAGCAGCAGTTGGAGGGCGGCCGCGCCCTTGGTAGGGAGCAAATGCGTGTGAGATCCCGAACGAAGCACAGGAGTCGACGAAGCGAAATACTGGATTGGGGGAGGTGGGAGCAAATTTAAAATTACAAAAAAGTACGCAAAAACGACTGAAATTAAAAAAAAAAAAAAAAAAAAATGGGAAGCGAAAGGCCGAGCCACCCGAAACGCAATCTTAGAATTAGAATCTTCATCTAAAGCGGTCTTTGGTTTATCTTCGTGACGCGGGCGTCTCCGCCCGCAGCACAGAGGGGCTAGGGGGAGGGGGAGAGGAGGGCAGTGCTGGGACGGAGCTCGCCGACTCCAAGGTTCGGTGGGATTTAAGATAGCGTAGCGAGGGAGGGGAGAGGTTCGCAATTACAATAAAGAAATCATAATTTGGAATTTAATTTGAATTTGAGTCCTCCGGTTGCCGGCGCCGTTCATCAAGTCTGTAACGCGGGCGTCTCCACCCGCCGTACGGAGAGGGTGGAGGGTAGTGCTGGGATGGAGCTCGCCCAGTTCAAGGGGGCGAGGGGCGAGGGAAGGAAGACGAGGAGGCGTATGAAGCGGCAGTTACCCTCATAGGCTCGGACGATGCAGTCTGTGGACCTTACAGCTGCGAAGTCAGGGGACCAGATCGGTCCCTGATCCTCTTTGGGAAGGCCTGTAAATAATTCTCCACGTCCCGCGCGTATCCTTCCCAGTCAGTTCGCCGAGGATTCCTCACCATAATTGGTGGGTCTTCCCCCGGCGTCCCAACCGAAAAAGTTATAAGGGAGTGAACAGACAGGGATGGTTCATCGCTGACTCGCCAACCTCGGACTATGCACAGGCAATGCTTGATGATGAAAGCGTTAAATCTATCACCTACTCTCTGATCGCATTTCTGAACGTGGGCGTGTTTTCCACGTTCATATTGTCGAGGTCAGTACAAACGATGTATTACAGTAGTTGGACTCCCCTCGCATAAGTGTCAGTGCTTCCCCACACTTTATGGTGCGAGTTAGCATCGCACCCCGGAATAAGTGGTACATGCCTACCTTGGCAGGATTCTGCCAGGCAACAGACCCACGGTATAGGATTGCACATTCTGTCAAAGGCAAGGTAGGCTGAAGCTAAAATTAGCCTCCCTATTCCTTCCACTTCGGTCATCACCGCCACCAGATCCCCAGAAAAGTGGTCCAGCAGTGGCATAGCGTTGACCCCTCTGAGGACTACGCAGGCCCTGGGTCTCCTATTCCTCTCAAGTCCCTAAAACAAGTCCACCAAGCCCCCGAATGGCGCCTTTGACCACCCAAGGTCCTTGGACGAGTGCCACCCCTGTGTGCATCCTAGCCAAGCTCCTCTGTAGTAACACAAAGGAGCCTTTGCTATGGTGCAAGCTAATTAGAGAAATCGAGAGTGTCAACGGAGCCATACTAGCTAACGGAGCGACCGCCTCTCTCCTCTCGATTTTGGCCCCCCAGCCTCCTTCGGGCCCTTGCCGATCACCTTCAGCTGCATCCCCAAGCACCCAGGGTAGGGCTTATCCCCCGAGAGCCTTCAGGGCCCCGACGTGCGACTCAGGGATGATCAGTGCAAAGAGACCTTTTTTCGGCCACCCCCTCCTCACCCTTCCGAGCCCCCACAACTCTCCACGCACTTAAGCTCAGGGTTAATGAACTTCAAGCCTCTGAGGAAGGCTGCCGAGCCTCCCTTGTAGCAGGCGACTCTGTCGATTACCTTTACCCCGGCCTGGAGTAGATCCATCCCTCTGGTCCTTAATCCTGTGATCCATGGGATATGCAGCATGGCCTTTAACAGACATTCCCTTGCTGTCTGGTCAGTGATCACTATTATTATCACTCCCTCCTTTCCGTATTTAGCCCCAAAATACGGGACCGGAACCACCTTACCGTCCAGAGCCAGTACTGCCTTTGTCAGATGCTCACGGAATTGATCCAACATTTTATGCGTGACGGCCTCATCAGGGTAATTTTTCCTTATAATGACCGTAGTCAAGGGGTTCACCCTGTCTGCATCTGACCAAGTGCCACTCTTAGCCTGTCCTATCCAGTTAGGGACGGGCCTGCTCGGGGCTGCCTTCACCTAGACTGGACCTTTCAGCCTTTTCATTTTGCGCGGGTCGACTGGTGGAGTCCTTTCCACTCCAATCCTCCTCTTTTGACCCTGCGTTGTTGTCGTCGCTGGGGAGCCCGAGTTGCCGGCCCGCAGAGCTTTTCACTCCTTAGCCAGCCTCCTCCAGGTAGCCCTGCGTTTAAGCTGAGCTCGCCGTTCCCCCTCGGTCGGTGTGGTCCCCTCGGCTGACGCTGGGTCCACGACTTCCATCCCTTTGGGGGCGTCTTGCGTCTCCTCCCTGGACTCGATGTGGTCCTGAGTCATTAGGGCTTCCTCCGCACCCGCTGCCCCACATGTGCCCAGTTCTTTCTTTTCATTTTTATTTCTTTTTGTTTTAATGGTATTCATTTTGGTCCCACGAACAGCTAGGAAAATACAGATAGTCCTCCACAGAGCCCCGCAGGTGGCGGTAAGCCTGGATACTCGAAGGTTTCGTCCGGTTCCTTCGAGGCATCGTTTGCGACCATTGGTACCCCGTGACCAACCAGTCCCATGGGACACGGTTACGCACATCTCGGGATTAGGGCGAACGCAATTGTGGGTTGCTTTTTTGGTTGCGAAAGCAAGAAGCTGCCTTTGCTTCTCCAATGGCACCGACGTGCCATACGGGGAAGCCGGATGAATGGGCCGGGGTCCAGGTCCAATTGATTCGTCAGGGTTCCATCGCCCTTCGCTCATACAACATTCATTCTCCCGTTCATGTGAGAGCCCCCACTTAAGGGGGATCACAACATTCATGGAGGCCCCCCCCAACCACCAGCATAGACACGATCGTGCAACCAATAGGTGGGTGGCGTTCGGGAAAATGGGCCCTATAGAGACTCTGATGGCGCGCGGAAAAGCGTCACAGCGAAGCGAAGGAGCGAGGGCCGGGAGGTAAAAGTAGGGAATTGGGAAGAGTGGAAGGCGCGAGGGACAGTTCCGCACGACTGGGCCCGGGCGGAAGTAAGGAAGGTGAGGAATTTGCGCGTTACTGTGACCCGAGCGGACGAGACGACGAAGGAAGCGTGGATTTGCGTGTGCGGGTGAGACAGCGATAGCGACGGTAGCCGGACCGAGACGATCATCGGCTATCGGTGATCGTGATCGCAGCGGCGGTTGGCCAACCGGCAAAGGTAGAGTAACGCGTGCGTTGTCGGATAATATCTATGTAATATTGGTGGTCGTGTAGTTGTGTGTTGAGCTGGCCTTTTCCCCCCTATGGAATAGGGGTTTGTTTATGCCGATAAATGTAGGCGCGCGGGTGAATAAACTGACTTTACGTCCGTGTTATTTTTGCGGGCCAGTACATTCGCTCCTCAATCCCACTCATGACCCTCCGCGTGTATAATCATACCAATACGCGAACAAAATGGTGCTTCTTGTGAAAAAGCGGAGGTTTGGGTCAGAAGAATCGCGAAGCGTAAAACTGCGACGCACTTGTGGGTGGCGTCACGACGCGTCGAAAAGCGGAGAAAGCGATGGTTTGCCGTGGGTGCGCCAACGCCGGACGTTTTCTCCTTCTATCCCATTTTCTCTCGCTCTCTCTCTCTCTTTCTCTTTCTCGTTACCTTGCTCTTCTATATTCGTTCTTTCATTCGTTCTCTCCCTCTTTCTCTCAGATTATGTCTCTGTCTCTCTTATTTCACTCTCTCAATCTCTCGTTTGTTCGTTCTCTTGTGCGCTCTCTTTCCTAGGTTTACCTTTCGCTCGTGCTCGTTATCTCGTTCGTTGTTTCTCTGATTCGTTGTCGTTCTTTATCGTTCCGCTTGTTCACTATCTCCTAGGTTCGCCGTTTTCCTCTTACTCCTTCGCTCTCCCTCTATTTCGTTACCAACCATAGTTCTTGCTCTATTTCTCTCTCTCTCTCTCTCTTGTTCGCCTGTTCTCTCACTTACTATTTCCCGCTCTTTCTCGTAATGACGGCGGTAAGACAAAATCTGTAGCCTATTTGATGTGGCAATGGTAACATTATTATGTAACCGCTTAGTTACAGGCCCACACTGACCCGTCAGTTAAATTTCGGACGCGAGGCATACGGACTCTAAGGGCGGAAGCAGCACCTCCAGGAACCGTACCTCCATAAACGAGGCAGCAGATTCAGAATGACGAACAAATCAGTAGCAATCCTTGTAAGCTCGCGGAGGGACCACCCGAGGTAGCTCGGGCTTGTCCAGAAGGGGCTCCGGGATACCGAGGGTCAAGCCCTGGCGGCGGTATGCCTCGATCCACGGCTGGCGGACGCGCGGGATGCTTGGAGGGAAAATAATAGCCGCGAACATCGATGGATCGGAGCCGTACCTGCGCGATAACATAACGGACCGGAGTCAGCAGCTGTACGACGCAGTCCAGGTCCGAATCGTGCATCCGTTACGGGCTGCCGAGAGCAGCGGCAGTAGAAGTTGCCACGTCCAAAACGAGCTCCGGTAGCCGCAGATCGGCACCGGCCCAAGCTGCCCAAACGGGAATCATAAGAAACGCGCGGCTCGAGGGGTCCAACCACTGCGAGGCATGAAAGAAGATCGACGGCTACCTCAAACGGCTCGAGGAGTTGCCTCGTGTGACGATAGAACCAGGGCGGGCGGTGCGGAGCCTCTTGGACGAAACAGTCGAAACCCTACGAGGGTTGGATAGCCTGCTGTCGCGGGAGGAACGGGGAGAGGCGATCCTTATCCACCGCGTGATCCAGCTATTGGACCCAGCTAGCAGAGAGGAGCGGGAGTCCGTCCAAGAGGCGAAGGTGCGAGCGGCAATGGAGGAGAGGTCGGGAGACGCCTCGAGCCCAACCGCCCGCTTCCTTTATCCCGACCGAGAAGGAACTGGCGATGTTCCTCGAAGGTCCTATCAGGGCTCTGAGATACCTTGCGGAGGAACGCCGGCCGGTGACTATTGGCCCAACGAAGATCGTTCCTCGGCCGAGGAGGTCTATGCACAGCTGCGGTGCTGTGCACCAAGTGTTCGGCGAACCACCGCACGGGATGGTGTCCTCGCCCGAGTGCGAGGACGTCCCGTGTCGAACGCGGTGGCAGAGGCGAGGAGAACGAACCTCTGCTACAACTGCCTGGGCTACCCAAGGAGCGGGATTGTACCTCCGTGTCCAGGCGCAGAGTCCGCTCGGGGCGGCACCACACTCTGCTGCATCAGTTAGGAGGAACGGAGGGCCCGAAGTGCCCCGAGGCCGGCTGGCAATAAGCGAGGAGCAGGGACAGCGTAGGAGCAACCGGAAATACCAGGAGGTGGGGCCCGAGGGCATTTTGGGGCCAGCCAAAAGCCTCCTGGGACCATCCTGCTGGCGACAGCTCCGGTCGAGCCAAGGTCCGACCGGAGTGCGTCTACCCGGATCAGGACACCCCCGGACCAGGAGTTCGAAGCGTCGGAGGCGGTTGTCCGACTGCCAAGACTCGAGCGACACCGAGTGGAGGTGCCCCTAAATGTCGCGGGAGCGAGCTTCGCTGATACGATAAGGACCGCGAGCGAGGTCAGAAGTGAGGTCCTTAGTCGTGCCGAATATGGCATACCAGTCAGATGAACTCACCAGTCGGATGAAGACAACAGGGATCGATGCAGCTCAACGATTCGAGCTCGAGGGCGCAGCAGAGGTCCCTCGGCTGGATCATCTCCGGTCCAGTCGACCCGGCAGGGTCACGGCTGGCGGACCCGGTAACGCCACGTCGTACCCTGACCGGAGGACGAGCTGCTGGGAACCCCGAAGAGGTTCCGGGAGCGGACGTAGGTCCACGACGGAGGGCGCGGAAGGACACCCGACCGGAGGGGAATAGAAGACCAATATTGTGGATAGGCATCGCCGCGGCGATTAGCTCGCTTCCGCTGTAGGCCCGGTAAGGTGGTACCAGCCGGCGGCTCCACCGTTCGGCTGGATCCCTTGGTAGACAACCGGGCAGGGCGAAATAACGGATAGGAGAAAAGGCCGCGAACATCGGGGCCGAGCCGAGCGAGACCCGCCGATCCTACCGAAGGAGGCGCGCTCAAGTAGGCCGGTGGTGGAGTGCGCCCGCGGCCTTACGGGCCCGATCGGTCCGCGAGAGGCCTGGACACTGGATGCCCGAGACACCTGCCCAAGGGAAGCCGCGCCCAGCCTGTGTCAGCCTGCGAAACTCCGACTGGCTCCGATTGGGTTGACGGGGCAGTGGCCGAAGGACACGATCACCCCAGAGGGACCATTAGCAATCGGTGACCTGGATTTTGGCCGGGCCATTACGCATTCGGAGCACCGAGGGGCCCGACCACGAGACGAGCAAGGCCTACATCGCCTAGTTCGTCTGTTTCGTCGCCGAGGCAGTGCGCACTCGGAGGTGGTGAGACCCGACAACGTCGTGCGAATTCGGAAACAGCGGGGGTGGGGGAGGAGATCGCATAAGTTACTTAAATCATCGGTCCTTACATAAAAATGTAAATTTTATAGCCAATGCTCGTAGCATATGTAATGTGTATATACATATATTTCTACTTAAGTTGCATATTTTATATCGAATCCAGCTATTGTAAGTACAGCAATGTAGATTTTGCAAGTACAACATCGAGTATTGTAAGTCAATGTCAATTCCTCCAAACATGACTCAGCGAAAGCCTTCTTCCACATTCCGGGAAGTATTAATCGTCCCTATTAATCGAAAGAATGGGTCCATTTTCGGCTGGGATATGGGTTTTGACACCTTGACGGCAGACCTAACAACAGATGCGACGGAAAGTCCGATTCCTCCTGAACTAGCGGGTGGGTACCTTCTTTCTAAGCCGCACCTCCCTCTGAAGTAATTCGGAAATATTATCGCTATCTGGAAGAAGGTACATCCCGTCTGGCCTTAATCTCAATAATACAAAACAATAAGAACGAATAAAAAAAAAAAAGAAGAAGGGATTAATGCATCAAAACAGAATAGAGGTAAAATGTATTAAAAAAACTTTCTTAGACAATATTTTTATTTTAAACATTTATAACAACTTTTAAACAATTTATTTTACATTTGTAACAAATTTATTGCAACATATTTCGTTGTAGATTAAAAATATAATAATTAATAAAATTGTTTGTATTCTGCATTTCATTTTTCCTTCAAAATAGTTTTAAATGTTTCACATGGCGCATACGATACCAACTGCTTAATAAATATGCGTTTTTACTAAAGTTTATAACATACGTTTCATAATAATGGGACGTACAAGAGGCAACAAAAAAAAAAAAAAAAAAAGGAAAGGAAAAAATTTAATTCTTTATTTTATTTTCATATATAAAATCTTATTTTCACTTTTAAAATTATTGTATTAAGACTAGATATTTATTGTACTGAGAAAAGTAATCCGGAACTTTGGGATTTTAATCATCCTAGAATTGTTCGATATTTACAATGAAAAATTCAATACAGAATATTCAGAGTCGTGTTCAATAACTAGTGCTAAAATACGTTTATATATTCTATCAATATACATGTTACTACTTATTGTTTAATACTTATTATTAAATACTTATAATTAAGCTCATCCTAAGCGTGGAGCTATGATATTTATAAACCATGTAAACACTTTTTGTAATATTAGACATTTATTTTCGACCAGTGATAATTTTTTTTTATAAATCATAACATAATAAGAGCCTTTAATTAATTAGCTCATTCGAGTATATTATCTCAAATTCAAAGCATCAAAATTTTGCATAAACGTTGATTTACCATAATCAAATTCATCGAAATACAATATAAATAAGGGAAGTTAATATTTGGAAAATGTATCTCATAGATTCTGACTTATTTACTTAGAATAAATACCGAAATATTAACTTAATATTTAATGTTTGTATAGACTAATGAAATATTTACATATTATGTTGTTGAATAGATATTAATTATTAGGCTCATTAATGTTTGTAGAATTGCGCAAAAAATTTTTTTTTTAATTAAAAGATTATTTGTAGTTATGATTTCACATTTTCATTAATACTTACAACTACAGATAGTACAAAATGTAGATTTTACAATAGTTGCATTAGTAATAAAAATTAATTTCACATTGGTATTAAACGAAAGAATTTTTTATTCGATAAGTCAAAAGAGAATTTTTAGCAATCATTTATTAATGCAAATTATTAGAAATAAATCATGTGAAAAAGGTTTGATAAATTGATAAAGAAACAAGGAAAAAAAAGTAACTCGGTACGCTCGCTATTCGTAAAAATTCATGAATATTTTTGTTCAAAAGTATATTTTTTGAATAAATGGTATTGTAATTAAAAACAATACTTGTATTAAGGTCCTTAATTTTATATTAAAAAATTTTCGAGCTAACTGTATACTTCGGTAGAAGAATTAATGTTAATTTAACTTTTGAATGAATTTTTATAGCGAATTCGGTGATTATTGCGAGCCAGTATGTAAATTTTTGGATATGCGCGTTAAAAATAATACAAATCAACCATTAATTTCTCAGTTACTAAGTATACAGCACGAATAGATATATTATTTCGAAAAGGCGTGCGAGTACAGATGCACTTATTAGATATTTAACCATTCTCAAACTTATATCAGAATCGAGGGTCTCGCCGACGATTTTTGCCCGAAAAATACGTTCTTCCGATCTATATATTTACAATTCAATTTGTGCGAATGAATCCAATTGCGTTAATCCACTCGCCCCATAAATTCTCCTCCACGTCCATCGCAATTCCGAACTTATTCAACTAACGCTTAGAGCGCGAAGAGGAAGGTAATATAATTGGCGCGTCGATGCAACGGAGTCAATGCTGGTCGCCGAGAAAAGAGGACAAAAACTCACGGTTTCGAAGGAGCCTCAACCTCTCGGCTCTACCGCATCGATCTGTCAGGCCTCCTTGCGATGCGCGTCCTTAATCGCCGAGTCCGAGCGCAAGGATTACGCGCGATTAGGAGGGGCCAAGTAAAACTCGGGGACAGGTAATAAAGAGCTCGAGAGGCTCGCGGGTGGAGGACCGAGAGCCGGCGCGAGGGCCGCGAGGGGGAGCAGCCGCCGAATCCGGGGCAAGCCGGGGCCCGGGGCTCGCTCTCCGCGGCAGGCGTCCGAGCGCGTCGAATTATCGATGGGAGGCCGAGCCCATGGGCGGGTCCTGCCACTTGAACTCCTCCTGGTAAGTGACGTAGATCATCCAGTAGCAGACTATGAGGAGGGTGAAGGAGGCGGGGAAGAGGACCCTCGCGGCCTTGTCGATGTGCGACACGCTGTTTATGTAGCGCTCGATCCTCTCCCCGTGCTTACGGCAGCCGTCCGCGGCCTCCCGCTGGCGCCGCTTCCTGCGGGACCCAAATCCATCCGTCGGCTCAAAAGCTCCGCACCTCTCTCGGGCCCACCCCCTTGTCGCCCGGCGTCTCGCTCTCCTTGTCGCTCTCCTTTGGCCCCGAAAGGCTCCCCTTTACCCAACCCAACCCTCCTGCCCCGCTCGGCTCGTTCGCCTCGATGATCGGCGCTCTCATCCAAAATTTACCCACGGCTGCGGTCGGCCGATGAGACTTCCTATCGCCTTCGACGGAGGCAAACATCGGGGGCTCGTAAACCGTCTCGACCCCGAGCCAAGGTTTATTACTCATACGGGACTCGACTTGGGATTCCTGCTCACGTGCATTTTTATGCCCGGCGATATTCAATAACTTTCATACGCTTACCCTTGTCCAATGATACTTTAGTGAAGCAGATAAAAACAAATGCTCGGAGAGTAAAGAGTTTCGTGCCTGTTCTTTGTAAATATATATAACGCTTTTTTCATTATATTTGATTCTATTTTATGTACACCGAGTCCGACTGTATCGAGTTATATGAAATACATCTAAATTCTCTGCACTGGGCACAAATAAATGGATTTCGAAGAACTTTCTTTTTTTTTTTTAGCTATTCTAGAGTTGTTGTGCGTTGCTTACGGCGAGGAAGTAAGCGTGTAATAATTGCTTAACGTTAATTATGAAGCATTGATTAAGGAACTTTTATTAAAATATGTGTTTTTAAATATTACTACAGTATCGTAAACAATTTTTCATTCGACAGAATTTAGCAGCTTGCCTTGTAATTTAAACGATCTTAATTACTGAGTATTTTACGTTTAAAATAATGTTTACGCATTTGAATGCATCTTTTTATTGGGCGTATTTAAAGAATACAGAAAATTGCATATGTAAAATTAATATGATGCGCAGTAAAAATGAATAAAAATTATCCCAAAAAATCCACTATAGTAAGCTCTACGACTCATGCAAACTGTATAGTTTTTATGTTCAAGGAGGATAATCACTTGCTAATAATATAAACATTTTTTTAAATCGAAAAATTTTAGACGAAATTCAAACTCTATGTACAAAGTACAGACGTTGTTGCCTCGTATTTTATTAAATATTTTATTATATGTATTTTCGTTTTTATTCTACCCGTTGACCAAACACTTAAAATAGATTTATCTGAAAAATTCTTTCACGAATCAAATACAAAATTGTCCATTTAGTGCATTAGTGGCAAAGAATATCAAAAATATTGAAGATGACGTAATTTTTTTTTCTTTTGTACGAAATCATATTTTTTTTTAACCATTCGCCGATGTCCCTTTCTAATTGCATTTCATACTTGAAAAATAAAAAAAATCAGAATCATAGTCCTGTTAAGTTTTCTAATTAAGTTTATTGCAATAAATGGTTTGGAAGAATATGAATTGTTTGAAAGTTGCGTTGAAAGTCTTAAGAATGAGAAAGTAAACTTTTCTGATAGTGTATTTCAACACAATTCTTCAGATTTATAGAAATTTAAGGTTATTGCTTGGTCAAGTACTTTTTGAGTTCTTGACATTTAGAATTTATTTATGGATGCCGACATTGTCAATTTTATACTTATTAACTTATTTTTCTTATACGTTCAATAATTTCCAATCACATGAAAAGACAAAATCATAAAAGTCTAGTTATTTATATCAATACAACTTTTTGCGATACGAAGTAATGTGGCTTTAAAAGCACTTTTTTAAAATAATTAATGAACTTTTAACAAAATTGAAATAGTATATAATCTCGATAAGAAGCATCATCTTGTATCGAATTATTATTACCTAAGTACATCTGTACACATGGATATGAAAATTTTCGTGTACAAATTCATGCCTCAAGCATACTATATTTAAGAAAATTATCAGTTTGATTAAATAGTTTACAATGCAATATAAAAATCGGTTACATGTATTCACCCCCGTTCCACGAAACATCGCAATTCGTTAACTCAGATTAATAATAGATTAAATTGATTAAACGCGAAAGGCAGTTTTCGGATATTTTTTTACTATCGATTGCGCTCCTCGTAACCCAGGCAGGAGTATTGAATTCACGCTTGGCAAACGCGAACAAATTAATATAGATGAATATTTGCGCGGGTGAAGAACAAAGAAAGCGTTCTTCATTATGAGTCTGTCATAAGCAAAAAAAGCAACGCACCTGAATGCCATGTCACCAACGAGACAATAAAGAAACTGCCGCCATTTTGGTAGCCAAAGTTCAGTTTGCGTCTGCCTCTCCATCGTCGATGGTTTGCTACTTACGGTGATGGTTATCGAGTGCCGCGGGTCCGGCAAACTGTACACTTGATCCTGACAAAGAGAAACGATCAGTTCGCATGGTATTCAAGCCCGTGTAGGGCTGCGCGAGCGCGTCTCCGGAGCTTATCTCGGATTACGGTGCGTACAATCAGTGGACACACAGGGTAAAAGTTCCAGGAGAACGAGTATAGGAAAGGGGACTCGGGCACGTCGACGCTGGGCTCGGCAACTCGCACAGCTCCATTGATTGGGCGTTCGCGCGTCAGGGTAGAGACGAAGGAGCGCAGCCTCCGTGGAGCGAAGGGGAAGGGCAGCGTTGCAGGGGGAGGTTAGAGAGGCGAGCCACGGCCGGAGCGGCTCCAAGGTAAGTAGGGATCGAGCGAGGGGAAAGCTCGAGAGTCGCGCGGCCGCGTCTCCTCGACCTCCGCTATCGGCGAGGAGCGCGAGCCCCTGGCACTTCCGGTGCTTCGAGTGTCGAGGAAGCGTCAAGAGTGGACGAGGCCCTCGAAGCCTCAGCCGCCGATAGGGTTTCGCCTTCGACAGAATGCAGCGCTTCTTTTGGAAAATTATCAAAAGCCGTTGCCTTCGGAGCGTGGATTATCGCGCGGCGCGAGCTCGTAAGTACAAAGAGCGCGAGCGCAGTTGTAATTGGCATCGGGCTCGACGAATTTGCGCTCCGTGGGCAGAGTTTCGCGGCTGGTCTCGGAAACAGCGACGCCCCCCGACCCCCACCCCCTTTTGGGTATCGGGCTTCGACAGGAGGAGTCGCCGTTGTCCTGAGTTCTAGCGGAGGAGCAAAGGATCTCGGGAAGGCCGACGGGGGAGAGGACATTAGGAGGCGGAGGGAGGGGTGGAGGTAGTCGGGCGCTCCTCCACCGGGAACTTACGTTGTAAAGGGCGCAGAAGAGGGAGGAGCTCCTGCGCCTGGAGGTGGCGCTCGTCGCTACGTCGAGGCCCCCGGCGGCGTTCGTCGGGCGCGTCGCCTGCTGGGGACAGGAGGCCGCGGGCGCGCCGATCGCCCGGAAGCCCTCCCCGTCCTGCTCCACCTGCGCTGCTCGGCCGACGTCCACCCACTCGGCGTCCTTGTCCTCCTCCCCTGCCTCAGCCTCCTCCTCCTCCTCCTCCTCCTCCAGCTGCTGGGCCTCGATGAACTCCTCCTCGACCGGGAACTCGCCGCTCCCGACCTGCGCCTCGTCCCCGTCTCCTTTACAATGTCGCCGAGCCAGCGGCGCTTCTCCTGCGCGAGGCGCCGGCTTCCCGCGGTTTCCTGACTCATCCCCCCCCTCGCCCCCGGACCCTTTGCAACGAGGCCGGGCCCGGAGGCCCTCGCGATCGATCTCGCTCGCGAATCCCCCCGAATCTGCCACCTAAGCGGCAATCGTAGCCACCGTTTAATCCCGATGACTCGATGAGCTCTGGCCGGATTTAGGTTTTGAATTTTCATCCTTTATTTTGGGCCGATGAATTTGTGGCGGGTGAACCCGACGCCGGTGGCCCGTGAGACGCGGAAGGCTCCGGGACATTTTGGAAGATAAGCGATGTAGTCGTGGGGTTTGGCTCTCGGCGAGAGACTTTTCATGCATCGGATTAGATCCTTCGATAGTTTTAAGTGCGATTAAGTCAGTTGAGTAGCTTGAACTTTCTCGTTTGATGCGACAAGTGCACGATTGAATTTAAACAAAGCTTGCGACGCGTAATTTAACGTCTGCTGGTACTCTAAACAATCTTAATGGATCCATTGGGCTTTTTAATTGCAAGATTTGAACCTCTGAGGCTTATCAATGTTTTTTCAACATTATTAAAGTTCCGTTAATTTATCACCTTCAAATATTTAACGTGAAACCTATAGAACGACATTATATTCTTCGCGTGCTGGCATTTGCTTGCATTAAAATCTGCTTTACTTTATTTCACACCCACCCACACACCGACACACACACACACACACATAATACATTAGCAAGACTCATTACAGCAACGCGACACGTATTTTCTTTATAAAAATAAATTGCACCTTCAATTTATTAAAACATAATTTTCACTAGTGGTTAAGGCAGCTTTAGTGATTTTTTTTTTTTTTACAATTTTTTAACGAGTAGTCTGCATGCGATGGAATGAAAGGCAATTTTTTTATGAATACCTTAAATGCGTACTCCAAATAAATGCTTTTATATTTTACCAACGACTTTTTAGTGAAATTTTATGTTTCAAGGCGTCAAAATATATAAGCAGAATGACATTATTAGCAATACCAATTATATTGAAATGCTATAGAGTATTAATTATATCTCGCACCCAATTTTCTTTGTGCAGGGTCAATTTTAACGTGCGAAAAATCCGTTTGACAAGCCTATTAAAATTTTTCATTCCCCCTCCCCTCCCACTTTTTTCCCGAACTCTCCTTTCTGCTAAAAACAACAAAACCTAATGATGCCTTTAATGTGACTTTAAAAAGGACTGCAAAATAAATACGACGCTGCAGTGTTTTTCAATTTTGCGTTCGCTGGTCGTAGACAGTTACAAATTGACCCGACACCAGATCCCATTGGAGTCTCCCGTCGCCAAATAAAACCCCAATTTGCCGGCGGTGGTTCGATTGCTATTTAAGTTAATGTAGAATTTCCATTTTGAAGTATATTGGAAAGCCTTTTGAAGTTCATTGTTGGCCATCGTAAGTGCTATATCAAAATGACCACTTTTGCTATTAAAACCCAGGGCATAAATTAAGCCGGTAAATATACAAAAAAAAAAAAAAAAGAAGAAGGCTTTCTTACTTCGCTCGTACTTTGGGCAGCGTTAAAGTTTTCCACAAGTTGTGAAATTTGCGGATCGTCTCGTCTTTCCTAAGGAAGCATCTCGATATCGTCGACAGCAGTTGTATTTAGATTTCGTTCGATTCAATCATATTCGGAATTCTGCAGCGCGCGCAGGCACATTGTTGGGAAGCGAAAGATTCGAAAGAATCGTTAAAAAAAAAAAAGAAAAGAAAAGAAAATCAACACGCGCGTAGTAGGCTTCCAATGAAAAAGCAAACGACTCGCGACACGCTCGCGAAACACTCAATTATACTAATTAATTAATTAAGGGCGAAGCCGCATGGGCCGCCGAGTGAGGCATAATTATCGATGGAGCCCGGGCGCGTCCGAGGGCGGGCAATAGAGTTGCCCCTTATTTCTTAATACCTCGATCGGCGAGTTATTACCTTGGTGAAGTAGTGCACGCCGGCGAATTCCAAAAGGGTGGCGATGCAGTAACCGAAACTCATCAGGAGAAACCAATCTAAAGCCGTCGCGTATTTGACTTTGGGCAGGTCTTTGCGCGAATCCAAACTAATCGTCGATAGGGTGAGCACGGTGGTGATGCCTGCAAGGGAGAGGGAATCAGTGCCAGGGGCCAGGAGCGGTGGCTCGGGTCGTTCGCTCGTACCTAATCCGACGCGATCGCTCGTGGCCTCGCGGTGGATCCAGAACGACACCCAGCTAAGCACTACTATGAGGACGCAGGGCACGTATACCTTGGAACAAAGAAGCCTCCCTTGAATCGATCGGTCGGTTGAGCGCGAGTCCTGGCTGGATGTGCGAGAATCCCCCCGAGCTCTCCCACCCCCCTCTGCTCGGAGTGAGATTTCTTCACTCCGAGCCCACGCACGAGCCTTTGACTCGAGGCTCGAGCTTAAGGCCGAGCGCGACTCGCTCGTCGTTCCTTTATCCCTTTATCGAGTAAATATTTGCCCTACCCCCCCCCCCGGAGTTCGAGCGTATCGGCGATGTGTATTGCCCCCCGCTCAAGCTGAACTTTACGAATGATCTGTAAAGTGCCACTTGTTAATTGCGATAAGAATTTGCTCCCTCTTTGTAAGGCGATTAGTTGATTTTTTTTTTTCTTCACGAGGCTTTTATAGCTTTTTATAATATCGATATCGAGAAATCCTTTACGTTTGGTAAATTTTTCCAACGATGGACACATTTTAGGGCCTTTAAAATTGCTACCGTCAAAAGTAATCACGAATACAACCAAAGTATAAGATAATATGCTACGATCTTACATTTTTATTTATCTTAGCTCCTGTGTTAAAAGGTCGTGTTGAAAAACTTGGTTATTTTTTTTTTTTTTTTTTTGATCGCTAAAAGGACATTTCATTTTAAAATCTTTTACAATATTATACGAAGGCTTTAATTAATTTCTTAGGCACTGAGCCACGCGTGCAGCCAGGCATGCACTTGCGCGTACACGTACATGTGCAATGCCAGTCGGAAGCTCTAAATTTTGTGGATCGCATTTTTATCGCTGCTTTCGGCAGCTGCTTGCAAAACAAATTTAAAACAAATTTGAAAAAACACTGTTACAGTTGAGGAAGGATAGGGGCATCGCGGAGGCATTCGAATTGGGGGGGGGGGCAGAATTCAATGGGAGCCGAAAGTTCCGCATGGCAAAGGGCAAACATCGATATAAAGTAACGCATGGGTCGGGGGCAGGCGCCCGACTTTCCCCACGCGACATTTACTTGAATCAAGAAGTATCCGGTGTGTCGCTGCAAATTGAAGGACACTTGGAGGACCGAGAATTCGCCCTCGCGCCTGACGAAGGTGAGGTTCCGATAAGGATATCCCATAAGATCGAACTGGGAGAGCGCCATCCCCGGCACGAAGTTTACGCTCGAGTTGTCCTGCCACTCGTACACCAGCTGGCCGGAAGTGTACGCGTCTGAAATTGTGAAACCGCTCGTAAGGAACAGAAGCACCTTCGCGCCGAAATTACCATGTTCACTAACTCATATACACACACCCCTACACACGCACACACACACACACACACACACATATGTATGTAATTGCATATATTTGTACGTACGTACGTACGTACGTATGTGTTTCTTTGTGTGTGTGTGTGTGTGTGTAAATGTAAAAAAACAACACAATTATTTAAGAAATGACAGTGGAAGCCTTCTCACGGATGTTTAACGTCATTAAAGTCGCTTTGAGCCAAGGCATTGCGACAGATGTTAACGTGCGTATGCGAAGATCCTAAAGTAGCTGGCTTTGTATGTAATGAAATGGTTAATAATAGTTTAAAGGTTCTCCTGCGAGGTGTAAAAGTAAATGGATCTTCGATCCTCATTCCCAATGTCTTATTGCTATTCTACCTTCAAGAAGCCATTATATTTAATTGTTTTTTCTTTCGAGACATCTTCTTGCTTACGACATTATTATTGATTTTTTTTTTAAAACCTGCGAAATTACCAATAACTGCGAAACAACTTCTCTGAACTCGAATTTCTCTTTGAATTTCTACAAAGTGCAAACATTGTTTTTTTTCAATTAAAGCAGTGCGTCGCTCTAGGGTACGTCAATGACTAAAGTATTGACAAATTTAATAGATACCCTGGCAATTGTACGAGTCGCTCGTCTTATTTAAATATAATAAAGGACTTCTAAGTAATCAAAGCCATCGCAATGAAGAATTGAGCCTGTAGAATCGAGGGATGTTATAGGAGACGGGCACACGTCAGATCTAATGCGATCAGGGCTGGGAAAAAAGCGACGAAAAAATTATTCACCCTGGCAAATAAATATTCGTATTAGAAATTAAAAAAAATTCGGCTTGGGCTTTTTTCAATTATGTTAAGCATTTTCTTACTTTGGATTTTTATGTGAAATTCTGATAATTAACGAACCGCTTTATTGAATTTAAATCGATATTTTTTTTGATAGAATTGCTTATGGTATAAATTTTTATTTATAAATGTTTTTAAACGTAATATTCCGTAATGACGAACATGATAAAAAAAAAAAAAACTTAGGATGGCTTTTAACTAAAATAAGAGTTTTTAAAAAAGGATTTACGCGATAAAAGTAAAAACATGGCGTTTAAAATCAATCTTCTAAATTTTAATAAATGGATAAATACAAATTTTTTAGCTCAAGAGAAAATTCGAAAAAGGCTATCTGCACATTTACATTGCTAAAAGCTCAACCGATCCTTTCTCCTTCAGCGTTGGGCGCCATTGGCCGAGATAGCCGGTAAACAATCGACAACTGACGCGCTGCAGGAGTTACGGAACTCGCGAGGAATATCCTCTGGTCCGCGCCAGATATCCATATCTATCGGAACCGGCCAACTACGCATCCCGCGTATACCCCGACACGGATTCGTTCGACTCCCCGTCCGAATGCCGCCGCCGCCACTTCGCAGGCCGCGACTCTTATCCTAGGCTGGGCAGGTTCCCGTTGATTTTCGGCGTTCCGTTCGGCGTCAGCTCCCGACGATAGATCAGCGACGGAATTCTAAAGGTCCGAGGGCTCTCGAGCGTCTCAGCCCTATCCCCGATTACTTTAAGGCAACCGGCCAGTTGCTTTGGGCTCTCGCTGGCGGTATTGCGCGGGCCCCTCTTCGCTAGCAGGTAATCATCAGCATTGGGAATAATTTTTCTCCTCCCGGAGCGAGCTCATTGAGGTTAAAGCCACGCTCGAGGTGCTCGTCGCTACGGTCCTTGGCTCTTGCACGAGCCACCTTCTTTTTTTTTTCCCACGACGACACTTTTCTTTCGCTTCCGCCTCTGCTCTTAAAGCGCCAGGCTCCTTATCCTTTAAAGGCACGTCGAAGGAGCTGGCTCTTGACAAAATGGACCTACTTAATACGCTACAAGTGCACAAGCCGAAGGGTAAATAAATAGGACACGGGAGTCGAACATCCGCGATGAGATTATTGAAGATTTATGGCTTTTCGAAAAGTAAATTATTTCGCAGCTGTAGATTATCGTGCGGTTACAAAAGCCGTTTGTATTCTGCACCGTTATATTGTCTTAGAAACAAGAGGGTAAAACCCCACTAGACCTCGCCTGGCTTCATATTTCAAGCAGGTACTTAGTTAATGGCAACGACCAATTTATCCATGATTTATTTGCGCGAGTCGGACTTTTCTCAGGGAGACATGATGAAATATCTCATTCAAATTTTTAAGCATTTTCATAATGCTAGTTAAATTGTCGGTCATGTTAAAACAATTACTAATTACAATACGATGTATATTTTATATGTTATTACTCGGCGACACGAATCCTTAATGAATCGACGTAGAAACTGAATTCAAACGGAATACTTCAGAGTGAAAAAAAAATATATATATCTTTACATACATATGTGTATGACTCATATGTTTACATTTGACGAGAAAAATAGTTGTTTAAAAAACTATTCCTCGGTCTCATACGAGTTAAATTGATTATAAAAGTTCGTAAAATTGACATGAGCATAAATTTTTTAAATAAAAAGCAAATGCGCCAAGTCAAAAATGAATGATGCATCTCTGATATATCCCGCAGTGCATCCAGACTTTAAAAATGAATAGGAGATGGGTACATATGTAAAAGGTCCCGCGTAAGTATATACAAAGCTAGGGAATTTTTCTTTAATACAGATAAGAAAATGGCAAAGGAAGCCGAAGGTAAGGACGAACTGGAATGTAAAAATGTATTGAAGGGAACCGAGTTTATTCAAGCTAAAACTTTACTAGTTTCATGATGTCGCATTTATATTTATGGTGTACTCCCATAGGGAATGACGAGACTGAAACAGATTAGTAACATAATCCAAACTCAATGGAACATATTCTACCTAGAAAAGTACGTCGTTTTCTCTTAAGAACATATTAGTATCGAAAATCAACATTGATCAGGGCTAAATTTTTTACCCTGCAGTTACTTGTTATTCCAAGTACATCAGCCTAGCAATCAGCTTAATTGAAACACTGATACTTATAAATTTAATCACTTGGAAAATTTGTTATAGAACGAATCGTGCATAATAACAATACTCGTTAAAATATGTAACCTGTAAAATTAAAAAAAAAAAAAAAAAAACAAATCGAGATAATCATTAGATACAAATTAAAAAAAAACTAATATTTAAAAAAAATTCCTATATATTAATAATTCTATTTTAATAATTCCATTATTTTAAAATCCTAATCATCCAGTTTAAATAACGAAAACAATTTATATTTAATCGGAACTCAGTTAGAAAATCATTAGCTTGTTCATAGGATATTAATTAAGCTTTCTTGTACGGTCAATTTATGTATTACATTTATTGGATAGGTACATTGAATTAGTTATATAATTATTACTTGAAAGCTGAAAAATATATTAATAATGGAGATCATTTTGTACAATTTCCTTTGTTAGTAAATGAAATGCGATAATAATGCGCAAATTTAATTTTTAAAGCATCGTCTATGATGTATTAAACATGATTTAATAAATTTCCTACGGATAGTAGCACGAAATCTTTTTTAATTGTAAAATGGTTTTTATTATTGGTATAAGGCTACTTTTTAAAAATCAATACTTTTATTTATGTAATAACTAATAGAGTTTTAAAGTTTCCCAATTAAAAATAAAATTTCACGAAATTTCTTTTCAAAGAAATGCTATTTCACACAGGTGAAATATAACGGAACTGGTTTTGTAAGTCCGTCTGACAGTAACTTTTAATTAGCATCCTCGTCAAACTTCAGTCTTATTAAGACATTTTCAAATTTTACAGCGAATTTATACACACACACACATACGCACACACACATATATATATATACAAACACACATATATATATATAATATTATATGTAAGTAAAATAAAAAGAAAATTGATCGACGTAAGCACATACGTATGCACAAATCAACGTGGGTGTACGAATATAAGTGAAAAAGCGCTAGCTTGAGCCGAAATTGGTCTATTGGATTATTAAATTGATTATTAAGGAGCATTGGTTTAAGCGCATCGCCATCGTCGTGCGCGACCACCCGAATTTCCAGGCAAGGCCCATTGGAACGGGCCATCGGGTCAAAATCATTCGTAAAATAGTGACGAAAGCTTAAAAAAGGCAGCGGCCATAAAGGTCACCTTTCTTTTTTTTTTTGCCAAGCAGGTCTTTTCGCTAAAGTACGCTCAGCGCTTAGTCTTTACGAGTCTCCCTTTCATCGCATATTACAAAATCGTATTGTACTCACAGCTTCCCAGAATCAGGGGACATGATTGTCGGTCCATCGGGAAATTCCTCAGGTCCATCGTGCACTTCGCCTTGATGGTCAGTCTGCGTGTCATCGAGACGTTCCTCTTGAAAAATGGACTCAAGCATTGCCAACACGAATGTGTGCGTGACAAAAGGTATTTTGAAATAAGAGAAGCCAAAGGGAAATGAAAGTAACTCGATTTCGATTTTCGTGGAAAAAAATTTCAATTTTAAATATATATATATAATACGTAATAATACAGCGAAGGCTCGAACTTTACTATTGCAGACAATCGCGCTGTTTATTGTGTGAAAACTTGTTTTTCAAAAAGTATCGGAGAAATTTTTTTTCACCCTTCTCCCAATTGTAACGTAAATTAAAATTAAATACGTTTTATAATTAAGATTAAGCCACATGCGCATACTAATAATAAATGATAATAATAATATTGTCATGAAAGCGACGGTATTTTTCAATTAAGTCTGATTTTTTTATTTATCACCGAGTAAACAATTACTGTTTTCGCTCGTTCTTCTTCTTCGCGACCTATCAGTAGTAATGGACAGGCATTGATACGAGAGAGACCGTATTTTTTAATTGAGCACCCTTTTTTTTTTTTTAACGTAAGATACGTTCGATGCGTCGATATTTTAAGCGGAAAAAAGAACATTGCGCTTATTATTTATCCGCGGCCAATCCTCCTTTACACTCGTTGTTTAAATGCACATTCATAAGCAAGGGAAGTCAGCAAAGGCCGAAGGGTTATAATAAACGAGGGTATGCCACAGCGACTGGAAAAACAAACCTCATGGAGTAGAGTATGTCACCCTCTTGAGTTATCCTTAGCAATTTGTTGGGCACAGTAATAGTGTGCACGTAACTGTGCTTCCCGTTGTAAAAATAAGTGTCCGGGCGCCAAATCCTTTCGAGCATCTTGATGCTCAGACTTAGGGATTTTATAGGGCCCAAAAAGCTGAGACGAGAGTCGCGCCAGTATTGTCGAAAATAACAGTCCATTGAATAATCCTGTAATTGAATCGTGTGCATTGCCATCAGCCTTCGTCCGTATTTAAATCCCTCGCTCGGAATGATTTCCGTATTGCGTTCATTTTTAATCGCGTCATAATAAAGCGCGCATTAAAATATTATGGACTTGCAACATTGAAAGACGATAATTAAGAATTTGCGTTGAAAAGTAATTTCACGCTAACCGAATAGGCGAGCAATTCGTGGGAATCAATTGTCAAGGTTGTAAAGAAGAATTGTTAATTTTTTAAGCGAGTGGGCTCGAGAGCTTTCATTAAATCTTTAAAAAGGCCCTTTAAAAGATAAGCTACGGAGCTTTGAATTTGAGGCAAAGCAATTTTCGCCGCGAGGGTGAGAAGTAACGAAATTCAGAGGCCACTACGATAATGTAGATGGGCTGCTCTAAGGATCTTTAAAAAGCGCCTATTCAAAGCTTATGCACCGAGGAACGCGTTGTTTAGAATTTGCGGTTGCGAGTCCGCGCCCCTATTATGCAATGCGTTATCGGTGTCAAAGTTAAGGCCGACGGCAGATTCGCGGGGGGGGGGGCGCATAATGAAAATAGGCGAGGCTGTCGATGAAAGAAGCCCGAAGGAAAACTATTCAAGCTTCGGAATCCTTCCGAGCCGTAACAGCCTTAAATTCGCATTTTTCGCCTCGAACTATTCGATAGTGGCGTTAATTCGCAAGCCGCAGGCCCCCCGACGCCGGGCGTAACCTCGGCGGCGATCCCAGGGGGGAGCTCGCGCGCGGGTCTCCTTGCTGACGTCGGCCTTTCGTCCGTCCCCGGCCCGCTCCTCGAGCTCCGCGCGACCTCCTTACTCGAGCAGGGGGATGCGCCCCTCCTCGGGGAGGCGCCGAGAACCGATCCCGATGACTCTTTGGAGTACCGTCGAACCCCTCAGCCCCCCCCGCTCTCGCTTCCGCCCGATTCCCCGGGGAGCCGACCGAATCCTCGCCCTATCGCGAAAGATCTCCTCTCCTCGGAGCAAGGCGCGACCCGCGCTGGACGCGCAGCCGCTCGGCGATGCTCCTAAGCTGTTCCTCCCCCCACGGGCGCATCCCGATTTAACGGCCCTCGATCGCTCGCTTGCTTTATACGGGAGTATACTCACCATGTCCAGCTCGGAAATAGGACCCATGCTCCTTATGTATATGTTTGTCTTTACCACCGTTGGTACGCCTGTAAAATATTAAGAGCACGCAAAGAGTTCAGCTGCTTGTGATTAGGGGATTCGATCTGTGAATGAGAATCGCAATGTTAATCTTTTGAATGACCGATGCATTGAGCGTCTCGGTGAGATGGATTTTCTTCTCCTTATAGGTGGACGCGGATTTATCGTGCGCCATATCGGAGGGGATTTATTTACCGTAGGGACGAATGCTATATTACAAAAATCAGAAGGATAATTAATATAGGAGCTTTACAAGGCAAATCTTCCTTCTGGTCGATAACGTTGGTAAACAAAGGTTTAAGAGCGCGTATTAAATATTTAACGCATTCTTTTCGAGACCCCTCGCGACGCGGTGTTTAAAACTAAATATGCTTTTAACGCCGATTTGAACGATGATGAAATACGAAGGGAGTAAAATTAAAATAGAAAAGAAAAATAATGCGACGTTGGGCCACGAAATGGATATGCGAGAGGGAACGGGCGAGAGAGAAGTGGGGAATAAAAAGAAAAAAATCGTTGAAAGAAGCAGAGGGGACGGAAAAACAAGGGAACCAGGGACAAGCGAGTGGAAAAAAAAATGGTAAAAATGGAAAAGAGATCGAAGTTAAACGAGGTGGTTTGGGCTTTCACCAGACGTAGAATCGGCCTTTGTCAAGGCGCATGACATGATTGCCAACAGCCTCGTGTATTTTAGCCTTTAAAGCGAGAAAACAATAAGGAAAATATTTGCGTATGCGTGCAGGCCTTCTAGAGAAACAACGCTTTTGCTTGCATTAAAAAAAAAAAAAAAAAAAAAAAAACAAAAAAAAATCGCTCTGTGCACTTTCTTACATTGCTCGAAAGGACGCAAGCGCCACTTTTTTAGCTTGGCCAATCGGCGTGTCTTTTGCTTTTTGTTGTCGCTTTGCGAAAATCAATTCATCTACGGAAATGCGAATGACTAATTGTAAAATACGAGCAAAAGGCATACTTTAAATATAAGAAAAATACATCCCTTATAATCTCGTTATCTCGGCATGATTAAGCTATTTGATATTTACACTGGCGTATTTGATTTAATCGTTGCTATCGTTCGTTTCTTGTTTATTTTTTGAATTGTTTTAAAATAATTTTTCACTCAACCGACAAATGGTGTGAATGGCTGTTTATTTTTTTAAAAGTTGATTGATCGATAAGTAAAAAAATATCGACTTTCATTGTCATTTTTTTTTTTTTTCAAAAAAAGATGCAGATTAATTTAAATTATCCCCCCGAGCTGCGAGTAATTCCCGTATTTTTCTAATTAATATAATCTGTAAAATACTTTACGCATAGAACTACGGCATTTTGTAATAATTAGAAAATTCGAGGAACAACTATTATTATTTATAAAAAATGAATTTTTCGTATAAATTTAGAAAATAACTAATCTTACGTGTAATCGAGTATTGTTAATTCAATATCTGATATGATTGTAAAACTCTTTAAAAACAATATCAAAGCAGTTTGTATTACTGACAATTATGAATTATCACTGTTAACGTGTTGCTCATCTGAAAAATGAATAAAATGTACATTAGAGTTACTATTTATTTTAGTATATATTTCTTTTATTTTTAATTATAAAATGAACAAATTAAGAAAAATTAGGAAACCTATTAGGTATATGAGATTTCGTAAAAATTAGTGAACAATATAAGCCTTATAGATATTAAATTTAGTCTTATACAACTGTAATCAATCAAAATTGTCTTCTAAAAAAACATTTTTCACTGCTTAGTTTGCAATGTAATTTTTGGTAGCGTTTTGTATTTTTTTTTTATTGGTTTTGATTAATAAAAATATCTTGTTGACAAAAAAAAACCAAGATTTATTTTCCACTTGTCAATCACACTTGATAAAAGTACATTCAGCTCTAATTTGAATTGAAGTTAGTTTTGATCGAGTATTTAACATTTGAACAGCAGCTACCGATTAAAGATTAACATACGTCTTATTCATTGTTATATATTTCATTCATCACAAATCATAGAAGTAATTTTGATTAGAAAAAAAGTATCAATAATTGGTGTAAAATTCTTGTTTTAACCGGGAGCTCCTTTATCAAGTTAACGATGAGTTTCTTTTCCGGGAATAAACAAATTTACAAAAATCATACATTCAATGAAATTATTGCGAGTCAATATTATCACCCAACAAAAGGCAAATGGAATATGTTTTACTTCTTAGCGCATAAATATCTAGTGACGAGTTAGTAACGGATTAAAAAGGAAGAAAACCTCTATCAAAGAATACAGTTTGCAAAGAAAATAAAAAAAAAAGTATCGCTTCGTTCTTTAATTGAGAGACGCTTGCAAACCCTGGCAAGTGTGCATGAATTTGTCTTTTCAAAATAAACATCAGCAGCCAGTTGGGTTTGTTTATTCAAAATATCAGCGTGACCGAGGAGATCGAAAAGAAATTGCAAGGCCTGCGCTGCTGCTCGAGTGCTCGCGAAAAGGGCGCAGGATCAAGGGAGGAGGAACTCCCCGTTCGTCAGAACTCGATTAAAAAACGGCAGAGCGACTCCCGATCATTAGCCAATGGGGAATATCGCGCAGGCGACAATGGGGTCCGGGTTCTCGTACCCTTTCCGTGGGTGGGCAGTTGGCTGTTCTCGTAGTTCATCAGCAGATTCTCCAGCACCATCGTGATATTCCTCGAGACGACGTCGTTGACTATGCCACGGGCGAGCCTACCGATAGCCGAGGTCGGCCTGCCCCCCTCGACGAGGCCAAGGTCGGCGCTCCCGTTGCTGCAGAGGCTCAGCGGCACGAGCACCATCGCCGTTAATCTGCAACACGGGCTCTCGTCATTTTCTCGGCATCGGCTTCTTTTTTCCCCCTTTCGAAAGGAGAGAGAGAGAGAGAGAGAGAGAGAGAGATGCGCTCCGCGCGACGCTCAAAATAAAATCCTCTCCTCGCCGTAAAAGTCTTCTCGTTCGTCCGCGCGTATCTTCTCTCCCCGCCTACCCTCCATCCCTCCCTCCCTCCCGCCTCCTCCGCAACCGATGATTCACGGTAGCTCACGAATCCGCGTATAATTAGTGGCGCGCGAAACCGGCTTTTACGGTATAATGTACAATTTATCGGACGATGGCTAAAAACCCGGAAAGTGCCGGGGATTTTTCATCGATGTCAAGAGACTTTTTCAATGACAGAGCATGTGGCTCTTATCCGGATTTTTGTTCCCGAAAATTTCAATTCGGACGCTGATTCTCGAGTACTTTTACTATCTTTTTCCTTCTGCTCCCGCTCATGGCCATGGAATTGACAATTACAAGCCTTAAATTACGTATAAAGCATTGCCTCGTTAATTTTGCACGCTTTTTTTTTTTTTTTTAATTATTTTAAATCACTTACCAAAACTAGTTGCACTTTCATTGTCGACTTTTATATTTAATTACTATATTAGTCCAAGTAACGAAACTTGATTAAACATTTTTAAATTACTCGCGCTTTTGGCAAAACAACTATATTGTTAAGAGTTTTAATAATGCCCTTATTATTGACCCTAAAATTTTAATATGGAATAGTCGTGATAATGATGCACCGAGAAATTTATTCGGATTTTAATGTTTCAGGACTCGATATGTTTGTTAATAATTTTAAAAATTTCATCTCCTGCTACAATGTAGCGGTAATTATATTTAAAAAATGGTTTTAATAATTACAAATTAATATTTTATTTACCTAAAATAACTCCTTTTACAAATAAAATTTTTTAATCACACGTATGCGTTTTTTATTAGAAAATTGGAAAAAAAAACTTTTTTTTACAGCTTTACTTTAGGTGAAAATATTACTCTCGCATTGAAAACACCAATATTTTATTAACAACTGCAATTTGTATCGTAGAATAATGTCTGTTTTTTATCAGTAATATAATATAAATATATATATATATTTTAATAAATTTATTGTTAAAGACATATCATAATAAGAATAAATCAGAATCTTCACATTTAATAAACTCGTGCTTTTTTTATAACCTCGAATTCCTTTCACTTGTTTATAACTCTGAAACTCCGTCATATTATAATTTATTAACATAACCGAGCAGATCTTAAACTAAAATCTTTCATATCGAATTAAGTTACGTGAATTATGCGCCGAAGCTATTGCACTTCAGATTTATCTATTATATGTAAAATAACTTTACGTAATAACGTAATAAAATAACTTATTTAATGGTTCCGTAAATTTACGTATCGCTTAAAAGCATAGACAACTTTGTATTAAATTTGATTTTTAATGTAAACACATACAAATGATTTTACATTTTTCCGATTGATGTTTAAGATACATATATATATATATGAAAATGAAATTTGTAGTACCTTCTTAAGCATCTGATGTTTTTATTTTATTTTTTTTTTACAGCTAATATTTTATTTACATCAAATGTAATTTTCATAATTTGAAAATCAAATTGTAATTACGGAGTGAATTTTTTAATTTTTCTACCATATTTGATCATTGGATCCATTAAAGTTTTGCGCAAAAGCAAAATATCAATTTTGTAACGTGTGGTACTCGCTATTCATTCTTAAGGTTTAACGCTCTTTATTTATCATTATCACCATATCGAGGATGCGATGTCATTCTCTTTTAATTATTTTAAACGACCAATATTCAACAATTGTACAATGCTATAATTATTCGCATTTCTTACTTATTTAAAAAGAGCAGTCTTGTATTTTATTATTCAAACTTCCTTTCCTTTATAATCACAATTGAATCACAATTGTATCCACAATAGACTCGAATACTAGAAATCAGTAGGTTCGGAATGGCCGAAAGGATTATCGAATGCCAACGATTGAATATTACTTGGGCACAATCGAAATTTTGACATTGAATTTCCATCGGGGATTCCCACGATTCCCGAAGTAATTTAAACAAACTCAGGATGCGCTCGAACCTCTTATTTCGAGGATTCCGAGAAGCGGACGAGAGCCCGCATGGCTCAGCATTATAAAAATGTCCGAGTTGGCGAAAGGTTCCGCGGGGCGTTCGCTCTCCCGGCGAGGATCGATTCGCCCGCGCGGAGGAGTTCGAATTTCGATTGCCGTGCAAGGGCCATCGCGCCTGGATCCGCGCACCCGCCGTACCCTCGACAACGGGGAAGCGGGCCTCGGCGCTCGGGAGGAGATCGGTCGATTGCAGCTGTCGAGAGAAGCGGCCGGGGCTGACGGAGAGCCAGATAGATAGCGAGGGGGGTTGGGGGGGCGCGCGCAATGCAGATAAGAAAAGAAAAGAGCGCCCGATCGCGGGGGAGTCCTCGGGAAATGCGGAGGAGCAATCGCCGAAAGTCGCGATCAGAGGCTGGCCGAGCGCCCGCGGCCCCGGGGGCGGCCGGGTAATCGATCGGCCGCAGGTTCGCGTCGCTTCTCCGGGGCGGGGCGGGGCCCGGGACTCGGGAGGGCCTCGAGTGCACTCGGGCCAACGGCACTCGGGCTGATGTCAGCGCCGCTGATGTTCCTCGACGCGACGGCGGGCCGGGGTCGGGGGGTAACGCCGGTCCTCGAGCGGATGCTCGTTAGGTCGTTGACGCTCTTCGGCCTAATCCAATGGCTCGGCTCGCACCCTCCTGCCTCTCCTTCGCGCTGCTGCCGATTCTTACCGCGGCTCTGGCCGGCCCCTCCTCGCTTTAGCTCCTCTCGCCTCCGCGGATTGTTCCTCCTCGACGCAGCTTTGCGGGTTCGATTGGCTCCTCGCTACCGGTCGTTAATGGACCGAGTTTTCGGAACGGCTGATGGCTCGAGGACATGCTTGCGAGCCGAAGAAGAAGTTTGGCTCCTACCCGGTGGGTAAAATTTTGAGGAAAATCCACCCGGGCTTTCTTAAACGGTGTGCAATTACGTGGCTGTACTTAATCCTGTGATAATTAGACAACGCATCGAAACTCCGTGCGTGTTGCGATAAATCGTGCTTGTCCTTTTAATTCATAATGCTTGAGTTGACGAATATCACGGATAGCTAATACGTGCACAAATTATTTATAGCACGATACGCAGGTAGAAGCTAATTATGCGATACGCGAACTTGTACAAAGAGTATTCAGTCGCGATAAATATTTGCCTTTGATAAGATAATACGTTAAAAGGCAGGGATAAATCTTTTTAAAAAGAAAATTGCTCAGCGTTAAAAACTCATTCGAGCACTCTAATTATTTCAAAGGCCTCAAAATAATTGGAAGCATCAACATTTATGATTCTTGAAAGTTTGATCAATCCATAGGACGCAAAAACTCTTTCAGTAGTTATTTATGTACTCCGTACAATTTAGGGTATAATTTTATTCCGTGCAGCCCATTTTCTAGCTATAGTTTCTACATTTTTTGAACTTCTTGTAAAGATCAATGGCTGCGTTTTACACGAATAATTATAAAATAACCATGTCGTAATGTAGGAATTGCGAGACTTGTCGATAGATTACAAATATTTTTATGAATAAAATCTACTTCAGTGATCGAGCAGCTTATTATTATTGATTTAAAATTGAATAATTATTGTTTAAATTAATGCCAACTGAATTTATGTATCAGTGTTTTAGGTATATAGTCCAAGATGGAAAATAGAAACTCTAGTATTGTAAAGAATAAAATTTATAGTGAATCGAATTTCTTATATTATCTTACGCTATAAATAACCATCTGAAATATAATATAAATTTACATTTCATTTTATATAGGAGTACGCCTGAAGTGGTAAACTTTCAAAACTGTCCCTTCAATTCATTATTTTACGGCGTATAAACATTGTAAACAGTAGTATTACATAAATTTTTCATAGAATATCATTGTAATATTAAAATCTGTCGGTAACCGAATATCTGTCCCGGGGAAAGTAACTTTGCTAATATTGGCGTTTTCGCATTAGACCAAAGTAAGATTGTACATCGTTTTAATCGTGGAAACTTGTCCAACTTTGAGGCCACGTAAGGTGCCAATAGATCATCATTTAATAAAAGAAGAATACAGTTAAAAACAAGCATAAATTTCAGGAAAAATAAATTTCGATAGTTTACGATGACAAATGAGAGTCCAAGTTATTGTAAAGCTCCTTCAAAGTTCCGATCGTAAATATATTTTGTACGGAATGAATCGGTTGGTGCTCGTTTCGCTCCCCTTACTTTCGCGTTATTCTTATACGTCATTGAGCATAATAATAAATAAAAGGGACAAAGTCGTATATCGCTGTAGCAGAGAGAGGTTAAAGGAGACCTCGCGATTATTGGGATTATCCGGGGAACGAAAAGCCGAATGGGCTCGGATGTCGTTTAATGGCGGACGCACGTTTTGGGTTCCGCTTTTAAAATGCCGCGGCCGCCGACTCTAGTGGCCTTTCACTCGTCGGACATTGGGAAAGAGGACGGGGAAGGACGAAGGGAAAAGAGCTAACACGGTTTCGCGCTTTCCGAGTACGGCCAGGCTACCGTAAATAATGTCGAACCCGAGAGGAACGCGCCTCGACTCACGTATTTCCGAAAGAGGCACGAGATCCTCGAGAGAAACGCGGGGGGGGGGGAGGTGCAAAGAAAGAGGACGAAGGCCGAAAGATGTGGAACGATAGGCGAACGCGTACTTTTGACGGGCGCCCGGTATTTCGCAGGGCGAAATGTATTGTCGAGGAGACTCCGTGGACCATACCGTTGGTGTCGTTGCATATTCTCGGATGGACGAATGCCGTCGGCGTACGCCTTCCCCTTTACACAACTTTAATTTCAAGGGAGAATCGAGCGACAAGGCAAAACGTCCTTGAGGCTACTTTTACGAGCGTATCCTGTGGCGAAAGCTCCTTCGCGCAAGGCAATCTGGAAAGATGCGCAAGGATTTAGGGACCCGGGGACGCCCTGGGAAAAAGTCCACAGGGGACGACTTTACGAAGGCACTGCGGAAATGCAAATGCAGA
Source organism: Kradibia gibbosae (assembly GCA_018907135.1). Taxonomy (NCBI): domain Eukaryota; kingdom Metazoa; phylum Arthropoda; class Insecta; order Hymenoptera; family Agaonidae; genus Kradibia; species Kradibia gibbosae. The sequence goes on from JACCHX010000003.1 coordinate 5,415,329, forward strand.
GTCCGTGGGAGACTACCTCGTGAAGATTATGCGCCTACAGGTACGCGAAAGTCGAAAATAGGACTGTGAATAAAGCATCAAGGGCTGAAAAAAAGGGGGGGGGGAAATTAAAATCTTTCAGGATAGAAGTTCACGAGGCGACCGCCAGAGGGCGAGCTACCCGAGGCACCCGTACTAAAGACTGGCGCGTGATTAGAACAGGCGCGCCAATTATTCAAGTACAGGAGTCTGGGAGATTAGGAAGCCCGCAAACCAACCGCCAGATGGCCAACATCAAAATTTCTAATCCGAATGAATGACGGATAGAAAGAATACTACATGCGCCGACGAATATATTTTAATAGAGAGAGGTCCTGAACGAAAACTCAGTTTTTAAGATCCTATTGCTTCGCATTAATTTATGCATGAAATTTAGCTGCCGAACTTCAATAAGCCCCTTCATTAGCATAATTTAATATATGTATTACAAACTCGGTAAAACTATTAAGGCTTAGGAACTGTTACCGTGCAACATTGCACGCGGTTCAAAAAAAAAAAAAGGAAGGCTTAGAGGACCTCTCCCAAAATTAATTTACTTTTCTCATTGAAACCCTATCCATAACAACTATGTTTTGTTAGTTTCGCAAACGAGGCTTCTTTAAAGCATTTTATTCGCAAATTTCCATACTCCGCTATTAATTGTTGGCTAATGTAGCTTTTGCTCAGTGTTAGTATTATTGAAGCACATATACGAGCATTGAAGGATTCTGCTTTGGCTTTGTGAAACCAAATGTTATATTGCGGATAAAATACAATCGAATGAATGGCGGCCAAAAATAAATATAAAATATTGAATCGTATTTAAAATACTCGTTCTCTTGCCTCGTTCTACCAATATTTTGAATTTAAGAAAGGCTTAAACTGACAAAATGCGTTTTAAAAAAAAAAAAGTTATCGATCGCAAATTGAAAAATATTCATTATTGAAAAAAAAAAAAAAAACTAGAAATCGACTTCAGTCTTACTTAGTCTTCCCCCCCCCCCGACGAATTTAGAGTTTCATTGCCCGTGCACTTTGTTTTTTATATCGGTTTGAAATACCGGAGCAATAATATTAAGATGTATCCTATGCGTAGCAGGCCAGCCGCTGTGGCCCAAAAACACACGGCACTGCAAAGCTCGCGTCTAGTGCCGCTGGTTGGGCAAAAAAAAAAAAAAAAGAGAGATAACAGCGGAAGTTTGCACTTGGGGGGAGGGGGGGGCAGAAAACGCGGCTGGCCTAGCCGAAAAAAGGCAATGGAATTTAAATGGAGCTCTCTATTTCTGGTTTTCACGAGGATTCTATTTACTCGGTGCTCATTATGGCTGCAGTGACTGATTCCGTTGCCCAACACCACGGATCGGCTACCAGACGACTAGTCGATCACATCCCTGTGCTCGACTTGAGCACACCGGCAATTTATGCCCGCTATTTGGCTTAAATTATTTCCATTGTGCGAGTCCTCCGAGAAGTCTTGCGCAATTCTGATTAAGCGCAACTTTAATGGATTCTGGATAGGAAGGAGAGCGTTGATAATTGATCCCTCTTTATTTTGTTGTGAAATTATTTTTGTTGATTTAATCCTCTTACTTTTTACCTCTGGCAAATGCCAGTCTTAACATTTGCGATTCGTTAATCGCATGGAGAACATATTTCTTGGATCCAATAATATTAATGATAAATTTATCAAGTGAATACAAATATAAAAGAAATTTTGATAAAATGCGATACGGCTTTTAATTTCATTGTGTGGCTCTCTAAGTCGAACAAAAATTTGATCATCAATAAAACGAATCATTGAGTGTCTTTATATGATAAAAACAGATTGATAATAATATTAACTTTCATAGTTGGAGGATTTGAGGTTTCCTTTTTCCCACATTCGGATAAAAATAAAGCAATTTATTAACAATATTAGTATAAAAAATAAAAATATTATATATATATATAATGGAAAGCCATGGTTTTTTCAAAACTTATAGATAAATTTCAATACATTAATGATCGTGAAAAACATTTACACACAGCTCATTTAAATAACATGATTATTTTTAATTTTATATGCATTGGATTTTTTGTTCTTCAAAATAAAATAAGGTTTCAATTACTTTAAATAAAACCTAAAAATCGATGCTTATCATCCCCCATTTAAGCGCTTCGTTTCCTTCCCTATAGACGAATGAAATACGCGTCGATTAGTTTTCACCAAGATATTTGTAAATAAATTAAATTGACACCGAACACCTGCGATACTTTCATTAAAAATAAAAAAATCCAAAGTCTTACATTATAAATACAAATGATACATGAATATTATACATTGTAATTGCATTTAACATTTATAAATATAGAAATTTTTTTAATTATCTAACAGCTTTTTCTCAATATATGAATAAAAAAACGCTTCAAAATAAAGATATACTCTTATAAAAATTTTGCTGCGTCACATTTAAACTATAAGTCTGTTCAATATTTATTGGAGGACTAGAGGTAGAATTATAATAAAATTTAGATTCATAATTCAATTAAATCAAACATAAATAAAGCTAAATGTAAAGTAAATGAACTTAGAATCGATAATAGTTTAATTAAATTTTTTTTATATTTCATAGTATTCAATTATCTCTTCAATATTAATTACCCATATATTATTGGCATTTTTGACTATCAGTTTAAATTATGATTTTTTACACATAATTTTTAAATTTAATTGCACCCTTGGTCATAAAAATAAAAGTGATAATGGAGTTTACTGTTGATATTGACATTTCAGATAAGGGAAATGATTTATAATTAACTATTTATTGCAAAACATAATTTATGGTATATTAAATTGAATAAATTCATGACATATTACAGAAAAATTAAATTTATATAATTCTATCAGTTATATTCATTTGGGAAGACTGAAAAATTTTCTACCTACTTTTCTGTCTTCTTGCTAAAGTTTGTAGTTATAAGAATTACGTGACTTTTATATTATTTACAAGTTTTTCATCTTACAAATATCAATTGGATATTACTTTTTCCAATTCTTAGTAACATAGCAATGAAAAAATAGAATGCAAAAATTTTTTAAATTGTATAAGAGACTAGTCAGGTGAAATATAAAGGGCAGGGAAGAAAGAGAGGAGAGAGAGAGAGAGAGAGAGAGAGAGCGAGTGAGAGACAAAGAATGTCAGCTGTGGATAGAACAAAATGAGAAAAATAAATACAAACCTTTTTTTTCTTAAAATTTTCATCAAGAACTAGTAATCAACTAGAGTATAGAAAAGTAAGGAAAGAGAAAGGAAGATGAAGAAAGATTTTTTTAAGAAATTGCCTATGCGCATTTTTCTCTCATTCGTCGTCATAGTTATATTATTTTAAACATATTTTAGTTTATTCATTGATATTTTTGCATACTCTTGTAAAATTTTTCATTTTGCGTTGCCAGTTTTTTATTCGATTTTTTCCGAATTGGTGCGATAAATGTTATGACGTACATTGAATTTATATAACTGTATGTACTTAAGTTTGTCAAAACAATTTAATTTTTCTGTAATGAAAATAGAAATGTCAGTGCGTATTTCACAAAATTATAATGTCATAATTTTAATATGAAATCGTAATTAAGAAACTTTTTATGATTTGTTAATGAAATGTTTGATTGAAAATTAAATAAGTGAAATATAGTTGACTACGAACATAGAATATTATTATTGCGATTAAAAAAATAATCTCAAATGATCATAATAATATCATTATGAGAAACAGTTTAAGATTATAATGTAAATTTCACCTGGAATTTCACCTGGATTTTAGTTAAATTTTGTCAATAAATATTTTCAATAACGAAACTTTTATCTTATAATTTATCCATGTAAATCCGATGACTTTCCTTATTGATTTAATTTTAGTATAAATTATATTTTATAAACTTTTAAAAACTAATGCAGACGTATTGCTATAGTCGTGAACTAAATATTTTAAATAATCAATATCAAGGTGAAGGAGTTTGTGCGTTAATTTTCCACTTAATTCAGAAAAAATAATTATACTTTTTACCGAATGATAAGTGAAAGCACAGGTGTCGTACCTCAATTTTGAAAGGCACATGTTTATCGAAATCCAGTCCGAGATGATCCCGAAATTTAAATGAATTGAAAAACGCAAAGTTAAATTGTCGAAGAATCGGAAAAATATTTGTGCATTCAAGGGTAGCCGAAGAAAGGAATCGCTCCCGGTTTCGGAACTCTCTGCGCCCTCAATAAACTTCCTCTTCGTTACTAGCCACGATGTTTGAAAATATTCGATATATAATATGAAGTTCACCACGAGGGAGAAGATAATTTTAAGCGAATCTTTTATATACAAAATGCGATCGAAATGATTTTTTTTATTTCTCATTGTATAAATTTTCTTACATCCTCCTGGTAGATTTCTAAAGTATTTTTTTTTTTTTTTTAAATTCACCCGAACATCAAACGCGGTCGGATCCATCCTCTAAAGATTATGTAAGAAATTTTCTTCATGGTTCGAGAGGTGAATTTATCCTTAAACGTTCTTATCTAGAAATTACAAAATTCACCACTTTCAATTGTACGCTAAAAATGTATAGTATGTTATTAGTGCAGTTGAATTGAGTTAGTGAATCGAGGTACGAACGGACAAATGTTAAAATATTACGTTTAAAAAACTTTTGAAACTATTAAAATATAAACTGGTATCTTGAGCTGACAAAATGCGTTAAAAAATTTAATAATACTTACATAGGATGACAACATTATTTGAATGATCGACGCATTTGAAAAAGAGCATAAATTCTGACTTTTGAAATTTGAATTTCGACAGTGAAGGAACCCTATTAAGAATTCTTCTAATTATTTTATAAAATAATTAGAATTCACTTATTAGTTGCTTTAAGTTAGGACGTATTAGATTCAATTAAAAGTTTTAATCAATATTCTATTTCTTTTATAAAATGTTTGCTTATTGAATTGACAAATATTTAAATGTGTTTTTTAATAACTCAACTCAGTATTATCGTTCTTAATTAAAAAATATACATTTATCATTTTTGATATTTTTGTTCATAAATGCTTTTTAGATCGGTTTAATGCCTTCATTATGGAAAATTTAAGCTATTTATAGTAAACCAGTTTTGCATGCTGATGTTTTACATTGTAACGTCATTGAATTCCATATATGCACACACACACATATTTATATATATATATATATACATATAATTACATTTAAATTCGTTATTTTATTAACAAATGTAGAAAAATTAAAATTATAAATTTAATAGTTTCATTTGATAAAGTAATATATTACATATTAAAAAAAAAAACTAAATAAACGAGAACGTGAAGAACAGATTTTTTTATGGACACCGTTTATTTTCAACAAAACAATGCAGAATATAATTATTTTGATTATGTAAAATTAAAAAAAACAATTCTCTGCGCTCTATTATTTAATGCAAATTAAAAAAATTCTTCTCTTACGTATGAAAACATTATAATCCTTATTACATTCAGTAATAAGTACTGCGTATTATTAAATAATTAAATTTACAATTAAATGTTTCAATGATAAATACGGAATTATATTAAAAATCATGTAATATGTATTTTGGGTGATTATTTTCTTGTAAGAAATGAATTATATATAATATTAACTAGTACATGATTAAAAGAAAATTGTTTCAAAGAATTTTAAGATATTTAAATAAATAAAAGGTTTCTTTAAAATTTATTTCGAATATTTACTTTTTATTAGAATGAACGTTTTATTATTGTAAATTTTCATATATATATATACGAACTATTTCAAACAATTGTAAGTGTATTTACGTGAATCTTGGAGATATAATGGATATTCAACAATTACAATAAGTTTATTTTACTAATACTTAATTTAATTTATTATAATATTAATTTTACATGAACATTTTAATTTTCTTCTGAAAGCCAATTTTTTTTTTTAAATTGCTTATTTTATTCGGGTCGAGTACTTTTTTCTTTTGTAAAAACGATGTGAACTAGAAAATTGTTTGCCGAAGCTAAATGTAAGACTCGTCTATGCCTTCATCTAAAAGAACAAATAAAATGTATAATGGTAGAAGTTGATTTTCACTTTCTACCAAACTTAAGTAATGCAATTAATACTTATATACTTCCGTAATAGTTTTGAGTCAATAATGCAGACGTAACGAAGACTCAACGTTGAAAATTATTAGTCTTAATTGACGTCAAATTATTTAAATCTAAGATTCATATAAACAAATAATATTCAATCTTTTAAGCTAATTTATTCGAAAAGTGAATTATTACCCAAGGTGTTTCGTAATACAATAAAATTTGTTATTTCACAATAGTTTATTATCAAGCATTATATTTCAAGCATTTTCTTATGAAATTGACTGACTAATAAAGCATATTCTGATTTTCTATTAATGCCATTATTATAATATGTATTTGTAATCGATTTAAATTAAAAAATGATCCCAAGTACTTAAAATTAGTATTTATAGTGTCTTAAACATGAATATAAGTTAAATGAGAATGGTAAAGTTCGGAGATTTTAATGTTATATTCAGATTTTTGGGAAAGAAATTTTGCGAAGGTTACAAAATTGACAATTATCCAATTCAATGCTTTGATAAAATAATGGGAAAATCGCTTCTCTACTACTTTATCGAAGCACATATATGTCTTGCAAGGCTTTCAGAACAAACATTACAGATATGCCGAAATGTCTATTTGAAATATATAATTGCTCTGGAATCTAGCCGTTGAAAATATGTCGTTACAATGGGGAACAGCAGTAACGGTAATCTTATTAGCAAAATTTTTTTAACAAACAGACGGAAATAAAATGAATCCTTATAAATAAATAATTCAATCAACTCTGCTTGTTGTCGAGCATTCCAACTCTACGATTTTATCTCGGATAACATTTTTGTAATTTATAAATTTAACGAACGGTAGAGCACTTGTGGAAAATGATCAAAATTCAATTTCGTGGCCAAATAAGCGCAAGGCTAATATCTTAAAATGCGTTGTTAAATTATGATTTTCGCTACTCCTAAACAAAGCCACGTATTACAAAGCTTCCAGAGGCCATTTTGCCAGAAACTATAAATCTATCCGATTAAAAAATACGAAAGCCACTCGATAAAGCGGCAATTTCGCGAAGCTCATTCTACATGAGATAAGCCTCCAACGAGTCTTTCTTACATATCATAAGCTCATCACAGTGAACAGTCCGATGGATCTTTTCCACGAGGGCGACCTCCGTCACTGTCCATCCTCGTCTCTCTCTCTCTCTCTTCTATCGCACATCCTCACTCGTCTCCGCGTCATCTCCTCGAACGAGGACGCCAACTGACACAATCGAGAGGAGTCGCTCTCATCCTGGTTTTTCCGCGCTCGCGGCTAATAAAAGAGTGGAAACCGGAGACACTCGGCTCGATGCTCCGCGCGAGCGAGCTGCGAGTTACCCACGCGATGGACAAAGAGGGAGAGAGAGAGAGAGAAGGCACGATCGAGGGGTACCGCGAGAAAGATAAAAAAGGAGAAGCTGCGACAGCGAGTTACCTCCATTGAGCTGCATTCGAAGGAAAAAGAAAAAAAAAAGAAAGAAAAAAAAAAAAACCGCGTTCCGAAGCGTCGCCTTTGCAAATGTCCGAGGCCTGGTAAGGGGAAGAAGGGCTTTGGACCTTTCGCGCGCCCAGGCCTCTCTCGACGTTGCCCCAGCGCGCAGTTCGCCCTTGGACTATTGTCCGCCATACTTTTACTCGGTGCACGAGGGATAGAGCGAGAAATCGATGGTGGCTTGTAAATCCGATAGCTGGGCAGCTCCGCGGGATCCCATCCTCGACGTCGATTCAGCACCGCTCACTGCGCTTAACGTCTTTGCAAAGCCCGAAGTGCGCGAGCCATCAGTTCTGTCGATAATCACCGGTGAGCAATGCAACATCCGGATTGCGTTGGGATTCCAGCGCACTGTTGCTGATCGATCGTACGCCGAAGGATTGCAATAAGCGATGTAACACCGCGAGCCTCTTGAAAGCTAACGGCTAGAGGACAATGGCGCGAGTGCCTCCTTGTTTTGTTACGGAGAAATCTTCAGAAGTTTTGGACAATGCACAAGCGCGACGGCTGTTAACGTCAATCGTTATCCTCCTTCGGAGCAAGGATACATAGAAAGCAAATAGTTTTATACAATATTTTCAGAAGATAATATTTCAATTGCGATTAAATCGACAACGAATAAATAAGGCAAGGCGCCGATGTTACTTAAGCTTTTTCACCCGAGCGAATGCCGTTATTTTACGCGCTTCTTAATATTTCCCCGATGCAACGTCAACGCCTTGGTAACGAAGAGATTGCACGGTGAGAGCAAACCATACGTGCGAATAGCTACGGGCTTGAGAGGTGGATTTTCGACAGAGCAACTGTGTAAGAGCGGGGGAAGTAAATTTGCAAAATGCGATTTTATAACTTACAAGGCAATCATTATTTTTGCTACTTCAGGATAAGAGTTTGACAATGTGGTAAATGCACGATAAAAGTTTGCTCTACCTGGAAGCAGCTTTTTAAATTATAGTCGAATAAATATTACACGGGAATTTTAAGCTACGGTAAATTGCTACAATTCGAGCTTCGGGAGAATGTTTCCGATTGCTATTAATGAAAAGCGCCAACCGTATTATTTTAGCCAGTGATTTGTAAATTACAAATGTTTTGGCTGATTTCATTAACGACCCTTCGTTATTATTTGTTTCGAGCTTAACGAAACAGCTGAATTCGGATAAATAAGAAAAGAGAAATTGAATTTCCAAAGCGCGCTTAAGCTCGCCGACGCACCCAAGTGACCAGAGGTCGGGAAATCGAGTCGAGCGTGGGAATCCGGTCGGAAAATATCCTTTGGTAATGCTCGCGACTTCGAGGGGAGGCAAGTGCTTATTTGTCACGTGTGTGTGTATTGTTCGGCCGATGGGGGGGCGGTGGGGGGTGAGAAAGAGGTCCGATTGTCCCACGCCACCGAGTCAAAGGCCAAGTTAAAGAAAAAAAAAAAAAAAAAAAAGGAAGCGTAAAAGAGGGTTGTCGTAATTGGGGGTGGGGGGGTGGGATCGTCGGGTGTCATGCGAGTGAACGAGTGGCCTTTTAAAGCCGCGATTGGACGGCGGGTGCGGGGGCGGGAGACGACTCGCTTGCCTTTTCGATCGGAGAGAGGACCTACCTTGGGCTGGGCCAACGTTCAGGCGACCTGAAAAAAGGTAAGATCGCGCGCTCGGTTACGATCGGGAGTAGGCGAGTCGGGCCGCCTCCGGACGACGGAGCTCGGCTTCCTCGACGACGGGCTCGGGAGGTGGGAGAGCAGCGGCCACGAAGACTCTACCGGACGGTGGCCCTCGCCCGTCGTCCAGCGCCCCCCGCCACCACCCCCCCTGCCAATCAACCCCCCCAGCCCCCAGCCCACCATGGATTAGCCCCTCGGCGGGTCGGAGACGTCGCGGTCACAGGTTACGCACACAAGAGACTCACATGGCGATCGCGGCGGTCCTCATGCTGCCAAGCTTCCCCGGCGATGTCGTCGCAGGTCCGCTCGCGGCGTGTCCGACGGGTCCGGCGTACGTCAGGGGTTGTCGCTCGGCAGCGACGAGCCATTTGCTCTCTCTCGGGTCCACGCACCTCGTGGCCTCGGCGTCGGCGCCCTCCCACCCCACCTTCCGGACGCGAAATGCGCGCGGCCTTCTTTCGCGGCGACGCGCCGCATCTCCGCCCCTCCTCGCGCGCCCGCCGCCCCGCTACTGCACCCCCGCGGCGGGGAGGGCGCCAGCTCCCTCTTAGCCACCGGGAGGCCTCCTCTCGGACTCCTTTGCCGCGGAGGGAGAGAGCGAGAGAGAGCGAGAGAGAGAGCCAACGGAGGCGATGGGCCCCCGAGCCCCTCGGGGCACCAGGAACATTGGCGCGGGCCGGGACGTGTAGACGGGCTCGCGGGGGCTTCGATTTATCGGCGAACCCCGGGTGGAGTCTCGTTATCCCTAGGACGGCTGTCTAAGTGAATTTCACCGCAAATTGTACTCGTCGAGGTCCGGCCTCCCTATCATTGTCCGCCCTCTCCTCTGCACTCCGCGAATGGGCTTTAATAACTTTTACACTCGTCCCGGCGTCTCCATATTCACCCTTAAAATTTTTCATCGTCTCCTCCTTTATAATTCAGACGCCGCGAGGGCCTTTGATCGTAGCTCCGCTCTTCTTCCTCCTTTTTTTTTGCACAATCGCCCGCGGTTGTAAATCTCGTTTTAACGAGCTGGCTCTTATAAACTTATGTATCGATGGCTAATTTCCCTCGTATAATAATCATCGCAAAGAGTTTACAAAGGCAGTGTTACAAAAGTGAGCAACCGCGATACTCAATTGCGCGAAGTAAGAAAAATGAAATGATAAATCTGAATTAACTCCCGATGATAGTTCTCACTCGTTTTGAAAATTAATAACGCGTGTATCTCCTTCTCGAATAACGTCAATATTGAATGTATGTTCAGCGTCGAATGAATTTCTAAATAAACATTATGATACTTTGCACTTGCGCTCTACACTTCCGGTATAAAATGGCTTGTGCAGTCGTGGCTTTACTTATGAAACACCAAAAACTTTGGCTGCTTTGATATAATGCACGCACGCAAGTTTATCACCATTCTACGTGTCGTACTTTGATTCGCCGCGTCGCTTCACTTTTTCAATTTTGATTCTGCAAAATCCCTTAGAAAATTTTCTCTCTCTCTCTCTCATTCCTGCTCTCTTTATTTACATATGTTTTTTTTTTAATGATTATACTCATCCGCTTCTATCCTAAATAATTTAGATCAATAATAGCAAATTTGTAATTATTACTTTACCGCAACAAGAGTCCAATGCTTAAATTTATATACATGTATATGGATTTCTATCATTATCTAAATGGGAATATTGTTTTAAATTTTTTGCATCGACACTCTGATTAAATACCGAAAAAGAGTCTTCGTTCCTAATGGTTTTTAAAATTTGTCCTGCAAAGCCTTACTAGAATTACTTAAAATAACATTAAGCGTTACATTAAATAGAATTTTAATTTATTTTAAGTAAATATAATGAATATGTACTATAGGTACAATTGTTCTATAATTATCATATTTGAAACAGACTTTTAGTCTCAAGGAGAGAATTCTATTGACAGAGTAATGTATAATTTATTACTCTTTTTAATTTCATTTATATACATTATACATTTTCTAAAATAATATTCTAGATACTTGTAATTTAATTTAAATGTTATTTTTTATATTAACATATATGTATTATTATGTATAGTGCCATTATCGTGAATTTAACCTTCAATGTTTTAAATATATATATATTTATCCATTTTAAATTCAACCACGAAAGTATGCGCAATTTTTCAAGCTTTTATAAATTGCAAATTATTTTTATACTCATAAAATTTTCATGATCTTTCAAATTATTACTCTAAACCAATCACTACTGATTTCCATGCACTCAAATTAGTAAAGAGCGAAGTTTATTTATCATAATAATTTGCGAGCAAGTGTTTTCGTATCAAGAATTTATTTGCATTACCTTTTATTATGTATAATCACCACAAATTCCAAGACTTGTGTTGTCTTTGCTGCTGGTTATCATGCGAGCAATTCGTTGGTACGATCGAACAGATAAGTGGGAATAATTGTGCTCGGAATAAGTGAGATACGACATATTCGATATATATATGCTTAAGAATTTTTTCGTAACCGATCAACGCTTACGTTAAAAATTATTCTTTCCATAATCTTTCTCCAGTTGATATTTATTTTTTTTTTATTTTACAATGTAATTAAAATGATTATATTTCCTAGTTTAGCAATGCAGTTACAGTAGTTTTTTTTTTTTTTTTTTTTTTTTAGCCTACTTGTAGTCTTTGGCAATTTTTTTTATCCATTTACGTTTTTTAAAAATTTCTACAATAATTTCTCAGAGCCGTAACTTTTCTTATACATAATTCAGCGGAATATAAAACTTTTTACTATTAAATATTTAAATTTAATTGAGTAATTACTTTTTAAATACTGAATGATATCACTGAGACTAATCAAGTAAATTATCTCCCTACAAAAATGTTTGTTTGATTTTTTCATTAATATTTCGTTATTAAATAATAATTATTGTTGGGAAATTGAACACTTAATACTGTAATGGTGATAGATTTTAAATCGATGTTTGAAAATGTATATGAATTGAAAGAACATTGATTATTTTCTGCTTCAAATCTATATTATGATCCATTTTCACTATAAAATAAAGATTATTTTACTTTATCTTCATCGTGTTTTCGTCACTTATAAATATAATTAACAATATCCAATAGAGACAAGTAAAAACTAACCAATCCTTTTACTGAATAATAAATGTTTTTGTGAAAATTGTTTTCTCATTGCGCATAAATTAAGTGCACAAAAATCAAACACCTAATTTTCTAAACTTCATGTGAGCTGAGATAATGGGAGAAATACAATGGCTACACTAACGTAACAACCATCTTTCAAAGGACAGAGAATTTCGACAATACCGAGGTCGAATCCACCTTGTCACCGCAATGCAACCCAAATTCCCAAGGTACGGATATAAAAGCGACTCACGTAAGAATTACTCATGGGATAAAAGTTTGACAATAATCATTGTGAGCAGCAACGTTGATTGTTGTTAAATAAAATATATTATTTTATTTTATCGATACAATGATTAACTTCTTTTGAATTGCACCGCCAAATTGAAAATTTTCAACGCAGAGGCTGCAATCGTAAATTAAGCGACATTTTAATAAATGCGGCTGCAGGACAAATTAAAAGTTATGATATTCGAAAGGTATCGTACAGCACGAAAGCTGATGGAAAAAATTAAAATTATTAATTAAAAAATCGGAGCACATAATACTTAGTCAGAAATATTTTATGAAAATTATAACGAATACTTGCTCCGTAATTTTAATAAGAAAGAATAATTTGAATAGATTGTTTCGTTTTATTGATTAATATACGTGTCGATATTATATAATAAATTTATCAAGATATTCGATCTGATAAGGCTTTTTTACAAAAAGCAGATCGTCAGGTAACATTAATAAGAATTATCAACGAAATTACGCAATAATAAACAATGTATATTATAAAGATTTAAAATCAATTTTTAAAAATTTGAAAATCATAAGCAAATTTGGTCGAGCATTTTTTGAATTCATTATTCTCTTTATTAATAAATGTTTTAAAAATTTTCTAACGCAATTGTTCCTGGTTTCGTTGCATATTAATTGCCATAAGCCTTTTTTTCAATTTATTTTGAATTAAATTTTTTTTAATGCAACTCAACCCGAACCGCTGCGTAAGATTTCCGATACAATTTCATTTCTCCTTGAGAATACTTGTAGAGTATTATGATAGTACAATTCGGAGACATGTGTACCTCAAAAGACTCTGCAATCTTTCCATGAATATTACACTTTTTCTTTTACTTTTGCATTTTCTTCTTTTCCTCGCTTGGCAAAACTTTTTGATAGCTCGAGAACAAGCTCATATCACTTCTGTGCCAGCAATGTAGCGTAAAATATTTTTATTCAAACAATTGAGCTATTTTGAAGGCATTTTTATTAAAGAAGAAAAATCAATTATTTTTGCTTAAGCGTGATTGGATGATTTATGAAGCGCTGGAATTCTAAAATTTCTATCTTAAACACATGGGACATAAATACATACTGCTTTATATATATATATATATATATATACAATTTGAATTGTGTCCAGTCTAAAATGTCAGATTCTACGAATCGGAGTATGTAAATGTGATATATTTATGAATTATAGATTAAATAATTATACATTCAATGAAAGCATACAAATTAAATTACAAAAAAAAAATTCGTTTTATAATATCAAGAGGTTAAACGTGGAGCTTTTAAGTTTTGGTAAAAAGCAGTAAGGACTATTTCGGTTAAATGCTGAAATTGACCTATCGAGTTATATAATCGTTTCCCTCTTATGTGTAAGAATTTCTGTCTCGAGATATAAAAATTTGCATTTTTACCTTTGTCCGTAAATTTTCTCTCATACAATAGATGTGTTATTCAATATAAAAGTATAAAATAATTTACACATTTTATTTCAGGTTTGTGACAAATAACATAGTAAATTGATAAAATTCTAGCTAGAGACTATTATGTTATTTTTATTAATTCCTCCTCGTAATATAAATATACTATATAAATTTTATACTATAAACATATAGATTATTATATCCAGTTTAATTAGACTTTTCATTGATAAGTGGCTTTTGTGATGTTTCTTATTTGTATAATAAGAACATTGAATGACTTCTTTCAATTAAATAAAGAAAATTGTAAAGTTGGAGATTCGATATAAATATTAAATTTTATAATTTTTTTGTATTTGAGATATGAAACATTGAAATCTTTTTACGTTGAAATATTTTTCATTTAACAAAACCGAGCTCAAATCAATTTCCATTAATCTGATTATAACTGTAAACTTTACTTAAAACAATAAAATTCATATTTTTTATAAGTATGTAATTTGAGTGTCTTATATTTCAATTTAACTAAAATAAAACCAAAAACTTGCTTGTTTATATATAACCATTGCTATATTTTGTATTAGATTATTTATTATTGCACCTCATATCTTGGTTTCTATTGCGAAAGTAATTCATAAGTTTCCATTTATAAACGTTATATTTTTCTTGAATAAATGCAAAAACCATACGAATATTCTGACATAGTTTTCAAAATAAATACAGAATACTATCATTGTTATACAATAATATTACTAATTGAAAAATGCTTTGATCTACAATATGAATAAGTTTTTATTTATATTAATCCTTTCGGTATAAATAAAATTTAGAACCTTTGTGGCTAAATTATAACAATTTTTTTTATGATAGAATTTACATTTTAAAAAATAAATAAATATAATTTTAATAATATTAATTGACATTTGTAAATTTTATTATGCAAATTTGTTAAAATACAGTCTTAGCTCTTTTATCAAATGAATTTCTTATCAAATACCAACAAATCGGCTGTAAGAATATATATTTTATTTAAAATGTATTTTTTTTTATAAAAAATGACCCCCTTGAATAGATTGGATTCATACATTATGTTCTACATTATGTAAGAAAAATGGGTTATTGGATGTTAAAGAAGAGAATAGATCAAGGAATTTTCGCTTTACAACAATAACGAAAAAATGGAAAGAGAAATGAAGAAAAGGATACACGGTTCTACTTGATGCAGAACCGGAGGTGTAATTTTTCGTTTTTGCGACACATTTTCATCGAATTAAGATACCGATTTATATTGCAGAATACTTTTCTCAAGTCGTCTTTATATAATCGCAAATCAAGTTGAACAATTCGTACTACGTCACACATGTGACAATATAAATCTGTAATTCCAAAGGAAGATAAATAATTAAAACATCTAAATCTTTTGGTAAAGTAAAATTTTTTTTAATACTAATAATAATTTCTTCTGTATTAAAGCATAAAACCTTTTATCAAAAACTCTATTTATTGGAACATTTTCCAACAAATTATATATTCATTATGTTGATATTCTTCTTTGATAAAATTTTCATGGAAAAAGAAATTTTTATGAAAATTGATACTATATTTTTAATTTTATTAGAATATGTACGCCGAACTGTTAATTACATAACTTATTTAATGGATCGATGCTGTTTTTTAATCACAGGAAGTACAAATATATTTTAATTATAAGTATATATTTGCATCATTTGTATTGGACCGTTAATTTCAGCTTCAAAGCGTCATTCAATTATGATTATCTAATTAGGATAAACTTGTAAACAATGTGCTAAGCTTTATATGTACAAGTTTTTATTTCTGATAGTTTATTGCTTAAATATATATAAACACACACACACACACACGCACGCACATACACATATATATATAATAAAAAAAAGTATTAAAAAACTTATACATTATAGAAGCTATTGAATTAATTTTAATCGACGTGTAATAAATTTTTTATCTTCGAATGTTGAAGATGTTTTTAATTTTATGTTGAACAATTGTACGAATACATCATTAAGAATTTTATTTCATGCCATGTTTACAAATATTTGTAAATAAAAATATTTTAATTGTTCTTACGCCAGAGATGGTTTACTAAAAGCGGAATAAATTCAGGGCTAATGAGCCTCGATGCGCCGCAAATTAATGTTCCCTTTCCTCTTACACGAATACAAGATTTCGTGTACGGTGATCGCTCTATCATTTCCTATTCTATCGCTTCGCTTTTACAAAGGCGGCAATAGCTCGGGGGGGTTTTTTCTTCCCCCCCCCGCCCCTAGACTGTCAAAAGCCCGTTTTAATATAGAAGGGTCCCAAAGTTGTAAGGTCTTTTCCCTCGTCGTACCCACTATCAACGAAATTCACTTCAATCAATGTCTTGAATCTTAAAGGCTTGTCAGCCCCCGCTTGCGGTATCGTCGTAAGACGGCAGTTTCCCTTTGCTCTTGCTCGGCGGCTAACCGATCTTCTATCAGCAGTGGAGAACCCGTTTGAACTACTAAGCTTTCTTACTTCGATAAACTAAATTGGCGATTAAGCCGCGACGAGCGGAGCCAACGTTTGCACGAGTCGAGCAACAAGAAACTCATTGTGAATTATAAATGTAGGCTGACATTGTTTGATGTATTTTTACGGTTGCTCTGTTTAGTCGCGCGCTGCGAGGTATCATGTTTTTCCGCCGCGCAACGAGGAATCTATAAAGCTTGCAAGTGGCGTTCGCTCCATTTTGCATTAATTGCGCCACTTTTGCACTTTTCACCTACTCGACTGTTTTTTTTTTTTTTTTTTTTTTTTTTTTTTTTCCTTGGGACAGCCAGTAATGTCAGGCGCGTAGCCCCGGGGGGGGGGCAGTTTCGTCGATGATTTCCCGTTACTCTGCACGCGGGGTGAATTTCTCCCAACGTGGGGACTCCTTCTTATTTGTCCGCTACGTATCCTATTTCCATTCAGCCTTGGTGTACGAACTTCGTCACAGACTCATTTACCTTATTTTACATATGCAATATTCTATCTTGAACGTATGACTTTGTAGCCTCGGAGACCTTTTGTGGTAAATTGTCCTAAAGGTTGCCTATTACATCGCCGATGTTTTACTTTTAATACCAAGGATCCTGTAAATTTTCATCAACGCATTCGCGTACAAACGAGCTCTTTAAAACTATTGTACACATAATTTAATATACGATAACGCGATAATACATTTAAATGCATTATTATTCACGCGCGACATTGCTCATTACCAATCATATTAAATGAATCGTCGAGTCCTGAATTAACGATTAAAATCCTAATACCTTAACACAAGCATTTTTTAATCGTAGAAAAGGCTTGTCGCTCTTCCCGCTCGAATCTTTTTTTAAGGATAAATATATACATATATATATACGCATACATAATTCAGTTATAAAGTCATTATACATTGTCAAACGTATTCCGATAAGGAAAGGAGAACATACACATCTTCGTAAAATTTTTTAACCACCCTAGTCCAATGTGAAGTTGCTGACGCCGCGTATATTATACTTACATAAAGCGCCGATGAATTAGCGCCGTTAATCAAGCGGTAGAGAAGATACTGAAAATGTCAAGTGCACGGTTTAACATAAAACGAAAAAAAGACTTTGTACAAAACTCCTGGCCGTGGCAAAGGGGTTTATCGCTAAGTAAATTGCAGCTCATTATCGCATTCGTCCCTCGGCCGCGCCAATAGAGTACAAAAATCTTTCTTTTCACGGTAATTGATCGTGGTGGCGCGTGTTGATTCGATCCAATCTGTATTATCGAGGGCTCGCGAGGAGCGAGATATTAAATTACGCATTGATAGCCCTGTCGAGGCGAGCGAGTTGATAAAAATAAAGGAGACGAAAGAAGGGAAAAATCAATAGCCCGACCTGAGGCGGTCGGCGGGGTCCCCCATAAAAGTCAATTATTGTTCGTCGCTCGCTCGGATGTATTTCCTCGTGTTATAAACATCGAGGGCACTGCTCATTAGTGGAATGGTCGGCGGCGACTTTGGCTTCCTTCGCCCTCGCTTCATCAAAGCCGCATTCATTTTCGCGTTGAGTCGGACCGTTGGGGTAGGGCCGGGCCGGGAGTTCGGGAGGGAAGGAGGCCGATTTGACGGACGGCGGGGGATTTGGCGGCCGGCGAAAGAAAGGAAGGCAGCCGCCAACTTTGGCGCGGTGGAGCGGGGCCGGGGCGGAGGGTAGCCCGGCAGGGCAGGGAAGAGGGCCAGGGGGAGAATGAAGAGGATCGAAAAGGAGAAGACAGGGCTGGCAAATACGTAGCCGGACTCGTTGAATACGAATTGGCCGAACCGCAGAGCCACTATAATCCCCCTTTATTAATACGCATGTGGTTGTTTCGTCCTTTCGATGTACCTGCGACTGCGCGAGTGCGCACAATACTTATGTCGCTGTCTATATTTATGAGATGCACCTTTACCAGTGTCTGGGCAATCGCATGGGATTGAATTAAAATAAAAAAAAAAAAATTCTTAACTCTCGCTTCGCAGGAGCGTTTAAATTAATTTCTGATTCTACTAAACTAGAATTCAATGTTTATTCGTATTTGGGATAATCGAGGGCTCGTTTATTTGAAAATCATTTTATCGATACTGACTAATAGACATTTGAATAGTTCGAATTTACTAGAATTCTATCGATTCAACTACTCGTCTTTATATTAAATACTTCATTTTTTTATAACGATTTTCTTTTTTAAATACATAAGAATCCATTCGATGAAAAAAAATAATTTTTTTCGTTGGAATATTTTTCTTAAAGCATTATCGATGCTCATTTTGCTTAACATTTATATTACAATTCTACGACTACACACACACACACACATATATATATATATATATATATAATCAAGATGGTCTAGATTATGTAATTTCTTCTAAAACGACTAGTAAAAATTAATACGTTAATACGTTATTGCGCAAAGGCTATTTAAAATTTTATTATAAACTTATCGGTGTTACATGAAAAATAGCACTTCGGATAAGCTTCGGGATAGAGTCAAGTTAATTTCTTATTTATTAAATACACTTGCATTTCGGTCAATGAGCGGGAAGTGAACTGCTGTGCAAATTATGGCTGGATCATGTTGTGAAATCCGAGTCTGGATTGGAGCAGTGGATTCCGGATACTGACTGATTATCTGTGGCATATCAGCTATCCTTGATGAGCTATTTACTCGCAAACTAAACTTGGTATCCAGGCTTAATTGTCCATTTGTAGTTTGCAGTCGACTTTGTCGACGCTTAAAGATCGGTAAGAGCTAAATGTCGGTAGATGAAAATTACATTAGAGGCAACATCGGAGCGACAGCGATAAAGAGACGAGATTGCGTTCTTTAAGAGCTAATAGCCAAGAATCCCAGCTTTGGAATATAACGATAGTGGACTATTAAAATTGCCCTCCGTTCACATTTTAATATAGTACACTTTAATATCCTATATTCTAATGCCTCTATAAGTTATACAAATATTAAAATTATTCCAAGCCTATAACTAATTTTATGAGGCCTACTTTATTAGGCTACGAAACAATTGCCAATTTTAATTCGTCTCCACTTCTCCGAATTAAAATAATTGACACTTGCAATTTTATAAAAAAAAAAAAAGAAAAAAAAGAAGAAAGCTTTGCTTTGATAAGTAGCTTTTTTACCTTACATTGAAATGTCAATATTCGAAAAATAATGATGGATTTGATGACCCAAGTAAAATTACGTGTAAAAAATGGGACGTCTGGTGAAAATAATGGTAATTTGAAGTTTGTTATTCAATAACGGGTAAAATAAAATGATAAAGTAAGAAAGAAAGAGTTTGAATTTCTTTACTATCTCTAGAGCTTGAATTACTCACTAAGACCATAATTTTATCTTATACAACGGTGTCAGAATTTAAGAAGTCATAATCAAGTAAATGAATAAAAAAAGTTTGAATACATTAAAATTAATTGGGAGTGAAATTCATTCCTTTATAAATTTACTATCTCATTATTTTAAAGTAATTGACATTGCGCAAACAGATATCGATATATTTTAATATCAAATATTTAAATATATACACGTTGGATTGCATGGTTAATAATTTTACACGCATTTTCAACAGCTTATGCTTTTCCCTATAAATATTTACTTTCATCGCTTATAATTCTAAGCTATTTTGTACCATGAACGCTATATTATAATAAAATTGTGATATAATTTACAATGACATTAATAAAATTAACAATTTTCTAATATTATAATTAAAAGTTAAAAAAAAAAATTGTTCCTATTAATTTTATTATTATTAGTAGATTTATACGTTAAATAAAGAAAAAAAAATTAAATAACATCCATCTATTTATAATGAATTGTATTTATAGGCTCCTATGTATAAATTTAAAAATTGTATTCATCATATTTGTCATGCGTACACTATATGTTGTTATAGTTACCTGATACTTAATTTTAATATTGTATCTATTTTGATACACAGAGATTTCGATGATTATCATGGGTAATACTAGACTCTTGACTAGGAATATATATTAATTTCTAAGTCATTACCTTTTTTTTTAATTGAGCTTACGTAATAAATAATTATATTGTATATCTCATTAAATAAAGTTATAAAATAATGGATAAAAAGTATTACAGTGTGCATGAATTTGGTAATTACACGAATACAGGAATGTAATATTATTTTCATTTCACTATACAAATAATACAATCAGACACTAACATCGGTAAATGACCATTAAGTCGGTAGTATGTTTTAAAATAAATTATACCGCATATAATGCTTATATAATAATACTTCTTTTAATTTTTAAAAGAAATTGAAATACGATACAATAACAAGCAAATTAATAATAAGTACTTAATTTAAAATTTCAAACTCAAATAATGCTAATATATTTTTCATAATATATTTAACGATGATGTTTGAATAGGGTGATAATTTCGCTAGGCAATTATTGTAAAAATGTAAGAAAATGTAATACCCTAATACTTAAATAATTTAACACTTAAAAAGTAAGGATAGGTGCGTAACTTTTTAAATATTCGATTAGACAATTTTAACTTCATTAAAAATTATCAATTGGCAAGCTGCGGATAACAGTGAGCCACGAACAGTGAAAGAGGATTTTTTAATAAGGAAAGTCGATGTGCTCGATAATAGGGAGGGTTAGGCGACTCGAGGCTCGACATTTGGGTAGTCGGGCGGAGGGGGCTTGGGAAGCGAAAGAGGTCGAATTAACGAGGAGGGGAGCCACCCAAAGTGGCTTATCCTCCGCGCGACGCAGGGCGAATATTGTTTAGGTCGTCGCGGAGCGAGGGCTCGTCTGAAAAAATGTCGACTGGGACGCAGGATGGGGGCGGCGAAGAAGGACCCGCGGGAGGAGAGGAGGGTCGGGCCCCGGGGCCGTCGCCGCGCAAGCCTCCGGAGGCGTCGAGGGGCTCGGGTCGGCGAGGGGAGGCTCGGGAGTCGCGCGCAGGCGCCCCCGAGGCCGATTCGGGGCTGCGGCCGCTCCGGAGGGAGACTGCGCGAGGAGGAGCAGTCGAGAGCCCGACGGGGGAGGCCGGGCTCGCGGCGTGCGCGGTCGAGCGGTGCCGAGGCATCGGCGCCGTAGCCGCTGCCCGTCGTTAGCCGCGGTGGCCAGACGGGGAACGCCTGGCGCTCGGCGGGGCTGGACCGGGATCGGGCGCGCGGAGCCGCGCGCGCGCGCGCTTCTGGCCCCTCGACTCCTCGCGGGCTCAAGGACGAGGGCTTCCGCCGGCCTCGGTACTCCCGCCGGGCAGGGAGGCTCGGCGCCTCCTCGCGCTGAGATGCGGCCCGGACTCCGGGCTGCCGAGGTCCTCGCCGACGGCCGGGACGAGGAGGCCAACGCCCGAGAGGAACCTCCAGCGACCGCCACCGGCTGCCAACGTCGCACGCGGATGCTGTGCTCCTAGGTACGCGTCAGTCTCCGAGTTGCTTGCCACCCTCGACTGCCCTCGGACCCTCGCCG
The DNA here is from genome assembly GCA_018907135.1 of Kradibia gibbosae. NCBI lineage: Eukaryota > Metazoa > Arthropoda > Insecta > Hymenoptera > Agaonidae > Kradibia > Kradibia gibbosae. The sequence continues at coordinate 5,437,500 of JACCHX010000003.1, forward strand.
CCGCGCCCCCCCACCTGCCGCCTCTGCGCCGCTCCGGGAGGAAACCCCCGGCCCGCCCCCTCGGATCCCTCCGAAAGACGCCGAAGTCGCGCATCCGCGGTCGTCCTTCGAGGCCTTCCCACCTCCGAGACTCGTCGGAGCATCCGTCCGCGCGCTCGGGTCGTTCGGAGCCAGAGAGAGAGACTCTCCCACTCTTCCCAAGTATAACCGGAGCCTCGCGTTCTTTGCACCGAAATATCTAGAGTCCTCTGATGCCCTGCTCGTGGTGATTGATCCAGGATCGCGGCCTACTGCGACGAGTTGAATGTCGAGGCTGGTCCGATAAAGAAACGAAATAGAGAAGGGAGAGAGAGAGAGAGAGAGAGAAAGGGGTGCGCGAAGAACACGTCGTCGATCGATGTAGTTCGACGAGAGGTCAGTTGCGAAAGGTTGGGAACCGTGGATTCACCGTTAACTGACCGTTGATTCGCGCTCCGAGGCAGGAACGGAAGCATCGGCCGGGACCGGAGGAGGCGACCGCCGTCGAGTCCTCGGGCGCTCGTAGGGCCCGCGCGAGGAGAGTCGGCCCCTCGCGTACCCTTTGCCGCTCGGGTCTCTCGGCGCCTCCCCGCCCCTCCCCAGGGACTGCTCGGCTAAGGCGAATCGCAGGGCTGCTCGCGGCCCGGCGGGGGACGAAGGGGGCGCCCCGGGATCGATCCCTCGATGCTGGGAGTCCGCGGTCGCGGGAGCTCTGGCTACGGCGCGGGCGCGCATCGTCGTCCCTCCACCCCCGCCCCCGGGCGCCCGGCCAGCCCCCACCGCCGGCAGCGGCCCGTCTCCCGGACTCCCGAGCGTCCCTCCGCGCGAGCGCACACTCCAGACGAATCCTTGTGGGTATGCCGCAGTGGGCGACGCCGAGGGCTGGCGCGGCTCCTGCTGCGCGCGCTCTGGGTTGGCGGCCCCGGCGACCTTGATCCACATCTGCTGGCGCGACGTCGCTGTGTGCCACCGTTCGCCACCACGGCTGCGCGATGACGAGGCTCCCGAGCTTCCTGGTCGGCGCGCTCCTGCTCCTGGCGACGGACCTCTCGCACCGGGCTGCTTGGTATGCACCCTCACTTTAAAGCTCCCCCCTTCAGCGCCTCCCGAGCCCCGGAGAGCATCCCTCGGACTCGGCCGAGGCTCGCTCGATCGGTCCTCGATCCTTTTCCCCGCTCGATGACGCCCCTGGACGCCCCGAGGCCAACTTGGCCTCTCTGATTTCTTCCCTCTCCTCCCAGTGACCCCACCCCCGATCTTGTCCCAGCCCTGTGGTATCGCACCGCTTTGGTTCCTTCGCGTACGCGGCCCCTCCCCCTGGACCCTTAATCGCCCCCAGCCCCCTATGCTCAGCATCCCCCGCTGGCCGACTTAAACAGCACGCGCCTCTCGTGCAGATGCCCCTCGAGAAGGTTTCCCGCAATTTTCCGAGCAACGGCTCTTCGAGCTCGCGTCCAAATGCAATCGAAGCCTGAACGAGAGGGCGAGCCCGCAATTGTCGAGCTCTTGTTAAATCATCGGATTCCAAAGGTGCTCGTTGAGCTCTCGACCGTATTATGCCGCGGTTGGAGGGTTTTTGGATTTAAATTAACATTGATCTTGCCTGCGTGGCCTCGCGCGATCGCGCCGATTCTCGCATAGAGAACAGCTCGGATCAGTCCGTGGCTGGGAAAGACTCCTTTAAACGAAGGGCCTCTCGACGATCCGCTAACCGTTAGAGGAAAACGCGGGGCGCTGCTGTAGGAAAATCGGAAGGATCAGCCGAATGGCAGAGCCAAAATTTCCAATGACGCTTCTCTCTGCCCTTTCCGGCAGCTTTTTGCAGAGCGGCTCGACGGAGATGTCGGACAGGCTTGCGAACGTCACGCAAACAATCTCGAGGATTCTCGACGGCTACGACATCCGACTGAGGCCGAATTTCGGTGGTAAGTTATTATCTCTCGTATCGATCCCAAATACTCGGCCTTACATCAATGGAAAGCATTCGTCTTTGAGCACACAAGGGCGAACAATGGGGACTGAAATTATTGAGGTCCATTTATCAATGGACTTTGTGCCTATTGCTTGAGCTACTGTACAAATCGATTATGAATCGCGTGTACCTTGCTTATTTTATGCTATTTATTTGCAAAGTTTTCTTCGAATCGTAATAAACTGACCTATCCATTTTATATATATATATTAACGTGATATTTTCTCGTCGTTGTAATCTTACACATCGATATTTCAACCTATACTTCTAAGCAAAGACCAAACAATTTTAGTAATTCCATTGATATTAATGGATAATATTTGCCATTAATCTGATCTATTTGTTAATTGATGCAATTAATATTCGTACATAATGTTATTTGATTAAATACCGACCGGAACTACTATGTGATCTTTTTTAAAACATGCATTCTTCAGGACGGAAATCAATGTTTTATACTGATTCATATTTTCTTGTTAGAGTTTGTCCCCTTCACAATCGTGCAAATCGTAAATCATTCTTTAATATGAAAAGCGAGCAAAATCTCTACACTTGTTTTATACATTCTATAACAAATCTCAAATATTTGACATTCAATGTGATATAATTTCATATCAAAATGGAATTTACTGTCATCGTAGCAATTATTTTCGATCGCGTTTGACTACCTGTTGAAGCACTTGCTTATTAAATATACTACATATTCTTAAAAATCAAATTTTGAAGTACCTAACGTCTTCTAACGTACTTGCATATGATTGCATGTGTATTTGCACGCGTATTTGTGCATGTGTAAGAGGAGAAAAATAAAAACAGTCACCACCGTGTTCGCCATATTATTGTAAATTGAACAACCTTAAAATTATATCAGTGTTAAAAATACAAAAATTGTTATAAACTCGATCGATACTTTGGTAAAATAAAAAAAAAGTCTGCGATAGGCAATGGAATTAAATTATTCTTCATAATTTTTCGACAATTTTATGTAGCTCTGTTTGCTTTGAGATGTTCACATTTATTCGACGAATAATACACATTTATCCGGCTGATGAGTGGAAGAATGAAAATTAGGTCGAAGATTGAAGCTTCAGACAAATAAACTACGATTGGAATTTAGTATGAGTGGTAAAAGACTTTCAGGTGCAATTCCTAGATATAATTGATAGATACGCCGCTCTAAATAAAATTTGCTTCAAATCTCAATTTATAGGACACTTGATCATTAACGCATTTAATTGAATTACCCAATGAGAAGGAAGTATTCGTGTTTTATAGATCGACAGCAGTCTTGTTTACCTCGTTTATATTCCTGATTTTTTTATCAATAGATTATGAGGGTGAAAAGACAATTCATCAAATAATTTGATAGAGCTTCAAAAATACAATTTCACGCGCGATGGCTATCAAAATTTTCAAATTTTGTGCTTTCAAACGTTAAATTTTACTATCTTTTCTAATTAATTGCTCGAAACAGATTTTTCATACTTTTTTTTTATCCAAAAGTGCTCTAAAACGATTTCTGGATAATATTTAAAAAACATAATACATTAGTTATAATTTTCTGTATGATTCATAAAAAACATAAAATAATAATCAAATTCATATTATTAATAATATCCTACGCGACTACGTAAGTTCAAAATATATTTTTACATTTTATATTACGTAAATCGATATATAAATTTAATATTGAAAGGACTTAACGAGTCCTTATAAATATTTAATTTATCATGTACAATTGGTTCATAAATATTGTACAGTGTATTAAGACAAATTGTTAAATACGAATATTCTTCGATTTTGTTGACCCAGTTATTCCCGATTCAAAAAACCTGTAATCAATGACAAAAGTTGTTTTTTAATAACGAAACTGCATTAATATCTACAAAAATGCATACAAATATATATTTATATAATAATAAGGCAAAATAATATTAAAACTTTCCATTAATGTGTGTATATATATATATTTTTTTTTAAAGGAGAGCCCTTATTCGTTGAAATGGATCTGACGATAGCTAGTTTCGATGCTATTTCTGAAGTCAATATGGTAAGCTGTACATCTGTGCATATGTATAATTTACGATGATACCAACAGCTCTGGTACTGTGGATATATAATATAATTACTATTAGACATTTTTTTTATTTACACGCCACAAAAACGCATCTATAGCTAAATTTTTCTCGATCCCTAGCGTACGTTGACAAATGAAAATTATTAAAATAAAAATGTATTTTAAAACTAAACATTTATAAAGCAGAAAATAATAAGAAATCATTTTTATTTTAATTCATAATTCACAATTAGAGAATCGTTTTAACAATTTATGTATTTACTCAGCATAGATAAGATGTTTTTCAACTGAAATTTTTTATAGATAAATTTAACTATAAAATATGACTAAAAATTGTTTTTGGTTATTCGGCGTATCGCTATTATTTATCTTTAAGATAACGGCTTCTACTTTAGGCAGAATTAAATTTACTTATTTAATTAAATGAATAATATTTAGCTAAACTAATTCCCTTCTACTTCGTACCTCTACCTCTTTTTCTTTGCGTAAATCTGTTACTCTCCATTCATTATATGAATGTTCATAAAACCATAATACTATTTTTCACTTTTTTAATATTTTTATCCTAATACTGGAATTTTGCAGCTTTAATTAAATAGATTTTTTTTTAATTTCTTTATCTAAATTTTTTATGCGGATACTCATTTATCTCTTTTCATTTCTCAACTCTTTGAAATGAAGAAGAATCAGGATATAAAAAAAATATTTTTGTCTATTTTAATATTTTTTTTTTTTATAAATAATATTGAAACACATTTTTAATAATCTCGTATTAGAGCTACCTATAAGAGAATTATTATACGATGTTTTTCACATATTTGTACTAAACCTACTTCATATGATTTCAATCCTAAAAAAACTTCGTAATAATTAGAAATCGTTAAAAAAAAATTGTAAAAGAATGGATTTCGTCATTCATTATTTTATTTTAATTAAAATTGCAACAAATTAGCTAGATTCACACTAGAATAAATACGTATATTCGAACATGATTCATTGACAGATAAGAGTTTAATCAAATAAATCCGATAATTAAGCCATACGGCATAACTCCGCATTATAATCCACTCAGACCGAAAATCTTTTTCGACCTGCTTTCGTTGACCGTGAATTTGTAAGCTACAATTCATTCGAACTTACCTCCATCCAGTTGGTATAAATGAGGGAACAAAAAAGAAAGTGCTTTACACTGCGATCAACTTTGAAGATTCATTATTGAACTTGGCACTTTTTTCTTTAAGCTTTTTGCGGCTTTCTATTTTTCCCTTCAACGTTCCTTTAAATCTTCATAAATGGATTTTCATAAAGAAATCTAATAAATATTTTGTATAAATTCGTAGATTTCTTACAGTTTGCATATTTTTTATATAATATATCTACTATTACGGAGTATGTTTGTAATATTTGATTGCGTAAAACATAAAAATATGTTTATTGCATTAAATACTAGTTTGTTTGTTTCGACATTTTTTTTCATTATATCAAGAGAACGGATTACGTTTCTTTATGTAATTGATACTAAGTATATTTCAAAACTTAGAATAAAATTTAAAACCTATTTGAGGTACAGTAGTCATTAACATCCTAATATTATAATAGATCAAATTTTAAATTTTCCATTGGGAAAGAATTATAGTTTTAAAATCGATGAAATTCGCCAAATATTTTAATTAAAATTTAACAGCCGATTGAGCTCATCATTAAAATCTGTTTTCACATAGAATTAGTGGTAAACAGTCGCGTAGTATCCTATAGTAATCATTTGAGTAACGATTGAATAATACGATATTATTTAGACACTCTACTAGAACGATTATTTTTATCTCGTGACCTCGTTTTACGCCATTTAGATAACAGGACCCCTAACTGAGTTTTCTCTCGTGTACGTTAACCATATATAGAGGTAGAGGATAATCAAAAATGTTCTCAGGCTTAAATCTGACTCGTGTCGCATTAATCTTGTGTACACAAGACACGGAACCACGCGAAAATAATAACAAGCACGTGACATATCGATACGAGGAAAGTTAGAGATTGCTCAGAAAAGTCAGGGAGGAAATAAAAAAAAAAAAAAAAAAAACTAACAAAATATGACACCAGGTATTCTAATGACCGCAAAAAGTGTCGATAAAATTTTAAAGAGTTCTCCATTGTAAATGTATACATCGAGCTTTAATAAGCATAATAATTGGCAGCATCGCCCTACTGCTCGTTAAAATTGATTTATCGCTTAACAGTGCAGGCTCATGGTATCGAGCGAGAAAAACAAAGGCTTGGATCTTGAAGCTTCAAGTGCACTTTTATATTTATATGAAAATGCGTGTAAATGCGCGCAAATTTGTGGACGCGCGTGAATATGTATGCGCAAGTGTGCGTGCGCGCACGCGTTCCTACAATTCTACGTACGGACTGAAGATCCATCAGTAGCGATAAGATCGAATGTTAATAAGTGCTCGGCGCGCAAAACATAGCGCATCGAAAAGAATAATAAGGAGCCTTGTCAAAGCCCTCGTCATTATTGCGCATCCTCCAAGTTCGATAAATTTTCTTCCTTCGTCGCTGATGACTATTATTGATAGGTCGATGTCAATTCGGTCTCTGGATTCCGCCAACTCCGGCACAGACCGAGTCAAGGTGGTGCAGCGCGTACGTATTTTCCGGGCAAATATGCGCACACACGTGCGGGTGTGTGGGTTTGGGAAGCGGGTGATTGGTCGGGCGTGTGCGCGTCTACGTACGCACATATACTATCATCTGCCCTCCGGGAATACGATACGACTGCAGCTGCAAAAGCGATCATTCCGAGCATGACACTGATAAAGCCATCCTCTCTCTCTCTCTCTCTATCTCTCTCTATCTCTCTCTGTCTATCTATCTCTCCCCCCAACATGGTATATCCATCTTTGTCACCGTCTTTAATGCTCCGGCTCTTAGTACTGAGACGGCACGGACACTGCATAACCATCCTTAAGCTGCCAAGTGGATGTGCCATTGAAATAAAAACGACGGCAAATCCAAGAGCATCTCGAGCTTCCGCACGAGCTGTTAGAGTTAGACGCGCATCTAATTGAAGTCGCGTTTTATTCGTTATACGCCGACCATTATAGCGCTCTTCATTAATAATTTTACACGATGATCTTCGTTATACAATTAGGCCTTCGTTTAAAATTTCAGTCATGTAAGAATGTTTTGTTATGCACGCTAATAAAAAGATATTATCGTAGATACGCACATGACAAAATAAGGAGGGAAATACAAATGTCCCTGCAATACTTTTAAGCTTCATTTGGCACATGTATACATAAGTTAAAGTTTTATTAATTTTTCCAAAGATCTCCGATGATATAAGAGTTTTTAATTAAGTATTTACCTGGCATATTAGCAATGTCCCAGTTATATATGCTAACATTGTATAATGAGAATGTTGTTACCTTAAAGCTTCGATGTCTTTTGGTAAAGAAAAACCATTTATTAATAACAAATTTCTACGCTTCTTATAATAAAATTAATTTTTTACCTCCTTTTATAATTTATCTTCAATTCAGTAAAGAAGTTTCAAGATTTTCAGTTTAATTCACTTTTTTTCAGTTGTATGGAATTACAGATTATTTCAATAAGACATTTAGGAACTTGGTTTATATTTATAATAAAAACCATTACTCATAGAATACCAGTAATTTTAAATATTAAAGGTCTTATTATATATATATATATTATATATTAAATCTATAAAATTATCATAAGCATGAAGATTCTAATTAAGAATTATAAATAATTCGATTGAAACTTATACTTTAATTTCTCTAATTTTTACATAATACAAAAGGTCTGTGCAGCTCAGAGAAAATTCAAATTAAAATCGATTTTTATAATTATACTAATGATATTCTAATTTATACATATTTAGTCCCCAAAGATTGTAGTCGTCTGACAATTTGGTTCGGTCAATTAAAAAGGAAAAGAAAAAAAGTTGCATTGATCGAGTTAAGTAGAAAATGTTGGGGTTCAGTCAGACCTTTAATATTGTTGAAGTTGCACAATTGATTCGAGGGAGAGCAAATTTTTTTTCTTTGAAAGAAGTCACCAATCCTGCATTTTTACAGGATTACACGATAACGATGTACCTTAATCAATATTGGAAAGACGAGAGGCTGGCTTTCTCGCACGACAAGGAGATTCTCACGCTTAGCGGAGACTTTGCTGAGAAAATATGGGTGCCGGACACCTTTTTTGCAAATGACAAACATAGGTGAGATTAACGCGCTTGCGTTAAAGTATCTTTTTTTAACAAAAAAAAAAAAAAAAAAAAACAATATTAAATTACTCCTTGCATAAATTATGTGTCACTGGAAGGTACCCGGTTTCTTTGAGCGCAAAAGCTTACTCGCGTTGCGAGCACTGCACGTAAATAAAATTTCCATTCATCGTAGTTTTGGCAATTCCGATCCTTCCAACGACTAAAAAAATGCGCGCTCGTGCTCGATGGTATCGAAATTCCATAACCCAACACATCCTGGTAACGAATTCTCCTCCGCGAAGTCGGCGCAATCAAAATCAGAGCCGAAGAAACTCGCGCACGGGGAAGAATAAGAAATATAGAAATCCTCCGCTCGTCCTCGAATTGCCACCGGAGCCCGATCTTAATAATGGAAAGCGAGGGCGCCGAGGAGGCAACGAGCCGGAGTGTCGGTCGAGTGGCCACGTGACTCTTACGAGCCGCGCTCCCCTCGCCGAGGAGAATCGCGACGAGCTTTTGCCGCTGCAAAAGGTAGGCTCGAGGCCGTTCGCTCGACGATCGGAATCGAGTCCTACGCGGGCGGGATACGCGTGCAGCCGCTCCGAGGATCGCCTTGGCCTCGCGCGCGAGCGGGCCGCGGAAAGGGAAGGTAGAAGGGGACGGGGAGCAGGAGGAGGGATTCAATCGCGTCGGCCTCTTTATAGCTCGGCCAGCGATAAATGTGGGTTAAGCGTGGCTCGCGTAAGAAAAAGGGCTCTCTCCCTGCCCCTTTTAAGGCCTTAGGCATCTCGACACCGTGACCCCATTACGGAGCCGCTCCACCGCGTGCCCTGTACCCGTCAATGGATGCAAGGGCTCGTCCGATAGTCCTCCTCCTCTCCTCGCCCCTCGCCCCTCGTCCCCCAAGCTGCGATCTCTCGCGCTCGTTTAGAAGCAGCGTCTCCGCCTGTGCGCCCGACTTATCGAATCCCGGCTGTTCCTCGAATCCTCGCGGTTAGCCGCGGTCCTTTTATCTTATTGGGCTAGCGCTCGACGTCGGTGCTCCGCCCCCCTCCCCCCGCACATGCTCAACTGCATAATTTATTCAAGGAGCATTTTCGCGTGTGCTGCATTTCTATTGTATCGCCGCGACGATTGCTGGTTCATTCTCGCTCTTAGACACGATTAATTTTCATAGTCCTTATGATTATTGCCGGCGATAAGTAATTCTCTATTTTATACATATATCACGTGAATATGGATTTTTCTTATATCTCGTATCTTGGTTTAAAAAATGCGCTTAAATGTTTGCGCGGATAATAAAGTCAAAGTAAAATTTTAAATATCGATTAATTTACTATAAAATTGTATATTATATAAGTCACACCAATACGAACCTTCGTGAGATTTAAAAACTTCCTTTAAAAGTTATTTAGGTCAAACAGAAGATCCTTCATAAATGAAAAAATTGAACAAAAGGTATAAATTTTTAACTATTATTTTCCATTACAATTAATATTAAAGTTCTACTACAGTAAGCTAAGTAATGCTATTTTTGTCTAGAATTTAAAAAAAGTAAAGCATTATTATGTTAATAATTTAACACCAATAAATATTTATTTATTAGACATAACTATTTAATATTTTTCTAATTAGTAAAACAAATTGAGCCAATCAAAGTCTTTAAAATATAAATAAGTAATATGCAAAAGATATTACAAAAAATTATATTCTGTTTTATTTCAATACTTTCTTTTTTCACCTTATAAAAAAAATTTCATACTTGTAAATTAATTGAATTAAGAATAAATTGTTTTTTTTTTTTAAATTTATGTTATTAAGGAAAAAATATTAAACAATTATTTTCTTATATCGAAAAAAATAATATTTTTTTAAACTAAAATGAAATATTAATTCGATGTGATAATAAGCGAAATCCAAACAACATAGAAAATGATATAGAGATTTTTTGGCTATTCAGCCAGGATAAGTTATAGAAAGGCATTACAGAGTTTATAAACAAGTGACTGGGACAAGATCCGTAGATAGGCCAAGACGTAGATAAGAGGATAGCATCTAAATAGATTTAAAGAAAATAGGCCATGGACACGAATTCACGGTAAATTAAAGAATAAAGAGTACCGTGGACTTAATATTCTCTTAAGTACGACTATTACTTTTCATAATTGAATACTATTTAAGAGACAAAAGTCACTGCGTTCCAAATCTTTGTCGTACGAGCTGAAAGCTTAATAAATCTCATCTAGACCGGTGGTATTTAATCAACAATCAGGATCAAAGCGTAAAATCAATGTAACGGAAACGATGCCGTTGCCGATGACCGAACCGCTTGGCTGGAATCCGCAAAGGAAATTGACCCGCGCTCGAGTCCAAATTCACTCGCGGTACCGACGCGCGCGAGAGCGCATTGCTCCCCCTCCCCCTCCCCCCTCTCCCTCCCTTCGGAGGAACGTCTCCTCGCGAGGCGCGTCCCCGGCCCGGGGAAGGCCTTCGGCGGCGTTGGGGGGGGCCCCCCCCCCTGGCAAGCATCGGCAAGGCCGCGGACTAAAGTCCCTCTGTCTGGCTCCACGTTGCAGCTTCCTCCACGACGTGACGGAGCGGAACAAGCTCGTGCGGCTCGCCGGCGACGGCTCGGTGACCTACGGCATGAGGTTCACCACCACCCTCGCGTGCATGATGGACCTGCACTACTACCCCCTCGACTCGCAGAACTGCACCGTGGAGATCGAGAGCTGTACGTCCAACTGATTGGCCCGCCCCAGCCCCCCTTGCCCTTTCGGCCCGCGAATGGCCGTCGCCCAAGGCCATGTCGGCACTCGAGTAGCGGGAGCCACTGGGAAGGGCCGCGACGCTTGGCTCGCGGTATCCCGGCGAGCCCGAACGCCCCGAGCCTACCCCCAGCTCGGCCCACCCGCTCGGGGGGATCGAGCAAAATAATCGTGCCTGCGCCGGTCGACGGCCACTCGTCCTCTCTGCCCGGTACTACCGGCACTGCTTTCCCCACTGCCGTTTTGTACTCATACTCGTGTAATTGCCATTGCCGAAAGCGCCTCGGCCGATGCGCCCTATTTTAGGATGGACAACGACGACCGTTGAGGCGGCTCGCGAGAACTTTTTCATTAATTTACCTGACGCGATAACGAGGTGCCTCCTCGCTCTTTTCCTTTAAAATTAAAATCAATCGACCGAGTAAAATAAATGATGGAAATTATGCTTTTTTAACATATATTAGCAGATAACGCGAATTGCAATTCTGCACGAGATGATGCAATGGTATGTCAATAATGATATCTTGTTACAATAATGATAGATTACAACACAAATGGAAAACGTTTTTAGACTATCAACAGGAAAATAAAATATTACCGTATTTCCGTAAATATTTATATCAAACTTGACATTCTTGAATAATAAAAACAGTTAGAAAGCACAAAATTATATTTCTCATATCTATATGACTGTATCGTTTTCAACGCAATCTTAATTACCTTGTATGAGTACTTTTTAACTAAATTAATTGTACATTAAACACGGATGTATAATTTCAAGTGATTAAATTATTTTTAATAACGAGCAGTTTGAAATTGACCCTTGATAAATTCATGTGATTATTTTTCTTATAATAAATCGATGCAATAATGAGTAATGCATTGACGTTTTTTATGTAAATATAAATATATATATATGTATTTATATATATATATGTGTGTGTGTGTGTACTTAACACCCAAGGATTTTTATAATAATAAGTAATAAAAATTTACGAATATAAAAAAAATATGTTAATGTCAATAGCTTATTAAATAATATGCAACGATCGCGTCAGAATGCATAAATATATATATATGAACTTTAATATTATAAGCAGTTCTATAACTGATAAGTCATGTTTGTCGGATCTGATCACAGGATAATTTATAGAAATTAAAATACAACTTAACCTTGGGTCATTTAAGATATTAATTATTGAGCGAATTCGATATATATATATATATATATATATATATATATATATTAATACATATATATATATACATGCTTTACAAAAAAAGAATTTCATCAATAGAGAAATAGGTGTAGAAGTGCAATTTCAATGTATCTCCTATTCCGATGAAATTCTGGAAAATACTTTGTAGATATTTCCCAATACATAGTTCTTCTATATATGTAAAGTAGCATTTCCAATAGTAGTATTCTTAGAGTTTTGTTAGAGATTTCTTATGATACGTCATTGTAAACTATTATCGACGAATTCAATAAAAAATTCATAAAATTATAAATGCACACGCTTAAGCAAAGATAAGATAAATATTTCAATTTGCGCCTTTATTGTTTATTTACGGATTAATGTTGCATTTTTATCACTTTTAATGCTTTCAATTATTAATAGTCGACCATTTAGAATATAATAATGATATACATCGTTTCCTAAATTGTTTTTAAATTAATGAACGTATTTAATAATTATTCTGTAAAACATTGCTCTTATCGAAAAACAAGTCATAAAAGCTCTTTTAAAGTATCAAACATTTCCAGTGCCGTTCACTACTTTTATTACGAAAGTAACGAATTCTCAGGTTTATTAAAATTCCTTCGTGAAAAAATATAAAAGTAAGATATTACTCGAAGCGTTCATAAATATTGCAAGTTAATGTATATTTCGTTGAAATCGTAAGGCCGAATCTAGCGTTCAAAATTAACAAATGGCGTATTTTTCATCTCACTCGCAAATACCGAGTTACAAAAATGCAGCTTGAAAGCTACGATCGCCTTTGTCAAAGATAAAGAAGACAAAGCAGCGCTGCCCTGCTTATTAGGGTCTTTAACAAAGGCATTGAGGAATCTTTATTTCTAGAAATCATCGACGTGCACTTTTGTGAACTGACACGTAAGCCGCGTTGCTCGATCCATCGACTGGTAAGTGCGATACCGAAGCACTTGTTATATAATTGCTCGGCGTGTGCATCATAATTTATCAAACCGAGCCCCGGGAATAAAATAACGAAACGATAAATATTTCGATAAAAGTGGCTCGATCGTGTGACGAGGAGATGTTGAGCAAAGGCTGGCTCGGCCAATAGTATGGAAACGAAACCACAACCACAATAATCCATTTCACTCGTTTCATTACGCCGCGGTCAATTCACGGTTCGACCAGTGGATTAGATTACCACAGAGGAGGGGAAGGACGTCGAAGGTCCAATGGTCGTGAGAAAGCACAAGCCTCCGGTCCCCGCGACATTTTTACAAATCGCCGTTAGCAATAATCGATCGACTGTAATCCGGGCGATTATTGCGATCGTAAACAACGAACGACGAGAGATGCCAGGGATTTTGGTCGGGACGAAAGACTGCTGGGGCGCGCTCGATTTTTACATCGGCCCCTTTTATCGGTCAATTATTTTATTCGCATAAATTCGTATAAATAACACCAATCTCGAGGATTGTCCGCGTTATCGGCAAAAAAATTAATCTAATACACGGCCGGGCCGTGGAAACTTCTTCGGCCGAAAGAAGAACGAGCGACGAGGTCCGGGTGCGGGATCCTTGTCGGCCCGGCACAGAGTCGCGGGACTGGAGAGGCCGGGGGGGGCGTTGGCCCGCAGGGAGGGGCATCCGGAGCGGACTAGCCGCCGGCCCCCGGGGGTGCGGTTCCGCGCCTCGCCCCGGGGAGAGCAACGGAGGCACGGAGAGCGAGTATCTGGGTTGTGAGTCGCAGATGGCTACACGGTGCTGGACGTGGTCATGTCCTGGAAGGAGACGCCGGTGCGCGGCGTCGACGAGGCCGAGCTGCCCCAGTTCACGATAATTGGCTACGAGACCAACGACCGCAAGGAGAAACTCGCCACCGGCATTTACCAGAGGCTCAGCCTCAGCTTCAAGCTCCAGAGGAACATCGGCTACTTCGTCTTCCAGACCTACTTGCCCAGCATCCTCATAGTGATGCTCAGCTGGGTCAGCTTCTGGATCAATCACGAGGCCACCAGCGCTCGGGTCGCCCTCGGTGAGTCCCTCCTCTCTCTATCTCTATCTCTCTATCTCTATCTCACCCCACCCACCCCGATCCAACTTTTCCCAGATTCGCATCTCGGCCGATGCAACGGTGATTCGCGGCTTTCCGGGAACGGATCACCGTGTAGCGCCTCCTCTCCTTTCCTCGCTCAGCACCAGTGACGACCGAGGCGCCGGGCCATATCGGTTCGCAGTCGCTAATGAAGCTCATAATTATTGTAAATCGCCGTTCTTCTGGCTGTTGCTGAATCGATGAAGTTTCCGCTGCGTGTTTACTCGCTCAGAACTTTTCCGAGTATAAAGCGACGTTTTATGAGCAAACGCATTCGAGGAATCCTATAATGCACACGCGTCTCTTGCAAAACTACTGATTCGCGGACGAACATTGTGATAGACAGTTTAATGGCCAAAATAGTAAGGGAAGAAAAAAAATTAACCAACTTACCTGACTGATCGAACGATTGGGCTTTCATTAAAGTTGTACTATTGCTTACCCAAGCCCTCGAGTACGTAGTATATATCGTGTGCAATGTTTGTTTGAATTTTTGCATTTTATAAGAAAATGATAGAAATTTTATTGAAAAACATTATTAATATCTGCAAGAGATTATCAGTGCAATTCAGTTCTGCTCTTGGGAACTGAAATTAAACTTATTTACGATTTGAATGCAGTTATTGGATACATTCGTTTTATGTTGACGTCGTCAAAACAATATTTCAAAGTAAATGTTTCTCCAATTCGAATACAAATACTGTAATTAAATCATTGTTGCGAAAGCTTCGAATTAAACTTATTTATGATGCAAGTGTCTTAATTAAAGTACAAATTCAATCAAAGAATCACATACTACCAGCGGGCGATCATCATGATTATAAAACGACTGCTAAACTACTAACTCCGCAAATGCTATTAAGTATCTTGCATAAATTATGTTATTATTAGGCAGTTCAATTGAGAACTGTAACCATGCATCATCGTCAGCTTGGTTGCTTATTTTTTTTTTAATTGGCAATTAAATACTGTTGGCTTTATAATTATATCCCTATCGAAAAGTGTGGTAAATTGAAATAAAATATTCCCAATGCCGTTTTAAATTGATAATAAGGCAATAGAGTAGTTGCGCGTCGAGTTGAGAGTAGCTTACCATTAAAAAACACGAGCATTGAAAGGGAATTTTTAAAAATAAGTTATTGACACTGTCGGTGCGCGGTCTCGGAGAGAAATAAACTCGCGACCCAATACCAGTAGTCAATGCCCATTCACGCATTATTCAGCGCAGAGAGCAAAGTAAAAAAAAAAAGCAACGCACACCGCCGCGCTGTCTTGAGAGATAATTCCGCGTACGTGCGAGAACAATGATTTTAAATAACTCGGTACGTATTTGTGCCACTCCAAGGCACACTCGATAGAGAGGTCAACAAAGAGAACAATAAAAATCGAGCAAGCCGGTGGGGGCCTTAGACCGAGGGACAAATAGATAAGCAGACGGATGGGTGCGTATTTGAGGAGAGAAGGGGGGGGAGGCTTTTAAAAATACGAAATCTAGTCCCGACTCGCCGTCGCTCTCTCTCTCTCTCTCTCTCTATCTATGTCTTGTGCCCCCAGGCATAACTACCGTCCTGACAATGACGACTATATCAACGGGGGTGAGGAGCTCCCTGCCGCGGATCAGCTACGTCAAAGCCATCGACATCTACTTGGTCATGTGCTTCGTCTTTGTCTTCGCGGCCCTCCTCGAGTACGCGGCCGTTAATTACACGTACTGGGGGGCGCGGGCGAAGAAAAAGAGCAAGAAGAAGGAGACCGAGGAGAAAAAGACCATCTGCTCTTCCAAGGCTGGTTAGTGAATTGCCAAACTTATCGGAACCCCCTGGCATTATCGTTCTGGCTTTTCTCTGGCTCCCTTATCACCTTTACCCCACTCTCTATTCCATGTGCAATAATGTCCATCCCCGCTTGCCTTGGTTTACTCCTCTCTCTCTCTCTCTCTCTCCTAAGAGCCACTGATACTTTCGCGCGTCGCTGCCAACGACGGAATACTCTTTAATCTCTGGCTCTCGACTTCGTTGCTTTTTTCGTTCGATTTTCATTCTTTTGAAAACCTGTTAATAAGTGACAACCTTTAATGACATGGATCGAGCATAGGTCCCCGTGGATCCGATAATTATGATGACTATGGCTTCGATTCAATTCCCCTGCAAAGGTTTTATTAAGAACGATCGTTACGAAGTTATTCTATAGTGCATCAGGATACTCGAGGCTTACCATAGAAAAAATTGTACACAATTTATTGTATAAATTCGTTTAAGGTACTCGATACGCCTTAGATGCAGTCTCGCTTATATATAAATTATACGATTTATTTTGCCAAGCTGGTTTTGTGCAGATATCCAATCGATCAGGCGGAAATAGAGCCTGACGCATTTATTTTAGCTTATAACGCGGATGAAATTTCTCTTTCGCGAAGCAACCGAAGCTTTCGTCATTGGTTGCGACCAAGTTTTAAAATAATCGAAGCTAAAAATTGAAAATACGAAAGTGACACGACGAGGCCAGAACTTTGCGACGGCAGGGGGAGCGATGGTGCGATCATTATCGCTCGGTGGCTTCTAAAGGAGGAGGGGGGGGGGAAGGAAAAAAAGGGAAAAACAACGGGAAAGCGATCGAAGTAAGGAGAGCCCAACGAGTGGACGGCGAGCGATCGCTCGATCTCAGCCTGGATACAAGCCCTGGTCTCTCTCGGTCCAACAGGCAGCAAGGCGAGCTCCCCGTTTCCCGGCTCGACGGACGCGGACATAATCGAGCTCCAGGACCTGCGACTGTCGCCGCTGCCGAGCATCAGGAGCCGCTCGGGCCTCGTGAGCGCCGCCGGGACTCCCGGGGCCCCCTCGAGCCGGGAGCAGCTTCAGCACGAGGCCGGCAAGTTCCCCCCGAGCTTCCGGATATGCCGGCCCCCGGGCTACGGGCCCCACGCCAAGAGCCCCGGCCTCCGTTACCGGGGCGTCCGACAGCAGAGACCCAAGGTAGGAGGGGGGGCGGGTGGGCAGAGCCGGCCTTTTTCCCCGAGGACGTCCTCGCCCTCGGCTCCGAGCCTCGCGCTCCAGACTCCCCCCGGCCGGACGCCGATCGCCCGTCCCGTCGATTTTTCTCCCCGCGCGCCCAAGGCGGACACCTTCCACGGCTAGGGCACCGACGACTTTCTCTTGGTTTTTTCCTTCGCCTCTCGTATGAGAGAGACTCGATTCGCCGATGCTTCGAACGATTATCAAATGCAAATCAATGCTCCCGAGCGTTTCTTCAAGCCGTACGAGCACTGCATACCTTCCTCGTGATAAATAATGCATCGAGCCCCGGGCGCTATAATTATTTGATCGATGCGTTTGAATTTCCTTCGGCAGCCGGAGTACTTTGCATAATAAAGTAGATTGAAGCAGTCTAAATAAGGATGGAGGCGGCAGAGCGGCTTTTTCCTCAATGCGCAAAGCTTAAAAATACGAATCGCTCTCTCGGGCTCGGTAACCAATTGAATCGCGTGCGCGAATTCTAATGGCTCTGTCGCTCCAGAGACGCTCAGCCTCGCGGCCCCGAGCTTACCAGACACCCAAGAGCTCCGCAGCACCGTGCAAATGCTTTCCGAGCTTTGTGCTTCGCGTGCCTCTCAACTTGAGTCGCGACCCGCCGGCGTCCACGTACGCGCACGCGGATAGACGATAACGGCTCTCGGTATCGGTCTCGAGAAAAATGTCGAGGCGCTTTAATCGACGGATGAGCAGAGAGTGCGTCAATGCCTTGATTTTTCTTTGCAGGTCCTGCACGCCATTCGCCGGGGTGCGTCGGTCTTGAAGGCATCGATGCCGAAGATCAAGGACGTCAACCTCATCGACAAATACTCGCGCATCATTTTTCCCGTGAGCTTCATGCTGTTCAACGCCGTTTACTGGATCTTCTACGTCCTGTGAGGTGCCACCCAACCACCACCCCCCCACCCCGACAACGGCGAGCCACGGACAGACAACGACTATCCTTCCGGCGCCACCGAGAGAGTACCTCCCCCCTCCCGCCGTCCTCCGCAGCGGGCAACGGAAGGCAAATTCCGGAGTGGCGAGTCCCTCTCCGGCTCGGTCGCGAGTCGGGCGTGCGATTGACGCGCGTAACAGGCTCGTAATTTTAAAAGGCTCTGGACCTAATCGGGCGGAGGTGAGCTGCTCTCGGCGCTAACAATAGGAGAAAAGCTAAAAATTGGTCGCGAAGCTCTTTATTAGAATTGCCGGTGATTTTTCCGAACGTTTTTAACGATGTCACAACACTCTGATATTCATTTTATTTATAGCTATGCATTTTTATATGACTTTTCTCGCTTGAATATATTTTGTAATAATGAATTTGTCATTTATCACATTTTAAGGAAATAAATTATCAACGATAACTGATTTTTAGTTCTATTTTCAGAGCTTGACGATTAAGATATAAAAATATCTGATGAAAATAATCGAATTGATATTTTTAAATTGCGTGCGATTTTGATAGAATTCGAATTTTTTTAAAATTATATTATTTAATTTAATATAAGTTAATCACAATATAAAATTACTATGTTGAATTTTCTAGAATACTTTTATTTTTAACTGAATAGACTGGCAAAACAATATTATTTAATAATAACAAAATTTATATTATTAATCTCAAGTGACATATTGCACATACTAATTTTTATGGATTAATCTTGATAATGTAGAAAAATCGTCGGATTTGCATTCTAATATGGCAAATAATTGCAATAATTACGTCATGAAGTTATATTGTCTAGCTTTATATAGGGGCCAGTTTTATGTAATGTGAAAATTATCCAGGATTATAATAAGGAGCAAGAGGCCCTTTCTTTATATATACATATATATATAACTTTTAAAACAGCCAAAATTATAATTAGCTATTACTACGAATCACAGAAGTATGCTATAATTAAGGTATACATACGTTGAAAGTATTTATTTATTTATTTCATACAGATAGGATTATAATATGTACTTTTTAACAGCAAAATCGTATATCGTAACTCCGAAATATATATTATAATTATTACTTTTTTTTCTAAAGTAATAATTTATTTATTTAAAACTAATTAATTTGAAGTGAATAGTAATCAATTAACTAAAAAATATATATTGATGTTGAAGTTTCAAAATTTTAGGTTCCATTTATATTCCCTGAATATTATTTCGAAATACTTTTCTACTGATATAATAATTTGTGAAAGCAGCTTGATGAAATTTGTAAAAAATTAACCGTATTTTTTGTACGTGTGCATACATTTTAAATTATTAAAAAATATACAAAAAATTCACAATATCATTTTAATATGTGCACTTCTTATAACAATATATTACAAATATTTCACATTTAAAAAATGTTAGAAATCTATTTTAAAAGCATTTTAAAATATCTTACACAAAACGTTTAATAAAGAAAAATGGTAGTTTTTTACAATTATGTCAAACTGATAGAGTAATTTTCATTTAGCTAATATTAACATAATGTTCATTATTTATTTCAAAATTCTTAACTGGCAATTTTTATAACCAAGTATTTATTAAGCATAATTTGACTTATGCATCTATGTATTAATATTTAAATACTATATACTAATAATAGTTATTAAAAAGCAGTTATTAGTTTAAGTACATTAAAAAAAAATAGAAATTAAATATGAAAATTTAATAAATTTGTTACTAATGTTTTTTTATAAAACAAATGAATTTAAAGTAAATATTTTAGTAATAACATAATATTGAATAAAAAATGTCCCTGAAAATGAACTTTTATACGGATTCTTTAATAAAATTCGATAAAGAATTCGTCAGACAAAAATTCTTCTATCAACAAGTACTTCTGTTTAATTCTAATTGAAAAAGCTGCCAAAAAATTATTACGACGTTTATGAATATTGGTGTACCAATATAAAAAATTAAGTTAAAAACAAAGATACTCAAAATTTAACACAATTTATAAACTATGAAAAAATATATAACAAATGATTTGGTTCAGAAATAGATGCCAAAAAGTGTTTTTAATATTTTTCATGTTAATTTTTATTGATCAGGACATTGATGTCCTGATTATTATTATTTTTATAATTTAAAGAGTTATGAAATATAGATTTTAATTGTAATACATTTTATACAAATATTCTATTAATAAAGCAAACATATATGTGTGATAAAACTTTTACATTTTTAGTGATAATGGATCTATACAAATATATTTTTGTTGAATATGAGCACAATACATGTTTGCATAATAATAATTATAATAGTTTTCATCCGAGTATAATTTGATTTTACATTAATAATACAATTTATTCTAATATATATACATCCATATAAGTAAATCTTATTTACAAAAGTTATATAATCGTTTTTTTTATACAAGGAATGACTTATTGAGAAACCTACAACATGTAAAATTTATGAAAATCATTTTACAAGTAACAATAATAAATGGAAACTGAACAATATGACATTGCAAACTATTCTTAATTCTACTTCATATTCTACTGTACTTGATTATCCGTAAAAAAATTGTGGTATTTTTATTGTGGTTTATCATATAAATTTCTCTATTTACAAATTTTATGCATATCTTTCATTTATCAGAAATACGTAGAATGTTCTGAAGCGAGACGAAAAAAATAACTATATTCGATAGTGTCATTGTGATTAAGCTAGCTTATAAGCATTTATCTTATGTTATGAAAATGCTTGCATGAGTGTAAAATGAAGTCAAATTGAAGGAAAAAGGCATACAACAATATGTTCCTAATCGAGCCTAAACGTTGGCCATGAAGTACAGACGAAGTTGGAATATAAGCGAATGGACAGTACGAACATTTAACAAATACAGACTAATACGGAAACGCATATACACAAACTAATATACGTATAAATTATTTACACCTTGTAAAAAGCGCACGTCTGGTACGTTGCGGACAAAACAGTCGGTGATTCATTTATTGTCATTAACGATTTTTCACTATTTTCCATGACGTTTTCCGAACAAGTGCTAGTTACATTGAATGTTTATGCATACTTAAACACTAAAAATGCTAAGAAGTGTGACAAATCTTGTGTTTTTTCAATTTCGTTGCACACGTACTAAAAACGATTTAAAACAAGTCACATATATATACATATATACATATATATATATATATATATATATATATATATATGCATTTAAAAGTAAAATACTTAGTTGACACTAATGTATCATATTTATAACAAGACTCCGAATAATAAATAATCGAAATTAAAATGTTTTCAAATCTGAATTTTAGTTGACTGCAAGATAAGTTTTTTTTAAAATTTATATTTTCATTTTAAACAAAAAGTAAAAACTTGTATTTATTCAAATGTTCTATTTAATTTTTGAACATCGCATAAGACATTTGTAAGAACGCTGCATAAGTTTAAAAAGTTTTTAATAGGGACGTTGCATACTTCACTTTTTAATAAAAAAAATATGTCTTAGCAGCATCCCCGTAAAATTATATTATTATGCCTATATTCTACCGCAACAACTTTCAATACATTGACTGAAAGACAAATAGATCATTTAAAGGTGACATTAAATTTACATTATATTGGTAATATAATATTGACCTATTTTTTTATTTTGAAAAGTCGTAATAAATTATGAATGTTATGTGTTATTTATAGAGAGAATGTTGCTATATTTGGCAAAATTTTTAAAGAATTATTGTAACGGACAACCCGATGCAATTTAATTATTTGATGTAACAACATTTATTAAAAATCAGAAAGAAAATATTTAATGTAATTTTAAATATAATACCGAATAAATTAATTGAAGACATTCATGAAACTATAATCATTTGATGAGATACTTATTTTCATAATTTATTTCGATACGAATCTGGACAGTCTAAGCATTATAAACTGTTCGGAACAAAGAAAATATATTTAGTAGAATAGCAAATACGTATTTGACGTATTACCAACATCTTTTAAGTTGTCGAGAGTATCATGCTCTGAATATTTCAGTAGAGGATCTAGAGAAAATGACACTTTGCATATTCTGATAACCTCATTAGATAAGCATTGAGTTTTCACGTTTTAGAGAAACTTTCTTATACTGTGTCAATATCTTCTAGTTTAAACGTTAAAATTAAGACTGCATATTTATAAATAGTTTTGCTTTCGCATGAAAAATTTTCCGGCGATTATATATTATTTAAATATTAAAAGTCTAAAATATGAAAGAAAAAATATAAAAACAAGCATAAAGAACCAAAACTAATTGTCTGCAAAATGAAATAAAAGAAAATATATAAATTAAAGAGGGTTTAAAACAATGACTTACTCCATGTGTTTTTTTTTACGGAAAGTAGAAATTTTTTCTTAAATTGTTACTTTGTATCAAAGTGTACTCGTAAAAACATACTGATTATAATAGAATAATAAGACGAAGACGAAGTAAAAGAAAATAATCAGAAAATTTTATTTCATGTAGAACAATACGATTGGGAGAAAATTTTTTGTGAAATTTATAATTATCTAGAATAATTCGGAGAATTCTATAGGCAATTTATCACTCGAGAAGAAATATGATCGATCGCTTATTATTGCAATTAACTCTGCAGCCTAAAGTAAAAAAATTAAATCCAATTATAAGAACTTTTAAACGTACATACGGTATATGTATTTACAAAAGATCTATCGATGTTGAGAGAGTGTGTAAAAATATTAAAGAATTCGTGCGTGAATCGAAATATATATCTTATCTAAAAAGTATATATATGTATATATATATATATATATATATGCGACATTAGAGGAGAGAGTAAAGAAAATTTTGCGATTCAACCTCTTGATGCCTATAATAAGCAATGTATTTATGTGTTATGCCGTTATAAGAATTCGCTAAACATTACTTGAAGTTCTAATAAATAATTCATACAGGAGGGCCTACAAAGATCCCTAACGAAGTTCCAAAACAAATACCTATTGATTGATTTTCTTTTATTTCTAAGAGACGCCAAACTGTGACTTTGTAAATAGACATTTAAATCATATGTTTAGGAAGTGCAATGAGAGGTCAAAAATAAAAAATTCTGCAAGTGAAACAGTTGTTTAAGTGTTATTGCCCTCCTTATCTTCTTCTTTCATAGATAAACTACAAATAAATGACATGCTTCCTTATTTTATCAGTTGCTTTGTACAATGCGTACAAAGTAATAATGAAATCAGTTAGATATTACGCGTTGCTAGTCGACAGATAAATATGACGTTATGACTTTGATACAAAAAGTTAGGGACCTTGAATCGTTTTACAGTAATTGTGAAATGCAACATAAATGAAATGTATCTTGTACGATATTATAAATTGATAATGAAAATAGCTCAATATGTTTTACCGACTTATAATCGCTTTTAAAAAATATAATACTGCCAAAAATAAGATTAGATTTAATCAGCAAATTACGCATATATGAGCTTCTTAGAGAATTCCATCAATACAGTAAATACAGATAAACCGCGCATTTTGATACATATGCCTTTAATATTGAGATAAAGCAAAATAGTATGTTTCACTAATTAAGATAAATAACTCAGTACTTTTACTTATTCGATTGCAACAATATATATATATCTTAACATTGGCAATGTATATTGCTATATTGCCATTTAAGGATGAAAAAAAATGTTCTTCACTTGCGCTTCATAATTTATTTCGAGTAGCAGATTCAAATTTTCATAAAAAAAAAATTCGTGAAACATTGAATTCTTTATTCGCGCAATAAAATATATGAAGGCAAAGAAAAATAAGATTAACGATATCAAATTAATTCATTTGAAGTGAATAATACCGCTTAAATATATTAATGAAGTAAGTAATTGTTACGTTGTAATTTTTTTCCATTAATCTACACATTAGCATTATAAAGTTCATTACGAGTTCACAGCATAGCACTAACAATACTATTTTTATTTTCCTATTTCATTATTTCTAAGAATTTACTCATTCTAGTTCGCGTTTTACTTTATGCGAAAGATGTCCTTCATCGTAATATTTCACCTTCAACGTGTGCTATTGATTATGTACGAATAAAACAACTTCATGATAAATACGTTCATTCACTTAAGATCCAAATTTGTGCATCATAATGAAATCGAGTTTTGCTAATGTTTCCTAATAATATTTTCAAAATATATTTAAATAAATTTACATTTTGGTATTATGGGAAAAGCTTTGTCATCACCTTAAAAAATATTTTGCGTCGGCTGCATTTATTGCTGAGTACAATGGTTACAGTAATTAATATAGTAAAGTCATACGTCTAACTGAGCGAATTTTTTGATTGTAAAGAAATATTATTATTAAAGTATAAAAGATGAATTAAAATTATTAATTTTTTAAACGCCGCTTCAAACCCTTTTCCACTACTTTTATTGTAATTTTCAAATAGAAAAGTCGTGAAAATAAATACCTAATTATAAAATTTGAATTCCTTAACTTAGCGCAATTTTATTTGATAAGCCTCCTCCTACGGGAGGTTCTTTATCTCTATATAATCTAAGCAATTCCAAGAAATATTATTGCATAAGAGTTTTCAGAGTTTTATGTGTGTGAGTTTGCAATCATGTATGTCTTAGGTAATGAATAAAAGAACATTCGAATATATTAACACAAACTATGCAAATTTTTACGTCAATTATCGCACATAAAATATACAAAAAACTATTCAATCCTTCTTTAAAATACGGTAATTAATTTACTATTTCCTTGCTGATATTAAGTTTTGATGAAGTGAGCGGAAGTATGATATGTGTATGGTTTTCTTCTTGTAAAAAATTTAAACAATTTATGCAAAATTTAAATATCCTTTTATTGATTAAGTAAATATTATAATTTTAAACTTCGTGTTATCGTGCCAATTTGATTTAGTATTAATAGTCTTATTTATTGATGTAAAATATTGTTCTATTTCTTCCATTGCAATATCAAATAGAAAAAGAATTTTCATAATAACTCATAAGATAATTTTAAATTAATAATGTTCTTTTACATTTTATGTTGAAAATGTAAAAGGATATGTATATTAAAACTTAAGACAAAAACTTGACGAAAAAAATATTTAGACGTTATAATTTAATACAGTTTAAAATAAATAATTTTTAAAATTTACCAACTCAAACGAACTATATATTTTTAATTTTTACTAGCTTGTAGAGTTAGTTACGAATACGGAGAAATGACTAATTTCTTAATAACTCCACATTCAACGCTAAACGCAAAGGCACTTCATTGAAATAAAAATTAAATTAACGATTAAATTACTTACTATAGGCTCTCGGGGATTAATTTAGTTTTACTTAATACAAATCAAGGGATATAATATGGAGTTCAAAAGTATACAGATAAATAGGTACGATTCTCTTGAAGGACGGTAGATACATAAGTATAAAAATAAAGGACTAGTCAATATTAATGATTAGACACGACTCTGAGCTTGGCATTTAAGTGGGAAAAATCGATAATTTACTCGAAGCTCAATAATCTAAAAATAAAAATAAGATATAGCGTATCTTTACGTGAAGAAAAGTTACGATTCCTCTATGAAAAAAGCTGCAAGTCGTTCGTTTTCTAGGGTCACCGATACGGTTTTACATACATGAGACGTGGCCATACATGACAAGCGACTACCAGAGTTATATTTGCAAGAACTGCTGTTTATCTATATTTTTATATCAACAATATTCATTTGCTTATAAATTAAATCATAAAATTTTAAATGATGATTCAATTATTTTTTAACTTTTCATTTTGACATATTGTTGTAACATTTAAACGATATTCAATTGATTTCAATTAAGTGATACAAATTTATCTTATTTAGAAAATTGCTTTAATAAACTTATAATGGTACTTACAGGATTTATAATTGCAAATTAAAAATTGATTGACCGCAGTTTCCATTTATTATATTGAAAGTAAACATATGTATGTCTTGGGAAATTTAAACAAACCAATGTACGTAATATACATAATTCGAAAAATGTGTAATTATTAAAAAAAAAAGTATTTGCAAAATAATTATTGAAAGTTTGATCATTATTATGAGTTTTTTAACTGAAAGAATTATTTTTTAAACTTATATGAGCGTAATTTTAGCGTAAAAAATACTTAATTAACACTTAATAATATCCCATGTGTAATTATGATTAATGCAATTTAATGCAATACTCATTAAATACGCAAATATTTTCTTTGGAAAAATTATATACAGGTAAATGAAATTAAATGCTTTTCTGATACTCCAATAAAAAGTAAATTTTTCTATTTTTTCTATTAATTTAATCTTATTCTGCTACTAATTTCAAATATCGCTATATTTGAAATACTGAAAATTGTATGTTACAGTACTTCTATTCTATATAGGAATTCTATTGAAACTTGACTGCGTGACTTATACTACATTTTATGTTACAAGAAAAGCATACTTTGAAATGAAAACATAATTATTATTGCAATAAGGTTGTACGAACCTTAAATGTTCGCCAAAATTAATTTGTATACTATAAAATTTCTTCTATTTTTTACATTACACGTAGTGAATTTGACGGAAGTGATGCGTTCCGTAATGTGACATAACAACGGCATATCTTACGAATAATGCATAATTAATGATTTTTAATGAATTTGTTTTTTAATCATATTACGCAATGTTATTAGCATTAGCAAATTCCTTGTAATACATTTAAAAAAAAAATATAGATAAATTAAAATTATTTTTTTTGGCGCTTGATTGTGATGAATCGTAGATGAATTTATGAATAGTCCGATTTCAAGTAATTACATATAAAATAATTAAAAATCGCTGATTATACTTTTGGTAGTTTTATTATAATTTATTATCATTAATTGAAGAATCTATGATTTTTAATTATTTCATCTCCCTTTATAATATTACAGAAGCTGATCACCTTTATTACTAAAAAATTTTTAATAGAAAAAATTCTATTCATACATTTTGGAAATAAAATTAAAAAAAATGCACTGAACGTAGTATCACATTTTACTATATTGAAGAAAAAATGAATACTATGTATTTAATTAAAATCGTTAATAAATATATACAACTAATTAGAAAACCGTATACTAAAGATTACCTCGTCACAAAAGATTTGTTATCTTTATTTCTCCTAATCACTGTAGACTTTTTTTTCAACTACTGATCCTTCGCGAATTGACTATTCTAGGTACACTTTACTCTTTATTTCAACAAAAAAGTACATTATTGTGATTACTAACAACTCAATCGATTGTTAAAATCCGTTTAATTATTGCTAAGCTCCTTATACTCATGGAACGTTATCAATTTGCTTACACAGTCAGCCCTACAAACATCGCAAATACAAGTTTTGCCCACTTATATCTTATCAACGTACACTTTACTTGTAATTATAGTCACTGTTTTTAACGAATGTTTCATACATTGGCTTGGACATTAATTAAATTTTGACCTTTTCAATTCGAGTTATTCATTTAGCTACCACATCAGTAACTAATACTCAATCACTTTTATTTTATTTTTTCTTATTTTTTACGTCGCTCTTCAACACTTTCGTTTCTTTCATTTATCTTGTTAGACAATGATTACTATTTTGCTGTTCAGTTCATTATAATACTTAATGATTATTTTATAATCTAAATTTACTGATATAATATTTATACCAAATATCGCTTATTGTCACATTTCAGTCTTTTGGTTATTTATGTTTACGCTATTAACAATATTTTAGAACGCATATACTTTTTGAGTGGTAACTTATCATTTGAAAATTTTAAGCCTCAGTTCATTTTAAAATAAACATGTTTGAAAATCAGTACTAAATTTACAAACTGTTTTCACAAATCGTTTATCAAAAGCTTAAAAGTTCATAAATCAATTATTACTTAACTCTTTAAAAATATTATAAAATGAACGTGATATTTATAAATCTTCTTAAAAGTTTATTTTTAAATTGTGACTCGTTAAAAATTTGCTTCACATATTTTTATATTAATATATCTGAAATACACATTCATAATAATTATACAGTTTTTTGTTTTATTATTATGATGATCCTTAATATCTGATATTGATGTTTGTAATAAAATGCAGAAAATAAAATAAACAATATTTATTTTAAAGTAAATTGTCATTTCAAAGAAATATTTCGATGTAATTATTTGTAATAATTGCAGATGCATTAAAGTATCGTAAATATCTATTTTTTAATTTGTAATAAAATACAAAGTTATTGTTTTCTCAGTGTATATCATCTTTATCTTTTTATTTTCAATGCCATAGGCTTGTGCTACTATTAATTTCTACGTGTTACGAAGTTTTTTTATGGTTTATACAGAATATTATTAAATAAATGGTTTGACGCAATTTTTATAATGCTATATGCTATTAAAATATTTAACCAAAAAAAAAAAAAAAAAATTTTATTAAACATTTTTAATAGTAATTTTTTTATTATTTCTCTTTCGGCGTAATATTAGATGGCCTTAACAGACACACGCCATCTATTGAACCACACAATACATGTTGTACAATCTACTTTCGATAAAGCAATATATTTAAATAAGATTTATATGAGGTCCTTATTGTTTGATAAATAATGTTTAATACTATAAAATTGAGAATTACCTGAATTTAAAACCATATTGATTACATATTTTAAATGCTTAAATAAAACTTCTGCAGTCTCAATTACAATTAAAAGTTAATAGAAAGGCATCTTTTTATAATCTTAAACATACAAAAATATTATGATAATAAAAAGATAAAAGAATAGTCATAATTATTTTAATTTTTTTTTTTTGTAATATATACTGTTCGTTGAAAAAAAATAAGTGCCAATGGTATTTGATTCGTTAAACATTTTTAAATAAACGATAAATTGATAGATTTTTTTTCAACTGAAAGTGTAAAAAATCATCAAAATTTTTAACAACTTTTCATTATAAAGATAATTTTTTAAAAAATCAAAAATTAAGAAGCAGTTTTAAAAAATGTGTCTCAATAAATAGAAATCGCAGGGAAAATTTTGTAGAAAACAATGAATATATAAGTATAAAGTAATTTGAGTAATACTATTCATAAAATGATTACTATCATAAGTCATTGTTTTATTTTCGACCCTTTAACGTTATGTTAATATTTACTACTCATTGAGTTTAGATCACCTAAATTTATAAAAAAAATTTTAGAAATACTTTGATAAATAGATTTTTAGTAATTGCTTTCGTTAATAAAGTTATATTTTGTTAAATTGTATTTGAAAATATTTAATAATTTAAAAACTCTATTTCTAGGTTCTAATAAATGTTAAACTAAAAACGTTATAAAGAAAAAAATTAGCCATTATAACATAGGAAAATGATAAGGACTGCAATAATAATAAAGTTTAAAAAAAAGAATGGAAAAAATTTAATAAAAAAAAACTGTTCATAATTAATTTTTAATAAATTATATCAACGCATAATGACACATAATTTAAAAAATCTTTTGCTACATTCAGAACATCAATTACAAACATAATTATTAACATTAATGTATAATAATTCAGAGAATTTATTTTTATTCGCCAAATACACTTGAAGTATGTATTAAATTTTGAAATTTTGTTACAATATTCTTAGATATAGAAACATTTTATCCAAAATGAAAGTGTCAAGTGGTACGATTATAAAATTTCCTAATGATTGTGATACAGTCATAATTTTCGGTCATTTATTGGTTTAATAATTTGCACGTCTCAACAGCTAACACGCGTGCCGTCTTTATATACACACCTACACACACACGCGCACACACACACACACACACACACACACATATATATATATATATATATATTTGTGTATGTATAGATGTATAAATGATTATCTTGATCCCCCTTCCTCTTTCTCTCGCAGTCTTATTAAGGCCCCTCTTAACCTCTCACCCACCTAATCGCTAAGGTCTCCCTCGCTCTCTTCTTTTGTATTTGACGAGCTGAATATGCCGTCTCAGCCGAGCTTTCTCAATTAATGTAATATGCCTCGCAGCGCGGATATTATCAACGCAGCGATTAATGGCATGACTTATGTCTTCGTTGTTTCCTCGTTTTTTTATAAACAATAATAGACAGAAGCCGAGCAAGGGAGTGACCCCCTTACAGGTTCTATATCTCATTGCTATTCTGATTAATACAAGTAGTTGCGCATATGAATTTCCCTTTTATGCGTAATTTTGTAGCTTTGTAGCGCGCCATTGCGCAATTTTGAGCTTATGTGCAATGGCTCTTACTTGCCTTTATGTTGCTCTTACCATCAAATTTACAGGCATCGTTGTTGAAAATATGTCGTCCACTTGCGAACAAATATAATTCGGCAGGGTTAATCTATACCGCTGTGTAATAGTTTCACTCGCGATAAAATTTATCTCTCGTTTTTTGTTCAATTATTTATTGATTGATTTATTTTGCATAAATTATGTTCTTATTATTAAAGTTATACATAGTAATGTGTGTGTGTGTGTTTTTTTTTTTTTTTTTTTTTTTTTTTGATAAGAGAAAAAAAGGAAGATAAAGCAAAAATGAATCATGTTTTTTTATCAATTTTAATAAAAAAAAAGGTTAAAGGTAAAACACGTTTTTAAGATAGTGTTTTAAATCATATAAATAAAGAAGCTTAAAAAAAAGTGAATCCGAATAATGAACTATTTTAAAAAATTCATAAAAAAAAATTATATTTTCATCACTGATCGGCTGTTTATGAATTTTAGTGTCAAATATTTAATACGTGTATGATGTGCATAACTTAATATACATAATTTATACAATTCACAAAAATGTATATAAAAGTATCATTGTATTTAAAATTATTACAGCTTCTAGAATTCAAATAAGTAACTACAAAAAAAAACAAGTAGCATTACTTTAAGCTGCATAATAAATATAGAAGTCAACAAGATTCATCACCCATTCATTATTATATTTTCATAAATTACTTATGTCATAAGATCTTCTAAAATAACAACAGTTTTTATAAGCATGTATATAATAATTTTGATATTTGATAACATTTTTATGTTATTTCAAATATATAAAAACAAATTTTTATGAATTGGACTTCATTTATTTTGCAATTTAATTTTCTACTAATTTTTTATTAAAATAATATTCCCTCGAAATAATAATATTAAATATAGTCATTCAAAAAAATTAAACAAATAGTCATTCACACTTATCAAATACTTAAAAGCAATTAAATATATTTTTTCTATAGATAACACTTAAATAAATATGGATAACGTAATAATATTTGTCTATAATAAACAAAGTGTTTTATTTTTATTTTGAATTTTTCGTAATTTTCAAAATTGTTTTTTTATTTGAGCTTCATTGCATTGTAAAGTAATTTGTATAAAATTAGGGTGTTTTAAAATTATAGTTTTTTGATTTTCTTACAAACTACTATGAAAACTAGGCCTTGTATCGCGAGTTTTCTTTCTTCTTTCTAAGATAAAATTTACCGCTTACGAGAAAGTAACGAATTAATATATACGAAGCTCAGCCTTTCGAAATTCTTTCACAAAGTCTATCATTGTGATTGAATGATACTACGTAAAATACACGTACTTAAAATGGCTACTTTAGAAAAAATTGAATACTCGAAAATAATTTTATTAAAAATATTAACTTTAAATTTGTAAATTAATTGCTTTAACAAATTATTTATATTTAGTCTATATTGTAGAGATTTCATAAAAATTTTTTTTTTAAAGTACATTAATAATTATAAGGACATTATCTTTTATTAAGCTCAATATATGTTTCAAACACATTTGATACAGAAAACTTATTTGAATTAAATTAAATTTAAAAAAATTGTTTATATCCTTATTTATCATTTTATTCAAACAGATACTTATTGTTAAAAAAATACACATTTAAATGTAATGCTGAATATTTAATTACTTTATAATTTATAATGATGTTATTTTTATTATATCAACGCTGATTTAAATACATTTCATGAAAATTTGAAACTAATGTATTGAACAAGTCATCATCAACGATTTTTTACTTATCTTAATTATGAAAAAAATTTGTTATAAAAAAATTTGTGCACTGCCGTGCACTTCAGTTGAATTTTAATGAAAATTACGGCTTTAAACTATAAATCACTTCCAAAACCAACTTGTATATAAAAAAAATGTTAATATATACAGTTAACATCAAAGATCATAAATATTTATTATTTTCACTTTGTCTGGACGTACAATTTCTCATTTATTAAAACTAATTTTTAAAACTATTTTAACAGTACTGTATTTGTAAGATCATGTATAATGTTTAGTATTATTACTTCACGTACCTCTTATGTTGTAAATCAATTATTTATCTATAAATGTTTTATAACTAATCAATAATGTACTTAAAATGTATACCAACAATTTCCTACTATAGTAAGATACGTATAAAATACATTCTAGAAATTTAATACCTAATATTATAAAATATGAACGAGTATGAACTTTATATTTTTAATATAATTAGGTTGAATTCTTTTCACAGAAAAAAATTTATCTCGTCAATGTGTTTAAAACATATTTAGTTATAATGCAAAATCTATTGACTAATTGAGTATCATGAAAAAGTTAATTTTTAAAAGTCATTAATTTTATTAATATTGTTAGCTACTTCAATGAAATAAATTTCTGTATGAACTGTTAGTAAATTTATAACATTTCAAATATCGTTACTAAATAAATTACATACGCGTTATTAAAAAAAACAGTGTCCATATCATTCATATACATACGATCTTCATCTGTTATTTATTTTTCATTTTTACCTTCATATCTAGTTCACCGCCTATCTCGATAAGGTTTCAACATAAAAAATGATTAAAATGAAAACATTATTCTGATAATCTAATTAAGTTTATATACTTTTTCCAACACATGCAAAAAGTCTTAAAACAATTAGTACAAATCATTTATTCGTATTAATCTGGATAGAATTGTTTAATGAATTATGCTTCATCAATGTAATTTTGCCTCATGAATTAGTAAAAATAACTTTTTAAAAAATTAAAGATTCCAGAATTATTTACTGCACAGATAATTTGTACAAATTTTTAAATAAAATTGTTTTCATGAAAATACATATAGTACGTAAATATTAGTTGCGCGTTGTTAGTCTGAATTGGAATAATTGAAACAAGCTTTTTTTTTGGCTACAACAATATTATTAGGCAATAATTTACTAAATGCCATAAAATTAATAATAAGCAAATTTTTCAAAACGTCGTATTTAGTACAAATAAAATTAAATAAAACGCGGAGTAATAAAAAAAACGTTAAAAAAAATTTGAACTATGCCAATCTGATAATAGGGGAAATTATACCTAAAAATTGTATAATAATGTAAATCAAATTATAGATCATGATGGTTATTCAATATCGACCGCTAATCAATTAACACAGGAATTATAACCATAATAATAATAATAATACTATTATTAATAATATAATTATACATTCAAATTAGGAGAAATAAAAAAAATAATTATTATTATTATTATTATTATAAACTTTCTTTTAAGAATTCATTATCGTTGAAAATCTAGTTTCGAAGAAGTACTTACAAAATACTGATAGCTTTAAAAAAAAACATTCGGAAAATAAATGAGTTTCAAGATAATTGAATTACATGTAAAATAATGATATTCCTTTTCAAAATTTGTAAGCATATAAAATAAAGAACTTTATTCTGAAATTCCGACGTCATAGATGATAGAGTTAAATTGTTCAAGGTTAAATATCTGTCAACAAATCGATGTTTCCTAAAGTAGTAAATCAAATAGAAACTAATTTATTCTAATAAATTGTAATATATAATAAGCATTCATTATAATAAAATATGCTTTTGATGACCTTATTAAAAAATATTAGACTAGGTACGTGATCTTAACCTACTAAAAAATAATAAAATTAATTGTTTACAAATGAAAATTTTTAATTTTTTTTACAACTAAACTAAAAAAAACAATATTCTCTTATTCCATATAATACACTAGAAAAGATAAGAATTTGACGATCATCGTGCTAGATAAAAAGTAATTGATAATGTTTGTTTTGCATATTGCTGATATCAATATATAGTTATAAAATAGAGTACTTAAACACAATAATTAAATGATCCCACTTAGAGATGTATGTATAAAATACTTAAAAGGTATTTAGAACAAAGCATAAAGAGATAATTGTTATTGAATATTCTGGACAAATGTGATAAACGAAATATCTATAATTCATCTAATTAAATAATGTATTTTAAAAGAGTTGATTTTAAGATATTGCATTAATAGATATCTAATTATCTTTAAATAAATATCTAAGAAAAATAATATAAGTATAATGAGACTCTTTAAAAGAAATTTATCGCCAAAAAATATGTAATTAGTCAAAGAAAAAAATGATGTGTTTAATTTTTAAAAAGTGAAATATGAAGAAGCACTTGCGAAAAAATTATTTTTAAATATATTATAATTTTAAAATATAATTATAAAATATATTTAAAAAAAGAATTTATTTATTAACGTTTTATACATTACACATACAACGTAATTTAAAGAAAGTTTAGTTATGTTTAAATACAAATCTAACAAATACAAATTGTATTTAATTAATAATTTTCTAAAAGAATATTGAAATATTTCATATAAATAACGATTAGAATTATTTTTGGTGTTTCTAATGATTTTAAAAGAAAAATCTATGAAACCGAGATTTCAAATTATGCTTTTTTTAATCTTTTATAAGTATTGAAATTATTTATAAATTATTACATATAAAAATATTATTGAAGGAATTATTGAAGATTATTATTATTATGTATAATAATGTATTCAGCAACTTTTTCTCATATCCCAACTAATATATATAAATTTCTATTACTTAATGCAAAAATGACTTTTATATAGCTTGTTAATGTATATAATATGAAAGTGTATATTTATATAAGACAATGAAAATTGAATGAAATTAAAATATTTGAATACTGCATGTAGAATTTTACATCTATAAATTATAATATTTTATTGAAGGTATCATTAACTACTGGTCGTCTTAGAAAACAATTTACACCGGTGTATATTTATAAATAACTTGCAATACTGAATTATATTTATGCTATGAAGTTCATTTAATTGTAAATGTAATTATAAAGTATTGTTTGCTTAGTTGCATCGTATAAATTTTGCAATTTAACTTTGCGAAAGTAAAAACAATTAGTGGGTTAAATTAATAGGTAAACTTTAATAAGATTTCTTTAATTGCTGTAATTAAGTCACGTTTATATATTTATAAATCTCAGTATTATTAGGAAGGTCTACAATGATTAACCGCATATCTTGAATAAATTATTAAAGTATTTGAGGAAATAATTATTTCATTGGATATTTGTTCCAAATGAAGCATTTGATGGACAGCCAGGAATTACGTACGTAGACACTTGACATTTAGAGAAGAAGCATCAGTAACTTTCGAATTTACTGTTTATATAAAAAAATCAATTTATCTTATATTGCGTGATAATTTATCCACAAGTTGATTCATCGCGGTTATATTCTCAAACGCCATGGTATGAAATCACCGTCGAAAGACAAAAATTCAGCGAATGACAATCTACCCGTGCAAGTAGTTTGCGACAAGCAATGATGTATTTTTTAAAGAAAAGTATTTGTAAAAATGTAGAACATTTTTCATTCGACCCGCAATTCGCGCATAACATCGTAGGTCGTAAAAAAATTGAACTAATCGTAAAACGATGACCCGTCGCGAGACGTGGGAAAAACAATCAATAAAGTTCAATTAGCAGAGAAAAGGTTCCGACGCAGCTCCGGAGCGTCGCCTCACTTATCCCCCCGAGCGCCACAAAAATACGACGCATTTAATCTCGGTCTCGTGTTTCTTCTTACGTAACGCCGAAATACCCGCGGCATAATGGCGTGTGCTCCATTCAACGTGGGCTCGGAATAATGGAGCTACGACGTCGGCGTCGCGACGGCAGGACGCTCGAGCGGCGGCGGCGGCGGGCGCGCGATCGGCGATTTGCGGGTGCGGGTGCGGTTGCTGGGGCGGGCGGGCGGGCGGGGGGGGGATGAGCATCGGCTTCTCGGCCCCTGAAGGGGGAGGAACGTAAGGGGCAGAGAGGGCAGAAAGGTTGCGTCGGAAGAAGCCGCGGGGGCGGGCGGGCGGGGGGGGGCTAAAGTAGGGAGGGGCTCGTTTTATTCGTGACGATCGCATTCGGTGCGCGCAATAAGCGAGAAGAAAGAAAATAAACAACTCGCGAGCGAAGGAGCCTCGGGTGTCCGCTTCCTCGGCTTCGATCGGCCCACGATAAGTTTTTCAATCGCGCTCCGTAATACGAACGCGACATTTGGAAATTAAGGCGCGTTCGGCGCTTCGGCTTGTCTTTAGGCGCAACCAATTGGCACAACTGGTACCGCCGCTAAGAATAACCGGGAAAAGAAAAGTAATGAATATTTGAAAATGGATAGAGAAGAAGCGAAAACGCATTCGAGGCGATGCTTGTGTCTGATATTATTTCATAAATAGAGAGAATCTTTTTCCAGTGCGCTAATCGTCAGCGGTTTCACGGTTATCAATAATTTATTGTCATTTCCTTCTTAATTAGTGACATCATCTTCAAAAATATACCCTCTATTCTAGGCAATGCCAAATGAAGAAAAAAATAAAAAAAAATGCTGAACCAATTTCCCACTAAGCTACAATAAGCGCTATATGTTTACTTTAATTTTCATATTGCTTTCATTCTTTTGACTTTATCCTCACTTTATGAAATAACATTTTTATTACTAAAGTGTAAAGGTATTTATGTTTTATATTTCATCAAACTTCGTGTTTGCTATGTAATAATTTGCTTTTAAATGCGACACTTTAATGCGAAAATACAAATATTTGGAAATTAATACTTTAAGAAAACTTTTCTTTTTACATTTATCATGTCTAAGATTGAGTTTTGCAATGTGTGCCAAACGATATTTAAGTCTATGCACTTAAATATAAGTAAATGCAAGCGTAATCTTGACTCCATTTATGAGGAGCATTCTTTTTTTAAAACATAAATAGCGTTCGAGAAAATTAAGATGGCTTGATATAAAATTTCTACGTCGTGTAAAATATTTTTTAAATTTTTATTTTATACTTTAGCATTATTTTTTCATATTTCTTTAATAAATTTTATATATTTTTATTATTCGACGATTTTGCAAACTAAACAACAAATCAAGGGTTTCAGATTCTAATACATATTGTTATATTAAAA
Organism: Kradibia gibbosae; assembly: GCA_018907135.1. Lineage (NCBI taxonomy): Eukaryota > Metazoa > Arthropoda > Insecta > Hymenoptera > Agaonidae > Kradibia > Kradibia gibbosae. The sequence continues at coordinate 5,475,231 of JACCHX010000003.1, forward strand.
ATTAAAGTTAATGAAGTTGTGCAATAGTTTTCCTATTAAACGATATGAAGTTTCTAATGTATAATAATTTTATCGAAACCAAATTAATGAAAAAATTTATGTAGGATTAATTAATAAAAACGTAATTTCAATTGTTTTTTTTTTTGGTCTGCACTCTGAACTTTCTTTTCAAAGCAATAAGCTATGAATTTTAATTTTATCACACAAACTATTGAAGCTACAAATTCTATCTAAGCAAATGGCGCAATGAACTTGTTTTCCGATAAGAATAGATTGTTAACGATATATGATTTTTTAAGACGATTTTTACGAATGGCCATTTTTGTGAAGGCTATATGACATTAGCTTTTAATGAAAAATATTTTGCAAAATAGTGATGTAAAGCCTTTTTTGGTTTTATCGAAAAATGTTTTGTTTGAAAATTTTATAGAATATATAGGACGTTTTTTTAAAATTAATATGATTTAATATTCTTCATTTATAGGACGCCTATCGAATTAAATATAGTGATTGAATAAATATTAAAACCATATTTAATAAATATTTATAGAAATTGATATTTATGTTAATTAATTTATTCATCTTTTTATACTGTTGTCAATAAAAAATGTATATAATTATAAATACAAATTTATGATTATCAGAAAAATAAACAGCTAAATGATGAAAGTTTATTGTATACAATACATTATAATATATATTTTCAATCAACTTTTATCGTTCTATATCACACATTTGTTTTCTTTTTCTCCGTATTTTGATGTACTTTACAATTTTTTCTAGTTTGTTTTATTATGATAAATTTTTTAAAGATATTCATATTTTTTTACACACTTTCACAAAAGTATTCACAATTTAATTATCTCTTAGATTAGTTTATCCACATATTCCTCCAATACATAAGGTACAATTTACGTATTTTAAAGTTTTTCTAAAATTTGAATTCATATAAAAATTTTACTATAAATTTAATATATTGTAAATTTCAATACGTCTGTCGTACAAAGTATTACATGCAAGCTCTGATAATATGAATCTCACACCACATGATTTGCATAAATTTGAAGTATTCTTAATAATTATAAAGATAAATAATGTCTTTGTGTTTCTTATAAAAAAAAGTTCACTAATTAGTAAAAATAAGAGTTTTTTATTCAGATAATGAATCTATTATGATAAAATAGCCTTTATGTATAAATTTCCGTGAAAATCGTACATATCATGAATTTTCAAAATATGACGTAACCTAAGAATTTCAAGATCTTAAAAATTTATATAAGATCTTGTTTTCCGGAGAAAAAAATTTACATTTATACATTAATATTAACTTTTCCAAGAATGTTATTCTGTTGATATAAATGAAATCAATATTTTTTTGCTTATACATTAACCGAAGTCAGAAATTCAAATAAAATACATTGTAAATTAAAAAAGTAATTATTTTAAATTTATTACAGTAATTAAATACAACAATGATAATTTATTAACAACGTTAAAATTGTTCATATATTTTTAATTATTTTTAACTATTTATTTTCACAGTATACGGTATACATAAAATACAAAATCATGTTAACGAAGATCGAAAAGGATGTAAAAACGTATATTTATTAAATACAATTTTTTTTTTATTATGTGAACCTTAGTTCAAATATTTAGGTTGGAATTATTGAAAAACATTTAGACAATGTAAATAATCCATACAATAACAGTTTTATCTAATCGAGCACGAATGTGCTTATAATAATTGTAGATAAAAAATGAACGATATTGTAAAAATGTAGCTTAAAATAACATGAAATTTGAGACAATGAAGTAATTAGAATAGACGAGCTGCGGATAAATGCGGCGGATACACTAGTGAGAATCATTTTCAGTTCAAGTAAAATCATCGAGTCTTTGTCGAAGTAAAGCGAACTCGATGTAAAAAATCGCCAAGATTTACGTAGTCAGTAAAGAAAGACGTAAAAAGGCGTGTTCGCATATCAGTTAGATGTAACTATTATTCACAACGAGTCGTGTAGCTTAATAATTTTCAGAAACGTATGAACATCGGTAAAAAAGCTAAAGGCGATAAAGGGGAAACAAAGAGTGGTCGGGAGGGCGGGAGACAGAGAGAGAATAAGCGAGAAAAGCCTCGAGCGTGAATTCATCGGGAATGAGAGTCTTAGCCGAAAATCCAGTGCTCTTAATTAACGGTTTTAACATCGGAACTATCCCACTTCTCGTATATTTTTTAACGTACTACTTTTTTCCTCGCTCGCTCGCTCAATAGCGTCGACATCGATAAAGTCCTCGACTGAATTAGCATAGCGTATAATCAAGAGCCGAGCGCTTCCCGTCCGAGTAAACGCCGGAGGAGGAGCCTCGAGCGGAGGCTACGGAAGCCCGAAGTCAACGGCGGAGAGTCCGAATTACGGAATCGCTCCGGATGAAGCCTGTGGATGTGACTTGGACGGGAAGCGGCGGCGCGTAGATCCGCGCGCGGCTCACGTTATTCCGCTATTGTTCGTAAGCCGCGCTCGCCGAGCGGGCCCAAGCCAAATAGACGCCCGGAGGATTCAATCCGAGCTCGGGTTAATAAAGAGCCCGTGAGCAGGGACGAAGTAGCGCATCCCGGAGGAGGCAGGATCGCCCCGGATAGCGAATCGGACGGGTGGGCCCGTCCATGCCTGCGGGTGGTGTGCGTCCCTTGCCGAAAAACCGCGTGACCCCGAGAGGCTCGGCCTTGGTTGCCGTTTAACGAACCTTAGCCGTTCACCTCTCGAGCTGCGGAATCCGTGCGGCTATGAATAGCGTCGGCTTTGGCGGCTTTGGCGGCGGCGGCGATTCGGGCCCGAGCCCGAGTCGACGACGCCTTTAACGGAGCCGCCGAGAGAAAACGTGGACGGACTTTAGAAATAAGGTTGGAGGCTCGTCCCCTCGGGCCTGTGTGCGTCGTCCGTGTGACTCCGCGCTCTCGAGGCTTTCGAGGACGGCAAGGCCGTGCGCGCGCACGCGCGCGCGACCACACACAAGCGCCTCGGGCACGCACACGCTCTCGGCGCACTTGCGCTCTGCCGCTACTGGGACAAACAAAGACAGACGCGCCCGTGGAATCCGACACGGACAACGACGATCGCTCTGTGCCCCCGCTTTGTTCCGCCGCCGCCCTGCGCCCCGCACCCCTGACCCGATGCCGCATCGCCGGGGTCCCGGCCCCCTCCGGCCCCCGGCCAAGAACCAATCGACTCCCTGACCCTCGTAGAGCGACGATTCCGCGCGCTCCCATTTCGTCGTTCTCTCTCTCTCTCTCTCTCTCTCTCTCTGTCTAGCGCACACTCGATTGCCCAAGAGAGGAGGAGGGTACGCGGGCGGCGGGGGGGGGGGCTGGGAGCCCACGTACGATGCACAATGCACAGGCATGTGTCATAAGAGGGGCGAGCTCGTGCTCGGCGTGTCGCGGGAGACGCGCAAAGGGGGTGCGGGCGATCCGATAGCCGAGTGACGATGTGCACATAAGCGAAGCGCACGTGATTCTAGGATCGCGTCATCCATCGTCCAATCGGCTTCTTTGTCCGGAACGCACACCCATAATGTACAAAGAGACGGGGCCAATGGAAGAGTGCTTTAAAGCGTATTCCGAGCCGATCCCGTAGCCGCAGGCGCGCGCGCGCACGGACGGGACCGAGCCTACCTCTCGTCCCGCCGCGCCCCCAGGGCCGCGCACGTCAGCCAAGAGGCGCGCACGGGCCCGCGGGCGAACGTCGCGCGCTCGCGGGTGTCGCTGCTGGGGAGCCGTCGGCGGGGGGAGGAGGAGGAGGCGATCGAGAGCCGCGCGTGCGGGAGCGAGGCTCCGCTCTGGTCGAGCGCGCGGGGGCGGGGGTAGGACGGCGAGCCGAGGACTAGGCTCGCCCGCTGGCCTGCGTTGCCCCCACCGTCGGCACCAGCTGGTGCGCCGCGTTCCTCCTGCTGGGCCGCTGCTGCCGAGGCCGTAGATGCTGGCTGCCCGACAGCAGCCGCGCGCTCGCCAGCTCAGTGTTGTCATAGAGCGCGAAGCAAGTTGTTGTGCAGTCGACCTCGTGCTCTCGAGTCCGCCTGTCAAAATCCAAGCGAGCGACGACCTGCGCTCTACCTGGCCAGTGTCTCGCCCTCCCTCCCTCCCTACCGACGTCGCTCTCTCTCTCTCTCTCTCTCTCTCTATCTATCCGTCCGTCCCTCTCGCTCGCTCGCTCGTCGTGCGAGCTACGGCTCCCTTGCCACGCGCAACCACCACCACCACCACCACCACCACCACCACCACCGCCACTACCGCCACCACCACCACCTCCTCCCGCTTTGATCCAACGACTGGCACGTTACTCTCGCGCTGTTGCCCAGTGGCATGGATTGCACGCTGTCTCGCAGCAGCACTTTCAAAAGAAACTTGGCCTCCGGCTAGCAAAAAGGAAAGTCCGCCGATCCGTTACAAAGGAACGCGCGCGCGCGCGCGCCAACTCGTCCCCAGGGAGTTCCCGCGCCCGCAGGCCGACGGCATCTGGAGCGACGGCAGGAGAGGCGGCAGCGGCCCCCCGACAAGCGAGCAGGAGGAGAGGAGCCCAGGGAGGGCTCACGGTGAGGGCGGTGGTGCGCGCCAGCGAGGGCTGATCCGAGAGCGGCCTCCCCTTGGCCGTCGGCTGCCGCCAGAGCCGCGCCGCTCCTCCAACCCCTGGTGCCCCGTCGCCGAGGCGCGGGCCCGAGGCGCGCCGCAGAGGGGGATCCGCGACGGCCGCGGCCACCAGGTTGTTGGCGACCATTTGGCGAGCCCATGCCCTGCCGCCCTTGAGGCTCCTGCGCAGGATCTTCATCCCTACGTCGGACAGTGCCGCCGGGGGAGCGGTGGCCGTCTCCTCCTCCCTAGCCTGCGAACAAAAACTACTGCACAGCGAGCGGCCAGTGCGACGTATGATGAGCGAGGACAACCATGATGAGGTTCACATGACGACGGTGAGTCTTGCCGAGGGCCGCGTGCGCTGCTCCCCCCCCCCCAGCCCAGCCCAGCCAGGGCTCGGCCCTCCCGCCGCCTGGCCCTTGTCCCGCGCGCGCGAACGCGCGCACCCGGAGCCGCGGCTGCTGCTTCTTCTTCTTCTTCTTCTTCTTCTTCTTCTTCCTCATTGTTATGATGTGCACGCGATCGTCGATTGCGTGCCGACGGTCCCTTTTATTCGACTTTGCTCGCTTTGACATTGATCGCTCCCAGCGACGTAAGCCTCGCCGACGTTATTTTAGCTCAATCGCCAACCCCGACCTACGCAACTTCACTCCTACCCAAATAAACATCTCTGACTCTCTCTCTCTCCCTCTCTCGCTCAACTTCATATTCTCATTTTTATTGAATTGCACCGCGATACATTTTCAAACATCGGATGCGCGCACGCGCGTGTGTGTTTACATATGGATATTTCGCATGTGTGCGCCTGCGTGCGAATCGATGGGTGCGCGCGTGTGCGCGTGTATATTATATACACGGCGAATCGTCGTACGCTTAGCCAGAGATATTCTGTCGACTCGGACCGAAAGCGGAAAATTGACCGCTGCTTTTACAGTTCGACTATTATTGCGTCACATTTATTTTTAACTCCGTTAGTCAATTAAACTCGCCGGGAAGCTTGATTTTTAATTGCTTCGGCTTGAAAGAACAATCGATTTAGCTGCTCCGCTTCGCTCTGCTCGCTAACATTAATGTCCCTTTCGACATCCTCTCGCGGCTTTATCGCCTCAATTTTTGCCTTCTTTATTTTACTATCAATACTTTATCTCGAATACTTTATGTTTACCCTATATTTCTCAACGTTTCGTCGATTCTCAATGCTGTGACATAAATTTAATTGAAAAATATATATCAACTAGAAGTCAATTTCTTGTATTTCATTTACTACTTTCAAGGTGAAGAAGTTTTTCATTTACATTGTCATATCTGAATTTTCGTAAATAAATCTCTCGCGTCCTCTTATTTTATGCCCAACTCTTATTGCCCTTATTTTATGCCCTCTTATTGTGACTGTATCTAGAAGTATTATTACTTCAAAAAAATCTCAATTTTTTTTTACAAAATTCAACAATGAATGAATTCGTTTGCGTTTCGTGATATAGCAATCAAAATAAAAAAATTAAAAAAATGTTTAAACACTTCTTTCGGTATATTAATAGTATCTAAACATCGTACCATCTGTCACTTCGATTACAATATCCTCATCCTGTACACGTGTATTTAAATTTGGCTAAATTCAATTTTCTCAAAAAATTATTCAAGTCTTATTTCATTTGTCTAAATAATAAATAAATGTCTTCTGTTTCCTATAAATAAGCTTCATTCGTTTGTTTTAGAATTAATTTTAGAATAATGTCTTTAATTATAGATTGATATTTATAAAACGTTCTTCATTATTAATATTCAATAAATTACGTTCAATTGCGTGTTGATTTTTTTTCAGCCTGAACTGATAACAAAACACGGATATATTGCCGAGACTCATCACGTTTGGACAGAAGATGGCTATAGGCTGGAATTACATAGAGTGTTAAGGAAGACTCAAAACAGAAATTCTAAAAAAAATTGTACAGAGCCTTGTGATGAAAAAATATCAGAATTTTTAAAATCTGACTCAAATGAGTCGTCGATACTGTCAGAAGCATTAGCTTTGCAGGCCAAAGAAGATTCGAATCCCAAAACTAGACCACCTATATTAGTTAACCATGGTTTGTTATCAAGCTCGGCAGACTGGGTATTGCTTGGACCGCAGAAAGCTCTTGGTAAATATTCAAAAGAAATTTTCCTATTTGCTTAATAAGTTATTGATAATTGGATATTAATAGCCTGTGCTCTACCAAAATAAATTTTAACAAATTCAAATCAATTAAACGTAATTATTATTGAAATTAATGAAATCTTTACACTTGAAAAAAATTATTTTCAAAATACAAATTGCTTTGTACTTTGTTTTCATGATATATGCTCGAGTTTATAGTAGTAAATTACTTTATGTACAATTTATTCACTTATTGTAATAGTCTAATGCTTTGGTATATAATTTCTAGCTTATGTATTATGCGACTGTGGATTCGATGTGTGGTTAGCAAATGTGAGAGGAAACACGTATTCTCAATGTCACAAACAATATACAACAAGAGATAGAGAGTTTTGGGATTTCAGGTTCGAAGATTAATTTATAAAATTACATTAATTATGTCCATATAATTAAATAGTGAATTTTTTTTTAGCTGGCATGAAATAGGGTATTACGATTTACCAGCAATGATAGACTATATTTTAGATAAAACTCATCAGACGAGTTTACATTACATTGGATACAGTCAAGGGACTACAACTTTTTATGTAATGTGTAGTGAGAGACCTGAGTATAATGATAAAATTAAGGGAATGGTGAGCATGGCTCCAGTTGCATTCCTTACTAATCAGCGCAGTCCATTAATTAAATTTATCGTAAGATTCTACATTCTTATGGAAGTAAGTTTACCACTTTATTATTCTTTAATATACATCCACAAGCTTATTTTAATTTAATAATTGTTGTTTTAGTGGGGATCAGTATACTGCAATATACACCAGTGGTTTCCTCGAAATAGGTTACAAGCTAAAGCTTTGGGAACATTAATTCGAAATACTCCAGGTACACTAACCAAAAGCTTTTATAGTTGTTGGTTTTATCTAATTGCTGGTTTTGGTAGTAATCAGTTAGATAAATCTATGTTACCTCTTATATTTGGTCATTTTCCTGGTGGTTCGTCTGCCAAACAAATCATACATTTCAGTCAGATTATTCTCTCTGGTAAGCTTTGCATAAATCATTTTCTCTTACTGTCTAAAAAATTAAATAAAAATGCACGTCTTTATTATTAAACAAATGTATGATAGTAACCATCGTTAAAAAATTTTTGTTGCAGATTCGTTCCGAAAATTTGACTACGGCACATCAAAAAATTTAAAGCTTTATGGAAGTACGCAGCCTCCAAAATACTGTTTGGAGCGGGTTAAAGTTCCTGTTGCAGTGTTTTACAGTGAAAATGACTTCCTGACGGATCCAGCGGATGTCCAAAGGCTGATTGAAAAGTTTCCGAACGTTGTTCTGAAACATAAAATTGAATATACAAAATTTAATCACATTGACTACCTCTGGGGCAGAGACGCGAAAACACTCCTCTACACTCATATTATCGATTTCATAAGGAAAATACAAATGAGTGATAGCTCTTCCATGGCAAAAATTACAAATGTACAGTGAAATTTGTGTGCAACTTTCAGTCAAAAGATTGTCAATTAAATGGAGTATTTCACAGAGCTTAAAAAACTCTAATTAGATAAAGCAACGATAGTCATCTTAAAATATTTCAAACGTCTGTTCGATTTTTCGCTTAGATTAAACGCTAATCTGTCAAGATTTTAGTCATTACCTGCATTTAAGAGAAAGTAAAATAACTGATATTTTTAATTTCGAAATGCAAATTTTCTTTTATATATTTATTATAATTTAAAAAAAAAGACAATTATTGTTATGTTTTATGTATATTAATAATATTTACTAGTTGAAATTCTTGCATATCATAAAAGATATTGCTATGAATCATAAATACCAATAATAAATACACACGATAATTTTATTCTCTGCTCATCGAATCATCATTTTCAGTATTATAAAACAATTTTCAAATAGCTAACAATAACAATCGGGAACGGATGTGAGATCGCAAAAAACATGAGATTGACTTAAATCTCTCGTTAATTGAGCTGCAGGGAAATCGAGGTCAATCGTTTCTATATGTGTATATACATGTGTACCTTCATTGGTCTGTAAGAAAAGAAGAAATAGTGATGTGTCAAAGAAATTGAGAGATTAAATCGATCCTTGTTTAATTGACGTGTAAAAGTAAAGTGTTTGGAAATTTGAAGTGGAATCAAAAACAATTTAAAATTTATTTTTCAATCAATTTGTGCAGAGGAGAATCAAGAGTCTGCAGTGCGCTAATTATACAAATAATTAGGATTTACATTTACTTACATTTAAATGTATTGAATGATAATGATACTCGATTCAGAAATATATGTAATACAAATTATTAGACTGGAATAATGTCAGTCTAATAATTTAGCAAATATTTTAAAAAAATAGTAGTTACAATCATACTTTTGAAATTTCATTTATCAGTTTTTAAAATCATAACTCATGATTACTATATTTGTGATAAATCTTACATGATTATGTAATAATGTAAAAAAGCATTAGCAATTGTAATATAAATGTAAATATTATTTATTGGTGTATTTTTAAATCAGCAAATCAATAAAAGCAAATTCAAATACGAAGAGTAAGAATAAAATAAAAAAAACGTAATTATCTTTTCACAAATTACCGCTGGTATAAGTCCACTTAATTTTTAAAAGCTATTGATGAAAACGCGAAGGAAACTAAATCTAGACTGGAGTACATTATTATTAAAAAAATAGTTCGTAAACTAACAACTCAAATAGTCCAAGACATTTTTTAAATCTCACGTTTTATTTGTTAATAGCCGATGATCAATACTTCGATATAGTAATTTATTTATTATAATTATAGAGATTTTTATAAAGAACTATAATAGTGATAATAAGCGCTCTTGCGAGAATTATAAAATCGTGTCGAATATATTGGTAGAATATATTTTAATACACCATATTTACATATAGCGACACGTCGGTCAATTCAAACTATTGTGTACGTAAATATAGCAACATATCCCTATCATACGATTACAGCAGTAATTGATTTCTATATTCTCTAATTGAATGTTTCACTTTGCATTTCCAGACCATATAAATTCTTCACGTAAGAGTGCGCTACTAGTCGTCTTGAAATTGTTGAGATTAAAAGATTAACGGTAATATAAAATTCAATTGGCATATCAATTATCCTTTCTCTTTTTTAAGATCAGGGGGTATATATATACATATGTATTTATATATATATATATATATATATATATATATGTGTGTGAATTTATGTATACGTGTACACATTTTATTTTAGCTGTGCAGTTATACGCTTGATCCCTGTTAAATCGTTTTAAATATTAACTCAAATACTACTCTGTTTAAATAAACAATTACAAAAATCATTGCAAAATGTAACGAAGCATGAGTACGAATTGAAAAGCGTAGATATAAATTTAGTTTCCTTTTAAACATTACATATATTTTATACTATTGGTAGATTTTATGTGTTTTTTTTAAGTATTATATAGTGTATTATTTTATTTATACTTTCACTAATAAAATATTTGTTAACCAATATTGTCTTACATACGTATATATTATATATCCGAACATATATATATCGATAGTTTATTGTAAACAATAAAATGATTTATTATTTAAAATTGTCATTCTCCATGCATTATTTATAACATTGCGTATATCGTTACACTTTACATGAATTTATTTATAAATATTGGAGGTGGTATGAATCATGAAGGAAGACTTTGGCTAACTATTGTCAAGTGAAAATATGAAAGTGTTCGTAAGAAATAGTTTGGATAAAAGTACAGTTATTTCAAATACAAAGTAATGCATTAAACCAAATACTCTGGCATGATCGTTATTTAAAAATGTTACCGATAAATATTATGCATAATCGTCGATTTCGACGTACACATTAAACATATTTTCGTAACAGTTGGTCTCGCGATTTTCGAATTGCGATACGTAAATGCAGTGGTAACATTTTTACACGCGTGGTTAATTACTTTTGTAGAAATTTACAAATTTTCACAATGTATGAATGCGTATTGGTATAAAAGTTGTTAAGCATTTGTAACAATAAAAACATATTTTAATTCAGCGACAATAAAATTTGTTCGTTGTACGCACAGTGTAAAGATAAACGTTTAACTTCATTACTTTCATATTAAAAGAGACAAATTAGATCTTAGTGTGTCGCGATAATTTAATAACGTCGGCACAATTACTCGCAAGTATAACAAAGAATGCGCATGAAAAGAGACTTTCCGAAGAAAAAAAAACTAATTCCCCACGGCTAATCGATTACTGCCGGAGCAGAAGGTGGTCAGATTTTTAAAAAATCGAATCGGCTTTTGACCTAACGGATGGCTCGTTATCGAGGAATGTTTTAAAGGCTTGCGGGGAACGAACCGTTAAAGGGGAATTCGCAAGTCCCCAGCAAAATCGGAGCAACGAAATGTCCAGTTGGCCGGGGACGATGATCCTGGAGGGGGTGGGGTGAAGCAGCGCTAAACAGGTTTCGATACGTGACGCGAAGTCACTTCCGCGATCGGCGAGGCGCTCTTCCGAGAAGAGACGAAGTCGAAGGACGGCGCCCAAACGTCCCTCGATCGCAGCCCCCCATCGTTCCGCAAGGTTAATCCGCCCTCGGGGAGTGCCGGAGAGGCTCGATTAACGGCCACGTGGAAGCCCGAACCCGGCCTCGAAACCTTCGCGACCCGCGTGTCTTGGCCGGTCGGGGGTGGGGAGCAGCTCGATTCGTCAGCCGATCGAGCTATAGAGGAAGGAGTCCGACCTCGGTCGAGATATCGCGTGTCCAGGGGCTGGCTATCGCTCCGGGTGCCCCGTGGACGGAGGGACAATAGCGGGGGCCCACGCGGGGCTCGCTCCGGAGAAGTCGCACCCCTCCGGGCGCCCCACGTGGAGGACTTCTCCGCCCGGCGATCATTCGGACGGGCAGGACACTCCTGCCGCTGCCATTGGGCGCTGGTCTTGGGTAGAGGGAGCGAGCGCGAGTCGGGGGGGGGGGGCCTCCTCGGCGCGGGGGCTCTTTTTTACCTCGCTCTCCTCTCTCTCTCATTGTTCGCGTTAGCCGGCGAGGTGAGCGACCGCCTTTGCACACTCCTTTGTCCGTTGTCGTGTCCGCCTCCTCGACGTCCTCGGGGGGCGACGGGAGCCTCCCCAGCGGCCGAGGCGCGATTCGCCCGAGTGACTTCGTCCTCTTCTATTGCGCGACGGCGGCTTTTTTGCACTTCCCCCTCCCTTGCTCTCTCTCTCTCTCCTTCCCGCACCGAGCGATACATCTTCCCTCTCCCATATTGTAGCGCAGCTGCAAGTAAGCGGGACTGGCTCTTGGCTACGAGATCGTTTCGCGAGAGAGAGATACGTTATCTGACTGCGGAGTAACAACGCAGGAGCCATGGATGACGATCTGCCAACCGAGTACGATGTTATCGTCGTCGGCACAGGTAAGCCCTAGGCTTGCGAATTGTTTTATCGATTTTTCTTTCGCGGCTCGCTCGCTCCTCTCCTCTCCTGGCTCGGATGAGATCTCGCCTATCTCACGGCCATCGGCTTTACTTCGCGAAGTCGTCGAGTCGAAGCCTCCTCCTCCTACTCCCCTACTCGTCGCCGTCCACGTCCTCGTTGCTTCCCTTATCCTTATCCCCGGGGGCCTCTTGCGCCTCCTGTCCTTGTGCTCCGGGCCTGCATGTGCATGCCTCTCCGTGCAGTCGGTCGGTTCTCTATTCGACGTAGTACGTCACGTCGAGCGACCGACAGGGAATATGTCGGTTTTTGATACACCCTAAATATTTCCTCCGAAGAAACGACGACTGCATTGCATTGCATTTAAGAATTTCGGCCCTCCCTTTCCCAAACGTGCCTTTCCAACGCCTTAAAACTTAACAGACCGGAGCGACTTTGGCTGTTTTCTTCTTTTACCATTATTATTGATTTTTTTAATTGTAAGGGGCAACGTGCATTGTTTCGGTTTGCAGACCATATCGATTTATTTTTACGCTTTTTCCTGTCGATATTATTCAACTTGCTTTTTATACGGACATCTAAATTTTAATTTTCCATATTTTTTAGATAATTACCCACTATTGTTAACTTTCTCAAGTATCCTTAGTACGAATAGTATAAGCTGAAGCAAACAGTAGTTTCTTTCATTAATATATGTACATGTAAATTTATATATAATGTTTTTATGTACACAAATGCACACATGCACACATATGTTTACTTTTATATTTCTTTTCTTCGTTTAATGATCGATGTCAGAAAAATTATTCACGACTCGACTATATTATTTTTAATTCTATATCTACTTATTGTTCGCTTTATTACTGCTTGGACATTTATTATAATTGTAATTTATAGGAATGACTGAATCTATTGTTGCTGCTGCAGCAAGTAGAATTGGCAAAAGAGTTTTACATTTGGACAGGTAAATATAGCTTGATAAACAAATTGCAATTGTGCCTACGTATTGTATTGCGAGCACTTAACGAAACCTGTGACTTTTCTTAGCAATGAATATTATGGAGGCTTGTGGGCAACGTTTAATTTTGATGGATTTCAAAAGTGGATGGAGGACATTAAAATAAACAAACAGGATTCAAATTTTCAACCTGACTTAGAAGCTGGTGAACAATTTTTAAAAGCTAGCAATCAATATTCAATGGTAGAAAATATTGTTGAAAAATGGTTTATTTCTCAGTAAGACATCGCTGTTTCCAATTATTATTGTAAATAAGGATTTTATTTTAATTAATTTGTCGTTCTTTTTAGTGAAGCAGACTTGCCTTTAGTTTTGACAAAAGATACACAAACAGAAGGTTCGAGCGATGCTGCTGTAGATGGTACTGAAAAAACTGATGAAGATAAATGTGATAAGAAAGAAACAAAGCACTGGAGCATAGATCGTATAAAAAAAGAGTACAGAAGATTTAATATTGATTTAGCACCAAAGGTTACCTATCAATTTGCCATTTATTATACAGTAATTCAATGAGATTATTTAGTACAAGTTTATTTCATTTAAGAATTTTTTATCATTGTAGCTTCTTTATGCTCGAGGTGAGTTAGTGGAGCTCTTAATTTCTAGTAATATTGCTCGTTATGCAGAATTTCGAGCAGTTTCTAGAGTGGCTACGTGTATGTCTGGAAAGCTCATTCAAGTTCCTTGCTCTCGAGCCGATGTATTTGCTAATAAAACTGTGAGCGTTATTGAAAAAAGAATGCTTATGAAATTGCTAACTTCGTGCATGGATCAAGGTGCTGATAGTCCAGAGTTCGATGGTAAGTTACTGTTAAAATTTTTATTAATTTGATCAAATTAAAAGAAAATATGGTCATTTAAAACATTTTTTATGGTCCCTGCGTTACAATTAAAAAATAAATGCAAAAAAAACGTTACAATTAATATTCTTCTTATGGCTTTTTCAGCATCGATACAATTATTTATAAATTTATAATTTATAAATAATATTATATCGAATCAAATCAACAATAGAAAGTTCTTATTTTTTAATGTATCTTTGTATTTTAAGTAATAAATTGTATTGAAGAAATGAGTACCACTTTCGATCAGTATTCATTTAGCATTGGATACATTTCTAAATTAGGAGTATCGTGTTATGTGTCACATATTTAATAAGTCACACTCTTGATAAATTTACTGTTACTATAACATACTTCCGACAAATGTGAAAATAACTTGTAAATGTATTTGTAGGATACCATGACAAGACATTCTTGGAATACTTGAATACCAAAAACTTAACACCAATTGTCAATCACTATGTTATGCAAGCTATAGCCATGTCTACAGATAAAACGTCATGTAGAGATGGTGTTAATCGAACAAAGCATTTTCTTAATAGTTTGGGTCGTTATGGAAATACACCTTTCTTATGGCCTATGTACGGTAGCGGTGAACTGCCACAATGCTTTTGCAGGTAAATATCATTCGCTTTTCCAAGTCTTAAGTATTGTGATTCTAAAGATGTCTTATTTTTATCATTTTTTATTGCTGTTTGTTCTTAATTTTTTTTTTGTTTAATTAACGGTTAAGTTAATTCATATAAAACATTAGGGAGAAAATTAAAGAACTAATTACTTCATCACTTAGATTGTGCGCTGTTTTTGGTGGAGTATATTGTTTAAAACGTCATCTGGATGGCGTTGTTGTAAGCGAAAAAAAATGCAAAGCCATTTTAACTGGGAAGCAAAGGCTGACACTGGAACATCTTGTTGTTGGACAAGGTCATTTGTCTCCAGAAATTGTAGCTTCTACTGGCGAAAATGAAATTTCTCGCGGTATTTTTATAACAGATCGGTAAGTTAAATTTTCAACGGGTTTTTTATCACTTACAGATGTAAACAAATTTTATTTTTTCTTAGTTCGATCATGCAAGGTGAAAAGGAAAATTTAACACTTTTATATTATCCGCCTGAAGAATCTGATCAGGAACCTGTTATGGTTATCGAATTAGGACCCTCGACGAATGCTTGTCCACAAGGATTGTGTGAGTTTTTTTACATAACACTGTCAAAATTAAATTTATAAATATTTCATGATCTAATATTTTATTTGTAAAATAATTTTGAATAATATTTTTATAAAATTTAGAAAAGTAAAATTATTGTACACTACGCTTATCAAAAAAATTTTTTAACATACAATACGTAAATATATATATATATATATATATATATATGATTTTATAATGATTCATACTAAACTGGCATTTTAATTATGCTAGTTACCTTATACTCTTATTAATAAACATATTTATATTTAATCTACATAATAAAACTAATTTTTATAGTTTTTTCGATGTTTATAAGCAATATATGTTTAATTAATTAATGTTAGATTTGTTTATTTTCAGTTATGGTTCATATGACTTGCAAACGTACGAAAACTGCTCAAGAAGATTTAGCTTATGTTGTTAGAAGATTTTTGCGTGCCAAAACTCTTGAAAGTAATGTTTCTCGTACTCCAACAGATTCTCATACTCAAACTGTTGGCACAGATCAACAACAACCTCAGGTAATTGTTAATTTAAAGTCAACCTAATTTATTTAGAGAAACGTTTTTTTAATATACAAATGTTTTGAAATAAATAAATCATAGGATGGAAATAAAGGGGCAAAGGAAGACATTGACGAGAATCCCATGCCTCAAGTATTATGGTCCTTGTATCTTAATTTACCAGCAAGTGATATTAAACTTACAACATCTGCACCAAACAATATTCATCTTTGTTCTGGACCTGATTTAGATTTAGATTTTGATTTTGCTGTTAATCAGGTAATACTTCTTTATTAATTATTTATTAAAAATAAACTTTTCTTCGACAGTCTACACATTGTTATTAATCAAAATCGTATGTTGTACAGGCAAAAGAAATTTTCAAGGCAATGTATCCCGATGAAGATTTCTTACCAAGAGCACCCGATCCAGAAGAAATTATTTTAGAAGGAGAAGAAGCGCCCGGTCCTAAATTTGAGGGAGATAATACATCGGGTGAAAACGAGAAACAAGATGTAGAAAAGGCAGAAAAGGAAGAATAAGCAAAAACATCATGAATTATGTACTTTATTAATCTCATTAATTGGAAAATTTCATAAAAATTTCGCAACATAAATTATTACAATTCATAAATCAATTTTAATATTTTATCCAATAATTAATTTTATATAATACTTTTCTTTTAATAATTTAAAATGATAATGAGATTAAGGAATAGTACTATAAAAGATGTTTATTACAGAATAAAATAAAAAAGGCTTGAATTTAAATATTTTTGAATTAGATGATACTGTGCATTATAAATTCTGTTGTGAGAGTCTTGAATACAAATCATAAAATGATGGATAGAGAGCCCATAATTCATATCATATGTTTATACGTACATATATGTTTTTTTATTCACACGTATATGCTGATTCTACACTGATTTGTAGTGCTTATATTGTATTCATGTGCTTTTTCATATTGTTTCATTGAGGAAAGATATTTTGAAATGTAAACTATTTGTTATAACCTAAATCAATAATCAAGTCCTGTATTTGCGTTGGTCAGATAGCATGCTATTATCCTATTACTAAGTAAGACACATGTAGAGTTTTATAATTATTAGGAGTGATTAGCGGCCGTGCTTTATACATTCTTATACAATTGCTTTTATAATCGACTGTTTATTCGTACGGTTTTTTTTTTTTTTTTTTTTTTTTTTTTCAATAAAAAAAGACGCTCCATCATTTTGGAGTATTTTTTGTGTACTTTAACCAAGTACGCACAATTTTGTACTAGTAAAATACGTTTTGATAAAAGTTACCGAATTCTGAGAACTTTCGTAAAGTTATGATTATAAAAAAAGCTTTTATGAATTACCCATATTTTATGTCAATTATATATTTTATTATAAAATTGCAATTATTGCAAAAACTTTGTAAGGCTGTGAGAAAGTAGACTTTTAAATTCATTGTTCTTATATAATAGGAATCAATGAACCATTTCATCATTATAGATTAATTTCTTGCGAGGCACTGATCACTCCATCTTTTACTTTTTATTTAAGTAAATTCCAAAGATATTCAAAATACACGAATTGCCGTGTGAAATAAAATGCTTCTATATTACACAATGAATGTTGCAAAATTCATTTAGTAATCTTAGTCATTCCGCAAGCTTTTTGTTGTTTTCGTACGACATGAATTATTTTCTGTGATTTTTTTGTTTACATATTTACAATGTTTCTTTTACATTAATATTATTAATATCATTCGCGAAAACGTTTTAGTCAATTTTCATTCATAATTTTTTTTTTACTTCTCTTCAGGGAGCAAAGAAGAAAAATACTTTATAAACGTTATGTGGTATATTTCTACAAAATGTATTATTAATTTATTTATGATAACACTGTCTTACTATTGATTTTTTTATAATAATAAATAAACTTTAAGATGATATTTTGTTTTATTGAACAATCCAATTTTCCGTTAAGGTAAATTTCTCCGTTAATGAATATTGATTATAATATGGAATTTATGAAAAAGTCTCTTATTAGCTACTCTTATCTGGATTTATGACTTTGACGTAGTTTTGAAAAAAAACTACTACCGTCAAAAGCTTACAGATGGAAATTTATGAATTGCGATGAATATTAAACGAGGAATCATTATGTATAAAGAAAAGTAGACTAGTATAATTAAAAGTGATAGGATCGAGTGTAGTATTTCGATATATGTAATGCCTGTACAACCATTTATAAATTTCATTGGTCGATTTTATCAGCTTCACTTGTTCAGCAATGTATAATTCGACAGATGCAAAATATTGGTTAGTGTAGACAATATATTGAATATTGAAAGGCTACCATTTTTCTACGTGATCTTATTATTGAAAACTAGAGTTTAAAAGTAAAAATTAATCATCGCGACATTTCTAAGAGAATCAGTTTTAATACATATAATCGGTGAAATTTGTTTAAATTAGGAGTGCTAATCCCGGTTGATAACGGAGAGCTTTCAGTAGCTGTTTTTAGATAATTGTATGTACGTACAATAACAACAATAACGGCGGTGACAACGACTCAGATAAATACAATAATAATAATATTAATAATAATTGCGGTATTAGTGATAATAACACTAATGAAAGTATACTCCGATTAATAATCGTCGTCGCCCGTCGAGGCGATGTCACCACCCCACGTGGTAGAGGCCTCCCGCGCTCGCAGGTAAACCCGAAAGGAGTTCAGCCCCCGAGGAAGGAGAAAGAAGGGCAGAATTCGAGAGCGAGTCACCGATCGGTCGCTCGAGGACATTGGAATCCGGGACTGTTGGATCAGTTATCGCGAGAGGAGAGGAGAGGAGACGGAGCCAGAGTGATAGATACTAAGCCAGATAGATAGATAGAGAGAGAGAGAGAGAGAGAGAGAGAGAGGGATCGATAGGGGGGGACAGCGAGGGGGGGGAGGAAGAGAAGAAGAGAAAGTCGATTCCGAGAGATCGACTCCGGTGCCCGTCGAACACACCGACGCTGCGATGCCGATTTCAGCGAGCGAGGAAACCGCGACGAGGAGCCTCGCGGCGTAGATCTCACGAGGCCTGAGTAAGGCAAAGGTAAATAGGGGGGGTAGAGGTGTTCCCCGAGACTCGCGGGCAACCCTTGGGTCCAGCGGCATCGCGAGTCGCAGCGCTTACCTCGCGCACCCTTGAATGAGGGCGATACGGTAAGAGGGGCCCGGCGGGTGGGGGAAGATTCGGTATCTGCGCGCGAGCCGACGAGAGGGCCACCAAAACAAATCGTCGAAGCAACGGACACGGAGGGGCCGAGCGACCAACCGAGCTCCCGTCCTCGGGTCCGAGTGTCGGCCCATTGGTCGGATCCCGGCGCCGGGTGGCGTCCTCCCCGGCCATTGGCTCGATTCAAGCGTTCCTTAACGTACGGCCAGCTGTTATCCGTTTCGGCCGCGTTTGAAAAGCGAGAAAAAAAAGCGGTCCGCGACACGGGGAGCGAGCGAGAGAGAGAGAGAGCCGGAGCCCGAGCTCTAACCGAAGGAAAGAGAGGGAGGACGAACCGAAGGGGAGCGCGGCGCGCACGCGTTATTACGAACGGCGGCGTAACTCGGCAAGGGCAGCGCGAGCCGAGGTTACGGGCATTGCGGCCCCCCAGCAGCAGTCGTGGAAAGAGTCGCGCCTCCGGGAGAGCCGCGCCGGTTTCGAGCTCGGTTGACGTCGTCCCGTTCCCTGGCCGCCCTCCCCGCCCCGCCCGCCCGTCCGTCTCGCCACGTCCTTCCCCGCCCCGCCCCCCCCCTAAGTCGGCCCGTCGCCCGACGGCGGTTGCTCCGTCGGGGCTCCTCCTTCCTCCCGCGGCGGTCTCGCGCCTAATCGTCCGTCCGTCAGCGGCTCGCGTCGTCGGGACCGCGCCACCACCGGCTAGACTGCGACCCTCAGGGGCCCGGCGACCGCGTCACCCTCGTGCCCGTGCCGAGAGAGCGAAGCTGCAGGCATGCATCATTGTTGAGAGCCCGCGCGCCGGTGTCGACAGGAGGAGGAGGACGACGACGACGACGACGACCACGACGACAACGACGACGACGACGACGACGACGACGACAACGAGGACGACGAGGAGGAGGATCGAAGCTTCCGAGGGAAGAGGAGCCCCCTGGGAGGTCGTCGGGTTGCCCCGTATCCGCCCGAAGCCACGACGTTGCAACACTTGAGAGTCCAGGCGGAGGAGGAGGTGAGGAGGACTAGTCGCTCGGGCTTGGCATCGCGCCAGGGGATAAGGCGAGAAGTGGCTTAGCGCGGAATGGCAACGATGCGCGTCACCGACGACCAGGAGAATCGCCGGGTCGGCGCCGGTCTCAAGGAGAACGTCGCCGTCCTCGGCCAGCAGCAGCAGCAGCAGCCGAACCAGCAGCAGCAGCAGCAGCTGCAGCAGCACATCAAGCGGGCGGTCCTCGGGGTCCTCTCTAACAATTTCGTGAGGAGCGCCAAGCCCGTGAGTCTCTGATCCCCCCAACCCAACCCGACCTTAAGCCCATCCTCATCCGCCGCGTAGTTTCTCCCGGATCTTCCGGGCCCTCCTCGGGATACTCGCCCACTAATAACGCCCGAGCGCGTCAACGTATTTGAGCGAGCGAGAGGGCGAACGAGTGCCAGCTTAAGCCCAAACGAGAAAGAGGAAGAGAGAGAGAGAGAGAGAGACGGAGCGCGAGCGAGCGAGCGAGAGAGAGACGGAGCGACTTTTCGAGGGAAAGTCGGTTGGCTGTAACTTTTCAAATTTGAATTTACGCCCGACGGATTTCCGAACGGATTACGCCTTTTATCGGCACGCCGTTGCACCACCACCACCACCACCCCACCACCCCCGTCCCCCTCGACCGGTCATCGTACCGTACTTGGCCTACGGCTTCTGTTTGTCCTCTTCCTCGCTTCGGCCAATGCCAATACCGAGATTCGCCAAAATTCCACGGGGGCTCGATACTTCCGAATATTCGCTCGGTCGACATTTTGGAATACACGAGCACTCGGTGTTTACACGAGCAGATTGATAAACAGTTATGGAAGGTCACGACGCGAAGACTTTTTTCCCCGACTCGATGTCGAGTTTAATGAATTGCCTCGACGGCTTCTAACCAAGCTTGCCTAGCTTATAAACAATATGCTATGCATTGCACGCGATCGGTTATTACTCGATTTCTTAGTAAAGCTTCTGTTTTCCTCGTTTCCTTGCTCATCTCGATGCTTCTTTTTTACGCTTCAGTCCTGATTCATAATTATTACTTACGCGTGAAGCGACTCTCTCGTAACGCAAGCCAACATTTTATAGAGTTGTGTTAGAACAATTCATTAACACTTTCAAACGTTCGCTATTGTAAATGTGCCTACGCGAAATTACCTTGGACTCGACATGCGCCATTACTTTCATTAGTAAAAATCTTGAATAAGTCTCTTGAATAAATGAAATTCAACGATAACTATATTGATTATATAAATTATTTAATTATTGCATTTTAAAAGTACATCCAAAGCCAGCATTTGAGGACAGATTTTCTATTACTAAATTTTAACTCCTTTTTTGCAATTAACACTTGTTAAATACAAAACTCGAAAAAAAAAAAGTTTTATTTATAATTTTAAGAAGGTAAAAATTATTGTCAGCTTAAATATATAATTTCATGCTTTTTTTTTAAGATTATTGTAACATTTAATAAGAGAATTATGATTGGAATTTTTTTACTTTTAAGCAAACGGATTCAAAAAAAGCATTAAAGCTTACAAGTATTGGAAATTGTTTTAATTTGTAAAATTTTTCAGGACTTATGTAAGGATGAAAAATACAGCAAGGCAAAAACTAATTATGTCCCTCCTATTGTTGAACCGTTTACCATTTATGAAGAAAAGAAAGAAGAGCCGACGTTTCAAATATACGAAGATAAACTGCAAAGTGAGTCTTCTATAGTATTAAGAGATTCACAAGAGAGTAAAAAAATTGAAGTCAAACAAATAATAGAGAGCAAAGTCATAGTTGAAAAAGAAAAACCAACATTAGAGCTTGATCCTGCTATAAATAATGTTGTTGAATCGTATCGACCTGTTGTTCAAGAAGTTGAAGAAACAAAACATAAAAATGCCCTGATAACTAAGGACAGTCCTATGTCTTTAGATAAATCAGCAATTTTAATAGAATCAGAAAGGAAAGACTCACGGGCTAAGAGGGAAATTTGCAAAGTTAGCAGAGCAAATTTTTATGACGTTGACGAGTATAGGGCTGATATTTATAATTATTTCAGAAGCATTGAAGTAAGTAAATAAAATTTACAATTTGAAAGATCAGTAAAATTGCTTAGTCATTATCAACTTCCTTTATCATAATAATTCAAATTCTAGGTGCTACATAGACCGAAACCAGGGTATATGAAAAAGCAGCCAGATATTACTTACTCTATGCGAACTATCCTAGTTGATTGGCTGGTCGAAGTTGCTGAAGAATATCGTTTGCATACGGAAACGTTATATTTGGCTGTTTCTTACATAGACCGATTTTTGTCATACATGAGTGTAGTTCGAGCTAAGTTGCAGCTTGTTGGTACTGCTGCGATGTTTATTGCTGCGTAGGTTTAGCTAAGTTTAATTTATTTCTATAAGGAAGGAATGTCGTGTAATTTCACAGCATTGTTTTTACTTTAAACAGAAAATACGAAGAAATAAGCCCACCAGAAGTTAGTGAATTTGTATACATTACGGATGATACTTATACAAAAAAGCAAGTTATAAGGATGGAACATTTAATCTTAAGAGTATTATCATTTGATCTTACTATACCTACTCCTCTTGCTTTCCTGATGGAGTATTGTCTGAGTAACAATCTCTCAGAAAAAACTCAGTACTTAGCAATGGTTCGAATTATTATTAAATTATAAAGTAATACGAGCTTTGTTGTATTATTTTGTTATTTTTTTTATTAATAAACTTTTAGTACTTGTGTGAGCTGTCTTTATTGGAAGCTGATCCATATTTGCAAATTTTGCCAAGTCATTTAGCGGCATCAGCAATTGCACTGGCTAGACATACATTAAGAGAAGAAGTCTGGCCCCATGAATTTGAATTGTCCTTGGGGTATAGTTTGCAAGATCTTAAGGCATGCATTACTTGCCTCCACAAATCATTTAAAAACGCACCAAATTTAACTCAGCAAGCGATACAAGAAAAGTACAAATCTAAGAAGTACGTTTTTAAAAGCTTTCGTTAATAAACTCTTGCATTTTGAGATATGAGTCGTATAAGCATTAGATTTTTTCGTCAGTCGATGATGGAATTATTTATTAAATTTACATATAAATTATTTTAACGTTTGATTTAGGTATGGACACGTCGCACTCCTTTTACCACGAAGCAGTGAACCATTTGAGTGCGAAGATTCTGAAAGCGCCTAAGTTAAATAAAAATAGTCCAAATTTTGAATAAACACCACTCGTCTATTATCTACACGTAACGAACCTCCAATCAAGGAACCCCTTGTTCTATGAAGACTTATTAGGAGGGGATTTAGGCAAGACTGAAGGACTGTTTCTTTTTTAACAAAAGAAAAGTGCTTAATATTTAGCACATTGATAGTCATCCAGGTCGAACGTTTATACGCGACTAATTACATGATACAATATCGATCTGTACTTTGGGGATTATCTCCATTTGCTAGAATTGCGTGTGTAGGTGTCGATACAAATTTTAATAGTTTATTTTGTAGAGTTCCATCATTACATTAACGAGGAGATACTCAATCGTAATGTAAATTAAAATTTGTTGGTACTTTTTCACAATTACATATTCTTTTTGTGTTTAAAATCGATGGTTGATAATTACATACTCGAGAGCACAGATAATTCAAAACTTAATCAGTAATTTTGACAATTATAGTAAATAAAACGTAATTTTTATATTTAAACTTGACATTAAACGAATCTTAGATAATAATATTTAAGAAAATTTTGTGATAACGTTCGGTAAAACTTATTACTTCATAAATGCTAAGTATTGAAATTTGTAACTATCTACACAGCTGGCATAAGTTATTGTATTCTCGCGAAATATTTTAGAATTTTTCTACATGATAAAAATTAGTCTATAGCAAAATTATTCACGAAATTTTCAGTATGCCAAACATAACTGAAATAAATTATAATATTAAGGCATAAAATTCTTTTATAAATCGATCGAAAGAATGTCAGCTGCATATTTTGAAGATTATTATACAATTAGTAATTTTGTATGTAAATTATTTTGAATAGTCAAAAAGAAAAAAAAATGAATTTACAATTCAAGTATGCAATTACATCAAAGATTTTTTAAAACTAAAAGACGAGTTTGCTCGGTCATTGTCTTTCATTGCAATCTCATTCACATTTATAGAAATTTATAAAACTATTACCCAAAAAATGTTTACAGAATTTTTTTTTATAAATTTATTAGAATATTTATAATGGTTTGATTTCACGACTTAATCATAAAACCAGTCAATTTTTTGTTAATAATTTTTTAATATTTTTTATTAAAGAATATCTCTTTTATGCATATAAATCTTGCAGGAAAGTGAAACATTCGTCTGCATTAAGTTTATATTCATTAAAGATTCTATTATTTCTCTAATTTTTTATAGCTTCAAAATTCATATGTACACATTTTTTATGTTTATTTTTATACAATTGTAATTTTTAATTTCTTTATTTTCATAATTTTTACTTTTGATTGAGTTTTTCTAGTAACAATAAATCTTTAATCTTTCATAAATAAAAAAAAATTTATGTGTAAAATTGAGGCTTTTGGGTTCGATATGCATAAGTGAGTGATAAATGAAACGTGCTTTGAATATTGCATGAACGTTTCATTACCTTATAAGTAAAATTTGCACAAAAAGGAGCGACAGACACTTCCCTTCATTATGTACTTACAGTAAATTTCGGGAGATTTATAATCTCCATTGTTTCCGAAAAATCACGTTAAAAAATACAAAAGTTTGTTAAGTATAATCCTAGTAATTGTAAAAAGTGATTTTATGCACAACAAAGTCTGTCTTGGTGAAATATAATGAATTATTTCATTGCAATTTGTTTATGTTATTTATAAATTCCATATTTCCATTCATTGGTACTTTTAAATAATTATTTCGTTAAAATGGTACTATTTTTTATCTGCTCATCAGTATTTGGTAATACCCTTTTTTTTTTTAATTTAAATTCAATATTGTACTTGTAATTACACCACAGTTTTGATAAAATTCATTTACTCAAATCTACTTTTACATTTCCGCTTAGAATTTTAATTATACGGACTTTAATTTAATATTTATAATGCTATTGCTTTCAATAAAATTAAAATGGCTCTTAATATAATAAATTTTAGTTATTAATATTTTGTAGCACTTTTGTGTACATTAAAAACTATTAATGCTACAGAACCTAAGCATTTATATCATAATATTCTAATATCCTTGTATAACAAGCCAATTTAATTTGTGAAAGAGTTAATTTAATATTATTATATATAATTGTAAGATTAGCAAGATAAATGGTCTATTTCTTAAAAATGATTTTATTTATGTTTTGTTTCATTATTATAGAAAATATACGACTATCTTCATATTTTCATATACGTTTTACATGTGATCGTAGCTTTGTTTTGATTTTCATTTTGAAAATTTAATATGATTTAATTTTACCATATAAAATTTTATAACGCGTTTTAGTATTTAATTATATTTATGCAACTTTCATCTTCTATGAGCTCGAATATAAATTACATTTCAGCTCTGATTATAGTTTCTATCGATTTCTTTTAATTTGCTGAAATTGTACATAATTGCACTTAAAATTAATGTAACTACAAATTTCATTCTAAATTTTCAATTGTGAGAACTGTTAACACGATAATTTACACATTGAAAACATCTACTATCTATACGTCTATTATACATCTATTTATACATTACGTAATAAAATCTTTTTATTATTTAATTTATGTATCTGTGTATTATTTTATTCAACATTATATGTATATATTGTTATTAAATACCATTAACATAAAACTAACGCAAGTAATATTTACAATAAGTTCAAGCTATGCTCGCCTATTTATTTATAATTTTATATTGAAACGGTTTCATTTGCTTAAAAAACTGAGTTTTTTTTATCTGCGCAAATGACAAGTGATGTATAAGTTGAGAACGTGCAATTTTTTTCGTCCATAATTTGAAATGAGTCAAATCTCGTACTGTGTAATTATGTACTATTCATCATATGCCATTAACTTTGCTTATATGACATTATTTATTACCGTTGTGAATTGTACGTGATTATTGGTCACGGTAAGATTATTAACTATCTATTTTAAACTTTTATGAAATAGCTAATTGATAAAGTTGAAAACAATAAGCTCTTCATTTTTATTTATTGAAATTGATTACAAAATTAGCGAATTAGCCTAAGAATTTGATATTTTGCTTCGGTTTGTGTAAGTAATTATACTGCCTGCTCTAAAAATACTTCGATATAAACACGGTTTGTTGACAATACAGAGAAGTAATCGATTACGAATGTTCATCATACGTTATTAGAGTTGGATATGCAATTTTCTATGAGAATACCAAAGTAGAAATTCGAAAGCATCTATTATCGAAACATCTATTTTTCTTAATTACGCTTCTACAAAATTAAAATGTATCCGTACTTTTTACGTCGCATAATCAATACAATGAGATTTTAGAGCAACCAAGATATTATTGCAGCACTTGCCAGGATCATTGCAAGACTATGCAACTTAAAAAATGTCTTTTAATTTACAAACATTCTCACAAATCATAAGCAGCATAATTCTGTTTTTTACATTTTTAACAAAAAAGAAGCGCAGCATTGTTTGGAAATTATTCGTTGCCTTACTCGTCAATAATATATTTCCTTGTGTCGATGTCGTTAATTGCCGAGCCATCGATAAATTTATTTCTAATCTCGTTGTGGATGTTACGAATGCATTATTTTTCCCATCAGCCGGAATCAGTACATTGCTTTGTGCAAATCCAGGTATTTAGCCAAAAATGTTTCATCCCTGAATGCTTTGCCCTGCACTTTCAGTGTTGTAAACACGGTTTTAGTTTTTCAGGCGCTACCGAGCTCAAAACATTCACTGTGAAATTTATTTGTTTCCATTGATCGAAAATAAATATTCGAATGTCGAGTATTGAATTAGAGCACTCAAAAAATCATGTATTTACAAGAAATTCATTTTGCACGTCTTTTTCCGTTAAACGGATATTTCAAGAGTTATAAACAAAATTGAATGATATGCTAAAAAAATTGAAACTGGTCGTTAACTTTAATTCATCATTTAATGAACAATTTTATCAAGCGTTCTTCTTATTAATTGTTATGACTTTTAAATTAAATTAAATTATACATAATATTAATAATATTCACATTATAAATTATAAATTTCTTTATTGACAGGACTATCATCACAGTTTTAAGCCTACACTAAAAAAAAAGAAGTTTTCATATACACAATGAATTGTTATAATTTAGATGGATTCGTTAAAAAATTATTCATTATTTACCAAGAATAAAAAATTAATTTACACTCTTGTGTCCTTTGAGAAATTCAATACAATTGTTGTATAATTTTTTAACGAGCACACGTGGCTACTGAACATTTCTGGGTAATGCTTTGAATTAAATTTTTGTAGATAATTTAATCGAGATTTCAAAAGTTCTTTCGACTCGTAATTTACTCAACAATCATTTGAAGTTCGAGAATTTCGAAAGTCAAATTCAATCCGTGCCGCACCAAACGATAATTTTCCTCGACTGTGGCTGCCCCAATGCTCCGAAAGCTCTACAGAAGGTACGCAGGAATGAAAATTGCATGTCGCGTATTTAAGTGGATTTTTGAAAAAAAAAAAAAAAAAAAAGAAAAAAAACGGACGAAAGCTAAAATTGTCGCACGGCGAACAGGCCAACAGCTCCGGAATGTTTTCGGCCCCTCTCAAGTGGCTGATCCTCCAGAACCTGATCAGCCCCCCACTCGATAATTGCGTCGGCGTGTGTTTACCCGAGGCTTTTGATAATCTTGCAATTTATCCGGATAGCGAGGTAATAATCCTGCGCGTATTATCGAAGGACAGGGCCGAAATAACTTCTGTCTACCGACCAAGCCCGATGCGTAATGTCGTCGTCGAGGATCGCGGACATTGGAGGAGTAAGGATGGGATCAGCCTGCGAGATTCGTACGTGGCCTCGCGAAGAAGGAGGAACCTTCAGCGGACTACCTTGAAATCCAGCATTGTGGTAAGAAAATTCATCTCGCCTACTTTTTATATCCCTTTTCAAACATTTTCTCTTTCCTTTTTTTTTTTTTTTTTTTTAATTCTTCATCGCCCCTGGCTACCGATACAGGATAAGAAAAGTACATTTGCGAGGCACTTTTCTTACGCTATGCATCGATGCAATAAAAGCAGTACTAGCATTGTGCATTTAGTTTAATTTCCTTTCAAAATTGTTCCTTAATATTTTTGTTTTTCTTTTACAGCAAAATTACTTTCTGTAGTTTTTTTCTTATCAAACATTTTGAATTACTTACAAACAATTGTGAAACTTTTAAAATTAATGCAATGATTTAATTTGATGCCATGCAGTTATAATATTAGTATTCGATTCTTACAGTTAACAAATCCAAATACAGTAAATCATTTGAGCGATTATCACGATAAGCATGTGGATACTATTACCAAATGCAATTATATCTGGCTTCATCACCTTATAGATGCAATGAACGCAACGTACGTAATTTGCTTTATGAAAAATTTCCTAATTTTTTTCATCCACTATTATATAGCCTTTTTACGTAATATGGAAGTATATAAATAGAAAATCCTTTAATTATCTTTTGTGAAGCATCATTTTTGAATTTCGCTCAGTCAAACTATACGATTAAATGAGATTTTAATAACAAACAATAAATGCATTTTATTAAAAAGAAATTTATTATTCGAGATCATTGGTCAACTAATATTAATTTCGTTTGATCAAGTAATTGGACCTGAGAATTTTGTCTCTTGATTAATTTCACGTACTTGTTATATTATAGTAATTTAATTTACAGTTTTTTTTGTTAGGCATAATCAAAATTAAGTCGGCAATAGAGCAACTGACTTTATCAACTAAGAATATGTTTCTCTTTTGCAAAGAAATTGAACGTTTGGCCTAAAGATGGAGCAAATGTGTTAAAAGCGAAAGATTTTTCTGTAAGCTTATAGGATATTGAGTTAAAAGTTTGGATTAAACTATTACATTGTGAAGACAAAGATTTACAAATAATGTTAAATTTCATTTTATAAGAATACAAAGATGACGCTTTTTGAGCAATGTATCTCGAGAATTCAATACATTAATCGAGAGATTTTGAAGAATCAAAGATTTGTCATTGCAATAAAACATTCGGCTCTCAATGTGAAGCATTTATGCGCTTGTTTGCGACAATTGTTATTCATCCGCATAGATAATGCATAAAAAAGTATCTTATAAAAAGTTGCGTTCACGGGGGGTTCGTTTAAAAGTAGTTTTGCCGAAAGACGCGTCCAATCAATCGGGGTTGCGTCAATAATAACAGAAGGGAAGTTAGGATTGATTCGAAAGCCAAGGAAATGTAAGACTTCGACCTTACGAAAATGAGTCAATGATCCCGCTAATTTATCCGCGATTAATCATCGCTTCGCGCCCGAGCCATTCGCAATTAATAAGGCCATATCTGTGTCGGTGTGGAAACAGGATTACTTACAATATTGTGAATAGCTGGGGATATCGCGATAAAAACGGTTCCTGGAACGGTATGATGGATCTGTTGAGTCGCAAGGAAATTGATATTGGCGGCACTTCCATGTTCCTCCTCGAGGACCGATGGGACGACGTTGACTACATTCCTCTATCAACCCCGACAAGGTAACGAACTTTGCCCACCCGTTTCTTATATTTGAGTCGATCTTAATTCGATCACCGGAGCAGCGGCCGAGTACGTCGAATTGCTTCCTCCGCTCGATATTATTTCTAATGTAGCAAGGTCGAGCCCGTCCTGACGAGCCTTATTTTGGAAATTCAATATCGTCGATTGTAATGTTAGATCGATCGACGATCTTTCTTTTCATCACGAATACCATTCGACTGTTTGACTATATTCTTCGGGCCTCTTGTTTTAAACAAGCCTTCGGTTTTTAAATATCTCGGTCTCGTAACCGATTGAATTTTATTCCTATTCGTGAATTAATTTATATGTAATGGATAGATTTAGAAATCCATTTATGCTTTGACATTTTATTACGGTATTATTGAAAAATTGCCATTCGAACAGAAATATTCGTTTCGATCTGTCACTCTTGCTCTACGAAAGGTATATGTCTATAAGTGTACATATATATATATATATAAGTGCGCATGCACTTGCTTACATGTATATACATATATATATATATACATATATATATATATGTATTTAATGTTTTAATTATTCAAATTTTGATAAATTATTTCGTTGCCTCGCTAACAGAGCTACGAGTAGTAAATATTTTGCAATAAAATTTAATCAATCGATGACGATTACGCTAGGGAAAATTTAAAAAACAATCAACAAGAATCGATGGCTTTTTGTATTTTGTTTCGCACGATCGATCCCTTCGCAGTCCCTTTGCGATGTCGCAAAGGCGAGCGGCGCTCAAGCCTACGCGAGCAGAAATGTCCAACGACGTTATCTATTAACGAGATTTTTCAACCGTAAGTCGATTGAGTCAGAAAGCTCAGCGAACACGAGAAGTCGAACGGATTTCCTCAAAAGTAGCATTAGCATAATGCGAGGGCCTCTTTCGAAAGCAAGACCCTCCTCGCAGTAAGCGGCGCCGAGCGTTCGCGTTTTTCTTTATCACAAATCCATTAATTTACGGACAGGTAGTGGGCAGCTGCTGCTCGTTTCGCGTCCTCTCCCTCACTCCCTCGCCCCCCGGGCTCCGCCGGTGAACCTC
Source organism: Kradibia gibbosae (assembly GCA_018907135.1). Lineage (NCBI taxonomy): Eukaryota > Metazoa > Arthropoda > Insecta > Hymenoptera > Agaonidae > Kradibia > Kradibia gibbosae. Next base: position 5,506,067 of record JACCHX010000003.1, read on the forward strand.
TTGGCCTTTGGCTCGAGGTCGCTAAATAGCGTAGGGAGCGAGCGCTAACGGCGGCCTCGAGGCAGAGGAACCGCGACGCGACGCTCGCCGGCGAGGGCGAGGCCCTCCTCCCGCCCTCATCGGGTCCGCGCCCTCGAGATCGGAAGGTCTGCCGAGCAGCGGCTTCCCCCGATCGAGTGGAGCTCCCTCGGCGCGAGCCCTCGAGCCCTGGGCCGTTAACCTTATGCTTTTCTTTCCACCGCCGCGGCGCAAGGGCGGCCTTCATATTTCGCCAGCCGCCGCTGTCCTTCGTCAGCAACATCTTCAGGATGCCCTTCAGCAGCCGGGTCTGGATCGCGATCGCGGTCCTGCTGAGCCTGATATTCCTCCTGCTGGTGATGGCGAGCAAGTGGGAATGGTCGGTGAGGAAAGTCGACCCGGTGCTCTACCCGACCCCGACCGTGAGCGATAATCTCATGCTGGTCATTAGCATTGTCGCCCAGCAAGGTGAAGCTCTTGGCGTTTGGCTATTTACAGTATTCTTAGAAATGTCGAGGCGAGCGCTCGGCCGAGGCCTTGCGCAATACGCCCAGTATCCGGAGTTGATAATCGCGGGCGGGCGGGCGCGAGCCCCGAGGGCCGCTCGATTGGTCGCGCCCCAGGGGATTGACGCCGATGCGGATTTACGCCCTCGGGGGATCGGCCGATCGGCCGAGGGTCCGCGACTTAACCGCGCTCGAGCACTCCTGTAACGCCGGCCGTCGGCCCCCCCCCCTACCGGACAGAGGATGCGCGCGGCCTTGGGCCGAGGGGCGCGCGCGCGGCTTCTCCCCCATCCCGCCCCGCCACCTTATCGATTGCTCCCTGGGGAGGCCAGCCTAAACGATACGATCGCTGACACCAGGATTCGGACGCAACCTTAACACGATGACCTCGCGAATCATCCTCCTGATGCTCCTGGTCGCCGTGCTGAATCTCTATGCTTCCTATTCGGCGAACATCGTCGCTCTTCTACAATCGACCACGACCTCGATACAGAACCTGAGGGACCTGCTGGAGAGTCCTATCAAGTGCGGGGCTCAGGACATTATCTACAACCACTACTACTTTGAGGTGACAATTATCGCCGACTCGCTTACCAAAGTGCACTCTTCGCTATAGGCCGTCGACTTTTTACCCCCGGGAGGCCCTCTTCCGTCCCGTCGGCGGGACCGAGGCTCGGTCGCAATAGTCGAATCCCTGCGCCCGAGGCCCGAGCGTCCTTTGGAGATCTGCATTGCGATGGCGCGTTCCGATCGCGCGCGCGCGCGCATTATTTATGCAGGCTGGAGGATTGCGTCAACCACGCGTGGGACAACGAAAGCCAAAGCACTTGTGTACTCGCGAAGGAAGGAATTACTCGGCTCCGTTCTGGTCTATTCAGGGAATCAATGTCTGTAAAGAGCACTTAATGACTCAAAATCTAATTTATTCAGATTCCAGCAGCGTCGAGCATTTCAAAGTGTAGAGTATGCAAACTGAATAAAAACAATATCTGATTAAAATTACAAGTATGACAAGATCTTCCAGTTGCTACTATTGGTGAAGCTTAATTCATGTAGCATTGTTGTATCTACTTTCACGGAAAAGATTTGATTTCTAAGAAGTTTTCAATGCACTTCGCGCACTTTATTATACAAATCTTTTGTTCATTTATTTTCAAAATCAATGAGTTATTGAATTGTTGAGTATCTTTTATTAAAGCGTGCAATTTTTATTTAAATTGTCTCTTTCTTTATTAATAATGGCCTTTATTTCGTTAATTTCATTTTAATGAATAATCTTTAAAATATCTCAATATACCAAATTATACGTTTCGAATCTAAATTTTCAAAGGAACTGACAAATAATTGCTTCGGAAAGATTTCAGTTGACTTCACCAATCATCGGACTGATCGAATTATTTAATGAGCCCGTAAAGCCAATGATATATCTAGACATTGTTTCGTTTTTGATCATTTTTTTACGGACCTTTTGTTAAAATGTTTATGAGCTAGACTTAAGGTTCGGCATTTATTACATCAAGGCCATAACCATATAGTAATGTCCTGATGCAAGAAGTCAGTTCGAATTTTAAACTAATTGAAAAGCATATAAGCTATGGCTTAAAAACGGTCTTTCAAATATTGCCGATATAACTTGAATTAAAGTTTACGAGGAGCATTATTTTAGATGAAAAATGTTATCCAGTAATTATTTGAACTTTTAAGTATTATTCAATTTGCAATGATAATATTGATCCTGTTAAAGTGTAATATAAAAACATGTACGGGTGTTTTTTGTATCTCCATTCGATGCTCATTTACAAGTACGCTTGATGCACTCATTTTAAAGTTTTGCAGATAATGTAAATTTCAATTGCACTATAAATTAGATTGAATTAAACATCGCGCAACAAATTATTAGCAGAGATTTTGATCGTTGAGATTCATTATCTTCGTTTAATAACATGATTCGAATGTATAATAAATTAGCTTATCATAATTTTATTTAACAAAAATGTTATCTGAGCATTAAAGCTTAAATTGTATCGGTTTTTAATTAGCCGTTAAAAGCTATCATTTATAATGCTATAATAATATTATCAGATGCTTAGAATACTGAAAATTTAAATGATCCACAAATTACGTACAACGCATATATTTAAATGCTCGAATTCAATTCCTCCCCCCCCCCGGTATGAATAAGAGCAAAGGAAAATACTCATGGATCCAAAAGTTTTACGTTGTAATTGATAATCCACGTATTAATAAATTATTTGTGCACTATTAATAAGTGAAATGTTATTAGTTGGAAAAAGATCCGGTCCGAAGGCGTATTATAGATTATAAAATTGAACCAAAAGGAGGCAAATCGTATTGGATGTCCGCAGAGGAAGGGATCAGGCGCGTGAGGGAAGGCTTTTTTGCATTCTTTATGGAAACTGGTCCTGGCTACAAGATAATCCAAGAAACTTTCGAGGAGGATGAGAAGTGCGGCTTTCGTGAAATGTATTTTATAGAGCATTTCGATCCGACATTCACGATCGTCAAACAATCGCCATACTTGGAAATAATACGAGTCAAGTAATATGAAAAGCAAACCTCTTTCTCTCTGTCTATCTCTCTCTCTCTCTCTCTTTCTCTTTCTCCATCACGTGTAAATACTGCAATATAGCGCAATGAAGAAGTGTTAAAAATTAAGTTTCTTTTATTACTCATACGCGTTCGTCAAATGATTTTTAAAAATCCGCAATGTTACTTGAAAATGAATGAAATCATTTTTTATTGACTCTTGTAATAAAAAATGACTTTATATTCCGAAACTGTTCGAACTATTAATGCGTGGAATATTATGAATATATTTCTTTGCATTTGTATATTTAGGCATCCTTAATATTTTGGGGGGGGGGGGTTTTAAAAAGGAAAGTCAATTTTTTTTTCAAAGCTCCTAATATCCTAATAATTGATTACCAGTTTTGGACGAATAAAATGAATTTTTATTCGTTTACAATATTTCACGTTTCTTTCTTATGGTGTCTTCTATTTTTTTCATGTCATTATCAAGTTCATTGAAGATTGAAGAGTCGGGATTAAAATCAAGAGATATGATGCGCTTATACACAAAACGTCCTCCGTGCAATGGACTTCACAAGTTTATTAACGTTGGACTAAGTGACTGTTATTTTGCATTTCATTTGGTTGGCTATGGCGTTTTAGCTGCAGTTTTTCTATTATTTTTAGAATTACTTTGGAAAAAGAGGTAATCTTATAAGCGCTTTTTATAAACGTAGTACAACTTGAATCGATTCTTAATATTTTTAATTATATATAAACATGTTTTATTTTGTTGTTTCAGTACGAATAGCAGTTGTGCCCTCGGTAAACAATTAACCATAAAGAAGTGATTTTTTTTAATAATTTATTTTTGAAGCTTATACGCGATTCGAAAGTATTGTAAAAAAAATTGAAAGCATTATAGATATAGTTAATCGAATAATACGAATGTTATTTTATATGATTTCACGACGTTCTATGAATAAATCTTCACTGATTACAATATTTTTTCGAACTATTCTCAACGTTATTTTTCAAAACAGAATATTAAAATCACCGCAGCGCACGGAAAACCCCTACGCTACTGTATTTTCGAAAATTTTTTCGAGTAAAAAGAGTAAAATTAATACCTCGGGCAAAGGCAATTTAGACATTAATTATCAGATGAATTTTACGCCAGGAGAGGCTTGCAATTAATTTGAAAAGCCATTGGGTCGTAAATATTTCTTCAGCGAGAAATTCATTTCCATTCGCCGGATAATGTATTCCGTGGAGACCACACGCGGTCCCAATTGTTTCAGGGTTTGGCTTTGTGCCGGATCTATGGAAGTCGAGGTGGGGCTTCCTAAAATTAAGAAGTCGATCGAATCGGGCGACGGGCCCCCGCCAATGGTTCGAGCTCTCGTTAGCAGCGATATCCGGTTCGTTCCTCGAGCGAAGCAACGTTGCGGGGCGGCGGGAAATGTAATCTTCCTCGTGCGCGGACTCGCTCCGAACGCTGGGCCAGATTTGGAAAATGCCGTAGAGGCTCTGGCCTTTGTGCGCGTGCACTTGTGCGCCCGCTTGTGTTAGTCCCCGTGGCCAAAGGAGTGCCGTCAACCGAAAGCCGCTCGTGGCTTTTTTTTCGGCCGGATGGGGTAGGATGTGGATATGTATATATATATATATGTGTATGTAGAGAGAGAGAGAGATGGAGCGATAGAGGGGGCGGGGGAGGGTGGACAGACAGGGGCGAGGAGGAAAGCCACACACGTATAAAGTGCGCGGGCTCGTAAAATTAACATGCGAAAACTATAATCTCGCGCAGCTATCTCGTGCGTTTCTGTGTGACCGGTGCGCGTTTGGCCGGTGAGCGGGGGACGATAGAGAGAGAGAGAGAGAGGGAGATAGGGAGTCGGGCGGGGGAGGCGGAGGGCTTGCCGAGACGACAGGGAACCACGAGCCGAGAGAGAGAGAGATGGCTTAAAAGTCGCATATCCGCGGCGAACGGCATCTTTATTAGCTCTCTAACGATGCGAAAGGCCGGCGAGCTCCCGGGGGCAGGACGGGATTCGCGAGGAAAGGGTCGGCCGAGGAGGGCCACGGGAGGGGCGGAGCAGGGGGAGGACGAGGATAGGAAAGCGAGCGGGGACCGAGTTGGCATGTCGTCCTGGGAACTAAGTCGAGCGTGGGGCAATTATGTCGCAGCAGGTGGCTCTTGTGCCGTAACCCCGGCCGTGCCCGCGCTCCGTTACTAACCTGTGCTCGCGGCCCTTCCTCCTTCGACCCCCCCAGCCCCAGCCCCGCCCCCAATCCTCCTCCTCCGGCACCGCGTGGTCCTTACGCAGGCCCCGCGGACCGTTCGGTCCTGGCCGAAGCGCGAGAGCGAATTTGTCGGGCGCGCTCGGACTCTGAGGTCGTCCCTCGAATTGCGGCGGGCGCTCTCGACTCTGTCCTCTTCCCTCGGCTCCTTTATTCCCCCCCGCCCTCTCCAGCCCTCTCCCGCCAGCGCCTCGTTTACTTTTATTAAGTCACGCGAGGAGGATGCCTGCCTCGAATGCACCGCTCCTGCCCGATTCGGCACTTGGACGTGCCTCTTGCCGATTGACGGCCTCCGTCCCTTTCGGAGCTCCTCACGGGTTGTCGAGCAATTATGCGGCTGATCTTAAGCCGATTATTACTGCGCTTACGCCTGGCATCCTTGTTAACGCAAAACAAATATTATTCGTTGTTTTTACCCTTCCAACGGGCGACATTGAGCGGGACTATTCACCTTTCCCATCTTCCGACTCTCGAGGTTTATCATCCTTTTCAATTGCAAACTAAAAACGCATACCTGGCCTTTAATGGAATTAATACAGTTCGAGCGATTGGATGGAATCTGAAATAATGGCTGTACTAATGATACAGCGAACTCAATCAACGAGTATATCCGATTCTCATCTGTGCCCGGAGATTCATTTGTTCCATCCATCCGATCGAGCAAAACAATTTCAATACATCTCCGGTCAATTTACATCGGGGATCGACGGCGCATTCGCGTAACTTTTGTTCTTAATTGATGACTGGTACGAAAGATGGCTATTGGTACTGTGTACACTGTCCTAGTTTATTCGGAAGATTACCAAACGCTTATTCCGCCGATTGTATTTTCTAACGTACGCGCGCACCGCCACCACATGGCCATGTTTGTACATGCGTCTACACGTGTAGATGTTTTTTTTTTTTATAAATATGTACATATATATGTATATATATAAATAAATATTGGTTCTTTCTCGAGTATTTTATTTCTTCAGAAATTTAAATGAATTGAAATAAATTTCAATCAGTCGTTGAAACATATTTTTGCAAAGGTATATACGAAACTCGGGGTATTCATAGTTGCACTAAACAAGTTATAGTCCATATAAGACGTCTACTAAAGTATATAGAATGATATATGATTCTATGAATATTCATCCTTTCCACGTGAAGCAAAATTTGACGAAGCGAGGGCAAAATTTGTAGGAAGCATTTCTAGAACGAGTCGTGGATTATACGATCCCTAATTTATTTCTCGTAGCTAATGAAAAGAATAAGAAGAAAAAAAAGAGTAAATAGGAGAAAAAAAAAAATGAACAATCATTTAAGAAAATCACCGTGTCCACGCATGTGTTTTAACGGAATAGGGAATAATGGGGCATTCCTCGGAAACAAATACCTAATCGGCGAGCGCGATTGAAATGGGGGGGGAAAAAAAAAAAAAAAAAAAAAAAAAGAAAAAGAAGCCACCCGGAGAAAGAAGCGTACGATGTAGCGTGCGTTTTTGGCGGAGCTCCCCAAGCCCAAGGATGACGCCGCAGACGCCAGGATAGGAAGGGCAAAGCTATTCGAGTCGGGCCAAAAAGAGGTAAGCGGTCCCGTCGTCGGCTCGTGGCATTATCAACATCGTCATCGTCACCATCGGCCTTGCCAGCGGCGGCGGCGGCAGCAGCAGCATCGTCATCGGCAACGTCCGAGCGAGCCGAATGTCATAATCGGAAATCAAGAGTGGAATCGAGGGCCGATCGAGGAATTCCGAGGTCCGACTGTCCTGGATGCGCACATCGTCGGCTCTTGGCCGTCGTTCCCCTGTGCCTCGCTTCCTTGCGCCCCTCCCACGCGCCCGAGCCGTCGGCCACCCGAGCTCCCATGTGCACGCACACCGACGCGAGCGGAGATAGATAGATAGATAGATAGAGAGAGAGAGAGAGAGAGAGAGAGAGACGGTCGAGTTGACTATTGTTTTGAGTCGGGGAGTCCCATGGCAACCGGTTGGCGGCCCCCGCGACCGCCCCCAATGCATCGCGCGGACACTCGGCGCACGGCCCTTATCGTTCCTCGTCGAGAGAGAGAGAGAGAGAGAGAGAGAGAGAGAATGAGAATGAGAATGAGAATGAGAGAGAGAGAGAGAGTGATAGGGAAGAAGGGAGAGTCCTCCCTCCTCCTGCCACCAACCCCATCCAAGGTGGGCTCGCGCTCCCGCTCCCCCCGGTCCCACCGCACTCTTTGTCGGTTTCTCACAAGGCAAAGGCCGCTCGTGCTCTAACAATTTCCTCCGGGAGGCGCTCCGCTCGCTGCTCTCAGGGTGGTCTTCGCGTTTACCTCTCCTTCTCCCTCCGTCCGCCCTCTCCATCCCCCGGCCCCGGCCGCCCTTTATCCGCCACTTATATCCGCCGGGGTCCCCGGACGCCACCTCTGGCCCCGGGCCCGTTTTCGGCTAGACGCGAGGGCGCTCCCGCCCCTCCCGCTGCCGGGTTGAGGCGATCGCGGCACCGGTGATCGGCGGACCGGCCAACAGTGGAAGGGGTCGCTCCCGAGGCTCGCTGCTCGGGGGCTCAAGGAGGATGCCCACGAGGTAACCCGGAGGCCGGGACATCCTGGCCGGGGCCCGCGGCCTTCCCCGGCGATGTCGCTCTTCAAGACCAAGGACTGGTGGCGGACGCAGTGCGGCGACGGGGCCGAGGTCTTCGACGGCCGCTGCCTCCTCGTGGCCGAGGGCCTCCTCGGCCCGGAGCTCCCGGGGGAGGTCCTCGTCGTCGGGAGCCACGCGGGCTACCTGAGGATTTACGCGCCGGCCAACGAGTGGGAGGAGGAGAGCAACGCGCCGGGCGCCTCCAAGTCTACGGACCTCGTGGTCGAGGCCAGGCTCGCCGACTCGATACTCGACCTCAAGGCCGGACAATTCGTCTCGTGAGTTCATCGATCGATCGCACCTTTGTCTCCCGGCTGCACCGGGAGGAGCCCGCCCGCCCCTCCCTTCGCACCCGAGCCGCCCCACGGGGCCCGCGCACAGGGCCCTCAACGGCCCGAGCTCCGTCGCACGCGTGCGGGGAGACTCCCGGTCGCCCTCGTCGACCGACGGCTCGAGCCCGGCTTATCGGAGCCGTTGGCAGCGCTCGGGTGATAAGCCAAGTGCCGTCGATGGGCGCACGCGCGAGGCCTCGACGCCTCGTTAAGGGCCCCGATCCCTCGAGTCCTCCTCCCTTCGCGCTCGGAATAATTAAAGTTCGGCTATTAATGGTCCTTACCCTCCCCCCGAGTACCTGAGCCTCCTCCTCCTCATCCTCCTCCTACGCGAGCTCGCTCTGTTTACGTATTCTGCCCGCGGCCGGAGCTTCCCTACCTTATTTATAGCGATCGCTCGACAAAAAGATTAATAAATAAAATACGCATCACACATGAGTAGACAACTTTCTTTCCTCGCTCGGTTCGATTCAATTTATGCTCTGCCTTTATCGTTTATCTCAACACGTTTCGTTAAGACACTTATGTGTATTCATTAAAAATACAAGTGTACGTGCTAATAAGTGAGTGTAATCCGAGTGCGCGATAACAATTGCAAAGCATTTCACATCCAGCTCATATGTATCTTTTTATTTCGAAGCAAAAGAGGAAGAATACCTCTTGCTTCTTTCTTGGGCACACTTTGAACTCTTTTATGTAAAAAATAATATGCGCAACGCTGAATAATTGATGTTATGAATTTTGAAATTATTTCAAGGTCACGTTGGAATAATTATCGAGCGCTTTTTTATTGCCGGGGTCTCGCATCTTTCATTATTGGTTTATATTTTTGCCGCTCTCATTTATGCCACCATTGCTTTTACATTTTTGTTTAACGTGTAATTATCATACGTGTCTCTTAGAGTAGTTCGTAACAATGTAAAATATAATGCATAAGAGATGCGCTGTAATTATAAGAAATACTCTTGTCAGTTGATATTTGACGGATAAATAAATGAAAGAGCGTACATAAGATAATGCGACATTACCTACATACGCAAAATTTATTATTAGAACTAATAAAGAGTACAAAAGTATTATAGTATATTAGTATGAAAAGTATAAAAGCACTATTAAAGAGAACTAATAAATGTACATTCTAATATTGAACATAAATATTAACGCAAATAATATAAAGTATTACGCGTCCTGATCCGTGGTTTAAAGTGCGTATCGTATCTTATTGAATTTTTAAATATCTTTTCAGGAACTCAGAACCGATTCTATTTTTAGTCGATGAAAACAATGCTTGTAATGTTATCGCTAGCTGATACGAATTCAAAAAGAATAATATGAGCTAATATGAAACAGTTATAAAAATCATTATAATTAAAATTTTCGTAGAAAACAAATCAATTAATCATTGTCATGTTTTGAAACGTAAGTTTCTTTTGAAGTGCTTCTTGTAGTTTTTTTCCACTTACAGTCAATGTATTTAATAACTAAAATTTTATCTCTCTGTTTGTTTTATAGTACAATTTGCCTCAAAATGCAATTATAATCTCGGTAGAATTAATTTTGTTAAATTACACTCTTGTGGCTTGACTCCCTTGAATTCCCTTAAACCCGGTTTTTTTTATTTATTTTACCTTATTTCTATTTTAAATCAATTAAATACTAGAGAACCGTATTTCGGTGGCGCAACGCAACGTAATTACGGTATTTCCCCCGCCTACCACCGCCGTCGCCATTTTTGTTAAAATCGTAATTAAATTTTTCTAGAGGCTCGAAGGATAAAAGATTGGCTATTTTAACGCCAAAGGCCCTCATTGTTTACACCGTTGCATTAGCCAAGGGATCCATCGAACATGGTATGTATGGCAACCGACAATAACATTGTTGTGACGATTGTTGAGTATTTGGAAATATTGTAATTTCACCAATACGAGGCTCCAGTGATTTTCGTTGAGGATTCATTCGAATATTTTTCTCATATTTTAAATTAGATTTGAGATTATCTTTCAATCTTTACCTTGACACACTTAAGCATCTTTTACTATTCTAATTCCTTTACTAATACAGCCTTATTTATTACTTTTTTTTTTATTTTCAATCTGAACCGCGTATCGTAAACAGTTTAAGCTAAGCGATTTAATAATGCTCACTCTAATATATAAAGTAACGATTTACATGATCTCAGGGCTATTTAATTAATTTAATAGAGTCTTTCAATAAGCTTTTTGGAATGTACTAAATTCTTTTTTCCTTTTTTTTTTTTTCCGTTGAAACTTGTAAAATGACCGCTTCGAGTGGCACTTTTTAAATTATTATCGCTTCACAAAGTTTCACACACGGATCGAGCTGCGACTGTCGATACCTCCACAGTCATTCCTTAAAAATGTGTCAAGCGTTTACTTCTGTCTAGCAATGCTTATGAAATTTAATATTTCAGCGTAGTTAACCTTTTTATTTGTAGATGAAGTAAATATATATATATATACGTATGGAAAAAATCACTGTAATGGAATCAAGCGCGAGGCCGCGACATTAGTTTTAACCATTTATTTATTTTCTTTTCTTTGTCTTTCTTTTCGCGAGCCACCAACTAATAAATATATCGCCGGACAGGAATACAAAGAATGGGAAATGGAAGAAAAAGGCGAAGAAAAAGGCGTAAACAGCGAGGTCTTAAAAACTCGTAGCTTAGGCAATGGGAGCGGGCAACTCGGGGTGGGAATGTTGCGGCGCGGTGGTGTTAGGCGAAGGGGGAGTGGCGCGGAGAAGCCGCGGCGGTTAGGGAGAAAGGGAGATAGAGCGAGAGAGAGAGAGAGAGAGAGAGTATACGGACTAGGTAAAAATAAGTCTCTAACCGCAGAACGTCAAATTCTATCTTCGGCACCAATTACGATTTACTCGAGTCTTCAATTACCCCGATGAGTAGTGGCGCACGCTCGCAATTACGCTTACACGCCGCCGCCGCCGCCGCCACCCCTTTCTCGTCCTCGGCCGGAGCTCGCGCACGTTGAGCCCCCGACACGCCACGCACACAAAGGATCGAGGCTCGCCGGATTCCTCGGCTCGGGCCGGCAGCGCGCGAGCGAGGGGTGACTTCCTCCGTCGCTCTCGAAGTGCAACCAAATAAAGTTACTCTGGTAATGCGCCCTTGGAAGCGCGTCCGCGGGATGCTTTATCGCGTGTGCCTGTGTGGTCCCGGAGACGTCGGCCCGTATCGCCTGCCCGGTTACGTGCGACCGCCGGGGCTCCTTCTCCTCGTCCTCGCTTCCGCGATCGTCGGCTGCGGATGCTTCGCTTGCGCGGAGCCTTGCGGAAATCCTTGCCGAGCGAAGTTTTGCAAGTTTTTCTTGAAATTGAAAACTTAGCTTTTTGCCGGGCTCCCGAGTCCGCGCGCTCTCTCTCTCTCTCTCTCTCCCATTCTTCTTTCGCAGTCGCCGCCGCTGTTTATTGCGCGGAGCTGCGCGCAAAGCTCCAATGGACCTTTTTGAATTGGCACTACCGGACTTGGACGTTTTCGCGTAAAAACCCGAGAAAACGTGGCGCATGAGATAATGCATTTGCGTCGAGATTTATAACGCCGGCTCTTGCCTTTTTATTTCATTCCTCGTGCTCGGCTCTCTTTTTCGCGTTACGGGCTCTCCTCCTAGTTTTGCAATATTGTTATAAAGAGCGAGCTCTTATTCGATTTAGCTTACGGCATTACTAGCTTTTATTAAACTTAATGGCATGGTAAATTAAATTTAAGCTTGTATTTTAATAAGCATGCAATTCGCGGTATTCTTATTTCGACGAGCAGCAGAATTTATAGTTACGCTGGTGCCCCGTAGCCTCGGTTATTTTCTTACTAACGTATCTTTTACGTAATTGGAGAAATTTATAAAAATCATCTGATCAATCATTGCAACTGCGAATTATAATTTAATAAACTCGCATTAATTTAATCGTTAAAAAAATTTATATACAATGTACCGAGTGTACTTAATGCACTATAGTCAGTCCAGACATTGTTAGAAGAGCAGCGAATGGATTGGATTTAGCGAGCGAGAATATTTAATGACATTTTGCAAGTTCATGCTTCATTTAAAGTTTAAAAACTGTTTCACGTGCATATTAAAAGAGGCAACACAAGTACCACAAATCTATGCTTCAAATGATTTATGATTTTCTATTTGCGCTTAAGATTGTAATTTCTTTTGTAGCGGGAAAACATATAGAACCTTGGGATTTTTTTTTTTTTTTTTTTTTTTTTTTATTTCTGTTATTCTCAGGCACACAATGCCTTTGCAAAGGGATAATAAATACCAATCATAGACGTTTTTGTCATAAATATATAATTTTAAGGTAACTATAAATAATTTTACTTTACGATAAGATCCAAGGGAATGATTAACTCTTGTAATGCGAAAGCTGCTTGATTTATTTTCATTTGGAAGAGAAGCATTGGCTAAATATTCGTATCGATTGAAATTAAATTCTCAATACATTTAATAGATTTTATTCGCTAAGAATGTGCGCGTAACTTCCTTACTCTTTGTCATGTGAATTGTAATGTAAATTTCATTTTAACGTTAAGTCTGATTTTCTTGATGCTTCGAGTGCTCGGTACTGAAAAGGGCATTGGTTCTTAAAAAGCACAATATCGAAACATATTTTAGAACTTTCTCGAAGCTAACCTAACTTGTATATACATATATACATATATATATATATATATATATATATATAGATGTATAATTATATATGCTCGTAGCAGGAGCCGCGGGGGGGAGCGTAGGAGGGAGGAAAGCATTTTCTCTCGTGACAAAAACCATGCATAATCCGCTTGTACGAGGACTGTCGTAAATCCGTTCCACTTATTGCTTTTCATAAACTCCTAGAATGTTTTTAAAAACATTGGCTCCGCCGTCTCTCGCAATTATTATTCTCTTTCGGCATCCTAGTTTTGCCCCGTATTTTTCCTCCGGGCTCGGCCATCGTAAATTGGCAATACCTCGGGCGCGAGGCGTCCCGAGGCTCGCCTCTACCGGGCGCAGGAGGATCGCAGTGACTCGGCTCGGGACCGCGGCTCCCCCGCGCAAATTGCGGAATCGCCGGTGCGCCGTCGCTCCGGTCGCCCCTGTCCGGTCCCCGGAGTCGCGTCCCGTCCTCTCGCTCGTCCTCCAGTATCGATGGCGCGAGCCCGGCCGGGGATCGGGCTTGACCCATATCGAGACGCCCGCCTCGAGATCGGCGTCCCCGAGTCGCCACCGGCGACGCATCGCCGCTCTGAGAATATCCCGTCGACGTCGGCGGGGCAGGCCGGAAAAAAATGCTGCCCCGGTGGAAAGAGAAGACGAGGAGAGCGAGACTCGGCTGATGGCTTGACGGTTGCTCGCCGAAGGAGCCCGAGATCCTCGCCCGATCCCCGAGAGCTTACCCGTCAAAATGAAGTTATGCTCTTGTGACAGTGGGGCAATAAAAAAAAAAGGCCTTCTAATTTCAGCGTGGGAATCGCTTACGACGTACACGTTAAATAATTAACGGATCCTTAAGTTTGACGACTTGGTAGCCGCCTGTCTATCAACGCGACCGACGTGTAATCAGCCTTTAGGGGAATAATTTCACCTTAATTTCTAAATTTACAGTAATCCTTCGTATTCTAAATGAAAATTTCCTTCTAACGTATTATGAAGCATACGGAGCTCAAAAATACCCGATTGCAAATGTCAAGCTATTAATCGATGCTGAGAAGTAGACGGAATGGTATATATTTTTTATACTTTATTTTTGCATTCCATCAACATGTTTCTTATTTTTAGAATGTTCGTACAACATCTTTAGTTACCAAAGGTGTAAAAGTTTTGCCTTCGTTGAAAAGATTTGCCATCGTAGTTATTGTATTGAATTGTCTCGTATCCCGTAAATTCCATGGTTTATATGGTCATTATAAACGTTAGGTGATGATTTTCATAACATTAAAATATTTAGGTAAAAAAAAATATAGTTTCTTTTAGAATAACAAGTTTTTTAAAAATCATAATATAGTGTGTCAATACAAAGACTGCATATTTTATACAAAGACTCAATAATAAATATAAACATATGTTAAACATTGATTTAAAATTTTGAGCAAAATCGTAAAAATGAATATATTCGATCAACGTGAAATAGATTTATTAAATTTAAACAATTCAAAAACTTCAGTTTGTAAGAAAAGTATTATATATATATATATTACATACATACATATATATATATATATACAGTTGACAGTCTGTACTTTATAATAAAATAAAAATAGATAGAATTTTTAATAAAAAAATAAAAAAATAGAATTGTCAATATACGTATGCATGTTATAGTAAATATCTTTGATAAATATTCCGCAAGAAAATAGTACATAATCTTGAATTTTTCACTTACGTTGATTGTTTGGAATAGAATTGTTGAATCCTTTGAATATTTGAAGTAATCGATTTTTTATAAATAAATTTATTTGAAAGCCTCATTTGTTACACTTAAACGGATTTTTACAAATGATTGCAGTATTATAAATAAATTTCATGCAGTTATGTAAATAATTAATATTGAATTGAATCAATACATTAAGAGAATTGCTTAGACAGAGCTTTATAAAATATTATGTATTTGTAGCTGTTTTATTGATTATGTGATTTAATAAAGAACTAAAAAAGCTAGTTTTTAAAATAAAATTTTCGTCGAAATACTGTGTAAAGAAATAAAAAAATTAATTTCCACAAAAAGCAGTCGATATTAAAAATTGGATCGAAAATCTAATAAAGTAAGTTATTTGATAAAATCGAGCAATTTAAATGATGCAATTAATTAAACAGTAAATGTATACTAATTAACTGTCGTTGATTCTATTATTTATTCATGGATTCTATCATATAATATTATCTAAATTAAACTACAGTAATAAAACGATCGTTTTATTTATTATATTCATGATAATTATGTGTATGATAAAATGCTTATTACTGCTAGTCACGAAACTAGATTGAATATTTTTTCCATTTTTTAATAAATTCTCGTTTGAGGGCGTCTAAGAAGTTTTAAGTTACACCTGAGTCTTTCATTAAATTAAAAAGTTTGTAAATTATTCATTTTCTTTAATGTTCCATCTAATTAAAATAATGTTTCGAAAGCTATTATCTTTATGTTATTATCAGTAATATCAGCGAGTGTTAATACGTTTCATTCTAATTCCGGCAACGTTGATCTTTTATTTTCGACGCCGAGGAGTATAAATATTAATGCTCTTGTATACACGGTAGGTTTTTTCATGCGCTTATCACAGGGTACGACCTAAAAATTAAATCAACGAGCGTCACAATTATGCTTTTCATATATGCAATCGAATGAAAAAAGTCCTTAGCATGGAGAAATGTTAAATAAATTTTACAGTTACTTTACGCATGAGGAGTCATTATAATAATCAAGTTCGCATTTATGATTGGTCTCTGCTTTACGGCTGTCTTATCGATAAATTTTCTCCGCAAAATCTGACGCAGCGTCACGAAAAAGGGGCCACGCGAGGTCCCAGAGCTAAAATTGCCAGCGGCAAATACTTTGTCTAAACTAGATGCGGCGGACGATGTACGAGGCTGATCAGCCCCCGGTGTAAATATTTGTGCGCCACTCGTTTGATGCTCTTCTCGAGGATCGAAAGCCGAGCACGGGACAGTAAGCCTTTCTAAGTGCACTTTAACAAAGGAGCGCTGCCGCCCAATATTTACCTACGATGCGAGAGCTGCATTGCGATTGTTCGGCGACATTTGTCGGCCGGGATTGGAGAGTCAACTGGAACGAGCGTCGGTAAAATTCTATCGCGCGATCTTAAAATTTTTACTGATTTCTAAAGCTGCAGAGCTGAGCCCCGGCGATTAATTTTATTATTTCTATGAAAATACAGCAAATGAAAATAGATTGCTCCGGGACAAGTGAGAGACCAAAACCTTAAGCGCGAACTTACTTTTGAATATTTATTTAACCGTTGATTGATTTTTTTTTTTTTGTACTTTTCAACAGTGATTTGTCAAATTTCCGCAATCGAATCTTATTTCAATATGAATATTTATGGTTAAAGTTAGCATCCATTTAAAAAGAACTTATAGTCACGTAGTTTGAATATATTTCTTTGTATATATATGCGTTATTAATAATTGAATTACTATTAAGCTTAAAAAAAATAATATAGCCAAAAAAAATCACAAAAAAATAATATGGCCATAAAAAACACATTTTTGAAAAAAAAATTATAATTAAATTAAAAAGTTCCATTATTATTGGAGCAACAGGAGTATCGGTGTACGATACTTATAAGTATATCTAAAGAAATAATCTTAGATAAGTCATAAATAAAACAAAAATAAATACATCCAATTATTAATACATAAAATTACACCATTCATATGTAGAAATTATTTTTACATTTATAATTAATTACTTTTTTCATATTACATCTAGCAAATATTTATTAAACTCGTCAGTCTATTTTTCTTAGAATACGTTGATATTTTATTAGTCAAATGTATTCATAATATATTCATAATTTATATTATTCACATGAATAGTTCATATGAAATACTTGAAAATTTATAGTATACGGAGTTATGGATTTAAAAGTTGAAAAAATAAATATTATAATAATAAATTCAATTGTAGTATGCTAATATCTTTTATGGATTTGATGCATGCTTTTATAAATGATTAATTTTTTTTAATTAAAAATTACAAAATCATTAAAGCTGACATACTTCAAGAATTAAGAATAAATTTCATTTTTTCTTCAAGAATTAGAATAAATTTATTTAGAAAATGCAGAGAAATAGGAAGGATTATATTGTGACATACAGCAAGGACAGAATTTAATGAATTTAATGTACAAAAAACGGTAAAAAAATTATATTGAAAATAAATAATAACATTTTAAAATAAGGGTGAAGGTAGAATTGCAAGACAGATTAAGTTATATATAAAGATATTGTAAAAACAGAAAGAGGATAAGTAAAGAATCGATTACTGATAAAAAGAAGAGAATTGGAAATATATTTGTACACTGTGGAAGTAATGTAAAGAAACAAAATTTAAAAAACCGAGATGAAACAAACATAATAAGCTGTGGATAGAAATTGTTGAAAAGACTGCAAGTTTAGTGGGGAAAAAAAAGATAAAGTAACGAAATAAACTATACGATCGACAATGATATTTCGTTCGACAGCAAAGTTATATTTATTTTAAATGCATTGAAATGTTATAAAAATAGCAGATCGAGATAAATGGAAAAAGCGTAAATAATAAGCCTTATTATTAGCTGAAGTTATAAATACATCCTGAGAAATAAATTTAATGGATAAGGAAAGAATTGTTTTCATAGGAAACGCTTCACGTCAGAAATTAAATTAAATTGAAATATATAAAATTCGTATAATTATCCGTGACTGTACGTCAATTAGATGCATGAATATAAATTGACAGTAACTGCAAAATCTTATTACTATTTGAACAGCTCTTGATTTTCCAAGAGTTCATTAATTTTAGAGCTAAATGTACACGCTAAATTATAACGAAGCGCTTTTTAGGACAATTCAATTCTACATTAGCGTTGCTTTGCATCGAAGCGCCTTTCGAGGCGTACTTAAACAAAGGTAAGCGAGGAAATGGGTAAAAGTAGCGGAGGTGCACCTGGCTAAGATTGCGCAGGGAACGAGTCCGGGTAAAATAAAAGCAATTGGGCTGCGCATTTAAAACGGAACAGGAGATGGCAGTGCCCGCAATCGTTATCGCGTATGAAAAATTTGAAATCAATTGTAATAATGTGAAAGGGTTAATAGAGGGCCGAGCAATGAGCGCCCGGGCAAAAGTAACGCGGCAATTAAACATAATTAACGAGTGTCAGGGGCCTGCCGGAGTAGTCCACGAGCATCGCATAAGTATCCGCTCGGTAGAACAAATAAAGCCGGGAGCATGAGCCGCAGGCAGGCTGTCAAAGAGGGGCCCAGTGCGCATCAAAAGCGGCGCGTAGCTTTTAATGGCGCTCGGTTTCGCGGGCAGCCGAGGGCGGCAGGCACGGGGGGGTCGAGCCAGAGCCAAGGGGACCCTCCCGAGACGGGATCGTCGGGAGCCGACCCCCCCGCCCGCGGAGCCTCGAGCGCGCCTTCACACCCCCACGCCCCCGCCCCCCTTTACCCCGACCTTCAGGTGACCGATGCAGCCTCCAAGTGGCGTACGAGCACCAGCTGAGGCGGTTCCCGGCCACGCTGACGGTGGGGCCCTTCGGCGGGGCCCGGGACCGGGACTTCCTCTGCGTGCAGTGCCTCGACGGGGCCCTCGAGCTCTACGAGCAGGAGGTCTTCTCCTTCGCCCGGACCCTCAAGAACCGGCTGCTGCCCGAGCCCCTCGTCTACGTGGCGCGCAGCGACGTCTTCGTCACCCTCGGCTCCGACTGGATACTGCAGTCCTACAGGTGCGCCCGACCCGGGGGAGGCCCCCCCCCCTAACCCGACGCCGCTCCCCTTTACGACCCGTCGATACGCATCGGCGGCGGCGGCGGCTTCTCTCCTTGGATACTTTTCGAGCGCCCCTGCGATTTTTATCTCCTTTACGATGCACGGGCAAGGATAGCTCGAAAATCACGGGGGACTCTGCTTTTCCTCTCGGGCCTTCGGGAATTCCTTGGGCGCAATTATTATTGCCCAGCTCGGTCTTGTTTACTCTTTCCGCTCCTCGTGGCTCTCATCGGACTGCCAATCCTTCGATGCAGCTACGCTCCGCGTCCCTTGCGCGCAATAATTTATCAACTATTATTACCTTTATTTTGGTAAATGAACATTGTCCACCGGTTGATCACGATTAATTAAGATCACTTCAACGTATCGACCTTTTGTAAAATCCGTTCTTGTCTCAGGAGCTCCCCCTTGGCCGTCTTATTTTCCTACCGGCCTACGGCGAAGCAAGAAGAAAATCGTCGAGAATCGAAGAAGGTAAAGTTGTGCATTGTGCAGAGAAGCCGCTAAAGGAGGCCCCTATTCCGGTATCGGAATTATGCAGCCTGGCAAAAGTGCCACTGGAAAAAAACCTTGGGCGGGTCCAGCGCCGGTGCAGCAGTTAACAACCAAAAATTCTACGTCACCGCTCGCGCGAATAAAAAGACCCGGCAATTCATTCATCGGCTTCGTAAGGGCATCGCCGTATGCTCGAACCGTTAAGTCCGTCGAGGAATTCCCCGTGGCTTCGATAAACGCCGGCCAACGTTCTTTCAAGGCTCTCGAAGATTCAGTTGGAGCGGCTTGTTTTTAACCGGACCCGGTGTTGCGACTCGCAGCCTCTCGAGGAGGCCGACGGTGTTGATGGCTTCGGAGCTCCTCCTGCACCCTGGGCACTTGCAAATATTTGCCCTGTCCTCGAGCTCCTACCGCTTTTGTAGTTATCCTCCTCGGGCGAATAATTATATCATATTGAGCGAGGCTTTCGAGAGAGGAGCCCCGCAACTTCTTGCGTTTCCGTTGACAGCTCCGAGTGTCGAGAGGCGAAGCTCGTGAGTACATTCTACAGCATCCGCTTATACGGACACACGAAAAGAAGGCCAAGGAATAAATTGCCACCGCGAGGCTCAATGTAACTGCTTGTTTCCTTTAAATCTCCTTTCTTCTCGACTCTCCCGTTTTGAAACCTTCATTTTCATTTTTCAGCACAACAGCTGTAAGATCTTTAATAATTTCCAACTCAGCCTTTCGATCGATTTGCTTTAGGACCGAGTTAGTCAAAATTTTTAATCCAACGATATAAATCGGCTATAATTATTATTCATGGCAAGTTACTCTTAAAGTTCAATTTCTTTTTGAGTAGAGCCTAAAAATTCGTTACTTTTCATAATAATTGGCCCTTTAATGATAAGCCAGCTTAGCATTAAAGGGCCGAGTAAAAGCAAATTAATAAAAAAAAAAAAAAAAAATGATCCAATTTTATCGATCAGATATCAGAGCCTGGCTGAATTCGACAGGCGGGAAGAGGAAAGTCCCGCTGACGAAAGGAAGTGTATCCTCCCGGATTGGACGTACAACATCGGCGAGCCAATCATTGACATAAACACCGTCGTTCTCAGCAGTTTCGAAGTCGGAGTCCTGGTACTGGGTCAAAGGACGCTGTTGTGCCTCGGCGACTCGTGCACCTCCATTAAGTACGCCAAGAGACTGGAGTACTCGGCTCTCTGCTTCCATTCTTACGTTATAGGTAATTGCGTTGATAGCGCTGGCTACCGTCGGTATCTAATGAGCCTCGTGTGCCTATCAAACGAAAGGATTGAGTAATGGCGCTCGGTGGAAATTTTGATGCAATCGTATCGCTTGGTTAGAAAATAGTTACACGCCAATATCGCTCGGAGATAAGGCTTTATCTCTTTGGAATTTTCTTAAATTAAAAACACATGTGAGCACACTTACTTTTATCGGTGAATGTGTGTATTTAGTAGAGCGCAAGTGTATTATATTCCAGAGAAATTAAATGTTGTCTTAATCGGTGAAATTAAAATATAAAATTAATGCTTAACATCGGCATTAATAATTGAACAGCGAGTGTGAGCTCAAGTTATAAAAACATGCCTAAAAAAAAAAAAAAACAATTAGAAAATTAATTGTAAAAGAATTGGATGGAAAGCATCTAAGTTTTTTTTTATTATATCCATGGGCATGTTTAGCCGGCTTTTAATCGAGAAGCCAATAGGCCGATAAATATGTACAAGAATATTTGTTCTTAGTTCAATGAATTCCTCGTGTATAATTTTTATTATTACCTGAAATAATATTATAACTTTGTATTTCAAATATACATCGCTTTTATTTTTGAAGCTGTAAGTACATGCTTATTAAATGTTTCTGGTTTTTATTCATAGTTAAGGCAAATGTTTCTTTTATTTCGTTGACATCAAGCGCATCAATATTTTAATTCGTAAGAGAACAGATTTAAAAAGGAATTAGTACCGCATCCTGTTGCAGTCACATTTAACAAGCCTAGAGATACATAAGAATCCGCAGCTTTCTTTTTCTCTTAGGAAGAACTTGAGGCTTTGTTTGACAAACACGACCAATAATGCTCATTGTACTCGTAAACGAGATTACAGTCTTTCAAAGGATTCACAGAACCCGTCCCAAATATTTCACTTGCCTAGGTTTAAGCATGGCAATGTTTGCCAGCAAACCCTGCTGGATAGGATTAATTCGACGGCAGGGAAAGAAAAAAAAGATGCCCTCGTTTGAGGCATTTAAAGCGCCTTACCGCGCGCACGAGCCCGCATTTGCAAATTTGGGTCCGAGCGCGAGTCACGGATCATTATAATCGTAAATCACCGCTGATTCCAGAGCCTGACGGTAAGCTGATGGTGATCGTGATCGCCGATACGAATACGCTGATGATTTACGAAGGAACGACCCTCAAGTGGTCGGCGCAACTTCCTTTCGCTCCCGTGGCCGTGGCCAGGGCGCAGCTACAGGTAAGCTCGCCTGCCCCACCCCCCCTAACCGCTCGGCCCGTCCCCCGTCGTTGGGAGCCGTGGTACAACCCCTCGACCGCCGCTAACCGCCTTTAAGTGCCGGTGTAGATTTCAAGAAACACGGCGGATAAGGAGGGGCGAGGAGAGCAGGATCCGGATCGACCGACCGACCGACCGACCGACCGACCGATATGTTAGGGTAGAACCTGAATGAGCGAGAGCGGAATAGAGTCAAGATCCTTATGAATGGAGCGGCGGTAGATCGAAATAACTAAAGCGAGCAGAAGAGGGCCCGAAAGGGGCGATTTTATCTCCGAGGCGCTTTATCCTCGCATTTTTCCTCCGCGTCCCTTTTCCCCAGCGCTTGTAATGGCTTTTCAGTCACGAAACTATCTCCCGGGGAATGCCGCCGCTGACGTTAACAGAAATTCGTTAAGACAAACAATGTGAGTCACTTTGGGCTCGTAAGCTGCCTCAGCACTGGTTAATCAGCGCTGCGATGGCTCTGCCGCCGCAAGGGCTACCGAGAGCAATGGTCCTCCTACCGAACAAAGGAATACTTTCTTATTTAGAATGACCAGCGATTATTGGCTCGTAAAATTGCAGCCGGTGCAATTTTTAATTAGCCGGCTATTTGCGTTTAAAGTCAAACGCGCAAGGATATATACGGGCTACCCGCGCGATTTACGATAGACTGGCTGGCCTGCGCCATTGAGCTCCTCCTCGGATCGACTCGACGCCGCGGCGTGGAAATAAAATTCAAGCTACGCAGGCTTGTTTCTTTTAATTCCTCCCAACGCGAGGCTGCTCTCCAAAAGTTCCCAGCCAAGGCCAACGAGCGCGTTTACGATTGGCTTGAGTTTCACTCGGTGCGTTTGGGCTCGGCCGCGGGTCTTCCCACGACCCCGAGTCCGAGGGATTATCAGCCGCGGAAGGGCAAAACGCGGCGGAGGACCCCCGCCTGTGACCTTGTCGCAGTCTCTCTTCCGGCTCCTAACCGGGCCGCCCCTCTCCCTTCCCGGAGTGTCGCGCGCCTCGCCCATTATGCCCCTTATCGGAACGGCGCGAACGCGCACTCGGTTTGCTCCGAGAAGACGATGACGCTGCTCGACGTCGAGCGCACCCCACGATTTCTCGGTACAAAGACGCCCGAGCGATTGGCTCGGCGGGGATCTCTCTGTATTGGCCCGCGGCTCCGTATCCTTCCAGGGCTTTTCCTTTTTATTCCCTTATTCATATCAATCGTCGACTCGGTCGCTTACAATGGAGGCCGATTTCTCGTTATTTTCTAAGCACTCGCACGAAATGTCTTTGAGAATCGTATCGTTATCGCTAACCTTTGTAAAAGCTGTATTCTTTTACTCGAATAAAGCGAAAGAATAGTCTCTTTACTGCTTATCGGACGTAAATGCAATACAATAGCTCGCACGAACAAGGACATGGACAACTTTTGGCGCTGTTTTCATCGAACCAAGAGGCAAAGTAAGCGGGCTTAGCGATGGCTTCGATTCTCAGTAATAAGCAAACTCTCCGCGCAATTACGAGGCAACGATGAACAATCCCCCTCGCCAATAGCGCCAAGCGATTGAGCGCATAACCGGCCTGAATATTCGCGAATGGCAAAAGCAACGATGCCGACCGGAGCATCGAAGGGTCCTTGGGCCAAAATCGCGAGCAGCCCCGAGGAATCGAGTTGCGCGCACTGTTAACCCAAGGATTGTCGGTTTGAAGAATCTGGAAGGCGGGATCGTGATCCTGTCGGAGGAGGGACGCCTGGAAGTCTGCTATCTCGGCTCGGAGCCCTCGCTTTTCGTCGCGCCGGCCTTTCACCGAAGGGGATTCGATTACGCCGCTGCCGAGAAGGAGCTGCTCGAGCTAAGGCAGCTTCTGAAGAAGTTGTCGTCATCGGGTAAGGATGATCCGGTCCTCGATTACTCGAATGCCCGCCGCGAGTGTCGTCCTTATAGCCGCGTGTCTTATTCTCCATCCGCGGACGCTTCGGCGTTCGCGTTGCAATCGCGATGCTTCCTTATTTGCATTGGCTTCTGCGCTTACGAGCTCCGGGCTTGTAGATTTATTCGATTGCAGCTTCTGTTACAATATTGTCGCGCGCCTGTCGCGCGCATTTTCCTATTTATAATTGAATTGTGTCATTGATACGCTCAGCTGAGAAGTACCGATGTCTCAATTACCGGAGTAATTTGAATATTTATGCCGTATCGCAACGAATGCAATTAGTAATCGCTTTAGGAATGCTACTTTCAATAATACGAGTGTCTGCATTTCTGTTTTTTGAAATTGACGCGGCGTTAACATTACCTTAGCCAAATGGAATAATGATGCTTCGCTATTGAATGCGACATGCGACTCCTAGAAATCGTAACGTAAACTTAGATTTATGTTACGCCGAAAGGGAACGTCTTTACCAATTACATTTATCCATCAATTATTAACTTGTATCTGCCTCTCGTTAAATATAACGGACTTATACGATCGTAATGCAAAAAATAGCTAATTCGTACAGTACGCTTGCATGCATTATCAACAATCATCTTTTACAAAATTTGCTTAACTTAAACGAATTATTTCACTTTTTCGGCTCGATACGCAAAAAACTTGTTCGGCTATCTTAATCAAATGCGATGTTTACATTTATTTGTAGCTCTTTTATTTTTGCCTTGTCGCCTATAGCTCCATCATTATAATGCAATTTAAATAAAAGGAACAATAATGCAATTACACGATTATTACTCAATGTATAATGGGCACGATGTTATCAGAGGCCCAGGTGAAAAATGAAATGACAGAGTCTGAGCTCCTGATAAGCGCCACCGTTTCGCCGGAGCTCCTCCCAGCGCCAAATCAATGCAGAAAGGACAGTGGCGAGAGCAGAGAGGCCAAAAAATCGTCCATGTGCAAGATAAGCCTGGAATTGACGTCCTATACGACTCTGTACGAGCTCGAAGTCTTCTTAGAGGTCCCCAAGCAAGTCGTCGTCTCCAACAATCTATTCGCGCTTCCGAATCTCTGTAAGGATATTTTTATTTTGCTATCTCGCTCGCAGGGCGTTATTTTTTTAAAAAAAAAAAAGGAGAGCACGAGACCTTTGCCACTCGCCACTCGGAAATCGAGCCGGCAGCAGGCATCGATCGGGCGATAAGGGGCCGGACTCGGGACTGCTTTGTTAATGGTTAAATTTCACGCTTGCCCGATAAGTTGAAAGAAAGATCCAATGATCGAAGATCGCGCGGCCGTATCGGGCCAAGGCGCTCGCGGCTCGCGCGCAAAGTCCTCGTTAGCTCCGGGGCTGCTACCGGGGAAAAAGAGCCGAGAGCCGCATCCAAAGATCCCCCGGCGGACAAGCTCCTGACGGGCTCGTGTTTGTCGGGCGCAGGTGAGAAGCGCACGATCGAGGCGATGGTCTATCTCGACGGGGAGCTGCCCCCCTGCTCCTCGGAGCTCGAGGTCACGGCCTCGTACGCGCGGGAGGACGGCGAGCTCCGCTGCGTCCAGAAGAGGCTCGAGCTCCCGCCGAGGTTACTGTTGCGGCCCTGTCCGACGGAGAGCAGCTCCTCCTTCGCCGTCACGATCAAGAGCACCGAGTCGGTCCTCGGCTTCAGTCAGCTGTTTCCAGGTGAGGACAGACCCTTCGCCTCCCACTGGACCTGAGATCCCGTTGAGATCTCTCGCCCCCCCCCCACTCGTATCCCGACCGTTGGCTCGATTTCAATTTAGACCTTGCAATTTACTTTTTAGGCGCGAGTCCGGTGCTTCGCTTTCTTACTTTTTACCCGTAATACGGATACGGATTTCATTAGGTTCTTAGAAAAATGTATGCTCGATGAGCTGTTTTATCGCCATGGATTCATACCGAGGTTAAGGTATTTTTTGTGACTATGTTTTTTGCGTTTAAATTGCAGTCGGGCGAATGCTTCATATTCGTTGATACTCTTAATTCGTTGAACTCTACATTCGAAAAATCAAACAATAGTCGCTCAAATCTATTAAGTTTTACTCGTATTGAACGTAATTAGTTTCTAAAATAAGACTATTTAAAAATGTTTCTATTCGAGTTTTATTTATCATTTATTTATATCGTAAACATAAGTCGTACGTAAAATTTATATGAATCTAGTTTTAATTTGCAATTAATATTTTAAACTATCGTACATTTATGAATTATGAATTTCTGAAGCATTCGAAGAGAAAAGATTTACATTTGAACAACACGTCGATCTAAGTAATAAAAACATGGTATCGTTCTACATTTTGTTCGTATTTTTACGTTATTTTTAATTTTTCAAATAAAAGGTTTTTTTTTTAATATATTTTCCAATATTTTAAAGCTTATTTTCAAATATGGCAAAACATAAAATTAATTATTACAAAATTTGAGACGTTTCATCCTATTGACTTTGTTTCACCATCGATGAACTTTAATAAATCAGAATCAATTCGCACAGCATTACTAATGTAACATGATTATACTGCATATCTTATAGATAACTTTTGTACTTAATAATAATTTTTCTAATCAAACAGAGAATAGACTTTATTTCTAACCAATAAAATCAGTTTAATGGTTTATCTACCAATAAAGTAAATAAATTTTGTATAGTCTATTAGATCAATAATATCATTTTTTGCTCATTTCTTAACAATTTAACTAATGCTTTATATAATAATAGAAAAAAAACTATTTTTAGTATTAATATTTATTCTAGATTATTTCTAATAATGTAAATCGATTGTGGGGGATAATATTACAAAAAATTTGTTAATATTAAAAACTAATGTAAAACATTTCTGAAATTTGTCATTAGTATAATAAAAAAAAACAATAATAAATTTACTTGTATTAAGTAAAATGGTCGTATATGTAAATTATAAAAATTTAACGCTTAATACTTTTAAGATTCGTCTTACTTCTCTCTACCTTTTGTCATTCGGAATATATACGTTATCACTTTTTAAGCAGTATTATAAAAAATGTGTATGCTCAAATTAAAAGAAAGTTGTTAGTTTTATTTCTATTATATTTTCTCATTTGTAGATTTATTATGGTACACGTTTAGTTTTTATATTGTTTAGATTTGTATTTTGTAAATTATTTACTTATTTTTATATCGGTATTTTAGATAAAAAAAGTAATATTTTTTAAATAAACACATATTTGGCATCTTTATTAAATTTTTTTTTTTGTCAAATTACTAGGATTTGAGGACTATTTAGTGCTTGTAAATTTATATCGATGATCGTACATAATTTTTTATACTAAAAAGAAAAAAAACAATTGAGCTTATCAACGCTAATTTAGTATTAAATTATATTATCTTATTTTTTTTGTCTACATAATGCTTTGTCAATGTAATATCTGTGTTTCGCTCATAAAGTTTTATAAATTAGTTTAATTTATTATTCATTTGTATTTTAGTATTTGGAATTCTGTTTAGTTTTAAATATCTCCACTCCTAGTTCATGAACTCAGAGAGTTCATTCTATATTTTGATAAAAAGCACTTTATTTATAAGAATCGCATGTAGTTAATTAAAGAAAAAATGAATAAGTTTGCCTTATAACGATTGGTTATTTACGTAAGTTTAGATAAATTATGCCCAAGGTCAATGCGATTCATTTTTTAAGACTAAGTAATCGATAATACGTTTGCGTGTGATATATTGTTTTTTATGGATATTGATAAATTTTGATCATTTTTTTTTTTTTTTTGACAATTATCTAGTATGTTTCCCACACTGAGGTTATTATTCCGTTACGAGATTATATAATATTTACATCAAACTAATAAACAAATTAGTTTAAAGTTATTAAAAATACCTGTAATTTAGCTCGATCTCTCTGGCCTCATTAATTATACAAGCGGTGATATGTAACTATATATAACGGCAAGATCTGTGTTTTGGGGCTTAGAACTGAAAAGCCTCGTATTCGATACCGATGAAAGGTGATTAAAAACTTCCTCGACGCGCGTTTCACGATTTGATATTTATTCATGGAGAGGCGACGTTGGTGACGACTAGTTTGTCAGTTCTGTTCTCGTTCTAGATTTTTTCCGATAGGTTCTGTCTTACAAAGTATCTCTTACACCTGTATATATATATATATATACACATATATATAATATGTGTGCGTGTATACATATGAAAGGCCAAAGTTGACAATACAAGGACAATAATACAATCTAAAATACCTTGAATACTGATCATTTGAGAATAATGGGGATTGCCTTATCGGCACTTATTATAATACTGTCATCCGCCGGCGGATTATCGCTCGAGCGCAGGTACTCCTCTACCACTTCTCGGTGCCCGTGTACGTCACTGGAAATGCCGAATTCCAACGAGCTTCGAAGCATTTGACAGGAAAGAGAGAGAGAGAGAGAGAGAGAGAATTATAATCTAACAAAGCAGCCAATAGAGTTGGCGGCGGCTTCGGCTCCGTCGAGCTTAGGGCCGATAATCGGCGCTAGGGCCGAGAGCCCTTGAAAAATTGATCGGGCCCGCTTGTCGGCAGAATTCGCCGGGGAGTACTCGTCGAGGCAGATAACGAACTCCCTCGGGCTGCAGCACGCGCAGACCGGCCACGTGGTCACCTTGGCTTCCGGCCTGATGCTCAATCGCTATCGGCTGCAGTCGTCCGAGGCCGCGGCCTTGCCCCTGGTGCTCCATCAACTGGTGGCCAGGCTAAGGGAGAAGGCGCCGAGGCTCGCCCGGGCCCTCGGCTCGAGCATCGGCCAGCCCCAGCTGCAGCTGGTCATGGCCAACTTGGAGGCCCACTTCGCCCCCAGGCTCAGGATACGCGACGATCTGGTGAGTGTCGATCCATTAGCTCGGAGCCCAACGCGTGCACCGCTTGTAACGTAAGCTGCCGCTGCTCTAACGCCTCGAGCTCCGATCTCCGATCGTCCTTTTAACTTTGTGATTATTCGTTGCACGGGGCTAAAAAAAAAAGCGAGTAGGCGAGGGGTAGGACTTTCATTGGGCGAGCGAAAAATTGAAAGCTCATTTTACCGAGACGATAGCTTCGGTTCAATGAGCCGCTTAATATATATATATATATATATATTTTGAGGCTCGATATCTCGCGGACGACAAAAAAAAAAGTTAATCTGGGCGCGAAAATCATCGAGTCTATTATTTACGACCAAAATACAAAATACGCTTGCGTAATTGAAAATTGGCAATTTTAGTTTATTCGAGGATGCTTTTCACGCTATCGGAATGAAATTTATAGTAAGGAGTAATAAAAATGGTAATTTTATGCCGCAAGGGATTCAAATGCAACTGATTAATGGCAAAACTAATGCAAGGTGTTACAAACGTCTCGAGAACGAATGGCCGAATGGAAAGCGATTAAAAGTGCTGTTGCCGCGGTGGGGAAAAATTAAAAAAAAAAAAAAAAAAACAATAACGCCGACTGCTCAACACGAGCACTCGACAAGCAGTAATGATGGAAAGCTAAATCGGCGCCTCCGTACGAGAGGGAAGACTGAAGAAGGAAGGAGCGCAAGAAGCCGCCTTGGAGACGATTATGAAGCAATCGGTCGCAGACGTAGACGCGGTCGCGCACGAAGTCCAAACAAACAGGCGCGACGCGTGTTCCATCCTCTTGGGGCGGGGGGGGGGTCGACACCGGGGGTTCGTGGCGGGGGGACGGGTGGGACCGGAATAGCTAGAGCCGGGAAAAAGGAGAGAGAGAGAGAGAGAGAGAGAGAGAGAGCGAGAGAGGGAGCATTTATCATCGGCGATTAATTAGCCTCGTTTTTTCGCCTTTTTTCTGTCGCCGCCGCCGCCGCCGCCGCCGAGAAGAAAGAGATCGGCCTGCTGACGACCCAGTTGAGGAACATCGAGAAGAGAATGCTGCGCTGCACGAGGGAGAGGAATTCCAGATCGCTGCACGACACCGGACTCCCGAGCCTCCTCGAGTCCACGTACAGCGCGATCTCCGCGCTCCTCGACGATCTCCAGGCCGCCCGAGCGGTAATTCCCTCGTTGATTCGCTCGTGTGCGTGCGCGCGCGCGCTCCTACCCTCCCGACCATTAAAAATGTTTGATCGAGAGAGAGAGAGAGAGAGAGAGAGAGAGAGAGAGAGAGAGAGGAAGTGACATGAATTTTCTTTCACTTTCCCGTATCCTCCCGCATTGTTTCAAAACCCCTACGGTCACATTTTGCACGCAATACAACCTCCTTGTCTCTTCATTCCAAAATTATTGAAATAAGCTACTTTATCGAGAGAGCCATTTCACTCGTAATTATTGTGCCCCTCACCGTGCCACTCTTACTTATTATTTCATTTGCCAAGCACCTCGTATATCAACCACTAATCCATAATATTGATTTTTAACGGAAAATGTAATTGAGCATTCTACACTATTATCAATATTACCATATCTGTATTCTATATTACAATCGCCATTCCTAATGCTCTTTCATTATAATGCTTCTTTTTTTTTTCTTAAAGATAATCACTCACTTCGAGCGACACATGGTAAAATTTATAATGGCAAAGCGTATGACATTCCCTCTCATTGATATCAATCTAAGGCAGGATCTTGCTCGATAATTGAATCCTTGATAATTGTAAAGACGCCAGTTGTAGCTCTTAAGATCAAATGAAATTTTAAACTTGTTACACGAGTCAAGCAACTACTTTTCCGCAATACTGCTGAATCATAAATTCAATAAATCTAATAAAAGTGCAATTCAACCTTTCAAAAAAGATGCATCGTAGCTGAATCTGCTTCCACTGCACACTTTATCTATGCTCGAATCCAGCATCCACATTCTGCTTTTACTAATGATCATAATATGCATGATAATTTATATCAACTTTGCAGAGTACGCTTATCCGTTTATGTTTAAGGTAATTAATTCTAAGAAAGACGGGACAAATTAATATTTGAATTCAATTCACATTCCATCGTTCCGATACATCAATTTCTCTGGCAAATTAAAACGCGCTAGTCATTTTATTATAGACTGCGAATCGCTTTATTTCGAGTGTATTTATTTAATACTTCACAAAGGCTGCCCGAATCGATAATTTGATGCGTGAAAAAAATTTTTGTCTCTCCCCTCGCGACAAAATCATTTCAGCGGCTTTTCTTTTTAATTTTCAGCTGAATGGCAAAATAATGCAATAAATGCTTAACTCATTGTAAATGTTAAAACGCTATTTATATGCAAAATTGATAATTGCGTTCATCGCGCGTACAAAAAGAACTCAATCGATCGAGATGCGCGCTACATTTTGCCGGTGCCTCCATCCTTCGATTAAAAAATTCAATAATTTCTCAATTGAAAATCAATACAGCGGCGGAAATTCGGATCGATGCACTGGGCTCGCGTGAAAAAAATGATGCAGTGATTACACGAATGAGCGCACGAAGTACACGTACTTAATCAAAGTAAGAACGAGGATTGGACAATTTCGGAAATTCGCTTTCTTAATTATAATTGATTCGTGCACGGGTGAGTATATTGGACGTGCGAACGCGGAGGAAAATTTTTTAAAAACGAGTACTTACAAGGTTTTTAAAAATTAAGCACCGATGATTCTCCATATATGGAATACATATATCTGAACTTTGCCTGTTTTTTCGTATTGAAGAGCCCTAGTAAGAAATGTCGAAGCGGTATGCAAGTGAATGCTCAAATAATGAATAAGAGTAGATATTATTTTTATTATTCGCAGACATTATTTCCGATGTATAAGGTATAACGACGTAAATCACATTTTAACGAATTAGAAGCGATGCGCTGTCACTTCAGTGAGAATAATGCCATAAGTCAAAGAGGAATAAAGAGCCTCGACTTACGGAATTCCGAATGGAGCGTAAAATTCGGCCTTTGTAAAAGTGTACAATCCATACATCTTTGTAATTCTTTATTTACAAAATGAGCATTATAAATAAAAAATAGCCCGGCATAAATTCGGAGCAAGATAATCTTATCGTAAATACCCCGAGTTTCTTTTTTCAACGATTCGACTCTTAAAGTGTAATTTCAAATTGCTCATTTATAACTTAATCGCGGGCAGAATAAAAGCGCGCAAAATTCATTTTTTCGCTGCCGGATAAAAAGAGGCATTACAAGCGGGGGCTTAATAATGTGTTGGAATGCCCCTTTATTGAAATACGGGAGTTATTGTCGGGATGCCCGCGAGACGGGGATCGCAGGGCCCGCCGCCGCTTTTGTCGGCGGCATTCCTTTGGCCTTTCCGATACAGTAGCACTTTGGCATCGTGCCGGCGAGGGCCGGACCTCGGCTACCTCGGACTTATCTCCCGGGCTCTGCTCGCATTGCAGGAACGCGAGGCAGCTTTCCACAGGCTCCAGTCCTCCCTCAGGCTAATGCTGCAGCTGATCCGGCTTAATGCAAATGACGATAAGTGCGCGATCCTCGAGTCGGCCATCGGATTCGAGACCCGGCTGAGGGACGAAGTCGTACGTACAGACAATCCAGGCCTGTATATAATAATGATTCTCGCATACCGGGGACGCGCATACGTGGCATTGCGCGCCTCCCCGACCGGCCCCCACCCCCGCGGATACCCTTGCCTACTTACTCTCGCCTCGCCGCCTTTTTATTAGCCGACGCTCTCCTCTCCGACTACCTCGGGACGCTACTATCGCCGCGAGCTACCGCGAGTTCGTCAATGTCGTTACGTTTGATCGGCATCTGACGCCCCGGCAACTAATACTTCCGGTGAAAATCCATTCTCGTTGAATTTTTTGCCAAATGCACCTCGTCTATGAATCCATTATTTATATATATATATGTGTGTGTGTGTGCGCGTGCGCGTGTGCGTGCGTGCGTGCGTACTACCAGAGCCCTGCACTCAGAATTAACTTAAGAACTAGCCAATAAATTCAAGCATTGGATCGTGTGATATTATCAAATATTAAATCGATAAGGAATTTTCAAATTTATTTTACTGCATCGATATTAACAATCGCCTGGCTCGATATCGTCGCGCGCAACGTACAATTTCTTCAATTATAACGTATCTTGTATTCATTTTTCAAGCATATCATTTTCGATACCTCGATAAAGTACAATAATCTTTTACCATTGAATGACTAATTAGAGATTTTATTTTTCGCCTTGTGAGTGTTTATTGGATCGTAATGGCTTACATGCGCATAATTGTACTTCTTTAAAGACGGATCTATTATCTTCTTATAAATTTAGCATCTTTAATGACATTTTCATGGTCTCGCTTTTCATTGCAGGTAACTTTTATTTTCTCTTTATGAAGGAATATACTTGCTGCAGTAATTTCCGTTTTTACTCGCATTTTTTATAGTTTCATATTAAAGTTAAAATAAAAATAAAAATTAAAGCAATAAGATGGCAGCTTTAACGAATTGTATTTATGTCCGTAGTCAAATCTATGATTTATTTCATTCACAAAAAATAGGCTAAATGATATTTGACGATTGTTGTATTTAATTCATTATCGATAGTAACCGCAGAATATTATTATTTATATAAAACATGTCATATTTGCATGTATTTATAATTAAAATCGCTGGCTAGATTTTTCACGATATGAGATAATTTTTTTTTTACAATTTTAACATATTTAATTTGAAATAATAGAAATTCCACCGCTACGAGCTCTTTCGGAATTTACTTCAATGTAGTCAATAATTGTACACAGCAATAGTGTTTTTACACGTAATTAATATTATACAGTATTGCAGAAATATACTTTTGAGTTAAATATAATTCAATTTTAGTAGTTGCTCAAAATTTTTATACGCTTTTAACGCAATCCGTCGCGCTCCCCGTTCGATTTATTGCCTCGATGCCTTGGAACGAGCACAGGCTAAAGCATCTTGATCGAGAGCTTAAAATATAAGCTGTCCGCACGGTTTGTCAGACTTCAGCGGTCGTATCTTCATTTTGGCCCCTTTCGCAAGGACTCCCGGTCGTCTCTTTTCCTTGACCCACTGCTACGCTTTCCGTACGTCCAATATTTAACATAGCCATTAATATCAATATCCTTGCATCCCTATTGTATTGAAAGCATTTAATCGATTCGTTGCTCGGGTATCGTATTTCTAGCAACGTAAATTTTCACTTAATTTAGTATTCGATCATCGGCTTAATATCCTCCATTTCCCAGCCATCATTTGCCATTGTAATTCTCGCCAGCATTTTACTGGTAAACAGTAAATATTCCTTACAAATTGTATTATAATACGGGAGTAACTTTTTTTTCTTCTTCTTCATCCGGAAAATGAGAGAATCTTATCGCCAACTTGTCGGCAGGGAACGAGCACAATAAAAATTACCTCGTCCACGTCCAAGGTAAGCGACCCTTATCGAGTCATTGTACTTATGCTTTCTCCACGAAAAGTAGGCACGCAGCTCCTATGCGATGTATTCCTTTTCGCCGAGCTAAAATTGAGCTTACCAAGATATCATAGATCTCGCTTTAAGCCTGCGACGTTGTAATGGTCAATGCCAATTGATCGATAGTTCGGTAAATGCGCTTGACGAATGCCTACCGCTCCTGTTGCCATATAATGTTGCCGATAAGGGCGCGTGACTAATCGAAGATTGGTCTCCAAGATTGTTCCATAGTTTCCTATTCAAGAGAGATTACACGCATCCTCCCGTAGAGCTACATTGTACGTCGTACTAAAAAAAAGCAGGCGCTTTAAGTAAAATATAGCTCGGTATCTGCGGATAAATCTACTTCGTAGGATGCGCCTGTACCCAAGCGCGCCGATGTTAAGTAACGAAAACGCATTTCTTGAATGGAGAATAGTCGATGACCTTGAAAGTCTATTAAAAGCATTGTACAATAAGTGACATTATTAATTATGCTCAATACGCGCGAAAGGCTGTTTCTCATTTCCTTTCTTTTCGAGTAACGCATTTCCAATGATAGACGAGTCTGAAAATTGCGCTAACCCTTTTAATAATACGCAGAGGCAATTCCTTCTTTTGCATTGTGCGCTTTGCACAAATCTTAATGTCCTCATTGAGCTTTTTCCAATCTTAATGCGTTTTTAAATTTACGACTGTCGAGCCTCTCGTATTCCGATAACTCGTTTAGATTATTAGTATGCAACACGTTTCACCATCCGAATCATTTTTTACATATGCATAAGTTAGGGGAATCTCTATGTGGGAGCTCATTCTGTCAATGTAATTTTATTTTAATTATCAATTGATTCACGAGTGCTCTAAAAATAAAAAGAGCCGTCCGATTAGTTAAGGGCTGGACTCGCGAGCTCGGCGTTTAACGATGCTACTTTTAATAAATATCGCGCTGTAGGTTGTCATACAATTTTTATTGGCTTCTAACGTCATTTAGAAATCGTTTTGGTGGAATAGAGATAACTCGTATTTAATCGAAGTCATTTTTATGGCGAGCATTAATCAATTATTTTTAAGCCTCGCGCGAGCATTAATAATGCTCAATATTGAGTGCGGTTACTAATAAAGGGATCTGGTAACAGAGAGGCTAAAAAGCTCCACGTGTCGGCACTGTGCTTATCTATATTCTAATGCAATTTAAAATTAACAATTGTACCCGTATCTTCTCCTTCCAACTACGACAAACACACGCACATGCATATATATATATATATATATATATGTGTATGTATACACATATTGCATATACATATTAAGCATAAAGTAAGAATTTTTACTAGCTCGCTTAGTTTTAATATCGCGGCTTAGTTAATTTATTACACGCGAGCATCGGGCATTAATTGCAGGAGCAATTTTCCGGATAATAGAGTAGCGCATGCATAATTAATCGGCTCTCCGCGAATGTGCTCGCGCTCGTTGCCCCCGTGGCGGAGGAAAAAAGCGAGAAGCCGGCCAAAGAGAGAGAGAGAGAGAAGCCCGTCGTCGTCCCTCGGAGCGCCGAGGCGCCGACTCGATTTCTCCGGGCCGGGAGTGTCGACCGGGTCCGCGGGGCCGCTGCAGCTGATTGCCCTGGACTCGTTACAGGACTGGGAGGAGGTGATGGACATGGCCCTCGCGGCTGTCCTGCGCATGACCTCCCGGAAGCCTGGGACCGAGCCGCCGGCGACGGGGGAGCTCCGCGGCCAGCCGAGCCTGAGCAAGTTCGAGACGAGCCGGGACTTGGCCAGGCTCAAGAAGCACCTGACCCACGTCCTCGACAGGCTGGCCGGCGACGCGGCCACGAGAATCAAGGAGTCCCTGGGGGAGGAGCCGAGGCCCACCGACACCGACGGCAGCCCCTTCGCTTGAGGAGGAACTACGCCGAGGGGCTTTTTCCTCCTCGGCTGCAGGGCTTCTCGATCGATGGCCCCTCCTCCGCGCTCGTCGCTTTCATTACAATGCGCGCTAATTTTGTCGCTCTCCTCTCCGTCGCTGAGTAATTTTTGCTTACTCGTTCGGGGCTTTTGGAGCTTTTGGATTGAGACCTTACTTCGCAAACTCAGCTTTAACATACCTGCTGATATTGCGCCAAGATTCCTAAGGATTATTATTTATTACTGATGTCTCTGTGTGTGTGTGTGTGTGTGTGTGTGTGTTTGTGTGTTTGTGTGTTTGTGTGTAAATTATCACTTTTCAACTGATGTGAAAGCGAGATTGTGTCATTACTTAAGAATGCACCGAAGATTTTAATATTTTATAAAAGCCTTCAGCGGATCAAATATAATTTACCTATTGTCTTAATGTGTCTGTACTTATTCTACTTAATCTGCAGGCAAACCAATGCCTGTGCATAAAAAGTGCCCGATTTCTTTGCAATTTTCTTTAACCAATAGATTCAATTATGACACGAAGGGCTTATGGATCGTAGTGTACTTATTTGAAAAAGGCTGAATCCTGAAATCACCACCTAAAAGAATAAATCGGAAGAAAAATTGTATCAAATTGTATCTTCATCTTTTCCATCCGAATATTCTAATTGTTCGCGTGCATTATAAATTTACAATAAATTATACGTTTTACAAAATTTGTTACGGGATTTTATAAATAATACACGCATACTAATTATTAAAAGCCAACGATGAGAAGTCATACTAGCATAAAAGCGAGAAGAAACACAATGTACAATTTCAGAATAAAATTGTTATTTATGAACTAAGTGCCTTTTCTACACACCCTCAAATAGTTGGTATCTATGGATACTTCGCTCCGCGGCTCTTTGTTTTCTTCTACCTGATTGCCAGTTAACTTCATCTTCACTTTAATTTTGCCCGCAGAACGAGTATACCGACCGTCTCGTATAATCCCTCCGCGTCCTCCCTTTAATTCACGACGTCAATCAAGCCGCCCTTGACCCGAAGAGGCCCAAGATTGCCTGTCGCGGTTCACACAAGCCGGAAGTTTGACCTCGACGGTCACAGTTCTATCGGATCTCATCTAGAAAACCTCCGGGAGCTTCGACGTTCGCCAAGTAATAACAGGCTCAAGTGCAACGACAGAGTGAAATCAAAGAGTCGAGATGAGCGTCGTTATACGCGCGACTTTAAATTTTACGGTAAAAAAGAGATGGAAAATTCAGGTGACGCGTAATTGAGATTTGAAAATTGAAAGCCTGATGGAGCGCTTATTTGCGAAGATCATTTTTCTATAATAAGAAATACATTTACTTCGCCGCATTTTTAAACTATTTTCTTCTATTGGAAAGTTTCTTTTGAACATTTTGCAATAACGAAATACAGTTGAGCCTTTCTTTGAGATTATTAAATCATGTTTTGTTATTTCGTACAAAACATTGATTCGTATTAATTATATTAGTTTCTCAATAATGGAAATACATGTATATCATACTCTATTTATTTTATGCTTTTCATTTAGTTTGTTCACTTGCGTTATAAATTAGCGTGATATATACATAAGTATAAATTAAGATTTTCAAAATAATTAAAGATAGACAAAAAAATATTTGTATTTACATGCACCTTAATAAACTTGTTTCTTGTAAACCATGACCAAATTTTATCGTAATATTTGCCTTAAACTGCTTCCTTTATATATATTTTTTACGATATAGATATTATAAATTAAGAATTACCATTTTTATATATTTAAAAAGTATAAAGCACCATATAATGACTCGGTATAAGGTAATATCACAAAAAAATTATGCGACTATTATGCTGGAATGTTTAATAAATAAATATACTAATTAAAATTTTTTTAAGACTACGATACTCTGGTAATACTACTAAAGAGTGTACATAAAAATATTAATTATCATTATTCGCATAAGTAAATATGAAGGTTGGAAACATAAATATAGCATTTTTAAATTGTGAAAAAGTAAAAAATGCAGTAAAATACAACTTAATAGTTGACAACAGAGTTTTATTATTATTATTATTATTATTATTATTATTATTGTTGTCATCATCTTATTCCATTCTTATTACTCATATTATATCACATTTGCTATAATAGTTGTCTTGGTTTTTTTTTTAAACGTAACTACGTGTTTGTGTGCATTGCGCGCGCGTGTTTTATGCATGTATGAAAAAGTATTACTAGAATAAAGTATCTGCAATGAAAATTAATTTAGCAGTAATTACATAGAATAGAAACGTTGTGTCCCAAATGGTGCATTTAATTATGCCACGGAGAGCAAAAAGTATCGATTGTCTTTTTTTTTCAACCTATCCTTGGCTCCTTAATAGTAAATCGTACGCGCGTCCGATTAACGCGCCCTGGATTTTTCTCTGAAATTAAAAATTCCTCCTGAAGAGCCCGGGGTCTCATCTGCCTTGCAGTTGGGCCTTGCAGCCACTCGCTAAATGGGATAATTTGTTAACGTAGCTCTTGGCCAAACAAGATTTATTCATCAAAGCGCCACATATTGTAGTTTGTATTAATTAGCGGATGCGTTTCGAGCGCCTACTCGCAACGCGAACTTTTCCATCGTGATTATAACAATCAATCTCAATTAACATGAGCGAACTTTTTGCCGCGACCGTGGCAGGAGGGGAAGAAAAAAGAAAAGAAAAAAAGAAGTTAAAAAAGAAGGGCGGGTGGGGGGGGGGAAAGCAAAAGATTTAAATAGCGGTCAGAAAAAACTTGATCGCTCGGGCTCGCTAACTAGTAGGCCCCGGAAGAAAGGCGTGAAAACGCCAATATATTTTCACAAAGTCACACTGGATAATATAAATTTTAACATGGCGTGCGTGATTAATGATGACGCACCGCCGCTCGCATAACTGCGGCTTATGCAAATCGCATGCAAATAATCCAGAAAGAGTCGCCCGATGTATTCCTTTTCTAATGGAGCGGGCGCTGTTCGTAAGGTGCGATTCCGTGTGGGGCCAATCCTTACGCAATGCCGCGCACGGCCGGGCGGGGGGGTATCGGAAGGCCAAAAGCCTCGCTTCCTGCAAGGCCGCCTCCCGAAACGCGACTGGCGAAGCTCCCCCCGTAACTCCGCGTCGATTGATTGGGGGTGTGGTGTGGTGTGGGGGGCGGGGGTTGCGGGGGCGGTGGTAACGACCACTGTGGGAACTAATTATACCGGGGTCGAGCGTTGAACGCTGGAGGATGTTTAGTTTTGTAATTTCGATGCGATATTTATGTTGATCGCGAGAAGAGAGCCGCCGCGATACTTCGACTTCATATTATGGCGCGATGTTTTACACGTGCTTATGTGTCACACTCGGGGAGCCGCGTCAACTTTGTTTAACAACTACTTGCTCTTGCCGTGGCAATTTTTTTTTTTAATTCATTCATCATTTTGCTCCCCCCGCATCGATGTAATAACGACAATCTGAGGACCTTAGGCAAAACCTGAAATAATTGCTTGCATTTAAACGAAATTTACTATCGTTTCGTTTTTATTTTCCGTGCTATTGGATCAGTTTAACTACCGTGATAACCTATTTAATCGGCCAGGAAGGACAATGATATATTAAATTTATTAATTCTAATGTGCCATTCTGTGAAAGCTGCAAGTTTTATATACATGTACATACAAAAAGAATACATATACTTCAGTAAAAATGTAAAAAACATAGGTTAAGTAATTGCTTCACAAAAATTATAACTAATTTAATCTTTTGAAAGTGCAAATTATTTTAGACTTCGCAATTTGCAAAAGATTTGTCAGCTGCCGCTTTCAAAAGAAAGTTAAAATATTTAAAATTCCTAGTTATAAACAACTTCTCTTGAGAATTATGCGGGAGTCGCACGGTCAAAAATATCTAAAGAGTCCGTTGAATATTTTTGCACCAGTCGTTACTTTCGTTGAATATTAAATTAATTATTTATATTATGAATTACTGAATAATGCTTAACACAAGTTTTTCCTCACAGTAATCGTTTGACCAACGCGCTCAATACACAGAATTCATTAGGATTTCTTGAAATTCTCAGTTGCCGGGGAAAGCCATAAGCAGCTACTTGTTTTTTCTTCACGCAGAGAAACGAGAATTGATAAAAATTTTGGTTACACATCGAGCGACGAGATATACAACGTCTCATTTAATAAGTATTTTATCTAAATCACGTGTAATTATATGAAAATTAACACCTTCGATTAGAATAAGACGATTACATAAATTTGACAAAAACTTAATTGAGAGACTCTTATGATTTTTCTCCAAAGCTGTAGCGATATTTACATTTTGCATAGATTCTTTTAAATTTATAACGACGAGTAGGTATAAATTATCCCATATTTAATAATCATCTAATTGCATAACATTTAAAGGATAGGGACGACAAAATCTTTTTTTTTTCTCTTCATTTTGTATTTTATTTTACTAGTAGTACTTATATTTCTCGTATGATTGTATGATTTTATTATTAGTTTTTTTTTTATTTAATTATGTTTTTGCTCTCTAATATGGTACGAGTAGTAAAATTTGAGAGACATCAAAAACTTATATGTAAAATTATTAATAGACAATATTAAAAAAAAAAACATTTATAAAATAATATACTTGATGGCGGTTACTAAAAAATCAGTTAATTTATATATTTATAAGTATAATTATCATTCTGATTATGCCTTAATATAATCTAAGTACAATTTCATGCGAAAATGAGGATTTAAAATAAAGAATACAAAACTATGAGAATCTTTTTATTTAGTTTTAGTAAATGTATTCGTAAGTTACCGATAGTTAAATATTATTTATTAACTTCTAAGTGGTTTGATTGGTTTCAGAAATAAAAAAAAAAAAAACAGCAATTAAAAAACAAAAGTAAGATAAAGTTTAGTTTATATTAAAAAAAAAAAACAAAAAAGATAGAAAATAGTGAAATAAGAAGAGACTCGAAGTAGTATTACATAAAATTCAAATTTAAATTTAAGACACGTTTAAAGAGTATGTTTTTATAACGTGTACGTATATTCCGAAGCGAATTATCGCGAAGCTAATGATGTTTTTAATTAATATTAGATACTATTAAGCGAACGATTGGGGAATGGCTCCAAAGTTGCGAACACGTCGATGCACGAGACTCGTTGGAAAAGACACTTTAATCTTGATACACCTTGCGGTTGTACCGAGCCCAGATCCGAGACTTCTGAGGTAAAAAAAAAGAAAAAAAAAAAAAAAAAAAAAATGTTTCCCACCGAAAGCTTCGAGTCGTGTTAGATTTTAATTTCGCAATTGTTAAATCGATTGTACATTCGAAAGTGGTCTAGGCTATTTTTCCAACGTCCAGCTTCAGAGTGTATCGCGCGCCGAGTTATTATTTAGCGTCGAGAGCTCGTGGCTTAGTTATTTTGTACGCGACTATCCGCAGGCTCGCACATTTGAGTGCCAACGAGGAAATGCGCTCGCGTGCGCTTAACGTGTATCCATAGGCGTATGGGTTTGAATGGATGAGAGCATAGCCGGGCAAGAAAATCGACGAATACAATAAGGCGAACGAAGATAGGGGCAGCTGTCGTTATTATCGGCATTTTTATCATTGTTGTAATTTTCCTGCCAATGAGTGTTGTCAAAGTTACGGCCGGCTTACGGTTACAAATTGTAATCTGCCGGAGAGTCACCCGAAGGAGGAAAAAAAAAAAACGTAGCGTCGAGGAGCTGTGACACTTTCCTAGTCGCGTATAGTCTTACTCTCTGCTTTCGCTGACCGCGACAGCTGCAGCCATTATTTATTTGTACGGCATCGTATGCTGCGGCCCGTTCCCGAGGCTCGTGCACGTACATAAAACCCGTGCGCAAATATGAGCCGAGCACACGCGCGCGGATACGCTATCGAATATTCATAAGCCGTCCGATCTTACGTCACGGCAAAATGGAAGCTTTGCGAAATACTACTCTACCGGCCATTTAAAGCCTTTTTCCAATCCGTGCAATCCAATTTGAGGAGCTAAAATTTATCGGGGCCTTCGGCTCGGCGAGAGCCTTCGTTCCTAGCGGGCCCGGCCGGATCGACGCGGGCCGTTTATTATCTCGGCATTGTGCGTTTTATTTTTAACTCCTCGCATTTGACATTGTCTCCTGGCTCATGTGCCCTCTTGCTGCTTTCCCAGTCTTTTTTTTTAAATGCGTTACTTCATTGTTGATTCTACGCGGCGGCGGCGGCGGCCTCGCGAGGGGCCACTTCGCGGTCGCGAAGCTTCTCGAGACATTTTTTTATATATATATATTTAGCTTTCGTTTCGCATCGCTCCTCGCTCGAGCGAAATTCGCACGATAAATTTTAATTAGCGGACTAATAAATCGTGCAAGAGCTTGTATTGAGCTTCCAATCGTGTGGAGGATTCTCAACGAGAACAATACGATAACTTAGAGGAACGGTATTGATTTTGAATATTATAATTGGAGGCACTGCTCGCGATTGTGTTACAAGCGATACCTCCTTCTTATGAAATAAATACTGATTATTTAAAAAAATCAAGGAAAAAATGATGTAAAAATTACTTCACTACTATTTACGAAAAATTGTGTAACATTTCATTAAACTCGGTCAGTGTTCATAATACATGTAGTTATTTTATTGCTCTCATTTTAAGAAATACCAGTATTTTTCTTTTTATCAATGCATTCGATTTTGACATAGATAAATCGCATATATTTAAAATAAAAGAATATTCAATATTAAAACGCTGAAATGATTGTCAGAATAAATAAAACCTGCAAAGCAAATTACAAAGTTTTACTTTGCTATTTTCATTATTTGCGAGTAAAAGTATCTAAAACATATTTTTACATTCTTATACAATTCATATCTATAATATTTTGTATAATGAGCACATACTTTGACTTTTGAAAAATACGTTTACTCGATCGCTTATATTTATAACTTTAATACGATAAATCAATCAAAATTTAACAAAAGAATCACTTCCATTTCGTATTACATGTTTTATTTATAAGTGCAGTTAGTAAATACAAATTGAATGAAAACCAAATATATAAATTTTCGTTTATCTGGTATTTAATTTCGTATATTGATAAGGACCATCAGTTTAATTCACATATATACATATATATATATATATATATATATATATATATAAATGGCATTTTGTTTATTTTTTTTAACTTTTTATAAAATTTTAAAAAATTCACTACAACATTAATTATGATGGTGTACCGTTAAAATAAAAGATCTAAATGCTCGACATTTTTCCTGTTTTTCAATCGACCGTCGTGACTCACAGGACTTCATGTTAACTGCTTACCTTACAAAAATTCCTCTGAAAGATTCTGCACCTGCGCTCCATCTTCTCTCGTTACAAAAGAAATGCTATTCGAGACAATACTGTTCCATTGAATTAGCGTACAAGTGGATTGTAATTTTTAATCTACAAAGAGTCGCGTTTGAAAAAAAATTAAATACTTAATATTTTAAGATTATTGCAAATTGTCGATCACATTTGTTAATTAATACGCAATGAAAAATCGTTGCGTTAACAGATAATAATTGGATTATTGAATTTTAAATATGCAGAAAAGAATAAAATACCAAACGTAAAGAAGAAATAATATTCTGCGCAAGGAATTGAAATTAGCGAGGACTACCGATGCTAGTCTTACGATTGTTGTATAAATTTATAATTACGTATACGTGCCAATGTATCTTAATAATAATAATATCTTTACGTTAATCTTGAATTTTGAAGAGTAAGAACGAAGTCGTTCGCTCGATTATCGAGGGGCACATTCATCGGGTGAAATAATAGAGACTCAGGAGCCGGTGCTCGAGCTTTACTTCCCGGCGTTGTTTTAACTCGTCGGCCGGGAGCCGCAATTAAAATTATAAGTAAAACACAGAGGGCAGAGCCGGAGGAGCCCGGCAATGAC
Source organism: Kradibia gibbosae (assembly GCA_018907135.1). Taxonomy (NCBI): domain Eukaryota; kingdom Metazoa; phylum Arthropoda; class Insecta; order Hymenoptera; family Agaonidae; genus Kradibia; species Kradibia gibbosae. The sequence goes on from JACCHX010000003.1 coordinate 5,550,109, forward strand.
TCGCTAAGTTACCATCGACGGCAGCCCTTGGCCGCGGGTCCTGGGCCTCGTAGCTCCGATCCTCGGTCCCTTCAAACGCCACCCCCCCCCTCCGGCCGGTCGGCGAGTGTCGAGCATTTCGGTTTTCCGCTCGGCGGCGGCGCGTACCTGTCCGGCTCGGGAAATTCCTCCGGCATCGTGAAAAGCCCGTGGCATGCGACCCGCGTCAGGGGGTAGGCGGCCCTCGGGGGATCGATCGGCCCGACGAGCGCCGACGTGAATTCTCCTGCCCCCCCCCTCCCTCCCGGCAGCCGGAGTCCCACGACTCGGCGGCGGGTGAATCACTGGCGCGCGGCCACGGGACTTTTCCTCCACCGAGCCATTGAGAAATCCTCGGGCGCCGCTCGCTCGAGGACCGGGGGGGAGTCGCACCGGGGCCGGGCGGGCATTTGCATGCAGCAGCTGCCTCCCCTCCGCTCGAGCGCTGAGTCATTAGAATAATTCTTTCGGACGCGCCGGCGTTGGGAAGACAATCGGCCTCCCCTTCCTTTGCCCACCGGCCCACCCACCAACCCCCTCCCGCTATCGCGAGCCGCGCCTCGGCGACAATGGCGTGCGCGTCGGCCGGATGTCAAAGAGCCGCCGGTAACGCGACGCTATTAAGGCCTCCCCGCCCCTTGCAGATGCGCTGCCCCCGGCTGAAAAAGCGCCAGCGGCCAGTAGGGAACGAGAGCGGGCTCCTTTCTTTTCGCGGCTCCCCTCCGGTAGCCCCGGCGTAAAAACGACGGGCATACGATTAAAGCCGCGGCCGCGATTGCGATCGCGAGAAAAAGCCGACCGGCCGCGGAGAGAACCGGATATTCCTGCAGGAGGAGCGATTTTCGCTCGGCTCTGCCTCTGTCCTCGTTGGCGGGGGGGGGGAGGCCTCCCCGAGGGAGCTCCTCGGATTACGCGGAAAGTCCGTAATCGCTTACCTTCCCGGAAGGGAGCCGCGCCGGTCCGCAAGAAGCGCATAGCGCGCGTTCTCGGGTTTTTCTTCTCGGGCGGCGCCGGTATTCCGCGAAAAACGCCCGCGATAAGATTCCCCGGGGGCCCACTGGCCCCCGGCCGCCAGTCCGACTTCCTCGCGAGCCTTAGCCCGAGATCCGGGACCGCGAGCGAGCTCTCGGGGACTGCGCCTCCGAACGTCGGCCATCCTCTCAGGGAGCTCGAGTGAGTTTCGAGGGGGACCGTGGGAGGGCCCGATCTACGTTACCTCGCGCTGCTTTGAGATTATCGAGAAATAAAGCTGAAAGTTCGCAAGCGGCTTTGAGGAACGCGCCAACTTCCTTCGCGTGATTCATTCCGGGCGGCTCGTTTAGAGCATTACGCATTGTGACATTAGAGCTTACGCTGCGCTACGATACTTGATTTATTTGCATCAGTTCGATTGTTGTCGTTGATATAAATTAAGCGCGTTGTTAACGGCGCCGATCAAAGCCTTTGTTCAAATGAATATGCTAATCGGAAATTCGTATTCGTCAAAGTATATGCGAATTTTGAAGAAGAGCCTCTTTTTTATTGATTATTTAATAATTATTTGATCTCTCGCTTTAACGATTGCGCACTCGTTCGGAGAGTTTTTGACGCTGAAATTTGCATAATACATATCCATTGAATAGTTTTTTTTTTTTTTTTTTATTATGAGTCATAATAATATTGTAAAAGAGTTAACTAACACTGGAATATTCATATTATTCATATCGGGTTCGATTTTTTTTTTACGCGTGAACTGATTAACAGTAAAGGCTTTGACTAGAAGATTTTTGTTTTCTTTTTTTTACGAATCATTAGTGTGTGGTCGTATGTTTTTATTGCCATCGAATTGATGACGTTAATTTTTTTTTAACTGGCAACTCAGGTAAATTTTAACAATGGTTAAAATAACAATATATATTCGTTAAAATTTCAAAATACTCCTTCATATCATAAAGAACGAAGTACAACTTTTTTACCAACTCCAATTCGAAGAGAAAATTATTTTAATCTTTAAAATGTCATTAGTCAAAACAGTAATTGTATTTTCTTATACATGCTAGTGATATATGCTCAATGTAATCCAGTAATTATAGATTTAACCATGTGTAACCATAAATATGTTTCATATGTATTTAATAAATGCACAATAGAAAATAAAGAGTACTTTTCATTTTTCTGGCTTACTACAGTAGTTTCATTTTTATTTAGACAATAATCACCAAGAGCTTTAGCGACAGAGGTTCCATTTTTCCAGTGGCTGCTGTGTATATATTATTTAAAAAAAAAAAAAAAAAAAAACAAAGTTCAATTGGATTCTGGTGGCAAAGCCGGATTCGCAAATTAGAAATTTTCCTCGAGACGCGTATATCGCAGCTCTCGCGGTGCGGGAATCCACAAATGTATGGCACTGGGGAAGAAAAACAAAGAGACAAAGAGCGTGGCACATTCGTCTCTAATCTCTTAGCGTCGAAGTGTATTGAACTTGTTTTTTATTGTTTTTCGTCGAGCAACCAAACATTGTCTCTAGCAATTTTGTCATTTGTCGTCTTTCATTAAATAAATAAATAGTTTCATTGAGAACAAAATTCAAAGGGGCCATATTTTTTACATATTTTTACATTATTTTTTGTATATTTTTTTTATAACATTAATCAGGATTTGTAATTGATACAATTGCACGTAACGGTTATAAAGCCTAAACATCGCATTAATTAATATTTCATTATGATTATTTATATATATTCCCGAAAGAACTTGACACTTTTAAAGTACACTTTAAAAACTTTGAATTGTATTAGGAGTAACGGAAAAATATTTATAATTGTGATATTGCTATTAAAAATTTTGCATTTAAATTCAAATAACACGATACTCATTATAGTTTAAATATTGTTTAATATTTAAAATCAATACGAAATAGAAATTTATAATTGTAACCTATTCGTTAAAAACGACGTTTTGTAAAAAACACATAGATAAAGAATTTTATTCAAATTCTATTATCACGAAATTAAAAAAAAGATTAAAAAAATTTATCGATTAATTTGATTTTTTTTTTTACAATTACTTTTTTAACATGTCTTGAACATAAAATGAGCAAAGTAATTAAAAATTTGAAAATCATCGGTACTTTTTAAGCAAAATAGTTGCTATAATCCAATGATCCTTTACAAAATAAATAAAGCAGCAATGTTAAAGTTATGGACAATCGCTCGATTAAATATTTTCCTTCCTCTTTCCTTTGCAATAGGCGTATATTAATAAACCCAAGATAAAATTTTCAAACGCGCAATAATTATGTTTATTGCGAGAAAAAAAGAGTTGCTAATTATCACTTGCTGTCTATAAGTGTTGTGCTTCATTCCGGTTACAATCTGCAAAAGTCACGTTGTGCTTGGTGAAGAAAAAGGCATTGCAACTGATGGGGGCAAAGTGAATTATGAGTGGGGATTACGGGTGCGCTCGCGTGATCTGGTCCAAAGTAACAGAGACAGAGAGAGACAGAGAGAGAGAGAGAGAGAAGGAAAAACACAACGAATACGGTAACAGTGAAACGGAGGGGGTGGGTTGCGAATGTTAGGAAGGGATCCAGGTTGACATTGATTTTTTCTAAACATTGTCTTTGTGTTATTCATCTTCAAAAACTATTACTTACTTTATTTTTGTTCAGAAAAACAATCGTACAGATTCATTTGTGAAAAATCCAACGAGATTTTTCACACTTTATAGTAGACATTGTTATGAATTAATTTATATATGTATATATCGATGCAGGAGAAAAATCTGAAGAATTTTATTGTAGAGATTGCGTAAATATATGTCAATTCGTAGAATTTAATCTATAAATTTTGTGCAATTCATAAATCTATCTATACGAAATGTGAAAGTAGCAAGAATAATATTTTACAATGTAATTTTAATGTAAATGGCTGATCTGGATTTATAATTTTATTATATTAAGTAAGCAGTTCTTATTCGGTAAAAAAAAAAAAAGTTTACCCCGCCATTACAAAAGTTTTGAAACAGGGATGTGATATTTTGTTAAAAATGATCAGTTTTAAATATTGTGAAAACTTTTTTTCTCGGTTCAATAACTTCGTTAATTTTATGGTCAAAGCTCGGTAACTGAGAACTTTATTTCCTTAACAAAGGATAGCAAATATAAATTAATCTTTAGTATTATTTTCATATTTCATTCTTAATTTATGCTTATAATTGCTATATATAGCTAAGAAAATGTAGATTTTTACACATTGACAAATAGTTTTATATGCATAAAGTACAATGAATCCATTTAGTATGCATACATTCTTTGCAAAATTAATTTCCATAATAAATAGACATGGACATTTTTGTGTAATTAGTCATTGTATTATGTTAATAATTTGAAAAAAAAAAAAACATTTTTAACCAAGGGAATATTTAATGCATAATATGCACATAACGTGAATCACAATGAAATTACCTCAAAGTTAATGTTATGTTGTTATTATTATATCGATATTAGATATCATTCGAGAGGTCAGTGAAGTGCGGCTCTAAGCGCCATTAGATTACCTTAGGCGCGGAGTCAGGAAGAGGGGCGGAGGGAGAATTGCAATATGATTCCAAGTCGAGGAAAGACGATCGTTGAAGGGTTGATGTAGTCTAGGGGGAGACCCGCTAGATGGACCCTTTGACGCACAAATGCAAAGTGAGCAGACAAAGGCAATATATACACGAGGACAGCACGAGATTAATGGGGCAAAGTAAAAAATCTGTACTCTCGTGACGATAGTGCGCAGAATCGAGCGACTAGCTTATACTTATACCCTAGGTACGACACCCTTGGAGTGGATGGATCCTCGCCACTTAGTGGCGCAGAAATACGCATTCAACAATCGAAGGCTTGGTCGTCGCGTTTACTAGGGATAGTCAAGAAATTGGATAACGATTTACTTTACCCCCACATAAATAGTTGATCTAAGAGCCTTCAAACGGGTAGTGAGGACGAGCAAGATTCAAATTGCGCCTCTTCGATCATGAATTTTGACACGCGTATCATGAGCGCAGTTTGACCCAGTGATGCCACGAATCTTGTTTTCTTGCTTACTGCGCAGTAAAGTTTGTCGTCACGTGGGCTTACCTCTTTCGCAAAATTTGTCGAAAATTGCGGAGGGATGTTGCCGGATACATCGACTGCGGTCTAAGAGTCAAGAAAATCAAAATTTTCATCTTTCGTTCTCTCGGTAAATCACATTAACAAGGCGCCTATCGAAGACGTGTACGCTAATCGTGTACGTATCAACACTACATGAATTTAACGGATCTAATTCTGCTTAAAAAACAAACTATATTCAGAAGCGCTACACACGAGCAATTCGTTAAAATATGAATAGTCTTGTTTGAAATGAAAAAGTTCGTATCATAATGATGCAAATGGAAATGTCGGTGCTGGTTAATTGGAATGCATAGTATTGGTTTGACGTTATAATATTTTTTAATAATAACACTTTGAACGAAAAATCTGACGATCGGCTTATTTTTATAATAATAAAAAACACGCTGTTAGAATAAGTTAGCCGATAATATTATAATAATTAATGTTTTCACAGTGTTCCTAAACGGAACATTATTAATAAATTATAGCCAAGACAATTAAAAAAGCGCCTCTAGCAAAATATTCTAAGCAAAACGGCAATGCTTGTCGGCTTTCAACAACATTACGCCATCGCGCAGTTCTAGTAACTTCTCTCTCCTCCGGTCATTTTAGCTACCCTCAATTTTCGACAAATTTTGCGAAAGAGGTGAGCCAAATGCCCACGTGACCACAAGCTTCACTGCGCAGGAGTAAGAGAACACGATTTCTAGCGCCACTGGCCCCGACCTCGCATTATATTATTAAGCAATTTCGCAGAGCGAATCTCTGTGATTTGCCTCGCATCCTAAGGCAGAGCCGCGTATCAGTGAGCCACGTCGATGATGTCAAAACATCGAATTGAAATAATTAAGATCTTAGGGTTTGCAAAAAGGAATGCCTAAAAGTAAGCCTCTGGGCAAAGCTGACGAAAGACCCGAACCGAGTTCTCGTAAGAAGCGCTTAGATCGGCATCCCGAGATACGGTTGATGTCTTTCGTCGGACATATATACATATATATATGTGTGTGTGTATACACACCTGCATACGCATACACACACGCACACAGTTATACCCATCCATCCATCTATCCATGTACAGCTGTGTCTAGTAACCATCGATCCTTGGTCATGGGCCCCCTCCCCCCTCGCAGGAAGGATCCAGCGCCTTGGACGATGCGCTTCCGCCTTTCGACGTCCTAATCGTTACCGTATTCGGGGAGAATCGTGCCCTTAGCCACGTAATAATCAAGTCCGCTTCCTTACTTTCTCCCTAATTTCGGGCCCGTTTCACTCGATTTCTTACAACCGCCGTGACCGAGTGGAGGAATGCCCGTAGGGCAGAGGACCAGGACGAGATAAAGATGAGATGGTGGATTTTTCGACTTTTGACGTGGCTCGTTGGCATGTGCGACCGGTCCCCTCGAATTTCTACACTCGGATGTATGGGAAAAAGGAAAGGAGCGACGAGATGATGAGTGGCGGCCAGGAGGAGGAGGAGGAGGAGGAAGAGAAGGGGATGACCGAGGATAAGTGGGTGGAGCTATGGGAGGAGAGTCTCCTTGGACCCCTGCAAATTCATTCGACCGGCTTTTCGTTCTGTATTTTATCTTTCCCTTTCCATCGCTCTCTCTCTCTCTCTCTCTCTCTCTCCCTCTCTTTCACTTCCTCCCTCTCACCCTCTTTTCGACTATTTTGTCCTCGCCGCGAGTAGTATTTTCGATCGCAATGACCTTCTATCGAGGTCCTTTTTACCTTGAACTTTTTCACTGTGAGAAACTGGGCAGTGAACTTTTGTGTTAAAAACACTGCCTAAAATATCTTATGCGCGCCTGTGTGTGGGTGGGGCGTGCGCGTGAGTTCAGGTGATAAATCACTCTAATAACAACCTTTAGTCGAGTTTTGAATATGTGTGCGTGGGTGTGCGTCTATGTCTCTATATACATGCATATGCGTATATATATATTTACCAGTTTAGGAAATGAAAAAATTAACCGAAATATCGCGCGTTGTCTGAAAGATCTTGACGTCTGCACTATTGTTGTCGAAATACAAACAATCATAGAATACAAGTATTTCATTATCCATCCGCGGAGTTTGATATTTATCGGTTTGTTCTGAGAAGTCAATTAGCATCTACGCCATTTGTAACGTCTCAACCCAGTTTTATATACTGGCTTTTATTATCGGTTGTTAAATTCCACCCCCCCGCCCGACGACGACCATACTTTAATTAAAACTGACGAAAAGGAGACAATGGAAATTGAAATAACCAGCAGTTAATTGCCGTTCGCAATTCGATTATAAAAGCTCCTGGAGTGTTAAATTGTTAGCCAATGCTTAGATGCGAGGAGAGCCATGCAAGAGCAGAAATATCGGTTAACGATCGAGGCTGAATATGACGAATGCGAGCAGTTAAGGATTTTCGAATGGCGGTAATTAAAAGTCGGCACTCGTGATCATATAAGCGCGGCTCTGCTACGAGAGACTCTCGGCCAATTAAAAGTCCATTCGGGAGAAGGGCCCCGTGAATTTGACGCGGGAGCTCGAGCCAACCCTCCGCGTCCTCCGGCTCTCTGGCCCTCGCGAAGGACGCGAGGGAGTGCAAAAGTTGCTGCCAGTGCTTTGATTTTTCCCCCACCCGCGCGAGTCTCGGCCCTCCGCCGGGTGTGCCCCCCCCCCTCCAGCTCGCCGATTGATGGCTTCCGGCGTGTTCGTCCGGGGCGCGACGAGCCGCCAATTACCACCTCTATGCTCTCTCCCCCCGGAGTTACCTGAGACGTTGGCCCGATTTAAGGGACCGCGTCCCTCCCCCGGCCGCCCCTCGCTCTCTCTCTCCAGTCCCGCGGTTCCAGGCCCGAGGCCCGACGCGGGCATCGACGAGCCGAGGGCAACCGACGCGGCCTGGCCCTTCGCCGGAGGCGCGCGGGCCCATGGGAGCGTGCGTCGCTCTGCGCGTCCCGAGCCGTCGACCGGCCCCGTCTTTGGGTCATCGCGTCGGGACCGCTGGGACCGGGTGGGCCGCCCCTGATGCTCGTTTCGATAACGAGATTATAACGAGGCCGTGGCGGCGGCGGCACCTTTGCCATCGCTGATCGGTTGTAAATCGGCGGGCTTCCGGGGCCGGCGGCGCGGGTGGCGGCTCCGGGGACGAGCGAGCGCCACCCTCGCGGTGTCCCGGGGAGCGGCGGCCCGAGGAACGTGGGCGGCTGCGGCGGCGGCGGCGGGCGGGGGAGGGAAGCTGCGCCAGCGCAAAGTCGAGCTTGTAGCCACTTAGGAGGCACAAAGGTCTTTTCGTGGAACTGCGAAGATTACGGCGCACGGATCCTCCTCTGCGCCTCTTGCGCGCGGGCCCCTGTTATGTGTGCGCGTTTTTGCGCGCGCGAGCCTCCGCTCTTGCATGTGCCAGTGTTATGCGCGAGCTCGCCGCAACGCGATTCCCCGGTGGTCCACCGAGTTACGAGAGACGGACCGAGACTCCCGGGAGGCAAAGAGAGGAAAACGAGACGCTGGACTGCGGGAGCGAGCGAGGGCGAGAGACTCTGGCCTGCGGAGGCACAGAGTAAGAGTAAGAGAGAGAGAGGGGGGGGGGCGGGGGAGGGTGGAAAGAGAGGGCATAAAGAAGATATTTTTCGAGAATCCGTGGGAAGGATACAGGGCCAGTCCGCCTCCCTCCCTTTTCTTCCTTCCTCTCTAACTCTTGCTCTCTCTCTCTCTCTCTCTCTCTCTCTCTCTCTCTCAAACACCGACGCAGCCCGTGTTTCTACCCTGCTCGAGCGTTCGCCCTCGCTCGCTCTTTGTTTTAGAGAGCCAGAGAGATACAGAGCGAGAGAGAATGAGAGAGTCGGCGAGTGGCAGCGGCGGTGGCGGCGGCGGGGGGAGGGGCGAAGACTCTTTACATTCCACTGCCGCGGGTCGTTGGTTTTAGTTGCGTTCTTAGTCTGTCCGCTTTCTCTTTCGATCCCTCTTAGGCCCTCTTCCCTCCACCCCCCCCCTGCCCGTCGCACACACGCGCTCACACGCAGGCACTCTCTCTCTCTCTCTCTCTCTGGGATCGCTTCTTTTTTTTAACAAGAGTCCTGATACTCCTTTTCTTAAGGAGCGGGTGTTCTCTGGGATTATATCGTCGTGTTATGACTGATAATCGATGACTAAATCGAGCGAGATTCACGAAACTAATTTGAAACGGCGTGTCTAACCGAGACATTGCTGGATTTCCTCCTCTTATTTATTTCTCCTCCGCTTCTTTTTATTTTTCCACATCCTACTTCTCCTTCCCCCACTTCTCGGCACTACGAGGGAAGGACGATTTTTTATTTTCTTATTTGAATAGTTCGCGCACAAAACTATAATTTCAATTTTGCCGTCACTGCTCAATTTTTTCCTCTAATTTTAAGATTGCTCCAATGCTGCTCACTATTAATTATATTCATCCAATTTTTGAACGATTGTTTCGTAAAAATAGTTAAACTCATGCGTGCAATTCCTTACGATTTCTGTACTTTACTTTTAACTACTTGCTTATAAGACGATCAAAATGAATTTTTTTTTTTTAATGATAATATAAGTAATCAATTTCCAAGCCATAATTCGTTAGAATGCACTGAAATGCTAACATTAAAAGTAAAGCTGGTGGAATTACGAAACTAAAGGAAAACATCATATATATATTATATAATTAATTCTTATTTTACTATCTAATTTATGGTAATGACGTAACTGATAAAATTTTACATTAAGTAAAGTATTCGCATACGGTTTAATTATAAAGATAAGAAAATATTTTATTTTAATATATTTAATGTAGGTAATTGTATTAAATCAAAGAAAGAGTAGTTAGCGCTCTAAATTACTGCTTAAAACTCATAAATTTCAATTATTTTTTATACTCAATGGTTATATTTGTTTTTTTTTTTTTTTTTAATATCACAAAATAATATTGGTAATATTCAGTTTAAATTAAGTTATTTTACGTTTAATTACAAAATGAAACAGAATATAAATGTACTTAAGTTTGGATGTAATTAAACAGGTGAGTAATTTTTATTCTCAAATATAATTACAGTATAATAGGAGCTGATTATAAATGAGGCAAATCTAAACGACGGATAAAATTCAATGTAATATTTAGATTATACTAGAAAGGTGGTGACAAAGTGTGGATCGACTTTATTTATTATTTATCAAAATTAATATTTTTTCTGATTTTTTGTTCAATTTGTTTTATTTTTTTCTTTCTACATTTAATTTTGCTACCTATGGATCTACAAGCGACTGCAAACTGCAACTGTCTAAACAATATAATATATTGTATTGTTACCTGCTTAGATGTACAAAGTACAAGCGAGTATTGAAGGCAATTTATCATTTTAACAAAGTCAAAGCCACAGCGCAGTCAATAAATTCTTGTCTTAGAATTTATGTTAGCACATTTGACAGCGCTAATTACAATATGATTGGGCTTTAATTTCGTGACGGCTAATATGTAAAATAATTTTTAAATCAATTTTATTTAATAATTGTTTTATAATGAGACACATTTGTAAAGCCTCTAATATATTGATAATTCGGCGTAAAAACTTTTTCTTCTTATTTAAAATTAATGAATTTCAATTTATATTAGTTCGTATAATATCGGAGAAAATATCCTTGTATATTAATCGCAGGATACAAAAACACTCAAATAGATTTCTAGAATAACGTGTTTACGAAAATTTTAATAAATTATGATGAGTAAATATGCTACTTCAAAAGTTTGATTGATTTGAATTTTGACTGGGATTTATTATATTTTCTAAATAAATTGATGACTCTTTTCAGTCGCAGCAAGTCGGGAATAGCAGACAGTGTAAGCAAAAACTCGCCATTTATGAAATTAAACCATTTGCTTTCCAAGTAAAAACTACATTTTCATTTATAACATTTAATAAATTTTACGAACAAAATCATCAATTATTCCAGATGAATTAATAGCCAATTTATGATTTATGGAGCCTTTACTATTTATTTTTTACTATTTATTTTCACTATTTATTTTGTACGTGTGCGGAACGAATACACTTTCGATGCAGATTTTTATCATGCCCGATAACTGTATGATTAACATGAATTATGGATCGAGGCAAATTTTACCAAATAAACGGCCAATAATTTGAGCATTGAGCAACGTTTTGATCGAATTAGCAATTTGTAGAATAATAACTTGTATTAAAAAAATTTCATGATTAATTCCCATTCTCAATATACTTCGATATGGGAAAAAATTATAATTTACTTAAGAATGCGACAAATTAATGGCTCCGCTGGAAGAGTATCCTTTTTATGTTACGTTTCTCGCTGTTGCTGTAAAAGCCAGAAATTCGTGCAGAAAACCTTGCGACCGCCGAATGCTCGAGTGCACCGATGCGCCTTGTCTTATAAGTTGAACAAAAGATGCGACATACGGAGATATTGAGAAGACAGAGCGAAGAAGCGAGAAGGTGCGCGTGTGCGCGAAAAGAGAAGGAGGGAAAAGGAGCGTCAAGCATTTATTTCTCTTGGGCACGTACTCGGCACATATTACACTTGAGAAAGATCAACCAGCTGTCGAGCTCATGAATAAATCCAATTTCATTCTACGACCGCGTAAACCTGTCTTTCTAGAATTTCGATTTGTACAAGTTATACAGACACCTAGCGCAGAGAAAGAGAGGGAGGGAGGGGGGCGGGTGGGGGACCGAGAGAGAGAGAGAGAGAGAGGGAGCAAAAATTTTCTTCTCGGGCCTGTTTTTTTTCATTTTTGCGATTGTGCACACAACTGCTAAGTCGGCATTCGTTCGAAAGCTCGCAAGCGTGCGTAGATAAAAACTTATTATTTAAAGCGATTCGCGAGATAAATCATTTAATTAAAAATGATGCGTTTAGTTCTCAAGTGAATTGCCACCGATTTAAAAGGTTTTTTTTTTTTTTTTTTTAACGCGAAATGAAATACGAAGTATGCGCTAAATTTATTTCCATTCATTTGGTTAGTCGTTATTTTTTCTTATGCTTGCTTAATACATAACCATGTAATAGTGATTGCCTTTTAATGGCTCGATACGATTAAATATTACGAAGCTCGAAGACTTTTTAGCAATCGACTTAATTATTTTAATATCTTAATAGCGACGATTTGAAAAAAAAAAACGACTAAGAATAATTTTTAACTTTTCTATAATGTTTCCTGCGCTGCGCGTTAATTAAATGCAACAATGTCGGGCAGTTACAATAATTCGCGTGCTTATATTTGTTTTTATCGAAAGCAATCGTTATAAATGACTGCAGAGGGAAGAGTTCAATGTTTTGTATCAACGTTAACTCAATTAATTCAATTGGACGTAGCTCGAGTATTTTTCTATTTCCCTACTTTTCGCGTATTAACAAAATTTTCGTACATCGATCAGTATGCAAGTATCGAACGCAATGCAAAATCGGAAAAAGTTGCGAATAAACTCGGCGTCGATCCGTGGCGGAGAATGGCGACTTGCCATTTACCAAACGGCAGCTACTTGTAATTGTCTCCGGGCACTCGGAGGGCACGCAGCATCCTCCGATGGCTCCCTTAACAATGCACTGCCATTGAGGAGGACGCAAAGCAAGGAGAAAGAAAAAAACCGAGCAAGGCCGACAGAGTCAAGTGGCCTTTAAAAGCTCAGTTTTCCGGTGAAAACATGTACACATGCCCCGGGCCTTGTTGCGAAACATCTGAAGGCCTCTTCCGGTGGCCGGCGAGTCTCCTCGCCCTACAATCGAGGACTCCTCGAGGGCGGCTCCACTCGGTCCTCCGCTTTGGCAGTCCGCAGGACTTTGGTGGGGGGGGGGCAGGCCGAGAGACGCCAGGTGGAAAAGTCGCGAGCCTCTCGACGCTCGGAGTGCATCCTGCTGGAGACGGACGGACGGACGGATGGATGCCGGGGGCCGGGGGGCGGTGAAACGGCTCGATTTTCCAAGAGCCTCTCCGTCGCGGACGCTTTTGTCTCTGGCTCTGGTGGCGCGACTCCGATTTCGTGGCTGGCGCGTGCAGCGGGAGAAAGAAAGAAGGAGGGCGGGAGAGAGGCAGTGGAGGAGGCCGGTCGAGCGAGAGCAAGAGAGAGAGAGAGAGAGAGAGTGAGGGAGGGAGGGAGGCTGTCCGACGGCCTTGCCGGGAGCGTACGCGCATGCGTGGCTACTGTTCGTACACGTGCTACTCTGCGTAATATCTCGTTATGTCTTTCTCTCCCGCGTGGCCACTTGGCTTTTTGCACCCTCGGTCTTGGCTCTCGTTCGTTTTGTCGCTTCCCTCGTTCATACGTCAAGTCCACCGTTACTACTGATCTATTCTCCTCTCTCTCTCTCTCTCTCTCTCTCTCCCTCACCCCCTCTTCCTCCTCGCTTCTTTACACTCCGCAAGCCTATTATTCTAAACTTTATCGCCTTAGCCTTGTTTTTTTCTCGTTCGGGAGCCCTTCGCCATTCGCCATCCTTGTACGTTCCTCCTTTTTACCAACCTAATGACATTATTCGTTGCGCCTACCTCGATGAGACTCATTTGCACCTGATTACAGCCTTTCTTCTATTTACTTACATTAGAGTTTCCGGAAATTCTACCCTCCTATTACATCATGAAAATACTGCTTCAGATTCAAATTCTTGTACGGCTTTTGAGCCAGAATGTATATTGAATGTATAATTTTCTTTATCGTAAAAAAATACAATCCGACAGGGTCGCTTCGTAATTATCTCGGCTCTCTCTATCCATCTCTTTTTTCTTTACCTCTGCTCATTATTTCCAAATATTTTTGCTAGCGTTCCATTATATTTTCATCCATAACTTTTTCTATTTATATAAAGCTTTTTTCTCTATAAAGTTTCATTATTTTACAATTGCATTTGACCTGCAAAATTCATTTCGTTCTCAACTAATTTCAAGCTTTGTTCATTTTATTAAAAAAGAAAATTGAAAAATTACATCATTACAAACACTACTTACCTTATGTATTTATGTAAACAAAGTACCTTAACGTTTCCAATGCATAAATAACAGTACTTGAGTGTATTTAAATACAACAATGAAAATGATCAACGTACGTATTCAGTAATATATTTTTGGATGCTCGAAATACAAATTTAGAAAGATCGATCAGTTCCCTAGAACGCCTAAATAAAAAATCTCTTATAATAGTTGATAATTCGGCACTCGAATATTTGTATAATCGTTTACGTTCTGACTTTAAGGATTATTGTGTAACCAATAATTTTGTGTACGCAGCTAATGCCAATAACATGACGAATGGTTGAAAGATCAGTCACAGAGAAATAAATATAATAATAGAGAATTATTTTCTCAACTAAAATGGCTCTCGATTGTAGGGGTTTACGACTATTTGTTCAAGCTAAAAAAAGTGGCGTTTGGCTATGAAAATCCGAGGCGGCCCAATCAATGGCCATTAGAATGATGACATTAATTTGCCAGAGGATTTGGTCGCCACACGCATTACCGACGCGGTCGCTCTTTTCGCCCGATTCGGCTCGATCGACGGTTAGCCCGCATCTCTCCCTCTCGCTCTCTCTCCCCCCCCCCCGCCCTCTGCCACGTCCGACCATCCACCGTCCTCCTGTCAGGCCCTAATCAAGCGAGCCCACGAGTGCGGAGCGGCTCGCGAGACCCCGAGACGCCAGCCGGTGCCGAGGAGCGATACCTACAATGCGTTGCTGGTTTACTCGCGCGCGCGCGCTCTAGAGAGAGAGTGAGAGAGAGGGAGGGAGGGAGGGAGGGAGGGGCG